>HG992313.1:10012500-11431666 GCA_905220615.1 Tinea trinotella
ATTGGACAGAGCAAATTGCCGTTCTTTATTGTCCCTATTAAGAACAACGATTTCTCCTTTTATGATAGTGGAGGGTACTACCCCTGCTGACTACCACTTTTGTAATATATTATAATCAATCAATCAATCAAATTGTCACGCCTTTTTCCCACGGGGATAGGCAGAGACAATGGAGCGCCACTTACCACGATCCTTACACAACTCCCTTGCTTCCTTCCAACCACAATTCTCTTCATACAGGCTCCGTGGTTATGGGCACTAGGCAACCTAGCTTTCTTGAGGATGTCTCCGATATGGTCGGAAAACACTCTCCTGGGCCTGCCTTGTTTAACGCATCCATCCACATCAGATTTATAAATTGCTTTCGTCAATACATTATAATTCATAAACAATGTATCAACCACAACAATATATATATTTAATAACTGTATCCTAATGTGTGTTTATGTTTGTTTCAGATTAAGAATGTTGATAAGGTGTACGGCGGCACTGTGTGTCGTCGCACTCCTAGCGGCTTTTGTGCCATCTGCCCACTCAGAGGTAATTCACTTCCTCATTCTTTTATTATCCCGCTGCACTTTCATTATTTTAAGATTGAATTTTTCACAAGAAATATAAGAAATGTTATACAATTATATTTCTAAGTTAAAGTACTACATTCTTTTCGAGTAAATAATTATGTTTCTTATTTTATTATTAAGGCTTGCCATATGACAGCCCTGATGTAAAACTGGAGTGCGGTCCATGAATGGAGACGACTACAATTTAATAACCACTTTTGTTAGTTTAATAACATCAAGTAGCATTCTAATTTTAGCAATGTTTTTTTCTAAAGGACCTAAATTAATATAAGTTTAATGCTAAGCTACATACAAAACTGTTCATTATTGTCCTAAATATCCGTGTAATTTCATGTGAATGTATTTATATTCTTTTTTATCTATATTTATGTTGTACAAAATGTATTCAGTAATTTTTGTCAATAAAAAATATGGTGAGTGAAAATATTCACAGAAACAATAATTAAATAAAAAAAGTTATTCATTAAATATCAAAGAGAAAACGTAATATTGTCTATGAATATGAATGACCAGTGAGTACATATTTGTTTGGAGTAATTCGAAAGCGTTTCTTTACCCTGTGGGCTTTCACGAGTTTTCTATAACCAAAATTAATATATTCTATTCTAGTAAATTTTATTTCATATCCAGTGTTCCGCGTTAAGCTGCAGACAGCGGGGTTAAACCCCAGTCTCAGTATGACCGAAGTGCACGCGTTAAATATAATTTTATCCTATTTTCTTTTTGGGTGAATGTAATGTAAGTTAGTTATTGTATTTTTTTTAACATTTTAGTCTATTCTTTGCATTAAACGTTACAAATAATTATAACCTAAATATTTAATAGATTCCCAAATATCAAATTTAAAAATAATAATTAAATCCCAATGAAATCTTTAACAATACATAAATTATTTGCCGCGTAATTTATTTCATATTATGAACTTTCTTATTATTTATAAAATTTACATTTCTATATTAAGCTATTAATATCATAGAAACAGACCAACCAAAGTACATATATTTTTGAAATCGCGCACTCGGTTTGCGTGACCATTGCATTACCCGGTCGCTCGAATATTATATCAAAGAAAAACTTTTAATGATAGTTTTTATACATATGCCATTTATAATGAAAACTTCTTTTGCCAGGGGGATCGAAAGGGGTATATAAACTTTTGGTACAATTCCCGAAAATCTCCTTAGGGATGAATTGAGAGTCGATGCCCTCTAACAGTAACTTTACGAAAACAATTTAACATTTTAAATAGTTTTAAAAAACTGACTTTATAGACAATTATTGCATGTAAAATAAAATTGACTTTAACTAATAGTTACATCTTTTAGTTCTGTATTTAATCCATCACATCGATCGGTTATTAATTTTTATTAAAAATCTAATGTTTCACGGGCTGGGGTCGATGGTAAACGCCAACTACTGAAAAAAAAACATTCAGTTTACGGTTACTTCAGTCGTCATAACTATGTCGGCCAAAAGTAAGACGCTATGCTATTCTTGAGAGATACAGGATGTGAAGAACACTTGTCGATTGTTCTACTAAGAAAAGACGCGCCGAACCTTTTAGTTCGATTGCAGATTTGGTCGACAGAATGTCGGCAGAAAGACGAGACAGAAACTAGGTTAAAAAATCTCTCAGAATATTCTCCGCTTTATGAAATTTATTTTATATTCATATTTTATAATTGATTTAATTTTAAATAATAAAAGAGTACGTACTTCATTATTTATTTATTTTATTTTATTTTTTTATTGTGACTCGACATATGACAGCACCCCGCTTGATGTTAAGCCGAAGTGTGGTCCATGAATGAATGTCACTGCTACTACAATTTAATAACTGTGAGTAGCAGTCACATCCACTATGCCGGACTAGATGGAACCGGCAACTTACAAGCTGATCCCGAAACGTGACCAAATAACTTCACAGTCTGTATACTTGTAAGTGGTGGTACTACCCCGGATCGGCAGACTGGGTACCACTGCCTACCACTCTTTACCATACCCTTAGATCGAGCTATATTTATAAATGAAAGAGCTACTAAATAAATATTATTTTAGTAGGGAAGTTTCTCAAAAGGAATCCTTTAGTCGTTGCAACACTAATTCCTGTAATATCGTTATTTCTTTCAATTACACTTTATTTATCAAAAGGTTTTAGGAATTCATACTTTCTCGAAAGAATTATAAAGGTTCCTTTGAGTACTTAATGTACAATTTAAGCTTTGTAGTTTAACAATAGTTCTGTCTGTTTTATTAAGCTTATATTTTATTCTGTTTTATTTTGTGTTTTTACGCATTTATTAAATATTTCTAAATCAATGCGCTTATTATTTACAAGTGTTTCTAATGTTTAAATTTAAATAATTTTACATTTTGAATTGTTAATTTAATAATAAAGTATCAGTTATAACAAAGTTTATTGTATAAATTATTTTTAATTTTTGGCATATTAAGTACGTACGTATCTCCACAGTAGATTAGTAGAAGTGGTCTTCATCCAGGACTTTCATTCTACTGTTATTCTATCTTCGTCGTCCTGTTATATAGCTGCGTCGTCCTGTATTCCATTAAAGAACTTTTCGGCTATGTGTTCTACAAACTGTATGTCCTGCCCATTGCCACTTTAGTTTGCTTATCCAAAACGCAACTATTACGGATGCTGTGCCTATATATTATTTTATTTTTTATTACCAATCGATATAGCACCAAACTGATTTCAATTATTGTTTAATTTCTTACATTCTTTCTATTAGTGAAATCCTCCAAAACCTAAAAACACATCCATAGTTGTAGAATTATTTTACGGTGGAAAAGAGCCCATAAAAGAGCCTTTATGCAATAAACATTTTGATATTTCGTGTTTCAAATGAATGAATTTAAAAACAATAACAAAACAGATATATCTCATTGCTTACTATCACGCATCGATCCACCCACATTCAATCATATTTCATTGTATGGAAAACAAACATAGTAAGTTATTAAACCATTGCCATTAATGGCTTATTTCCCTTTCACTATTTATTCAGTTTGCCACATAGAGGTGGAGTTTTCGTCATACGTTGTGGACTGTGCCAAACAAACTCTTCCTTAATATATTAATTACTACCTGATACCTACGATTTCACTCCTAAATAGGAATTTGTAACGTTAGAATATTTTGCATCCCCTTTGCATTCTAATGGTCTATCATCAGTTACTACTGATCATCTATTTTATTACATCCTAGCTAAAGAGGATCATTGTAAAAATATTTTAGTTCAAAACTTTATAATTATATTTCTTCAACATCCGTGGATCCATACATAGAACCTTATGATCCATCATCATCGGGTACCTCAAATCTTCGATTTGATAACAGCCTATCTAAAGGCCGGTAATTCAAGCTTTTTTAGTAGCTTAGTATGTGAAAATATATAATATATAATAAAATAAATTGATAAACTAGATTAGAATTATTAGTTTTTGGATTGTCTATGTTCATTACCACCCTAACATTGGCCGTGGCACTCGTGGCAAAGCAATCATTTAACCAATAAACAAAAGTCCTTTTTAATTTGCGCTCGGCAACATTTTCGCAATATCCCTCGCTCTGTTTCTTGTGATAGATTCATGTATTCTATCGTTAAATTTGACATTTTAATTTAACATAAATCCACGTATTAATAAACCCACTATACACCTACAGACTTGCATTTGAAATTTAGATCGGGCATTTAGTTCCAGTAACAAAATTTAAATTACATACATACATAAATATAATTTGAGATTTCTTCGTTTTTTCTTCTCTATCTTTTACAAGTATAAGAATCGAAATATCGAGATTTATTTCAACTTCAATAGCTCTTTCTCTTCACATCTCTTTTCTTATGAAAATAATCCAAATTATAAATTGTCTTTTACTTTTGCATTTATAATACTCGTATTAGCGTAGATTGTTAAATTAAGAACGTACGATAGTTTTACTTACAAACAATATAACCTTCTAATCCTAATTTTAAAAAATGTTTAATTTAGTTTTCAATATACTCGTATACGTATTTAACAATTGGTTTAACTGAAACCATGTTAAGGAGAACAAAAGAAAGTACCCCTTCCTTTACGGAAAACGATCTAACGAACTGTGAAATAAGGTGATTCTTTAGGATATTCATTACTTACCTGACCCTTACGGTTTATTGTTGACAACAAGTAAGGGTCAGGTAAGTTTCCCCAGCGTCGCGTTACTAGATCAGTTGTTGCCGGAATTCAGCCAGGCCAATATAGTTAATAAAACTTCTGCTTAAAGGAATTTGTCTTCTCTAGTCGCTCACTCAAAATTAAAGGCGAATAGTTTACCTTATATAAAAAATAATATATATAAGTACAAGATATTTAATAAGAGACAGGATATTTATTGAGAGACAAGATATTTAATCTTGACTACTGGTAGGCATAGTGGCTACGTCCGAGGCAATCATAAACTGAGTAGGTTTTTTTCAATCGTCAAACCTCCTTGGACCATCTCTTGCCACCATACGATTCGGCGTCGTCAGACAAAAAGGTCGTGCTCCACGTTGACTCTACCTATTTCTGTAAAAATGGCGAAGTAATCATTTAATTATTTTTATACAGTAATAAGTAAATAATTAATTGTGCAATACTTAATTAATGTCAATGTTTGATGTCCGTTACACGTTAATAACAATTCATTTAGGAAAAATGCAAACAATGCCATTAATTATAATATAATTAATTAATTTAATTTGAAATTAATCGTTGGTTTTAATTTAAGAGTATTTTGTAATTATTACACCATTACTTTTGACAATGAAATTAATAATTTAATATCCATATCGGTTTCATGGCGTCATATTAATTCTAGACAAAAATACAAGTAAATTATGAGTAATATTTTTTTTAAATATAATATTATATCAAATAATGGGTAACAGGAAAAATTAATATCATATTAAATATAATTAAACTATGAACAAAAAATATCATCTAACGACGTCGCATCAGAGATAGTCCCAATGAGACTGGCAACATTTTGTCTTTGTATAGCAAGGCTAATACGTTGGCAGAAATAATTGCCAGCCTTCCTGTCTCCAGACTTCTCCGTCAGCCGCCTGGACAACTCCTTGGTCAGGCGCTTAGCTGAAGATCCCTAAGGGCCCATCGTCTCGACCCCAAACGGCGCAAATTCGTAACCAGTGATTTATAATTTATCAAATATAAATGTTAAATCTAGATATTAAAAAAATAGAAATACAAAGTTATGAGCAAAAATACAAAGTGTGTAGTGCCCGCTTATATGTTTACTCCATCTTATAAATCTTGGATGCTTCAAGCGAATGTAAAAAGCACCGTCAACTAAGGCAACCGTAAACTAAGTCGGTTTTCTTAGTCGTCCACGCTCTTGGACCTCCCATTGCTTACCATTAGGCAAGCTGAGGTCAAATGTTGCGTCTATTTTTTAAAGTGGTAGGCTGATTGTTGGTTGTCAATTGCTTAGTGTGCCGATCTAAATTGGCCGGCATAGTGACGGCGACTGAGGCAGCCGCGAACTAACTCGGATGTTTCAGTCGTCGTAAGTCTTGGATCTCCTCTTGCTTATTATCAGACGGATCGAAGTCAAATGTTGTGTTTAAAAAATAAAATCAGGACTGTTGCTTTGCAGACATTGTCGCCTTCGTTTATAGTGATCTTACCCATAAAGTAAGTTCTTATTTATTCTTCAGAGCTTTATACTATTCGGCGGAGGCCACTTATGAAAAATAAAATCGAAACCACTAGTTTAATGTTGCTCTAGTATACAATAACTTAATGATACCACTATTAAATATAATTTAGAATAAATAAATACACCTTATTTTCTATAGTGTATGTTTTAAACGTCTAAAATACCGGCAAAGATTTTGAAATTCATATAACGTACATATAAAAATAGATATCGTTAACCTTATAAAATGAGAGATTAAGTTTTAATCTTAAAAAAATGTGGAGATACCCGTATTTTCTTTGACAGAAATAATAATGTTCTTAGATTGAGATACGTCTGGTCGAAATGAAGTTAATTTTGGTGTAGGTCACGCGCTACCGGTCTGGTGTGTCCTCGCCCACTCGCTTTCCCCGACTTTGGCAAGTCGGTATAGTTCATTTTGTCACGACTCAAGATTAGGGTTATCAGTTTAAGAATTTTTATTGTTAAATAAATTTTATTTTCAAGACTCAACTGTAGTAAAATGAACTGTAGTTATATAAGAATAATATAAATTTTAGCTTTGGCCACCGTGGTGTAGTGGGCAATACAAAGGTAATGCAAACCGAGAGCTCGAGTTTGAAACCACTTACCGGTATCTTTAATATATGTACTTTGGTCGTGAAGTTTTTATGATACAAACACTTTAGTAGCTTAGTTTAGAAATAAATAAATATGAGTATTTTACAGTATTATAATTTATTTTGAGACATTATTTAATAAAATCGGGGACATTCTTAAAGAGCAGGGTTTCTCGGTGTCTATAACTATTCAGTCTGTATGGAAAGAATTGTAAAAGTGAAGGGAGCGGGAGAGTTCGTGCAAAATGGCACTCCGTTATCCGTCTCTGGTTACCCCTGTAACAATTAGGCGTTAAATGATTAATGATGATGATATTGACGGCTTTAAATAGTCTAAACTACATAATAATATTTTCAGATTCAAATTGTAACGTATTTTTCCCACATGGATAGGCAGAGACAATGAAGCGCCACTTGCCACGATCCTAACTTCCTCGCTTTCCTCACACCCACAATTCTTTTTATACAAGCTCTACGATTATGGGCACTAGGCAATCCAGCTTTTTTGAGGATGTCTCCGATTTGGTCAGATAGCACCCAAATTTTCTTTAGAAAAGAATACTTTATTTTCTAAAAATCCTAAATTATAATCTTTTATACCCTCTTTTTGGCTATTTACACAATTATGTAACATAAATGTTAAGTAATACATGATTACTTTAAGAAGTCAAAAGGTCTTTATGTCGATATTTCGGCAAACTTATAAAAAGGTTATGGTCACGACACGTTAAGTAACTATTATATTTGTAGTTTTTGTTTATACATTCTGTGTACTAAGTATCGGGAATTTATCAATAAAACAAAAAAAATACAAATTATTCGTCTAAATTTAATTTATCGCCTTTAAAGTAGGCCCCATTGCTTGCAATACAACATCTCCACCGCTTCACCCAGTCCTCCATACATCTTTCGTAGGCAACTTGCGGTATAGCATATATTTGAATGCAGCGAATTTTCTTTTATGTCTTCTTTCGACTGAAAACGTTTTCTTCGAAGTGGTAATTTTTACTTAGGAAATAGAAAAAAATCTATTGGACTTTATTTATCTTACATTAAAATTCTGCCTCTTTTTTTGTTATACTCGTATAAGCTAGCAAGTCAGGGAGTTATTATTAATTAATTTTAGCTAAAATTATTTAAGGTTTGATTACAAGTATACAGGGAATGATAATGGAAGATTACATAAGGAGATAAAGAATTTGACTTTACGTTCCATTGTATTTCGCAACTTTTTTATACTTTAACAAAGACTTTAATTAAATCGATAATTAAATTATGATATTACATATCTTTAATTTAATCTAATAATAACGCAATAAACTAAACTACACATTTCTGTTTCAGGCCAATCTCTTCACGTGTCCGAATGGTAAGTAAAAATAAACAATTAAAATCTTTTTCTACAAATTACAAGTCACGTAATAATATCCATGTTTCTAGGCCAGTATTCAATGTCACTGATTTTACGTGTATTTCATTATTTCTTCATCTTAATGATAGAATAATAGGTATGAAAAATCATTAGTATGTAATTTTAGGTATTTTCTCAAAGCGTGTTTGTTTCTAATATTTTCGTAACTAATTACTTTTTCTGAAACTATTTTATATGTGATTTGTTTTTTATGTATAGTGAATTTATGTATGAAACTATTTTTTGTTTAGTGATTGTTTTATACGACAAATCAGCTATGCCGGCCATTTAGAAGATCAAGAATATGCGTAACAATTTTGCTTAATTTAGTTTTACTATGCCATAATAATTCTGATGAACCTTAAATAATCTGTTACATAATTAGAGATTATTTAATGCAAAATAAACGTTAAATATTACATAACTATATAAACTAAAAACCTTTATATAAATACAACAGACCAACATAATATAAATCATAACGTACAGTAAATATCGTTTTTTTTTCACGTTTTTTCTTCAAAAAACTTTCTCATGCACCGCGGGTCTCTTACAAAATAGGAACCCTGTTGCTATATTATTAACTTTGTGATTATAAGAGCCGACCAACCATGAAAAAACGCCATAGGCAACGCAAGTATCAAAACGTTTATTTTGAAGAAAAAAATAAACAGTATTTTACAGTATAATTGGCGTAAAAGGTCGACGACGTCCTTTCATATAGGTAGTTCATATTTTAAAAAAAAAGCAAATAATTATCGTTAAATTGTATCATACGTATACATCATTTAATATGTCTCTTCACTGATAACGGATGTCTTTTAGTTTCTTATACTTCTTTCTGTCGAACGCAAGGCAGAACGGTTGCCATCCAGTCTACTCGCGGATGTTTCTTAGCTAGGATTTCTTCTGCATTCAAAGCTTTATTTACCTTCCTCCTTGCCCATCATTATCGATAGTAGTAACTCCTTGCATACTTCTTCTTTCACTTCTTTACATGAGTATAGCCATGTCCACTGTCCACTGCTGAACATAGGCCTTCCACTGAAACGCCTTTCCGAACGACAAGATGCTAGTTGCATCTTGTCTAAAGTTTAAAATGAGTAATAAAATACATAGAAAAGAGTATTAAAATAGAGCAGTTTCGGATCAGCTTGAACAATTAAATTTGAACAAACAAAAAAATCTAGACCCGTTGTAACAGACAATTTAATAACAAATTAGGTATTACGAAAGCGCGCGCTTATTAAAAAAACCCACGCGAATTGCTACATGCATTGTCAAGCCCACATTATGAACTTAGCTACCTACAACTATAACGTATACTATAATTTAAAAAGTTTAGGATAATTTACATAGGAGTTGCAGCATGTACTAAGCTTGCATAATTAGTCTATGAATCTGTTTGTTTCGATGTGAACTAAGATTAAACAAACCAAACGAAACTTAAAAAAAAATACTTTTAATAATTACGGCTAGACATTTGATAGCACCCCGCCTGATATTAAACCAGAGTGCAGTCAATGAAAGAAGACGACTGCTACATCGGTTAAATAATAGTTAATAGCCGAAGCATCACTATGCCGGCCTAAAAAATAATTAAAAGAAAATTATAAAAATGAGATCAACTTTAAAGACAATGAAATAAAAAATATATATTTGTAGATAAACAGTGTAAAACTTATTATTATACCAATCAATCAAATTATCACGCTTGTATGAAAAGAATTGTTAATGTGAGGAAAGCTAGGGAGTTGTGCCAGGATCGTGGCAAGTGGCGCTCTTTTGTCTCTGCCTATCCCTGTGGGGAAAGGTGTGACAATTTGAATGATTCTTATAATATTTTCTTAGATTTTGCGCGAACATTGATTATTGAATTATACAAATTTTATGCGAAATAATATTTTACTCGTAAAATCAAAACCAAAATAAACGCGATAGTAAGCCGCATAAAATTTGTTTAATTCAATTATTCTTATAAGTATAAGCTAAGATATAGGTTGTACTTTTTATGTCCAATATTGTCTTGGAGGCCCAAAAGTTATGGAAGAGTTATAATAACTTTTTGTTTATGGACAATTACTTGAAGTATGTTTGCGTAGTTTGTCATAAGTTAGGGAAAGTAAAGGCAAATAACAAGTGGATAATGAGTGGACATAAGTGCTTAAGTTCTGAACAATTTCACTTCAACGTTCGATCGCGACAGGAAGCGCTAAATTGTTTAAGTGGGTAACTATAGGTTAGGTAAAGTTAGCTAAAACGTTCAGAAGACATCTACCACGGATGTTGGAAAAATAATTAAAAATGATGCAAATATTTGCTCCGGGTCTAGTTGTTTAAGATATGTAGGCAAACAGTTAGTGGTCTTTTTTTTATTGTGACTCGACATATGACAGCGCCCCACTTGATGTTAACCTGGAGTGTGGTCCATGAATGAATGTCACTGCTGCTATGATTCAATAACTGTGAGTAGCAGTCACATCCACTATGCCGGCTTAGTTGGAATCGGCAACTTCCAAACTGATCCCGAAACGCGACCAAATCACTTCACTGTCTGTATACTTGTAAGTGGTGGTACTACCCCGTATCGACAAGTCTAATGCCCAGGTCACCACCATTTACAAGTGTACAGACGTTAAGTGACGTTAAGCGGTTCGCGATCATCTTGAAGTTAGTGATATTAATTAGGCTGGTATAGTGGATGCGATTGCTCCCTGCAGTTATTTGACTGTAGTAGAAGTTACCTTTTTATATGGAGCGACTAAAGTGCTAGTATCATAGAAACAGGACAATCAAAGTATATACATACAATATCGTATATTAAATATATTGCTACCGACAAGTGGTTTTAAACCCGTGCTGTTGGTTTGCGTGACCATTGCACTACCACTATACCACGGTTATGTACATTAATATCTGGATGACAAAAAAATCTAATGTTCATATAAGTTAAGTGTATGTAATGTATCTATTAAAAAACTTAGAGATTTCATAGTTAAGATATTTCTACTTATAATATACTAAAAGTTGTTCATATGCAAATTATTAACATTTCTGCGAAAGAAGGCTACATTAACAGGCTGAACAAAGTTAGATACGTCCAGACATCCTCGCTGCTAACTTTTAGTTACAGAAACTTATAGAAGAGCCGTCGTTTTGCATAAAAAGAAAAAGGAACGTGAAAATGGTTACACTCGTAATGCGACTTTTTTTTAAGTCTAAAACCAGCGGGTAACTGAATTGCGTTCCATTAATAAAGGTACTTACACATAAATATCTGTAAGAAGTAGTCCCATCCATTATGCTATCCAGCCCATGTGTTCTCTCCATCCTATAGCCTTGGATCCTTCAAGCGATAGTGACGGCGACTGGGGCAGCCGTGAAGACTCGGTTTTCGCAGTCGTCGGCACTCTTGGACCTCTTTTTGCTTACCATTAGGCGGGTCGAGGTCAGATGTCGAGTCAAAAATAAAAAAACCCTATAACCTGGAATGTTATATCTATTTTTTTATATAATTTTATTAAAAGTTTTTATATCAATTTACAAAATCTTAATTTTCCCGCGTATCTGTTTTCAATAAAGCAAGTTTAATACTAAAATGTAAGACACAAAAATCTAGACTAAATGCTCATACTTAGAATAAAAGCCATTTTTATTGGGCTCATAAATAGTTTTAGTTTTATCACCCTATAAAACTTTGACCACAACATAAATAGTGACATTCCTAAAATAAATTAGAATTAACAAAATTATACTTAAATATACTTAAACTCAATGTTTCAATGTATTGGTAGCTTTCTTTGGTCTCCTCGCGATGTCGTGTAATAATTCAAAACCTAATTAAAGGTATCAAAAGCATCAAATTATATTAAGTTAATTTGTCGTTTTGGTTAACCTTAGTTTTCCTTACGCAATAACTAGGTAGTTAGTGATTTCACCTATAATTACCAGCAGTTTTATGAGGAAGTTATCGTCCATTAATAATTTATTCGTAAGCTCAAATAAATACGTTTTGTATAAATATATTTATATTGCATAATGATGGAATATAAATTGAATGACAACGTAGAAATATCGGTTCATAAACAACGAAGTTATCCGCGAACAAATTCCACCGAAGATATACGGTGGAATTGAGAACCTCCTCCTTTTTTGAAGTCGGTTAAAAATATCAATAAAGTTATCTTATAATTTCGCAGCACCTAGGTACTTATAATCATTCATCATTTATTTAATATACGTATTGATCTAATTTAAAATATTGTTTACGCTTATGTTTTGTTTAAAACATTATATTTTGAATTTTGTACTTTTTATAATTAGAAAACAAAATATTAAAAAAGGAATGAGAAATACCAACATTAATATTTTCTTCATCTTGGATACCTATTTAATTTTTTTAATAATAAAAATATTGTAAATTGTTACATCTTTCAAACTTACATAGTACCTATATCAAACTTATATTTTAAAAACGTTATCATTTATAACACTTACCGTAATAAAACGCCTTGAAGACTAAACTAACAGAATTAAAGCCTAAACACTATATTTTAGTTATATTGAAAATAGGTAGGTATGTAGGTACTAAAAATTCCAATATAAACTTCATATGCCTAAATTAGGTATGCAGTGTAGGTAATATCAGGCATATAACTACGAAGGAAAGCACATAATTAAAACAAGGAAATTACCTCACAAGACGTATGTTTCGTCACCACGTAAATTAGTTGAGTCCCAGCAGGCGTCTTGTGTAACTTTGAAAACGAGATTTCTCAGATCTTATAATTTAAACTTTGTGCAATTTGAATGACGTTAAAACGCAATACTAATATTAATAAAGCATAGTAATAGCGACTGAGGTAGCTGTGAACTGAGGCGGTTTTTTCAGTTTTTTCTTGGTCCACGAGGTCGGTTCACTTAAAAAAATCTACTGTGTATAAGAGTTCTTAATAAGAGTTTGAAACGATTTTATATTTAAAATCGATAAATCTCAATAACTTAATTAATTATAGCGGAATGCTTTGCCAGCCCATGCGTTCTTCCCATCCTATAACCTTAAATCCTTTAAGATGCGTGAAGAAGCATCTTTACCAAAGTGACGTCGACTAAGACAGCCGGGAACTAAGACGGTTTTTTCAGTGGCTGACACTCATGGACCTCCATCATGCTTACCATCAGACAGGTTGAGGTCAGATGTCGAGTCATAACAAAAAATATTTTAAAACTTAATATGTAAAATTTTAATATAACTAGCTAGAATATCTCGTATAAAAGTTTACCAAATATACCGGAAAAGCCACTGTTTTTCCATATCCACAACTATAAGGTGTATTCACTATAAAATAAACCTTAATTTCATTCAAGTAATGTTTAAATTTGAACTGAACTAACTCCATTTCCCTTTATTGATATTATAAAACCTACGTAACTTTATATAACATTAAGTCATTTTGTATTAAGCCTTTCCAATCACAATAACAATGACGCTAAATTGTTTTTCTTAAAACTACCGCGGCTTTATTGCTTAGTTTATTATAGGGAAACAAAAACTTAAATCGAGTGAAAGTGTTATGACTCGGCTACATCTACACGACTTTGTTTAATCCTTTCGGAAGATTTAAAAGTAGTTTTCTTCTTTGTTAAGACTCGAAGCAGACCCAGGAGGGTGTTCTCCGACCAAATCGGAGACATTCTAAAGGAAGCTGAGTAGCCTAGTGTCCATAACCGTAGAGCTTGTATGAAGAGGATTGTGGATGTAAGGAAAGCGAGGGAGTTATGTCAGGATCGTGGCAAGTTGAGCTCCATTGTCTCTGCCTGTCCTTGTGAGAAAATAGCGTGACAATTTGATTGATTGAAACTTACTTGAATTGATTGAAGCTCATTCTCAAATTCATTGCGCTCAAGGAAGGCTTTAGCTCGCTTGTGTAGCCAAAACTTTACTACAAAGTAGTTTCCGTTTTCCACTGAAATTGTAGTTAAATTAAACAATCTTGTTACTTGAGGTGACAAATGGGTATACACAATCTTGCGGTGAACGTTCTTGATGATTTAATCTTGCCTCTAGATTGACTTGCCGTTTTCCTGTCAAGTTATTTCAGCTACTATGTAGTAAATTTTCGGTTTCCTAGCAGGTGGTATTCGAGGGAGATTGCTTTTAGCTATCTGCAATACTGTTGAGAAATTATTAAGTTACATTTTGACACATTTCAATTTAATCAAGCTGATAATCACACAGTCTGCCTATTCGTGCAACCACTTTCAAGTGTACAGATCTTGAAATGACTCAGTTGAGAGAGAAAATTGCCGGTTTCAACTAGACCAACAGAGTCAATGCAATTGCAACTTATTTAACTATTATAGTACCTTCGTAGAGTCGCCTCTATTCATCGCATTAACGTCATATCATATGTCGAGACAAAATAACAAAAAAAACAATCGATATAAGAACATTGTTATTTTCTTTTCATAAAGGATAATTTGTAAATAATTTCACGCAATAAAATACCAATAATCATCTGATCATACTTTAAATTGTAATAAATTTAATTTAATAATTCTGCCAAATAAATATGCATTCAAACGAATACTATTAATAAACATTATAGTTGCAAGGTTAATTAAACCTACACGATGTGAAATTCTGAATATCATGTAGTAGGTGTCGTGAACCTTGATAGATAATGACATGTCACTATTAAAGTTTATATAACTAACTATACATGTAGTTATAGGATCCATCTTGCAGCCACTTGATTTCTCTTACCCTGTGCATGTAGATTAAGTTTTGGCCTTTCAATACGTTTCCATTGACACACGAGTTTCTAAATAAATATATATATCTATAATACATAATACATAGTATTATATAATCGGCACTCGAACTATAAGTGTAAGCGCGTAGTTTCTTTGTAGGACAAACGACAAGTACAATGTTTTACCAGCCCCTTTAACTTTGGATCCTTAAGCGGAGAGTGAAAAGCCAAAAGGGCCGGCATAGTGACAGCGACTGAGGCAAACGTAACCTTTTTTCTTCAGTAGTCGGAGCTCTTAGACTTTGCCTTGCATAATGATTAGTCTCAATAAAAAGAATTAGATTTATATTGTTTTCAACCGATGCGATTTGAATTTATAATTATAATATATTACATCGATTCTTAACTCCTTTTTAAACATATTTAATTTTCCCTGCGAGAACTGTAATCTCAACACTGCCTCATCTTCTCGGACTTCTTCTAAAAATACTTAATAACACCTTAAGACTTAAGACCCGTTTTAATGTATTCTAAGTAAATAATTATATCAAATTAGTTTAGAGAAATTCGAGACTTTATTCAATTATGAACTTTAATTACGTTAAAATCATTGTAAAAGTTCCAATAATTCACAAGTTTTAATAAAAATCTAAAAATATTATGATGCAACATTTGATTTGATTTGATCATTTGATTTCTAAGACCGACTCCGACTCCGTTTAAGTTATCGTCACTATGCCGGCCAGAAGTTTAAAGAGTATGAAATGGAAATGCGCTCTACTTAAGATGACTGAATAGTGGCAAGACACACATTAATGTCATATCGCTGACAGTATGTGTACGTACTAGTATCAAATATGCAAATTGGCCCCAGACAGACATCTCCTAATTATGGTAGTTGTAATAACATTTGACATTTATAGTTACAATACTGTCAAGAGCGAATAGTATTTTAATTGTTTTGATGTAGGGTCGTTTATGGAATGTTGTATTGAGATATTTTTTATTATTTTACATTTCTATACTAAGCTACTGAAGTCCTTGTATTATAAAAACAGGACGACCAAAGTACATATTTTATCAAAGATACCCAGGCTAGGCAGAGATACAGGGATAGGCAGAGACAATGGAGCGCCACTTGCTACGATCCTGTACAACTCCCAAAACTTAATATATCAAAAAAATTACTTTCCATTATAATCATATATTTAGTTTCTTAGACCTATTTTAATTATATTTTAATTCATTAAACAGAGTTTTATAAAATCATAAAAATAAAGTTCAATATATTAATATCGAAGTAAACAATCACGTACAAACTTACGAGTAATTAAAGTTGATTTACTTTAAATAAACAAACAGAACAATGCAAAATTAACAACGGTATAGCTTGTCTAACTATAAATGACGCGCCCCTCCACTTTAGTAATTTATTTAAATGTATTTAAATGTCTAACCATCAACTTAATGACCAATTACAATTGCGTTTTCGGTGTGTTGCATTCAAATTGTATATTCGCACGTGCGCTTAAATGCAGTGGAGGGGCGCGTCATTTCGTATTAGACAGACTCTAAACAATTATCACGTACAAACTTGCAAATAATATAAGTTGCTTTACTTTAAATAAACAAACAAAACAATGCAAAATGAACAACGGTAACGTAACGCGATGTCAGCGGAAGTGCGGTGGTGATTGTCCAAAAAATTCACTGCCAAATGCAATGCCACACGGTTATGTCATACAATACATAACATTGACCTTTACGTGCTTCCTTCCTTGTTTTGTTTACCTAAGTAAATACATCTTCATGTGCAGCAAAAGAAAAATCTTTGCTTGGATCGGGAACCCGGGACTTTACGTATAACGAACTAGGCTAGCCATGCGCCACGTCACTTACAAGTATACAGACAGCCAAACCATGTAAAGAAACAGAACCACTTAAAATATAATACATATATCAAAGATACATTTTTATGTATCTTTGATAAAATCAATGTATCTTTGAATCAATGTATTTTATGTATCTTTGAAAATCAAAACCAAAATAAACGCGATAGTAAGTCGCATAAAATTAGTTTAATTCATACATTATTATTATTATTATTTACAATTCTATACTAAGCTATTAAAGTGTTTGTATCATAGAAACAGGACAACTAAAGTACATAATCAAAGATAGATTTTATTTAATTTATTTTTTCTTACATTTCTATACTAAGCTACTAATGTGCTTGTATATACTTTATACAAGATACTTTGGTATCGGCAAGTGGTTTTGAACCCGTGCTTTCGGTTTGCGTAACCATTGCACTGACACTACACGACAGTCGCTCTTAACTTGCCGCTACATTGGTATCGGCAAGTGGTTTTGAACCCGTGATCTCGGTTTGCGTAACCATTAGACTACCATTACACCACGGTCGCCCTAATTATATCAAACTCTATACTAACAAAAACTAACCATAATAATTATCATTTTTCTTTCGTTATACTCCAAAGAAAATAGAACGAGTCAGTTGAGTTGAGGTGCACTCGCGCTACTAAACAACTGACCTAGATTGTAATGCTCCGAATCTCATCACAAATGCGTGCCAAGTTTAGTGTTAAACTTAATTCTATGACGCAACGTGTGACAATTGCTTTAATGTCATGTCATTATGTGCCACAAAAGATGACAGTGTTGGTGTCAACGTTTGAAAGGCGTAGTTTAATCATTCGAGTAGGTGTCAATATTTTTTCAAATTTCAAAATACTGAATATATAAATATTTTTATTGGGGCTCAAAATGTGACAGCACCCTGCCTGAAAAAAAACGTTTTAGCTACTATTTACTATAAAAGTTATATATTAAATATTGTTACAAAAACAAGGAAAGAAAATATTGTTTTCAGACCTCGGTACTGGTTACGAATTTGCGCCGTTTGGGGTTGAGACGATGGGCCCTTGGGGACCTTCAGCTAAGCGCCTGGCCAAGGATTTGTCCAAGCGGCTGATGGAGAAGTCTGCAGAAAGGAAGGCTGGCAATTATTTCTGCCAACGTATTAGCCTTACCATACAAAGGGGAAATGTTGCCAGTCTTCTTGGGACGTCATTAGATGTTTTTTTTAATTTATTTTATTATTACTTTTAATTTTATCTGTTTCTCTTTCAGACATAATAAATATAATAATAAAATAAATATATTTCTAACACATTCTTAATATTTAGGGCAAATACGTTATACGTTAAAAATATATAATATATACCTACCTATTTATCATACAAAAACTTATATTCATTGTACAATATACAATATGTATAGTTCGTTCTTTCGTTAACAATAAATGAGTACAGTTAAATATAATTATTTCTACAACTATCCGTTAGTTATTTTCACATATTTGTACTCGAGGCTAATGTGAAATAACTGTTTGTATTAATTTGCATTATTAATGGATAAAAGAGTGGAGGCAAACAGTTAGTGGTCATTTTTCCGGTCCAGTCATTTGAACCGGGGGTTATCTATCCCGGCAGATAAAAATAGAGCTGCGCAGTATATGGATCAGCAGATTAGAAGAGCGCTGGACAACTACAGTGGGAGCGAATATATAGCGTCGTACAAAAAATTTAAAAATATTTATGATTCATACACATAAGAGTGGTAGGCAGTGGTACGCAGTCTGCCGATCCGAGGTAGTACCACTATTGTGACTCGACATATGACAGCACCCCGCTTGATGTTAAGCCGAAGTGTGGTCCATGAATGAATGCCACTGCCACTAAAATTCAATAACTATGAGTAGCAATCGCTTCCACTATGTCGGCCTAGATGGAACCGGCAACTTACAAGCTGATCCCAAAACGTGACTAAATCACTTCACGGTCTGTGTACCTGTAAGTGGTGTTACTACCCCGGATCGGCAGACTGGGTACCACTGCCTACCACTCTTTGATAACCAGAGCCGAAGTAAATATCCATCTCTTTTTTTTATTACAAATATTTGCAATATTTAATATTATTAAATATTACAAATAAAAGCTATAATACAAATATTTGCTCCGACCGGGGATTGAACCCGGGACTTTAAGCGCAACAAACCGTTCGTCCACGCCTGTCGTCATGTTTAATCTAGAATGATGCTTTCATACGTCGAGTCACAAAAAATCAAATCTTAACTAGTTGCTACAAATGATTCGGAAGGTTAAGGTACTAATAAAGTATCCTAAATAGGTCCCGTTTAATCGAAGGTTTTTTATCGTATACTAACAATAGATATGTACTTATTATAGTATAATCAATAGGGCGGTAAACCGGCATACAGCCTTGAAGGCTCATAATGAGTGAAAGGCTCCATGATCATACATAACCTGAACGTGACTCACTATTCATTTGACTATGCATATCGATATATAAATATTATTAATACGTGTGTATGATAAAATGTATAAATAGACAAAACATATTATTGAATTAAACAAATTTTATGCGGTTTACTATCAAGATTACTTTTGGTTATGAATTTTATATATTTTTTATTATTTGGACGACGACGACGACGAGGGCTCCAAATCCCTCAAAACGTCGGAATAATTAAAAAAATGTAAATTCAATAACCAAAAATAAATCATGTCTCGTCTTGATTTTCATATCATGTTCAATAATAAAAATAACGAGTAATTCAAATTCCTTCTCCTCCAAACTCCTGGACCTCCACCATGCTTACTATCAGGCAGGTCGAGGTCAGATGGCTCAATAAAAAAAACTAAATGGACAGCCACTGTTTTTCTATTGGTGGCAACATATGACAGCACCCCGCCTGATGTTATGCTAGAGTGCGGTCCATGACCATTCATGGTGGTCCATGATGACTGCTACTACAGTTAAATAACTGTTAGTAGCAATCGCATCCACTGTGCCGGCCTACTTGTTACTTTCAGCGGTCCTGACTCAACTTCCTTACTTCCTTAACATCCATAATTATTCCTAAAAAATACTATACTCCTATATTATATTATATTATATTATATTATATTATATTATATTATATTATATTATATTATATTATATTATATTATATTATATTATATTATATTATATTATATTATATTATATTATATTATATTATATTATATTATATTATATTATATTATATTATATTATATTATATTATATTATATCTGCAACTAGACGGCTCTGTGCGTCCACTATCGCCTATACCACGGAGAATGTTCCGAAAGCTCTTTAACCTTGTTCCTACCTCTTCTTTTCACACCCGTAATACCCGCACTGGTCGGGGGAAACACCCGCATTTTGTCGACCGAATCGGCAGTCGAACTAAAAAGTTCGGTGCGTGCTTTCTTTGTAAACGGCGTTCATAGTGACGGCGACTGAGGCAGCCATGAACTGGCTTGGTTGTTTCAGTCTTCATCACTCTTGGATCTCCTCTTGCTTATAACCAGGCGGATCGATGTCAAATGTCGTGTCACAATAAAAAAAATGTATATTAGGTTATATGAATATTTCAAGCAGTATTTATATGAAATACTTACGAAGTTTTTATTTTTATAAACACCAAAAGATTATAATCAAAATTCTTTGCGAAAGAATTCGACCATCAAACAGGAGTTATATTCGTAAAAAAAATCCTTAAGAATGTTATTTTTATCATAAAATTGTAGTAAAATGTTGGATCAGCCTGTATCCTTCGTAAGCAACAGGTTTTCAAAGGGCACTTGATACGCTGACATTGTTAAATCTTCTCTTCATACGATACTTTAAGGTCCACGCCACACTTCGCTTAGTAAGTAGCTGGACTTTTACAGTAAAAGAAAATTCTCGAAAGTAAGAGAGTACAAAAAATAGCTGTCAAGTTTAACTAACAGATAAATCCTTCTCTGATTTCCCTGCTATTTTTATTGTGACAAGTGACAGTACCCCGCCTGATATTAAGATGGATTGCGGTCCATGAATGGAAGTGACTGCTACTACAGTTTAATAACTGTAAGTAACAGTCCGGCCTAGTTGGAATCGGCAACTTACAAGCTGATCCTAAACACGACTAAGTCACTTCACAGTCTGTATACGTGTAAGTCTGCATGCTAGTTAAACCTTGGGTTGTTCAGAGCCAATGGGTGCGTTCAGTAGCCGATACCAATGTATATTTGATGTATTGAGTGTTAGGCAGTGGCACCTATTCTGCTGATCCGGGGTAGCACCACCACTTACAAGTATACAGACCGTAAAGTGATTTAGTCGCGTTTCGGGATCAACTTGTAAGTTGCCGGTTTCAACTAGGTTGGCATAGTAGATGTGACTGCTACTTAGTACTGAAAATGTTAAGTCACAATAAAATAAAAATTAACTTTACTCGTCCTTTTCTTTGATTCATGCAATTTTTGTAGTAGCTTAGAATAGAACTGTAAAATAAGTGTGCGAAAATTGTAGCTCCAGCCAGTGTGGCTTAGGCTTAAAGTATAAGTATCTACATACAGTTATATTTTACAATAATATGATATTATAATATCCGTGTGAATATTTAGAATATTGACAGCACCTCGCTTGATAGTAAGCTAGTGTGCGGACCATGAATGGAGGTGACAGCTACTACAATTTAATAATTGTAAGTAGGAGTCACATTCACTATGCCGGCCTAGTTAAAACTGGCTACTTACAAGCGCGACTCCCGAACGCGACTCGGAACGTGATCCCGAAACGCGATTCTGTCAAAAGTAAAAAGACGAAAAGTCACTTCACGGTCTGTATACTTGTAAGTGGTGTTATAACCCCAGCGGGGTTAGGTTGGGCAAGTTAAAACGATAATCGTCTTTCGTCGGCGATTGTCAAAATAATAAAAGCTAGGCTAAATCCAATCGTTGTGACGAATATCGTCTGTGCGACGACACGTTTTATCATTATCATCAATAGTCTAATTTTGGTGGATTTAGCCTAACTTTTATTATTTTTCCAATCGTCGTGGAGAGACGATTATCGTTTTAACTTACCCAACCTAACCCCGCAGGTCTGCAGACTGGGCACCACTGCATATCAATCTTTGATAACCAAACCCGGAGGTTTTTTTTTATAAAAAAATATTTGCAAATTTAATAAAATTACAAAAAATATTACAAAAATTATAATATTACAAATAAAACCTACGAAACAAATATTTGCTCCGACGAGAAATCGAACCCGGGACTTTACGCGTAATAAACTGGTGCGCTATCTAATTAGCCACGCCATTATAGTGATTTGTTAATAGATAACTTAATATAAATTATAAATGATGTAGCCAATTATTTGAAATAAAATAAATACGTGTATATAAAATATTTTTTTATTATTAAACCAATTAATCAAATTGTCACGCCCTTTTCCCCCAGGGATAGGCAAATAGAGCTCTATGGTTATCATCAAAATATAATGTAGATTTCTATCATAGCTTCTTTAAAATGCCACTCTTTACATATGTAAGACCTTGTTTATTAGTCAATCGTGGTTGATTAGACGCTGACAATGTTATTCTCACACGCATAACACTCGCTTAGGAGACAATGCACCTTGCACGCTGTAGAGCGAACGACTGTGCGCATGCGACTGTGAATTAAGGTCAGTGTGCATGCACGCATTCATATTTCCTTATTGTCGAAGTTTTTATTACACATTTGCTAATATTTCCAATGAATAAATAACTCAGGTAAATGTCAATATCAAGCAACCTGTACTTTAGCTATCAAAGTAAAAACAATCAGCAAATAAACATTGCGTATTCCATGAATATTTATTCATATTTCAATAAATATATTTTCCAAAGCAATGTTCTTTCTTAAACCGCCTCAAGATATTCCTAACTGTACATAGTAAGTAATCATATTTTAGCGAATCTCTTTGAAAAACATGAGAACTGTTTTATCGTGGTAAATATCTATAATATAAAGTCTAGGCTTCTAGAGGCATTACATTGTTGAATAATGTTAACGAACAATTCAAAGTGTTGTCATGTCATTTATATTCATTTAATCAGTACATCTTTATCGGCGCCGACCGCAACGTATACATAACAAAAGTAGGTCGAACGCATTGCACCGAGTTGCATGCAGCCCGCGACCACTGAAGCGTACAAAGCAAACTTCGCGGGCGTCCAACCGCTCTTATGTTCCATTTACTCAACTCCCACATCTATTCTTCAAGCATTGTGCTCCATTTCGTTTCGATCACGTAATTCAAATTCGTTTTTCACAGAAAGTTTTAACAGCCTTTAGAAAGCAATTTTACTTCGTTAATCGAAGCACAGATCGAAGCTCTTCTTAAGTCACTTTGAACTCGATGTCAAAGCGAGCTCCAAATTAGTCGAAAGACTATCGTTTCATTTAAACTTTGAGTCTTATTGAGTAAATAATTATAAACATCAATAGGATGTAAATCTTTATGATAAATAAACATTTCTAAATAGGTAAACATTAAGGGAAGTAAATAGATACATTCAATTTAAATCATATGGGTTTAAACGAATTTGTTGAATAAATGTACGAGTAGGTTACCTTCGATTTAGTTAAATGAAATGTAGTTTGTACGGCGAAATCCCATAAGTTCTTAATTAGAAAGCTAATAGCTTGGAGGAATTCGGGGATACAAAGAATTTACAATTTATTTGAGGTTGGAGTTGAGTTATTTAAATAAGTTTTAACTTTCTGCAGATTCCTCTGTGGCTAATGGGAATATGCATTAAATTTGTTCAAAAGGTGAAAGTCATGACAATAACTTTTCTTAACTTTAATAGTTTAATGCAAATTTAACACACTATTAAGTTTAACTTATTATTTGAGGAAAGATTTTATTAATATATTATACGAGTAATCATATTTTTTATTAGTAATTTTTACGTCTACTTATTACGACTTACTGGTAGAGGGGATAGTGAAGGCAGGGAAGGTGAGTGTTGACATGTCACAAAAAGCTTTAAAACCTACATTTTGGTCACAAGTCCGAAACGCTGCCTTCATTTTCCCGCCTGCCACGCGATGGACCCGGCACCCGCACTGAGAATCCATGGATGCTAAGAAATTGTTTCATTTCTTTATGACGGGTCATGTCGTCACATTTCAACTTTACACTTGAAAAAAATATATATGTTTTTTATTGAGGCTTGACATTTTAACCCGAGTTTCCTAATGGTAAGTAAGAAAAACCTTTTGTCTCAGTCGTCTTAGACAAAAGGTTTTCTAAAACCTTCAATCTAAATGTAATCATATTCTTAACGAAACATACTTTATATTAGTCTGCGCTGTTTTTAACCCTATGATCAATTTTTGATTATTTTACATATAAATTTATATACTCAAAAAAGGATCTGCTATAACTCAATAATATTTATATTAATAAAATATATAATAAAAATAATATTTATACAAAATATGATTTTCGTGTAGACAAATTTGAGAAAAATACCATATTCAATACTTTACTCGCTTTTATTTTTTTGCCTAAAGTTCGAATGTACACACATAAAATCATATTATTCTATTTTATTATATACATAAATCTTGTACAACTTAATAGGTACAAGATTTAATTTAAATTGTAGTCTTATATGGCCGGCATAGTGACGGTGATTGAGACAACCGTAAAATGCATTGATTTTTGCAACCGTCGGCACTCTTGCTTAGAAGTCTCCTTGGTTACTTACTATCAGGTAGGTAAAAGGTAAATGTAAGCATCTCAATAAAAATCTGTTGACGAATATCTTAAAATCAAAGAATTTATATGTATAAATATCAATTAATCAATTTGTCACGCCGTTTTCCCATGGGGATAGGCAGAGACAATAGAGCGCCACTTGCCACAATCCTGACACAACTCCCTCGCTTCCTTCAGCTCTAAGGTTATAGGCACTAGGCAACCTAGCTAGTCACCGATATAATACATCAACATAAAATAATTAAATGGCAATTTATTTCGATGGGTATTTACTAATAATCGTAAATTGTTATAATAGTATAACAATGTTGCCCACATTGTTTTATCATGCTAAACATGACTCCAAAAATGTTTCGATGAAGCCGATATTTTTAAGTACCTACATCTTTAATTTACTTACAAATGAATTATTTTATTAGATATTTCGAGTGCTACGAGTATAATTAATTAATCGTCAATAAAAAAACTTGTGATTAATACGTGAATAGATTACAATACAATACATCAGTCTCTCCATGACCATGGCTGCAAAGCTCTCGAAACGTCGGAATAATAAAAAAAATGTAAAATCTAAACCAAAATAAACGCGATAGTAAGCCGTATAAAATTTGTTTAATCCCTCATCAATGTTCGCGCAAAATCTAAGAAAATACTACGTGAATACAGTTGACACTTTTTACATGAGAAAATGAATGCGGATGTAAAAGTGATTGCGAGGTTAAGCATGTTTTATTGAAGTCACGCGTTTCTTACTCATACATTAGAAGACGGAAAAGTCATCAATTTTGTTCATGTACCTTAGCTGTCCAATTTCTTTATTACTTACATTACGAGTATGTTTATTTGTTTTTTATATTATTTGTCCAGCTGATAAATTTTAAAACTTTTAAGCAAAACTTAATTAAAACATTTTTGTCGGCATAGTGACACCTCAGTCGTATATTTATCAGTCGTTGGACCTTCTGGTTACTTAATAAAAAAACTTTATAAAAGCTCTATTTATAAATTGAATGAATAATCTAAGCTAAAAAAGGTTAAAGGTGTAAATATATTTCAATGTCAAGCCCTTTCTCTAGAAAGCCAATGTTTAAACAACAAATCACCATTAGTTACTTTGTTCAGACTTGAACCTGATGAATAGACAAACACTAAGACGTATAAACATACCCACACAAACATTTAAAACTATAGTGCTAACAAAGATAGAGCTAATGAAAAAAAACTAATCAGTATAATGAAATGATCACATTCTCTCCGAGTATGTTGTGAATATTTTTAGAAGCAAACACGTCTTGCGTAATAAATTCTACTCGAATATTGGAAGAAACGTTAAATTCAAATAACGAAATGGGAAATAAATCTTTCCTCTTGAATCGTATCAGCTCTAAGTAACATAACCGATGCGATCTAAATACATTCTTTATTTTCAATCCTTGATTTATGACTCCTTTCAATTTAAAGCTAACAAAATTTACATTCCTCAGTAATAGGTACTAATTTATTTTTTGTTATTTTCAGGGTGGGAGTTAAAAGGATTACACTGCTATAAATTTTTCAATATAAGACATTCATGGGAGAAAGCTGCGGAATTATGTCGACGGTAATTAATAAAACCATTACAGTAAAATAAATAATAAAGTTTGAAAGAAAAGTGCTATTAATTTAATTAAAATTTTAGGTACGGCAGCGAATTAATGGTAGTAGAAACATATACAGAAAACAATATGACATCAAGTATGGTGCCATCGAATCCAAGCAACAGTCGATATTGGCTTGGGTTGGCTACAGTCGATGATCTTCGAACGAATACCCTCGAATCAGCTGCAGGCACTTTAGTGTCTCAATATGCTGGTTTCTGGGACTTGCAGCAGCCAAATCCAAAGAATGGTGAATGCGTTGATGTCCATGTGGCTGAAGATAGCCAATCTTGGGCACTTACAACTTGCGAAACTCTTTTACCGTTTATGTGCAGATCAAATGCTTGCCCAGCTGGTAAGACGCTTTATTACTTATTTAAATTAAACCAAGGCTACTAAAACAATACCTATAAATTTTGTTAATGTACATTTCAGGAACCTTCCATTGTTCAAACGGAAGATGTATAAACTCAGCCTTCAAATGTGACAAGCAAGACGATTGTGGCGATGCCTCTGACGAAATGGACTGTTCGAATGCATGCCACTTCTATATGGCCAGCAGTGGTGATGTTGTTGAAAGCCCAAGCTATCCACATAAATACCCTCCACTTAGCGATTGTAAGTGGACTTTGGAAGGCCCACAAGGACAAAATATTGTTTTACAGTTCCAAGATTTCGAAACTGAAAAATCTTTTGATACTGTTCAAATTTTAGTCGGAGGTCGTACTGAAGAAAAGTCGGTTAATTTGGCTACTCTTTCAGGAAAACAAGATTTATCAAACAAACTTTATGTATCAGCATCTAATTTCATGATTATCAAATTTAGTAGTGATGCATCTGTCGAACGAAAAGGTTTCCGTGCTTCATGGAAAACAGAACCCTCTAACTGTGGAGGAATCCTAAGAGCTACTCCTCAAGGACAGGTCCTAACATCTCCAGGTTACCCCTCTGGATATCCAGGTGGCTTAGAATGTATGTACATAATTGAAGCCCAACCCGGTAGAATTGTTTCATTGGAAATCGAAGATTTGGAATTGGGCATGAACAGAGATTACATTGTCGTTAAAGATGGCAACACACCTTCTAGTCCAGTATTAGCCAGATTAACCGGTCCTGGCGAAGAGAACCAGAAAGTTGTTATATCCACAACAAATCATTTATATATGTACTTCCGTACTAGTTTGGGTGATTCAAAGAAAGGATTTAATATGCGTTATTCGCAAGGATGTAGGGCGACAATAGTTGCATCTAACGGTACTTTAACTTCACCTGCTTATGGACTAAGCAATTATCCTAACAATCAAGAGTGTATTTATAGGATTAAAAATCCCGGCGGAGGGCCATTGTCACTTAAGTTTGACGAGTTTAAAATCCACCCGACTGATGTAGTACAGGTATTCGACGGATCTAGCACAAGTGGATTAAGATTACATTCTGAAAACGGGTTTACCGTTAAACCTAGAATAACCTTGACTGCATCAAGTGGGGAAATGCTAATTAGGTTCGTGTCCGATGCTTTACATAACGGTGAAGGATGGAAGGCTACTTTCTCAGCAGGTATATTGAGTTTATAATTATCATTTAACAAATACGCAATCTACCTTAAAACCTATATTCTCTATTATACGAGTAAAATATTTATAATTTCAGACTGTCCTCCATTGCAGTCGGGAATCGGTGCTCTCGCATCCAATAGAGACACAGCATTTGGAACAAGTGTAACATTCTCATGTCCAATTGGTCAGGAATTTGCTACTGGCAAATCACGATTAACAACCAAATGCCTTGATGGTGGAAAATGGTCAACTAACTACATTCCTGGTTGTCAAGGTAAGCCTGTGCATGCAAATGTTGCGTTTAATCAATATATATTTACTTGTTACGAGTATTACAATTCTATTGATATAATCTGATACATATTTAAATTATTAATTGTCTTGTCTAATTTACAAACTAGTTTAGATACTTAATGTACTCTCAACTGCTTACTAATTTTAACCGTGTAATAATTTTGAAATGCTAAGAATTAAAATACATATATATAAATAAATAGTTAAGTATAATTTAAACTTCTAACAGACTAGTGTTTGATGTAGTTTTGCGCGAACATTGTTAATGAAATAGAAGTTTTTTCAATCTTATTGCAACGATTGCTTTAAAGCTTTCGGATCACGTTAAATTAAAATGAAACCCAAAATTTTATTGTTTTATTCTAACAATTCAATTATAGTGATATTTAGGAAACTTCTAAAAAACAGACATTTTTTATAATATTTCTTTATAAATATTTGGCATATTCCAGATAAAACTGTACTGTACGAGTATATAAACTAATTGTGTGCATGAATTAAACAAATTTTATGCGGCTTACTATCGCGTTTATTTTGGTTTTGATTTTACAATTTTTTATTATTGCAAAAATTTGAAATAAACCGGGAACAGAAAAACAAAATATCAAACGGGGTAGTTTTGGAAACAATAACAGCATCAACCAATAGGACGACCAACACCTCAGTCTCTCCGTGACCACGATGGCTGCAAAGCTCTCGAAACGTCGGAATAATAAAAAATTGTAAAATCAAAACCAAAATAAACGCGATAGTAAGCCGCATAAAATTTGTTTAATTCATTAATCAATGTTCGCGCAAAATCTAAGAAAATACTAATTGTGTGCACTTAGTCATCGGTTGCCATAGGTCAAAGCACGCGAAAATTTTTGTATCTAGTTTTCTTTAATAATTTGTAATCTACAAGATAATTATTCTTTCATATGTAATCGTATTTCTTATTGATATCGGTTATTTTGAATTTTAGACAATTTCCTAATGATCGAATATTTAATTTTTCAGAGGTTTATTGCGGTCCTGTTCCGCAAATCGACAATGGTTTCTCAATTGGATCTACTAACGTAACTTATAGAGGGGTTGCGAAATATCAGTGTTATGCTGGTTTCGCTTTTCCCACGGGACAACCTATTGAAAAGATATCTTGTCTTTCTGATGGCCGTTGGGAGAGAACTCCTACATGCTTGGGTTTGTTTACTTCTTGGATATAATTTTATATCGTTTTTTTTTTTTTATTGTGACACGACATTTGACTTCGTCCCGCCTGATGATAAGCAAGAGGAGATCCAAGAGTGACGACGACTGAGAAAACCGAGTTTGTTCTCGGCCGCCTCAGCCGCCGTCACTATGCCGGCCAAAGATGCTTCTTCACGCATCGCTTGAAGGATCCAAGGTCATAGGATGGAGAGAACACATGGGCAGGCAAAGCATTCCACTTGTCGATTGATCTACAAAGAAAAGACGCACCAAACTTTTTAGTTCGACTGCCGATTCGGTCGATAAAGTGCGGATGCTTTCCCCGACCTGTGCGGGTATTACGGGAGTGAAATGATGAGGTAGGAACATGGTTAAAGAGCTCCTCGGAACATTCCCCGTGGTATAGGCGATAGAGGACGCACAGAGCCGCCATGTCTCTGCGTAGTTGCATGGGCTCCAGATTTCGCGAGACCTCTGCATCACCTATAATTCGGACAGCTCGGCGCTGCAATGAATCCAGGGCATTTAGAAGATACTTGGCAGAGCCGTCCCAGAGGTGCGAACAGTACTCCGCACAAGAGCGAATCTGCGCCTTGTACAATAGCAGGCGAAGCTCTGGCGCGAAGAACCGCCGCACCCTGTTCAGGATGCCAAGTTTGCGGGAGGTGGTCTTGATGGCCCGCTCGATGTGGTCCCTGTGATTCAGGTCGCAGCGAAGGGACATTCCTAGAATGTCTAGTCTGTCCGAAGCACTAAGGGAGATGTTACTAAAAGAGGGAAGGGGGTCTAAATAAAGCAGTATTTACTATATCAGTATTTACCCAGTATCGTACTACATTATTTATAATATTAAGCTAATATACCACTTCGTCTTTATAAAAAGATAGACTAGATTTATTAACTAGACTCGCTATGCACTACTGCAAGTTTGTCTTAATTAAGCCATTCAATTTGGCTTTGCTTGCCAAATTCATTTCATAAGTGAATATTTAAGGTTGCATGACAAAGGAATATATAACAAAATTAATTTTAATTCCAGCATCACAGTGCGTTGCTTTACCTGATGTGCCACACGCAAACGTCACTATTCTTAATGGTGGAGGAAGAAGTTATGGTACAATTGTACGATATGAATGCGAACCTGGTTACGTAAGATTTGGACAACCTGTTTTACTCTGCATGAGCAATGGTACCTGGTCAGGAGATGTGCCTTCCTGTACACGAGCTATGTGCCCCACCTTCCCAGAAATCAAGAACGGTTTTATTGTTGATCAAACCAGGATTTACATGTATGGTGATGAAGCTAGAGTACAATGTTACAAAGGTAAGATTTGTAGTACAATTCGAACATATTTTGCTTTTAATCTTATCTAGAAATGACTTTTCTAATGGTTGTTTAATTTTAGGATATAAACTAAATGGTCCCAGTATATTAAAATGCGGTACAAATCAAGAATTTGATTCACCACCTACCTGTGACGATATTAACGAGTGCTCAAGTAGTCAATGTGACTCCGCTTCGACTGAATGTAGAAATACTTTAGGAGGGTTCTATTGTCCATGCAAAGCTGGTTTTGCTCCAAGTCTAGACTGCAGACCTGTTGGAGATCTTGGTTTGATTAATGGAGCTATACCAGATGAATCCATTACAACTTCCACTTCTGAAGTTGGATATTACAAAGGAGTAAGTAATTAATTACAATATACAAACATTTCAATAATATATTTTTAAAATTAATGATCGTAATCATGGTAAATTATTAATTACAGATGGTCCGTTTAAACAATGGTGGTGGTTGGTGCGGTAACAATTTAGAAGCTGGAGCAAATTGGATATTAGTTGATCTGAGAGCACCTACCATCGTTAGAGGTTTCAGAACAATGAGCGTTATGCGAGCAGACGGAAACATCGCATTTACATCCGCCATTCGAATTCAGGTATTTGATCTATTTTAAAATTAAGATACTTGTATGTGATATTAATTTTAATAGTTTACAAGAAATTTTAATGATTGAATATTTATTTTAGTACACAAATGATTTGACTGACGCTTTCAAAGATTATGCTAATCCAGATGGGACAGCTGTAGAATTTAGAATTTTAGAGCCTACGCTATCTGTACTTAATTTACCTATGCCTATTGAAGCACAATATGTAAAGTTCAAGATTCAGGATTATGTTGGTGCTCCCTGCCTAAAACTTGAAGTTATGGGTTGCGCAAGATTGGATTGTCTTGATATTAACGAATGTGGTGAAAATAATGGCGGTTGTGAACAGAAATGTATTAACACGTAAGTAAACTTAGTTGTTATTAATCTACAATAGTGTCGTACATTTTGCTTTAAAAATTAACATCTAATCGTAATTTACAGACCTGGAAACTTCTCATGTGCCTGTAACATTGGTTATGAATTATATTCCTCCAATGGGACTGCTGGTTTTGCTATCGAATTATCCGAAACTGGTGACAGAGATGGAGATACTTACCAAAAAAACAAATCTTGTGTACCAATAATGTGCCCACCCTTAGCTTCGCCTGAAAATGGAAAATTACTGTCAACCAAGAATGCATATCATTTCGGAGATATCGTTCAATTCCAATGTGATTTTGGTTATGTAATGTCAGGTTTTTCGTCTCTCTTATGTACATCTAGTGGTACATGGAATGGAACAGCACCCGAATGCCAATGTAAGTTTTCCATTAAAAGTTACAATGATAGTAGCTACTGTTAAAAAAAGCAATATATTACTTATTGTGGACTTTTTGTTACAGATGCTAGATGTGTTACACTATCTGATGATAAAAACGACGGTCTTAAAATCATAAGGGCCGACCCAGAAAGTGTTTTAGTGCCATATAGAGATAACGTAACCATTACTTGCACATCTGCAGGACGTAAACTTAGAAATACTGTATCATCTAGTTTCAGACAATGTGTTTACGATCCTAAACCAGGTTTACCGGATTATTGGTTATCAGGAGCACAACCTCAATGTCCTAGACAAGATTGTGGTATACCAATGCCCACTCCCGGTGCTGAGTACGGACAATACCTAGACACCAGATATCAAAGTTCTTTCTTCTTTGGTTGCCAAAATACTTTCAAACTTGCTGGTCAAACAAGTAAACACGATAATGTTGTAAGATGCCAAGCTAACGGTATATGGGACTTTGGAGATTTACGTTGCGAAGGACCCGTATGTGAAGACCCAGGCAGGCCAGCTGATGGACTTCAAATTGCCAAAAGTTATGAACAGGGATCTGAAGTTCTCTTTGGATGTTCAAGACCTGGTTACATTCTAATCAATCCTCGACCGATCACGTGTATTCGTGAACCAGAGTGCAAAGTTATTAGACCACTTGGTTTAGCTTCTGGACGTATTCCTGACTCTGCCATTAACGCCACATCTGAGCGACCAAATTATGAAGCTAAAAATATCAGGCTTAACTCAGTTACTGGGTGGTGTGGAAAGAAAGAAACATTCACATACGTTAATGTCGATTTGGGAAAAGTTTACAGGGTAAAGGCTATTTTAGTTAAAGGCGTTGTTACATCAGATATCGTTGGTCGTCCAACAGAAATTAGATTCTTTTATAAACAAGCTGATAATGAAAATTATGTTGTTTACTTCCCTAACTTCAATCTAACAATGAGAGATCCTGGAAACTATGGTGAATTGGCTATGATTACACTGCCTAAATATGTCCAAGCTAGATATGTGATTCTGGGAATCGTGAGTTTTATGGATAACGCTTGTCTTAAATTCGAATTGATGGGTTGTGATGAACCTGCAACTGAACCACTACTAGGTTACGATTACGGATATTCTCCATGTGTTGGTACGTTTGAAATTACTATTCCTTTTTACTTTATCTTTCCATATTATAAATTAGTTACATAAAAACTCCTTTTTTTATAGATAACGAGCCACCAGTATTCCAAAACTGTCCTCAACAACCAATTGTAGTACAAACCGACGTCAACGGAGGTCTACTTCCTGTGAATTTCACCGAACCAACAGCCATCGATAATTCCGGATCCATAGCAAGACTGGAAGTAACGCCGCAACACTTCAAAACTCCCATTCAAGTATTCCACAACATGGTGGTTAGATACGTCGCATTCGATTTCGATGGAAATGTAGCAATTTGTGAAGTTAATATAACAGTTCCTGATTATACTCCACCAAAACTAAGTTGCCCTCAAAGTTATGTCATCGAACTGGTAGATAAACAAGACAGCTATGCAGTTAACTTCAATGAAACTAGAAGGAGAATTAACGCAACTGACGCCTCCGGTGAAGTCTACCTTAAGTTTATTCCTGATAGAGCAGTTATCCCTATTCGTGGTTATGAAAATGTAACTGTTATTGCTTCCGATAAATATGGAAATAGGGCTCAATGTCATTTCCAGGTAATTTATGAATGTATATATTTTAAGTTACATCATTTGCACTTATATTAATTATTGAGGTACTTATACATATTTTTTCTTTGTTATAGGTCTCAGTCCAAGCTACCCCGTGCGTAGACTGGGAACTTACACCGCCAGCACATGGTGCTCTTAATTGCTTACCAGGTGACAGGGGTATTCAATGTATTGCAACTTGCAGTCCTGGCTTCAGATTCACAGATGGTGAACCAGTGAAAACATTCGTTTGTGAAACTAAACGACAATGGGTGCCAACAGCTGTTGTACCCGATTGTGTATCTGAAAGTAAGTTTGGTTATAACTAATAAAATAAACTTATTTATTTGCATATAAAAGAAGATGTATCAGGTATTTAAAAAGGTGGATGCGTTAGTATGGGCACATTGAAATATTGTATAGAAGTCGATTGACGAAAGACATTAATGAGATTTAAAGATGTGAGTTAAAGGATAAAACAGAGACAGTCCAAAAGGTTGTTTTTTAATAAAATCGAGGTGATTTAGTAAAAAATGCAGGAGTCCGTAGTGCAGATACACATATCTCTTTTTGTATCAGGATCGTAGAAAGTGGCGCTCCATTGTTTAGACTTATCCCTGTGAGAATTAAGGCTTGCCACGCCTTAATTCTCACAGGGATTTGGTTGATTGATATTAAGTTAAGTTTCTAAATTTCAATATTTATCTTACAGATACTCAACAAGCCGACTATCATGTAGTAGCCAGTGTTCAATACCGAGCTCTAGGTGCAGTGTCAAATGCCTGCTTACCCCAATACAAAGACTTATTAGCACAATACGATAATATCTTAAATGAGAGATTGAGTCAAAGGTGTTCAGCAGTTAATGTCAACATAAATGTAACTTTCATAAAGGCAATGCCCAGCCTCCTTGATGAAAATGTTGTGAAAATGGATTTCATTTTAGCCATCACACCTGCTATTAGACAGACCCAATTATATGACCTTTGCGGATCAACTCTTAACCTCATTTTCGACTTATCGGTTCCTTATGCCAGTGCTCTCATAGAACCAGTCCTCAATGTGTCTAGTATTGGAAATCAATGTCCACCACTTCGTGCCATCAGAAGTTCAATTTCAAGAGGATTCACTTGTAACGTTGGAGAGGTTTTAAATATGGATACCAACGATGTACCAAGATGCTGTAAGTATGATAGTAATACATCAGGTAGAATCATAATTATAAGTACTTATGAATAGAAATAACATTCCATTGTAATATTGCAGTGCATTGTCCCGCCGGTACTTTTGCTGGTGAGAAACAAAAGAGTTGCACAATGTGTCCACGAGGCTTCTTCCAAAACCAAGCACGAAAAGGATCTTGTCTCAAGTGTCCACAAGGAACTTTCACTAGGGAAGAAGGTTCTAAGGATATCAACGACTGTATCCCTGTTTGCGGATATGGCACATATTCACCATCTGGACTTGTACCTTGCTTGGAATGTCCCAGAAATAGTTACACAAATGAGCCTCCCGTTGGAGGTTTTAAGGATTGCCAGGCTTGTCCTGTTAATACTTTCACATATCAACCTGCCGCTCCAGGCAGAGACAAGTGTAGAGCTAAATGTGCTCCTGGAACTTACTCCCCAACAGGACTTGCTCCATGCTCACAATGTCCAAGAAACTTTTATCAAAATTTGGTCGGTCAAACTTTATGTATGGAATGTCCTACGAATATGAAAACTGTAGCTACTGGTGCAACAGGCTTGGAAGAGTGTTTGGCTGTCGAATGTTCAAACAGTGCTTGTCAGCATGGTGGTCTTTGTTTACCCAAAGGACATGGAGTTCAATGTTACTGTCCTGCTGGGTTCTCAGGAAGACGGTGCGAAATAGACATCGATGAATGTTCCAGTCAACCTTGTTATAACGGTGGAACATGTACTGATTTACCTCAAGGATACAGATGTTCTTGTCCTCCTGGCTATGGTGGTATTAATTGTCAAGAAGAAAAGTCTGACTGCAGAAATGACACATGCCCAGAAAGAGCAATGTGTAAGGATGAACCTGGATACAACAACCACACGTGTCTCTGTAGATCTGGTTATACTGGCATTGACTGTGATGTAACGGTAAGTAAACATAACATTGTTAAAAACTATGTTATATATTATTCAAACACTGATATTAAAATAAGGCGACCGTGGTGTAGTGGTATTGCAATGGTCACGCTCCCCGGTTCAAAACCACTTGCCAGTATCAATGTATCTTTAAAAACTGTATTATAGAAACTTGTATTATATTATAGTAAATTTGTATTATTATAAACTTGTACTTTGGTTACTTTTAGTAGCTTAGAATATACGGTAGTTATACGGTTTTAGGCGCTAGGAACCCAGCTTTCTTAAGGATGTCTCCGATTTGGTCGGAAAACACACTCACAGATGTTCCTCGTTTAAAGAATCCCTCCACATAAAATCCCTTTTGTCAATTTACTTTTAATCAAACTTTTCCCATAACCATAAAGCTTGTATGAAGAGAATTGTAAATGTGAGGGAAGGATCGTAAGAAAGGATCCTAGGATCGTAGCAAGTGGCGTTCTTTTGTCTCTGCCTAGGCGTGAAAATTTAATTTTTTTACATATATAACAAAAACATTAAATCGATCCATTTGTTTTTAGATTGATCCATGTACAGCAAATGGAAATCCTTGTACGAATGGCGCATCGTGTATTGCATTACAACAAGGTCGTTACAAGTGCGAATGTTTACCAGGATGGGAAGGTCAACTTTGTGAAACCAACACTGACGATTGCATTGAAAAGCCATGTTTATTAGGAGCTCCTTGTACGGATTTAGTAAACGATTTTAGTTGCACATGTCCACCAGGATTTTCTGGAAAGAGATGTCACGAAAAGATAGATCTTTGCTCTAATGAACCGTGCAAGCACGGAGTTTGTGTTGATAAGCTATTCCTTCACCAATGTATTTGTGATCCAGGCTGGACTGGACCATCATGTGATATCAATATCAATGAATGTGTAATTTCACCTTGTGAGAATGGTGGCCAATGTATCGATGGAATTGACGACTTCACTTGTAACTGCGAAGCTGGATTTACTGGAAAGAGATGTCAACATACAATTGATGATTGCGCATCTAGTCCCTGTCAGAATGGTGCTTCTTGCATTGATCAGATTGATGGTTTTACCTGTAAGTGCCGCCCCGGATTTATTGGTCTACAATGTGAGACTGCTATTGACGAATGTCTTGCAGAGCCATGTAATCCTATTGGCACCGACCGTTGTATTGATCTTGACAACAAATACAAATGTATGTGCCGCGAAGGATTCACGGGAGAATTCTGTGAAATGAACATTAACGACTGTGCATCTGATCCATGCTTTAACGGTGCTTCATGTAATGATGAAATTGGTGGCTTTAAATGTGTTTGTCAACCTGGTTGGACTGGACACAGATGTGAAAGAGATATTGGTACATGTGTAAATAGACCTTGTCAAAATAGTGCTAAATGCATTGATTTGTTCCAAGATTACTTCTGCGTGTAAGTATTTTTTATTACTGACATTTTAAATGCATATCTAATAATAAAAACTATTAATGAAATTTTATTATTCATATATTTTAGGTGTCCAAGTGGAACAGATGGTAAACAATGTGAGACCGCTCCTGAAAGATGCATTGGTAGCCCTTGTATGCATGGCGGTAAATGCCAAGATTACGGATCCGGTCTTAACTGCACTTGCTCAGAAGATTATATAGGCATTGGTTGTCAATACGAATTTGATGCTTGCGAAGCCGGTCGTTGTAAGAATGGCGCCACTTGTGTTGATGATGGAGAAGGATATACCTGTGTTTGTGCTCCTGGATTTAAGGGCAAGAATTGCGATGAAGACATCATGGATTGTAAAGAAAACTCATGCCCACCTTCAGCAACGTGTATTGATTTGCCTGGTAGATTCTATTGTCAATGTCCATTTAATTTAACTGGAGACGATTGCAGAAAGAGTAAGTCATAATTTATATAATTAACATAATTATATAGCATCCAATGATTTAATTTATACCATATACATTGTTTTTTTTTTCTACAGCCATAAGCGTGGATTACGATCTATACTTCAGCGACCCATTACGTTCAAGCGCAGCGCAAGTAGTACCATTTGACACCGCATCTGCTGACAGTCTAACGATTGCTATGTGGGTACAATTCACTCAACAAGATGAAGGAGGCATATTCTTCACTGCATACAGCGTTAGGTAACATATTTTATTATTACACTTTAAAGAAAACAAGTCACGTCCTTACAGCATACTAACTTAGACTCTAATAACGAACATACCAAAATGTAATTCGTATTTATATTTCTTTCAGCAACTCTCACATTGCGCTAAACCGCCGTACTATAATCCAAGCTCATTCTAATGGTGTCCAAGTATCACTCTTCCCAGAACTCCAAGACGTATACTTGAGTTTCGGTGAATTCGCCACAGTTAATGATGGCCAATGGCATCACGTCGCTTTAGTATGGGATGGTGCTAATGGTGGTGAACTAACTCTTATTACTGAAGGACTTATTGCCAGCAAGATTGAAGGTTATGGAAGTGGTCGACAACTATCACAATAGTAAGTATAGTTAAAATACATAATATATACCTTTTTTTATTTCGATATCCAAAAGCAAGGAAGACCAAATTACCGCATACCTTCGCACCTATAAAGTACAAAAAAAAATTGAAGGTTACATTATTTTAAAGAATCCATAATAAAATTATTTTATTAATAATTTTTAGCGTGTGGGTGACTCTTGGAAAACCACAATCTGACAATCCTAAAGCTTACACCGAATCAGGCTTCCAAGGACATCTCACCAAAGTACAAATATGGAATCGTGCACTGGACGTTACAAATGAAGTTCAAAAACAAGTACGCGATTGTAGATCTGAACCAGTACTGTACAGTGGTTTGGTACTTACCTGGGCTGGTTATGAAGATGTCGTTGGCGGCGTTGAAAGGATAGTACCTTCTCATTGTGGACAAAGAGTCTGTGCAAACGGTTATTCTGGATCTAAATGCCAACAGTTGCAAGTTGATAAGGTAATTTTAATTTATTAAGGAATTGTTAGTTACTAATACTATACTTAAGGTAAATATGTGCCACATCCGCAAACTGGGAAACGGTACTAAAATATTCGAGATGTAAACCTACATGAGTTATTATTTAGCAAAACCCAAAGTATCCTTTGAACTAAATCAGTTGATGCGTAAAACAAGAAAATTAACATGTATTTTATCCTACAGGAACCACCAAAGGTAGACCACTGTCCAGGAGATCTTTGGGTTATTGCTAAGAACGGCTCATCTATTGTCACTTGGGATGATCCAGCCTTCAGTGATAATGTTGGCGTTTCAAGGATCGTAGAGAAATCTGGTCATAAACCTGGTCAAAACCTCGCGTGGGGATCATACGATATCGCTTATGTTGCGTACGATGCAGCTGGAAACGCTGCCACTTGCACTTTCAAAGTTACTGTATTATGTAAGTATTTAGAACTTAGTCATTTACTCATGATAACAGCAAAATCGACATAATTAGGTTAATTCTTTAAAATCTAATTAAAGTCCTTTTTCTAAATAGAGAATTAGAAATTTCTAAGGGAGTTTGTCAATCACCTAACTTTTATTAATTCTATTAACTACTGTAACTTTAACAAATACAATTGAAACTCAAGAAAGCGCTTTGAATAAAATATTTTGTTTAATATTACTACTAGTAATTGATTCATCTTTTCCAGCTGAATTCTGTCCCCCACTGTCGGATCCGCTTGGCGGTTATCAACAATGCAGAGACTGGGGTGCTGGTGGTCAATTTAAAGTATGTGAGATTGCTTGTCGCGACGGACTAAGATTCTCACAGCCTGTACCTCCGTTCTACACTTGTGGAGCTGAAGGATTCTGGAGACCAACAAATGACCCAACACTACCTTTAGTTTACCCAGCTTGTTCACGTGAGTTTAACGTCATCTTTCAACTCAAGTTATATAACTTACAAATATGTTAATATTTTAGAAAACATCAGTTTGGTGTTTTAATTTACTAGAACGAAATTAGACATCCCAATTTAAATAAAGAGTAATTTATTGTGTTTCTTTGTTTAATTACAGCGGCCACACCAGCCCAACGTGTCTTCAAGATTTCCATGTTGTTCCCAAGTTCCGTACTTTGCAATGATGCAGGTCAAGGAGTACTCCGTCAGAAAGTACGAAGTGCTATTAATCAACTCAATAGAGATTGGAACTTCTGCTCTTATGCTGTTGATGGTTAGTATTTTTAATAACAAAATCAATTGAACGAGTGGGTAGAAATTCTTTATTAAGAAACGTAACAAAAGAATACCTTAACGTCATCACCTTTTATTTATTCAGGTACACGAGAATGTAAAGAATTGGATATCAACGTGAAATGCGACCACCGAGCCAATGTAAGACAGACTAGACAAGTTTCCTCACCTCCTTCCACTAACGCTGAAGATACATATGTTTTGGATACAATTATACCTGTTGAAGAGTAAGTACTTTAAATAAATTTGACGGGACTTTCAAACTTTAGGCTTATTAAAATATAAGCGAGATTTGTAGTATGGATCACCATATCAACTAATCACACGAATATAAATTATCTAGCTATGAATTGTAAGAAAAAGAGCTTCGCTTATATTTAAACAAGCCTCAAATGTAGTGATAGAAGTACCACAAGTAAAACTCTTTTCTAAAAGGTGCTGGAGACTTGATTATGAAAGTAGAACAATAGTGTATAATACTCGTAGTATTTTGGAACCAATAAAAGTTTATCTAGCATGACTTTTATGCACTTTCCTGGAATTTCTGGACTTTTATGCAACGATAAAATAGCACTAAAGATTCATTAAAGTTTATCACAAAACATATTAATAAAGTTAATGAGTGTAAAGCCATTTTTCCAAATAAGCTAAAATATACATATATCTACTTTTTTTATAAAAAATAAAGTAGTTATTTACCCTGCCGTTTAACAGCACTTTCAATGCCTACTACTACCATCACGTGAAGTAATAACTGTTCTGTGGTAAATATATATACCAATTCTAAATATATTTTATTTTGATCTATAATTATTACTATGGACACTTCTATCAAACTCCAATGAGCATGATCACTTCTCTTCAACTATCACATTATTGCATGTATTTGCACATAGGAGCAGGAGCAATAGGGAGGGACGTCAAGTTGGGGACACCTACAGTGTGGAAGTGTCATTCCCAGCAGTCATGTAAGTTTTGCATGTTTGTTAATGTTATTATTTTATGTAGTTACTAAGCAATAATTCTTCGTTATTTCTCCAAAACATATTGGCAAAACAATTGTACGAAAATGTATTATAATTAAGTCGCGATGTTTATTTATTTGATTAGGTACTTATTCATATAAGGCAGGTCGCTAACATATATATAAAGGACATCATCCATTTTGGTCCAAATATAAAAGTGCCGGCCAGAGAAAAAAAAAGTTATATTCTGTTAGAACTCGTCAGTCATAGCATTTTTTATTATGACACCAAAGCTGTAGGGCCATTCTACATACTGTTATTATAGTTTGAAAAAAAATTTTTTTTTTACAATTTAGATGAAATCAATCAAATTGTCACGCCCTATTCCCATAGAAATCAGCAGAGACAATGGAGCGCCAGTTGCCACGATCCTGGATAAAATAAATTATTTAAAAATCATGCCCTAACATGACATTTTAACCATTTTTTATACACAATGGTTTAAAGCCCATTTTTGATATGAAAATCAATAATATTAGGTGATTTCATGTTAATTCTTATAAAATATACTAGTAAATAAAATAAATCAGGTGTATTCTTATGTATTTATTGATTATTTACATTGCTGTACTTAGCTAAGTAAATGACGTCAGATCGTATTTATATAGATTTAAATAAACAAATATGTCATCATCGTCATGCACAACTATAATGTTATCTAATTCAAAAGCAGGGGGTTTTATTTCTGATAAATGTCGTGCATGGCTCATAAACCAAACTATGCACATAATATGAGAACAGCACCCAATGGTCCTTTTGCCAATAATACACATACAGTAATAGTGAGCAATTGCTTGACGTCCTGTACGCTGTGTCCTATCGATCACAATGTATACATAATATTGTCTGGCTCTGACATGCCGAGATTGAAGTCGCCCACGAATCATCCTTAAATTATTTCCCTGTAACTCATTCAAATGTTCACCTGGCAAATCATTACTTAGCTCAATTGTAAATGATCCGTTATTAAGTATATGTTCTCCGTAAAAACATTTGGCCTGTTTTAATTGGTATACACCAAGCGCGAATAAAAATAAGTCGTCCTCATTCATTCTCGGAAAATCAGCAAACTCTGGCATATCTGCAGTCATCAAAGCGAACTGGGCACGTCTGCGATTGTAGTGATGGCGTTCTACAAGATCTGCCAATCGATTTGGCACATTTATTCTTTCATGAATAATCCCTAAAATGTCAGCAGCATGTGGATTATCTTCAATTAAAACGTGACAACGATTTAAGATTGCTGCTGCAATCCTAAAATAGTCAAACATGTTCCTAAGAGCTCTATTGTTAAATATATTTCGCAACAACCGAAAGTCTCTTTTGAATCTGCCGTTAACTACTTCAATTACCCAACGACAGATCGTAATCAGTCTGGATTTATTGGCCTGAATAGTGGTTAATTGAGTCTCATGTAATAACTTCGTTTACGGTATGTGTGGTACGTAACCGCATGACTCGAGATTTTCCACTGAGTCACGAAAACCACGGTCCAAAATAAAAACATCTCCTTTCCTATAAAACCAATGGAATGGACTGTTCACATTATTTAACATATTATTTATTATATCTGCATCAGATGTGACGGCAGAATATGGTCCAATTATTTTAATGATGTGTCCATCGCAAGAAACCAAAAGGAACGGTTTGTGATGGCTGTAAGACTTGCGTTGAAAAAAATAGTTGCCACTCTTTTGCAAATAAACGTACGTGCCGCCACAAATCGTAATAGCTTTTTTTTCATTTACTGGACCAAAGGGGTTCCCAAAAAGATTGTCAGGCAGCAAAAGGTTTCTTTGCGCTACGTTCTTACGTGTCATGTGATCAAACCCAAGATTTAAAGGCACAAAATCTTCTAAAAGTGCGTCGCGTCCGATTTGCAACCTTCTATGGAAAGTTGTTTCACCACATTTAAATACATTAGCTAGCCTCGCGTTTAAGTCTCCTGTTTTTAACTTAACTAGTACAGCCGCCAATATGGTTCTTTTATTTTTATGTTGTTCTAAGCTTTATAAACTATTCAGCAATTCTGAAAAATGATTTTGTGTGATACCAGTCCAAGTTTTAAACTCGTCTGGTGCAATATTTTCAAACTGTTCGAAATCAAGGTTATCTTGAGTAATATGTGTTTGTAACATCGACACTATAGTGACTATCCAAGCAGCAGTAAATTCCTCTGATGCATTATCTTGCAGAGAGAGTAAATGCTACAGGTTTAGTTCCATATGTTCATTGCAGACACGTGCGCTTTCTGGCATAAAATAGCTATAGCGGCAGAGCAACCGAAAAATGATATTTTCGGGAATACGGCAGCGAGATTGATTTTGACATTCTTGAAAAACACAATGATCTGACGTATTTGGTGCACGAAGAAGACCTGGTAAACTCAAAAAAGTAGATCTTGGATCTTCGGGTGGATTATGCTCTTGATTAGCATGCTGTTCAGCTTCCCGAGTATGTCGTTGGTGCGTTCGTTCTGATCTTTGCCAACATGGTCGTCAAATAAATGCAGTAGGCGCCAACTGAAAAGTAAACAAAGGAATCATCAATATATCAAAAACAATCATTGTTTTACAGTTCATAAATGGCTAACAAATGCGAAAAAATCACTGTAGCATATGACTACAAATTAAATCATGGTATCGTATTAATTTTGTAATATTAGGAATGAGGCATTATCTTACCTGTCGAATTACTAATTCCTCTATCACTATTTGGGCGATATCAATATGTTCCCTTTCTCGGGAAGCCCAATCATATTTACGACGATTCTCTGTCGATTCACGACATAATATACATAACTCTGCCATCACTGATCACTCGTGTTAACACAATAATGTTCAAACTTAACGTCAGTCAATAACAAACATATATGAAATAAAACAATATAACAAACAAAAAAGTATAGTGAGAACTAGCGAAAATAGCACACGCATGTACACAGCAGCTAATTACTTCAAATACTAACTAAACATACAAGTAAGGGAGGGGGAGGGGTCGTTAGTTAAAACCGTTATAGTTAGTTCTATCATTGTTATACATTATTCCAGGAAAAATAACCTGTTTGGGTAGGATTTTTACTTGTTTTGCTATTTTTTTGTCGAATATATATAAAAAATATTAATTTTTCAAACGCAAATAAAATGTTGTAGAATGGCTCTACAACTTTGGTGCCATAATAAAAAATGTTCAGACGTGCAAGTTCTAACAGAGTATAACAAATTTTTTTATTGGCCGGCACTTTCACATTTGGACCAAAAATGTATGAAACCTGGATGATGTCCTTTAAGTGTATTGTTTTTGTGGTTTGCAACCTATAAAACACATTGTTTTACACAAATGAAAAATTAAACTTTTTTTATATTGAGACTTGACATCTGATCTGACTGACCCTGATTGTAAGCAAAAGAAGATCCAAGAGTGCCAACGATTGAAAACCCTGACTTTGTTTACAGTTGGCTCAGTTGCCATCACTATGCTAGTTAAATATTAATAATTTGAAATGATATTGTAATTGAATAGATGATTATGATCTTAGAAACAAAAGTTCATACAAATACCTGCGGGGTTAGGTTGGGCAAGTTAAAACGATTATCGTCTCTCGTCGACGATTGGTAAAATGATAAAAGTTAGGCTAAATCCACAAAAATGAGACTATTGATGATAATGATAAAACGTGTCGTCGCACAGACGATATTTGTCACAACGATTATTTGTCTCGTTTTATTGGGTTTAGCCTAGCTTTTATTATTTCGACAATCGCCGACGAGAGACGATAATCGTTTTAACTGGCCAACCTTAACCCAGGTTTAGGCCGCTGGCCAGTAGGCATAAATTCGTAAATATATTACAATTTAATTAAAAAAGAAATTCATTGGAAATAAAACTTATTAAAATTTGTCTCCACAGTGACCCAGTCATACACAATGGTAACAATGAAAGATCAACAGTACAACGTCTGTTAGAAAAACTCATTTTAGAAGAAGAACAATTTGACGTACGAAACATTTTACCAAATACCGTACCAGACCCAGCCAGCCTTGAATTAGTGTCGGACTACGCTTGCCCCATGGGACAGGTCGTTATGGCTCCCGACTGTGGTAAGTAACTCAATAATATCCAAACTATAGAACGGTCTAATAATTTGTTTCTATGTTCTTAACTTATTTCTGATGTGGATAGATGCGTTAATCGGAGACATCCTTAAGAAAGCTAAGTTGCCTAGTGTCCATAACTGTAGAGCTTGTATGAAGAGAATTGTGGATGAGAGGGGAGCTAGAGAGTTGTGTGAGAGTTGAGAGTTGTGCGCTCCATTGTCTCTGCCTATCCCTGTAAGAAAGAGGCGTGACAATTTGATTGTGCTTCGATTTATGGAATAGGAATAAAATCTTATAAACCATGTGTACTTCCCATCCTATAATTTTGAATCCTTCAAGCGTAGCGTGAAAAAGTACCTTTGGCTGGCATAGTGACAGCGGCTGAGGCAACTGTAATATAAGACGGATTTTTCAGTCATCGGGGCTCCTGGACCTTCCCTTGCTTACATGCGAGCAAGTCGAAATCTGATGTCCGTCTCAATAAAAAAAATGGTTTATAATTTTTTTGTTTCTCGAACTAGCCCAAAAGCTATTCAAAAAACTGACCGTTTAGCTGTCTTAGTTGCCTTCAATATGCCGACCAGAGGTGCATATTCACGCTTCGCTTAAAGGATCCAATGAGGAGAAAACACACGATTTTCAAAGGACTAAATTCAGTTTGCAATGAACGTAACTAAATTCAGCGCTTCAATGCTAAAACCATTCAGAGCGTACAATCTATCAGTAAACTTGTTATTTTTTCAAGCGCTTTATTGCCTATTGCAACGATTTAGAGCTACAACTACACAAGCCGCTTCTATCTATATTAATTGTTTTTGTTTTTTATACCAGCGGCCGTTTTGACGTTTGACCCGCTCATGAGGTTTCGTATAAGCAATTGCTGTTCTTTATTATCACAATAAATAACAACAATTGTTCCTTCAAATAAGTCAATAATTTATACGAAACTTTATGAGCAGATCCGGTCATCAAAATAATATAATGCCGCTGGAATGCACTTTATTTATTTATAACTTGCTACACGTCAACTTATTACCTTGACATTGCAAATTGATAAGTATTTTAACTCAAACCTTTGTAACTCTTCCGTATATTCCTAAAGGACATCATTCATTTTGGGCTTCTTTATGTGGTAGTTTCGGTATTTGTATTAATAAAACTAATAACAGTTTCGCTTTTAATTGCTGTGCAATTGAGTTAATTGGAAAATAAGATAAGGACTTCGTGTCGTCTGTCAACCACATGGCGTGTCCAACCACGGAGACACGCCATAGCTTTAAACTATCATAATTATAGTTTGATGATTTTGCACACCTAAACTATGCATAATAAAGGATATATTCCAATTACATTGTAATATTCGTACATCAAACTATTTTAAAATGTATATGCAATTGTTAATACAATAAGGCCAAGTCCCCATACAAAATGAATCACGTCCTTTTCCACCATTTTTATATCCATATTATTACGGTGCAATATTCGAATTGTTTTTATTTAATTCGAGTTTCCTTAATTTTTCATTAAAATCTTCCTTAATTTTATCACACGTTATCGATTTAAAATGCCTGCAATTGTTTTGCAATTGTTTTATTACAGTTGCTTGCGCTGTTGGAACATACTTGGACGCAGCCAGTGACACCTGCAAACCTTGCCCAGCTGGAACCTATCAATCAGAATCTGGTCAACTGCAATGCACATCGTGTCCCGCAATTGCTGGTCAGCCAGGAGTTACACAGGCAACTGGCGCTAGAAGTGCTGCTGATTGCAAAGGTAAATACAAAATATCATTTTAAAAAAGTTTTTAGTGAACGCAGTTTTATGATGAATCAAACCGTGAAGCCTTCAGACCTTTGAACCTGACTATAAGCCACAGTGAGTATATGACTACATTAATTACGAGGTATTGAGCTCTCGTATACCTATTATCAATAATATAACTATACTAGCGGCACGCTAAGATGGCCATTTTGACGTTTAACCCGCTCATGAAGTTTCGTATGATTTAATAATTACGCTTAAAAAAGCAAATTGCTGTTCTTTATTGTCACTATAAAGAACAACAATTGTTCCTTCAAACGTAATTATTAATTATACAAAACTTCATAAGCAGATCAAATGTCAAAACGGCTATCATAGCGGTCGCGTTTCGGGATCAGCTTGTAAGTTGCCGGTTCCAAATAGGCCGGCATAGTGGATGTGATTGCTACTCACAGTTATTGATTTGTAGTAGCAGTGACATCCATTCATGGACCACACTCCAGCCTAACATCAAGCGGGGTGCTGTCTTATGTCGAGTCACAATAAACAAAATAAAACCTAAATCTCTAGTAATCGTAACTACGTTCTGACCTAGGTTTACATTTATCTATTTTTTAAGAATACGGCTACATAAGTACACATTGGTGGTAAGCAAATCTAATTTTCTGTTCTCATAATTAAAACAAAGTGCAAACAGAAATTTCACTAATTGAATATGTATGAAAACTGCTGACACAGTCTCAAAAAACTGGTTAACTAAAAGAATCTAAAAGAAGAGCGATTCTCGTACAAATAGATACAGGAAAACTGGCCGAAATTCCCTTCGACACACAAGAATAAATTTAACAAAAACAACTGTGATTAAAGCATTAACGCTCCAACAAAATTATGCATTGCTGTTGAGAGTTTAAGGTTGAAATTTCTTTGAAACAACTTTGTCAGTAAAACTTAGTGGTGATATTTTTCTAGCACTAATTCTGTATCAATAGTGCAGTCTTTTGTCAGTTAGGAGTTTCTTTGTTATTCAAATGTTTGTTTGGACTTCTTGGTAACCAATTATTGTACTCTTTTATTTATATTTAGTGAACATCCTGTCACAAATATCTCGCTTTTCTCATATCCACAATTCTTTTCATACAAGATTTATCATTGATTATAAGCAAGATTTTAAAAAATTGTCTCTGATATGATTGAGTTAATCTGCTGGGTAATCTCCGTTTTATCCTTCCATATACTTACTTCTGATATTTAAATATCATACAAAACATGCTCTTAAATAAATGCAAGTTCATTATAAAACTCGATTGAGCCACTTCACTGATCGACAGACTGGGCAAATGACCACCAACTGTCTGCATATCACTCGCACGCCTATATGCTATGACTGTATATATATATATCGAAGACATCCTCAAGAAAGCAAGGTTGCTTAGTGCCCATAACCACAGAGCCTGTATTAATAGATTTGTAGATGTGAAGGAAGCAAGGGAGTTGTGTAAGGATCGGGGTAAGTGGCGCTCTATTGTCTCTGCCTATCCCTGTGGGAAAAAGGCGTGACATTTTGGTTGATTAATTGTATGCCTATAACACCCAGACACGAAGTAAAATTTGCCTTTTTTAAATTTGTATTAATAAACTTATTGTGATTTACAGAGAAATGTGCAGCTGGAAAATACTACGATGCCGAAGCTGATCTCTGCAGACCTTGCGGTCACGGACTCTACCAACCTAGAGAAGGAGCTTTCTCTTGCCTTTCATGTCCAAGGGGTCAGACCACACGTACAACGGAGGCTGTATCTGCGGCCGAATGTAGGGACGACTGTCCATCAGGTAATTGTTTGCTTGTTATAGTGAGTCGTTCTAATGGAATTCTATTTCCTGAAGACATGTGCTGTTCTCGGTATTATTACTTATTGTGGCAGATTGTTAATCCTTACTTTGATTATTGGTAAACTTTGGGGTTTGATAAAGAGCCATAAAGCGCAGTATTCTAGACGTGAAACTGACTGATAAAATACGAAAAACTGATTTAGACGAAAAAGTCGCTGAACTGATGTTGGATTGGGCAGGTGATCTCTGCCGTATGTTTGATGTAGTATGGGAAAGGTCCACTATTGAATGGCGAGACAACAAAGACTTCTACGATAGGTATTGGTAAATGATCGCAAAATTTTGTGAGTCATGGTAGAAATGAGTCTCACAAGTGCCTACGCCTATGCCCTGCAGTAGGACAATTAAATTGGATAATACTTGTAAATATTGTGTTGGACATTACAGAGCATAGTTGATAAGGTCGGAATCCTTCAAATAAATTTATTGCTTCAAAATAAAATACATTCTTAATATGTTAGTACTAGATGTGAATAAAATAGGTTTGCAAAGAATTTTTTGGCTAAATTTTGTAGATAATATACCTTTTTTTTTGTGGGGAAATCCTCATGGATACTCCCGGTTTCTCGGGGTAGTAACCATGATTATGCCGGATTCGTACCGGCTAAAACCCCACGGTAGCCTCCGTCATCACGAACGCTGGAGATTGGGAGCTGGGGTACATTCTTCCGACATCTCCAGCGGTGCCGGCTGTTGTGGCCACTTCTCGCTACATGAAGCGACAGGCTAACCCCGAGCCTGATGTCCTTCCCGTAGATAATATACCTAATACATTTACATAAACAAAATTACGTATTATTTTACGTCATGTGTTTACGAGATCATTTAGTTTAGCAAAATTGAATCCACTTGAATTTGTGTAAACACTTCAAATTCCTATCTCCGTAAATAGATCGCGTAGGTGTTATCGATACTGAAAATGACATTATCGATACATTAAATATTCGCATTTTCAAATTGACAAAAATTTATAACTGCTAGATGTTCTATAACATTTTATGGCCACGTTTAAATCGTAAAAATTTTAGTTGTTTAGCTAACTGAACTGATTTTTATGATATTTTCATGTTCGGCGTCATAAACTGACAAACATAGGTCCCACTAAATCCTTGTTTTTAAATATTTGCGTTTTATATTTCATAGGTACATATAATATAGGTTAATCAATCAAATTGTCACGGGATTGACCCTTTACCATAGTGATTGGCAGAGATAATGGAGCGCCACTATCCACGATCCTAACACAACTCGCATCTCACATCCACACTACTTTTCATACAAACTCTACGGTTATGGGCAGCTTTCTTAAGGATGTCCCCAATTTGGTCGGCCAACACCCTCCCGAGTCTCATGTAAAGGATGAGTGAAAGTAGAGTGACGAAAGGAATTTATTTGTTTTTTATTTCTAAACTAAGCTACCAAAGTGCTTGTATCATAGAAACAGAACTACCAAAGTACATATATCAAAGATACATTGGTACCGGCAAGTGGTTTCGACCCCTTCTTTCGGTTGGCATGACCATTGCACTGCCACTACACCATGGTCGCCTTAAAAATTTTATGTTTATGGGTGCGTCATGTATTACATTTATAATTTAGTATTATTAGTTATATTTATATATTTATTTGTGTCTACTTTAATTATTAATAATGTTGTTTATAGGTGAACAACTTGGAAGTGATGGCGGATGTGAACCTTGTCCTCGGGGCACATGGAGAGCGACAGGTGTAAGCGCGGCTTGTTTATCATGCCCACTCGGCACAACAACTCCAATAAGCGGTGCTGCTTCAGCTGATCAATGCTCATTGCCTGTTTGTAAACCTGGTTAGTAAATATATCCATCAAAAAACATTATTCTCTCACAGCTACTGAAAAAATAATGAGTCACGAACTGGTAAATATTCTAAAGAATTGGTAAATATTCAAGTTATTAAGTATCATAGAAACTGTGTGACCAAAGTATATATATATATATCGTTTTCAACCGGGGTCTTATAAGACCATGCTCGTCTTCCTTCTCATAGAATTTTTCTGTACAAAATTTTCACCGTGCAGTTTTTTCAATTTATTTACTGTGGCTGAGGAAGTAATGCTTCGATGGTTTGGGCACATGGAAAGGATGAGTGAAAGTAGATTGACGAAAGGAATTTATAAATCTGATGTGGATGGATGCGTTAAACAAGGCAGGCCTAGGAGAGTGTTTTGCGACCAAATCGGAGACATCCTTAAGAAAGCTAGGTTGCCTAGTGCCCATAACCATAGGGCCTGTATGAGGAGAATTGTGGATGTGAAGGAAGCAAGGAAGTTGTGTAAGGATCGTGGTAAGTGGCGCTCCATTGTCTCTGCCTATCCCTGTGGGAAAGAGGCGTGACAATTTGATTGATTACTGTGGCTTGACATATGACAACACCCCGCCTGGTGTTAGCGACTGCTACTACAGTTTAATTACTGAATGTATCAGCCGCATTTGCTATGCCGGCCTAATTTAATACAGCAAGTTGGTTTAAAATGCGACTGTTGGACAGCAGCTGATCCCAAAAGACGACTGACTCGCTTTACGGTCTGTACACTTAAAAGGACTATCCTGGGTCGGCAGACAGGGCAAATTACTACCAACTAAGAAATACTCTTAACACAAGTCATAAACTAAAATTTGGTGTTCTTTCAAACGAACTAATTTTTCAAGTTCTCTTCCAGGTTCATATCTGAATGAAACTCAAAACACTTGTATGAAATGTAAGAAGGGCACATACCAATCTGAAGCGCAGCAAACATCTTGTGTGCCATGCCCTATCAACACCAGCACTAGGGGACCTGGAGCTGTAAGTATACCAATCCCATACCATAAGGCGACCGTGGTGTAGTGGCAGAGCAATGGTTACGCAAACCGAGAGCACGGGTTCAAAACCACTTGCCGGTACCAATGCATCTTTCATTGGTTGTCCTGTTTGTATGATACAAGCACTTTAGTAGCTTAGTATAGAAATGCATAATAATAAAAAAATACCCTATAAGGCGACCGTGGTGTAGTGGCAGTGCAATGGTTACGGGTTCAAAACCACTTGCCGGTACCGATGTATACGTAATTTGCTTTTGATATACAAGCACATTAGTAGCTTAGTATAGATATGTTAATAATAAAAATAAAAATATAAAAATATTATTTGAGGGTATACCTACCTAAACTACGAAATATCGTTAAGTAACACAGTTGAGTTTCGGAATCAGCTTTAAAGTTGCCAGAGCTCAAGAGTATACAAGGCAATCGTGGATGGGTACATGAATGGCCCTCGCCTGATGTTAAGCTGTAGTGTGGTCCATAGTAGTTGACTACGTCTACAGTCAAATAACTGTATAAGTAGCAGTCACATCCACTATTCCGGCTCAGTTAAAACCGGCAACTTACAAGCTGATTCCGAAACGCGACTAAGTCACTTTACGGTCTATATACTTGTAAGTGATGATACTGACTTGGATCGGCAGACTGGGTACCACTGCCTACTCTACCCTACCCTTCGATAACCAAATATCCGCCATATTTTCTCCGGGTCTTTTTTTATTACCAAATATTTTTAATAATAAACGATATTGTATTTTAATAATCTCCTTAACCTTATTTCCAGACCTCCGAATCGGAATGTACAAACCCATGTGAAATGAGCGGCCCTGAGATGCACTGTGACACGAATGCTTACTGTCTACTCATACCAGAGACCAGCGAATTCAAGTGTCAATGCAAGCCAGGGTTCAATGGGACTGGAAAAGTTTGTACAGGTAATTGGATAGTTTGTTTTTAATTATGCTTTTATTTTGAAACACATAAAAATTAAAGCATATTAACTATAATTAAACTAAATAAAAAATATCATCTAATGACATCGAATAATAGATAGTCCCAAGGAGACTGGCAACATTTCCCATTTGTATAGCAAGGCAGCCTTCCTGTCTCCAGACTTCTCCGTCAGCCGCTTGGACAATTCCTTGGGCAGGCGCTTAGCTGAAAGTCCCCAAGGGCCCATCGTCTCGACCCCAAACGGTGCAAATTCTTAACCAGTACGGAGGTTGGCGTATTTGTGCAGGTTGAGGTTCTCTGCCGCACTTCCCGCGCTTAACGAGGTCGCCTGGATGTGAGATGGGGCTATTTTTAATGTTTTGTGAATAAATTACCTCAAAAATAGTTATCACAAGACAGTTACATTTGAAAGCGTTCATCTCGTAATATGCTTTTCCGAAGCCCTGGTAGAACCTAACGATGAGCGAGTGCATGCTAAGCCCACGCTTATAAATTATATTTATTTCATTCAATAATGAGCTGTCAATCAATCAAATTGTCACGCCTTTTGGTTAGGGATGGGCAGAGGCAATGGAGCGGCACTTGCCACGATCCTGACACAACACCCTCGCTTCCTTCACATCCACAATTCTCTTTATACAAGCTTTAAGGTTATGGGCACTGGGTAACCTAGCTTTCTTTAGGATGTCTCCTATTTGATGCGGCTTGCCTTGTTTAACGCATCCATCCACATCAGATTTATAAATTCCTTTCGTCAATCTACTTTCACTCATCCTTTCCATGTGCCCAAACCATCGAACCATTTCTCTGTCAATCCTTGTCACTACATCTTCTTTTAAACCACATCTATCGCGCATAATAAGCTGTTATTTACCTAAATAAATTAAGTAAGTAAAACTATTTTATTATATGTTTCTAATTTACTTTTTTTGCAGATGTGTGCTTAGATTACTGTGAAAATGGAGGAGAATGCGTCAAGGACGCACGAGGTGATCCGTCCTGCAGATGTACTGGCTCATTCACTGGTCGCCATTGCAGAGATAAGAGTGAATTTGCATACATAGCCAGTGGTGTCGCCGGAGGTGTTATATTTATTATATTCTTAGTACTACTTGTATGGATGATTTGTGCCAGGTAAGAATTTAAAACTAAACGATTCTTTATTTTAAATTTGAATTTTAAAACTATTATTAGTCCTTCGAGATTTATTTCGAATTATTAAATTAGGGACCTGATTTAACTATTTTTATTTCAATTGCTATAAATTAGTTTGTAGATTGCTACATTGTTTCTGGGTCAAATCAGAGACATTCTTTAAAAAGCAGAGGTTTCCATCCTATTACTATTCACATCTGTATAATGTAAATTATACAGATGTGAAGGAAACGAGAAGGATGTGTCAGGATCGTAGAAAGTGGCGCTCCGTTGTTTCTGCCCATCTCTATGGGAATTGAGGGGATTGATTAGGTCGATTGATTCGACAAATCCAAACTCATTCCATAAAATCTCTCTAAAATACCTTATTTCAACTTATAGATCGACGAAGAAGAAGGAACCAAAGAAGACTTTAACGCCAGCAATTGATCAGAACGGCTCCCAAGTCAATTTCTATTACGGAGCCCACACACCATACGCGGAATCTATTGCACCATCACACCATTCCACCTACGCCCATTACTACGACGACGAAGAAGATGGCTGGGAAATGCCAAACTTTTACAATGAAACGTATATGAAAGAGAGCCTTCATAATGGAGCCAATGGAAAAATGAATAGTTTAGCACGGTCAAATGCCAGTATATATGGAACAAAAGAAGACCTATATGATAGATTAAAAAGACACGCGTATCCTGGTAAGAAAGGTTAGTGAGTGTCGTGCTAAAACGTTTTTAAAAAACTAATTGTACTAACTAATAACAACCCATTATTTCTGCCTCTTAAATTATAATTAAAGATTGAGAAAGGTATGTTGCGATGGTTTGGGATTGACGATATTTATAAAACATAATTAGAGATTAGGAAAGGTATTGCGAAAGTTTGGGATTGACGATATTTATAAAACATAATTAGAGACTAGGAAAGGTATTGCGATGGTTTGAGATTGACGATATTTATAAAACATAATTAGAGATTGTGAAAGGTATGTTGCGATGGTTTGGAATTAATAATATTTATAATACATTATTAGAGATTGAGAAAGGTATGTTGCGATGGTTTGGGATTGACGATATTTATAAAACATAATTAGAGATTGAGAAAGGTATTCTTAAAAAATAGAGGCCCGTTGTAATCTTAACCATAAAGTCTGTATGGAGACAAAGTGGACGAAATTATTTTAACTTCTAACTCAACCGCAACGGTTTTATTAGTCGTCGGCGGTATTGAAATTCTCCATGCTTGGTCAAGGTCAAATTATGCATTAATATTTATAATAAACTAACAATAACCATAAAGCTTTTACGAAGATGATTGTAAAGGAAGCAAGAATTGTGTCAGGATCGTCGAAAATAACGCTCTATTGTATAGTATGTAGGAATGACAATTTAATAGATTGATGGAACTAATTCTAAACAATTGGTAGATATAACAAAAATGTTACGCTCATATCTTCTGAGTTCAAGTTCAATGCCAAAAAACAACATTCCAATACAATCCAGTTTTAATTACATTGTTATTTTAAATAAACAGATTGTTATTTTATTTTAAAAACTATTGTCATTTCATTGATTTACACGTTGTTCTGGCGTGATTATTACTTACTTAATTTGTTTTTAATAATTTTCCGTAAATATAATTTGACCGCGATAAACTTCCCGTCGTCGTTACTATTTTGTTAAATTATTTAAAACCTCCTGTTAGTTGTTATAAAAATATGTTTTTAGTTATTTGTTTAGAGTATTAAGAGAATTGTGGATGTGAGAGAAGCGAGGGTGTTATGTCAGGATCGTGGCAGGTGGCGCTCTATTGTCTCTGCTCATCCCTGTGGGAAAAAGACGTCATAATTTGATTGATTGATTACTTGTTAATAATTTACATGTATGTGCAATCATGTTGCGTTTAAATATATGAAAATGCCAGTGATAAAACCGGCCTCTCATTCCGAGCGACGCCGGGTTGCCAAGTTTATCGCGGGCAAACTTTAAATTTAAATATCTTTATTTATGTATTTATTTAATTATTAAATGTTGTTATTTACGTAAAAGAGGCAGAAAAAATGTGTGTTTAAAGAAAAATAACTATGGTTTTAGCATGTACTGTCACTAACTCATTGCTTTTTAATAAATTAATACAACTAATTTTAATGTACCTACTAATAGTTTGATATTTAATATTGGCATTTAAGGTGTTTAATTTTAAATTATATTTTTATGTACAGTCATCCGAGAAGGTTTAGTTTTATTAGTCTTCAAAAATATAATATATATCTTTTCTATCTAAAATAAATTAATTCCTTTATTGAGAACTTCAATAAAAAATGAAGTTGAATATCCAATGCAAAGAGAAGTCCAAGAGTGCGGACGACTAAACAATACATTTCATTTTACGGTTGCTTTAGTCGCCATCACTATGCCGGCTTCAGTTCCTAGAGTTATTACCTGTCCTATGTTAAAGGAGGACGTAACAAAAATAAATAAAAACCTATAAAATAGTGTTGTTTATTAGTTTATTGACGTCAATCTTGTATGTGATGCAATAAATGCTAAGTTGATTATATTTTGTTTACAGATAAAAGCGACAGTGACAGCGAGGGTCAGTAGGAATCAAATTGACTGCGTAATGACGTATTCTGGTCATAAATTTACATAATACTTTGTACTAGTTGAAAGTATAGTCATCGGTAGATTTCTTGACCAAAAAGGCGGTTTAGTAGAGTTAAGAATTACCCTACTTTACCACTTTTTGCCTTCCAAGATGTTTGTCGATACTATAACTCGGTATATCCGGGTAAAGGTTATGTTTTAATAGAATTTGAATATACTTCTAAGTATAGTTATTTAAATCATAAATAAAATCAAACTGACATTCTAAATGATCTAAACAAATTTTATGCGGATTATAATCGCGTTTATTTTGATTTTTCAATTTTTTATTATTATTCCGACGTTTTGAGAGCTTTGCAGCCATCGTGGTCACTATCCATTAATCAATGTTCGCGTCAAATTTAAGAAAATGACATTTTTAAGCCTAAAATATTTTATTTCAACAAACAATAGTTATTTTTTAATTTCATTATCACCTGTTTTGTCAGTTATTTCAAATTCTATTAAAATTAATCTTAAAATGTATCGCGAGTCGATATTAATTCTATTTTAAGCGAGTGTTATGTATTCTAGCTTTAGATTTAGTATTAATCTTATGTGTAATTAACACATTCACTGTTTCATACAATACAGCCCCACCAAATAATACCACAAATTATATTTTTAGGGCTGGTATTACCCATTAACCACTTAACCAGGATTAAGTTTTGATTTAGTTTTATTAGTCGATTTTATTGATAAACAAATTGTTATTTTACTTACTTTTTACACTTATGTAGAACTAAATTATTTAATCCTTGATTTGTCATACTTTTTAATAGACGGACTACATACCGCTAGACTAGAAAAACATTAAATTATAAAATATCTACTGAATAGGTGGGCGGCAGAGGCTAGTATATTGTCTAGCAAAGATGTTTCTGTGTTCTTAATACCAGTCACAAAAGATGAGATGTCGAATGTCACGTATTTTATAAGATAAACAGTGTTTGTGTTGATGTCCTAAAAAGAGATTATTAACAACGAACAAAATGCTCAAATATTTTAGGCGCTCACTGCCATAATAAGAAAAGAATTTAGTCCATTGAAACATTCCATTTTTAAATCTGACATTCAATTCGATAACATACACTATGATTAGTCATTTTCGTTACAATAAAATTAATCGAGTTTAATATTAACTCCGTTTAAGAATTTTTATTTTAGTCCATTGAATTAATGTCTATAATTTTTATTTCGAATTTAAATGTAAATAACAGATGACTTGTAGACAGTTTAGCTAATATTAATTGGGAGTTATAGTTTTAAGATTATTAATGGTTATTTTTTAAGTATTTTCAAATTTAAATAACAACTAAATACAGTTTTATTATAATGTATGTATATTTGTTTTAAACATTGTTACTACAGTATGTTTATTTTTAAGTGGAAAATGTCCATAATTGTATTTTACTTGTGTGTGTTATGTTTGTATGTGTGAGTGCTTCATTGTATAAATGCATAAATAAAACTGATTTAATTTAGTTTAAAATATCAATTGTAAAATAACTTATTATTTTTACTGTATTTAATCTGGCTAGTAAGTATTATACCTCGTTTTTTTTTTTATAAGAAATGACATTTTAAAATTAATAATAAATAAATTGGGCTTCCTGATCGAAAGAATAATCAGTAGACTTATAAATTAAAATACTCTATCATGATTATAATTGTATATCACAATTTAATTATACCACAATTTAGTGATTACGTTTTTAAACAATATTTTTTATACAAAAACTTTAATGACTTAATAAATTTTATACATATTTATATAGTTTTGTTTTATTTTATTGTGCTCTCCTAATACAAAATTAGAGTTGCACTTTCTTACCTATAAAATCAGTTGAGATGTAAACAATGAAAAATCATGACTACATCTGTCTGGTCGAACTGCTGGTTCCCTAGTGGTTAGTTCTGGTAAAGCTGGTAATGGTTTAGGTAACCAGCTTTGCATCCACTCTAGTATTTGATGTAATCGAATACACATATGATGGTTGTGGGTACAGAGCGAAAATAAATATTCCATTCGCGCAGAAGACGTGCGTGGGCTCACTACCAGCCAACAGTCTTAGGATCTGATATTTATACTAAGTGATAAATATAAAAGTAGTAGTACTCGCCTGCATATATGGACCGCGCACTAGCTTAACATCAGGCCAAGTCACAATAATAATAAAAATCATAGTCTGTACTACGCTTAAATTATGATACGTAAATAACAACCAGGTAAAGAAAAATAAAATTTATTAAAAACTTAACAATACATTTTAATATATGGAAATACTTGTATACAGTTTAAAATACACTAAATTCATTACGAACGTGTGAACTAAGTCATTAATCATTATCTCAAAAGGTTGCGTGAAAGTAGTTATCGATAAATAGACAAAGCGCCACTTGTCACGATCCTTACACAACTCCCTCGCTTCCTTTACATCCACGTTTCTCTTCACACTAGCTCTACGGTTATGGACGCAACCCAGCTTTTTTGAGGAGCTGTACTATTTATTATCAGTTATAGACAATGCCTTTTTGACAGCAGTGTGCACCAAATTTACTAGGGCAGTTCAATGGAACTAATGAGGCCTGCGAGTGCGAGTGAGAGGTCCAATAAAAATTATTTATGACTCATTTTGCACGTTTGTAATGGTTGAGGATAGTATAAAAATTACTTGGCATGTTTCTTATAGAAATCTCTCATGTAATCAGCCAGAGCATTGACTTCCTCGATGGTCACAGCGTTGTACGTCGAGGCACGAATACCACCGACATCCCTGCAAAAAAACATTTTATAAGATAAGTTAGATTATAATAAACACATCACGTATTTGATTAAACAATATTGTCATAGCTAGATAAGTAAGTCCCTATAGTAGGTATGTAAAATTCTAATAGATAAACCAACCAAAATATTAGATAATGGTATTCAAGTAATATGTTGATAATAAAATTATTTATTAAAGATTCAATCAATTAAATTGTCACGCCTTTTTCCCACATGGATAGACAGAGACAATGCAGTGCCACTTGCCACGATCCTGACATAACTCCTTTGCTTTCCTCACATCCACAATCAAAATTATTAAAATTTAAATAGTTTTAAATTTTAAAATAAACATGATAATAATTTTACGTTCATCCAACCACCAAAAACATTATTAGCAAACTCAAAGAAGCACAAAGCACACAACTATGAAAACAGTTTTGAGAATATCACTATGTGATCGAGTAAGAAATACAGAGATCCATAGAAGTCCATAACTAGAAGAAAATGAGCTACCCATGTAGCCATTCGGGATATATCCGAAGAAATAATACATGGGGTACCTTGTGTCCCATATTTTCCTACTATCCTATAACCTTAGATCCTTCAAACAAGTAAAAAGCAAGTGGTGCCAGGGGGCAGACATAGTGACTGCGTAAATTGAGTCAACCGACTTAGTTTACAGATGCTTTAGTCGTTTATCTGTAGCTTTAGGCGGCGGCAGCGGTGCGGACTTATGTCGTACCAGTTAGTCATAAGCAGCAACAATTTAGCGCCTCCCATATGGTCTCTGTACAGAATCCTAACACAATTCTCTCGCTTGCTTCACATACACAATATCTGTTCACACAAGTATTTTCAAGAGTATATCATTATAATCTTAAACAGCATTAAGACTATAACTAGAATTTCATTTCAGTATATTTCGAGTTGTTCCTTATCATTAATACAAAAATATATCTGTTACTATGTTGTTATCAAATTAGGAATGTTTCTTGATAATCATTATTTGAATTGTTGATGATTTGAGTACTTTTCCATGTAGTAATCGTAATATTGATCTTGATCATAATAAATATATTCAGAAATTCATCTATTAGACCAAGATAACCTTTGTTAATAATTGCAGAGAAAACGGAGCGCCACATTGTATGACCCTGTGTACTCGCTCAGTGTATTGTGCTTTTTGTGGCAAGAAACATGATAAGAAACAGAACCCTGCCTGATGTTAAACTGGAGTACCGTCAATGAACGGAGGCGACTGTTATTAAAGTTAAATGATCACAAGAAGCAGCCGCATCAACTAGTTGGAACTTTTAAGCGAATCTCGAAACTCGACTGAGTCACTTCACGGTCTTTAATGAATGACCTCGAATTTTCTGCCTTTTTTTAAATTTAAAACAAGCTCTATAATAGGCATCTATAAAAGATATACATAAATATATTTTAATAAATTATTTTTTATGTTTAGTTCAGGAAAACAATCAAATAAATATTATACGAGTAAAACAAACTATAATCGTAATCTTCAAAGATCATCGTAAATTGTAACAGATTAATCAATTAATGACAACATGTCATTTTTATTCTTATCAATAACGCAATAAACTAATAACATAGATACACGTAATATTCATTACGTCAATAGAATTAGATCATCGGCTTCAATAATTACGTCGTACTACAGGGCACAAGCGACATATGACTGCACCCCGCCTGCTGAGGTGACTGCTACTACAATTCAATAACTGTAGCAGTCAGATTTACTATGCCAGCCTGGTTGAAACCAAAAAAGCCGCCAATGCGAAGCGGATAAAATACTTCAGAATATAAAGGATAAAATAATGCAAGACATCGCGGTAACCCGCATGGAAATAGCGAGATGAGATAGATCGCAGTGTCGTGAGTCTTGGAAAGAGAGAATGGAGGCTTTTCTCCAGCTATAAGAAAAATAAAAGGTAATGCTATTACAAACGTGCGAACTGAGTCATAAATCATTATATCAAAGGGTTGTGTAAAACTCATTATTGATAAAGAGACGCGCGGCTTGGATGCAGGAAGCTGGAGTATTGGTAGCAGTTAACACTAATGTAGGTAACAAAGAGCCGTCTTAAGCTGTTTTACGGGTAAGTACATTAACTTGTGAACATTTAATAATAAAAACGTGCAAAATAATAGTGTATTAAATGATCCTTAAACTTTTAATTAACTGTTATTGACAATGCCTTTTTACAGTTAGACACAACACTAGGGCAGTTCCATAAGGCCTGCGGGTGCGAGCGAGAAGTCCGATAAAAATGTTTGCACGTTTGTAATAGCTGAGATAAAAATACAAACCTGTGTCCCTTCAACTGAATAAGGCCTTGAGCCTCAGCACCTTTCAAGAATTCCTTTTCCAAAGCCTCGTTCCCTTGGGGGGATCCAATCCTGAATGGTATATTCATTTTGCTCCTAACATTCTTTGCAACTGGAGCATAGTAGAACCCATTCGATTCTTCAATAATATTATAAATTGTTGAGGCTTTCTTGGTGGCCAATTCTGCCATTTTATCTAAACCGCCATGTCTTTCAATCCATTGGAGTACTCTGCCCATTATGTAAATACTGAAATTTAAAAGAAATAATTAAATAATTATTGAGGAAAGTAAAATTAAGTGCCATGATTACACAAACCGAGAGCACGAGCTTGACCACCGGTACCAATGTATCTTTGATATAATGTATAACTTTGGTAGTCCTGTTTCTATAATACAAGCACTTTAGTAGTTTAGTATATAAATGTAAAAACTTTCTATGTAGTTCTAATTCTATATGTAAGCCCAATTGATTCCACATCTACACTCTGCCCTAGCCTCTCTTTCCTACTGGGCACTCTGGACACGTCCCCAGGGCCCCGCGATCGGCAGGGGCCCTCTAGTTCTTGCCAGATCACGTTTACAACATATTACTTTCAAAAAATCAAATAATAATCATTAACTACAATCTATACTTGCTAATACCAAGCATATAGGGGGTCCCATCATCCTAAAAAGCCCCTTACAAAAGCCCCCAATTTGTAAAAAAACGGCACTGACCCCGCCTCATGTGAAGGTTACGCTCTCGTTTTGCGTAACCATTGCACTACCGCCACACCACGGTCGCCTTTAAGTGGTGAGTGGTAGTGCAAAAGAGACATCTAAGAGCTAAGTTAGATAGAGAGAGTTGTAAACTTAGTTAACAATTGCCTTAGTCGCCGTCACTATACCGCCCAGATAAAACAATGAAATAATATTAAGAAATAAAACAATAATTTGTTATCTATTGTCTAGTTAGAACTGGTAAAACACTAGTCTTGTTATCTTATCAGACAATATTGACCTTTTTTGTTTCATGACTTATTATCATGTTATTTATTATTATTATTAGGGTTTTTTCTTAACCTATAATTGACTTTTTTGTTTACGTACGTCACCATTCACGCCTTTTTTATATAATAACTACTATGTTCATGCCTTTTTATCGTGTTATTTGCTATTATTATAAAAGTTCTTAACCTATCATTAACTTATTTATTTACGTACGTCACAATTCACGCCTTTTTTTATATAATAACTACTATGTTCATGCCTTTTTATCGTGTTATTTGCTATTATTATAAAAGTTCTTAACCTATCATTAACTTATTTATTTACGTACGTCACAATTCACGCCTTTTTTTATATAATTTTATATAATAACTACTATGTTCATGCCTTTTTATCGTGTTATTTGCTATTATTATAAAAGTTCTTAACCTATCATTAACTTGTTTATTTACGTACGTCACAATTAACGCCTTTTCATATTATAATAATAACTAATAAATAACTTTTTTTAAAATGCGGCTTACTATCGCGTTTATTTTTGGTTATTGATTTTACATTTTATTATTCCGACGTTTTGAGAGCTTGGCCGCATTTTGTTAATTTCATTAATCAATGTTCGCGAAAAAATCTAAGAAAATAGTAATAACTATGATATTTACGCACAATATAAACTTTTTTTTAGATAAATGCTACAGTATAGTAAGTGCCTCGACATGACTCTGTCTCGTTTGACGCGATAAAAGTTTTAAATAAAATTAATAAATAATAATAATTAATATTACTATTCTATAATCAGGCGACCGTGATGTAGTGGTGTAGGGCAATGGTCATGCAAACCGAAAACCTGGGTTGCTGGTACCAATGTATCTTTGATATATGATACAAGCGCGTTAAGTAGTGCTTAAATAAATAAATATTTTAAAAAACATATTTTAAGCTAAATCATACTTACGCGAACATAGGTGGTGTATTCAAAATGGAGTCAGCCTTAGCATTGGCAGTCCAATCTAAGAGTGATGGGCATATTGACAGAGCATTGTTTAGGAGATCTTCACGAATAATGACAAGACTAACACCTGATGTGCCAATATTCTTCTGAGCACCTCCGTAGATTACACCAAACTGCAAAATGGATAACAGTTAGGTAGAATAACCTTGAGTCCTTTAAGCGAAGCATAAAAAACACATTTTCCCGGCATAGTGACAAAAACTGAGGCAACCTATGCCTCAGTCATGGGTGCTCATGCTTACAATCAGGCAAGTCGAGATCAAATATCAAATTCCTAAAAAATAAAAGGTGGTAGGCAACACATCGCTCGAAGAACCGACACCGATAGGGAAGAAAGGTTCTTGAGTGGAGACCACGAAGCGGAAAAAGCCGCGTAGGTAGGCCTCCCACTAGGTAAACTGACGACGTAATAAAAGTTACGAATAACCAGTAGATGCAACTTGTCGGTCGGAATGGTGTTTTAAAGGGGAGGCCAATGTTCAGCAGTGGACGTCTTTTGGCTTATGATGAGACTGCAACTTGTCTTTGTGGACACACCAATTAGATCCACTAGATCACTAAAACTAAATGTCTGGTGGAACGCCAGACTGCGTAAATTCTGAAGAAGAGTGTTTTGAGCGCATTTTCCCTTTGTAACCCAATTGACAAGTGGAATGATTTAACAGTCCATCCTATATTAGATCCTTCAAGCGGAGCGTGACGATGCACCTTTGGCCGGCATAGTGGCAGTGACTAAGGAAACCGAAAACTAAATCGGTTTTTCAATTGTCAGCGCTCTTGGACCTTCCCATCAGGCAAGTCAGGGTCAGATGCCGCGCGTTTCAATATTAATATAAAAAAATTAATAAGTCTGACTGACTTACCTTTGAAACATCAACCCTTTTGGACATAAAATTGGAAGACATGTCAGCAACAAGTGGTACCCCCTTTGTGTCAGGTACAAAATCAAATTCAACACCTATAAAATAAATAAAACATTGAATTGACAGGCTTGGCCTATTGGTTAGCACACTAGTTAACTACACGTAAAATCCCGGGTTCGATTCCCGGTCAGAGCAAATATTTGTTATTAAAAAAAAGAGGCTTTTTGCTTTGGGTCTGGTTATCAAAGGCAGTGGAACCCAGTCTGCCGATCTGGGGTAGTACTACCACTTACAGACCGTGAAGTGATTTAGTTGCGTTTTGGGATCAGCTTGAAGTTGTCGAATCCAACTAGGCTGGCGTAGGATGTGACTGCTACTTACAATTAGCAGTCACATCCAGACCACAATAAAAATAAAGTAAATAAATAAAAATTAGAAAAAGGTAAATTCATATAACAAAGGATACTTATTTGTTATGATTCCTATTAACAATATTTATTTAGTACATAAATATTGATAACTAAATAGGCTCAGATAAATAATCAATAATATTATTTTATAGTAGTTGTGTCAGGATTGTAAAAATTGGCATTACTCTTGAGATATTACTCTGCCTATCTCTCTCAAATTAAAAAGTGTCAATATAAATAGTTATTTCATTGACATTCTCTTAATTTTTGTTTGTATACTAAGCTACTTGACTTGCTTGTATCATAGAAATAAGAAGGCCAAAGTACATATCAAAGATACATGGTACAAGTGGTTTGAACCAGATGCTCTTGATTTCCAAGGCCATTCCACAACCACTACACAACAGTTGCTTTCTAAGTAGTTTATTTTTATCTCATCTTATCTATCTACGAACAATTTACATTTATGTAAAAATATTCTATACTGTAACTAATATTTTTCCGCATTATCTGATATTCATATGGTAATCTTTTTCTCTAGTTTCTTGTTTGTCAATTACTCTTTGTTGCCAATGCTAAAATAAGATTTGAAATATCTAATAATACCTTCATAACGGGCAGATGCATAGACAATGGAGATTTTTTTCCAAAATCCTGACAAAACTTTCTCTTCCTTCAAATCCATATTTGAATGATTTTTTCAAGTTTTGATAATTTAATTACTTATAAGTAATGGGTTATAAGTAAGACTCTTAAAAATACATAAATCATATACAATATTCTGACTGTAGAGTATATTGTATATGATTTATTTGTATCCTTGTGTAGTTAGCTACACAAGGATACAAATGTTAACTAGGTCAGGGAAAGCATCTACATTCTGTCAACTGAATTGGCAGTCAAACTAAAATTGCTTACCATCAGGCGGGTTGAGGTCAGCTGTAGTAATAATAAAATAAAATAATACTTTTTTCAGTTACCACTCTTGGAGTAGTTTAGTTATCAGATATAGTTATAGATAGTTATCAGAGTAGTCAGATATCAAGTCTTAATACAATAGTATTTGATATATAAAAAAATTACCATGTATAGTCTCATTTGTGCAGATGTGGACATATGAGGCATTAGGATCTAAATTCCATTTTGACTGATCGGGAATGTCTACATAACGGTCTGTAGGCGGCAGTACCAAGTTTACTTTACCATACTTCTTTGCTTCTTTGGCAGCCTTCGCTGACCATGCACCTATAAATTTGTAGTTGCATCAGATCATGTGATTGTAATAATTAAATGAGTAGTTGAAATGTGTAATTAAGATAATTGTAGATTTCTATACTAATTTGTTTCAAACTGGATGATTAAAGCATATATTTGGAGACAGGCTCATATGGCGTATGGCCTAGAACATCACCAGTCTGTTAATGGAAAGTAGCGGGATAGATTCCCAGTCAGAGCAAATATTTGTTTTATAGCTTTTGTTTGTAATATTTATTAACATGATTAAATATTTGTTATTAGATAAAAACAGATGGATATTTGCCCCCACTTACAAATATACAGGCTGTAAAGAGACTTAGTCCTATTTCAGGATGAGCTTGTAAGTTGCCAGTTTACAACTCAGCCGGCATAGTAGATGTGACTACAGTTATTTAACTGCAGTAGCAGTTACCTGCATTCATTGACCGCTTAACATCAGGCGGGTCACGAGTCACAATAAAAACTATATCAAAGAAACATTCACATGCAGTTTATAGTCCTTTGTAAGGAATTGTTAAGATTTAAACCCAATATTTAAATCATAACATTTCAACATGTTAAACAGATAAGTTGTACATTAAGTATGTTTATAAACATACACTGTGTGTATGTAATATATAATTTATTTTCAACATTAACTTGTAGTGATAATGAGACACTATTTTTAATTTAACACTGAAGTGGTATATAAGTGAAATATAAGTAATTTATGTAAATCGTTTACCTGTAACAACGTAATCCGCAGTTCCAGTCCGAGAAATAAGATTTAGAGGCACAGCAGCAAATTCACCCTGACCTCCTCCAGCCATAAATAAGATTTTATAATTTTCCGGAACATTTCTATACGTACAAATAAATAAATTTTAATACACCCTTATCATACTTTAAATATGACTTTCCTTGCGCATTGGCAGGGACGTGGAATCAAAATAAAACTTTATAATTCTTTTTATCATATTCGGCCAGACATATTTGAGTTATAAAATATCCAATAAAAGTAAAATAAGTTAATCACGAACGTCCTGCAATGTTTAATTTTTTTCTTTTCACTTAATTGAAACAGGTAGTGAAATAGAAAGTCACAGATTAAAAAAATAACAGAATAAGATATTAAATTATTGAAAGCAACGAAAATAAAATAAATGAAAAGGCATCATTAATGCACCTCTTTACTTTTAAAAATTAGTAATAATAGATTTGTTTTCAATAGAATAATGTGTAATATTCACTTACAATAATCTTCTAACAACATCTTGAACTTCCTTATTCAATTTCAAGTAAGTGGGAGAGCGATGGCTCGTTTCCAATAAACTTATACCGGTTCCTTCGAAGTTTGTAAACTCTTTTTTAATTATATCGTAAACCTACAGAAAACAAACGCAATTTAAATCAAGGTTTTAAATTAATATTTGTAAAGTTCATGCTATTTAACGTACTTCTTCAGGCATTTTAGCTGGCCCAGCTCCAAAATTATAGATTTTAGGCATGATGAAATTTTATTTAACAGTGAAACTCAAGTGATAACTTGCCTCTTCAAGAGACACTTAGTGACTGCCTGACTAATCTAACTGGTTATTTACTTATCGCTGCGGTCGGGTATGGAGGGTTTTTGACAATCATTACCAGACTATAGCATTTATTATCGTATCACATGTCATAAGTAAGTCGAATGTGCCGTTGACCTATACAGAATATTTAAGTTTAGTTGTTAACGTTGTTTTCGTAATCCAATCAATGTAGAAAATAATACACCCACCCAGTTAGAACTGTATGATGCGTTTAGAATTGCGTAAAGTTTATTTCAAGGAAGCTGGATATATACAGAAACAATAATTGTGTACATTCTGTCTGCTGATCCGGGGTAGTACCACTACTTACAAATATACAGCCGCGTTTCAGGATCAGCTTGTAAGTTACAGGTTTTAACTAGACCGGCATAATGGATGTGACTGCTAACAACTGAAAATAGCAGGTTATATTTTTAAAATACTTATTTAACTATTGTGCCAGAAGTGCTCATGCTCAACGACATTGTCCGAAGGGCTCTTGTCACTACCCGCATTACTAGAACCCTCTGGGATTGCGCGGAGCGCCGACAAGAGATGACCGTTGGGCCGTGGAAACCTGTCAGGTCTTTGGGATGCGACATGTGTAGATACATTAGGACCATCTGACATCTAGGCGACCTCAACCTCTAGCTGCGCAAATACGCCAACCTCGGTACTGGTTACAAGTTGAGCCGTTTGAAGTCGAGCCCAGGGGCCCTTGAGCACCTTCAGCCAAGCGCCCGGCTAAGGAGTTGTCTGGGGACAGGAAGGCTGTCAATTATATCTACAAACGTATTTGTATAGCCTCGCTATACAAAGGGGAAATGTTGCCATTCTTCTTGGGACTATCTCTGATAAGACATCTCTAGAGGATATTTATATTTTAATTATTATATTTTTATATATAACCTACTAATTTTTAAATATAACAAATTTAACTATATAATTATTTATTAGGTTTATCGATTTTTTGTAGAATAACAACACTATGGCTTCTTCACTATTGCAATAGTGCGTTCGTTCTTTTAGGTAGTTACTTATTCACTCATCTAACTATCGTTCGTTCACTCACTCAATTATCTGTCTTCTTCAAAGAGAGTCATGTTTTTTAAGCAGTAGTATTCATTATTTATGTATTTGGATGAATTCAGATCGATAATTGTGTCTGAGTTGTGTTTTAAAAGTTGTGGAACAAATTGAAGGATATGCCGCCAGTTAAGGATGAGAATATAAGGGATACTAATTGCTTAGAAATAATAAACTTTGCTGAGAAGAGTCCGGCGAAAAATAGTGCCTTGGTAGATGTTAGAGCTTGTAATAAACCTTCTACAAAGGTAAGTGTATTTTAGTTATTATCTATAATATATATTCTTTGTATTTACTGTAAAATGGCATGTTTAACTATTTGCTTTGTCTTAAATCTTTGGACACGCATGGGGTGTGTATATACTTATGGGTATGGTGTTTATTATCGCTATCTGTTAGATTATAGTGAGATCGCTAACTTTTATTTGTTGGTAAATGTTGTGATACATCATCTAATAAATTTTCTACAATAGTGTAGATCATTATTTAAGACATTTGTTACAATTACCTATATGCTATGTAATCTAAAATGAAGTTGTAGAACAGTGTATGAAGTTATAACATTATAAAGTAAAATGTAACTCGTTATATAAGTTGTTAATAAGTTCTTTTCTATTTAACTGTATATAGTATTAAGGTAATGTAAATAACTTTTTTAAGAAAACAAATTGTTTCCGTGAAGAAATTGAGTTTCTTTCTGAACATAAAATTGTAAATAAATGCTTTAATGATTTGACTAATAGGTTTACTAATTAGTCATCACAGTAAGCAACTAATTTACACCCTACTTATTATTACACCCAGGACTTATTAAAAAAACATTATGCTTGGTTATGACGGCTAAATAGTTCAAATAGTTTGTATGTGTTACTGCATCACTAAATTTGGAACCTATTTATTGTAATCTAAGGTAGCTATGTTCTAGTGGTTAATAAATGGTCAAACAATCCGAAAAAAATGTGGTTCAAAAGCACTTAAAATGAACCTACTTTGATATATTTCCATCATACTTTTTATATTTATTAATAAGTGCTATTTGCAACCACAGCAAATATGCTATTTAGGTAGATTTAGAGCAAAACCTAGTTGTTTTACAACACTGAATTTGTATTGTTTCCTAGGCAGCTTCTACAAATAGGGCTATCTGAAATTTGATAGTAAAAGTGTTTGTTAAAAGCACAGTGTACTAAAGATGGGACAATCTCGAATTTTTCAAACCGAGTTAGGTTGATTTAAAAATATGAATAACCCAATTCGCAAACGGTTAATGATTCGATTCAAATCGAGTTGACAGTTCAGTCTGGCCCACAGTGTGATTTGCTATAGAATTTCAGATGTGCATGTATGACTAAATAAAATTGGTGTCTGATTTAAATATGTTAACGGACTCAACTTGGTTTAGGCTATAACTTGGTTTAACCCGCATTGAAAAGTTGTGGAGTTACATCCCTACAGTGTACTATGATGGCACCTACCATGGTGCCATGTACATAGATTATATGTATAATTAGACAGGGTAAATTGTTGAGTGCTTCGTTGGTTTGGGCACATTAAAAGGATGAGTAAAGTAAATTGATGAGATAAATTTATAAATATGATATGGATGGATGTGTTAATCGAGACAGAACCAGGAGAGAATCATAGACATCATCAAGAAAACTGGGTTGCCTAGTGCTGATAACCGTAGAGCAAATAAATTGTGGATATGAGGGAAGCGAGGGAAGTGTCAGGGTCCTAGCAAGTGGCACTCCATTGTCTCTGCCTATCCCTGAGGGGAAAGGCGTGACAATTTGCTTGATTGATTGAGATTAGGTTCAAGTGATAATCGAGCTGTCATGAACAGATAATCCCTAAAACCCAACAACAATAAAGATTAAAAAATACATTGAATGATTTATTATATTAAATATTAATTCTGTATTCATGAGTCACACTCGTCGGAGAAGATAAAAGGTGTGTCTGATATTTATTTTTAAACAGGAAAAACATAATATATAAAATATTCAATGAATAATAAAATATTCATAGACAAAATACAGACATAGGCTGACTTACCACTGCTACACATGCTACGTGTGCTTAAAACCACATTTAGAATAACATTGGTGTTTGAAATGGGTATGAAAAATTCAGATATTTTCATCACAATAAATAAAATATTATAAAATGAAATCAACTTTATATACAAATCCAGACTTAATGCTGCTAGATAATTTCTGCCAGACCAACAGAAGGATGAAAATAAAGAATAAATCCTTTCATACCATTTAAAACAGGGTTTCACAACCTTTTTTCGTCGCGCCTCACGCCTTCTGGGATTATAAATAATAAGGGAACGATATAAAAACGGACATTTTAATAAATATATTATTTATTTTGATTGTATAAATTAAAACGTTTTTATCAAAACGCATTGGTTGGGAACCATTGATCTTTACCACTGACACGCTATGATGGCCGTTTTGACGTTTGACCTGCTTATGAAGTTTCGTATAAATTAACAATTATATTTAAAGAAACAATTGGTGTTCTTTATTTTAACAATAAAGAACAGTTATCCTTCAAACGTAAGTATTAAATTATACGAAACTTCATGTACGGTCAAACGTCAAAACGACCATCATAGCGTCCTGCTGGTATAGAAGATCTTTATTCTAATAGATCTTTCCTAAAATACAAAATCTTTTGATTTGTTAGTGTGATATGCGTTGCTTTTGCACACGCCGCAGTGGTATTTCGGCCTTATATCAATTTGCATTTGAATAAAAACTTTCACCATTTAATATGCATGTTTAATGAAATGTTAAGAGTCACGTAATTGTGTCTATATTTTATAATAACAATATGATTCTTGATAGTTTAGAAAGTATTATGTCATACATGTAAATAATATTATTATTTAAACAAAACATATTTAAGGTGACTAAGTAAGATGTTTTTTAATGTTTTTATTGTTTATTGTTTTTACACCTGACCTCGACCCGCCTGATGATAAGCAAGAGGAGGTGTCTAAGAGTGACGAAGACTGAAAAAAACCTAGTTAATCCACGGCTGACGCTATTCTATTGTATTTACGAATTAATGCGTAATGCTTTTGATATTTAGGCAGGTCGGAATCGTGGAAAGTGAGAATTAAGGATTTTGCTGGATAATAAATTTGAAATTTTGGCATCCTCACCTTTTAATTAGACAAAGAGATACTTAAGAAAATATCCCACCTTTTTTTTTATTGAGACGTAAGTATAACCTTGACTTGCCTGATGTAAGCAAGAGGAGGTCCAAAAGTGACGACGACTTAAGAAACCGTTTCAGTTTGCGGTTGCCTCAGTCGCCGGCCAAAGAAAGAAGCCGAAACAGTTTTAAAATTAGTCACGTTTAGTCATACCTGTTTGGTTTTTATAAAGATTTTCTAATTGTTAATATTTATGTTTTGTTTAAATATTGTTTTTAGACTTTAATGCTATGACGAAGCTAAGCTATAAGTAATGATCGCGGAAACGGGGACAGCTACCGGGATACGAAGTTGTCCTTGATAGTTCGCATTTCATATTTAGGTCGCGTTTTAGTAGTTCAGGTGAAGTTCCCTCCATTTTGTTAGTATGTTGCGATATAGCGACATTGTATAGTGTTTTTTTTACTGCAGCAAAACTTGTTTATATTTACGCGTGTATGTAAAATCAACAACAGAAATGTTTTCTTAGATATTGTGCAAACATTGTTTAATGTATTAAACTATTTTTTTTGCGGTTTACTATCGCGTTTAAATTGGTTTTGATTTTACATTTTTTATTATTTCGACGTTTCGGGAGCTTTGCAGCCATCGTGGTCACGGAGAGACTGAGGTGTTGGTCGTCCTATTGGTTGATACTGTTATTGTTTCCAAAACTACCCCGTTTGATGTTTTGATTTTGTTTTTCTGTTCCCGGTTTAATTCATTTTTTTTGCAAAATAACTGACGGTGTCATGTTTGGCAGTTTGCTGGACTTGGGACTTGAGCTTGTGTATTATTGAAATTATTCCATCTTCTATTGAAATTAAAATGTGAATGTCTGTTTTTGTTAAAATGTCCATTTTATGACCACAACTTAATTAGGGGCGAGTGAAATAACTGTTTGTAGCAGTCGCATCCACTATGTCGGCCTGGTGTATTTTAAACAGCACTAAATATCTAGACGCTGAATTTAAATTGGTATTCGGTTGTGACGTAATTATACCACTTTATGCCATTATATCATTTGTATTAACATTTGATGCACGGGACCGTGACTCAAGTGCTACTTACGACCGCCTTCCTAGCGCGTGTGGTAGGGTTGTCGCTTCTTGACCCTTCTCAGGATATTGACCATTTTAAGATTTTCAATATGATTTATCGATATAGATATGATTTCAGCCATATCGATATCGGTTTCAACTCCGGTTCAAAAATATTTGTTTTTATCCATTTAAAACGTGCCCAAAATATTTGGATAGATACCAATGTATCTCTGGTATATGTATTTTGATCGTCCTGTTTCTATAGAACCGAAAAAGTATAAAAATGTAATAGAAATCATACTTAAAAAAATACTTATTATAATACAACACCGCTAAAGCCAGTACACAATAGCCACGGTGGTTCACTTCTGACCATTGCAGTTTCGATAGCGAAGAACTAAAACGTTGACTCAGCGACGGTTACTTGTGAAAACTTGCATATTCCATATTCAGTACAACGTGTCGATAATTGCAAAGCGCCACTGAATTTCCATTCGATGTAATCTTCAAATTTTTTGTCGAGTTTTGGGAATATGGTAGAAATGCAGCTGCAGGGGGTCCACGAGTTGACGATGGACCGTTCTCCGGGACCAGCAAATTTTTGAAAATGGTATAATAAAAACAGTTTTGGAACCTCTGATTTAGACCAACGACGGGCGCATTACCGTCCATAGCCGATTTCTCAAATTTTACGTTTTGTTACTTCGACAGATTTCAGTGCTTAAGCAACTGCACTATTCGAAGGCTTTGTAAGGTGGCAACCCTGTTGTACAGTGTTCTCGCTGTCGTATTTAGGAGTAACGCTTTGTTGGCCATCATATAACAATTATTTCTTGGTGTTTTTTTCTGCAGAGAAAGTTTGATAATTGCAGAAGTTTTGCGTTCAGTTGAAGTGTGTGCCAAGCCTTCTTTTCAGACCTCTGTCTAATCTCTTATCATCCTCATCAACAACTAGCAGGCAGGCTAGTTGTTGGTTGTCATGCGCCCAGTCTGCCGATTCAGTTAGTACTACCACTTTTCAAGTAGTAAAGCTCAGACTGTGTAGTAGCTCAGCCAAGTTTTGGCATTAGCTTGAAAGTTGCCGGTTCCAAATAGTGCGGCATACTGGATACGACTGCTATTTGCACTGCACACCAAATTTTCGTCATTAATATTTAACTGTAGTAGTGGTTCAAACCAGATGTGGTTACCAGAAAGAACCAGAAAGAAGATGTTCTTTCATAACACATCTATATGTGGTTTGAAAGAAGATGTAGAACAAGGATTGACAAAGAGATTTGCAAGTAGCGCTCCATTGTCTCTAACTATCCCCACGGGAAAGAGGCGTGACAATTTGTTTGATTGTTTGTCATTCTGTATTTTTAATTAATTAGGCTTTATATTTTTTGTGTTATTTGCTTTACTATTTGGCTTTGTTATAAATTGTATTTACTGCCGGTATAACTACTTATACCGTAATCAGTAATAACTACTTAAACTTAAACAATTAATTTTAAGTTATAATATTATGAAGGTTAGGTTAGCGGGAAATTTATTGTAATTATTGATTTTGTGTTGAGCTAGAATACCACATAGGTTATGTGAAACTGATTCGCCTTACAATTTATACAGGGATAACTTAGACATAGTATGTCTCAATTAGTTTTTTTACATCACTATACATACTAAGCTACCAAACTTGTATCATAGAAACGAGACGATCAAAGTACAATATCAAAGATTAAGGCAAGTGGTTGAGGATCTGTGCTCTTTGTTTGCGTGACCATTGCACTACCATTACAACATGGTCGCTTTATATAATTACATGTATAAATCGTAAATCAGCGAATCATACATTACATTGTATTTCAAGTTCAATCTATTGAGCGATTTGAATTTCACTCAGCATCAGGGGCCACCGACTCCGTATCTTTTCACTTTTTTTTATTCGCTACTAACAGAAGCACGCGTGTCTGTCGCTCGAACGTTGTTTAATAACTTTAAAAATTGTATTATTTTGTGTTAATAAATAAAACTAAAATGAACTAATAAAACTTTTGGACTAAAATAACTAAAAATGAACTAATAAAACTTTTGGACTAATAAAGCTAATAATGAACTAAAAAATTAACAGAGTTTTGCTTTTTTTTTGTGAGTGATGTGATTAGTGATTTTTATTTTTTTATTATCCCCAATAGTTGTTAATGCGTTGGAACCTTGTTAAAGTAACAAGAAGTGACGTATTCATGGAATAGTTTTGTTTGTGGTATTGGTCAATGCCAGCAGCACCACAACAGTGAAGTGACTTAGTTACGTTCCGGGATCAGTTTGTTAGCGTACCGGTCCAACTAGGTCAGCATAGTGGATGTGATTGCTACTTACAGTTAAATAACTGTTAAATAATTGTAAGTTAAATAACTGTAAGTAGCAGTCACCTTTATTCATGAACCGGCACTCCAGCTTAACATCAAGCGGGGTGTTGTCATATATATTTACGTCACTATGACGTCACGATCCAAGCGCTTTAGCAACTGCCGGGGACGAGCATAGCTTTTTTTAAATATATATTTAGCTTATATTTGTGTTAATGCCTTTTTTGTTTTATTTTGAAATATTCCAGTGTTAATTTGCAGTGGGGTGATGCGAAGCAACAGTTTCATTTTCGAAGTAGTTTTAAGCACAGACTTTTGTTAAATGTGCAATGTGTTTTTGTAGTGCATGCATTCGATAGCACCAGTAGAGGGGGAACGACACTATGACTAACTCACAGGTAATCAATGTTTTTATCTTTTGCACAACACTATTGTAGGGATGTTCCATACTTATCCTGCCACGTCACAGACCCGTTCGATTAATGTTTGCTTTCAATATTAAGTTCAAGATGTAGTGTAGGATAAATACGGAACATCTCCGAAATTATCAGTTTGCTTCTTTTATGTGCTTCTTATTTATTATATTTATTTTTATTTAATAATATTTTGGGTAAATATTATAATATCATGTATCAATAAATTGATTGATCATGCTTTATAAATACAGGGATAGGCAGAGACAATGGAGCGGCACTCGCTACGATTCTGACACAACTCTAACCTGACACAACATAATTTAAAAGAAAGACATAACAAGATTTAAATCTTTGATTATAACAATTAAAATTGATCTGTCTTATAAGTTATTTGTAATTACACGCATAAGCGATTGATTTAAAATAAAACCACATGAACGGATTGCAATTAGAATTGAACGATTAATGCATGAAGGTATTAAAGTTTTTTTAAATTATATTCTAGTTAAGGGTCACGCTACACTAGCGTTTTTTCTTTTGCGGGAATCGACTTATACTATTCGTACGTCAGCCCCCTAGCACGGCAATCCAAGAATCAAGAAGCAAGATAAAGAACTGCAAAGAATATTATTGTAACTCATTTTAAATAACGTATAAGGCCGGCACATCAAAATGCTTGAAAAATGTTTAATAAAGTATTCAACGTTATTTTGTGTAAAGTTTTACAGAACGTTTAAATATCTTTTTTGATACACTGTTCTAGTAAGTTATTTAAAATAAGTTGGAATGCTATTCCTTGCAAGTCTTTAGCTTCTTGGTTTGCCGTGCTAGGGGGGCAGGTTGGATTAATTTGTAACGTGACTACTACCTCGACCTCTTGCCTAATGATAAGCAAGAGGAAGTCCAAGAGGCGCTACGATTGAAAGGAATATTAGGATTAAATGCAGTAAATTAATGCTATATTTGTGAAAAAAAAACTGACTGAGATTACAATTACGGTTGCCTCACTTGCCGTCATGTTCCAGGTCAGTTGAAGTAAGGCAGTTGATTCGGTCGACAGAATGTGACCCCTGATCAATGATATTAATGATGTAGATACGTTATATTCACCAGTTTTAGTGTTCGCACGAATTTTAACGGTCAACCACGACGAGGTGGAAGTAGGACATAATAATAGTTATTGAGAGCGAAAAAGAGATAAAAATATGTTGGTCTGCATCGCGACGCTAGTTCAGGTTTGATAATTAGCATAGTTTTAACGTGCCTCTTTCGGAGCGCGTCTTACATATCCACGTCTTTTCTTATTAAAATATCATTGTCCCTCATTTTAACGGAATCGCGAGGGTGGTAAGACGAGAACTTGGTTTAAAAGTTATTGGGAACATTCGGACGTAGTGTGTTGAATCCGATAGTATATTTTTATCAGGGTTTATAAGCGATTTTCGAGAGCGGGGAATACGCTCATGTACTATAAACCTTATCTATAGAAAATATTTCTCTTTCATAACACGCTAGGGAGTTCGTTTGCAAGAATATTAAAAATTGGTAAGCGGAATCTCTATTCGAAACTATGCCATCAATATAGGTCATAAGATTTTATTATGAATTGGAATAATTCAAGAAATGTTTTATGGATAATAAATGGTATTTTGCATATTAAAACTTTAATGCATAAATTAGGATGATAACTAAACGAGATAGATTCTTTATTATTATTACGCGTGAAGAAGCACCTGTGGCCGGCATAGTGGCGGCGACTAGGGCAGCCGTGAAGACTCGGTTTTTGCAGTCGTCGGCACTCTTAGGATTTCTTCTTGCTTACCATCATGCGGGTCGAGATCAGATGTCGAATCACCAAAGGTGCGATTGTCGATTGTCGAGAGTTGCGGTCACGCGTTCTGTCTGACGGTCGGGGTACTACCACCACTTGTGGTAAGTCGACGGGATTTGTTCCGTTATCGTATGTGTTACTTTTCGGGCTTAGCTTAAGAGTTGCCAGTTTTAATCAATGAATCAAATTGTCACGCCTTTTTCGCACAGGGATAGGCAGAGACAATGGAGCGCCACTTGCCACGATCTTGACACAACTCCCTCGCTTTCTTCACATTCACAATTCTCGTCATACAAGCTCTATGGTTATGGGAACTAGGCAACCTAGCTTTCTTGAGGATGTCACCCTCCTGGACATGCCAGTTTTAACTAGGCCTACATAGAGGATTGCAGTTATTTAACTATAGTAGCAGTCCTCCATTCATGGACCGCACTCCAGCTTAACAACGGGCGGGGTGTGGATATATGTCGAGCCATAATAAAAATAAATAAGGCGGAAGGTACTATTGTTTTTTTCACTATCTAATTATCAATCAATCAATCAAATTGTCACGCCTTTTTCCCATTGGGAATAGGCAGAGATAATAGAGTGTCGCTTGCCACGATCCTGATACAACTCCCTCGCTTTCTTCACATCCACAATCATCTTCATACAATCTCTAAGGTTATGGGCACTAGGCATCCTAGCTTTCTTGAGGACGTCTCCATTTTTTTCACTATCTAATTAACCAAGTCATAATAGAAGTAATTAGGTTACGGGTTTAATAAAGTTTTATGAGTTAGAAACTAGAATTGAGTAATGGCACTTTTAAGTGCTAAGCTAATAAGTCGGTCGTTGCCCTGATCCTGGTCCACCTACATGGAACTCCCAAGTGGACTAATTTATTGTATAAAATCCTCCGGCTGAAAAATTAGTTGTTTCCTCCTTTGATTTAAATTACCGTCATGTCCGCATTCACTAGAGATAGGTATAGGGAATATGTCAATAAAAAAATTGTCTGGTCGCTTTTTCTGGCCGGCTTTAATGGCGACTGAGGCAACTGTTAACTGATTCAGGTTTTTAGTCCTGGACCTTCTTAGCAAGGGGGAGGTCCAGGACTAGAAAGTGCTTCCTGGTCCTTAGGAAATTCGAGGACAGATATCGAGTTACGTTAAAACAAAAGTGAGCACACGTTTGGCAGTTGTAAAACATTAAAAATCAAAACTATTTTATAGAAAATAATGCTTGAAAGGTGATTTTTTAAAGGAAATGAACCTTGACCTTTACCTGTGTCAAGTATCTTTTTGATGCCCTAGATTCATTGCAGTCCTAGATTTTGTTGTCGGCATAGTCACGGCGACTCAAGCAATTTGACGACAGGTGTGGCCGATTGATCAGCGATTGGTTTGTTTCGCGTAAAGTCCCAGTCTCGATTCCCGGTCGGAGGAATTATTTGTTTCATAGCTTTTATTTGTAATATTTATTGATTTATATTAAATATTCCAAATATTTGTTTATAAAAAAAGGCGGATATTTGCTTCCGGTCTGGTTATCAAAGAGTGGTAGGCAGTGGTACCCAGTCTGCCGATCAGGGTAGTGCCACCACTTTGAAGTATACAGACCTTGAAGTGAATTAGTCGCGTTTCGGGATTACAGCTAGGCCGGCATAGTGGATGTGACTGCTACTTACAGTTATTAAAATTGTAATAGCACGAGTGATAATAAAATAATTAAAAAACTGAACTGAGTCGGATTTTTCTGTCGTTTGGCGTTCTTGGACCTCCTCTCGATTACCAACCATGTCAAGGTCAGATGTCGAGTCACAAAAAAATGCATTTGGCATGTCTGATATTCCTTTATCAAAGCTAATCGATATTCACCATAGTTTATCTTTACCATATTATATTGATAATTTCTTTTATCTATGTGTTAAAGACTATAATTATGTAAACATGGTGGAATATACTATTATTTATTATTATCCATTCAAAATTTAATTGCCCCACTGCTGGGCAAAGGCGATGGCTGGGGACCTTGAAATAATGGATAAAAGGTGATTGGCAGAAGATTCATGGACTAGTGGAAAGATTAAACATTGACGTACTTGAAAATTGTCCCTTGACCAAATCGGGAACATTCTTTAAAAGACCACTGGTATAAAACTCGGCAGATAAAAAGAGCGCTGGCATTTAAGTAAATTGCGCAGTAACTTGTTTTTTACCTACTTTACTTTTTACTTTTTTTGGTTGTTTCCGACCAAATCGGAGACATACTCAAGATAACCATAGAGCTTGTATGAAGAGAATTGTTAATGTGAAGGAAGCGAGGGAGATGTGTCAGGATCGTGGCAAGTGGCGCTCCATTGCATCTGTCTATCCCTGAGGGAAAAATGCGTGACATCTTGATTGATTGATTACTTTTCGCTCTGTGTACAAATTTATAAAATACTATCAATTATTTGCATGATCATGCGCGGGCTTACCCCCACCGCATTCAGTCAGCGCTCTTCCTTATCCTTATCCTTAAGGTGTGATTTCGCCGGTGATTTGAGTTAGGGCGTAAATTTTTAATTGGAACTGCAGGGTTCCTCTTTTTTTCAATGACTCACGACACTGCAGTTTATCGCTACGCACCTACAATTGTAGGAGTCTGATCTCGTAATCTCCGTTTGTGCCTAGTTAGATTTCTATTGCGACCTGGAGGTTTTCAGTTTGCCCATAACGACCAATGACATTTGGCGACTTTTTTGGTTACGACGGCAAAGTTTTAGAGCGCGGTAGTAGCAATCACCTCTCTATTAATGGACTTCACTCCAGCTTAAAATTAGGTGGTGTACTGTCATTTGTCGAGTCACAAAAAAGACACATGCATTTAAACTTTGCAAACTTTGACGACAGGCGTGGACGAACGGTTTAGCGACTGGTTTGTTGCGCGTAAAGTCCCGGGTTCGATCCCCGGTCGGAGCAAATATTTGTTTCATAGTTTTTATTTGTAATATTTAATAGTATTAAATATTGCAAATATTTGTTAATAAAAAAAAGAGATGGATATTTGCTTCGGGTCTGGTTATCAAAGAGTGGTAGGCAGTGGTACCCAGTCTGCCGATCCGGGGTAGTACCACCACTTACAAGTATACAGACCGTAAAGTGATTTGGTCACGTTTCGAATGTCACTACTACAATTGAATTGTAGTAGCAACTACAATTGAATTGTAGTAGCAGTGACATTCATTCATGGACCACACTTTGGCTTAACATCAAGCGGGGTGCTGTCATATGTCGAGTCACAATAAAAAAAAACATTACGTATTAAATTATTAATACATTAGGTAACCAAGTGAATTGAGTTGGAATTTTTTATATCAACAAATTAATGATTACATCACGATCATTGCTAGGACCTTGAATACTTTAATTTGACACTTAGATCACATCATACATACATAAATAGGTAACCAAACTATTTGTTAGATAAATATATGTTTTAAAAGCTAAACAACCGCACAGGTCAGGGGAAGCATCCGCATTTTTGTAGATCAAATCGACAGTTGAACGAAAAGGTTCGGTTCGTCGATTCTTTGTAGAACAATCGACAAGTGGAATGCTTTACCAGCCTATGTGTTCTTTCCATCCTATAACCTTGGATCCTTCAAGCAATGCGTGAAGAAGAACCTTTGGCCGGCATAGTGACGACGACTGGGGCAACCGTAAATACTAGGTTTTTACAGTCGTCGGCACTCTTAGACCTCCTCTTGCTTACCATCTGAGAGGTCGAGGTCAGATGTAGTCACATTAAAAAATAGTCGCATCCACTTTGCCGGCCTTGTTGAGACCAGCAACTTTTATCCCGATTTTTTTATTATTTTTTTTCAATAATAATGTTTATCAAAGAGTGGTAGGCAGTGGTGCCCAGTCTGCCGATCCGGGGTAGTACCACTTACAACTATACAGACCGTGAAGTGATTTGGTATCCGCTTGTAAATTGCCGGTTCTAACTAGACCGGCATCCATCACTGCTGTTTACAGTTATTGAATTGTAGTAGCAGTGACCTCCATTCATGGACCGCACTCCAGCTTACCATCAGGCTAAGAGCTGTCATATGTCGAGTCACAAATAAAAAACCACACTTAAGTGGCATTGACTTTGTATAGCTAAAACGGTGTGAAGTTGACACTGTTTTTTGTCAAATAATTCTAGAAAATAGGATTATCTCCAATTCGTGTGCGATGTGAAAGTTAACTTTAAACAATAGTTCATTATTGTCGTCAACATGATATTAGATTCGTTTGTGAAGTACGACACGGAATATTAGACGCCTGAGACGATGCCTGTGATGACACCTTTTAATACTAATTCTCAGTTTAGAAATATAATAGTTTATACTGTGTTTTTTCTTACTTGGCACAATTAGTAAACAAACATGAAAATCAACATTTTACATGCCCTTTAAGTAAAGAAACTAATGTTCTATAGAATAAACAAATGTACGAAAAAGTTAATAAAATCACACTCATATATACACCTTTTATTTTTATACCAAAAACCATTTATATGGAAACTGCAAATAAAAAACATTTCCACAGTAATTCATAGCTATTTTTATTATTGATTCGCGTCAGTAGTAATTGTTTTTTATCGTTAATCCGTCATTATGCCGAAAGCTTGTTTACTACTTTTGCCAAGTAAGGAAAAATATACTGTAGAAACTCGTGTGGTTTTATGTCAATCAGTAAACATTTAACTGAGAAACTATTAAGATGCCTAGACGACCGTGGTCTAGTGGTAGCTCAATGGTCACGAAAACTAGGAGCTCCCAGTTCAAAAGCCGGTACTAATTTATCTTAATATACAGGTTGTTTTAATAACGCTTTCGGAAATAAAGTGGGGTGGTAGTTTCGTTGATCCTAAAAACGACTGCTTGAAAAAATATTTTTTTTATCAAAACTTTACCTTTTCTTATCAGGCGGGGTTATGTCATTTACTAAACGGTTACCTTTAATACGGTGATGACAGGAAATAGTTGAAAAAAAGTTTTAAAATATTTTTTCAAGCAGTCGTTTTTAGGATCGGAACACTATCATCCCACTTTATTTTCGGAATCATTTTTGAGACACCTATGTATGTACTTTGATCGGCACGTTTAGTAGGAGTTATTGATAGGGAGGAAGCGAAAGAGATGTGTTAGAATCGTGTAAATTAGCTCCGATGGCTCTGAATTGAATAATAAAATAACATTGATTTAGTAATACAAGATTTTTATTTTTATTTATTTTTTATTATACATTTCTATACTAAGCTTCTAAAGTGCTTGTATCATAGAAACAGAACAACCAAAGTACATATATCAAAGATACATTGGTACCGGTGAGTGGTTTCGAACCCGTGCCACTCGGCCTACGTAGCCATTGCACTGCCATTACACACAACTAATATTTATTATTCTTTTAGCTCTGGTTCCGCGGTGTTCGCAGCTCTAAATTCCGCCATGTTTACGGAGTTCCATTCAAGAGGGAGCGTTGTTATGACAACATTAAGATTACGAGAAACGCTCATGACTCCAACTTTTGTGCGGTCAATCCCAAGTTCGTGGCCATTGTCACCGAAGTCGCTGGGGGTGGTGCCTTCCTGGTGTTGCCGTTAGATCATGTAAGTATTGTTTTTTCACACCTTGATTCGACTTTTCACGGGATAAAGGTGCCATATTCTCTCCCTGCTATTTATTGCTCATGCGTCAAGCGTTTTTGACATTCACGTAACGTACCGACGGCTTGTATTTATCGGTGATTACATTTACTGATAATACTCAGAGAAATCACATTCTCTCCCTGTAAAAAAATGGTATACGCATTACGGGAGGATAGTTGGGTAACCTTTTTCGCTCATCGGCTCGATAGTCAATCACGCGGGTTCATATGACCTACTTATCTCCCTAGGTGCATGATACGCATTCAAAATTAATAGTGTCTCTGAAATTAGGCGCAAATCGATGTGCAATGCATAAAAATTGCCTGGCTCGTTATAGGTGCGAGAGCATATTAATGAGAATGTATCTGCGCGAACTATGTATAGAGACACGTTTATAGTTTGGAACATGCTGTACTAGTGCTTAACTGAGGTTGTTACTGCGATAGTGCCATCTAGTGACAACGACTGGAGCCTGGACTTCTGGTGATCCGTCAATCCGTCATTACAGTTTATTTGAATTTAATTTAAAATGTCCTTAACCCCGTTTAACAATAATACGATGTTGTTTTTATTCGGCGCATGAATATTAATTGAGCCATTGTTTGTATCTATCTATATTTGTATGTGATGCGTCAATTTAATATTATTTATTAGGTCGTAGATTTTTGAAAACAATTCTGTATTAGGATACTAGAAGTGGTTTTAAATTGGGGCTTCTGTTTCGGTGACCATTACACTACCACTATACCACGGTCACATGTCACGTACTGGAGTACAGCTGAATGTAGCTGAAGGTGACTAGGTCGGGTTTAGGTTCACTTAAAACAGCTAAGTGAAGTTGGTATAGCGTGTGCTTATGTTCCTTGTATCAGTAGTCTCCATGTGACTGCTACTGCAGGTAAATAACTGTAAGTAGCAGTCACATTCACTATGCCGGCCTAGTTGGAACTGGCAATTTACGGGAAATTTACAAGCTGATCCCAAAACGCAACTAAGTCACTTCACGGTCTGTGTACACTTGTAAGCATTTCCTACTTTTATTTAAAATCAAGCAATGTGCGGTCATAAGTCGTGTCATAATTATAACGTATTTAAGTCTTGACACAAAGTGGATGTTTTAGTCATTAAACGTATCTTATCTTTGGGTAATTAAGACTTATTGACTTGTCATATTATTGACTTAGTGATTACCTGATGATTAATTATGTACCGTTATTGCGTTTGGAAATATTCTGTTTTAATTTGAGCCTTATTGTTGTACTACTTTTCTTATTGTATAGATAGTGTATACCAGCGCAATAATATCAGGCGATTACAATAAAAACAAGTTTTTAATAGGCCTTATTTGAACATTTAAAAAATAATACCTATTTTTTTTATTGTGGCATGACATTTGACCTCGACCCGCCTGATTATAATCAAGAGGAGATCCAAGAGTGATGACGACAGAAACAACCGAGTTAGTAATCTAGCGTGGCTTAGTGGTCTCACAAACCGGAAGACCCTTCACCGGTTTGGTCTGGTACAAAACCACTTTCCTGTACTCATGTATCTTTGATATATATGCACTTTGGGCGCCCCGTTTTTATAATACAAGGACGTTAAGTAGCTTAATATAGAATTATAATTTAAAAAATAATAATTCGGAAAATCAATCAAGAAGATTACTAATAGTTGTCCTGTTTCTATGATACAAGCACTTTAGTAGCTTAGTATAGAAACGTATAATAATAATAATTTAATTTAAAAAAAAATGGTCACGCCTTTTTCCTGCGGAGTTAGGCAGATACAATAGAGCGCCACTTGCCACTATCCTGACATCTCACATCCACAATAATTCATCATCAATTTTTCTCCAATTTAAGCAAATGTATTGTGAATTTCAGACTGGCCGTCTAGACTTTAATGCGAGTCGCGTGACAGGCCATAAAGGCCCAGTGTTGGACATTAAGTGGAACCCATTCAATGATAACATCATCGCCTCATGCTCCGACGATTGCACGGTAATTATACTTTTTTTTAAATTACAATTTAAAAAAAATACTGTTCAATATAATTTTTATAACTTTATGTTTTGCTATAATTTGGAAGCTTAGTATAGAAATGTGAATAATAAATCAATCAACCAAATTGTAACGCCTTGTTCCCACAGGGATAGGCAGAGACAAAGGAACACCACTTACCACGACCCTGACGCAATTCCCTCGCTTCCCTCACATCCACTATTCTCTTATTAAAAAAATATGAAAATGTTTTTGATTTATTTGCGTATCACTAAGCCGGCATAGTGGATGCGACGGCTACTTCCAGTTATTTAATTGTAGTAGCAGTCGCATCAGTTTATGAGTCGCACAGTAGTTTAATCCCAGACGGGTGTTGTCTTATGACGAGCTACATTAAAATAAAAACAATCGTCAAATCGTAATCGCCTTTTTCCTAAAGGGATAGCCAGAGACAATGGAGCTTCTTTTGCCATGATCCTGACACAACTATATATATATATTTTAAATAAATAGTAATATTAAATTTTCATAAAATTAATTTGGGCTATCACAAACTTTTTTAAAACGAAAAACAGAAATTTTATATTTATTTAGATTTTATATGATATTTTTTGATTGTAATATTTTTTTGATACAATTGAACCACGGAAGATTGCTAGCAATTACTCTATGCGTTCCGTTTGGCCAATTTACAATTATAATGGAACTGTGGCGTGATTTAGTACTGCCAATTATATGTTAATATGTTTCAATGTGATGGTTGGATTTGTACTAGTAATTTTTTATTATTATTTGACTCGGCATATGTCAGCACACCCAGCTTGATGTTAAGCGGTCCACGAATGGATGTCACTGCTACTACAATTCAATAACTGTAAGTAGCAATTACATCCACTATATCGGTCTAGTTGGAACCGGCAACTTACAAGCTGATGTCGAAACTCGACTAAGTCACTTTACGGTCTGTATACTTGTAAGTGGTGGTACTACCTCGGATCGGCAGAGTGGGCACCACTGCTTACCATTTTTTCAAATTGAATAATTTTAAAAGAATAAAATTAATTCTGAATTAAACAAATTTATATGCGGCTTACTATCGTGTTTATTTTGGTTTTGATTTTGTAACCAATAGGACGACCAACACCTCAGTCTCTCCGTGACCAGGATGGCTGCAAAGCTCTCGAAACGCCAGAATAATAAAAAATATGTTAAATCAAAACCAAAATAAACGCGATAGTAAGCCGCATAAAATTTGTTTATATCATTAATCAATGTTCGTAAAATCTAAGAAAATAAAATTAATTCTATTAATTTTAAGTTTTTTTTTACATTTCTATACTAAGCTACTAAAGTTGTATCGTAGAAACAGGACAACCAAAGTATATATATCAAAGACACATTGGTACCGGTGGGTGGTGTCGAACTCGTGCTTTCCGGTTTGTGTAACCATTGCACTGCCACTACACCACGGTCGCCTTAATTTAAGAGAAGAGGGTCCACTTCTAATGTATTTATTGTTTTTCTTTAGGTGAAACTGTGGCACATCCCTGATGGTGGACTTTCAATGCATTTGACCGAGTGGCTGGTGGAGTTGCATGGACATAAGCGACGTGTTGCCTATATTGAGTGGCATCCCACTGCTGAGAATATTTTGCTTAGTGCAGGCTTCGATTATTTGGTGAGTTGATACCACGATTGTTTAAATTAAAGGCCATGTTGGCCTATTGGAACAGCTCAGAGTCGCTCAGCGGCCAATGGAGAGAGCTATTCTTGGTGTGTCCTTGCGAATTGAATCCGGAACGAGGATATTCGCCGAAGAACCAGAGTTACCGACTTAGATCCCGACCGATGGGGAAGAAAGGTTCTAGAGTGGAGGCCACGAACCGGAAGACAATGCGTAGGTAGGCGAGTAGCAACTTTTAAGCAGAACCCAAAATGCGACTAAGTCACATTACGGTCTGTACTAAAAGTCTGGTCTGGGCTAATGAGTTGTGTGTTTTGATCTCTGCCTTAAGGCAAGGGGAGGGAGGCGTTTCCTTTAATTTTAACTAAATAAAATAACAGTAAAAAAGTTAATTTTCAAAAATGTACAGTCCTAAGTTGGTGCAAATATGAGCACTGCACTAGTAAGTTTGGCTGGCATAGTGACGGCGACTGAGGCAGCTGTGAACAAACTCGGTTCTCTCAGTCGTCGTCTTGGACCTCCTCTTGTTTATCATCAGCATTGCTTATTATCGGCAGATCGGGTCGAGGTCAGATGTCGTGTCACAATATAAAAAAAATTTAAATTTATTTATTCACAGATCTTCGTATGGGACGTGGGCAAAGGCGAGGCGACAACGATTATCGATTGTCATCCAGATGTTATATATTGCATGTCATTCAACAGAGACGGGTCACTGTTGGCAACCACATGCAAAGATAAAAAACTACGAGTCATTGAACCACGCTCAGGGATTGTTGTTGCGGTAAGAGTTTGTCAGTAACATTAGGAACCTTTAAACGAGATATTTTTCGGCCGGCATAGAGACGGCGACTGAGGCAATTGTAACCTGGATCGGTTTTTTCAGTCGTATACGCTCTTCGATTTCTCTTTGCGCCAAGTCGAGGTCAGATGTCGCGTCTTAATAATTTAAATAAAAGACAATAAAGGTTTTTTGCGACTTACTATCGAATTTGTTTATCTAATTTTGACTTTTCGAAAGGACATCATTCATTTTATGTACTACTTTTGTAATGTCCAATGATGAAAAAAATATGTAAATGGTAGTTTCGAAACTTGTATTGATAAAACTAATAACGATTTTAAACTTAATAAAAGTTTTTATTGCTGTGCAATTGATCACAATCACAAAGACACGCCATAACAGTTCTGCTTAGAACTGTCATAATTATAGTTTGATCATTTTGCACACCTAAACTATGCAAAATAAAGGATATATTCCAATTACATTGTAATCTTTGTACATCAAACTATTTAAATATGTATATGCAACTGTTAACACAATTAGGCTCAAGTCCCCATACAAATTGAACGATATCCTTTTAAATATTCTTTTATTGGTTCTCGACTTGTGACAGCATCCTACCTGATGTTAAGCTGGATTGCAGTCCATGAATGAAGGCAACTGCTACTTGCAGTTATTTAACTGTAAGTACAAGTCTGCCGTTTAATCACTACATGAATTAAGTAGAAGTCGCATTCATTAGTAGCATCAGTTTCAACTATCAACTTACTTAATTTAAAAAAAAAACTATGCTATTTTATTTGCAGGAAGGAGTCTGCCATCAAGGGACCAAGGCATCGAAATGCACATTCCTAGGTAGTCAGGGCAAGATCCTGTCTACGGGCTTCTCGCGATACAGCGATCGTCAATATGCCGTATGGGACCAGCACGATCTGGAAAAACCATTGGTTGTGGAAACTATTGACAGCTCATCCGGTGTCGTTTTCCCATATTATGATTACGATACTAATATGGTTAGTTTATATATATACTGGGTGTTACAGAATAAGCCGTAAAATTATAATAATTTATTAAGCCAAAAATATTGCCAACCCTAGTATCTGTCATGTCAGAAGGCAAAGATTACAGAGGGGATAATAATAATTTTACTTCCTTGATACCTCTAATAATTTTACTCTAACCTATTTTCCTTTTTTTTGTTCACAAAGGTTTGCTATCTTAACCATCCTAATATGCTCAAAGTACTGGCTTCAAAATGAAATGGCTTGCAATATGCTGTTAAATCCAAATCATCTTAGCAAAAGTTTTTAAATTTATTAATTTTTAGAACATACTACTTGTATGTTCTAAAAATGACTATAGATTTTGCGCGAACATTGATTAATGAATTAAACAAATTTTATGCGGCTTACTATCGCGTTTATTTTGGTTTTGATTTTACAATTTTTATTATTCCGACGTTTCGAGAGCTTTGTTGTAACAATTGTCAATTGTAACAATAACAGCATCAACCAATAGGACGACCAACACCTCAGTCTCTCCGTGACCACGATGGCTGCAAAGCTCTCGAAACGTCGGAATAATAAAAATTGTAAAATCAAAACCAAAATAAACGCGATAGTAAGCCGCATAAAATTTGTTTAATTCACATTTTAAATTGTTTTGTAAAATATTAATTTACGTCAAATTTCACAGGTATACCTTGCTGGCAAGGGCGATGGGAATATAAGATACTACGAGGTTGTAGATGAGCCGCCATATGTGCATTTTCTTAATCAGTTCCTATCTGGGAATCCTCAAGTAAGTTATTTTAAGACATTTTTGGCATAAAAGCTCAATGCATTGAATAACATAAAAGAGTGGTAGGCAGTAGTGCCCAGTCTGCCGATCCGGGGCAGTACCACCAAGTATACAGACCATGAAGTGACTTAGTCGCGTTTTGGGATCAGCTTGTTAGTTGCCGGTTTCAACTAGGCCGGCATAGTGAATGTGACTACTACTTAGTTATTGTACTGTAGTAGTAGTCACCACCATTCATGGACCGCACTCCAGCTAAACATCAGGCGGATTCTGTCATATGTCGAGTCACAATATAATTAAAAAAATGATATACTGTAAGCTTTTAGTATTAGCTTTTTAAAGACTGTGCCGTCGCTGTGACAACACACACACACACACACACACACGTATAAATGCGGTGTTAATGGTTTATCTATTAGACAGAGATAGAATAAGACACAAGAATAGTTGTATGAGCGAGAGACTACTATATATCACGTGTGGTGGCCGAGCGTTGCATTGTTTCTCGCTTTATTTTTTTACTAACATGGCGGACATAAAATATAATTTGTCAAAATATAATGTCATTCCGAATAGAAAGTAATATTAGACTGTTTTCTTTTTGTTGACTTATTAATTGTTTGTGTTTTTGATTTATATTCAAATAAAACTATTCATTGTTAATTATAATAATATAAAGTTGTAGTGGCGCTTTCAACTAGTATTAGTGTGGGCGATACCAATTATAACAAGAACTTGAAATAATCGTAATTGATCAATTTTTTTCTATTTAGCGTGGCCTGGGTTTCATGCCAAAACGCGGTGTGAACACAGCGACATGCGAAGTGTTCCGGTTATATAAACTGCATACGTCACGTGGTCTTTGCGAACCTATCTCAATGATCGTGCCTAGGAAGTCCGATTGTTTTCAGGTAATTTATTGTATTTTTTTATTTAATAAAGAGGGCAACTAAAGTACAGTCAGTATCAGATATATCTGAGCACGCAAAGTGATCAAAAGTGATCAACACGCAAATAGTCAAAAATATCTACAGAAAAAAATCTCAACCACATCTGTGTGTCAGATGGAACGTTATACCGTAGTTCCCGGTCGTGTCCACTAGATGGCGGTTGTTAACATTTCGGCATGATTTAAATTATTACTTACTAATCTTCATTTTCAAATGCGGGTAAGTAGCGAAACCCGGCCGAAGTCACTAGGAGAAGCAAACAATTCGCTTTTTGATAGAGAATTATGGATATAAAGGAAGCAAAATAGTTTACCAGCCCATGTGTTCTCTACGTGCTCTCCCACCTTACACCCTTGCTGAGCCGGGTTTTTCAGTCGTTGGCACTCTTGGACCTCCTTTTGCTTACTATCTGGCAAGCCAAGGTCAGAAGGCGAGCAACAATAAAAAAAGTTAGAATCGTGGAAGGTATTGCTTCGCCGTCCTTGATAATTTAATAGATTGTTTTGACGACAGGCGTGGACGAACGGTTTAGCGATTGGTTTGTTGCGCGTAAAGTCCCGGGTTCGATCCCCGGTCGAAGCAAATATTTGTTTCATAGCTTTTATTTGTAATATTTATTAATAATATTAAATATTGCAAATATTTGTTAATAAAAAAAAAGAGATGTATATTTGCTTCGGGTCTGGTTATCAAAGAGTGGTAGGCAGTGGTACCCAGTCTGCCGATTCGGGGTAGTACCACCACTTACAAGTATACAGACCGTGAAGTGATTTAGTCACGTTTCGGGATCAGCTTGTAAGTTGCCGGTTCCATCTAGGCCGGCATAGTGGATGTGATTGCTACTCACAGTTATTGAATTGTAGTAACAGTGATATTCATTCATGGACCACACTTCGGCTTAACATCAAGCGGGGTGCTGTCATATGTCGAGTCACAATAAACTAAAAAAATATATTTTAGAAATATCGTATACAAAAACGTGGTCTGTTATTTATGTTTACCGTTAATGTGTTAAAGGAGGATTTATACCCGGACACAGCGGCGCCATTAGCGTCCTTATCCGCGCGGGAATGGCTCAGTGGTATGAATGCACCTCCCGTACTCATCAGTATGAAGACTGGTAAGAAAGTATTTTTTACATTATGCATTATCTTTTTTTATTGTGACCCGACATCTGACCTCGACCTGCCTGATGGTAAGCATGATGGTCCAAAAGTTCTGATGGCTGAAAAAAACCGAGTCAGGTCACAGCTGCCACAGTCGCCGTCACTATGCCGGCCTAATGTACTTCTTTACTCATCGCTTCAGGGATCTAAGATTATGAGATTGGAAAAGCATCCCACTTGTCGATTGTTTTACAAAGAAACGGTGCACCGAATCTTTTAGTTGACTGCCGATTCGGTCGCACCAGACCTGTGCGGGTATTACGGGTGTAAAATGAGGAGGTAGGAACAAGGTTAAAGAGCTCCTCGCAACATTCTACGTGGTAAAGGCTTAGTTTTTTTTTTTTTTATTGTGACTCGACATTTGACATCGACCTGCCTGATGATAAGCAAGAAGAGATCCAAAAGTGTAGACGATTGAGACAACCGAGTTTGTTCACGGCTGTCTCAGCCGCCGTCACTATGCCGGCCAAAGGTGCTTCTTCACGCATCGCTTGAAGGATCCAAGGTTATAGGAGGGAGAGAACACATGGGCTGGCAAAGCATTCCACTTGTCGATTGTTCTACAAAGAAAAGATGCACCGAACTTTTTAGTTCGACTACCGATTCTGTCGACAAAATGTGAATGCTTCCCCCGACCAGTGCGGGTGTTACGGGTGTGAAAAGACGAGATAGGAACAAGGTTAAAGAGCTCCTCGGAACATTCTCCGTTAGTTACCGTTTGCCGGATGATTACTCACTTCACTACGCCGGCCAATGGCAATTTTATACGCTTTGCTTAAAGGATCCAATGCTATAATAGATAAAGAGAACACATATAGATATAAATAACCTTATTCTGTCGACCGAATGGGCAGACAAACAAAAGGTCACCTTTTAGAACAAGCGATAATTGAAAAGCATCGCCCCACTCATTCTCGTCTTATAACCTTGGATTCTATATGCGAAAAATGAAAAATGGCCTCTGCCCGGCATAGTGACCACTACTGTCGCAACCGTAAACTAAATCAGCTTTATCAGTCGTAGGCATTTCACATTTTTAAATCTTATTTCCCCCAGGTGTGACAATATCAACGCATAAGCCACGTTGCGCTAACAAAGACTCGCCAGCCATGCAGCCGCAGGATGCGAACAACCGCAAGAAGTTCGCATTCCTCTCCAGGGAGACAACCCCGGACTACCGGCCACTAGTCACATGGGACAACACACACAACCACAATAATCATAATAACATTGAAGAAAACAATATCATTGTAAGTATTTTCACTAAACCGATGCGTTAATAGAGGCAGACTCAGGAGGATGTTCTCCGACCAAATCGAAACACAACTTACAAGTATACAGACCGTAAAGTAATTTGATCACGTTTCGGGATCAGCTTGTAAGTTGCCAGTTCCATCTAGGCCGGCATAGTGGATGTGATTGCTACTAACAGTTATTGAATTGTAGTAGCAGTGACATTCATTCATGGACCACACTTCGGCCTAACATCAAGCGGGGTGCTGTCATATGTCGAGTCACAATAAATAAATAAAAGACATCCTTAAGAATGCTGAGTTGCCTAGTGCCCATAACCATAGAACTTGTATGAAGAGAATTGTGGATGTGAGGGTAGCGAGGGGAGGAAGCGAAGGCAAGTGGCGCTCCATTGTCTCTGCCTATCCCTGTGGGAAAAAGGCGTGACAAATTGATTGATTGATATATTATGTTGCATTGAGCAAGCAATGCATTGAGGTATAAATACATTTAATTTTTTATAGCAAGTGAATGAGAAAACTCAGAAAACCCAAGCCAACCAGAACACGAAGTTCCATCAGTTGCAGCGTATGTTTGGGAAGCAAGCATCAGATGCCGGAATGGAAAACACACCGCCGCCGCTCTACAAGCAAATAAACCATGGCGATGTGTTCTCTACTGAGAATGAGGTAAGGTTGGGCTTCACGAAGTGCACTGTAAACTAATATGTAATATCGTGAAGTGGCCGGCGACTGAGGCAGCTGTGAACAAACTCAGTTTTCTCGGTCGTCGTCACCCTTGGACCTCTTTTTGCTTATTATCAAGCGGGTCGAGGTCAGATATAATAATGTCATTAAAAATAATATATTTAGTCGCATTTCGGGATCAGCTTGTTAGATGCGACTTTCAAAGCTTATCCCAAAACGCGACTCGGTCTGTACACTTAACCACCACTGACTGCTTATTATCATTATCAGCCAAAAGATGCCTACTGCTGAACATAGGTCTCTCTCTTAGAACTTAATTCTGAACGACAAGATGCCAGTTGCATCCATCAGTTATATGTAACTTTCACTATGTCGTCAGTCCACCTAGTTGGAGGCCTAACCTACGCTGCATCTTCCGGTTCGTGGTCTCCACTCAAGAATCTTTCTTCCCTATCAGTTGGTTCTTTGGGCGATGTGTTTTTAAATTGTGATTCGACATATGCCAGCAACCCGCTTAAAGTTAAGTTGGAATGCGGTGCATGAATGTCACTGCTACAACAATTCAATAACTGTAAACTGCACATCTGCAACTGCCCACACATCCACTATGCCGGCCTAAATGGAACCGGCAACTTACAAGTTGATCCGAAGCGACTAAACCAATTCACGGTCTATATAGTTGTAAGTGGTGGTACTACCAAAGTTCGGCAGACTGGGTACCACTATTTGATAACCAGACCCAAAGCAAATATCCGCCTCATTTTATTAACAAATATTTGCAATATTTAATATAATTATGCTGACAAATAAAAGCTATGAAACTAATATTTGCTCCGACCGGGAATCAAACCCGCTTTACGAGTAACAAACCGGTGTGTTAACCAATCGGCCACGCCTGTGTATACCACAGGCCTTAGGCCGGCATAATGACGGCGACTAAGGCAGCCGGGAACTAAATCGGTTTGTTCAGTCGTCATCACTCTTGGACTTCCTCTTGCTTATCATCAGGGTCGAGGTCAAATATCGTGTCACAATAAAAAAAAACACTAATATTTGTTTCTTATTTCCAGTTACGTCTGGCATTCAATCGTCAGGGCGAAGAGTTGCGTGTGGTGAAGCGACAATTGCAAAACAGTCAGCAACGTGTTCGTGAGCTTGAACAGCAAGTCGCCGCACTGCAGGCAAGATTACATCGCGACAGCTCGTAAAACACTGTGCAACTATTGTTATCATATTCACGTGGCATTTTATTGGTTCAGTACCAGGAAGTTAAAAAGTAATAGAATAGATAGTATTTTCTTAGATTTTGCGCGAACATTGATTATTGAATTAAACAAATTTTATGCGACTTACTATCGCGTTTATTTTGGTTTTTTTATTATTCGGATGTTTTGAGAGCTTTGCAGCCATCGTGGTCAAGGGGAGACTGACAAGGTCGTCCTATTGGTTGATCTGTTATTGTTTCCAAATTGTAAAATTAAAACCAAAATAAACGCGATAGTAAGCCGCATAAAATTTGTTCAATTCATTAGAATAGAAGTCAAACTTCATATCATATAATAAAATGGAGTCGTATGGAAAGTTACCTGACCCTATTACTAATTTTTTTTTTCGACAAGAAAATATATGGAGTTAGACATTTAGGATTGGCAATGCTCGGTTAAGATTGGTGTAACGTATCACGCAATCAAATCTGCCCCTCAAGCACGGCAATCCAAGAAGCAAGATAAAGACTTGCATAGAACTCATTTGCAACTCATTTTAAAAAAACTTGCCAGAACAGTGCATCAAAATAACCAAAAAAGATATTTAAAGACCGTGTTATTTTTTGACAAATGGAAATGAAGAATTACACAAATTTTATGCGGCTTACTTTGGTTTTGATTTTACAATTTTATTATTCCGACCACGATGGCTGCAAAGCTCTCGAAACGTCGGAATAATAAAATGAAATTATAAAATCAAAAGCAAAATAAACGAATAGTAAACCGCATATAATATGTTTAATTCATTAATCAATATTCGCGCAAAATCTAGGAAAATAAAATGGGAATGTATTTTATTGTCATTACTATTCAAGTGTAAGTACATATGCCTTGACCGGCATATGGAAAAATCAGAAACCTTTAAATTTTTTTTTGCCAATATAGATGATGATGAAACCTTTTATTTAATTGAGATTATTCTGCCATGTTCTTGCTTGTTTTGCGCAACTATGTGATATGGCTTTGGCCCTTTTGGCTTCAATGTAGCTAGCCTAGGGTTTCATTCACTGAGGCACAGAATTTAAATATTTTAAAATGTATTTCATATAGGTGCTTTTTTGGTCATCAGTGTCTATGATACAAGCTAAACGCGCTCGCTCAGTATAGGCATGTATCATTCAATATTTTATTTTATGTGTCTCAGTGAAAAAACATGACTTAGTTTTAAGTGTAGCTATTTATAGCTATGTTATATTTACATCATTATGTTTTTTATACATTTTATGTTATGACTGTATGTTATACAGGTGTTTATTTATAGTTATATTTTAGTAATTTGAAAAAAGAATGTTCAAACGTCTTTTAAATTTGAAGGCCGTTTGTTTCTTTTAAATTATTTTTGCAGCATTGTCCAATGTCTAGTATTTTTTAATGAATACATTAGTAATAAAAAAGGATCGCAAAAACCATCGGTATGTTGCGACCAGGCATCGAATCCCGTGTCTGTCATTTAACGCGCAATATTTTCTTATTTTACCCTACAGGATGTAATTATCATTGGTTTTATTTTTAATGTCTTTTTTGATCTCTTATATTTACGAAATAATCGCCTGGCCTAACTTAATTGATTACGTTTGAGCATTCGACCGGAAGTTTGAGTAATTTTGCCATATGGCTGGAGCTTTCTCAAGATTTGCTCACTATTGAAAAAAGTATTGCGACAGTATTTCTTGATTTACAAAATGGGAACAATGTTATCATTCCATATTTTATTAGAATAAAATACAAGCGTAGATTTTAATTTTTAAGACAAATTGGTTGTTGCCAAATGCTTTGTGTGAATTTGTGAAGGGTAAGATAAGCTAAGGAGGCCTACACATGCATTTTGTAGTAAGTTCTGTGCTCACTTAAGTAGCACGATAACTGACAGGTGGAATACTTTACCCACCTATGTGTTCTTCCCATCCTATAACCTTAGATTATTGAAAAGCACCTCCTGATGATGGCATTCTTGGACCTCCCTCTTGCTTGACAGGCGTGGACGATTGGTTAGCCCACCAGTTTGTTACGCGTAAAGTCCCGGGTTCGATACCCGGTCAGAGCAAATATTTGTTGATAAAAAAGAGGCGGATCTTTGCTTCGGGTTTGGTTGTCAAAGAGTACCACTAACAAGTATACAGACCGTAAAGTGACTGAGTCGCGTTTCGGGATCAGCTTGTGAGTTGCCAATTGCAACTAGACATATTGAAAGCAACTGCTACTTACATTTATTTAACTGTAAGTAGCAGTTACCTTCATTGATGGACGGCACTCCAGTTTAACATCAGGCGGGATGCTGTAATATGTCACAATAAAAAAATGCCGTCAAAATTTATACATCTAAAAATGCTGACATTTAAAATATAAATAAACTTGTCCAGTTGACTTAATAAGGAATGCCACAATAATAGGTTATGAATCGCAAGTTCGGGTCGTGTTACTAAAGTGAGCAGAGCTTTAGTCCGAAATTCCTCTGCTGCAAGTGTAACAGTGATGATCAAGTGCTCGAAATTATGCAATAACTGTTTTCAATAAATTAATTACTAAGAATGAATTGAAATTGTCTTATAAGGTGTTTTTATTTAGTCTGACAAGTTTTATTCGTAACTACCCTCGAATCATGCACGTCAAATGTTATTATTTATTTTAAGAGAAGGGAGCAGCGTCGAAATATGTACAGTGTACAGGGCTTAAAATATTATGCTGCGGCACATTTTCTCCGCAAGTTGCGTATGAAACCTCAATGTACAATGTATTCAATCAGCCAAGGGATTTCGGCCATAAACGCTAATTCAATTATTTAGTTATTTGTGATATGTTTGTAGTAAGCTTGTGATAACTTCATGACATTTTAATACTTATTGAAGACTTATTACATTCTTAAATTTTAACTATAGAGTAAAAAATATCGCATTAGCATTGTGTTTTAGACTAGCATATTTTTGTAACTTTTTCATAGTATTAATGAATTTTTCGATTGAATAGACCAAAGTGACAGATAATTTCTATTTGCATCTCATTTTGACTTACACAATAGAGTGAGAGAGAGAAGTGAAAAAGCTGTCATTTAAAAATCATTTTAAATAAAAATCACACTGTACAAAATATTGTATTATGTATGGCTTGAATTATTTGTGCAATTATATCAGGGTTTTTGACATTGTTTTTTTTTTATAATTCGTTAAGTTTTATATCTTTTCGAACACTCTTTATTTGGTCACTTTTTGTTTATTGACGCACAATTTTTTATAAGTTTTTTGTGTTGATCTTTTTATAACGCGTACGTACAGAGCGATAACAGCAATACCCATTAATTTTGAAATATATTTTAATGATAATTTAATAGCTCAAATATACATCGAATTCAGTAATATTTTAAAGAGAGTAAACTATTTCTCTTGTATGTACGCGGGCTTTATGTATAATGATACTTATCTCCTATGTTTTAAGATTTATTTTATATAAAGTAGTTCTTGTGTATTTTTAATATTTAAGCATTAAGTAAAAACTTTTTGAACGCCTAATTGATAAGCCTTGTAATTTTAATAACTTCTAGTACCTTAAAAGTAAACTTTGTACAAAAATGTTACCTGATATTTTAAGCGGGTTATAGACGACCGAGCAACTTGAGAAATTTGTATAAAATTCACTGCTACATGTCATTTCTTTGAGTAACAATGTTTATATTTATCTACAACACTTTTAAAAGCAATTTTGTTTTTTGATAGATTGTCGTTAAGTAGACAAAGGACATCATTCATTTTGTATGGAGACTTGGGCTTAATTGTATTAACAGTTGCATATACATTTTAAAATAGTTTAATGGGTGAAGATTACTATGTATTATTTTGCATAGTTCGGGTGTGTAAAATTATTAAACTATAATTATGACAGTTCAAAGCAGAACTGTTAATATGGCGTGTTTTCGTGATTGGGAAACAATACAAAAAAATCTAAATAACCTAATTGCACAGTATCGAAACTTGTATATCAATACAAGTATCGGAACTACAATTTATATATATTTCATCATTGAGCATCATAAAAGTAGTACAAAATTAGCCCAAAATGAATAATGTTCTTTAGAAAAAAAATATAAAATAGATATTTCAGTACAATCAATTTATTTAGATAATAGCGTACGTACGAGGAACATTCTCGAACAACAGGTAAGTAAACTTGCTCGCCAGTCTTACCCCGTCTTTCGGCTTCTACAGCCAATCTTATCAAGTGCAATTTTAAATTTTAACGTACAATTTAGATTTTCTCTTCAGAAACCTAGGTGCTAGAATTAGAATATTTTAAATATCTAAACGGCTTTGAGTGCTATCAAATACCAAAGATGCATGAATCAATGTCACAAAAATATTTTTTAATTTCTCGTAATTTTGAGGTCTTGATAGCAAATAGTCTTGAGAAACAAGTGATAAATTATGCAATCGGCTAACTCGATGTTAATATTTATTACGTATTTTTATATCGCTTGTGTGGCACAAAATGTTCATTAAAAGTTTGAATGTGATAATGGCGTTTTTTTTATTACTATATCACCGATCTACCACTTCATCATCATCAGACAGAAGGCGTCCACTGCTGAACATAGGCCTCATAATGCACAGTTATTTAGCTGGCTACTTAAATGTTACTTATTTAATGGAAACTATTCTGCACAAGCATTTTTACTGTGCAGTACCACATCGCTTTGATAAAAATTACAACTCGGGTAGAGAAAAAACGTATCAGCTTTGCATCTACGATGTTACGAACAGGGACAGAAACTTGACAATGGCGCTCCTCTCTCCAGCGTTTGTGATAAATTACTTTAAATATATAATTGAAAATATTATATATATACTCGCAAATACAAATGTAAGTATATAAACAGTTGTTCAACAGTTGAAGGCAGCAGTAAGTTTGTTTTAATTAGATTATTATGAAATTAGTGCTAGTTCTAACGTTTATTTTGCGTAGTTTTAACAAGAAAGAAATACTAAAAATATTTGTGATTTAAGTGGTTTTAAATTATAAAAATAAAAGCCGGCAACACACCAATCCAATCAACTACTAAAGCAAATAATGTTAGCGATGAAAACATAACACAACGCCGCACCCGACCTACTGCGAGCAAACGCTTAAGCGAACTGACGTTGGAGGATATCAAAATGACTATTTCTTTACAAATTAATGAATTAGAAAAAGAGCTGCTGCATGAACTGAAAGACACTATATCAGCAGAGCTAAAGACTTAAATATGAATAAATCTATTCATATTTACTGTTGTTACTTCCCCCAAGTGAATCACTGAATTAATTCTATAAATCTGTTTCGGAGGATACTATAAGGTGTCCTAACGATGACTTCATAATAGTAGGTGATTTCAATCTTCCCAGCGCAGTTTGGTCTGTTCCCACATCCAATGATGAGGTACTTTTGTGTAGTTGTAGTCATAAGGATGTATTGGTGAGTCAGTTAGCATGCTTTTTAATTTTTTCTACATTTATTCAATATAATAATATTCGTAACTTTAAAGACAAATTATTGGTAATATGCGCTGTAGGGTATCACACTGTTCAAGCTCTTTAGTTTCCGAGGATGCGTATCCAGCATATCATAATTGGCCAACGCCTACATGAGATGTGTACTGCAACGCCTTCGCCAAGACCTTCATCACATTCATTTCATCATTCATTCTGGTCAAAATGCTTTGGATGCCTGAGATGATTTGGATATGAGATCCCTGTGACCTCAGCTAAATGTCTCACGGTTACTCTTCGGTCTGCTAATACGATATCTTCGATATTGTTCACGTTTTCCTCAGTGAGGGACGAGTTTGGGCGTCCCTTGCGATGTTCTACCCAGTTTAAACTCTTTGCACCACCGTGGCACCGTAGAATATGTAGGAGCAGAGTCTCCCAGTGTCTCCACCAAATCAGCGTGTATCTCTTTGGTAGACATTTTTTTCAAACAGAGGTACTTGATGACGCATCTCACTTCGTGTTTCTCCGTTTTCGTGTTGTCGCTCCGACTGCTAGTATTCAAATGAATATAGCTCCTCCAAATAACGTCCTATTTATAAAAAAATTTAGCTAGTAGTGAAAAACAGAAGCGGATTCTTTTTTTTGGATTTTTATCTTTTTTAGAAATACACGGGTATCATTACTTTTTGATCACCCCTCGTACATGTTCTGATAAGATATGTTCATTGTTTAACAACTACTTTAAATCAGTTTTTAAACCATCACATAATGACACTAGTAGTAGCTCCTTTTCCCAACCTGCCAATTCCTGTGTATCATTATATAATATCCCAATTACCGTTGAAATATTAAAAAAAATTAGAAACGTTTGGATGTTAGTAAAGGTAGTGGGCCAGATGGTTTGCCTTCTTTTTTCTTGAAGAATTGTTATTCAACACTATCTGTGCCTCTGACCCAACTATTCAATAAGTCTATTAAATCAGACTGTATGCCCGCGATTTGGAAACGCTTACATGTAACGGCAATTTTTAAGTCTGGCGATAAACACAACGTTCAAAATTATCGACCTACTTCAAAATTGACTTGTATTCCGAAATATCATCAGATATTTTATTGCCGATCAACAACATGGATTTATTGGTGGAAGGGGAACGGAGAGCAATTTAGTTCAATTTGTTCACTATGTTGCTGCTGCTATGGACGAGGGCTTCCAAGTGCACGTAGTGTACACCAATTATTCAAAAGCATTTGACAAAATTGATCATTCACTTCTTATTGTGAAACTTCGAAATATCGGTGTACATGGTGACCTGCTGCGTTGGTTGGAGTCGTATTTGCGAGAGCATAGTCAGGCTGTTGCAGTTAAAGGTTATTGTTCATCGTTCGTTCCTATTTCTTCTGGAGTTCCCCAAGGATCTCACCTCGGACCCTTACTCTTTATTATCTTTGTTAATGATATTACTTCTGTCTTTAATCGTAGCAAGGTTCTACTATATGCCGATGATATGAAAATTATTAAGATAATTAAATCTCCTTCTGACTGTTTAACTCTTCCGAACGACCTGAATAGGCTTAAAGATTATTGCAAACTGAATCATCTTTTCCTCAATACTAAAATGTAATGTTATAACCTTTTCTAGAAAGAGCAAACCAATTACATTAAATTACAAATTGGGTGATCGAGGAGTAATATTCGATGACAAACTATCCTTTAATTCGCATTATAGCTCAATCACACAGTAAGCATATAAGATGCTCGGCTTCATACTGAGAGTTGGCAGGGAGCTTAAGCTGCAGTCCACCCTACACCTGCTCTAATGCATTTGTTCGATCACACTTGGAATATGCTTCCACGGTATGGAACCCTCTGTATAAGGTTCACATAGGGAGCTTCGATAAAATTCATAATTTATTCATAAAACATCTTCATTACAAATCACGAAACGACAACTCCATGATTAATACCATTTATATATAATATACCTAGCCCATTTGCACGTTTTTTTTTATTTTTTATTTATTGTGACTCGACATATGACAGCACCCCGCTTGATGTTAAGCCAAAGTGTGGTCCATGAATGAATGTCAATGCTACTACAATTCAATAACTGTGAGCAGCAATCACATCCACTATGCCGGCCTAGATGGAACCGGCAACTTACAAGCTGATCCCAAAACGTGACCAAATCACTTCACGGTCTGTATACTTGTAAGTGGTGGTACTACCCCGGATCGGCAGACTGGGTACCACTGCCTACCACTCTTTGATAACCAGACCCGAAGCAAATATCCATCTCTTTTTTTTTATTAACAAATATTTGCAATATTTAATACTATTAAATATTACAAATAAAAGCTATGAAACAAATATTTGCTCCGACCGGGGATCGAACCCGGGACTTTACGCGCAACAAACCAGTCGCTAAACCGTTCGTCCACGCCTGTCGTCAAAAGTCGCACGTAGACTTGAGAGGGATCAGGTGTTTTTAAGTTGAGCCCTGTACGCAACACCCGTACAGCTGGGAGTACTCCTTTACTTTTCTAACTAGTGGAATAATGCTCCGCTAAAGTAATAAATAATATCACTGATTCTCCATTTCTCTTAAGTAACATTGCACTGAGATGTCCCCGTAAAGGCTCACGTTATATGGACTACTATAGTTTGCCGTTTAGAAAGAAAAATTTTATTAGACATTTATTTTTGTATCGTGCATGTGGTTATGTACAACAAGTTTCTGCAATATTGATCCCTTTAATCAATGTTTGGCTGGATTTAAGAATGAGAAAGGTATAAGAGGTATGAGAAACTATTCAGATTGAATTTATAAATGAATGAAGTGACTTGGCAACACTATTAACATTTATTCTCTTCCTTCCTTTTATAGCTTAAGTAATTGAAAATTGTTTTTGTTAGTGAAATTTTTAGGTTTTTTTTACCATATAGTTTTTAATTCTTTTTTTTGTGTATAATTGCTATATCTTTGTATGTACTATAATTATTTAGAAACTTTGCTGATTTGTGTTCTATTTTTATTTTATGCATTGAATAATTGTATATTTCCTTAATAAAGTTAAATAAATATACAAAAATAAAGTTTACTTGTGGCGTGGGCCTGTGTGGCGCAAGTCTACGGTGAGCCAACCAGGCTTCCCATATGCTTGGCGCTTTGTGGAGCAAGTTTTTTACTTTATTATAATGTTGGCGCCCCCACGGCCGTGGGGGCGCCAGACGAACTATACAAATTAATTAATATGTATATTACAATTTTCTTAGATTTTGCGCGAAAATTTTATGCGGCTTACTATCGCGTATATTTTTAGTTATTGATTTTAAAATTTATCATTCCGACGTTTTGAGAGCTTTGCAGCAATTACCACCACAAGAGTCTCTCCGTGACTACGATGGCTGCAAAGCTTTTGAAACGTCGGAATGATAAAAAGTCGTGAAATCAATGACCAAAAGTAATAAGCCGCATAATTTTTTTTTTTTGTTTAATATTTTATTATTAAAATATTTGGTTCATGAAAAGAACTGGTAGCTCAGTCTACTAAATAAACATAATAATCGAGTTCGTAAACTTGAATAAAAAACGTATACCTATGTAAATAAATATATTATTATTAATAAAAAAAAACATAAATTAATATCATACAATTAGTTTTTAATAGTTACCTAATTCACTAATAGTTTAAAACTGAATCTGAAATTAAACTAAGATTTAACTGTTTGTTGTCTGATGCTCAAATATCACTCAAATCTTGGATCCTGCGGGCGTACCACCATTTCAATTCAAGCATTATTGTTTTAAATGTCAATTCGTACGTCAAATGTGCTTATTTAAATAAAAATACTTTTGGCAGTTTTGTAACGTCACATCAATATTCATTGCTCTAAAGCGTAAGTACCACTGCGGTAATTACAAAAGAAAATTTAGGTTTTGATATTAAAATGCAGCAGCAATACGTTTCTGATCGTAAAATCTATGTGAATGTACGAATGTAAAACAGTAGAGTAAGTTCCCTAAATATGGACCACCATATGGTTTTCTTTTAATAAAACCCAAATTTAAAATGATAATTAAAGTGTTTTTATTCTAATAGTTAGGTAAACTATTTAAGTATACCAAAGAGTAATAAAGTAACAAAATTTCTAACAAACATACTAATTATTTGTCGATACGCAAATTAGAAACTTTTGAAACAGGGTGTCTAAAATGGACCACCAAGTTTTTAATATGGACCACTGTTATAATTAGGTACTAAATAATCATGATATCTCAGAAATTATACAAAGTTATCAAAATTATCAGCCAGTTTAATAATCTCAAAACATTTTATATCATTAGTATTAAGAAATAATTAACATCAAGTAGTTTTATCTACTTGAGATCCATAAGAATGTTTTTATATTTACTTTAAAACTTCAAATATTAATCACTTCCACAATATTCATACATATGGTTGGTACTGTTATCAATACCAGCCCATTCCTCATGAGCCTATCGACTACAATAAGGACATTGGAACCACTGCTGTCCTCGTACATCGTCAGAAAATAAATCATCACAGTAAAACCATTTATTTTAACCACCACAGTAAACCAGTTGGTGCTTTAAGTTCTATTAGGGCTTTCTTTAGTATCGTCGTGGATTGAGTTATTAGATGTCAGATGCATTTGGGATATCAGTGGCATTTGGTGTGTCTGGTTAACGTTGCGGAGACTTAAACTTCTGGCATTTTGGCAGGCACAGCTGAGTTCCAGTCTCATCTACATTGTAAATGTTATTGGCAGGGTAATGCTTTTGGTCCATTACTAACATCGTTAAAACCTTTAAATCTGGCAATAGACGTACCCGGACAACATGGACGACTTCTGAATGCTTTTGGAGAAACAAACGCAGCCACGTCTTTTCAACAGATCCCACGTGCTTATAACATGGACCAGTAGTCCATATTTAGAACTTACTTATTAGTCCATATTACAAAAGGGTATCATTTCGAGCTTATTAATTTGTAACAAAATATTGAAACTAGGTAATGCTACAAGCTTTGTTAGAAATGCATCCTAATACTATGACGTATGCAATATATGTATCATTGTAACTAAATAAATAACATCGAAATATTCTTAGATAACTTATCAAAAAACTACATCAAATTCGTAAAAAATCAAAAAATGGCTGCAACTGACACTGGTGCGGTGGTACGTCCATTATGTTGTAGGAAGACTGAGAGGCGGGGCGGGGCACCGAATGTAGCTAACGTCAATTAGTTAGCAGCGACAACAAGCGAATTAGGGCGGTGGTCCATATTACACGACTAGTCCATATTTAGGGAACTTACTATACTGTCTTGAAACATGCTTGTTTTTAAAAGTTGGTTGTAGTCCCTCCTGTAACGTTTTTATTAAAAAAAAAGAACTAAACAAACGTGGCTTTAAAAAACGAGTGTATATTTGACCATCCCGTTGACAAGAGACATGTTTAATTATAGTTGCTAATCAACATAATAAGTTCAGCCATGACGGACAAGATTGAAAGAATAATATTTGATGCACCATTGCACCCATCTGTGCTGCACGTTAAGTAGCAAGTGAAATTCGTACCATAAGGATGATTAAACTCAAACACACACTTGTTTCCAAAGTTCGTAGATGAACAGAATCTCTTCATTTGAATGCCATCTAAAATAATAAAAAATACCTTTGTATGTACAATCTATTGAAAACAATAATTGACAGTCTTATTTTTATATAGAAGAATCAATGAACTGTATTATTTTTCACAGATCTTCGTTTTACTTTACATTAACTTGAAAGTTGCCGGCTCCAACTAGGCATACTGGATGCGACTGCTACCACTGGCAGTTATGTGTTCCACGCCTCCATTCGTGGAACGCACTTCAGCTTAAGATCAGGCGAGGTACTCTCATATCATGTTGAGAAAATATATTTATATTCGCCTTTTCTTATCAACTTTTTTTATTTGTAATTTTCGATCTTATTAAATATTTGTGTAAAAACATGCTTCGATTAGCAATCAAACCTGGGACTCTGCGTCACGCTTGTCCCCTGTTTCTATGATACAAGAAAATAAAGTAGCTATTTGGAATTAAAAAAAAAACTATTTTATACGTAAGTGGTTTATGTCAGTAACATTATTTTGTTCACGCATACAGCCGGGTTAGTTTGGGAAAGTTAAAACGATTATCGTCTCGTCGGCGATTGTCAAAATAATAAAAGCTAGGCTAAATCCACTAAAACGAGACTACTAATCGTTGTGGCGAATATCGTCTGTGCGACGACACGTTTAATCATTATCATCAATAGTCTCAATTTGGCCTAACTTTTATTATTTTACCAATCGTCGACGAGAGACGATTATCGTTTTAACTTGCCAAACCTAACTCTAGTCCTATAGCTTTCTTAACATTCTCGTTAACGTTATTGCAATAATAAGCATGGGCTAAGTCATAGAATGTTTAGAAACAATATTAATTGACTTTTCCCAGTCTTCTATTGAGCGCCGTGTATTGAGAACGGTGCTACATGATTCATTTTAAAGTAATTAAAATGAATAATATATATATCATGCCTTTATTCCATTATTATCACCATTTTTTTATACTCTTTTTTGTAAAACATCACTTGTCTTTCTGTAACAATCACAGGGACTTGGCATACTAAATAAGGTACGGCCGCGGCGTTTCTACGCGCAAGAACTTCGCCAGTTACTATACAAGCTCTTGCTCAGAGTACTATTCGCACCTTTGAGACGGCTCTGCAGCGCCGTGCTGTCCGAATTATAGGTGATGTGGAAGTTACACAATCTCTCGAGCCCCTGCAACTATGCAGAGACATGGCGGTGCATTGACATGAAGTCGATTATTCGACTGTTTGGACTTTTGTCCGGGTTTTTTCGATTTGGCCCCACTGTGCGGTATGGTGGAATATACGTAAAATATACAAACATACGTAGTGTGCTAAAGGGTTATGCTTCCTTACGGGCTTCGCTGTAGTCGGGTAACTCGCGTTGCAGTATTGTGCGGGTGACAGGCGTTATGTTTTTTATTATGACAGTAACCCGCCTGATGTTAGGCTAGTGTGCAGTCCATGAATGGAGATGACTGCCACTATAATTCAATAAGTGTTAGTAGCAGTAACATTCACTGTGCCGGCCTAGCTCAAACAAAAAACTTACAAGCTGATCCCGAAACGCGACTAAGACACTACGGTCTGTATACTTGTTAGTGGTGTTACGAACCCGGATCGGCAGATTGTGTAGTATTTTGATAACCAGACCCAGAGCAAATATATTTTTAATAACAAATATTTGATATTACGTCGAATCAGCGATTTTTACGAACTGAGACAGAACCTTGATAATGGCGCCCCTCTCTCCAGCCGTTTGTGATACTTTAAATATATAATTGAAAATATTATTTACTGACAAATACAAATGAAGGTATATAAAGGCGTGAGCCTGTGTGGCGCAAGTCTACGGTGAGTCAACCAGGCTTCCGAATGCCTGGTTGATATAAAAAATATATTTTAAGACTTGACTCATTAAGATTTGCGTTTATTTGCTTGATAAAAAGAACTGGTAGCTCAGTCTCTACTAAATAAACTTAAGAATCGAGTTGGTAAACTCGAATAAAAAAACGTATAAGATCTTATGTAAATAAATATATTAATAATACCTTCCTGAATTAATCTCACATTATTAGTTCATAACCTAAGTCATTAGAGTTTGAAACTAAATCAAAAATTAAACTAAAATTTAACTGTTTGTTGTCTGGTGGTCAAATATCACTCAAATCTAAATATTATTTTGTTGGGTCCTGTAACTTTTTTTATTTAAAATAAGGAACCAAACAAATGAGGCTTTAAAATGAGTGTATATTCGACCGTCCGGATGACAGAAGACAACCTTTAATTATAATTGCTGATTAACATAATAAATGCAGTCATAACGGCGATGATTGAAAGAATAATATTTGATGCACCATTGCATCCATCTCTGCTGCACGTGTAGGTGCAAATTCTGTGCGACTGACCAAGAGAATGCTCTTCCACAGGCAAACACTGGTTTCCCAAGTTCAAAGGTGAACAGAATCTCTTTCTTTCAGTGCCTTCTAAAAAAAAAGAAAAACTTTGTATGCCTAATCTATTAAAAACAATATTTAAGTCTTATTTTTTTATATTTCTATCATTTAAAATGAACTGTCTTTTTCTCAGATCTTCATTTATTTTTACATCAACTTGAAATTTGCCGACTGCAACTACGCATATTGGATGCGACTGCTACTACAGGCTGTTAATAATTGTGACTTGTGTAACAGTCGTCTTCATTCATGGAACGCACTCCAGCTTAAGATCAGGCGAAGTACTCTCATATGTCGAGCCACAACAAAAAAATATTTATATCCGCCTTTATTAAATCAACAAATATTTATAATATTCTTATGACTAAATATTACAGATAAGAACAAATACATGCTCTGATCGGCAATCGAAACCTGGACTATGCGCCACGCCTGTTACCTGTTTCTATGGTACACGAAAATCAATAGCTGTTTGGATTTTTTTTAAATCCACATTTTATGGGTAAATGCTTTATGTCAGGAACATTATATCAGCGCACAAAAGTATAAAGACAAACAAAAAATACCAGTCTATAGATTTTATGTTGCTCCGTTATGCAACTTATTTATAGTATTTTCTTAGATTTTGCGCGAACATTGATTAATGAATTAAATAAATTTTACGCGGAATAATAAACGTCCGAATAATAAAAAAATGTAAAATCTAAACCAAAATAAACGCGATAGTAAGCCGCATAAAATTTGTTTGATTCATCAACTTATTTTAATTTGATACCGCGTAGTTATAGTTGACAAAAATACGAAAAGTACATTTATTACTCAACTGATGACATTTATACACTGATTCGTATTTATTCTATGTATTATTGTTTACTAAGAACTAGGAGTACCTACGTAGTAAATAATAATTTTCAGGATTTACTTGTATTTTAGGTTTCCGGACAGCGCAAATTTAATCAGCTATGGCGCAAACTATTAGTGCAGTCAGAAAATAAAAAAAAGCTTTCTCACAAGAGATACAAACGAAGTAAAATATATTATTTTAAAAAATATATTTTTTTCACGAATAACTCCGTGGTATCAAATAAAAATAAATAAGTAGGACAACGAAGCAAATTAAAATATTTAGACTAGTATTTTTATTTTACTCTAACCTATGAAAAAAAAAACAAAGAATTTCAGTTTTTTTAGGATTTTGGACAGGATTTTGGCGCGAATTCAGTCAGATCTGGCGCAGACTATTAGTGTAGTCAGAAACATAGAAAGAGATCTTTTACAAGAGAAACACATAAAGTAAAATGTATTTTTTTTTCACGAATGTTTAAAAATAATAATAAGTAGTATAACGGAGGTATTTTTAACACAACACATTCACAATTGCTAAAAATAAAATAAAAATACATACTCTTTTTATTTTATTCTTGTATAGCTTTTCAAACATTTTCTTTAACAACGGAATTGCGATTACCTTTTCTTTATCTTCTATTGAAAAATTCATATTTGCACTTTATACGTGTCAACGCTCTGTAGTCGGCGACAGGGCTGCTATGACAAGACAGGTTTACGTGTTCTTCACGAAAAAATCCCCGTTTTCCCCTATCCGTTTCTTTATAACATTTCCCTTTGTATTTTGAACAGACTGGACATTTAAGGAATGACCCTTCGCATTCGAATCACAGGGACGTCGAACGGGCCATTAAGACCACCTCCCAACTTGGCATCCTGAACAAGGTGCGGCCTTTTTTCGCGCCAGAGATGCGCCTGCTACTATACAAGGCTCGAATTCGCTTTTGCGCGGAGTACTGTTCGCATCCCTGGGACGGCTCTGCTCTGCTAAGTATCTTCTCTCCCCAGATTTATTGCAGCGCCGAGCCGTCCGAATTGGCCATTTAGTTGCTGGTTAGACACAAAAGCACGCTAGTGAAGTGTAGTTACTAATATTTGCATTCCTTCATGGAAAATTATGTACAAGTAATTTTTATAATGCAGTTCCACATTAATTCGATAGACATAACGCTACTAAATCGACATCATAACCCTTGTTAGAAAACTACGTAGGATCAAATTTGAAATAAAAATACTAAATTAATTACTATAAAAATGTAAATGTTTAATATAATTTACAATATTATCATGTAGTCAGACTTTAATGGACGGAATTTGTTACATATAAACACATAAGACTTACAAATAAATATAAATACAAGACTTTAGTCATGAATGGCATTAAGACTTAATTAAGTCATTAAGTCTCTACTAAATAAACTTAAAAACATAGTACATAATAACTCAATGCTTAATAATCTGTTTTTAAACTCAAATAAAAACAACCGTAAGTATAAGGGATTAAGTAAATAAATGTATTAAAATTTAAATATTTAAGAGTTGCTTAATGCAAACTTAAATCTGAGTTCAACTTAGCGCCCATAACCGCAGAGCTTCTATGAAGAAAATTGTGGATGTGAAGGAAGCAATTATTTATATTACATTGAATATAAATAATGCTATTTATTATTAAAATTCCTATTATTCCATAATAATTACTCCAATAATAATTTCTGCATAACAAAGCGCTTATATGAAGAGATTTGTAAATTGTGAGGAAAGCGAGGGAGTTGTGTCAGGATCGTGGCAAGTGGCGTTCCATTGTTTCTGCCTATCTCTGTAGGAAAAAGGCGTGACAAATTGATTGTGTTGGGTCCTGTGACTTTCCCATTTAAAAGAACGAGACTAAAAACAAAGAGGACTTTAAAAATTAGTGAACATTCGACCATCCGGTTGACGTCCTTTAAATAAAGTTGCTAATTATCATAATAAATGCAGTCATAACGGCCATGATTGAAAGAATAATATTTGATGCACCATTGCATCCATCTGAGCTGCACGTGTAGATGCAAGTCCTATACTCCAACTTGTCACCAGGCTGCTGCACATAATTGCACTGGTTTCCCAAGTCTACAGATGAACAGTATCTCTTTGTTGCTATGCCACCTAAAATAATAATAATAAAGAACTTTGTATGCATAATCTGTTAAACAAAATATTTGAGTTAGTTAAACGAAAGCCTATCAAATAATTTCAACGTAGTTAAAAAACATTTGTCCCGTTTTTGACTTATTTTTTTCAAGTCTTCGTTTATTTCTTAATCAACTTAAAAGTTGCCGATTCCATTTATAATAGATGCAAGTAGTAGCAGTCGCAACACGTGGCATGTCGAGCCACTTTGGGATCACAGTAATTTTTCTAATATGAATATGCACAATAGATAGTTATTAACTTGCTAAATGGACTAAGATTAAATAAAATAAAATAACAAAAACAAATGTTCTAATAGTTCTGGAAGATAATTATTCCTAGACAGTATCAGGAAAGGACTTACCTTAGTTCACAAATATGACTATTACTGTTATAACATAATAAACCAAACCCATTATAAGCGCCACATCCAAATTAATCATGCAACATTACTGTATGTACTTGTAAAATAAGCGTGTTGAATAAAATTGTGCGTTAAGTGCATTGATTTAACAAAAGGGGAAGATACGGTACAAAAACAATACGCGCGGAACTGGTGAACTAAGTCTAACTGACGCACTTGAATCCAAAGCACGACCTACTGCCGTTAGAACACACATACTCTAATGCATTCTGTCTCGCTCGTGTCCCACTGTGACAAAATTTTCTAGCTCTTTCGTTAAATTTCTCGTTAACGAAATCGGAGATGCAACTGTGGGTGTAACTTTGTGTGTAGTGGGGGTATCGGTTCCACATTTTGAAATGAACAATAAAGCGCATGCCGTATCTTCTCCTTTTGTTTTTATTTAAGGTTATATGTAGAGTTGTAGCTTAAATAAAAATAGTGTGCCACCAATAAATATTTACTTTCCCACCACTTTTCCACAAGACTGGAAAACGCCGACTATTGTGCCATGATTCATAACCATCATTATATAGAATTCGGTGAAGTTAGTAACTCAAATCCCTCGACTTTAAAAAGATTCCACATATTTCATTTCTCGTTAACCCGCATATCCTGCGGGATTCTGCACAATTTACGAGCGGGATTATTTCTTACAATATGAGGGATACCGGGATCCCGGTATTGCATTCCCCCAACTGCCGAGGCGCGGATTCCGAATCTTGCGCCTACGCAACGACCAATAACGGACGCATGTGTGACACGCTGTGATTGGCTGATATAGTTTTACGCCATTCAAAAATAAGAATTCTGCGTAGACACATCGGCATAACTTATAAAAGAGCTACTTCAATAATACCTAATTAAAAAAGTGATGCATAGTTCAAGATGAATATCATTAGTTGGTGATTGGATTATCTTTCGTCCACCATGTTTTACCTGATTACTCCACCCGACTGATAGAGTAATGAGGTAAAAAAAACGAGGCGTAAGAGCGTCATAGATTATGCTTGTGCGTTAACTATAAGCATCGATACTATAAGCCACACCGTGCGAACAAAGTTCCTCGTTCCATCATCCCCGGCGTTCATTCAAAAATGGAAATAGTGACGTAGAAAGCTGACTCGATGGTGGAACGCTCGAACGTGAATCGTGAGATCGACACCTAGTTTTAGTGTTAATTAATATAAGTTAGTAACCTGTAGATTTGACGCAATATCGAGCATTATAAACATGCTCACATGACCTAGGTTTTAAAGTGCTATTGCCAAGAGTTATAAGCCCATCGCCACATTCCATTGTTTCTGCCGAAGTACATTGATAACAATTTATAGCGCTCCCTAATTAAAAAAATGTTAATATTAGTTTGCATTTAATGGTAAGGTGAATTAACTCATGTTTTTGGTTATAATAACTCAATTTTGCAAAAGTTGGCCCTGATCCTATTTACCTAAAAGATATTACGCCAATACTGCTGATTCCGTGACGCTATCATTACTATGATGATGGGTGAACTTTAGAAAATAGAACGAAATGTAAAATCTCGATTTCGAATGAGAAGCATCCTCTGGAGGTGTGGAAATGTATTATTTTGCAGTATGTACAAAATTTTTCTTTGTCGCAAAAGTTAACCGGTACCGCGGCACGCTACGCTCGACAAACCTAACCTAACCTAAAATTTTTTTTCGTCTATCTGGACTTTACCTAAAATAACACACAGAAACGACTACAGTAGAGCTAAACATATACTAGCATTTCGTCGAGTTCTATAAAAATCCACCATTAGATTACGACGCCACGAAAACAGCAGAATCCCCGATTTTATTGTCAATTGTGTAATTTATATTTTAAATACAAATACATGATACAAAACAAAAAAAAAAAAAATTGTTCCTCAATAACAAAAAACTTGGGACTTTAATACAAAGTACCTTTTGCTAGTTTATGTTTATAACTAGGCATGTGTTTTGTAGGCAAAGACAATGGAGCGCCACTTGCACGCTCCTTACACAACTCCCTTGCTTCCTTCACATGCACAATTCTCTTCATACAAGCTCTGTGGTTATGAGCACTAGGCAACCCAGCTTTCTTGAGGAGATCTTCGATTTGGTCGGAAAACACGCTCCTAGGCCTACCTTGTTTAACACTTGAGATTTATAAATTCTTTTCGTCAATCTATATTCACTCATCCTTTCCATGGGCCCAAATCATCAAAGGATTCCTTTGTCAATCCTCGTTACTATATCTTCATTCAAACCACATCTATCGGACACTGTGCTATTTCTTATTCTATCCGATATCCTCACTCCTTAATGCCCGCATTTCCACAGCGTTAATTCTACTCTCATGCTACTTCTGCCATAACCTTCACTTTCATACATCAATGTAGGAACCAGCACCGCATTATGAACAGCCATCTGTGACTTTTGGACATTATTTGGCTATTATTATACTATGGATGGCACAGTTCACTACATTACCCTTTTGCACTCTACTCTCAACATCTTCATCACACTTCCCATTCCTAGTAAACATACTTCACAAATAAACAATTTGTTTGATTTCTTCCACTTCCTTTTCATCCATCATTACCTCACATTCTGACATTTCATCCTCTATCTCCAAAACCATTACTTTAGTTTAACTTTCATTCACTTTCATACCTTGATTTTCTAATTCAGCATTCGTTATGTCTACCTATCCCTGTGGGAAAAAGGTGTGACAATTTGATTGATGTGTTTTGGGAAAATTATCATGGTGATATAGTGTAGTATATATTATTAATTAATTGTTACAGTTTTGGTTATTAATGTTAAAAAATAGATATAATAAAAATTATAAATAAAATAAAATTATAGCATCTATATCAATACCCATTTTATGAATTAATTTGTTAAATATATTTGCATGTAACATTTATATTAGTGTATTATTATTTTTAATTAGTAGCAGTTTTATGAGACTAGAGTTTAGTAATTTTAAACCAAGTTCACATTTACAAACAAGGATTAAACATAAAAATATTGAATAATGATAAAAATGTTAGGTATCTGCTACCTTAATACCATTTTTGTGTTATTATCAATTGTTTTAAACACACTGACAACAATATTCATTAACACTGAAAAATTTAACAATTTGCTGGTAACCAAACATTTATATTGTTTAAACTCTGTTTAGACATGGTAAACTTGGTGATAGTTAATCAAGCGATTATTCCCAATTTGACTCCAGTCTCACCTTCATATCTGCCAACCTGTTTTATGCAAAATTGAGCATTATGTATGTCTGAACAGTTTGAGACCACTAAATCGTGGTCGCTATCTAAAAACTCATTGCACCGGAACGGATTGCGTGAATCTGTGCCAGAACAGTTGTAACACTTTATGGAAATAACTAGAAACAAATAAATAAAAGGTAAATATTATCTAATAAAAGTGTTAAAATAAAATAACAAAAACAAACTAAAAAAAACGGGACCAACGCCCTAAAATGTACACCTGGTTTTATCGTTGATAATGACAGAATGGTAAATATTAATGCAGAGCAAACTGTAATTGCCATCGTAATATATACTTTAGTATGTAAGTTTTATTTAAAATTTTAATAACAAAACTTTAATCTCAAATAAATAAATAATGACAACCAAACAAATGATGACTAATGACCGAATGAACATGAACGAAAGTCAATCTGTTTAGTGATGCTCTAAAGTAGATTAATCGATTATTAAATTTTATTTATTAATTTCTAATATTATCACCAACTTATGTAACTGTATGCGCGAGTATAAATATATAGGTAAGCGTAATTAAAAAAAAAACGAAGATGATACTAAATAAGTTTGTGTTTTTTAAATAATTTATTCGGCTTTGGAGTATTATAAATGTTTGTGTCGCTAGCATTTAGTTAAAATTTGACAGACAATGATTTTACGAGAGAAAAGAGGACGCGTCATCATTGGCCACAGTAAAGTCGCAAATTTTCGAAACCAATAAGTGCCGATAAAGGAAAATAATGTTTATTTACAAAAGTTGGATCATATATCTCTTGAGTACAATGTTCCTTGATCATATATCTATAGGAGGTTGTCTCTGAGTTGGATAAAATTAAAAACACAAAATGTGGAATAAATTACAGGACACTGAATATTTTGTTAATTTATGTGTGGAAAAATATTACGAAGTATTTATAACAGATTTTGTATCAATATGGGCGTTACGTACAAGTAAGGAAACTTTTATAAGTTATATTAAGGTAATATTTTGTTGTTATGAAGTTAAAAGCATTACTTCCTAGTATTATTAGTTCAATGGTTAATGAAAGCTTATTTGCAAGTAATTATTAATTTTATTAACCGTAGAGATCCTATGAAGAGAATTGTGGATGTGAAAGAAGCGAGAGAGTTATGTTAGGATCCAGGCGCTGTATTGTCTCTGCCTATCCCTGTGGGAAAAAGGCGTGACAATTTTATTGATTGATTGATTGATCAGTGAGTCTTACCCATTTGAAAATAAACTGTACACTTTCGCCTCTTGTCTTTAAACTTGTTTCCTATCTAGTGTTGAAATTAAAATTTTGTTGTAAATATTCTGATTGCTTAATACTATACTTTTTAAATGATTTTGTAGTCTCTTTTCTGTCGATCCTTTTTAAAGCAAAATCAATTGTTGTACTATTTGACAATGCATAATAGCCGAACCTGTATGTAACAAAATAAAGTTTGTATTTTAAACAATCTTTGTACAACTGGTTACAGGAATGCAATAAAAAGCTACTGACAAGTGAACAAATATTACTAAAACATGTTGAAGATATGTTGAATAATCCAGAAAATGCTACATGTAAAATAACAATCGAATCAAGTGTAATGACAGTTTCAATAGATAAGAAAACACAAAATGGTTACACAATATATTTAAATATCAATTTAACTAAAAGTTCTGAAGAAGTGGTATGTCTTATATTTATTTAAAAAGAAACAAACAGTTATAATTTACAAAGTACATGAAATAATAAATATCAATAATGCCTAAACCATAAGAGTTGCTCTATATTACAATTATATTCCTCATGTTAAAGCAAAATGCTTGTATACTCTAAAATGGCTCGCTAATAAAAAACGACAACCTATAGGGAAGAAAGGTTCTAGAGCGGAGACAATAAACCTGCAGACGAAGCATAGGTAGGCCTCCCACTCGGTGGACTGACAACATATCTTATATGCTAACGACACATGGATGATTGCCGGTCACATTTTTAAAAACCAATTTCGTTACTAATTTATAAAGTAAAAATATGTTGGCATTGGAATAGAGCAAAAAAAGGTCTTCCATACTCACTGGTTCTCAGGCCATTACCATTACAAAGAGTAGTAGGCAACTTACAAGTATGCAGACTGTGAAGTGATTTAGTCATGTTTTAGAATCAACTTGTAAGTTGCCGGTTCCAACTAGGCTGGCTTAATAGATATAACTGCTACTTACAGTTATTAAATTGTAGTAGCAGTGACATCAATTTATGGACAACACTCCAGACTAATGCTGTCATATATCGAGTCACAATAAAAAAATAAAAAAAAAACAATTTGAATATATTAGATATTGTTTTTGCAGTTTTTCAACAAAGTAACTTTACCACTAATGAATGTTGTTAAAAATTTACAAGTGAGCCAAAATGAATTATGCGACACAATAGCTAAGAAGGACAAGGAGATAAGTAATTACAAAATGGAAGGTGCTAAAATTAGTTTAAGTAAGTAAATTACAATAATTGAGTGCTTGTTCCTATAATATGTGTTGTGTCAGGATTGTGGCAAGTGGCGCTTCATTGTCTCTGCCTATCCCCTTGGGAAAAAGGCGTGACAATTTAATTGATTGACTGATTGTTCTTACATTATTCCTTACAAGGCTGGCCTTTGCCTACCCTACCAGTAACCAAGTTGCAAAAATCCAAAATATAGATATATCAACATACATACAATAATATGAAATGAAACAATTTCTTAGCATCCATGGATTCACCGTGCCGGTGCCAGGTCCATCGCGTGGCAGGTGGGAAAATGAAGGCAGTGTTTCGGACTTGTGAGCGAAATGTAGATTTCAAAGCTTTTTGTGACATGTCAACACTCACCTTCCCTGCCTTCACTATCCCCTCTACCCAACCAAATATTGTAAGACCCCACCAATGCCTCCTTCGACATTCGATATAATCTATAAAATATCAATGTACTATAAAAGTTAGCAAAACTTACCAAGAATCAATAAAAAAAACCACAAACGAACGTATCGACAAATGGTAGAAGTTGCTGACAGACCTCCCACAATCTCAAAAATGTCTGCTTTGCCACAAAAATGTTATATAAGAAAAAATCATCAAATCAACTCAGGATATTATTTACCACACGGTAGACAGGGTTCATGGATTTCCTGACTAGAATGCAATTTAAAAATAAATTGTCTATGTCTATTCCCTGTGAGAATTAGTGTTTAAAGGAATTTAATTTTACAGAATATCTAAAAACACCAAAATTCGACGAGTCCAAGCATTTATCAAAATATTCCGAATATTCTAGAACATTTGGTACTAACAATATTCCTGAGACAATATTGGAGAAGAAAGTTGATAATGGTTTTGTGGAAATGTAAGTTATTACAATTTATTTTGGAGACTAAAAAGCCATAGGACGTACGCCTTTTGTACATTTTTTACATTATGGCAAGTAATGTGAGGGTCTAATAGTGCCGACGACAAACAACCGACTGAGTTCACGGTGGCCTTAGTCGTCATTACCATGCCACACGTGGTGATTTTCACATTTAAACGTTTTAGTTTGGGAAGAACATATGGGCTGGTAAACTGGTAAAGCATTCCATCTGTTAATAGTTCAACACGTTACCCTTTATTAATCCTATTCAAGAACCCCCTAGAATTATTCAAGAAACATCGGTCGATATAATCCTCCCTCGCTTCTTCACTTTCACAATTCTCCTCATACAAGCTCTAAGGTTATGGGTACTAGGCAACTTAGCTTTCTTGAGGATATCTCCGATTTGATCGGAAGCGAAGGAGCAAGTGGCGCTCCATTGTCTCTGCCTATCCTCGTGGGAGAAAGGCGTGACAATTTGTTTTTTTATTTTCATTTATTGGTTAGTCTGAATTAACCACCCAAAAATAGTATTATAAAGCATTGGCTTATAATTAATAACCAAGCAAAAAAAAGAATCTTAGCATATCTGGAACGTGAATGTACAGTGATGGTACCTTTTTTTTTATTGTGACTCGACATATGACAGCACCCCGCTTGATGTTAAGCCGAAGTTTGGTACATGGTGCATCTTGCTTTGCTTGGTTGACAGTTCCTTGCTGATAAAAACTGCTCAACTAAAATGGCGTTTAGTCTTGTATGGTTGTTATATTTTAAAACTTAATAAAATAACTTTTTTAATTTTTTTTAATTGTGACTCGCCATATGACAGCACCCTGCTTGATGTTAAGCCAAAGTGTGGTCCATGAATGAATGTCACTGCTACTACAATTCAATAACTGTGAGTAGCAATCACATCCACTATGCCGGCCTAGATGGAACCGGCCACTTACAAGCTGTTCCCGAAAAGTGACCAAATCACTTCACGGTCTGTATACTTGTAAGCTAATTGTAAAAATATACAATTATCTCCAGTTCCAAACTTTAAGACGACTCCAGAGATAGCTGCCAGCACAACCTTGGGCAGGTACAGTCAATAATAACTCTCACCTCTTTAAGCCCCGCTGTACCGTATTTAATGTATTGCGCGTCGAATTGCTGCAGCGCTTCAGAGCAGCCAGCCATTAAGTTGAAATTGATTTATTAAAAAATATACTTTAAAAAAATTACAGTAAAGAAGAAATAATTAAAGAAGAACCAAACCAGCCTATAAAAGAAGAACCAAACCAGCCTATAAAAGAAGAACAAAATCAACCTATAAAAGAAGAACAAAATCAGCCTATAAAAGAAGAACCTCCCAGTCAGGAATCTGCTGAAACATCAAAAGCATCATCTTCTACAACATCTCTTGTAGTCAAAAGAGAGGGTGCAAGTTCAAATCTGAAGAAGAATAAGATAAGAAAGGTTCTTAATTTATAAATACTAGATCGTTGATCTGCGGGTAGTGGGTTGTTATAATTTTTTTTTAAAACGAAAGTAATTGTTTCTGTTAGAACTAAAACTAGTTGCCATCTTTGGAGATATCAGTTTGATACCTACAAAGAATGTAGGTATTAAACTAATGGAAATGTTTATTAAAATACGTTTTCTCGAGTAAAATAGTTTGTCGGGTTAAGAAAATATTATTAATTTATTTATATATTTATTTTATTAAATATTTATTTAGGATATTTTTATTTAAACATTTAATTAAATAAATATTTCAATTAATTTATATAAAAATCTTATTATAAAACATATTAAATTTTTATTAATAATTATATTAGTATTTATTTTAAAATATTAAATTATAAATTTATTTATTATTTTTTGTACCTAATGAAATATTTTTTTCCAACTCAATATAAAATATTTTTTTTAATTAATTAAAATTTTCTCTTAAATAATTAAATTAATAATTTATTTACGCAGGTGCACTGCTTAAAAGACGTCGTGAACGACAACCCGTTTTATAATTTTTAATATATTAACGATACGCACTGTTTGTTGAGGATGTAACAAACAGTGCGTATCGTTATTTGATTTCTGACCAATTATTTCATCTATTTTATAGTTTGGGCACATGGAAAGGATGAGTGAAAAAAGGTTGACAAAAAGAATTTATAAATCCTATAAATTTATAAGTTAATCGATGTGTATAAAGAGATTTATGGGATTTTCACACAAAAATATAAAAAAGAAAACAAAAAATTTTTGAGGTTCCCCATACATAGAACTGAAACTCAAAACTTTTTTTTTCATCAAACCCATACGTGTGGGTATCTATAGATAAGTCTTCAAAAATGATATTGAGGTTTCTTATATTTGTCCGAGAAACACTTCCAAAGTGGTAAAAAGTTGGTCCCCCCCCTGTAACTTCTAAAATAAGAGAATGATAAAACTAAAAAAATATAAGATGTACATTACCATACAAACTTCCACCGAAAATTGGTTTGAACAAGATCTAGTAAGTGTTTTTTTTTTAATAAGTTATAAATCAAAAACCGCAATTTACCTTTCATTCAATCAACTCAAATATAAAATCGATCAACGAACTACAAGAACTTTTATTTTATGTTACTTGCTGCTACAGAACCCTTCATGGGCGAGTCGGACTCGCGCTTGGCAGCCTTTTATTTATTATATAACTCACTATAACTTTTTTTTATTGTGACTCGACATATCACAGCACCCCGCTTGAAACAACCAAAGTGTGGTTTATAAATGAATGTCACTGCTAATACAATTCAATAACTGTGAGTAGCAATCACATCCACTATGCCGGCCTAGATGGAACCGGCAACTTACAAGCTGATTCCGAAACGTGACCAAATCACTTCACGGTCTGTATACTTGTAAGTGGTGGTACTACCCCGGATCGGCAGACTGGGTACCACTGCCTACCACTCTTTAATAACCAGACCCGAAGCAAATATCAGTCTTTTTTCTTATTAACAAATATTTGCAATATTTAATATTAATAAATATTACAAATAAAAGCTCTGAAACAAATTTTTGCCCCGACCGGGGATCGAACCCGGGACTTTACGCGCAACAAACCAGTCGCCGAACCGTTCGTCCACGCCTGTCGTCTAAAACTTTGCTTTTTAGGACATACGAGCGAAATAATATTTGTAGTCCTATATTTCCTTAATCCTTAAGTATATTTATAGTCACAAATAAAATATTTTTGACAATAATATAGCTAACAACTAATGATTTTAATTAAATTAAAACTAAAGCCGGCGATTTAGCAAGTCACTGTCTAAAATTAAATCAACCATGGTCTTTGGCCGTATCATAAACATAAAAGTGCTTGTGTCATAAAACCTGAGCGACCAAAGCACTTATATCAATGTATAATGAAATAAAACAAGTTGATTTTGTATATTAAGTATTTATTAGATAATACATAAGTGTTGATAAGTTGTTGATCAATCAATTAAGTCATGTTTTTTTTCTCACCCGGGATAGACAATGGAGCCCTAATAAAATAAAATTGATATTTATTAAAATATCTAATATAATATATGTTTATTTTGTGCTTTATTTTATCTTTAATGTGATTATTTGGAGATATTTTTCTGTAGTCCAATATATTAAAATTGTTAATTCAAATAAAATTGTTTTTGTTATTCTGTTAAATTGTAAAAACTGTTTAATTGTTAATGTTGTATTTTAAAGTGAGATTAGGTACATATTTGTAAATAATAATTGCCACAATAAATGAAAAAATGCAGTTTCTCTTTAAAAATTTTGATGTGTTTCATTTTTAGCCTAGTTTGACTAATAGTTGACAATTTAGTTTAACTTGCCTACATGATTAACATCATCAAAATTTTACGCCTTTAGGGATAGGCAGAGACAACGAAGCGCCATTTTCCACGATCCTGACAATTGACAATTTGCTTCCTTCACATCTATAAATTCTAATCACACAGACTCTATTTTGAAATAGCATTACGTAAGATTATTGTAATCATACTAAAATGCAGATGAAATTGGGCATTATGAAGTATTTCCATTAACATTCTTATTTTTAATTCGTTGTTATTTTTTATATAATAACATAATTTACGAATTAATTACTATTAGCCCCAGTGGCGTAGCGTAGCAGGGGCGGCACATTTAGGGGGCGGCAAAATTTTAAAAAACTAAAATTAATTGTTAAAATTTGAACCTGAAATTCATATTTTTGTTGTATTGCCCTGGACGATTGACTCCCATGTTACGCCACTGTACATAACCAATACTGTTTTTAGGGGCCCAGCCCTAAGTGCTTAGCACTAATTATAAATAATATTCGCTTAAGTGACGACCGGCGATATTTAAGAAACACGACAACGTTGTTATTTTATAGTGTATAGACGACATAGTGAAGGTCACGAATAACCGGTGGATGCAACTCGCATGTTGTTGCGTGGAATGGCGTTCTAAGGGAAGGAGGCCTATGTTCAGCAGTGGACGTCTTCTGGCTGATGATGATGATAGATGAGACAGTTGGTGGTCATTTGCCCAGGCTGCCGATCCGTGGTAGTATAACCACTTATAAGACTTTACTTAACGGTACAGACCTTGAAATAACGTTTTTGCATATTGGGATCATCTTGAAAGTTTCCGGTTTTAACTAGGACAGCATAAAGGAAGCGACTGCTTCTTGCGGTTATTTACTTATAGTAGTTACCATCGGCTACTTGCCGTAATTTATAGACTGCACCCCGGTCCTGATGTCAGGCGGAGCTTCAGCACTGCTACAATAAAAAAAGTAAACGTAGTCGTGTTTCTTAGGTATAGGCGGAAGCTAAGTTATAACAATACAATTTAAAATCACGTTTTAAAAGCAAATAACTTTAATTATGTCTTAATTTTATATTTTTTCTAAATTCTCCATGAATAATCGCATTATGCGTAAATTTTTTAATATGTAATTCTACAATACTTTTTTATGCCTACATATAATACATAAAAATTGATATATGTGGAAAGTTGGCAACACTTAGCTCAGTGTTGCCAACTCCTAAGACAGCCTACCTCCACATTTAAAAATAACATCTGTTATTTACCGTAAATTGGTCATTACCTAGTTTATTATAGAAATATTTTTTATATTATGTATCTACCACTGTTTCAATTTTTTTATATTTGTTAACAAAGAGCGTTTTTTTTTAATTCTAGTTTATTATATTATACTTGTTCATAATAGATGTCGTCTACACTTCGAGATGTCTGACAGTTTTGACATTAACCACTCGTTGCACTCACTGTCATAATTTGACTCGCTGGTGGGCCATCGAGTATGCTGGCGACTTTACGACTTAAATTGTCTTTTTTGTCTATAAATTTATATTTGACTAGACGTTCTACTTAGTTTGTGGTGATTTTTAAAAACGTTTATCGGCAAGAAAGTTTTTTTTACTGTGACTCGATATCTAACCTCGCCGTGCCTGATGGTAAGCATGATGGAGGTCCAAGAGCGCAGACGACTGAAAAAAATGTCTCAGCACTATTTCTGTGTTTCTTCACGCATCGCTCGAAGAATTCAATGTTGCAAAGCATTCCACTTGTCGACCATAAAATTTAATTACATTAACAAATTAAATCAGAATCAAAATGTATTTAAAACTTTAACTTTGTAACACGAAAATTCTATTATGTCTGCCTTCTCTATTTAGCTAGGATTGAAGGTTCACAAAAAAATTTAGTTTGGAAGATGCGATACGCTAGTTCAAAAAGCAACAACAATGATTACTAGGTAATTTGTATAGAAATACAAGTTTCATTTAGTTAAAAAGAAATCTTACAAAACTATTTTAATGTCTATTTTACAATGATTCTTATTAAATATTAAAATAATGGTCGTATTCCACACAAACGCCTCAGTAGCAGACCAGCACCCTCCTCTCCTCACAATGTCCTGAAAGCTAAATGTCCACTCGGCGCCCACGTTCTATCAACCCGGCTTCATTTATTCGCACTGTTCTTTATTTTTAAGATTTGAGAAGATGTTAACGCGTCCCAGGGTGATTATAAGTAGAATTTTCTTAGATTTTGCGCGAACATTAAACAATGAATTTTGCAAAAAAATGAATTAAACCGGGAACAATAAAATTAAAACGGAGTAGTTTTGGCAACAATGGCAGCATCGAGCAATAGGACAACCAACACCTCAGTCTCTTCGTGACCACGATGGCTGCAAAGCTCTTCAAACGTCGGAATAATAATAACCAAAAATAAACGCGACAGTAGCATAAAAGTTTAATTAATTGATTACAGTTAGGAGTAGTGTCAATTAGCTGATAGGATAACGCGCTGTCTTCATGTTAACAATTTTTTACATTTCTAAATCTAAAATATATTGTCTGCCACACAGCTTGAAGTACGTTTTTCAGTAACTGATTTACTGAAAAATCGGCGGTGCTGATTCTTCTTGAGATGATTAAATGGACGACGTTCGGTGTGTTTAAAATGGATTTCAAAATGTATCATGCGTCAGTCAATTTATTGCACTTTTTTTTATAAGTAAGTATGTGCAAAGTTTCCTAAAGTACTTTCAAATGTTAAGCCTGAGAACCTAAGGCTAAGTACATACTGTAACAGCTAAACATCAGTAGCCAAAAATGTCAATCAGTCATACAAAATATCGCCTATTGCCATAGGGATAGGTAGAGACAATGGAGAGCCTCTTTTCACGATCCTGACATAACTCTCGCTTCATTCACACCTACAATCTATGTGTTATATAAAAATCCTACTTATTAATATATACTATAAAACAGTTGTCTAAAATAATCGATACTGGAGAATATCTTAAAATTTATATAAAAATTAAACTTGTATTTCAATACAGTAAACAGATATCAAGACTCGATCAGAGAAATCCATCCATAGAAAATTTCCCTTTTTATTTTAAAAATCTACACAAATTCTCTCTCTTTAAAATCATTTTTGAATACCTATGTTCAAATTTAGTTATGTATTTACTATTACTAAAATAATCCCTTTATATTTTAACGTCATCCGTAAAAGAAATAGTTTTAGCTTAAAGAATTTGTTCCCGAATGCTTACAATTGATAAAACATCATTCATTTTGTATGGGGACTTGGGCTTAATTGTATTAACAGTTGCATATACATACATTTTAAAATAGTTTAATGTACGAAGATTATAATGTAATTGAAAAATATCCTTCATTATGCATAGTTTAGGTGTGCACAATAATCAAGCTATAATTATAACAGTTCAAAGCTATGGCGTGTCTCCGTGATTAACAGACGGCACAAAATCCATATCTTATTTTTCAAATAACTCAATTGCACAGCATTTAAAAGCAAAACTGTTATAAGTATTATCAATACAAGTATCGAAACTACCATTTGTATATTTTTTATCATTGGACATTAACAAAAGTAGTACAAAGAAGCCCAAAATGAATAATGTCCTTAAATAATTGACGACGTAATTTCATCCTTTTGTGAGTATATTCTACATTGTCTTTTTTGTTATCATGCACCAATTGAAAGGAGCGGATTATAAACAGCGGGAAGCGGTTCGTAGTCTCCACTCTAGAACCTTACTTCCCAATCGATTGTCGGTTCTTAGGGCGATGGAATACGTTTATTTTTAAAAATGTCCTAAAATAAGAAGTTACGAAGTAATCATAGCTAAATTCAAACATACTTTTTTTAGTCAACTCTTGCGTCTAAACACTGTTTGGTCATGAACGTTTTTAATTGTGCTTAGACAAATATTCAAATTCGTACCCTTTCTAAGATCAAGTCTTAATAATAACACCAGACTGGAGGCTAACAGGAACATTTGGATACATCCGTTTCTGATTCCGATGGCTTTATCATGTTGTCGCGTTCCTTCAATTCGAAAGCGTCCGCCTAAAAAAAGTAATTCAATCAATCAATCGAACTGTCACGCCTTTTTCCCATGGGGATAGGCAGAGACAATGAAGCGTTACTCTCTCGTTTCCCTCACATTTACATAAAAAAGGCAATTGCACGATTAAAGTAGGGGTTATTAAATAAATTATTGCATTTCGATATATGACAACGACAAGCCTGGTGTTAAGCTTGAGTGCGGTCCATAAATGTAGGAGACTGTGCCGGCCTAGTTAGACCGGCAACTTGCAAGCTGATTCTGAAACGCAACAAAAACACTTCACGGTCAGAATCAGTAAAACTGGAGGCGGTGTTGTAATGTTGCAAAATATGAGACAAAATAGGCCTCACATTCCTTATTCGGTAGTAGTCTTCTAAATATAGAGTTATAGACCATTTCTACATTACTATCTAAATAAATCCATATAAATCTCACCTTACTATCCCTAAATTCTTTAATTCTTCTTGCTAATGTCAAAAAGGTATTTTCTATATTTATATTATTTTTACACGACACTTCAAAGAACGGCATATCGAAGTCATCAGCTATCTGTAACATTTCAAAATTAGGTAAGTATCACTTACGGCGGCGTAACAATGGGGCGGCAGGACGGGCGAAATGCCACGATCCTCAGCCAGAGGGGCCCCGACCCAATAATTCGTTGCGATATATACATGCAGTCTTTTATCTGCAGTTATTTACGCCTTCGCCCCTGGATCGCACTCCAGTTTAACATGAGGCGACGTGCTATATTTAACATAGATATTAGGCCCGTTAAGATGCCGATGTAGTCAAATGTTAATTTCTGATCCATCTAAGCTTAACAATCGGATGAAAAATTTAATACCTAAGGGTGGCGACGATGTGGTCAGTTGTTTGATAGGTGGTCAAACATTGGCCGGCATAGCGACGGTGACCGAGGCAACCGTGAACTGAGGCGTTTTTTTCAGTCGTAGGGGCTCTTGGACCTCTAAAACATTATTTAAACCTTATTGCTTTAATTATAATAGGTATAAAGGTCATGCCATTAAAATTCGAATTATTCTATTCGAATTAACCTATTCCGTGCTGATGACCCAGATGTGTGTCATGAGAAGTTCTATTACGGTCACAACCCTCAGACTTAAAGCAGACAAGAGAAGATTTCGAGTCTATCAGAGAAGAGAGAGAGAGAGAGAGAGAAAGAATGCGTTTATTACCTTTTGACCTCTTTCTTTAGGCACAGCTCTTTGATTATCATTAACATCACTTTTGTTACCAACCAATACTTTTAAAACATCTGGCGAAGCATGCTGGAAAATAATTAATTTATATTATATTTCTTATTATTAATGCTCCACATATGACAGAGCAGAACCCCTTCTGATGTTAAGCTGGAGTCGCTGTCTATGAATTGAGGCGACTGCTAGTACAGTTAAATAACTGCAGTAACATGACTATAAAGTATTTTCCTATATTTTTTTTATTCGTGGTACATAGGTTGTTAAAACAAAAATATATTGATATGATCGCTATGACCTGCCCCTTGGGCTTACAAATATTATTTATATATTAAAACATATTTCATGTCGATATTTAAAAAAAATCACTTAAGCTAATGTCAATGATATTTTATACCTATATCTTGTACTAGCTGTGCCCGCGACTGCGTCCGCGTGGAATAGTTATTTTGGGAATCATATTAATTTTTTGTTTACCTACCTGCTCAGCTTTATTATAAATTACCTATAGCTGATACCCGCGACTTATTTTAGACGATTAAATTACGTAACTAATAGAATATATTTTAAAGTAGTTTTAAAAAGAATATATTTTAAAGTACTTCTGCGTAAATTATATTTTCAGTTTTATTTTCTTGTTCGCAAAACTCGCAGCCGCTTTGCAGCAGCAGTCTGCCGAGAACGCTGAGTCCTTTTTCTAGGCATTACAGTGACGAAGAAAGAACGAAGGAAATAAAAACTTAACCAAACTAACTGTATGCTTAAACTAAAACCTAACCTAATAAGAATTGTAAAACCTAACCTTGAAAGAATGTAGATGACACCTACAGGTATTATTTACAACAAAACAAAAAAAGTGTTATTGTGAAAATATTAGAAACAAAATACTATACTTAAAACAAACACTACCTACTATAGAGAAAACTACTACAAAATGAAATTGTATAAAAAAGGATTTTGCACGATGATATTATATCGTAAAAACAAATTAACGCTGCATTCAACCGATCAGTAGGGAGCCGACCGCATAGTATGCTTGTCTGTCTATAAATGACGCGCCCCTCCACTTTATTAGTTTATTTAAGTCATTTCGGGTTAGACAGACTATACCTTGTAGAGCTACACCCCCCTCCGCCTCGCCCGCAAGCACCGCTTCTCCTCGCCCGCCGGTTAGCCGGTTATTTTAAAATTGTATTATCTTATAAGATGTTTATTGAAATTATGTGGTGTCAATGACAATTTTGTTCACAGTTAAATATTCTTAATTAATAACACATTTATTTCGATAAAGAATAATATTATTATGTTAATACAATTCTTACAAATAATTTGTAATAATGCATTAATTTAGACTAAATTTGACTATCATAAAAACGGTTATTGTGAGTTAATCTTAAAAGATAGACATATACGGTCGCGGACATTTTTTTAGATAATTAAAAGAGAAATAATTCTTTCATACATATTTTTTGGGTATCTCGCACGGTTTTCGCAGCGCACGCAACGGAAACCCTCGAAGACGAATAATATTCCCCGTTTTTTCCACATTTTCGACTGTTTCTTCGCTTCTATAAGTCGCAACGTAATGTTTTATAGCTTAAAGCCTTCCTCGATAATTGATCTATCCAACACAAAAAGAATTTTTCAATTCGAACCAGTAGTTCCTGAGATTAGCGCGTTTAAACAAACAAACAAACAAACTCTTCCGCTTTATTATATTATATTATAGTATTATATTAGTATAGATTACGTCTTAAATTCTTTCAGTATACCCACCTCCTGTATATTTTTTAACCAATATGGCAAGTGATTGAAAGATTCAAGATTTGTAATATCATACATAAGTACAATGCCCATAGCACCACGATAATAGGCTGTAGTTAGAGTGCGAAACCTTTCTTGGCCAGCTGTATCCCAAATCTGAAGTTTAACTGGCACGTCATCTAAATATATAATTTTTTGTTTGAAATCTATGCCTGAAATAAATAAAAAACAAATTTGATTTCGAGTGTTTTTAATATTCAGGCACTTAGATATAGTTGTTTTTATTATAATTAAACTTATATAAATTACAAAAAACTTTGCGTATTTTTTGGTTTATTTGAAATGTTTCCTAATCTGACCTGCGCAATGCAAGTGCAGTTTTGCCAGGAACAAAGCAAAAATGCATCCAAAATGGAAGGTAGACGAAAAAAAATCATTTATAAAAACAAAAGATTGTTGAATGATGTCTGCAGTTAAAATAATTAATAACAACTGCTTATTTACATATCTAAGTGAATGAATAATAAACAGTACTTAAACTTATCTTTAAGTTTAATAAAATAGGTAATTCGTGCAGCACGAACGAAGACGAGAATAAGACAAAGAAAGATTTAGCTCTTACGAAAAATTACCTACACGTTTTTACTTACATTTACGTATTTTAATATAACAATAATATATGCGTTTAATTTAATAACTTGTTTATTATAGTTTGTAAGTAATAAACTATGATATTTATTAAAAAATGAAAGACTTACCTATTGTTGATATGTAAACATCATAATATCTCTCATCGCAATATCTATGCACTATACACGTTTTGCCAACATTAGAATCGCCTAGAATTAATAATTTGTATGTGGCAGAAAAATTTAGAGCCATCTTTTCGGTGTTTACTTTCAGGTTCAAATAACATGGACACCTGGCTTACACATCGAAGGAACTGTCAAAGTGCAAAAATCGATGCTCCGCTTGTACGCATGCGTGCACACCCTACAACTTGCAATGAGTATTTTATTAGGGGAACTTTCTTATTATTATTTAATATTATAAACAAATAAATTTTATAGTTCCATTAACAACCTATTCGTTAGCTAAAACAACCACATAAATAAATATTAAAATACTATTATTTATTTAAACATTAACAAAAGGTGATTTTATGCTAGTGGACATTAGGGAAAGACAGATAGGTTCTATATAAAAGGGTAGGTGCATAGAAAATAAACAAAACTTTATTATAAATAAGTAATACCAAAACTAAATTTCTTTGATACAAGCATTTTAGTAGCTTAGTAGAAACAAACTTAAAAAAACAGACAAACTCAAATGCAGGATAAAAGGCAAGGATACCCGTACGTACATACAGGAACAAAAACTTTTAGGCATAATTGAAATTGGCGTATTGCATCCGGTAATTTCTGTGCTTTCACGTTTGTGCCTGGTAGTTAAAATTAGATATATAAAAACCATTTTTTTTAAATACTATCAAATTTTATGACAAACCTCGGTTCCTTGACACACCCAATTTTATTTGATCGAGGAACTACTGGGTACTCTTCGTTTTGTTTTTTATCAATACTTCGTTTACCTACTAAAAAGAACCACAATAAAAAACTGTAATCCTTAAGGGTAATTGTAGACAATTTTATTTTTATTTTTTAAAATAAAATTGTATAACTCATTGGATATCATAAAAACTAAGCTGCCGAACACTTCAAACTATATTTAAGAAATATATTTCTGAAATAAATCGCCACTTTATTGCAGTTTAAATAGTTGTGCATTTATTTTGAAACGTGTATGCCTATGGGCTATTCTCCGATGCAATTGACGTCCAATGCCATAGTCAGGGCGTATGACAAATACGAGTATACTCAAGGGGCAAGGATATTCATGGAGCTAGTGTTCAGCTTCAACAGCGTACGAATATAATTTAAGCTGAGTCCAAAACGCAACTGAAATTCTTCACAATCTTTACTCCGGTAAAAATACAGATAGTGGTCATGTCTGTCGATACTTTTTATTGTCGTTTGATATTTTTATTATTTTACATTTATATACTAAGCTACTAAAGTGCTTGTATCATAGATACAGGACGACCAAAGTAGATATATCAAAAATACACTGGTACCAGTGAGTGGTTTATTTAGATAGATTTGCCGGTTTGCGTCACCATTGCACTGCCACTACACCAAGAATGCCAGTCTAGTTGGAAGTGGCAACTTTCGAGTTAATCCCGAAACCCGACTAAGACACTTCACAGTCTATACCTACACTAGGCAAACATCACTAACCGTCTGCTGACTAATGATTTGCCTTCATTCATTCACCTTCAGTATAACATCAGACGTACGCGGGTTCGATTCCCGGTCGGAGCAAATATTTGTTTCATAGCTTTTATTTGTAATATTTAATAGTAAGATTAAATTTACGAATATTTGTTCATAAAAAAAGAGACAGATATTTGCGGCGGTTGTCGAAAAGTGGTAGGCAGCGGTGCCCAGTCTGCCGTTCCGGGGTAGTACCACTACTTACAAGTATACAGAATGTGAAGTGAAAGTCGCGTTTTAGGATCGCTTGTAAGTTGCTGGTTTCAACTAGACCGGCATAGTTGACGTGACTACTACTTACAGTTTCAACAGTTATACTGACTACAGTAGCAGTCACCTCCATTTATGCCCCGCATTCCAGCTTAACATCAGGCGGGTGCAGTCATATGTCGAGAGTCGAGTCACAATAATAAGTGCCGATCCAAAGCATTATAACACAATAAAAAAAACTATCTAAATAAGTAGCATTTATTTTTTTTTTTTTATTGTGACTCGACATATGACAGCACCCTGCTTGATGTTAAGCCAAAGTGTGGTCCATGAATGAATGTCACTGCTACTACAATTCAATAACTGTGAGTAGCAATCACATCCACTATGCCGGCCTAGATGGAACCGGCAACTTACAAGCTGATCCCGAAACGTGACCAAATCACTTCACGGTCTGTATACTTGTAAGTGGTGGTACTACCCCGGATCGGCAGACTGGGTACCACTGCCTACCACTTTTTGATAACCAGACCCGAAGCAAATATCCATCTCTTTTTTTTTATTAACAAATATTTGCAATATTTAATACTATTAAATATTACAAATAAAAGCTATGAAACAAATATTTGCTCCGACCGGGGATCGAACCCGGGACTATACGCGCAACAAACCAGTCGCTAAACCGTTCGTCCACGCCTGTCGTCTTGTTTTTTTTTGTTTCCATAATGTTAACGTTGAGTACTCATTGTAAATTAGAGAGGAACTGTCTATCCCACACAAGCAACTAGCTTAATAAGAACATTATCATAAGCAACCTACTGTGAAAATAAATAATTAAAAATATATTTATTTTATGCGACGACACTGTCTCTATGAATTTGTATACTCTAAGAATACACCCCTGTCTTGCCGAAGGGTATGTATTGGCGATATTTGTATATACATCTACCTATAATGGCCATCTCAGCAAAATGTCAAGGTAAAGTATTCTGTATTTATTTCTTGATTTATAACTGATGTGTTGTTGTATAATTATTTACGGCTGTGTACGATGATTTGTCAACTTGTATGTTTCTTTTATAAATAAGGTAATAGGTGCATGTTGTTTTTTTTATTGTGACTCGACATGTTATAATCGCACCCACCCGCCTTATGTTAAAAGATGTGACTGCCACTATAGTTCAATAATTGTAAGTAGTATTCACATCCACTATGCTGTCCTAGCTGAAATCGGGAACTTACAAGCTGATCCCGAAACATGACTAAATCACTTGACGGCCTGTCTACCGTGGTGGTAGACTGGGCACCGCTGTCTACCTCTTTGACAACCAGACCCGGAGCAAATATCTAAATATCTGCCTCTTTTTTTAATAAAAAATATTTGTAAATTTAATCTTACTACTCGTATTATTACAAATAAAAGCTATGAAACAAATATTTGCTCCGACCGGGAATTAAATCCGGGAAACCCGCACAACAAACTTTTTCGACTGCCGATTCAGTCGACAGGATGCTGATGCCTTCATTGACCAATGGCCAAAATCCAGGAACGTTCCAAGGAGCTCTTTAACCTTGGTCTTATTTATTTTTACACCTGAGATACCCGCCCATGCTAAATTGTTTCAATTCATTTCATTAATGAATAATAATGGTTTCTTTTGTTATTAAACACGATCCCAATAATAAAGTTGACAGAAACGTATTGTCCTCACAACGTAATTGCTCTTCTTATCCTAATTGACTGCTTCCATATCTAAAGTTGCCTTTAAACTTAAGGTGTTCATACACAGAGAAAAAAACGCGTTTGATCTAGTATTATAACTATGTAGAATGATTGATAACCTTCAACCCGGTCTGGAAACTTACTATTCATAAAAAACAGAATAAAAGAAAAAAAAAACCAAAAAGAAGCTCGGCATAGTTCCTCTAAAATACAGTTCGAGCTACTAGTTCGAGCGATGGATCATGTTTGTACCTAGGATTTTTTTGGTCAATAAAATTATTCGTTGTTGTTTAGCTACTTTTCTCAGATACCACACTCCCACTCCCAGTAGATAAGGCGACGGAAATAATGATAAATAGCTTAATTAAACATTAAAAATTGCCATTAATTTAGAAGAAAGTTAAGATTAATACAATAACTTACAGTCTTACCACGGTTATTGCAACATGGTAAAAACGTTAAGTTAAAAATATGTTGAATAACCGTTTAAAAATGTCGTATAATTAATTTCAATAGCATAATTCAAAGAAAACTCAATTTGAAAGTACCTCAAAGCCATTTATTCTTTAAAACTTTATACACGAAGTTGATAACGCTAAATATTCTCTGCCTGTAAACCTAAGGGATATCAAAAATGCATTAAAATAAATGCACATAATGATAAATACAAATAACTCAAATATCTTATAAACAGACGATTCGAATTTCAGTGTATGAGCAGGCTTATACTTATAGTAATCCTTCACAACCCACGTGATTCTAAACAAAACAAAATACGTGGGTTTTAATGAGGTTTTTTTCAATAGTGTTTATTATACTCGTACAGTGCAGTGTCTTAAAATATATTGGGATAAGGAGTAATACGTTGTCTTTTATTATCTCATACTGTTTCAACCACATACATACCTATGTTAGTTTAATATAGCGTTATTGTGGCTCGCATATGACATGTACCCTTCGTGATGTTAAATTGGAGTGCGATCTATGAATGTAGGCGACTACAGTCAAATTAGCTTAGAGACGTTTTTGTATTTGTAGTAGTGTGCCTAAGAGTGCGTTTTCAATATTAACACACGTTACGAGAACACGATAGGTCCTCAGGTTTTAATTGGAAGCGAACGGAAGATAGCCAGAAAATTTTAATGAAAAAGCACGAAATTCGGTACTTACGAATTGACTGTTTGATAAAAATTGTAGAATATCCCGTACACAAAACCGACCAATTGTTTTCACCGACAAAACATATATACATACGTCACATACCCTCTCGAAATCTTGGTCAGATGGATGCACTTCAGGTTTAAAGCGACATATTGAAAATGACTCATCTGTTGTAATTGTATGTGAACGTAACATGGAAATAGTAATTCACGTGTCCACAATATGCCTTCCGGGAGTCGTAGGCGTGCGTCTGTGAGCTGCATTAAGAGCTCCATTTATTTTACTTAAACCTACATACTTCGGCTACACCTAAACTGCCTGTTCTGTTTACTTTTTTCATTTAATTTTAATTGTGTCGCCTCATCTGACCTCGACCTGCTGATGGGGTAACCATGATGGAAATCCAAGAGCACCGACGACTGAAAAATAACCGTCATAGTTCCCACTTATAGCCTCCATTCATGAACCGCCATCTACGAGTATCTTAAAATGGCGATACACGACGGCAGACTGGGCACCACTGCCTCATCATTAGCCAGAAGGCGTCCACTGCTGAATATAATCCTCCCTCTTAGAACGCCGTTCCGAACATCAAGATGGCAGTTGCATCCACCGGTTATTTGTGACTTTTACTATGTTCAGTCCACCTACTGGTAGGAGGCCTACCTACGCTGCGTCTTCCGATTCGTAATCTCCACTCTAGAACCTTTCTTCCCCATCGGTTGTCGGTTCTTTGAGCGATGTGGTCAGCACATTGCCACTTCAGCTTGCAAATCTTACGAGCTATGTCGGTAATGCTGGTTCTTTCCGGATTCCATCGAGCAAAGACACACACAAGCATAGCTCTCTCCATTGTCCGCTGAGTGACTATAAGCTTTTCCAACAGGTCATTATTTAAGGGCCACGTTTCAGTGCCATATGTCATCACTGGCAATACACACTGGTGAAAGACCTCAGGCTTGTCTTTTTTATTTTTTTTTCAGACATGACATCTGACCTCGACCCGCCTGATGATAAGCGAGAGGAGGTCCAAGAGTGACGACGACTGAAAAAACCTATTTTGTTCACGGCTGCATCAGTCGCCGTCACTATGCCGGCCAAAGGTGTTTCTTCTCGCATCCCTTGAAGGATCCAAGGTCAAAGGATGGAATGAACACATGGGCAGGCAAAGCATTCCACTTGTCGATCGTTCTACAAAGAAAACACGAACTTTTTAGTTCGACTGCCGATTCGGTCGATAGTATGCGGATACTTTCCCCGACCTGTGTTAAAAGACGAGGTATGAACAAGGTTAAAGTGATTTTCGAAACATTCTCCGTGAATTTGTCTTCAGGCACTGCGGGATGTTTGACGAAAAGATATGCGCAGTGGTAGGCACCACTGCCTACCACTCTTAAAATTAAAATAGCGTTAACAGGCATTATTTTTAGCGTGTGTGTAGCTAAAGTATGAGATAGTGCATATCTATAGGATTCATCTCTTAGCTGCAGTGTCTCTATGTAAATGTCTTATGTATTTGTATGAGACTGCCACTACTACGGTGAAGATCACTGATAAGGTTTGCTTTGTTCTTACAGTTTTTGCGGAGACATTTTATGTGATAGTTATTTTTAGCTTTACATATTTTTATTATATTATTTATAAAAAACCTACAACGTTGTTCATAATTTATATATATTTTTATGAATTTAAATTCAGTTTTTATCATTTGTTAATTAATTACGCCTTAGACTATGAACTATAATTAGTTTCCTGTGGTCTACGTCTTTCTGATGAGTAGTAAGTGCTATTCTCCCAAGTGCCGAAAATAATAAATGTTTTTTTTTGTATCATAGAAGCTGGGCGACCAAATTACATTATGTATATCAAAAATACATTTGTATCGGCAAGTTGTTTTGAACCGGAGGCTCTTGGTTTACGAGACTATTCCACAACCACTAGACCACGGTCATTTAACTTGTACTCGCAAATATCTTGTACCTACTTTTTTACGTAATTGTCTGTACGATGTTAATCTTTTATTTATTTATACAAAAGGCAGACCAACAGCACACATAAAAATAATTGAAAAAACACGTATTCTAATTTCTGTGCAGCATATTGTACGCATTGACTAAAATAATACAGTAAGAATAAAAAAAAATGTATCATAAACAAAATCTTCAGCAAATCTTAAAGCAGAGAAAACGTAAATAAATAAGAAACTATTTTCTTACCCAAAACGGATCATTAAAAATAATACGCAATTTAACTTTTAAAATGACTGCAGAAAATTTCACACACGTGTCATAAGTTCGTATGAAATGTTATAAAAATTAAAAATACACGAAACAAGCGTATGGAATTTAAATGAGGGACAAATTAAGGACATTGGCACTTTCAATTTTAATGTCATATTCTTTATAATTACGTAAAGTGTGAAGAGGTTAACGAGATGTTACATACGGATTACAACTTTAATATAGTCGGATTCCTTATTAGTGAACGATTTCACTAATATATAACTAATATATTGATCTAATGAACTAAAAAAACAACATCATTATTTAAATTGTGACTTATCATATGACAACACCCCGACTGATGTTAGGCTGGAGTGCGGTCAATGAATAAATAGCTTATAGTTATTTATTCATAAAAAAAACAACATCATTATTTTTAATTATATTATAAATCTGATATCGATGGTTGCGTTAAACGAGGCAAACTAATGAGGGTGTTTTCCGGCCAAATCGGAGACATTCTCAAGAAAGCTTGCCTAGTGCCCATAACTGTAGAGTTGTATAAAGAGAATTTTGAGGAAACCAAGGAAGTTGTGTCAGGATCGTGGCAAGTGGCGCTTCAATGTCTTCGTCGTCACGCCTTTATCCATGTGGGAAAAATGCGTGACGATTTGACTGATTGATTATTTCCTAAAACAACAATACGGCTTATTAGTAACTGACCTACACTAACAAAGCTATATGACCTTGATACTGAATTGAATCATCAAACGAAAGTGATTATCACTCATTACCAACACTTTCCAAGTTATTATACGGTATTTGTTGAATACATACAAGATATATTTAATTAATTTTCTCTTTTCATTTCTATACTAAGCTACTAAAGTGCTTGTATTATAGGACGATAATACAATGGTACCGGCAAGTGGTTTTGAACCCGTGCTCTTGGTTTGCATGACCATTACACTGCCACTAATGTTTTTTTTTTATTGTGACTCGACATATGCCAGCACCCCGCTTGATGTTAAGCCGAAGTGTGGTCCATTAATGAATGTCACTGCTACTACAATTCAATAACTGTGAGTAGCAATCACATCCACTATGCCGACCTAGATGGAACCGGCAACTTACAAGCTGATCCCGAAACGTGACCAAATCACTTCACGGTCTGTATACTTATAAGTGGTGGTACTAACCCGGATCGGCAGACTGGGTATCACTGCCTACCACTCTTAATTGGATTTAACTTGATCTAAGATAATTATAGAATGTAATAAGGTATTTTTTATTGAGACACCATATCTAATCTAAACTTATCTGATGGTAAGCAAATGGAGATCCAAGAGCATCAACGACTGAAAAATCGTTCCTTTTTACGTTTGCCTCAGTCGCCTTTATATGCAGGCCAAAGATGATACTTTACGCTTCGATTAAAGAATCCAAGATTAAAGGATGGGGAAAATACATAGGCTGGTAAAATATTCCATTTGTCGATTGTTCTACAAAGAAACGACTTCCCAAAACTTTTAGTTCGACTGTGAATGTGCGTTCCACTATGCCGGCTAATTCTGGCAACTTTGAAGCTGATACCTAGTTACTCACAGTCTACACCCGAAAGCTTTTCGTCTTAAATGATGTTATTAAAACGAAACGCTATGTAATATTGTGTATACGTAGTAGGTACAATCAGCAGCAGATATATCTGAGCACGCAATGTGATCAAATGAATCTATACATACAGGGTTATCATTACTATCTACACACCATTAGATGTCATATCAATGTGAGCATTCAATGCGTCAAAAATATCTATACACGCAAATAGTCAAAAATATCTACACACTCTTATAATATGTAATATTTTAAAACAAATTTACTGAATTGTCTGTTGACATATTTTTGACAGGTGAATGTGTAGATATTTTTGACTAACTGATTGTATAGATATTTTTGACGCATTGAATGCTCAAATTAATATGACAACTAATGGTGTGTAGATATTTATGATCATCCTGAATGTATAGATACTTTTGATCACATTGCGTGCTCAGATATATCTGCTGCTGACTGTACCTAAATCATGACAAAAAATAAAACAGAAAATTGTTATTAGCAAACCACACGACTTATTTATTATTGTTCCTTTAAGCCTGGGGCTAGTCATAACAATTGAGGTAACACAGTCAGGAGGGCTTCATAAAACATGTAAATTCTAGGGAACTACAGCTTCATTTGTCAAACAACCGCAAGACATAACTGCGCGTGCGCCGGCGGCTTGTCCCCGTCCCAAGATCTATTGTAAATGGCGACAATTTTGACATTTGAGGTCCCATTGCAATTTCACAGTGTTTATATTGCCTCGCTACTGTGCTCGAAATTCCTCAGCCAATTCAATAAGGGTTGCTACACAATTCTACAATACGAATACAAGACAAGAATTCGAACTCATATTAATCGAGACGCTATGAGATATTTTGTTTATTATTGTGGATGCGGTCTGTTAAATTGGAGCATTTTTTTATTGTGACTCAACATATGACAGCACTTCGCTTGATGTAAAGCTGGAATGTGGTCCATGAATGGACGTCACTGCTACTACAATTCAATAACTGTAAATAGCAGTCACATTCACTATGCCGGCCTATTCAACTAAGGCGACCGTAATGTAGTGGCAGTGCAATGGTTACGCAAACCGAGAGCACGGGTTTAAAACCACTTACCAATGTATCTTTGATATATGTACTTTGGTTGTCCTGTTTCTTGAGTAGCTTAGTATAGAAATATTATTTAATAAAAAAATTAAACCGGCAACTTACAAGCTGATTCCGAAACGCGACCAAATCACTTAACGGTCTGTAAACTTGTAAGTGGTGGTACTACCACGGATCGGCAGACTGGGTACCACTCTTTTGAAATTTGGAAGTTTTACAAATCATCGTCATCATGACAGTCTTTAGTCGTCTACTACTGGGCATAGACTTTCCCCTGCTATCTCCACCCTGCTGCAGCGACCTGGATTCAGTGGTTTCCTGACCCCTTAAGCAGGTCGTTAGTCTACATTGAAGGCATGGAAGTGGGCAAAATCCTGTCTGTATAATCATGGTCCAGACAGAGACATGATATAAAGAAGATAGTTCTACAAAATTCCTTTTATAATATTTTTACTGTGACGTTTTGACCTCGACTTGCCTGAAGTAAGTAAGGCCCTCTCCAAATGACTCAGTTTTTGACAGCCTCAGTCGCTGTCACTATGTCGCTTGAAAGATCCAAGTTTATAAGATAGGAGCTGGTAAAGCATTCTACTTGTCGATTGTTCTACAAATTGGATCTCTCGTATGTTTCATGAGTCAGCCCTATTGATGTGTAGCAACTTAGTACAGCCCTTTCACTTTGTGGATTAAAGGGAGTAATGGAAAGTCACGCTGGATAGAATTATGTGGACAAACGTGTGTGAGATATTTGTCATGTTACCTAATTTATATTATTTTAGAAAGATTACTTTAGTCTTATAAACATTGCGTGGTGTATTGTTTAAAACAATTAATAAAATAAATTATATTGTCACGCCTTTTTCCCACAGCGATAGGCAGAGACAATGGAGTGCCACTTACCACGAACCTGACACAGCTCCCTCACTAGCTTAATACGCTTAAGTTCAATACGCTCGGATTGCAATACGTCTTATAGCATTTATTTGTAATATAAATTGGATATTACAAATATTTGTTTAGAAAATATGATGCTGACAATATCTTAGGAAAAGACGTAGATACGCGCTCCGAACAGGCACGAAACTATGCTAATAATGAAAACTTAATTCAGTGTCACGATGCAGAGCAACATATATTTGTTTCTTTTTCGCTCTTAATAGCTATCATTTCGTCCTACTTCCACTTTTGTGTGTCGTGGATGTTCAGTCAAACTCGTGCCATTAGCGACACTAACAGCCGGTTGCACCAAAAAATTTTCAATTTACGAATTTAGTTTTACTTTATACTTATTCTATTACGTTTACTATTACGAAATCGTGATTTCGTTTGGTAATAATTTTATATCGAAACTACTATTTATATATGTTTTTATCATTAGAAATAACAAAAGTAGTACATAGAAACCTAAAATGAATGATGTCCTTTAAATCTGTATAAATATCCGTTAAACGTAAATGTAAAATGTGAAGTTAAAGAGTGGTGCAACCCATTTTTTTCTTCTACTTACTTCTACAAATTTTTTGGTACAACCGGCTGTAAAACTCGTGTAGGTGACGTATCTACTCATTTTACTTAAAATATCATTGATTGCTGATATTTACTTCAAGCGGAGTGTTGTCATATGTCGAGACACGATAAGATGATACAAGAAGACTATCAGAGTGGAAGACACAAGGAGTATGCCTATTCGTTATACTTCTAAATATAATAAATTGCTTGATTATTTTTTTATTTGGACTATTAGGTGCGGTGCATCTGGGGTCACCTCATATTGCGGTCGTTTTTAGTCGTGAGCATCAGCCTTACTTTCCTTTTTTTTATTGTGACTCGACATATGACAGCACCCCGCTTACTGTTAGACTGCAGTGTGGTCCATGAATGGATGTCACTGCTACTACAATTTAATAACTGTGAGTAGCAGTCACATCCACTATACCGGCCTAGTTGGAACCGGCAACTTACAAGCTGACCAAATCACTTCACGGTCTGTATACTTGCTGTTTAGATCAATAGAAATAACATAAATACAACAACGAATGGCCCTTTATTCTATAATATCTAACGACCCTAATAGCTGGCAATCAATAAAAATAAATCTGGTAATATGTTTTTCTAAAGGAATATACTGACAGGACAGGTGTGCGATGACCTAAACTCTACACTGAGTGGCAAATCGCGCAACTTATTAACGTCGTGCATAAAATCGACCCACGTTTGTCACGAAACAAAAGTCTGCGCCACTACCTTTGGACTACTTTGTAAGTCAATAGAGTCATTTGAGCAAATTGTCCGTGGTACTTGTATGTGTGGGTATTTTATGGCGAGATTTGACAGCTTACTTTTATAGCTATATGCAGAAATGTTGGTATACATAATACTTTTTATTAATTTATTTTTTATATACATGCCTTAATAAGCAATAAGATACAATCAATGAATCAAATTGTCTCACCTTTTGTCCACAGGGATAAGCAGAGACACTTGCCACGATCCTGATACAATAAGATCGCTTCCTTCCTCGCTTCCTTCCCATTCACAATAAGATACATTGTTTACAAAAAAAGTCTTAATTGATACAACTTTGTAAAAGTTTATCAAATGTGATACCAAGTTTTTTACTCCCGTGATACCTGCCCCGCCACACATCGGCTGAAGCATCCGTATTTTGTCGGCTGAATCGAACTAAAAGGCGCGTCGGTTCTTTCTAGAACAATTGACAAATGGTCCTTTCTTTGTGCGCTTGAACACACAAGGGAAGAATCTTCCCATCCTATAGCGGTCCTTGGAACCTTCAGGCGAAGTGTGAAAAAGCCGGCCGGCATAGTGACGGCGACTGTGGCAACCGTAAACTGAATCTTGGATTAAGGGGAAGTCAAGTAACTATCAGGCAAGATAAGGTCAGATGTCAAGTCACAATAAAAAAATACAACTTTGCTACCGGAAGAAGAGATCTGATTCGCTCCGGTTTAGATAGTGGTCTAATTCATAGGTATCATCATGATGATGATGATACCTATATTTTCGATCATTTAAGTTAAATAATCAATAATCTATCGATCATCATTGCGCAGATATTATAACTTCATTAGCCCACGCATCTTAAGGTACTAAGTATTCTATAATGTCAATAAATTATTTCCTTATCACAAATAAACCTCATTCATAATCATTATGACATAGATAATACATAACGTAATGAATGTAATTTCTAAGAACTAATAGTTTGTGTGTGCGTCATGCCGGCGATTGCAGCCTCTCCCGACGTCATCGCGAACTCACTTTAATATCTATTAACAACGCATGACTATCACTTTCAGCCAGTACTCTATTGTCCGCGATATGATCTTTTTTGTTTAATCTACCCGCAGATCCGGTCGATGTGTTACCTAATCGATGTGACCGCACTTGTGGGAAATGCGAGTTGAATCATTCTAATTGTACTATTACTTTCAATTGAGCGTCACAATTGTTTAAATAATATAAATGAACTCAGTGCTTTAAAGAATCTCTTCGAGATAATTTTGTGGAATTACAAATATGGTTGCGATGAAATAAAAACTAAAGTGGCAATAAAAGACATTATGATTCGTAAATTGTTGTTTTGCATGTAAAAATAAATATCCAACAATAGCAGTTTCTTTGTTCAGCGATAAATTGAATCTGTGCAGAGGTCACGGCGCAGCAAGTGTGTTCTGGAGGTCACCCTGGGTGTGTAGAGGCATGAGAGGTTCCGGGAACGAATGTGACAAGCGAGCTTATTGTACGCAAATTGTTCGCGCAAGGTCCCGTGTTTTAAATGTCAGCACTGTCGGCGCCGGCGCCGGCGAGACGTCCCGCGCCATCAACAACAACACTTTGTTCATATAATCCGCTGCAGACCTTAGAACTCAATAGCTCTAAACATAAAACCATGAATGCGGTACTATGCGATGTGTCTATCTAATAGCTAAGCCATCGTTAATCATAGGTTTGTAATAGCTTAGGTAATGCCTCGATCAGAGTTCCCCATCGCGGTAATTTAATAGCGTCAGTCCTTTGGGATATCAAATAGGCAGTATATCATAGTGGATGGGCCGCAGCTTCAATAGGAAGTGTAATGAATGCGAGGGAAAAGTGTGCGGGGTTGTATAGGGCTTACACAAAGAGCCATATTGGATACATTCAATAGGGCAAATTATCGAGGCAGTGAGTTGATATCGTATGGCATCTCTTGTCGCGGAAATGTCTTCGGCGCGGTTATGACGGGGCGTTTTTCTCGGTGACTCTTTGACCCGGGGTAAATAATGTTCTTATACAGGTTTTGATGTTGTTTTTACATTTTCTGAATAGTTGTAAATGACTTCGCCTGTAACTAAGAACGTTTACATTAAAGTAGATGGTATTAATAGATGGATCGCATAGTGTGCGAAACTTTATCCTGCTAATAAAATATCGTTTATACTAAGTATTTATAAACAAAATAAATGTAAGGATTTTACAATACAATATAAACCTGATAATAAATCATGATGCTGTAATAGCTTTTAGATTTTATAATTTAACTATCTCTATCGCCCATTAAAATAATGTGAAAAGCTTAAGATAATTTTGCAGTGAAGCAGTCCTAATGACTTATTTGTGAAAGAATTTTATTACACAATTTATTTGCCTCTATTGCCGATAGATCTTATTTTAGTGTCCACGCATATTGAAAAATGCTTCTCTAACTTTAATGATTATACTATTTTTACTAAAATTCCACATGAGGCACTAAAATAGATCGGTTTTATAGGGAATGTAATTTTTTTCGATCAGCAATGAAATATTTCGCCATAAAGTTGTATAAAATATTGTGGGCTCTTGGAAAATTGTAACGTCTCACATTTTATTAGTCTTCGCTTTATTAAAATATTAAACTGAGGATATTATAAATAACCTTTAGCAAAATAATGTGCTGTGTTTTAATTAAGTTATTTAATGTTTTGATGACAGTGTTACGCAGCAACGATTGATCCTGATATCGTAAAGTTGTTCACGACATGTGGGACTATCTGGAATTCAGAGACAATAGAACTCATACTCATTAGCGAGCGCGAGTTTGAACAATGAGTTGCAGAGTTTTTTAGTGTTTAATTTTAAAATGTTTTGACTGGAAGCTTCGAAACCTTTTCATTGAGTAGCATAAGTTTGATTGATAAGACGTACCTGGTGCATGCATTTGACGGAGAATTCTGGAAGAACTATGTACTATGTGATTGTAATTTTGGATTAACTTTGAAGACAATAAATAGCTTCCACCAAAATAAAATGAAATCATTTGTTTCGCATAGGCCCTATCGGCTCTTCCAAATTGTTCTGCACATTGTTTCTACTATGATTTCTAATAGGAATATGACAATAAGGATTACACAATTAATTCGTGAATTAAACAAATTTATGCTGCCTATTTTTTGGTATTGGCAGCATAATTTATTTTTGGGTATTGGGTATATTTACATTTTTTTTATTATTCCGATGTTTCGAGCATTAAATTAATAATATTACGATAGTATATAACTCAATGGTTTCGAGAACTTTGCAGCAATCGTGGTCACGGAGGAGACGCGTTTGCGCAAAAGGACATCATTCATTTTGTATGGGGACTTGAGTTTAATTGTATTAACAGTTGTATAATATGCATTTTAAATTGGTTTGATGTACGAAGATTACAATCTAATTGTAATATATCCTTTATTTTGCATAGTTTAGGTGTGCAAAAATATCAAAACTATAAAGTTCAAAGCAGAACAAATGTGGCGTTGATTGAAAGATTATACAAAAATCATTTTTTTATTTTCCAAATAACTTAATTGCACAGCAGTTAAAAGCGAAATTTTTATAAGTTTTATCAATACAAGTATCGAAACTACCATTTATATATTTTTTTATCATCGGACATTACAAAAGTAGTACAAAGAAGTCCAAAATGAATGATGTTCTTTAAGAAAAAACCATAAAATAGTTTTTAAATTAACATGTCACGAACCATAGGTCATAATATTTTTGGACCATACGTCAGTCTAAAAAATACAATGTATATAAACATAAGATTGCTTAGCCAATCATCTATTAATCACCGTATATGCAGATGTTTACCGTCATTAACCCACGCTGCTTAAATCTTAAATTGCCTAATTAAGTTGGTTTTAAAGAATTATATAACACTGTTTCTTCATAGTTCGCTTTATCATCGTAATAAATAAACAGTATTGCCTACCTCAACTTGGTTAGTTGTAATAAATCTTAGTAGAATTTGCAATAAGGAGACAAAACTGATGGTGCAACGGTATGTGAGCTATCTGGATAATTAGTAAATGCACGACTATTCTAGATAGGTACTTGGAATACTATCTCTTCCTATTACAGTGATCCATCATTTGTGATTAAATCTCATATTATTAGTGTAAGGATTAAAGTGACAGATAGAGGTCTGAGTCTAAGCGTCTATGAGTCTAGGACTGGTCGACAATTGGAGAAATGATAGGTACTTGAGGATATATGAGATGGAGTCGTCGGCACTCTTGGACCTCTTCTTGCTTACCATCAGGCGGGTCGAGGTCAGATTTTTTAGTAGTGTTTTTCTTTCAAGACCTAATCTAGTTACCGGATCTATTCTAAAAAACATTTTCCTACTCACGTCTACCGTTGCATTTGATTTAAATTTTACATTCTCGGTTTTTTTAAAATCCTAATTATAGTTGGAAGACTAATTTATAATAATAATTCATAACATTTTTTTAAATTTTATCTCATTGTCTATTTTATCTCAAAAAAGTCAATTATAACTTAGGAAATACGGTACGCAGCACTTATTTATCTATCTCCTAAGAATTCAAGCAAAACTTATAAATTTCGCATAATCAAATAACCTCAATCCTTGCTAAACAAAACAATATTAATAGATAAATCCTATTAATTTATTAGGGCCTATGCGATTATATATATTTAAATAGATAAATTCTATAAATAATACGCCTTTATTTCCACAGGTATAAGCAGAGACAACGGAGCACCACGTTCCCCGATCTTGACATAAATCTATGCTTCCTTTACATCCACAATTTTCTCCATACATGGTTATGGGCGAGGTAAACTCCTGCTTTTTTTAGGAATGTCCCTGTTTTGATCAACGAAGAATCTTCTGTGTCTGCCCCGTTTATCTTTTTACTCGCCTCTGATTTATAAAATATCAGATTTATAAAATATTTTTAGGGAGACTTTAGATATAAATATGATCATTAGTACTAACCAATGAACAAAATGTAAACTGTAATAATGGATAGCATACTAGCTAACAACTGGCGTTATGATTAATATATCGGGCCACAATATTTAAAAAAATCTATCGATCCTGTGGGTGATCTTCCTCCGTCCAGCGCTGGTTTCGTACCTGTGGAAAGACGAGAAGGTAAGGTTATAGAGTTGTTCGGAATATTCGCCCGTATGGTACTTACGGTACTTTTTCTATTTATTTATTTTATTTCAAAACTAATTGTAAAACTCTAATGCTTCACAGTATTATCATTTATATTTGACGAGGTGCTAACATAGTATTTAGGCTAATTGAATAGCTCGTATGTTTGTTATGTCATGTTTGTGTAAAATATTGTACGTGGTAAGGTCGATGACACATTTTTGCATACCGGTTCATGATTGATAGTTATAATTAGACGTTAGTGTGTAAAGTTGTAAACAGAAAGGCAAAAACCATATTTACTTATTTTTTTATATTCGCTTTAATATAATTAAGCTATTTAATAAAAAAACGGATGTTTAGGACTTTAATAATTGGCTTCCACTCGCTCTTTGGCGAAGTCCAATCATTAATGTGAGGTTAAGGAACAGTTTTACTTATTAGAAATACTTATGTACATTTTGAATCTTTCGTGATTTACAGAATGTGTAGTTTGAAAAAGAATTGAAGTATAAAAAAACAAAGTACATATTTTTGTATATTTTAGTCTTAATAAAAATAAGTTCCTTATCCTCTGTTTCTTATAAAAAAAATAGAGGCTGTAGATATTTCCAGTTGATCCTAAAACAAACTATCTAAAGAATATTTTAAAACCGCTAATAAATAATTTAATATCCTTAATTATAATTCCAATCATAATTACATAATATTCTTCCGTCTACATGTTGGTTTAGTTAAGTGTGGTGTTGTTCTGGTCTGTGCTAAAATTAGTGTTATGTCATTTAGAATGTTCTGTGCATCTGCGCAGGTTATTGATCGAAATAACCTAAATATTTCCTTCGAGTAAGTATTATTTTCTATTTATATTTTCTAGTACTTGTAATAGTAGGTAGTTCATTATCCTCGTCCTCTTCTCAAACCCCCTCAGTGTTGAGAAACGTGATGATTTGATATGCTTTGCCACTCTTCTCAACGTCACTCTATTTACTGCTGCGTGGATCGGTTAATTAAAGGTCTGTAGACTACTTGGTAAAACCGCCGTATGGGGTTTAATTCCTTGTACTTTCTGGACACAAGTAGCCTTTCTAGTTTCTACTCATTTCTTCTTGAAATGGAGCCAATGTCTTTTCTCATTCTCCAAGCATTTCAGGATTGATTTGTGCGTTTTGCTGTCCACGTGTCCTAACTTTAATAGATTTTATTATTAAAGTTAGGACACTTTTAGGGCATTTTAGGGACAGCATGGTTTTAAAAAATGTCTACTTCGGAGTACATTTTAGGATTGGTATAATGTAAAACCTACTTTGAATACTAAACGTCCTTATAATTTTGTTTAATCCTATTAAAGAACTTAAATTCTCAACAAGTCTAAATCTTTATTAAAAAATATCTATTGCCCCAAAATTCATTCCTTTGTTATTTCCTTTTTTATTTCCTTCTTTATTATTTTAACAAATATATCTTGAATTATCGGATAAACAAAAGACTGCTGAAAAGATATGATAAATATATTGTTAAATTTGTGTAAATTCATTTAGTTTTTTATTATAATATCATTCAGTTCCTTTATATTTTGACAATAACTATTACGTTAGGAAGTTGAATTACATAAATGTTCATTACATACAGACTTCATTTCGAATATTCTATGTGTAAAGTTTGCGGATATTATGTGGAATGTATGTAAGTTTTTAGGGCGTATACATAGTATGTGACAAGGCCACACTTGTTGTGGGCAATCCTGTCAAAACAACGACAATCTGGCACGAAGTATTTAGAAAGTATTTGCTATTACAATATAATTATATAATGACTTTGTATATATGCAAATATTTAGCATGACGATCTTTTGTTGTTTTGTTTTGCTATCCTGAGAGTCAAAATAAATTAACATCGAATAAGCTATTTTAATTGGAATTCTTTGGTTTCTTTTGTGCGTGATTATACTTATATACTAAGCTACTACTATAATCTTGCTATAAAGTTTTTAAATAGGTTACTTACTTATTATTTATTTTATAGTGGCTTCATAGGTGACGACACTCTGCCTGATGTTAAGCAGGAATGTGGACCATAAATGAAGATGACTGCTACTACAGTTAAATATCTGCAAACAGTTACATCTTCTTTACGGTTGGTACACTTGAATGTGGTGGTACAACCCTGGATCGGCAGACTAGGAAAATGACCACCACTTTTGAACATCCTGACTTCTAAACCCGGAGCAAAATATGCCTTAATAAATTTTATGAACAATATTTACAAAATAGTATTTTCTTAAATATGGACGAACATTTATTATTGAATTAAACAAATTTTATGCGGCTTACTATCGCGTTTAGTTTGGTTTTAATTTTACAATTTTTTATTATTCCGACGTTTATAAATGCGATAGTAAGCCGCATAAACTTTGTTGAATTCAATATTTACAAAATCCAATCTATACATACAATCTATAATACAAATACGAGCTATAAAAGAAATATTTTGCTCCTACTTGGAATCGAATCCGGGACCTAGAGACGCGGTCGACCGCAGTACGTATAAATTTCCTCTATCCTTTTGACTATACTGGATATATATGTGGATATATATGTATATGTGGGTGTATTTTTTGTTGTTCCAATAGAAATCTACTTTCATCTTATCAATAGTATGATAGCGTAATATATTATTATGAGCGTGATATAATATATAGGAGCCGTGTAATATTTTTACAACCATAATCTTATATTAACAGTCTATTCATGGGCATGCGCAGGCGCACGTTATGGTAATATCGGCGCCAACCGACAACCAACTTACTATACGTATTAACATAATCGTGATAGACAGTTTCTTTTTTGATAAGATACTTTTATTAAATTCATGCTCGTAGGTGAACAGTTTTTACTGCACTCCGCTCGATAAAGAAATAAAATTGTTGGGATATTTCTTGGAAAGTTGCTTGGGAAAAGATTTTTTATGAGTTAATTTACATTATATAGAATTGGGACATAATATTATTAGTATTTTCAAATACAAATAGTTGCAATAACACATGCAATAACAATTATTATTATTTTCAGATCACGTGCAAGTCCGACATTACTATTTTCAGTTCAGTCAGTTCACGAATACCCATAGACCGTATAAGTAGTATTATTACCTCATTGCGAATACCACAATCGCCGTCACTATGCTGACTAAAGAAAAAGGTAGAAAGAATGAAGTGCTATTGTCCACGTTCCTGTTACAAATCTCACTATTTAAAATTCATAGGTAATCTTAAAACTGTATTAGACTATTTAAGTTAAAGGAAACAAAATTTGAAATGGACCTATGTACCAGTTAACGATGCTCCCTTTAACTGTGGACCTGATGGAATAGAACTATCTTTTTATAGTCTATACAATGAAGGTCTAAAGGATACGTCACGAAACAGTTTTTAATACTAATATGTAAACAAAGTCCTTATTTAATTGAATTAAAGATCTAATAAATTATACATAGATACATTTAAACCTCCATTCATTGAATAAAAGATCCATCGTCATTGATCACAAATGATCATCATTATAAATGCAAACAATGGATTATTGTGCAATTAACTTATCACTGGCATTTCATCAAACATAACATCATTGCCTTTCTTGTAATAAGTTAAAAAATGCAATCAATTTTACACTGTTCGCTATACATTGACGCTTTTGTATGTCGAAGGCTGATTCAAAGTTATTGTTTGTTTAAAGAATATCATTCATTTTGTATGAGTACTTTGACTAAATTGTATTAACAATTGCATTTGCGCTTTAAAAAAGTTTAATGTACGAAGATTACAATGTAATTGGAAAATAACCTTCATTTTGCATAGTTTAGGTGTGCAAAATGATCACAATAATTATGACAGTTCAAAGCAGAATCGTTAATATGGCGTGTCTTCGTAATTAAGAAATCCATATCTTATTTTCCAAATAACTCAATTGCACCATTTATTAATAATATTTTTTCATCATTGGACATTACAAAAGTAGTTAAAAAAATGATGTCCTTTACTAATCAGTATGGCAGAAGAAGCATGATATTCGGAGTGTGGATATACACGAGCGTATTAAGTATAGAATAAAATGATGTGTAAAAAAATTAATTTGAAAATAAAAATTGTAGTGACAAAGTTGGGTAGGATATGTTGCGCTGGTTTGCGCACTATTGCGCGAGAGATGGGTTTCTTGGCCCAGATGGTTTCTTGATCATATTGGGATCATTTCTAAAATAAGCTAGAGTGTGCAGAGCCGTAACCATAGAGTTGGTATTAAGAGAATTGTGGACGCGAGGGAAGCGAAAGAGTTGTGTTAGGATCGTGGCAAGTGACTCCATTGACCCTGATTACCCCTGTGTGATATGAGGTAGTATGAGACAATTTCATTGATAGATTGATGAAAATTTACCAACACAACTTTCCGCATGAGATTGACATTTAAAATATGAATAAGACATTTAAGAAGATTTTATAAGAAGGATTCACTTTTAGTTAGGATGTCTTACTCACTGATTTCGTCAATACTTCATATTGATATATTCTTTCCATCCCATAACCTTGGATCCTTGGATCTTTAAGCAAAGCGTATAAATGTACCTTCAGCCGGCATAGCGACGGCGAATAGGATAACCATAAATTTGATGACGCACTTGGACCTTTCCTTGCTTACCATTAGGCAGGTCAAAGTCAGATGTAGCGCCTCAATAAAAACAATGTTTTGAATACATCGAGGTAATAAAATATCTTTACAAGTCTATGTTGAATCTTTTGTTAATAACATACATTATTACAAGCATCAATGTATAGCTAATAAAATACGACTACAATTCGTAGTTTTTTTATTGTCATAGTATTACGATGGAGTGATCGTCATCAATACAAGAGAGTACTGTCAAGGTGGGATGTTGCATAATGGTATCCGCGTGGTGTCATTGACATTACGGATGTATGGATTGGAGTAATTGTATAGGAAATTAGTTACTACTAGTTTTAATTTGATATAGAATAACTGCAGATTTCGTGACCGGAATGTGCTTTTGGAGACAAAGTTACTTTTTTATTAATAGTATGATAATTTAGAATTATCATACTATTATTAGGTATAAATCTATAAAAAATACCAAGTCCGAAATTCGAGCTCCCTTCAGTTTCCTGCCTGCCACGCAATGGTCTCGGCTTCTTCACGGAGAATCCATAAATGTTAAGAAAATTGTCTTTCTTCATATTATCCAAAATATCTTTGCAAATACGTATAATTAATTCGACGTTTGAATATACATATTATTGTAGTACCTCTGCCTATTTCAATCGGAAAACACGAACAATATTGGTATTTATTTTTATAAGAAAGGGATAGTAACTTGAGTAAAATTCTGCGATAAGTTTTTATAATATCCGTGTCGGATTAAATTACACACGGGGTTGGTAGCCTCAGCACTTGCGATCGAATCGATTTTCTTAGCAATTTTGTTGTATGTAAGAGCATGTAAATTAAAAACTGATCCAGTTTTGCAGTCAAGAAGGACACCTATATCAAATAACGTAAATGCATTTTTTTTACTTCTTTGTTATATAATTTCCGCATAAGTAACTAGTTTGAAACCTGATTTTATGATTTAGTGCTTTGTGAAATTGTATAATAGGTTGGCGTGGCTTATCTTAGAATAGTTAAATACTTAATGGACACTAATGGATATAATCTGAAGAGGACATCTGTCGCACGTCTGCTAGTCACGGCAGTTGCGGTGAAAGTGGCAGGATTGCTCATTTACTTAGCTAATGCTACAGATAATATTAAGTGGATAATTTGTATATCATAAATAAGAATTGTTGCGCAAAATTCATATTTGGTATATTCCTCGCGGTCTCCTTTTACTCAATAATTTGCCAATTACATAATTTATAAAAGCTTATTTCGTCATCTTTGAAGCGAACTGATTCCTAATTTGCGTGATTAATGTGTATTTAAAATGGCATGAAAATGTTTTGCGACTATTCAATCATTGTCATTAATTAGGAGCGATTATGATGACATAGAATTTGGTGTGGGGTCTGTTTCTAGTTTTTGGATGTATTGTATTTATTGTCAGATTATGGTTTAATGCCAACTTTTTGCATAATAATTTTATAAATTATAATAATGGCTTATTAGAAGTGCTATTCTCGGCCAGATATTTATCTTAATCTTTCGGATATGTTACAAAAGCTGTAATCCAACAAGCGTATAAAGTGTAAAATAAAATGCTGCGTAAAAAAGTAATTTAAAAAAAGTTGTAGTGACAAAGATTATATGTTGCGTTGGTTTGCGCACGATTGTATTTACTTATAAAAAATTATTAATCAATCAATCAATTAAATTGTCACGCCTCCCTTGCAGAGACAATGGAGCGCCACTTGCCACGATCTTACACAACTTCTTTGCTTCCTTCACATTCACAATTCTCTTCATACAGGCTCTGTGGTTATGGGCACTAGGCAACCTAGATTAAATACTTTTTATTATTGCCTGGTGGCAATATCACTAGGCAAGTCGACATCCGATGTCGAGTTACAATAAAAAAGGCAGCGTGGACTTTGCAGTTGAAAGAATTGCACGACGAAAAGATAGATAATTTTTATACGAGCACATAGACGCTGTGTAGCTGAGTGGTCAGAGCAGTCGGCGTTGAGCGATAGCCGCATCGTTTAATTCCCGGTCGCAGCTGATCGATACGCTTGAATTATTTCTATACAATTGTCGTTAGTTTTTATATATATATTTTTTAAATAAAATGTTATTTGCATAAAAAATAAACACAATGTTTATTACTTATTATAATAAGTCTTTTAACTCGCTGACACGTTGATAGAAGTACGAGTGCCTCGTTATTTAATTATACAATAGTTGGTGTGGCAAGTGGTCCTGTCTGCATTCAGCACAAATGATTCAGCTGCCTAAAGTCAAAATACATTATTTTACAAGCTACAAACGTTCAATGTTTTCAGGCTTCAAGGAGAAATGAAAGAATCGTATTTGCCCGTTAGTAGGTTATAGCCCTAGAATATAAAATAACTACTGATAAATCGAGAGCCAAAAACAATTTCAGCTACCAATTAGTGAAACTAAAATACGTGTTTTAAATAGAAATTTCTAGGTAACACATAAAAGGTTTGGTATCACCCGACTTGTGTATTTCCAAGGGCATGGTATAATATGTTCAATTATTTACATTTCTATACTAAACTACTAAATGTGGTTATATCATAAAAACAGGATGTTCAAAGTACATAGTATCAAAGATACGTTGGTATCCGTTTCTTTGATACTATGTATAGCTTTTTGACGACAGGCGTGGACGAACGGTTTAGCGACTTGTTTGTTGCGCGTAAAGTACCGGGTTCGATCCCCGGTCGAAGCAAATATTTGTTTCATAGCTTTTATTTGTAATATTTAATAATATTAAATATTGCAAATATTTGTTAATAAAAAAAGAGATGGATATTTGCTTCGGGTCTGGTTATCTAAGAGTTGTAGGCAGTGGTAGCCAGTCTGCCGATCCGGGGTCGTACCACCACTTACAAGTATACAGACCGTGAAGAGTATTGGTCACGTTTCGGGATCAGCTTGTAAGTTGCCGGTTCCATCTAGGCCGGCATAGTGGATGTGATTGCTACTCACAGTTATTGAATTGTATTAGCAGTGACATTCATTCATGGACCACACTTTTGCTTAACATCAAGCGGGGTGCTGTCATATGTCGAGTCACTATAAGAAACAAAAGTAAAATATAATCTGTCTAAATAAAATGTATCCTGTATATTATATATTAATTTATTAAGTTGATTGAATTTCGTTTACTGATAAATTGTTGCTATGTAAGAATTTTAACACGGTAGAAGTTCTTTAATGTGCTTATTTACAACTTCTTATAACGGGGACTTTATGTACTCAAAACACTAGTTAATGTATAGAAATTAAAAGCTGCGGGGTTAGGTTAGCTAAGTTAAAACGATAATCGTCTCTGGTCGACGATTGGCATAATAATAAAAGGCTATAATAATAAAACTATTGACATGTCGTCGCACAGACGATATTCGTCACAACGAATAATAGTCTCGTTTTATTGGATTTAGCCTAGCTTTTATTATTTTGGTAATCGCTGATGAGAGACGATAATCGTTTAACCTTGCCCAACCTAACCCCGCTGTGTTACTGTATTCTGACTTAGGTGTGCCCTTACATAGATTTACATAATGTTATGCGATATACCGTCCGTCACAACGTTTTGACATGCTACTGTGAACTAGTAGACAGTAGAAAAATATCTTTAGCTAATTGTATCTGATATGAATTCTTTGATACCACTTTCATTTGTTATACAAGACAACAATTAGACGTGATGTACGCTTTGTAGCGAGATTATTTGTAAGATATATCGCTATTATTTTATATAACTATGTACTGAGAAGTATTGTCATTGAAGTTCAGAATAGTTATACTATTAATGATAAGATTTTAATTTATGTTATTATTGTGAATGGACATCATTACAGCATTCTACCTGGCAGGGCCGTCTTAAGCATACTCAGCGCCGGGGTGCGAAAGTCAAGACTCCGCTCGCGTGGTCTCAGTGTAGTAGGTACCTATCGAAATTTATGGCGGTCGCATTGCGCCCCCTAGGACTCTGCGCCCGGGTGCACTGCACCCCTTGAACCCCCGGGTAAAGACGGCCCTGCTACCTGGAGTGCGATTCATAAATGAAGGCGACTGCTACTACAGTTAAATAGCTGCAATTAGCAGTCGTATCCACTATGCCTAGTTGGAACTTTAACGAACGAAACGCATATCAGCAGACAGGTCCATTTACTTTTATAGTATAAATAATTTATTACGTATATTAGTATATAATATTTAGTTACGATATTTATGTATATTAAAAATAAACAATTCAATTAACAAAAACAACAATACATAAATTATAGTAATCGAGTCCTGCTCAAGTAATTGAATACTTGATGTAGGATAACTCGCTACAACATTATCTAATTTATTATTACATTCCTAAAATCATAAATCATAACAAAAACGTTAACTCTCGAAGAAATCATGAATTCAATAAAATGTTGCTTTTATAGACTACAAACTACGAAATCTATAAATATAATTTTGCCTCATCTCTGACAGCTCTACTATGGTACGTTTACTACGTGATGGTATTCCTCTGTCAGTTCATATTTCCCCTATTTAAGTCTATAGTGAAATAATATTACAAAATGAACGTATAAACTATTGGAAAAACCATAGAGTTAGGAAAATAAACATTATTAGAATAATTAATTATTAATTGACAAATCCCTTCGCTCCCAAAATTACCTTACCCTATTCATACTTCCTTCAACAAACTAATCAAGAATTTTAATTATAACTTTAATACAGATTAATTAATAATGTATTTTATATGTGATGATAATCCTGACTATATTATATTATTATGGTATGTATATATGGGTGTTATTTATTTATATATATATATTTATGAATTATTTAAATTTGTTTTTAATAGTGAGTTACTTTTATTTTGCACCCTACCTCTCATCTACATCGTCGGATCTACATCCTGAAGGCTTGACTGGTAGAGAATGCCATTGGCATTAAGTCCGCCTTTGTACTATTGTGCATTAAGTTTTTAAATAAAGAAATAGTTCTTGATACATACTTGTCAATCAAAAATATTGACACGCGCCTTAATTTGCACCTGATTGAGGTGCGAACCTACCTAGTCGAAGTAGGTAATTTTTCCTACAATAGGACCTGACATCTGACCTTAACTTGCCTGATGGTAGGCAAGCAAGGGAGGACCAAGAGTACTGACGACTGAAAAAAGTCTAATCTTACAGTTGCCTCAGTGGCCGTCGCTGTGCCGGTATTTGCTATTTCTTACATCTATAGGTATAAATTGTATTATAAATTATCCAACTCCGCACGTTCGCATCTAAAGCACGAAATAAGTTGCGTCGAATTATAAAATATGTTCCATAAGGCTTTTGTGTGTTATTACAATTTAAGTAGATACATTACAGAGGCAACTATTGCATTTACATTTTTTTTTTTTAGAAAAGAAATATACAAGCATTCGATAAGGCGGGTTCTGTACCTTGAGCTATTATAATCTTAAGATGCCGAATTTTAACGTTTGATTTACATGATTTGATTATTGAAGTAATTAACACATTTAAATCCTGAGGAGAATGTTAGTATTAATAATAATTATTTAATAACTATCATTTTAATATTATCTAATTTAGTTCTACTTATTGTAAATAACTTGTAGTTTTATGTGATGAAATTAATTTCAATTATTTTATGTTTTAATTATTATATTTCAGTGCTTAATAAATTTTTACTAATGTATTTTGCTTTATACTGATACTGAGTGTTTTTTGTTAGATAGAGATAGATATTAGGAAAACAATATGTTTAAATAAAAAAAAATATATATATAACCTCGTTTGCAGATTTTCATTGATAGCTGATAGAATTTACGGAATTATAAAGAAATAATGGAGTGAATGGATACAGTAAACAAGGCAGGCCAGGATTGCCGACCAAATCGGAGACATCCTCAAGAAAGCTCGGTTGCATAGTGCTTGCATGAAGTGCTAGTGCTAACCATAGAGTTTGAATGAAGAGAATTGTGAATGTAAAGGAAGCGAGGGAGTTGTGTCAGAATCGTAGCGTGACAATTTAATTGATTGATTGATAAAGAAATAGTAAAAAAAATATTTATTGCACAGTAAAAAACTTTGGAAGCGTTCAAAAATATTATTATATCAACCAATCAAATTAAATTGTCACGCCTTTTTCTTACAGGGATAGGCAGAGACTAAGAAGCGCCATTTGCCATAACCCTGACACTACTTCAATATATTAAATATATTATAAATGTATTAATATAATATCAATATATTATATTTAAAAGAATAATCTGTAAATTCAGTGAACAATAAATATCAATCAATCAAATTGACATGCCTTTTTCCCACAGGGATAGGCAGAGACAATGGAGCGCCACTTGCCACGATCCTGACACATCTCCCTCGGTTCCTTTACATTCACAATTCTCTTCATACAAGCTCAATACAAATAATAAATATGAAAGAATTGCTCATGGTATAGGTACATCCAGGCCCCATTGAGCATAGGCGTGACCAGATAAGATCTGCTGCGAAACTTGAATAAAATAAATAAATATAGCATTGAAAACACACTGAATAGTCAATGCGAAGGCATTAAACTTTAATTACCACTACATTGGTACTTATGCCTTTTACACGGAGTTCTTTTTTACTTATACAATAATTATAATATGTGCTGGGATATATCTTACGGTAATTATAGTATGTTATAGAGTTTAAATATATATCAATCAATCAATCAAATTGTCACGCCTTTTTCCCACAGGAATCGCTAGAGACAACGGAGCACCACCCGTCACGATTTTGACACAACTCCCTCGCTTCCTTTATATCCACAATTCTCTTCATACAAGCACTAACGTTTGGGCACTAAGCAATCTAGCTTTCTTGAGGATGTCTCCGATTTGATCGGATAACACCCTCCTGGGCCTGCCTTGTTTAACGCATCCATCCACATCAGATTTATAAATTGGTTTCGTCAATCTACTTTCACTTTTAAATTAAAAATAGGTGAAAATTTAAGAAAAAGCATTTCAATAAGTCAGCATAGTGGATGCGACTATTGCTTTTGTCTATATGTAAATATCCTCTATTCGTACATCATACTTTTCTATAATGTGACTCGACTTTAAACTCCACCTGCGAGTCAAATCACGGTTGTTTCAGTCGACGTCACTATGCTGGCCAAAATATGCAGTCATTTTGTCGTAAGAGAAAAATTTAAAAAATATTAAAAAGAAAAGATCCCTTAGTTTCATTTTCCATTTCTATACGAAGGTACTAAACGTATCATGGAAACTGGGTCACCAAAGTACACATATCAAAAATACCATATTGGTACCGGCAATTGGTTTCGATTCCCAGTTTTCTTGGTTTGCGAGACCACGGTCGAATCACGGTCGCCTTCCTTCATTATTTGTATTTTACCTACACAGGCAAAACATAAGAATGTTTAAACTTTACGGGTATAAATTTCCTGCACATTACATCAAAAGTTGGTATTTTTACCGGAGTTTTAAATTGACCTTGCGAAGTTAAAGATAAAGAAATTGTTTTAAAACGTCGTAGAGAGGCTGTACGATTACTGCTCATGAAAGCGTGTTTTTTTTAGAAATGTGAGGGTCATAGCCTTATTTGGAAGCGAAACAAATGAACTATATTGGAATTATAAAAGTTGGTGATAAGCATATTTTGTCGAGACGGAATCGTAAAGGGAGCGATTATTATCTCCTAATTAAGATATACGGAAAACATATAAATAAATAATTTTATTATTTTTGTTTGAGAAATATTAATTTCTTTATATTATGTTTCTAGAATTGTAAAATTCGTATATTTAGATACAATCTACCTGGGTCATCGATGACCTGGGTAGAAATTTACCTAATTGTCACTCCCAATATAAGCAGAGGTCACGATACTGACTTAACTACCTCCCTTTGATCACAGTTCTCTTGATTCTATGTTATGCTTATGATTCAATGTAAGTTTTTATTTTATTTCTACACTAAGCTACTACTAGGTTGCCTAGTGCCCATAACCACAGAGCCTGTATGAAGAGAATTGTGGATGTGAAGGAAGCAAGGGAGCTGTGTAAGGATCGTGGTAAGTGGCGCTCCATTGGCTCTGCCTATCCCTGTGGGAAAAAGGCGTGACAATTTGATTGATTGATTGACTAAGCTAACATCTTTGATAAAAGTGCTTGTATCAAAGATGCTAGACCCAAAGTATATTGGTACCGGTAAGTGGGTTTGAACCGGGCAGCTCTCGGTTTGCGTGACAATTGGACTACCACTACCACTACACCACGGTATTCATCGAATTCTATAGTTGTGGTTAAATACAGTTTGAGGAAATCTAACTTCACAACTAAATTAATAAACCACTTTTTGAGGTTCTATCGTACATGACAGCATCCTGCTTAATCACGACTACTAATCGCAAAGTTGGTGCAAAAAGAATATCAGCCGAAACCTTGCATCATCTTTTAAAGAATCTTGGCCTCCCAAGGTCAGCTGTAAGTACATTTTTAAATCGTATGTCGAAGGCGGCATTGGTGGGGTCTTACAATATTTGGTTGGGTAAATGGGATAGTGAAGGCAGAGAAGGTGAGTGTTGACATGTCATAAAAAGCTTTGAAACATACATTTCGGTCACAAGTCCGGAACGCTGCCTTCATTCTCCCGCCTGCCACGCGATGGACTCCATGGATGCTAAGAAATTGTTTCATTTCATATTTGGACTTGATGTTGTGGTCCCTTGGAATGTTTGTTTTGTTTTCCACGAAACGGTGAACTCTGTAGTATAATATAAATAAATAATAATGCGTATTTATTATGATTGTTATTTACATAATCAGCACCACGTGGTCAGCTGCACTGTTTGCATCGGCGATGTTTTAAAAGAACCAACACTTCCACAACGGACAGCTACCGTTTTCTAAGAAATAGCATTTCCTAGTGAAAGGCTCATAATCATTGCTTATTTTCTTCTTAGTATTGCACAAACGGAAGTACAAGTGCTGTATTAGTATTTATTTACAAAGTACAAATTTATAATGACACAAATTTTCTAACTATTCCAAATTGTCTGTCTATATATTTTAGGCTATACGGTCCTGTCTGATCAAGCAATCAAATTGTCACGCTTTTTCATCACAGGAATAGGCAGAGACAATGAAGCGCCACTTGCCACGATTCACACCCACAATTTTCTTCAAGCTCTACGTTTATGGGCATTAGGAAACCCAGCTTTCTTGAAGATTTCTCCGGTTTAGTTGGAAAACAGCATCCTGGGTCTGCCTCGTATAACCCATCCATCCGATTTATAAATTCCCTTCGTCAATATACTTTCACTTATACTTTCCACGTGGCCAAACCATCGAAGCATTCCTTTGTCAATGCTTGTCAGTACATCTTATTTCAAACCACATCTATCGCGCACTGTGCTATTCGTCATTCTTTTATCTAAAACAAAACTTTAGTGTAGTGTACGTCTAACCTATATGTTCAAATATTTTGAAGTTAAATGATACAATAAATCATCATCATCAGCCAGAAGGCGTCCACTGTTGAAAAAAGGCTTAGAACGCCATTTCAAACGACAAGATGCCAGTGGCATCCACTGGTTATTCGTGACTTTCACTATGTCGTCAGTTCACCTTGTAGGGGGCCTACTAACGTTGCGTCTGCCGGTTCGTGGTCTCCACTCTAGAACCTTTCTTCCCCATCGGTTGTCAATAAATACAACCGATTTGGCTAACTATTGTCAATTAGGATAATCAATGTTTGACATACAAATAGTTGTATCGACACCTCACGTCACTCAAGTATGGAATGTAAAACACCTTGACTTTATCAATCTAAAGATCTAAAAAAAACATCTAATTCCATTACAAAATAACTAGCCACTTTGCCAATATTAAGCAAAACCGAACTTGTAATCCAATTTATTTCTTGACATTGATTTAAATTTCGAATTACGAAGCCGTCCGTTAAGTTTCAGACACACTGAAATGTGATTAGCGCGCTCTGTGCGAACCGTTTCTTGGCGATAAGAATCTCTCGCGAAAGTATGCTCTAAGAATAGTGATGTACCAAAGGCTCCTAATTGTTTTGACTTTCATCTATTACGTGTATTCATTGTTCCCCAAGCCTATAGTGGTATAGTGGGTGAGACTCGAATAGATAGTTATCTCTCTGACAAATGGGATTATTATGAGATTCGATAACTGTTGTGTAATTCACGTAATGTGACTTCTTTACTTTTTCTTAGCATGACTAATGTCTTTATTCTTGTTTTTTATTCTAATATAAATTAATAGTTTATTGCTTGGTTCATTAGCTTTTTTATTGTGGCTCGACATTTCATACCACCCCGCCTAATGCTGGAGTGCAGTTTATAAATAGGGGCCATACAAACGACTTGGTTGCGTTTCGGGATCAGCTTGTGAGTTGCCAGTTCCGACCAGGCCTGCTTAGTAGATGTAAATCTGAACTGGAAGCAAGGGAGTTGTGCAAGGATCGTGGCCATTGTCTCTGCCTAACCTTGTGCGAAAAAGGCGTGACATTTTGATTGATTGATAATAGTAATCGCCTTCAGTCATAGGTCAACATCAAGCTAGCAGCCAGCTGAACTTTATTTTTTAATTTTTTATTATTATTTATGTAATTAAAATCTAGTTCAGAGATCTTTGTTTGCGATTAAAAAGGCTAAACCAATGAATATTAGTATATTTCAATTAGTTCTAGTTCTAGTTCTAGTTCAGAGATCTTTGTTTGCGATTAAAAAGGCTAAACCAATGAATATTAGTATATTTCAATTAGATAAAAGCTTTGTGTAGTTCCGTATGAACTGAGCATCTCATTTCGAATGTGAATAAAGACGCCTTGTCCACTTGATCGAGTACTACAACATCAAATCGAATACTTTGATATCGATAACATCGAATGCTGCACCAATTGCGCAAAGGAACGTGACAACGGTTACTCTATCATGGATTTTCACTTGCATTTAGACTTTCGTCTAATTTGTTTGGAGGCTGTCCAGGTTTTGGCACCAGATAAGCAATTATATTTTTTATTGAGACGCGATATCTGATCTTGACTTATCTGGTGGTAAGCAAGGAAAGCAAGGTAAGCAAGGGAGGACTAAAAAAAATGTCTTATTTTTCGGTTGCCTCATCGCTATTTAAGGCTAGTGAAATTTAATAGCTTTTTTTATTTAGACTCGAACTTGACTTGCCTTTTTTTATTGTGGTTCGACATATGACAGCACCCCGCTTGATGTTAAGCCGAGGTGTGGTCCATGAATGAATGTCACTGCTACTACAATTCAATAAATGTGAGTAGCAATCACATCCACTATGTCGGCCTAGTTGGAACTGGCAACTTACAAGCCAATCCCGAAACGTGACCAAATCACTTCACGGTATGTATACTTATAAGTGGTGGTACTACTCCGGATCGGCAGACTGGGTACCACTGCTAACACTCTTAAAATGAGAGAGTAATCCACTATGCCGGCCAAACACAGATGCTTACGGAATCAATCTAAAACTCGTGGTAAGGTTCCCGGTGCATTCGGCATGCAGCGTTCCATTCCATCAATGGTAATGATTTCATTATACTGGTGCGCTTATGTTGCGCAAACTGAACTGGCATTTTTAAATACATCGAGAAGCATTACAGTTATTGCTGCTTTTTTGGGTTGTCGTACTATTTGGATATCAGTTGCGACATAATGATACATTTGTTAGTCATCACCGCCTCGCTGTAAAACCAAATAATTATCCAGTAAACTTGTAAATAAATATCTGTAATGTAATGACATATTTATCTGTAATTAGAATTACAGATATATTTGTAAAAGTTATTTGTAATTTATTAATTATCCTATATCTAACTTGGGATTTATTGCAATTTCCTATTGCGGTTAAACATTTTTAGAAATTAAATCAATTATTAAAATTTGCACGCCTTTTTCTCACAGGGATAGGCAGAGACAATAGAACGCCACATGCGACAATCCTGACACAACTCCCTCGCTTTCCTCACATCCACAATTATTTTTATACGAGCTCTACTATTATGGGCAATAGGCACCCCAGCTTTCTTGAGAATGTCTCCGATTTGGTCGGAAAAACCCCTCCTGGGTCTGCCACGTTTAACACATCCACATCCATTCACATTACATTTTTTTAAAATATAGTTTTGAACCCGTGCTCACAGTTAGCGTGACCATTGCACTACCACTATACTGCGGTCGCCTACATTTAAAGAGAATAAAATTATAATAAATTATTAACTTATATTTTTATTATGTATGAATGGTACTTTAACCGGTCGACCTATATAAATAAATACAATAAAATATTTTCTCCCTGAATCAAAATCCGTTATGTCCAATATCCAAACTTGGTATCAATGAACTACATGTAGGTGTAAATGGGTAAACAGTGCACCTGTATTATCCGATGACCATAAATCAGCACCTACCCACACATTGAAAGCTTTCACCGCCATTGTTATTGAAGTTGTCACTTGTTGATATTTCTGACGCTTTCGCTGACAAATGCGAGCCTTTGAAATGCGCGAAATTCCACAAATGTTACGCTAATGAATAGAAATCAGAGATCAATAATTCTAATCGGGGAGCGTTCGCCAACGTTTAAACTGTGATTACTTTTTTGTTTGAATACTACTGTTTTCTTAGATTATGCGCGAGCATAGATTAGTCTCGAACGTCGGAATAATTAAATAAAATTGTAAAATCAAAACCAAAATAAATGCTATAGTTAGCCGCATAAAATTTGTTTAATTCATGAATACTACTGGTTTCGTAAGTAGCAGGGGATGCAGAAAAGTATGACTGGCATACTGCAAAAGTGATAGTAGTGTTAAAAATGGTAGGCAGACAGTTGATGGACATTTCTATATAATAATAAGTCACCTGGCAAGACTTTTTGGAAGACTTTCCGATCCGGCTTTCGATCGGGTTTCGCCGACATAGTAACTGCTACTTGCAATTATTAAACGGTAGGTGTAGTCGTCTCCATTCACTCTAGTTTAACATCAGGTGCTGTGTTGCTATAAGGCGACCGTGGTGTAGTGGCAGTGCAATGGTTACACAAACCGAGAGCACGAGTTCGAGTCCACCCACCGGTACCAATGTATCTTTGATATATGTCTGTACGTTGGTTGACCTGTTTCTATGATACAAGCACTTTAGTAGCTTAGTATAGAAATGTATATAAAAAATAATAATAAAAGGATTTGGATCACATATCTTAGCCTTATCTTACTACCTTTTGCATAGTTAAATAAGTGATAGAAGCAGTCGCATCTGTTTGGCTGGCCTAGTCGGAACAGTCAACTTTTAAACTAATCTCGAAACGCGACCGAGTCACTTTACAGTATGTACGGTATGTGGTGTAAATATGACGAACAAAAACATAAGCAAATCCAAAATAGTATTGTGTATAATGCAATTAAAATAAGAATAGGAACGAATCGGCGCCATTTTGTGACGTTTAACTCTGCAACCAACTTAAATCACCTTAAAATCAGTCAAGTGAAGTTAGTCATCAGCCCGTCCTATTCTTATTCTAATAGCATTAAGCATGGAATGCTTCGCCTGCCCATGTGTTCTCTCCATCCTATAACCTTGGATCCTTCAAGCGATGCGTGAAAAAGCACCTTTGGCCGGCATAGTGACGGCGACTAAGGCAGCCGTGAACAAACTCGGTTTTCTCAGTCGTCGTCATTTTTTTTATTTTTTTGTGACTCGACATATGACAGCACCCCGCTTGATGTTAAGCCAAAGTGTGGTCCATGAATGAATGTCACTGCTACTACAATTTAATAACTGTGAGTAGCAATCACATCCACTATGCCGGCCTAGATGGAACCGGCAACTTTCAAGCTGATCCCGAAACGTGACCAAATCACTTCACGGTCTGTATACTTGAACCTCCTCTTGCTTATCATCAGGCGGGACAAGGTCAGATGTTGTGTCACAATAAAAAAAAATGTATGTATAGTATGTATATCATCAACTTAAAATAAACGTGGTTTAATTGTTGGTAAACACTTACCTTCTGTCTTAAGTGTGGATTTGAGTGTTTTATTAATTTGTGCTCATTCTCAAGATTTTTTGCACTTCCTTGTTTGAGGAAGTAAATAACTTATGTGTGTGAAGAGTGCTAGTGTACGCTTCAATTAGCCTGTCTCTTGTTATTAAAAAGCGAGTCTAACTAATAAATAAATAAGTCTTGACTTGCTCTAAAAAATATTCGCGAGTGGTTCCGAATTTTTACGTAATACTTTTAGTGTCTATATCAGTATTATACACTGTATTTTATAAACATGTATTTTTTTATTATGGCTCGACCCGCTTGATGGTAAACAAGAGGAGGTTCAAAAGTGACGACGACTGTAAATTCCGAGTCATCACGGTTGCCCCAGTCGCCGCCACTATGCCGGACAAAGATGTTTCTTCACGCATAGCTTAAAGGATCCAACGCTATAGGATGGAGGGAAAACATGGGCTGGTAAAGAATTCCACTTGTCGATTGTTCTACAAAAAAACGTTTTTGGTGCCGTAATAGAGATCTAGATGTTAACTTTACCAAATGGCAATCGTTCGTAATGTACATATAACTAACTTAAATTTGCAATTTTTAGGTGTAGTATTGTGTGTAGTACGTAAACCGAGTTGGCACGTTTCGGGAGTTCAACGAAGGGCAGCATCATATGCAATACGAAGGAGGTGATACAAAGAGTCATAGGTCACCGAAGATAAAATCATGGACTAAAAATAAAGCAAATATATAATTATTTTATGGTATATAATGAATTATATTCGGCATAAAATTAATTATCCTTTAATAATAAATTTGTATTGCAAAGGCTAGAATGCAATTAATTTATCCTAAAATGATGTTAATTGTTTGAGCTGCTTTATTCGCGGGACGATGCATAGGAACGCGACTACATTAACACACTCTAATTGTTTTATGTATATTATGTCTGGGTTTATTTTGAGAATAACAGCGTCGGATTGTATGACGGTTATAAAACTAATTGTTTACGCGTACACTTTTGGCCTCCTGGTGACGTCTATTAATGCTAATCAATTAATTTATCACGCCTTTTTTCATAAGAATAGGCAGAAACAATGGAGCGGCACTTGCCACGGACCTGACATAACTCCCTCGCTTCCCTCACATACACAATCCTCCTCATATATACGGTAAACCAGCTTTGATGATGTCTTCGATTTAGTCGGAAAACACCCTCTAAATTCCTTTCGTTAAACGTTTTTATTTTAATAATATGGCCGTGTATGGTGTGGCTGTAAACCTGAAATAATAACTTAAAAAATAATGTCATGAATTAAACAAATTTTATGCGGCTTACTATCGCGTTTATTTTGGTTTTGATTTTAAATTTTTTACTAAATAAAGTCAAATCACTATTCGTTATTCTGACATTTAACCTGCATATTCGTTTCATTTTATAATTATTGAAAACAGTAATACATAATTACTAAATAAATAATGGGTAAAATTATACAATACATATTTTTGGGAAAAAGGCATGACCATTTGATTGATTGATTATTACAATATTGATTGGAAAAATATTTAGGCTTAATTCTCTAGAATATTGTGAAATTTACATTTACACTGCAATATTTTTCCATACTTTACCAGAAAAAATAATAAATAAATAAAATCAATCTTGTACATATAATAAATCAGTAAATTCGTTCAAACGATAAGTTTAGAAATCGTGTGGGTCACTTAACAAGAATAAATGTTATTAAATTGATTAGATCTAACCAAATAGAGTTTAAAGATTTATAACTTTTAACTTTTATGGTATAAGGTGATGTTTTTAAATGTTTTATTTTTAGAAACAATGTTTGACATTGAGAAAGTTTAATTTATAATATGCTTAAAAGTAAAACAGATTTTTTGATAGTAGTAAATTGTATAGTTAAAATAAGATGTCAAAGCAGTACTCACTACCTTTACTTTAAAGGCTAGACATTCTCATCTGGTCAAACTTTATAGTCTAGGACCTAGGATATGGCGCGTCAGAAAATCCATGAATACTAACTTTCTGTCGTGTGGTAAATAGACTCCTAAGTCGATTTGTGTTTTTTTTTTTATATAACATTTTTGCGGCAGAGCGGCCATTTTCGAGATAGGGAGAGGGTTGGAAAAAGTTAGGATTTCCTGACGCACCATATGTTTTTTTAAATTTTTATCGGGACTCGACATATGACAGCACCCCGCTTGATGTTAAGCTGGAGTGTGGTCCATGAATAGATGTCACTGATACTACATTTCAATAACTGTAGTAGCAATCACATCCACTATGCCGGCCTAGTTGGAACCGGCAACTTACAAGCTGATCCCGAAACGCGACCAAATCACTTTACGGTCTTTATACTTGTAAGTGGTGCTACTACCCCGGATCGGCAGACTGGGTACCACTACCTACCACTCTTTGATAACCAAATTTCCACCTCTTTTTTTATTAACAAATATTCGCAATATTTAATATAATTATTATAATATTAATATTATATTAATTATATATTACAAATAAAAGCTATGAAACAAATATTTGCTTCGACCGGGAATCGAACCCGGCACTTTACGCGCAACAAACTAATCGCTAACCGTTCGCCCACGCTTTAAATCAATGCTATTGAACGTAAATATGTCCGGTATAGTGGATGCGTCAGTTACTTGAAGTTGTTTAACTAAAGTAGCAATCGCTTCCATTCATGGACCGCACTCCAGCTTAACGGGGTGCTGTCATATTTCGAGCCATAATAAAAAAGTATCAGTGACTGTCTTTCAGTCTTTATCAATATATGACCTTCCCTTGCATACCGTCAGGTTGCGAGTCACAATAAAAAAAAACATATATATATATACAAAACAATGTCTAGATACATCTTCACTTGATGTTTATTCCTGTATGGAATTCCACGCATCCGACTCCCGAAGGATCATTAGTGCGTTCCTGTCGGCCAAGGAGACGAGAATAAACTTTATGCGTATATACGAGTAGTTACTCGTATATCAAAATATAGGGTTTAATGTGGATTATACGTAATCCTCAGTTTATGTGGAACTTTAGTATTTCGAGATAAATTTATATCATGTTTTTTTAAGCAGGTTACTTCAGAATGTGAATAGGTACATTAAGGTTTTGTTTGGATAACGTTATAAATGCAATTTTTCGTTGAAAAACGATTTTCATTAATTGTAATGATATATATTTAGGATTTTTAGTGACTGATGCACTTAACAACTTTAATTTTGAAACATGACTATGAACCATGAACCATCACTTACAAGCACATATACAGACCGTGAAGGGACTCACGGTCTGTATATGTGCTTGTAAGTGATGGTTCCCCCGAGAATCGGTAGTCGAATTAAAAGGTACGACGTCTTTTATTTGCAGAACAATCTACAAGTGAAAAGTTGTACCAGATTGTGAGTTCTTTTCATTCTATAACCTTGGATCATTCAAGCGTGAATAAGCGTCAACATAGTGACGACGACAGAAGCAACCGTATGTTGAATGAAATCCTTACCATCAGGCAATTCGAAGTCAGATGTCGGGGCTCAATAAAAAAGTCAATATTTGTCAGTTATATCATTATTCCTTTTAACAATAAGAAGTTAATCACCCCAAATGACCATTAGTCTATGTAGTTCATTTAATTTTAGAGTGAGGCATTCGAAATATTCTTAACGACTTCACGCGCGAGTGCATTTTGTTATAACAACTCCATCTCTATTAGTAATCCTATTTACGCCTATTTTAATCCTATTTTAAAAATATTATTAAAAATAATATTTTTAGCCATTATATAACAAATATAATGGCTAAAAATATTAGCCATTATATTTGTTATGTTTAGGTATTCCTATTCTATTTCAAGATATGCATTTTTATATCTTTATTAATGAATTTTTTCTTTATTTCAATATTCAACTTGGTGAAAACTTCCTCATTCCATCGACCGAATCTACAGTCGAAATTAACAGTTTTTTTGTTGAACAATCGACAAGTGGAATGCTTTGTCAGCAATATGTTTTTTTACCTATCCTATAACCCTAGGTCCTCCAAGCAGGGCGTGAAAAAATACCTCTTGCCGGTAAGGCGACTAAGACTGCCATCGACTGAATATTTTTTTTCAGTCGTCGGCATTCTTGGACTTCCCCTTGCTTACAATTAAGCAAATCAGATTGCTTACTGTGTAAAAATATTGAATTTGGTGCATTTAAAAAATCGGAGTAGAGTTTTTTATTGGATAGTAAAATAATTTTTACGCGTACACATTGGTCAATTGCGATCGGGAAATTCAGCTGAATAAGTGTTTTCTACTTAATTTTAAATACTAATTTATTCAGTACCTATATCCCAAAAAAAAATAAAAACTAAAAAAGTAGAATAAAATAAAAATAATTTTTGATGGGTAATAAAAATGTATACATGAAAAAAAATTACTTGAAATATTGTTTGTTTGTAGCAAATGTGGGGTAGCAATGTTAGGGTAATTGGAAAAACTTTTACGTGCACCTTGAGAATAACGATTATTATCTATTCTAAGGTAGGTATTTTAAAATGTAAATACTACAATAAGTTTTAACATACAATAAATCAACTGTTTTACATCACAAAAATAAAATTCCGAGAAACATCAGTATATCAAGAGATACCTTTTTAATAACTCACTGATTTAAAGGAGAAATAAACAGTATTGGATAGGTTTGTGATGGAGCACACCCCATCGCTCATCATCGAAGCAATTAGTGCTGATAACATCTGTTGATACAAGTGCAGTTGCAGCATACTTCGATAAGTATACTCGCCAAGACACTCGCATCAAATATTTATATATAAAATATTTTTCACATCGCTTGAAGAACCGATGAGGAAGAAAGGTTCTTTAGTGGAGACCACGAACTGGAAGACGCAGCGTAGGTAGGCCTCCCACTAGGTGAACTGATGACATAGTAAGAGTCACGAATAACCGGTGGATGCAACTGGCATCTTGCCGTTCGGGGGGATTGCCACCAACGTTTAAAAACAAGCATGTTTCAAGACTACTCTTTGACGTATAAAACAAGATTTATCAATTTCGTATCACCATCTCTTATTTGCAATTTTGTTTTATTCCTTCAAAGGACATCATTCATTTTGGACTTTTATTGTAACACTTTTGTCACGGCCGATGATAAAAATATATTTAAATGATAGGTTTGATACTCGTATTGACAAAACTAATAGCAATTTTGCTTTTAATTGCTGTACGATTGAGTTATTTGGAAAATAAAAATGACTATTTTTAGTTTCTAACCCACGCGGAAAAGACATATTAAAAAATAAATGTCACACACAGTTGACCAAGGAACATTGTACTCAAGAGAAGAAGCTCGACTGCCATAGACAACAAGTGGCAATTAGAGACGCCGCGACGGAATATCACGCGAACTAAAATGTTGGGATGTTGGTGAAAGTGAACCTTACTCAGCAGGAAATAATCTAAATAGTTGAATAAAACGACTTTTTATAAAACATTATCTTTTTTATTTAATTCCAACTTACTTTTCAAGACAATAGTATCACTAAAAATATGTATGCTAATTACTAGCACAACAGGAGTAAATTTAAAAAAAAATAACTTATACTTTTACTCTATTTTTTACTAGTTTCAAAATGTTTAACGACAGTATTATATTGATGACGTTTGCAATGCCTAAACATTTGGTGGGAAGATCAAACCGGAAGAAACGCTATCACGCCATAACCTTGAATGAGAGTCGAGACCCGATGGATCGACTGCCTGATGTTTTTTTTAAATTAAAAAGTGATTGACGACTTTTTTTTGGGCTGGCAGTGAACTTAATGGTTTCTGCATTGAACTGTCATTATTATAGTTTGATCATTTCGTACATCTAAACTATGCAAAATATAGGATATTCACCAAGCACATTAAAATATTGTTGTATCGAACTATTTTATTGTACATTTCCCACTTTTAGTACAATTAAGCCCAAGTCCCCATACAAAATGAATGATGTCCTTTATTCCTACATTCGCATTGATTTTAGGTTCAGAAACGTATTGCTGCTGCATTTGAATACTAAAACCTAATATTTTTTCTTGTAATTACCGCAGATTTACGCTTTGAAATGAATGTTGTTGTAAAGTCACAAAACTGCCAATAGTTATTTAAATAAGCATATTTGACGTACGAATTGACATTTGACAATTAAAACAATAATGCTATAATAAATGGTGAAACGCCCCCCACAATGGCGTTTTAAGGGGAATAAAAAATTTGACATTGTTACGCGATCAATCGGGGATGGATATTCTTTAAAAAATAAAGATTGGCATTCGGCACATGAAAAGGATAAGTGAAAGTAAATAGACAAAAGGAATTTACAAATCTGATGTGGATGGATAACGCATCCATGCAAGAACAAGGCCGGGCCCAGGAGGGTGTTTTCCGACCAAATCGGAGACATCCTCAAGACAGCTGGGTTGCCTAGTGCCCATAACCGCAGAGCCTGTATAAAGGGAATTGTGGATGTGAAGGAAGCAAGTTGTGTAAGAATCGTGGCAAGTGGCGCTCTATTGTCTTAGCCTATCCCTATGGGAAAAAGGCGTGACAATTTGATTGATTGTTTTTTTTTATTGTGACACGACATCTGACCTCAACCCGCCTAATGATAAGCAAGAGGAGGTCCAAGAGTGAGGACGACTGAAAAAAACGAATTGTTCACGGCTGCCTCGGTCGCCCTCACTATGCCGGCCAAAAATTAATTATTAATATATAATAATATTGATTGTAAGCTACGAATGAAAGATTTGTGTGTATCCGTGTAATGGCTGAAATCAGCTACTGTTTACTTTCACCTGTGTCATGTTTCATTTTGATTCGATCCTCGAGTAGTTTTAAATATTAACTCGTCAGATCTTTTGTCCATATTTGGGTCAATTTTAAGAAATCGTATGCGAAATGTTCAATTTCACTTGTTACTTTTGTATTGGCAGGTTTTGTGAAGTGAAGAAATTGTGCGCTTAACAAATTGTATAGCGTTAATTAAACATTTTGCATGTTTATTTTTAATTTATTATTCTTTCGACGTGACACGTGACCTCCCCTAGTCGGATCAATCGATCAATTAAATGGTCACAACTTAATATCCCTGTATATGCAGAGAAAACGGAGCGCGATCCTGACACAATTCTATCGGTTCCTCAAATCTACTACTCTCCTGATCCTTGCCATTATGGACGCTTATTTTGGAATGCTTGCTTAATTATAATATATTTCCGTGTAGATAGAGGATCAATCAGTCTTAGCTACACAAATAGATGTATTTTTCCTTTAGCCGGAATAGTGACGGAAACTTAGGCAGCTCTGAACTGAATTGCTTTTTTCAGTCGTCGGCACTCTTTGACCTCCATCGTGCTTACTATCAGACAGATTAACCTCGATCAAATCCCAATAAAAATAAACTTTATAGATATAATAAATCGATAATATGTAATGAGTTGCTAACTGTTATTTAACTGTAGTAGCAATCCCACACATTCATAGACCGCACTCCAGCCTAACATCAGGCACGGTGATGTTATATGTCGAGCTCCAATATATAAAAAAAGTACAATGAGTCATCGTAATGAGTAATTTGTTTTATAGATAATTTTATTTTCAAGGAACTATAAATGTAATTAACTTAATTATAAGTAAGGTAATCCTGAGATGCATCAGAAGGCGTTACCATGACTTCAATAGTTAACTTGCTATGACCATTTAAAATCTCTTCTTGCTTATCAGCTTTAAAACAAAGAAATCAAATTACACCTATACATCATCTTTCTTAATGAGTCAAAGAATAATAAGTGTAGAGCTTGTATAAAGAATTGTGGATTTTTTATTGTGACTCGACATATGACAGCACCCAGCTTGATGTTAATCTGGAGTGTGGTCCATGAATGGATGTCACTGCTTCTACAATTCAATAACTGTAAGTAGCAGTCACATCCACTATGCCAGCCTAGTTAAAACCGGCAACTTACAAGTAGATCCCGAAACGCTACTAAAACACTTCATGGTCTTTATACTTGTAAGCGGTGGTACTACCCCGGATCAGCAGACTGCAATGTGAGGAAAGCGAGGGAGTTGGGTCTGGATCGTGGCAAGTGGCGCTGTATTGTCTCTGCTTATCCTTGTGGGAAAGAGGCGTGACAATTTGATTGAAAAATAATAAGCAGAGTATAACCTTTTTTATTGTGACGACATTTAACCCCTACTTACTAACCCCTAACTAACTTGCAAATGAGAGATGGTGGTACGAAATTCAGTAATCTTGTTTTACGAGTATACATCAAACAATACTGTCTTAAAACATGCTTGTTTTTAATCGTGTTTTTAATTTAACCAGGTAGGCCCCCAGACCTCGACTTACCTGTTAATAAGTAAAAAGAAGTCCAAGAGCACCGACGACTGAAAAAACTGGATCAGTTTACGGTTGCCTAAGACACCATCACTATGCCGGTTAAATAAAGTTATCACTATGCCTAGAAATAAAGTTATTTACGAGTTGCCACGACTAAGAAATAAATAAATACCTATATACTCGTAAAAGGGATTCAACGCATTTATATTCAAAAATATTTTAATAATTATAATAAAAAACAATATAATAAGCCATAACATTTTATTTTATTATTAATATCCCAAATATAAAGTATTATTTTTCACAAGTTACATTATACATACTTTGAGTAATAAGTACTTGGGGCTGGTTGTTGCAATTATTTAACTAGGGTTTAATAATTACAATTGACAGAATGTATCTTCCTTAAGCTTTGTTAAAGATCAATGATTAAGGTGACCGTGGTGTAGTGGTAGTGCAATGGTTACGCAAACTGAGAGCACGGGTTCAAAAACCACTCATTGGTACCCATATATCTTTGATATGTACTTTGGTTGTCCTGCTTCTATGATACAAGCACTTTTGTAGCTTAGTATAGAAATGCATAATAATAAAATAATAAATTATGAATGAAATTAAACGGTGGTGGTACAAGTACAACATTATAAATAAATTTATTATATTATCATTTCGTTATTGATCAGGGGGTCGACCGAGTAACTCATTGAGAATGGGCTTTCATTTTGACAGTCGAACTCCATTATTAAGCTTTAAAATTAAAATTGCGACCGCGCAACACACTAAGAATCGATGTTTATTTTCATCAACAATTCAAGCTCATTGAAATTCATTGTCCTAATGAATAAAAGTTGTATTCTACACTAACAGCGACCGCGTAACTTTTTGACAAATGGGAATGAATTTCATTTTTATTAAAGTTGCGCGTTCGGCGCCCAGTAAGTCTATTCATTTTCCAACGACTGGAAAAAAACGACTCAGTTAATGGTTGCTCAGTTGCTGTCACACTATGCTGGCCAAATAATACAAAATTACAGTAATAATAGTGGGGAATAACCGCGAAAAACGAAAGTCGCGAATAACCAGTGGATGCAACTGGCATCTTGTCGTTCGAAATGGCGTTCTAAGGCGGAGGCCTATTATCAGCAGTGTACGCCTTCTGGCTTATGATGATGAATAGTGGCTAAAAACGTTACCTAAACGTTGTTTAAGTTTTAATGAATTGGCCCTTAGTTGCCGATGCATTCTACTAGTTACCTATTATGGTGTGTCTGTCTGTACGTCGTCGCGTGTGTCACTTGGAAATTGTTACCATGATTTATGTGGATATATAGGATAATATTCTTTGTTTTAATTATGAATGGTACGTGTTATAGTTTTATTAAGAGGTTCTTTTGTGATGTTGTGATGTTGTGATGCGTGGTGTTGATATAAATGTCTACTAGTTCAGACATGTTTTTTTATTCTTTATATTGAATGCCTTATTAAGAAAAACGAGACTGATTAATATATATGATTTAAAAAGAAGTTCACGTCATACTTTAGATAATAATAATTCTTCCAAAAAGTTTATAGTAAACTTTTAACCATTTTGTTTAACATTAGATGAAAAGGTAACTTACTTAATTGATTTTATTTACTTATTTGTATACTTTTAAAAGTTTTTGTGACTTGACAGATGTCAAGTCACAATAACTTTTGACTTGACATAAGTGATAAGTGTCTTGACCATGATGGCTACAAAGCTCTCGAAACGTCGGATTAATAAAATAAAAATAAAATCAAAAACCCAAAATAAAACGCGGTTAGTAAGCCGCATAAAATGTGTTTAATTCATTAATCAATGTTCGCGCAAAATCTAAGAAAATACGACACCTAAAATTTAATGTTAGTCACCCTAAAGATGGACCCCCTGATGCGTTGAGCATCCGTTTGTAAACACACTACCGTACTTCGCCATGTTTAAAATTGTCCGTTCAAGAATTCACACGCAGTTTTTATTAAAATTAACGCGACTTCTAACGTTTGTTGGATGAAAGAGAACTTTATCTCATTAGATATTTATTCTTGTCACAAAGTTTATTTTAAAGTATGTGAAGGGAGTTTAGTTGTGTTAGAAATAGACATCACGCTCAGTCACGGACAACTTTAAAGTTGTGGTACTATCTCGGGTCGGCAGACTGGGCAATAAAAAACTGCCTACAACTCTGTAAACGATAAAAGATGTTTATATTACAAAAGAAGAGCATTACGATTCAGAAATATATAATTATCCATAAAAACGGTTTTTATTTAGAATTCCATTTTAAAATAGCTATTCCTTCACTTACTCAATCTAGCACAAGTTACGAAAAGGAACAAAACATAGATTTGATGCTCGATACCCCACACAAGGGCCCTATTAACTTTGCCGACTTTGATCATCCGGGCCTAGGAGCCGATATGCGCGCGCGTCGATCAAACGGTTCCTCCAAGTTTAGGCGTCCTCCCGTCAGATGTCGCCACTGACTGACAAGCGGACAGCCTAACGAACACAACCGTCAACAAGCCGGATCCTATTTAAAAATACTCGACCAATTAAAATTAAAATGTCCAATTTCGTATTCATTTTATAGGACATTTGAATGAGGATTCCAAGAATTAGGATCGTTGAAGTGGGGTAGTATATAAGCTACTAATGAGGGTATTTCTATATTTAATTTTATGACTTCTATAATTAATTTAATCCCTATGAATTAAGTCGAACGAATGTTAATATAGAGAAGCCAGGATTCTACAATAAATTTAAAATACTTCATCATGTCGTCTTTATTCTGTTTTTAGGATTTCCTATTTATATTGAGGTAGGTCACGTTTGTAAACTTAGACGTATTTTTAAAGAAAATATTATTATCCTAAGAATGATTATTTTAAATATCGACAATATCTTTTAATTAGGAAAGACGCAGTCGTGTACTCGTATTACGTGTATTATATGAATAAAGGTTTAGAGTTCCATAAAATAATAAAGTAATTAAAATCCAAACATTTCTTAATATAAAAATACATGCACATTAAAATGGTAAAACTGCTAAAAATTTATTTACTAGAGTTATTTATTGCGTGAACAACTAAATCACTTCACGGTCTGTATACTTGTAAGTGTTGGTACTACCCCAGATCGGCAGACTAGGCCAACCCTACCACTCTTCACTTGAAATCTTGATCCAGTTACAGGACAATGAGAAAACAATAGCGGTTAAACATATTCCACTTGCTAATTGTTAAATAAAAGACGCGCCGAATCATTTGATTAATTGATATTCTAAGAAATATCAATCAATCAAATTGTCACGCCTTCTTCCCACGGGGATAGGCGGAGACAATGGAGCGCCACTTGCCACGATCCTGACTCAACTCCCTTGCTTCCTTCCCATCCACAATTCTCCTCATACAAGCTCTACGGTTATGGTCAAGAAAAAAGAAAAATAAAAAGCATTTTTTATAACAATGAATTCCTCGAAAAATCCTGTCTTATTTTTCTAGCTAACACGTGTCGCTATTTAAAATATCAAATAACATTTTTAGAATTAGCCTTGTTAGTAAAATGGTGGTCCGACTTCACAGAACGCCATTTGACCCAACAACGATTGTAAATTAGAAAAATTATATTACTGCTCCATAATAGGAAACAGTAATTAAACTTTATTAGAAAAATAGACACCGCTATTTGATTTGGTGAGTTATCGTTATACGCATTAAGACTTTGTTTACACTTCTTGAGCGGATTCATAAAATTGTAGCGATTTTTAAAGTTAATAAAGTATAGAGTTTCTTATTGTGATTGTGATATAACAGAACCCACCTGATGTTAATCTAAAGTGTTGTCCATGAATTAAGGCGACTGTTGCTACCGTTATATACATTAGGTACCACTCTAATCTACTATGCCGGCCTAGTTGGAACCGGCAACTTTCAAGCTGGTCCCGCTACGTGGATGAACAGAATACACTTGAAATAGTATGAAATCTGGGTCAGTACACTGTAAAATGACATATTCATATTCAAGAGTGATGTAGACATACCACACCATTGTTTAATATGACAACAAGTCTTAATGCCTTCGACTATCTGCGACTATTGGCTATGCTAAGGCCTCATAACTTCCAGTTCCCCCGAAACTAAAAGCTTTGAATGTCATCTGTATTTATCTTTTATAAATTTAAATTAATGGTTTATACCACTGCACTTAATTATAAACCATAATAATAAAAAATATAAATCGCTATATCGCTCCGCTCATGTTATATGTTTAAATCAGTAGTTAGGATTTTGTGTCGGCGTTCCCGGAACATCGAGTGCCGTCACCTGCTGGTAGGCTATGATAAATAAGATATAGGATTAATTGCTTCCTATTCTACAACGAGAAACGTTAAATCATCTCCCTGTATTAAAACTGTCTCACAGTAATGACTGCTATACTATCTGTTTTGTTAATGTTTTTTGTTAAGGAATCTTGATGATATTTTCATTAGTTGCCGTTGCGATTTGTTTTTATTGTTATTTTCAACTCAACTACTAAACGTAGTATTATAGAAAAATAACGATTAATATACAGATATCAAAGACACATTGATACCAACGCGGTGTGTGGTTTTTAATCGGGGATTCGGTTTTTGATACTATTTTTCTACCACTAGACTACGATCGCTTTGTTTATTACCTACTTACGAGTATGAAATATACATTGCTACAAGCTCAAGTTCATTTTGAAGAACTTGCTCTCGGTTTGCTTGTTTTGTTGAGTTCATTCAAGTCGTTGAGGTTAAGGCGGTATAAATCGATTGTTTCGGAATTAAGCATCATCGTTCAAAAAAGACACATAGTTTTTCTAAATATTATATATAATCGGTAGTTATATATATAGGAAAATGTTGTGTAATTTTATTATTCTATTTTATTTTTCAATCCTGTGGCGCTCCATTGTCTCTGCCTATCCCCATGGGAAAGAGGCGTGACAATTCCCTTTCACATTCACATGGTTAGCTTTAAGAGACCCAATGGCATTAAGCTCGCAAATGTACAAAAACATATATTAAATTAAATGTTAATTTTAAAACAATTAAATATTCATTAAGTACCGTATTATCCTACCAAATACACTTTCTTTCGTTTTTATATTCAAACTCATCGTTTTAGGACTATTAGTTTTATTATCACGATTACTTATTATACAAAAATTCCCACTTTTATAAAAAAGGATTATCATCTTTACAACCACTAAGGGTGTATTATTTTAATTACAATAAAGTTGTAAAACATACTCAGTAATCATAAAAAGGTATATTCCACATTCCACAATTGAGTTATTCCAATAACGGAGAATTACGGAATAAATTCCACTTTTTCCCATTGTGTTCACAACTTCCTATTTACTAAAGGTAATTAATGACTGCTTTCAAAGCCCGCTTTATTTTAAATTGAAATGTGATCTTAGCCCCAGTTAAATATCTACAAGCAGTAGCTTATCTATACAATGCTGTTAACCAACATATTTGTCAAAAATGTGAAATAGATTATCAGACCGATACGTTAAATTGTTCTTGAGGTAGGCGGACTTAATGCCTAGTGGCATTAAGTTCGCCTTTGTACCTAGTACATAAAAAAATTAAATAAATAAATCGTTAGGTCCAGATGGGTTCCGCGCACGATAGCATGTTTCACTTTTCGCGTTTCACAAGACTAACAATCTTATTAAATAAAAATGGGCCAATAATAGGGGAAAACTTCACAATGTATGGGCCAACTCAAAGTAAGATTGTGGAATAACCCTATAAAAGAATGTTGCTGTCATAAAAAGTATAAAAACACTAATAATAAATAATTTGTTTAGTTTTTACAACATGTTTGCGAATAACGACCTTTTAATGGTACTTGGAGCCCTTCGATAAATTATAACATAAATGCAAAATTTTAACTTTACAGGAGCCGTTTGGTTAAACTATATTAAAAGTCCTCATAGTTAAAAATAATTAAATATTTCTCAAATAAGTCAATGTTGCAATTATTATCTTTATCCAATTGAGGCCATCACGTTGAAAGTGAAATGAATTTCCAAGTATAGGTGATCGCAAGTTTTATATATTTTAAAAAGCATTATTGTAATTTTTATATTGTAGATTTTCCATATAGGTAACCGTTTAATTGTTTTGTTCGCTTACATAAAAATATCAATAGTAATTTAATTATATAAACATACATATTTAATCCTATTATGTGTTAAATTCATGGACCACCATGAATTCAAATCAAAGTTACTCAAATTTGAAATTGAAAATAGAAACATTTTTTCAAATTGTAACACGACATTTGACCTCGACCCGCCTGATGTTAGGTTAAGAAAGAGGAGGTCCAAGAGTGACGACGACTGAAAAAACCGTGTTAGTTTCCGGCTGCCTTAGTCGCCTCTTTAACGACCGCACTTTAGCTTAATATCTGGCAGGGTACCATAATAATTGATATTCTGCCTATCCCTGTGGGAAAAAAGCGTGACAATTTGATTGATTGATTGACATACAGAGGAGCATTACTGTCTTATATATCACTAAAGGAACTATAATAAAGTAAAATATGACTTGATTTCTTATAACCGTTTACAACCTACAGACAAGTACATATACAGACCGTGAAGTGATTTGATCACGTTTCGGGATCAGCTTGTAAGTTGCCGGTTCCATCTAGGCCGGCATAGTGGATGTGATTGCTACTCACAGTTATTGGATTGTAGTAGCAGTGACATTCATTTATGGACCACACTTCGGCTTAACATCAAGCTGTCATAATATGTCGAGTCACATTAAAAAAAAACCTTGGTTAGGAAAACGTAAAATACCACTGAGTACCAGACAATAGGCGAACATAATTTTTGAACGACCACAAAGTATACTTAAGTCATAAACGTCATCTTACTCATTTAATGTTTGCAATAAAACGCTTCTTTAATTTTGTAATCTTATGTCAGTCTTTGATTCTATTACAAAATTAAAAGCCACTATTGATTACACAAAATTGTTACACTATTGTTGGAAAAGCTCAGAGTCGCTCAGCGGGCAATGGAGAGAGCTATGCTTGGTGTTTCTTTGCGCGATAGAATCCGGAACGAGGATATTCGCCAAAGAACCAAAGTTACCGACATAGAATTGTAGGATTGTAGAATTCTCAAGCTGAAGTGGCAATGGGCTGGCCACATCGCTCGAAGAACCGACAACCGATGGGGAAGAAAGGTTCTAGAGTGGAGACCACGAACCGGAAGACGCAGCGTAGGTAGGCTTCCCACTAGGTGGACTGACGACATAGTGAAGGTCGCGGGTAACCGGTGGATGCAACTGGCATCTTGTCGTTCGAAATGGCGTTCTAAGGCGCAGGCCTATGTTCAGCAGTGGACGCCTTCTGGCTGATGATGATGATGATGATTGATTACACAAAGTGTATTTTATTAAATACCATGACCTTGTATTGTATGTTAGAGAGCTTGTAACTAATACTTAAAAGTGAAGAGTACCACAAGTATACAGACCATGAAGTGATTTGGTTTCGGGATCAGCTTGTAAGTTGCTGGTTCCATCTAGGCCGACATAGTGGATGTGATTGCTACTCACAGTTATTGAATTGTAGTAGCAGTGACATTCATTCATGGACCACACTTTGGCTTAACATCAAGCGGGGTGCTGTCATATGTCGAGTCACAATAAAAAAAGGTCTAATAGGGTCTAAAAGGTCTAATAATTCTTCAGAGAGTTTTTGAGAGAATCGCGTATATGAAGGAAGCAAGAGGTGCAGGCTAGTGAAAGGTAGTGCTTTATGTATTTATTAAAAAGTTTATCGTTCTATAATTACAAAAGGCGACCGTGGTGTAGTGGTAGTGCAATGGTTACGCAAACCGAAGAGCACGAGTTCGAGACCACCCACCGGTACCAATGTATCTTTGATATATGTAGTTTGGTTGTCCTGTTTCTATGATACAAGTACTTTAGTGGCTTAGTATAGAAATGTAATAAAAAAGGCTAACTTTATGCCTCTAGGTATTATTAAAATTCAGGCAGCTTCTACAAAGGGACTATTTGAAATGCTGAGATTGTAAAAGTGTTTGTTAATAGTATCTAAAAATAATGAAACTTATCATGCTTTTATTTGTCGCTATTTCTTTGGGAATTTAAGAGTCGGGACAATTTGATTTATTGATTGGTTAAACTAATCCTATTTGTGGCAAACGTCATATTGTAAGATTGGCATTTGTTTACAAAACTTTTTAGTCGAGTACCAAATCAAATGTGTTATCGGTAAATTGAATTTAGGAATTTTCCACACGTGTTGACTTTACGACTATGCTGTACCTAATCCTGTAGTATGGTAGCACTGGTCACTGTCCAGAGCAGGTAATAAAAAAATAAAATAATAACGTAACCCAATACCACATTAAAATAACCTTTAAATCAGAATCTGAAGGCATCATTTAGCAAGGAAATAAGGCAGTACTGTCGTATCTACTGTCTATATCAGCTTCCAGTATCCGAAAAATTCGACTGAAGAAAATGTCAAGTCGCATTAATAGAAACAAGATTTGAATTAAATAAAATAGGTAAATTGTACATCTAATAAAAAAAATCATAGATAATAAAATTTTCAAACAAAAAAAAACTGTAAATCTAAACAATCTAAATTGAATTGTAAAATAAGATTTACTGCATACTTGCAGTGTATAAACGTTTTCCTGTCGTATAATTACGGCGCTATAAATAGTTGCGGATAGAATTGTTTTGGAAATAGACGGCGAGACATAAATGGCAATGTGAATGTATTTGTACTATTTAGGTATTCGCAACAAAACTTTTTTTAAATATCCAATGTACTATCTAGTCTATAAATAATTATAGACTAGATATGTAATTTTAGATCTTTATCATACTATAAATATTTAAAATATTATAAAATTAGATATTTCAAAAAAGTTACTATTATAATCATCTGAGGCAACTGTAAACTGAGTCGGATTTTTCTGTCGTTGGCACTCTTGAACCTTCTCTTGCGTTCTCTCAGGCAAATTCAGGTCAGATAGATGTCCAGATTATAGACTAGATATCTAGTTATTACCTTTTACAACCTTGGTTAGGAAACATAAATTAGATATCTAGTCTATAATCTAGACATCTATCTGACTTCAATTTGCCTGAGAGAACGCAAGGGAAGGTCCAAGAGTGTCGACGACAGAAAAATCCGACTCAGTTTATAGTTGCCTCAGATGATTATAATAACTATTTTTAAAAAGTAACAATCACATCCACTATGCCGCTATATATGGAACCGGCAACTTACAAGCTGAGCCCGAAACGCAATTCACGGTCTGTATAGTTTTAAGTGGTGGTACTATCCCGCGGTACCATTCTATACGTGGTGGTATAGAATGGGCGCCACTGCTTACCACTATACTATACTCGTACTTAAACTATATATAAGTATTAATAATATTATTTTTAAAGGAAACTAATGACCTTACATAGACTTAATTATTAGTTGTATTGTATATTATGTTAATACGACATTTTGGCCCGAAGTGCATCATACTATCGAACGAAAAGCACGCGTTTCTCTTGGCGCCACATCATCTTATACCAAAGAGGCTTATGTGTTTAATTAATAACAAGGGAATTTCGACCTTATTTGCTCTTAACCTACTTTAAAGAACTCACACTTTGTGTTTTTTTATTTTAATGATAAGATATACAATTGCTCGGTAAATTAGAGACAAAATATATAAAATTTATTATCGATATCGTATCTCTTTACAATATGCAGGAATGTAGATTCTTAAGCTTTATGTGTATAATTTTGTATTGTAGGTGTTATTTTGTGATATATTGAATTAATGTCTGAATTAATAAACATAACTTAAATTGCGATAAATCTTACTTTTATCCAAGTATGTAGAATTAAAATAGGCTACATTGTAGATGTGCATGCAGTTCACTCTTTTATTTTTATATTTTTTATTGTGACTCAACATTATGACAGCACCCCGCTTGATTTTAAGCTAGAGTGCGATCCACGAATGGATGCCACTGCTACCACAATTCAATCACTATACTACTCAATAACTGTGAGTAGTAATCACATTCATTATGCAGACCTAATTTTCCAACTAGTTCCACCTATATACTTAACTCTTTAATTTTTCATTTATTTATTTTAGCAACAGCAACTGGCTTTGACGACAGGCGTGGACGAACAGTTTAGCGACTGGTTAGTTGCGCGTAAAGTCCCGGGTTCGATCCCCGGTCGGAGCAAATATTTGTTTCATAGCTTTTATTTGTAATATTTAATAATATAAAATGTTGCAAATATTTGTTAAAAAAAAAGAGATGGATATTTGCTCTGGATATTCGGGTCTGGTTATCTAAGAGTGGTAGGCAGTGGTACCCAGTCTGCCGATCCGGGGTAGTACCACCACTTACAAGTATACAGACTGTGAAGTGATTTGGTTACGTTTCGGGATCAGCTTGTAAGTTGCCGGTTCCATCTAGGCCGGCATAGTGGATGTGATTGCTACTCACAGTTATTGAATTGTAGTAGCAGTGGCATTTATTCATGGACCACACTTTGGCTTAACATTAAGCGGTGTGCTGTCATATGTCGAGTCACAATAAAAAAAATTAGGTTGTACACAGCGCCTTTATACGTCATTGCAAAATAACATACAAACAAAATTTATTATGTTTTTTTTATTATGACTCGACATCTGACCTCGACCCGCCTGATGGTAAGCAATCAATTCCCGGTTGCCCCAGTCGCCGTCACTATGCCGTCCAAAGGATAGGGAAAACATAATATAGTATGGGCTTGTAAAGCATGTTAAAGTACCTTTCACATCGGTACTTGCCTTCTCAAGCATCCGGACTCTCATTTAAATAAATACCGTTTTTCCAGTAACACTATCTTCCGCTGCATGAATCATTTTTAAATGTGGTGGTGGTTAAGGATATCGATTACTTAGATCAACACTTGTTTAAGACTTCATCCTCTCGACATTTCGCCCTCGTATTTTCTGCACACAAGTTTTCCATGTTTCTCCCTGAAATGTGTCTAAACTATACGTCATGTGCTTGCGACATGCTAGACAAACGGATAAACAAACTTAACTACATAAAATTTGACAACATAAAATGACAAGTGACATATAAGATCTATTTGAGTCACATAGTAGAGTGTGATACAGATATGAAACAGTTGATGGAATGAAAAGTCATAGTATTACAAGAATATCATAATCAATCCAATCTATACGTAAATACGTACCTTCCACACATTCTCAAACCCCAACCTCCTTCATATCATTCAATTACACATCCCATCAAAGCTATTCGCCTCTACAGTATGCGAATCACTATAATTTATACGACGATAACTCGCAACTAATTAATAACTGTAAACAGTATCCGCGAACTAACTAACCTGAAGCATTTCGTATCTAGTTGATAACCCAGCGTCTACTTTGACGGGTGAACGCATACCATCATTTCCCTGTGACACGGACTATCTGTATTATGCAAATATGTCATTTACTAGGGGCTATGGCCGATACAAGTGTCAGTTAGCTGTTTTTAATAATTCACCTACTGCAGGCCATTACCCATTTACCGTTATCAGCGACACCTTAATCATTTCTCCGATTATACGATAATATTAATATGAATTATGTATTAATGCACTATATGCCTTTTATGGCCTTTTACTACTGGCTTTACGCAGCCGTGCCACGGGAGTAAATTTAATATTTTACGGTAGAAAATCCAATAAAATTTCATTTATTAGCAGATATATAATTTTAATGTCGTATAAAACTACTTGGAAGTAATTTCTTGTTGGCTTTAATATTTTGTATTTACGTAGGGAAATTGTAATATATTGATGGCTAGCTTGAGAGTAGTTATGACAAGTTGGGTCACTTACATCCGTGTCAATTTGTGTATAGGCCATTAATTATATTTACGCGCTTCAACTACTATTACCCATTAGAGTTACCTACTCTATTGGTTCTTGATATAGGTACTGATATATACTTGGATATTTTTTTATTGTGACCTCGACTTGAGGTTAAGCATGAGTAGGCACCGACTAAATAACCGAATCATTTTACGGTTGTCTTAGTCGCTCTTACTATGCCAGCCTGAATCAGACAGTTTGTGAAAATATTAAATTTTGATGAATTATCAATCAATCAAATTGTCACGCCTTTTTCCCACAGGGATAGGCAGAGACAATGGAGCGCCACTTACCACGATCCTTACACAGCTCCCTTGCTGTGGTTATTTGATGAATTAAAGAATTCTAATAAGCCATGGCAGAACCAGACTACCACGACTACCTAGAACTAAGCCAATGCCCATGTTATTAAATTATTATATTTTATTTCATTTTAAAAACTATATGTTTATACTCCATTTCTTATTAACTTAGGGAAAGTTTTCTTTGGTTTTGTTTGCTCTTCGACGCTTCTATAACTAAAGCCGTAATTAAGACGATTAAAGCGTTAATAATCGGAGACATCTTCAAGAAATCTAGGTTGTCTAGTGCCCATAACCATAGAGCTTGTATGAAGAGAATTGTTAATGTGAAGGTAGCGAGGGAGTTGTGTCAGGATCGTAGCAAGTGGCGCTCAACCGTAATAAAGACGATTTATATCGGAGACATCCTCAAGAAAGATAAGTTGCCTAATGCCCATAACTGTAGACAGGGCCGTCTTTACCCGGGGGTTCAAGGGGTGCAGTGCACCCGGGCGCAGAGTCTTAGGGGCGCATGCCGACCGCCGTAAATTTCGATACGACTATACTGATACCACGCGAGCGGAGCCTTGACTTTTGCACCCCGGCGCTGAATATGCTTAAGACGGCCCTGACTGTAGAGCTTCTGTGAATAGAATTGTGGATGTGAATGGCGCTCCATTATCTCCGCCTTTCCATAGGGAAAGGCATGCAAATTTGATTGATTGATGATTAAAGGTCAATGGTTTTATTTAAAACATATGTTTTATACAAACAACAATTTAAACAAAGCAAAGTGTAAATTCGTTGTGCTCATCTCAGAGTAATAACAAAGTCTAGCCTACTGACAAGTACTGAAAAGGTTCACATTTATCTCATTGAATGAACACAAACATACAAACGTTGATGTGGCCGTGACAACGAATGAATGATACGTCATTTAAATCCTGGTTTTAAAGGCTAGTTTTTCAAACTACACTATAATTTTTCACCAGAGGTGCGATATCGGACTACCTTCCCGTGTGTCTGTCTGCTTGCCATATCGCTTCGGTGATTTGGAAAGCAGATGGCCCGGTGCATCCTGGGCATCATTCAATAACTTCCTTTATGGGGTTTTTTGTTGGCTGATGGCTAAAAGTCTGACGTGTGGCGTTGCTCCACGCATTCCTCTGCTTTCAGAGGGCACTGTGGAGCAGCAAGTTGATAGGTTGATAAGAGCAGCAAGTTCATAATTTATTTTTAAAGAAGATTTTTGGCCAGCCAATATGAAGTAATAGGAAGGAGACATACATGGGATTATTAATTCAAACACTATACTTTTGGATTTCACTTTAAATCACTTCACTGGATTAGTACCCCAGCAAATTACCCTTAAGCATTTATGTAATAGTAATAGTAGAGATTGACAAACCGACCTCTTTGTCGTTGAAAATCAGGTGGGTGGAAAGATCATCAATTTGATGGCAAACGTGAGATATGTTTTGTGTCTATCCTAGTGTTAATTACAGTACTGTTATTATAATATTAATTGTTGGGCTTTTGTAATGAAGCAATGATGTTTTTGTTATACCTTGTCCTTAAGTAACCTCGCAGAAATTATTCTACTTATAAAATCTTCTTCACCAGTTATGTCGTGTACAAAACATATACGAGTATATACCTCACTAATATCTCCATCATTATTATTAATTTCTATAATTTTGTGATTTCTGCAATTAGAAGTTGCATCTACGCTATGGTTTAATGAAACTTTTCTTGTTTATAACAATCTTGACATTTTATATCATAGTTTTCTTATGTTTAAAAGTCATGTTTCAGAAGTTCGCTTACCATATTTTTAAATGATTTATTTAATTGCGGATAGATACGAACATTTTAATAATGTTTGATTGGTATAATTTTATGATTATTTTTATATTTTATTTTATAAGAATAGAAATACAAATTGGCATCTTGCTCGGAATGGCGTACTAAGGAGGAGGCCTATGTTCAGTGGACGCCTACTGATAATGATGATAAAATAAAAATTTTATTTTTTTCTATTATGAATGTTTTTGTTTAGCGAGCTTGCCTGTCTGTGACCGTGAAACTGTTTGTGGTTTCAAACCAGCATAATAAGTATTATAATACGCTTATTTTAGTAATGTTTGTGACCTGTTATAATATATCTAATTGAATAAAGATATAAAAAAGATCTCGAAACCCGAATAAGTTACTTCTCGGTCTGTACGCTTGAAAGTGATATTCAAATATCTGCTTGCTACTCTTAAGATATTTATATTATTTAAAAAAAGACTACTATTAATGATTGATGGTGCTATTGAGTGCAGATGAACACCATCGATTATATCCACTTACTATGCAAAGTTTGTGTGTTTTAAGAGACAAAGATGACTTCAAAGTATGCATTTACGGTTATTATAGTTTTTTTCTCAAGCGTTGCAGCTATATCGAGTACCCGTAATAACCAGCACGAAGCTCACAACTCTAGCAAAAACCTGCATCTATTTAAACGCGATTAAGTTTTCCATTAAGCATAATTTTTCGCTATAAGTGGGCGGGTTCCGTGCCCGCACGAACAGTTTCTACACCGACACTGGAATTCACTGGTCCTGATAGAAAAGTGGATCTTTATTACTCGGTGAAAGGCGTCAACATAGAGCCTGTAACTTACCATATTGCTGTCAAAGTGCCATGTTTCTTGAAATTTACCGATGTTGGGGTTAAGGTGGGAATTGCTTCTTGTAGTTGAAGGAAGTGGTAAATAAGATCAAACTACGATATAATGAAATACTTCCGACGTTTGTAAGTATTGTAAATTGGTGTGAATAACACATGTATGGGGTTGTATAAAAGGATTAGCTTTGAGTTCAATTAAAAGTGGGATAATAATTTTACTTTGCGCAATTACTGACACCTAACGAGTTAATATATTTATATATTTTATGTGATACAGGATAATATTATGATACCTGATATAGTTTTGCATTCACACTCCGTTTGTGTGAATTTATAATTAATTTTACATTCGCTGTGAAATAATAAATGTTATTATTTATTTACATTCCATGATGTTAAACAAAACCTGTCGAGAATGTTGTTATTATTATTAGCTTCATTCAACATTTATTCATCAACTAACTTTATTGTACATTTTATTTTGAATTCTGCTTCAAAATCAACATCTCAACGTGTGTTAAGCTGGAGTGCAGTATATGAATGGATTCGACTGCTACTAGTATGAAGTAGCAGTCACTTATGATGTCGTGCGTTAATAATAAAAAAAGATATGAACGGGAGTCCTCGAACGCTATTAATTCTCCAGTATTAGGGAAGATTAAAACACTTTAACTTCCACTGGACATTGAATCACCGAACGTAAAAGAGTAGTAAATTTGAAATAACATTTAATAACATAATTATATTCTAATTTTACTGTTAAAATTTTCTGTATAATATAGAATTCCCTAAAAAGGTAAACAAATAAAACAAAATTGGTATATTTAAAATTGTTTATTAATAGTAGTATAATAAGTAACAAAAGCAGTTACAAATTTTGTACACAACATTGGTCAAGACTTTACAAATTAGTCCCTATAGTTAATTTAATTCGAATTATCACATAATAATGCTATCTACTTATTTTTAATAATGTTATTTTAGTTATTGGCAAAATACATAATTACTTGTTTATAATAAATAATTTCTTATAAAAAACATCGTTGGGAATTTTTAAAGATAAAAGTAAAATTTATATTAAAATCATAGTTTTAATAAGTAAAAGAAATGAATGTAAAAGAATTTTACGGGTAACTATAGCGTTATTGTCTCACGGCGACTGATGCAACTATAAGCTGAATTGGGAAAATAGAGGCTAGATATCGGCAATAATAAAAAAAATAGGTTTGCGGCACTGATAGTCGTGGGGAGACTTTAGAGCCTGATGTTAGTAAACCGCAAAAACCTCAGAAAATACAAAGTATAAAATGTTTTAGGACTTTAGTAATCCTAGAGGTTTTAACAATAATAATTTTAAACTAAAACTATACATAATTACAAAATGTCTTTAAATTAGGTAAAAAAAAAACTATAATAAAACAACATAATTCTGCCTATTAAATTTTCAGTCAGAGGTTAACAATTCTACTAATAATTATTTTTGAAAATTTTTAACCTTTAGAAATAGAGAGCACTATGCATTTAGAAACAGTACTAAGTTAAATTAAATTTTCATTTTACATTTTCAAGATCAAGATAAAAATTAAGAAAATCAGAATATTTGAAAAATAATATAAACATTATTAAAGTATCAAAAAACAAACTAATGTTTAAAACAAAACAAATAGATCATATTGAACTTCTTCAAAAGTTCGATTAATTAACTATAATTCTTATGAATAATGACTCAAAGTCGAAGTTCCCAAGGAACTATAAAAAAGTCCTCCAGTCAAGGAGTAAAATTTAAAACCAATAATTAAATGGCGAATATATCATATGCTTAATGATGGCCGTTTCTTTCTTACACTCTTGTTGCTCAGTCCAAGAATTGTTCCGATTACCTGAGAAATAGAAATTAAAATGAATTAAATGAAGTGAGGGAATGGCACAAGTAGAGAACAATGGGTAACTATGTATAAATAATTATGTTTTTTTTTAAAGCGACGCGACATCTGTCTTTTATTTGCCTGATAGTTAGCAACGGGAGGTGCTAGAGTACCGACGGCTAAAAACGATCGAGTTTACAGCTACCTCAGTTAATATTTCGACCATCGCTTATAAGATGAAGAGAACACATAGGCAGAAAAATGTACAAAAACTCATATGCAACATATATTTTAGCATGATAAATTATAACTAAATGAAGAGAATTATTGTGGATGTAAAGGAAGCGATGGAGTTGTGTCAGGATCGTGGCAAGTGGCGCTCCGTTGTCTCTGCCTATCCCTGTGGGGAAAAGGCGTGACAATTTGATTAATTGATTAAAGTTAAAAAAAACACAAAAATGCCAACTAACAATTAATACCTTAGACACAGTATAAGCAGCTAACTTCTTCTTTGGTGTGGGCAGCAAAAGGGCGAGAGCTCTAGCTTGTCGCAGAAGTGCATGGAAAGCTAATGCTGCGCCAGCACATGACTCAGCCGCTGACACTTCATAAAATTGACATCCGAATCTCAATGACAGCTCTTGACCTTCCTCAGCTTGAACCTCTCTAAGAAATACAAAAAATAAAATTGGTTAACTACGAAATAGTTTTAGTATATAAAAAAAAAGATTGGCACATAGTTTTTTGTAGTGAAACTTATTAATATATTAACTGATTTATTTTTAATTACTCGAATATCCAATAGAATGGACTATAGTCTGCAATACTAATGCTATCAGTATGTTTAATACTATTTAAATCAAATAATTTGTTTGATAAATAAAACACATATTTATAAATTTAATAAAAATGAAATCTTTACCTCTGGATACATTTAAATCTAGACAATACAAAGTACTTGTAAATTATTCAATATGACACCTCAGTTTATTATATTTAAATTAAAATATTTCATTTTCCACTCCATCTTAGGAAGTGGTAATAGACACATCTTTGAATTACGATATATTCAATTATATAGAATTCACTAGAGATACTTATATAAAAAACTACTAACATAAACCAATGAATAAACTATCTTAAATATCATACCTGGCATGTTCCAAATCAGTTTTATTTCCAAGTAACGTGATGGCGGCACAATTAGGTAATCTTGTTCTTTCTAAAAGTGCTAACATTTCTGCTGCCACCAAGAAAGATCTTCTGTCACATACTGAATATACCACAGCGAAGGCGTCACCCCATCTTATATGATCGGTGAGACATCCACGCTTCTGAAGAAAAAAGAAAACATAAAGGAACTATTTTCTAAATATCTAATAAGAAATAAGTATGTATATTTTGATTTTTACATGATTATGCCGGAAATAGAAGAAATTGTATTATAAATTCACAAGTTATTAATAAACTTATAAATATAGATACAAATTTATATAAATAAGATATAGCGAGCAATACGGAAATGTCAGAAACGAGGAGGTTCGTTCGTAGAAGAACTACGTTAAAGTGACTAACATAGCTTCTAGAACAAATGGTCGAATAGAGACCACAAGACCTACAAGACAGACGGCCTGCCAAAGATAGCAGGAAACCACTGGATGCAGGCTGTTTCCAGCAGGCTACTGCGGCGATCACTGGTCGAAGCCTTTTTAGATGCGACGTTTGACCTCTACTTGACTCGTGGTAAGCAAAAAGAATTCCAAGAGCGCTGACGACTAAAATAAATGATTCATACGGTTTTTGGTTACCTAGTCGCCGTCACGTATTAAATTTGGTGTAATAATTCAAACAACATAACATTGAAACCTTTTGAATTTATGAATTTCCAACCTTGAAAAAAACCTTTGACAAGTTGTTATGATTCAATGAATATTCGAATAGTATATTATTAAAAACACACATAAAAAGTAATCAACCCGTAAATATAGTTGTACTAATTTAGATCATAATGCACGTATGTGAATTTGTCTTGCCAAAATGGCTGCTATACTTACTGCGCAATTGCACGTGTCCAATATTTCAACTTCACAACCAACTCCGTCGATAGAAACATGATGTTGATATAGAAAATCTGGAACAAGAGTTACAAATATAATTTTATATTAACGATTTTTGCGTAAGTACCTACATGTACTCCTGAAGATTAAATAGATTAAAAAGTAAATCTTATATTCATGGTCCATAGATGAAAGTGACTCCTACGACAGTTAGATGTAAGTAGCAGTTTTGTAAGGCACTTTAGTTTAATCAGGCGAAGTGCTATCATATTATGACGGACCACAATAAAAAAATACAAGTTTTATAATTATAGACAATAAATACAATTTTAAAAACATGTTATTATAAGCCTATTTATTTGTCCTACTGCTGGGCAAAGGCCTCCCTCTCTTTTTCCCATGACTCACGAAAAAAAGATAAATTCCAAATAAATTCAGCTAACCAGTTAGCATTTATTTTTTCATTTACAATATTTGTTCACTATTTCCGTGTCACAATCTATTAGCAGAAATACCAGAAGATACTAATATATTAGTCATAGTTAACATCAAACCTTGAAGAGAACCTTATTTAATTTTTTAACTACAACTACAAAACAGTTTCGAGGTTTCTACTGTTTATTTTTTAATGTCATTGTGTTATTGGATCAAGTCCAAGTTCATTGTTAATAGTTTCAGCTATAAACACTATTACAAACCTTTCAACATTGGAATGCCTCGTTAAAAAATTGTCACGATATTGTATTACATCTTCATTTAATTGTTTATTAGGGAAACGGAAATATTGAGTTATTTTTAAATAGATTAGGTTGACAAACGAGTAATACGATCGCATACAGTTTGACGACACACGCGGCGCATTGGTTAGCGCACCAGTCCGTTACGTGTAAAGTTCCGAGTTCCATTCCCGGTCGGAGCAAGTATTGTCAAGCTGATCCCGAAACGCCACTGAGTCACTTTACTGTCTATACACTTAAAAGTGGATCGTAAGACAGGCCACTACTGCCTACCACTCTTAAACAAACAGTCCTGCAATTATCATGGATTTTAAAAATCATAGGATACTTTTAAAGGATCAGAACTTATTAGTAAACGGGCAATCCATCTATAGCTTGTCTAAGTATAAATGACGCGCCCCTCCACTTTATTAGTTTATTTAAATGTGTGAATACAAATATTACTAACTATACTATTTTACTTTATTAACGTGCTCCTCCTTTTGTGTCTAACCAGCAACTGAATGACCAATTACAATTGCATTTTCAGTGTGTTGCATTCATATTTTACATTCGGACGTGTGCTTTAATGCAGTGGAGGGTCGCGTCATTTTGGCTTAGACACACTCTACACCTCCCCTACTTCCGTGCATGTTTTGTTTAGATTTTATAAATAAATAGAAAATTACCTCCCCACAAGTTATAACAATGAAAATCAAAATTAATATCTAAGTTTATTCTAAGTTTACACTATAAAGTCAATGTCAGTTAAGAGTTGCACAAAAAAAAAATAGAAAATTTAATAACTAATTAAAAACTAAAAATAAATAAATAAAATTAACACTATTCGATGGGCGTAGTGTGCCGAGGAAACTCGCTGAATAGCGAGGCTGACTCTTTAAACGAGATAAATAACTAATTACGATAATTTAACTAATTAAATTTGCTTTTTTTATTTTTTATCTTCATTGAAATTAGGAAAGGGAAAAGCGACGACCTTCAATGTCATTAAAAATAATAAAACTTTGACAGAAATCTAATTAAGTGCTATGTCAGCAAAGTGGGTGTTTCTTAGACAAGAAGTATCTCGCTCTTGTCATCGTCGTAATTGAGTCATTCTTTAGGTAAAGTTTTAACTATGTTTTAAAATACATGTCAAGAGTTTTAAAAATATTTTGTAAGTCATTGTTTTAGTTTAAAACTTTGTGCTCTATGTACAAACGCGAACTTGATTGAAATTGTGCTTGTTTTTACTACTTTCATTTTTATATTTTTATACTAAGCTACTAAACGTGTTTGTATCATAGAAATACGACGACTAAAGTACAATACATATATCAAAGATACATTCGTACCATAAAGTAGTTTAAAACCAGTTTGATCTACTTCTGACTTCACTGCCTCCAGACTACAAAAGCCTTAATGCCGCTAGACATTCTCTGTATGTTAACCTCAGGGACCATTATTAATAAGTTGTGTATATTTTAATATGTAATAGAGAATAAATATTAATTAAATAAAAGCGAAAGTCATTAATTATATTCACATTTAACAATGTCTATGAATACAAATATACCACAAGGGATGCTAATATAATGTTTAAAATAAATTATGCTATATTATGTCGCTTAATGTAAATCAGTATATACTTGGAACGTACTTCGGTTTGTCACTTCTTCGGGAATTAAACGTGCATGATTATTTCTCTCAATATTATCAAAGTGAATTGTATCATTATATTTGTTATCAAGTAGATTATGTGACCATTTTAATTAATTGACATAGCAATATCCCACGGTGTAGTTACAAAATCAAGCTTTTTTTAAATTTAAGATCTGTACCTAATTTTTGAATTTATTTAACTTTTAGTTACCAAAAAGTCCCTTCAGGCAGGTTAATAGCATACGAATATAATACCTCATAAAAAAATCGTGCAAAAAGACTACATTTTACACGTACATTACAAATAACACTCACGGATGCATAAAATTACACAATGAACCAAAAATAACATCCGTGAGGCATAAAAGTAGAGATGAAAGTGTTAAAATATAAATACTTAGTGACAAATTTTTGTTAAAAAAATGTTTGAAAGGTCGACGTCCGAGATAGCGGCGCCGGCGTCGGTTACACCCTTGGCAAGTCGTTGCTGACCATCTTCATGCCAATATCGCAAATAAACGTACTATTGGCAACGTAGGCTTGGCATACTAGCACGCCCTCACAGATATCATCGTTCAACTGAAGCAGATGTAGGCTGTACTAAATCAAAATACAGTACGCTAAGAAAATAGGAACATTCCTAAGTTATTTGATAGCAACCCGACTGATGTTTAGTTGAAGTGTAATCCATGACTCCCACTAGGTTGTCTGCCGACATAAGTAAAGTCACGAATAACCAGTGGATGCAGCTGGCATCTAGTCGTTCGGAATGGCATTATAAAAGGGAGGCCTATGTTTAGCAGTAGACGTCTTTTGTTTAATGATGATGGTCCATGCAATGGATATGACTGCTACTAAAGGTAAATAATTGCAAATCGGCAATGTTTAAGCTGATTCCGAAACGCGACTTAGTTACTTCACGGTCTGTTCACTTGGTAGTGGTACAACACCGGATTGGCAGACTAGATGACATGGTGGCATGTTAAGTGACGGCGACCAAGGCAAACGTAAAATAAAACGTTTTTAAACTTTTAATTTTACTCGCAAATATTGATTTTACAATAATGGCTTCTGAAAAGTTCTGTGGAGAAGAAACCACCGAATTGGCAGTCGAACAAAAAAGTTCGGTACGTCTTTTCTTTGTAGAACAATTGACAAGTGGAATGCTTTGCCAGACCATGTGTTCTCTCCATCGTTTGATTTTGGATCCTTCAAGCGATGCGTAAAGAAGCACCTTTGGCCGGCATAGTGACGGCGACTGAGGCAGCCGGGAACTAACTAGTATTTTTCAGTCGTCGCTACTCTTGGACCTCTTCTCGCTTATCATCAAGTGGGTCGAGGTCAGATGTCGTATTACAATAAAGAATTTAAAAAAAAGTACTTTGACATAAAAAGTTTTTATTATGACACGACATTCTTTGCCTGCCAGTTGAAAACCGTCTCAATTTACGGTTGCCTCAGTCGCCAGGTAATACAGTCAATCAATCAAATTGTCACGCCTTCTTCCCACAGAGATATGCAGAGACAATGGAGCGCCACTTGCCACGATCCTGACACAACTCGGTCGCTTCCTTCGCATTCACAATACACTAACCATATTGCTACTTTGTTGTGACTTAACGCATCCTCGATGTAAACCGCTAATTTATGGGCTAGTATTAATATTAATATCAATGTTGAGAGAGTTAAATGGGACAAGGTGAAGAGTCAATGGGCAGTAAGAAAATGAAAGTGACGTCTACATACCTCCGGTCGAACTGTATTCGCCAATGTATCTCTTCGTTAAGTATCGGACGACCACAGCTGCAACAAAACATATTAAAATAAGTATTAAAAACATATTAAAATAACCCAAACCTCTATAATTAAAGTTTGAACCAGTTTTTTACTCTTACTTTTATTTCTGTATGAATTAATAATGAATATTGGTAAAAAAATATTTCTTTAAGTATAGTGAATAACCTTATTAAATTATTTAAATATTTATTCATCATCATCATCATCAGCCAGAAGGCGTCCACTGCTGAACATAGGCCTCACCCTTAGAACGCAATTTCGAGTGGGAGGCCTCCGGTTCGTGGTCGGATCACAATTATAAAAAATAATGCTCTGTCTCTCGCTTCCTTTACATTCACAATTCTCTTTATACCAGCGGGGTTAGGTTGGGCAAATTAAACGGCAAGTTAAAATGATTATCGTCTCTTGTCGAAGATTGTCAAAATAATAAAAACTAGGCTAAATCCACCAAAATGATGATAATGATCAAACGTGTCGTCGCACAGACGATATTCTTAATACAACGATTAATAGTCTCGTTTTATTGGATTTTGCCTAGTTTTTATTTATTATTTTGACAATCACCGACGAGAGACGATAATCATTTTAACTTGCCCACCTCACCCCGCAGCTCTATTTATATGGGCACTTTCTCGAGGATGTCTCAATATAAATATTTAATTAAAAAAACATCTATGGAAAGAGATACAATGTAAGATCGATAACAATCCTAAGGTATACAGTTCAATAGCCACCTGAACGCAACAATCAATAAACAATAATAGTGCAACAGGGAAACACAGTGAAAGCCTCAATTAGCAACAAATAGTAAGAGGTGTTATAAAAGTTGTATTCCTGAATTTATAGCTACAAGTCGCAATTAGAGAGGAAACCAAACAAAAGAACAAGAAATAAAATTACAGAACGAATGAATTTTAAATTCGATTTATGAATTATGAATGAAATTATTTTATTGGCCTGGTTATGTATTAATTACGATACGGGTGTTTCGATAATGAAAAAATAGGTTGCATAGTGCCCATAATCGTAGAGCTTGTATGAGGGGAATTGTGGGTGTGAAGGAAAAGTTGTGTCAGGATCGTGGCAAGTGGCGCTCTATTGTCTCTGCCTATCCGTGGGAAAAAGGCGTGACAATTTGATTGATTGAAAACATTGATATTCATTATAGCAAAAATAGAAACAGAATAAAACAAAATGTAAGTGCGATTTTAAATTTATTTAATTTATTTCATTTAATTGTCCAACTGCTAGGCAAACTCGTCCCTGTGTTTTTTCCATTTTCGTTTTTTTGTCATTTCACGAACTATTGTAGTCTATATCATCTCGTTATCCTTGTTTGAACGTTGTCTTTTGCAATCTAGAGCCCCAGTAGTGATGCATCAGAAATGTGGCATTATTTTAGTTATTAGTTTGGCGGCTTATTCGGCTACGTCGTTTGAAAATTAGTGTTTAGAAATTCGAATTTAAATTCACCCCAAAAATATAATATTTTTAGTATTTTCTTAGATTTTGCGCGAACATTGATTAATGAAGTAATTTTTTTTAAAATATAATATTTTTCCACACAAGAAATGATTTTAGGAACTTAACAAGTATAATAATTAGTTCTAAAAGCGCCGACGACTATAAAAACCGTCTCATTTTACGGTTGTCTTAGTCGCTGCCACCTTGCCGGACAAAAATAGTTATTAAATAAATAATAGAAAATCGCATCCTTTAAGCGATGCGTAAAGAGGCAACTTTGGCCAAAATAGCGACAGCGACTGAGGCAGCCGTGACTTGACACATTTTTTTCTGTCATCGGCACTCCTAAACCTCCGTCATGCTTACTTTTGGGCAGGTCGAGATGACATGTAAAGTCACAATAAAAAATAAAAAGTAATTTTGTAAGTATCGGGAATTCAAAAGATACTCACCAAATTCTAATTTGAACTGCTGTTATGATTCATCCGGCTAGTATTCAATACATATAAATGTTTCACGTCCCATAAAATCATAAAGATATATTAGTGACAGAATTTCTACGCGAATATTGCACAGAAAGTCCTACTCGACAGTAAAATTAAATATAAACCGATATTTAAGCAGAAAGTTATGATTTCATATGTTTATACCGACACCTGCTATTTACTAGTTCACTCATTATATTGTCATTTATTGGAATCATATTTTTTGCACCTCTACTACTAGTTTTATATGCATAGACCGAAAGTAAACTTTGTAGAACAATCGACGAGTCGATTGCTTTGCCTGCCCATGTGTTGTCTCTCCATCCTATGACCTTGGATCCTTCAAGTGATGCGTGAAGAAGCACTTTTGGTCGGCATAGTGACGGCGACTGAGGCAGCTGAGAACAAACTCGGTTTTCTCAGTCGTCTTCACTCTTGGACCTCCTCTTGCTTATCATCAGGCGGGTCGAGGTCAGATGTCGTGTCACAATAAAAATAAGAGCGCTAACTACTGAAAAAACTGATTCAGTTTTTTGTTGCCTTAGTCTGTCTCTATCCCGGCTAAAGATTATATTCTCGATTAAATATAATCTTTGTAGAACCATATTCTCTCTTATAGAATTTTCATAAATATTGCGCGAACATTGATTAGTGAATAAAACAAATTTTATGCGGCTTACTATCGCGTTTATTCTTTGGTTAATGATTGTACTTTTGTTTTCGTGACCACGATGGCCGCAAATCTGGTGAAAAGTGGGCATAAAAAATTATACAATCAATAACCAAAAATTAACGCGATAGTAAGCCGCATAAAATTTGTTTAATTCATTATATTTTCTCTCTATGATACAAGCACTTTAGTTGCTTAGTATAAAAAAAATGTATTTCCCATATTTTAACTTTACGCAGAGAAAGATAGGTTAGGTCACGAGACGCTAACTGATATCACAGTGATCATGGTAGAAGACCCAGAAGAGTGTACTCACGGATACTCGATAAACATGTCATTGAAACAGATTTACCGACAATTCTTCTTTAAATTTATGCGTTCTAAAGTTTATCACATTAGCTTCTAAGCTCATAAGTTCTCATTGTACCGGACATGTATATAAAACATTTATAACTGTATTTTATACCTGACTTTACGGATTTCAGAAATTTACTAACCAAATTGAAATTTATGATAGGACATTTACAAGCTTTTGATACTAATATTAGACACCTATATTAATATCAAAATTTATATTTTACTTCCATGAGAAAGTCTAGATTAAAATATATAATATTCTAGTATTATGTATTTATGTTAATTTAAAGTAAACGAAGAGAATATAATTTTTAATAATCACTAACATTTTCAATAAATTTAGATTTGTCCAACATAACAAAATATTGTTATTATCTAAATAAAATACCCAATGCTTAATTCATTAAGCTCAAATGTAAAGTTAGAGCGCGGTCCATGAATTAATAGCGACTACTAAATAGGCGACCGTGGTATAGTGGCAGTGCAATAGTTACGCAAACCGAGAGCACGGGTTCAAAACCACGTGCTGATACCAATGTAGGACAATTGGTTATCCTGTTTCTATAATACAAGCACTTTAGTAGCCTAGTATAGAAATGTAAATACGAGGGCGGTTCAATAAGTACCCGTGTTAGAAATGAAGACACGATTTTTTTCAAAAAAATGCTTTTTATTTTTAACATAGTCCCCTTTTAGTAAGATACACTTCTCCCAACGTTCCGGGCATTTTTTTAACCCCTCCAAAAAATAGGATTTGTCGAACTCTCCGAAATACGCCTCTGTCCCGGCGATGACTTCCTCGTTTGAGCTAAATTTTTTTCCTGCGAGCCATTTTTTCATGTTAGGGAACAAGAAAAAGTCGCAGGGAGCCAGATCGGGAGAATACGGGGGGTGCGGCAGCGATTCATAACGCAATTCATGCAGTTTGGTCGCGACAACACCAGATGAATGTGCTGGTGCGTTATCGTGATGAAACAACACCTTTTTTTTCGCCAAATGTGGCCGTGTCTCCTTTAATTTTTTGTCGAAGCGGTCTAATAACTCACTGTAGTATAGTCCAGTGATCGTTCTTCCTTTTTCTAAAAAATCCAGAGGATGACGCCCTTCGCATCCCAAAAAATCGTCGCCATGACCTTACCGGCCGATGGGACGGTCTTCGCCTTCTTTGGTGCAGATTCACCGGGAGAAATCCATTGTTTTGATTGTTGTTTAGTTTCTGGTGTGTAATGATGAATCCAGGTTTCATCAACGGTGACAACTCGACGCAAAAAGTCCTTAGGATCTCGCCTAAATTCCTTAAACACTGCTCTGAAGTTAACAGCCGCATCCGCTTGTTGTCCAGCGTGAGCAATCGCGGCACCCATCGGGCCGACAATTTTTTCATCTCCAACTTATCATGCAAAATATTAATTGCCGTTCCGTTCGACACACCTACGGCCTTAGCTACTTCGCGGACTTTCGTTCGTCGATCAGCGAGAATCATGTCGTGGACTTTTTCAATGATTTCCTCGGTAACCACGTCTGCCGGGCGTCCTGGTCGCTCCTCATCAAAAACGGATGTTCGCCCACGTTTAAATTCGTTAAACCAATATCTAATTGTGGTCATAGATGGCGACGTGTCTCCATAAACAGCATCCAACTTTGCTTTTATCTCCTCGCACTTTTTCCCATCCAAAAACATAAAGCGAATTACCGAACGATACTGCTCTTTTTCCATCTTAACGAAAATCACGAAACACGTCTGACTCGAATGGCTGCCAAATCGAAACTAACCTATCAATCAGTCTGAATTTTATATTAGCGCCGTCTGATAGATGGCAGCACACGATGATAACACTAACTTCACTCAGGAACGCCCTCTGTCTTCAAACACGGGTACTTAATGAACCGCCCTCGTAAATAATATTTTTTAAAATTTAAAAACAATCAACTTTTAAGCTGATCCCAGAACGTGAATTCACTGCCTACAGGTGGGGTATTCTCCGGATTGGCAAACTGTTTAATAAGCACTCTTAAATAAATTTAAAAAAATATTTTTTTGCGATCAACTTTATAAATTAGTACATAATAATAGCATTTTTATCCATATACGTTTCATATGGAATCAAAATATGATTTACATTAAACTTGATTAATTGCTCCAGAAGGCTAAAGATGCAATCGGATAAAGACTATGCATTCAACAAGGTTCAAACAATCGATGTATGTTAATTACAATTTCGCGCTTATCTATTTAGGTTGTCGCGCTTTCCTTTTGGCTCTTTCATTAGCTCTGAGTAATAATGTATTATTAAATTGGCAATTGAAGTAAACTTATAAAGTGAACTTAGTCACAAGAAACAAAAGAATCAATGACACATATCATGTTTTTAAAATAAAATTCGGTAGTCATACAAGTGTCCATTACAACTGCCTACTCAATTTTGACTGTGAGTTTATACCCAACAAATTAAATCAAATTGTCACGCCTTTTTCTTCCCTTTCCTACAGGACAAAGAGCGCCACTTGTCACGATTCTGACACAGCTCCCTCGCGTCCCTTTATACAATTGTCTTCATACAATGTCTACGGTTATGGGCAATATACAACCCTGCTTTAGAAAAATATTTTTTAATATTGCGACTAGATATCTGACCTCGACTTGACTGATGGTAAGCAAGAGGAGGTCCAAAAGTGCCAACGACTGAAATAAAAACTCAATTCCAAAGGTGCTTCTTTACGCATCTCTTTACCTTTTTTATACAGAGCTACCAAACGTTATAGAAAGTGGGGAACTAAAATAATTATAGTGCCCGTGGTAGTTTCGAACCGAGCCTTTTGGTTTATGTGACCATTTTATAACCACTATACCACGGACGCATTCACATATTAACTTATATGTGAGTGTAAACTACAATATATTTGAGCTAAAAACGCAATTACTTTTATTTAAGATATAATATTATATAATAATATATTATATAATAATAAAACTAGTAAAATCAATATAATTAAAGAAAGCAAAATAAATCTCTTGAAAAAGTTCGTGCTCCTACTAAAGAGAAGTGAAGTATTGCTTGTTGTCTTATCAATTGCATGTAAAACAAACGTAGTAGCCGCAAACATACCAATTACACTAACGAAGTCGTGGGAGCACTTTCACTGAACTGATAGCGAATGGCCAGTTCAAGGTGACCGACAATATAAATATGCTCCAACAACTTAAACCAACTATTAAGAAAGAGGATATTTAAATTCTCTGTACGAGTATGTATGTATACAAACCAATTGAACAGTAAAAACTGTATGCAAATAGTTTTTGTCGAGTACCCTCCACATATATATCGAGTAATATTTGGATATCGCAAAATAAACATAATAATCACGAAATTTTGAAATTTTATAGTGCTAAATTTTAGTAGCCGATGCGGGGTAGTACACAACCTACAAATGTACAGACCGTCAAGTGACTTAATCGCGTTTCAGCATTTACTTGTAATTTGCCGGTTCCAACTAGGCCGGTATAACTGCAGTTATTTAACTGCAGTAGCAGTCGCCTCAATTTATGGGTCGTACTCTAGCTTATATAAATAAATAGCGTAGTAAATATATAAAAAAATGAATGAGTATGTACGAGTATACATAAACATACAAACCAATTAAACAGTACAAAAACAAAATGTATATTTTATGCAAATAGTTTTTGTCAAGTGCCCTCCACATGTCTCGAGTAATATCTGGATTCCGCAATCAACTCTAACGAGATCAGTAGGCTAAGAGAAAAGGATTTATTTAAGCTAAAATGTTTTATTGAGTAAATGCAACAGCAGTAGCAGAAAGCAGTCTTAAATGTTAATTAAGAGCATCACAGAGGTGATCGCGGACACGCTCTGTCGTCGACGACGATGTTGCATCGCCTCCGTAATTGGAAGCCTTATTTACATTTTTAACATTCACTTTGTTTCCTCGTTTTCGATTTAATTAAAAGCTAAGATCCTAATGAATGATATATGTGGCGAGAGTTCATGAAATTCCTTCATTAGACGTCGTTAATGCTTTTACTAATCCTATACTTAATTACTTCTGAGAATCGAAATTAAGCATGAACTGATCACAATCATTTATTTCTCGCAAAGTTAATCAGTGTGATGTGTAGACATATCAATCCGTGTCTGACCTACAAATCTAGAAATTGTTTCAAGTGTTAATCCGCGACAAATACGGCCTTGTGGGAAGCAAACTGACGTGTGATGTGACCCACTTAGTGAATATTTACTCAACAAACATCCTCCCCTATATTCTTTTAATTTTAAAATTTCATACTAGTTTACTACGTAATCAGATACCTAATTATATATTTCACAAATTATTCTTCTGCTTACGCCATTATTATACTATCTCATACAGAAGCGTAGCGTGCCTTGGCGGGGCCCTGTAAAAAAATGTTTGGGAGCCCTTAGAAAAGGAAAGGATTCCTCACAAAAGAAAAAAAAAACGTTGCATTTATGATGTATTTTTTCATCATTATCTATCTGTCACTTTTCCAAAATTTTTACATATTATTCAAATTAAATAAACACTCTCCTTGCCTTTTTTTCGGCATACTGATTTATTAAATCATATATAGCTAATGATGATTTTAGTTTTTCTAAAGACGCCCCTGGTCTTATAAAGCTTTTATTATATCGCGTATAAGTTTGAAATATTTTAAAGTAATAAACATCCACTGAGTAATCGCATAGAATCGCCGGCAGACGTTTGACCGGGTGACTCAGTACATAGCCGGCACGCGGCTGTATTGGCCCGGCCCGTAGCTAAAAATACAAACATGCAACTGACATTTAGTCGCTCTGAATCTATCTCCCGAAATGCAGCCCACGGACTACTCAACAGTGCGTGATGATATTTCTATTTTATCAACTACAGCGATGAAATATTTCAGTGCGAGCCGCTCTTATTTTTGTATTTCGACACATTCTTTTTGATTTATTAATAGCCTTATGGATTATATCGAGCGTTAAAAGAATGTTAGTAATGTGTAAAAATAATTCTCCATCATTGTTTTTGTTTCGTGTTTATGGAGTTGCTTTAAGAATTGACAAATCATAATGGTTAATGCGATGAAATATTTCATTTCTTTCATAATATTTGTTGCGTGCGGTATACATTTCTTTACCATAACATTGCTTAACATCATAATTAGTAATGTTTTAAGTTTCGTTTAAAATATTAGGTATATGTTTATGGTCGAGTTAGCCGGGAGAGCCTAAGGCAAGAGGCTCGGTGAAGTAAGTGGCCTTACAGATAAATACTTAATCACATAATCAAGATGCAGTAAGCATGTTGTGATTGATTGTTCTCTTATGTAATTGTATAATGAAAGGTATTTTTGTAATATACCTAATTTTGACTTTTATCTAATAATAATATATTTGTAGTGAAACAACCCAATATATAATTTTGTAGTTCACAACTCTTTTATCTTTACTGATGTTTTTTTGCAATTTTAGTTATAAATGTGCGGTCGCTGAACGTTTACAAAAGCGTTTCTATTTGAGTTCTATGGCTCTATATTTTTAGATATGGCGTTTTAGCTTTAACGTTTTTAGGTAATGACAAAGATCACTCCAACGCTTTATAGAAATTATTAACAGAGTTCATATGTATAGCTCTTTAGGAGCAAGAGTGCTTTAACATCAATAAAAGACGTAATAAACATGAAGTGCACTTTATTGTATCGTAATAATTGCTTAATCAAAGACATCACAAAACTTACCTAATCTCACTTAATTGTTATGTTAATATTTTCAAGTGTTTCCAAAAAAGACATCCGCGCTATCCATGGCCATAAATCAATTTCTCTTGTGTTAGCTTTCGCTGTGTTATTGTTTATACTTTCTACTGCAGCGACTATTAATAAATTTATATGAAGTATTTTAACCAATTCCATCTTAATTATGTCACTGATTTTAATATTAATAACGTTGTTAATGTCCGATTTTGAGTTATTACTTTCATTTTTAATAACTAATGGATTATGATTGCAAAAGATAACTTAATCTTAAATCTGATTTATTTGTTAATTAAGATCTAATTTTCTTGGTTTATAAATTGAATAATTCAGAACTAAGAATGGTAGGGATATAATTGGTGGTCATTTGCCCAGTCTACGTGACTTAGTCGCGTTTCGGATCAGATTGTAAGTTGTCGATTCTAACTAGGCCGACATAGTAGATGTAACTGCTACTTGTATAAACTCAGCTGATATATCAGTCGCCTCCATTCATAATGCTTGACATCAGGCAGGTTGCTGTCATATGTAAAGCCCCAATCAAAAAATTAATAACACCTTAGAAGTTGTTTGTGTTTCCAACAATAAATTAATCAAAGTTCAATGATTTTATTAGGTCAAAAGAAATGCGGACGTGCTTCGATACACGTTGAGTTATATATTTACTAAAAAAAGAAGGAATTAAAGATAAATAAGTGTTGTAAATTAAACAAACATAAATGGCTAATCAAGGTCGAAAACCCGTAAAATGTTTAGATTACTACTCATGATTAAAATCAATGAATAAAGAAACTAGTACATTAAGCATATTAATTTTAATCGCGCCAATCTCTGTGAAGTAAATATTTGGGTTTTCAAATCCTAACGTGTTTTTAAGAGTGCTAGACATACAGTTGGTGGTTATTTGCCCAGTCTACCAATCCGGGGTAGTACCACCACTTACAAGATAGACCGTAAAGTGACTTAGTCGCGTTTCGCGATTAGTTTGTAAGTTGCCGGTTTTAACTAGGCTGGCATACCTAATGGATGCGACAGCTTTTGTATTTTTTTTAACTTTAGTAGCAATCGCCTCTATTATGGACCGCAGTCCATAATAGAGTGGACGTCTATCATGTTACGCCGGGTGCTGTCATATGTCGAGTATCACGGAACATAATATTTATTTAAATATTGTATTTAAGTGTTCTGTGTCGAGTATCAATAAATAAAATTGGGCTTTATGGTTCTTATTTTGTCAGTCGTCGGCACTCTTGGAGTTTTGCGAATCATTAAATAAGTTGTCCAGTCACAATAAAAATGTAATTTAAATATTAGCTGACATTAATTTGTATAATGTTTAGAGATAATATTAGGAAATTTATCTTTGATTGTTCTTTGTTATCTTATCTCTTGATCATGTTCCAGTTTCTTATCAAATGTTTTTTATTGTTCTTTAAATACGGAAAACAATGAATTTCCATATAATTTATGTTTACATTTACAATCGAAAATTTACGTTGTGGGTTAATAAGAATTTTTATTATCAACAAAGAATTGCTAAAACCTCTATTTTCCTTACACCATTATTTTAACTGAGTTTCTATACACAATACAAAGAATATTGAATTTATCTTGTATTTAAATTTGAGTAAAGAAAATAGTGAAACTGTCAGCCCCGCCCCGGTTCAAAAGCACTTGCCGGTAGTAAATTTACGTTAATATGAACGTTGGTCATACTTTTTCTATGATACAAGCGTGTTAAAATATATAAAAACCACATATGGTAAGCAAGGGGAAGTTCAAAAGCGTCGACGACTGATAAAACCGATGCAATTAATGATTGTCTTGGCGACTGAAGCCAAAAAATATAAATTAACGAATTACTACCAGCCACAATATTCACATACTGTTTAAAACTAGGTCGGCATAGTGGATGCGACTGCTACTTTCAGTAATGTAACTGTAGTAAAAGTAGCCTCCAGTAACCATAATCCACCTTAACATCTCGCTGGGTGCTGTCATATTATGTCGAGCCACACAAAAAAATGAATAAAAAATAAGATCACAATACAAAGTCTAAAGTTACGGAAAATACGGATTCCAAAGGATATTTGTTTTTTTTTTCGTTTTACTATATCCCGATTTAAAAAAATATATAAAACGAAAATTAAATAAATTATTCTAGTTGGAAATAATAGGAAAAAAACAATTTGAAACAATTAAACGAGTATAATTATGATTAGTATAATTATATCCCAAGGGGGTAATAATTCAAAATCTTTTAATAAAGCTAAACTATTTAGGCGTAATTGATTTTACGATCCTTACTAACTTGAACCGGTTAAGACGCTGTTATTAACAAGCAAGTTATCTTTTGTTTCTAACTAAAAATATAGAAATTAGAAAAAAAGAATAAAGATTATTTTTTTAACCCAAAAAGACAACCATGGGTGTACTAAGTATGTTAATTTTTAAAACTTTACTGTCCTTTAAAACATTAAGTAAAATTAATCAAAAGTAATGCAAAGTATTAATAATAGTAATAATAAAGTATTAGGTATCTTAATATGCCTTAATTGTTGATAAATATTACCTAAATAAAACTTATTGAGTAAAAAGAAAAAAAAAACATTTTCATAATTAATGCATTTTGACCATGTAATAAAATAAGTAAATAAAAAATGTATACCTTTTTGTACAGTACTTGTAATATAAACTAAAGTACAATAAATTAATAATTATAAAATAATAAAAAAACTTTTTTATTTTTATTTTTTAGACTTTTTGCTTTTATTCCATTACGCAGAAAGCATTAAAGAAAAGCCTTACCTGATTTCCCACACCGAGGACTGCCGAGGACAACCACCCTGATCCTATTTACAGTCATTTTTATCACTTTTAAGGCACAACTCTAAAGGCACATTTAAAATGCTTCACGATCAATATATCGCGATGTAAGAAGTGTTATGTAACAAAGTATGAAACGCGCTCTCCACGCACCTGCTTGTGAGCAACTGGCGCACAAACTAAATTGGCCCACTCTGTATCAATATAGACGCATGCAAGCTTTAGTAAATATGTTGCGACAATTGCTTTTTATTTATTAGTGTGCCTCGACATATGTCACCACTCCTTCTGATGAAGCTTCAGTGCGGTCCATGAACAGAGGTGACTTCTACTATAGTTAAATAATTGTAAGTGGCAGTCGCACTATGTCAGCCTAGTTGAAACCGACATCTTACGAGCTGATCCCAAAACGCGACTAAGTCACCTCACGGCCTGTATACTTGTAAGTGGTGGTACTACTTCTGATCAGCAGACAGAACGTTCTAGGTTATTGCTTATATTTTTATTAGTGTTTTGTTTTGTAATGGATATAGTTGTGTTCATATGTGTGATTCACAAAGAAAGTGTTATTCTAGGCTATTACTTTTTTTTAAATTAAAACTAAATATTACAGCGTACTTACAATCATTCAAACTGGTAGACTATATTAAGTCATAATATTATTCAAAATTCATTAAAAAAAAATATTTTTATTTCTTCTCTTACTATAACCTTGGATTTTTGAGGAACCAACTTTTGCCGGCGTAATAAAGTCGACTGAGGTAACCGTGCACTCCGACAATAATAAATATTTATAGTAAATAAATATTTGAAATATATATTTTATAGTAGTTATATAGAATTTTCACATAAACAAAGACAATACTTTATTGTGATCTATATTGGTAGGCGAAGGCGCAATCATGTAATCCGTGAGGTATTTGTGTCAGAAACTAGTGCAACAGATATTCAGTACACATGTACACATAATGCATTCCAAAAATCGTTTTTTATATAGATCGTAAAATAATCTACTATTAAAATATTTTATAGGTAATGTTTGTTTCATATCTACAAGCTAATATGTTTATTTTAGAAATAATCTTATAAAAGTGTAATTTGTAAAAACGTAAATAAAACATAATAAATATTTACAAGTACCTACAGACATCAAGTCAAATACGCATCCTAAATAACTACTAAGATCAAGTACACTAAACTTAAAATCCTATTGCAGTTAAATATATAGTAAGTTCCCTAAATATGGACTAGTCGTGTAATATAGACCACCGCCCGAATTCGCTAGTTGTCGCTGCTAACTAATTGACGTTAGCTACATTCGGTGACCCCGCCCCGCCTCTCAGTCTTCCTGCAACATAACGGACGTACCACCGCACCAGTGTCAGTTGCAGCCATTTTTTGATTTTTTAAGAATTTGATGTAGTTTTTTGATAAGTTATCTAAGAATATTTTATTGTGGTTGTTATTTATTCAGTTACAATGATACATATATTGCATACGTCATAGTATTAGGATGCATTTCTAATATAGCTTGTAGCATTATCTAGTTTCAATATTTTGTTACAAATTAATAAGCTCGATAAGATACCCTTTTGTAATATGGACTACCAAGTAAGTTCTAAATATGGACTAGTGGTCCATATTATAAGCACGTGGGATCTGTTGGAAAGACGTGGCTGCGTTTTTGTTTCTCCAAAGGCATCCAGAAGTCGTTGCCAGATTTAGAGGTTTTAACGATGTTAGTAATTTATTTACATTACTAGAGACAGCAATAGACCAAAAGCATTACCCTGCCAATAACATTTACAATGTAGATGAGACTGGAACTCAGTTGTGCCTGCAAAGATGCCAGAAGTATAAGTCTCCGCAACGTTAACCAGACACTTTTCAGTTCACGACGATACTAAAGAAAGCCCTAATAGAACTTAAAGCACCAACACTAAATGCTTTTACTGTGATGCTTTATTTTCTGACGATGTAAGAGGACAGCAGTGGTTCCAATGTCCTTATTGTAGTCGATGGGCTTATGAGGAATGTGCTAACAGGAGGAATGTGATAACAGTACCAACCATATGTGTGAATATTGTGGAAGTGATTAATATTCAAAGTTTTAAAGTAAATATAGTTTTAGAGACATTATTTTGTGGATCTCAAGTAGATAAAATTACTTGATGTAAATTATTTTATAATATTAATGATATGAAATATTTTAAAAATACTAAAAATATACAGTATATAACAGTGGTCCATATTAAAAACTTGGTGGTCCATTTTAGACACCCTCTTTCAAAAGTTCCTATTTTGCGTATCGACAAATAATTAGTAAGTTTGTTAGAAAATTTGTTACTTTATTACTTTTTGATGTAAAATTGATATACATAAATAGTTTACCTAAGCATTAAAATAAAAACACTTTAATTATCCTTTTAAATTTGGGTTTTATTAAAAGAAAACCATATGGTGGTCCATATTTAGGGAACTTACTCTAACATTTAAATAACAAAATAAAATTAACAATGGTAAAATATATAAACAAAGTTGTTACAAAATTTTAAATGATTTAACCACATTATATAATTTACTAGTAGCAACAATTTTTTTACCTATTCTTTAACTCTTAAAAATGTTTTAATTTGATGGGTAAAACATTATTCTTCTATTAACTATATTCTATTATTTTATTTTTTAGTATTTTTTTTAGTATTTTCTTAAATTTTGCGCGAACATTGATTATTGCATTAAACAAATTTTATGCGGCTTACTATCGCGTTTATTTTGGTTTTGATTTTATATTTTTTTATTATTCCGACGTTTCGAGAGTTTTGCCATCGTCACGAAGAGACTGAGGTGTCTGACCACGATGGCTTCAAAGCTCTCGAAACGTCGGAATAAAAAAAAATGTAAAATTAAAACCAAAATAAACGCGATAGTAAGCCGCATAAAATTTGTTTAATTCAAAACTTTTTTATTTATTTATTTCAGACTAATAGCTTAAATTACATTCTTATTGATATTCACACAATTTTATATTTTTGAAGTTAAATACAGTTCGACATACCAACATAAATTACAGCCTTATCAGCTTAACACAACCTAATAAAAAAGGATATCTATAACCGAAATTGTACACTGCTTTTTCCCATACTGGTGTGTGTGTGTTTTTGCTTTACTTTAGTCTTTACATAGCATATCATTTATAAATATGCAATTTGTATCTGACTGTACGCACAATACTTAGAATTCGATACATATTGCATACAAAGTAGTCGTAAACAAACTAAATGAAACTTCCTAGAAATAGAACAAATAAGTATTATTATATGCAAAGTTTCAAATTAAAATTCCTGGCAAATTAAAATACTTTGGAAAGTTGAAGATGATACGTGCATGCATTGCATTTTACCATATGAGTATTATATTTTTATTTACTAGAATTTATTATTTGTTATCACATAATTTATAACCATAGAGCTTGTATGAAGAGAATTGTGAATGTGAAGGAAGCGAGGGAGTTGTGTCAGGATAGTAGCAAGTAGCGCTCTATTGTCTTTGCCTATCCCTATTAGTACAGTGAAATTGGGTTTTAACTTGGACATTTAAAATTACTAAACGGGATCTTTTGGAATATGTTCGGACACCTTCCGGGATGATGCTCAAAAAAGTCCCAGGACCTCCTTAGTGGGATACCCTGGAAAAACTGGAATTTCATGGAAATTCTTGGAGCGTACCTAAGATTGTTATAAATAACGCAATTTTTTTTACATACAAGACATCTGAGTTTTTAATTTTATTATCCAATACACTTAGTGTCAAAAAACCTGGAAAACCTGGAACTGAAAGGAAAAAGTTAGGATTGGTTTAGAGCAATGGCAGAACGCCGTTTTTTAATCCTAAAGGTCTTTCTATTTTTCTTAATAATGTTGACGTCAAATATTTTCCATTCCAGGACACCTGGAAGTTACCTTGGAGCGAGATAAAAATAGTCAAAAAATAAGCTGCTTTAAAAGCTTTTTTCATTCTTATTTATTTATTGCGCTCTACGCAATCCATTGCCTCTACAAGTACAGGATTCCTGGAAATCCTTGTTTGTCACGTTTAACTTTTCATATTATAGGTACTTATTATTCGTCTGAAATGAGTGAGGAATGTACTGATATGATATTTTATTGTAAGTAAGTAAATCCACTTAATTCTAAAAGATTTCTTTTTATTACAGCTAGCAGAAGTCTCCAGCACTGCTTAGTTCCATATCAGTGTCTGAAACAAATAAGTATATTAGAAAGAAAAAAAAACACACCTGTAAAAGAGGAAAGAGACGTGACTATGTATGTTCGTTGACGTACCAGCACACGGGATCGGCTCAAGGTCTCCATCCGGATCGTCGTCGTTGTCCTCGTCCTCTTCTCTTAACGTATTACTACATCCATGCCCCGCGCAGTACCCACAGATGTTCGAGCATACCACCTTGTGCCTTCTGCATGAACAGTTTCTGGTTTCGCACCCTTGTGTGCAGTTGCATGAGACCATCTCGAGAAGGCGGTCTGGCGCCGGCTTATTTCGTTTAGTCACTGGGCGTAAGTGGCCTTCCTCGTCCTTCTCGAATCCCCAATCAGTGGGAGGTAGAGGGTTTCCTAACCATTCCTGGACCTGCAAGTACAATCTATGTACAGTAAATATGTTCGCAAAATATGCTGAAACAATGGAGTTTTTGAAAGAAACTAACCTACATTTGTCATATCCACAGCAAGTAGCTTGGAATATCCGTCTTGATCTGGGGTGATATACTGTTGTACAGGAAGATACCCGTTTGGTTCTTTTTCTACAGAAGTAACCCGGCTGTCAGAAGACGATCTTGTTACAGGTTTGTCTGCATGTAGGGTAGACTTCGGCGTTGCGCACAAGATGCCACCCATAGTATGCCATGTGCCGTGGCCATCAAGGGTTCCTACGTTGTGGTCTGCATTATCAAAGACAGCTTGGACATATGTACTTTGGTCGATAGTTGCGGGAGCGCTTTTAGCCACTGAATCCTCGAACTTCCCTGCCTTATTGTACGAAGAACAAAAACCTAATTTGTGAAGCATGTCAATGAGTAGTTTCGAACCAAATAGTCTGTGCAAAGTTACGCCAAGTCCAAATAAGATCGGAGAAAGAAAAGAGCGGGGACGAAAAGCGGGGACGAAAAGCAGATACGATAACTTGGCCAATGGCTACTATCTTTCTCTGTCTACTTTCATGCACTTTCTTGGTTTTAGTTTGCAAGAGCGTCGCAAGAAATAATTGAAGAGATTCGGGGACTAAATCATGTCCCCCCCTCCTGACATGTCTGAAGCAGATGGATAATGGGAAGTGTCATATGATTTAGAGAGTATGTCCTGACGAAGAAGGCGAGCTGCTGTCTGGATGATTCTCAGCCTCTCACTTTGAGTGTCCGCAAACTTCTGTTACTGTACCAGTTCTCACTTAAAATCTTATGAGCAATGCCCGTGAAACATACAACAGAAATACGACCCCGTCCTTCAGTGAACACAACTCCCTCTCCGAACTTGTCTTTTAGTTGGATCAGTATGATTCAACTAAAGCTTCATTTTTATTATTAGCTCTGCAAGAGTGTACTGGCAGTCATCACAATCCTCTTCAAGCTCTTGGCATAGTTTATCGAAAGCTGCACTTTTTACTGAATCGGCTTTTTTGCCCTGTACACTAGATGAGCCTGGGAGGGAAGATCCAATTCGCTTGAAATAATTGTAGCACTCCCTATGGTATCTACCCTCAACTGCCACTAAATCTGAAACTGTGCTTAACTTTGTGGTGACCTGCTCACCCCACTGGTCATTTCTCTTGACAGCATACTCACGAATGCTCCTTATTATTTCTAATGTCCCCACCTGGCAGAAAGGCATACGGTCTGGGTGTTGAACATCCACCAATCGATCGCAGAAGAAGCAATGGAGTTTGAAGTCGAAGTCCATGGCGGATGAGCGAGTTACTTTCTCCAGTTCAGTTGCAGTAGGGGTCTTATTTGGACGCCTGGTGTAAACTTTGCGGCACTGAACATGTAACTCAACCGAAGTTTTCCCTTTAAATAGTTCACCGGCTCCATCTTTACGAATATCACTACTTTTTATGATTGTCTCAATACCCCTTGGTCCACACTGAAACGTATTTCCACCACCGCACTTCACATAATCACACAAAAGACACTTTTCCATGATGAGCCGGTAAGCATAACGAAAAGCAAATTCTCGTATTTGTATCGGTGTATCACTGCGCACTACTTATCAGAAGTGTGAACCCTGGATTCCTGGAACAGAAAATATTTAACGTTAACATATTGAAAACATTGGCATCTAATAGTACGGTCCACAGGGTCGCGGAGGACAAGGCGAGCGGCTACGACATGACCACACGCGCTTCCTCCGCGTACCAAATATATATATATATATAAAAAAAAGGTTCCTCTTGGCTTCACCGTGAGTCATCAAACCACGGCTACTGAGCCCCCCCGCCACGACAAGGCGAGAACCCGTTCGAGGGGGAACGATTTTAGACCCGTTTCAGACATTTTCTTGAAAATCCAGTTATTCCAGGATATCCCGGTTATCCCACTACGGAAGTCCTGGGACTTTCAGGAGCGTCATCCTGAGAGGTGTCCAAACATATTCCAAAAGGTCCCGCTTAGTAATTTTAAATGTACAACTTTGGTCAAAAATTGCCCTAATATGACTGATCTATATGGGAAAAAGGCGTGACAATTTGATTGATTAATATTATTTATTTATTTAACAGAAAATTGTACATTACAGACTTAATCCAACTAATACAATATATTACAGCATCCCGCCTGATGTTAAGCTGGAGTGCGCTCCATGAATGGAGGTGTCTGTCACGACAGGTAAAACACTGCAAGTAGTCGACTCATCCAAAATGCCGGTCTAGTATATATATCTATTTATTTTAATATTATTTTTTATTCGCATTTCTATACTACGCTGCTAAAGTGCTTGTATGATAGAAACAGGACAACCAAGTACATATATCAAAGATACATTTATTTGAACTATGCACTAGTATATCTATTATGGACTAAAAACAAAACTCAATCTATAAATAACTATAATAATAGCAAACATTCTCTCTCTCTCTCTCTTAAGAGGCATCTTACCAAGCCGCCCTACCCTTTTTTACTTATTTTATCAATATAGATAGATAGAGATCTGTGGCTGGAGTCGTCTTCACATACATGCTCTAGTCTAGCTTAACATTAGGCTGATGAAAGATGAAGATTGACGAGAAATATAGATAAATCAGAAGTTAGTAAAAATGGGTAGGGTAAGGTAGAGTGTGTATTAAGAGAATTGTGGATGTGAGGGAAGCTAGGGAGTTGTGCCATGATCGTGGCAAATGACGCTCTATTGTCTCTGCCTATCCCTGTGGAAGAAAGGCGTGACAATTTGATTGATTGACAAGGTCGACCTACAAAAATATATAATCAATTAATCGAATGGATACTGCAGGCACTTCTTTGTAACCGCCTATCCCTGTGAAAACAAAGGCGTGAGACATTATACTGAGTTTGTCGACTGTTCAAAATTGTAATTAATTCAAAATGATTTCACAAAGTCAATAAACATTTAAATTTCTAAGAAATCACCCAAATTTCCCATTCGATGGAAATAGCCAATCGCTGGTCGTTATTAAATAGAAAATAATTTGTTTTTATTTTATTAAGGGCCTAGTATTGACGCGGGATACTAAACAAGAATTTTAACAAGCTCTTTGTTAGCTTTTAACCTAATCGTTTTCGACGATAAAAGCCTCGAGCATTGTTTAATAGAATATTGGCGAAATATGCTAACGGAAAATAACAAACGAAAAACACCAGTTTAAATAAAATAACAAGTTAAAATTAAAGATTTATGCTTGCAAAACATAATGGCTTAAGGTTAGAAAAAGAAAGACGGCCTTGTTAATGATTTTAATAGCTCTATTTTTGCAATGGAAAGGATTATGCACTTTGAAAACCAAAACAAGAAATATTGTTTTTACAAAAGAATCTTTTTACAAAAAACATTTTATCATAAAAATATATTTTGTATCATCACATTGATCAAACGAATAAAAATTCCTACTGCAAGAGATAAATCACCTTTTGTTATTTTTTATTTTTACATCCTCATTATGAGTTGCTACCGGGCATCGAACTGCGTTGATTAACGAGATCGTAACAGGAGCTGTGTCGGACGGTCGAGGTAATTCTTCAGTCACGCTGTCATTGTATCTTATAAGAACATCCTGCCAGTAGCATATTCATTACACGCGTTTTTAAGAAATAAATACAAGACACTCTAATAGTTCGATTATTATAGCTCCATTATTACTTTTTCTATTGTAACTCGACATCTGACCTGCCTGTTGGTAAGCATGATGTAAGTCCAAGAGAGCCGTCAACAAAAAAATCCGCCTTAGTTCACCTCAGTCTTAGGCTACCTCAGTCGCCGTCACTATGCCAGCCAAAGGTGCTTCTTCACGCATCGCTTGAAGAATCCAAGATTATAGGATGGAGATAACACTTGAGAACATATTTGCGGACCAGTGGTTTATTGACGCCGCTAATAACAACTCCTGCTATTAGATTTTGAACGGTTGACACCCGGATCACTTTTCGAACGTTCCTCAAATGTCATTTTAGACCATAATTTTATAAATTCAAGTATAGCGTTGGACCTTTACAATGAAACTCTAAGTTAGTTTCTTTATTACGTCTCCATTGCCCGGTAGTCCGTTTTGAAGTGAAGCCGTAATTGGTTGAAAAGTACACACCCCTCCGTATATTTTTGACGTCTTTTGATAATGTTGCCAACGTACAAATAGTGTTTGTACGTTGGCAACATTTGTATGATAGCAATATATAATTTTACATTAGTTTTATTATCTTTAAACTATTTGTGACTAGTCCATTTTCCGAACAAGGGTTGTTCGGAAAATGTACTGGTGTTTTTAAGTGCGACATTTTAGGCGGTAGTGGTATAAGAAATATCTAAAACGATATCTAGGGTGGCGGACCATTGTCTTCATCACAATAATTTACGGTAACTGAACAAAAAGACAAACAATTGAGACCAAAAAAACGTGCAAACTTCGAAAACAAAATACTTTTCCCGGCCTCAGGAGTCCTTGTAACCTTACTATCCACGTGACGCTCGTACATTCTGGTCCTATTAATTATTAAACAATAAAGTGTTATTGTTTAATAATTACAATTAAAATCAATCGATCAATATTGGAACCGCATGGAGCTACATTGTATTATAGCAACCGCAACGAAGACCTACAATCCCGGCAGGTGTCATTCTATCTCACCAACATGTTTTTTTTAGGGTTCATTAAAAATACGACAGATATCTGTTGATCTAAGTTATTTGCCTTGTTAACGAAATTAGATATTATTTTAATGATGTTTTTACTCACGCCTTTTCTTAGAAGGGATGACAAAGTTGTATTTAATCAATCAATCAAATTGTCACCCCTCAACACCTACAGGCAGAGACAGATACAATTTGTCAAAGCTTGGTTCTTCCGTCTTTTTCATGACCCTGTGTACAACCCTCGCTTCTCTCACACCAACCATTCTCTTTATTTAGCTACTAGGCACTGCGATCTATACTTTTTAAATAATGTTTCCGATTTAATCGATAAACAATTTCTGAGTCATTCCGGTTTTATCATTCTACCTCTGGTTTCTAAATCCGTTAATTTGTATTTAATTATTATCAAATTGTTTTTTTTTCGATGACCTAATAGACAATTGATACGGTAATGTGAAACGTATGACAAGTTCGGTGCCGCATTTTTTTTGAAAAGTGCCAAATCTCATATCAGTACCAAATCTCATTGTGCAATATGACATAAGTCGTAGTTTTTAAAGAATGTACGAGTACATGTTTTTACGTATCACGTATCACTCAAAAGATGTATTTCGGAATCAGCTTGATGCCGGATATTTATCTGTAGCAACGTCATAGATTTTTTTTATTGTGACTCGACATATGACAGCACCCCGCCGATTGTCAAGCCGGAGTGCAGTCCTTGAAAAGTGACTGCTACTATTGTTAAATAACTTTAAGTAGCAGTCACATTCACTATGCAGGCCTAGTTGAAACCGGCAACTTCCTAGCTGATCCTGAAACGCGACTTCACAGTCTGTATATTTGTAAGTCGTGGTACAGTACAATCCCTGATCGGCAGACTGGGCACCACTGTCTACCGTTCTTTAAACCACTGCCTTATCTTATTATCAGGGTGTGCGCGTCGTTCCTATACAAAAAGAATTTTTTTTTTTTATTTTTAACGTGGTAATTCCTATACAATTCCTATACAATTCAAAGGGCCTAATAACATGATTAGAAATTTCCCACGTACTCGCTCTCAAGATCAACTTCATAAAATATATCAAAAAACTTTCTTAAATTGTAAAGAAATCTTGAAGCATTCATAAATCGATACATGAAAAGAAGTTACTGTGTAATCTTGTAAGTTATATCTAGTACACGACTCCTATAGTGACTGTTATTTAAAAATCTACAATTTAGTTCAGTTCATTCACAAAATTGGAATCAAACTGCCTACCAAGCAGGAAATACGATCGGTTTAACAAGAACTTACAAACATACATCTTTCCTTAATTATACACAACTTACGACCTGTCACCGTAGACTTTTGAAAAGGAAAAAATAAATGCATAGTCCTGATTTCGTGACTGGTTCGACCTAATTTTGTTTACGGTCAAAACTTTTACGTGAATGCCGCCGCAGTCCATTTATCTCCTCGTTTGCATGCAAAATCTGTGTATTTTTTCGTTGAATGGAAGCGGTTTATAATTAAGGGTTTTCGGTTCACCAATGTTTTGTTATCTTTAAGAACAGGTTCTTGTCTTGGCTATATGTGTATCGTTCGCTAACAATAAATTTAAAATACGCATTGAAAAGTGGTATAGGTATATTATAGCTTGAAACAGTTTTGTTAGTCGTGTCGGCGCTCTTGGACCTTTTCCTGCTTACCATTAGGCGAGACGAGATCAGATGTCACGTCTCAATATTATTAAAAATACATATTTTCTATTATAACTCGACATATGACAGAATACCGCTTGATGGTAAGCTGAAGTGTGGTCCATGAACTACAATCCACTGCTACTACAATTCAATAACTATAAATCACTTCACTGTCTGTATCATGTTTACTTGTACTACCCTGCGCCGGAATACTGCCTACCACTCTTTGATAACCAGACCCGGAGCAATATCTGCCTCTTTTTATGTAGTCAGGGAAAGACTGGGTTGTCCTGTAACACAGTGTCTTACGCAGACCTAGTACCTTCATTCACAGATTTATACTGTAAAATTTGAAGTAAATAAAGATTTTTTATTTTTATTAACAAATATTTTCTCCGACTGGATATCGAACCCAAGATATACATATATTTTGTCTAACAATTATTTACGTTCTAGTCGCAAGTCCAGAACGCTCCCTTTCCTATCATTCCTGCCACGCGATGGACATCTCTCCCGCACGGAAATTCCATAGATGCTAAAAATAATTGTTTCCTAAATAAATTATGTATAAAATGAGGTTATCGCAATGTTGAGAAAAACAATGCAATAAACTTGCAAAATTTAATTTTATAACATGCATAAATTTTGTCAAAAGAAATTCTGTCAATACAACACGAAAGGAGATAATTATTAGCACTATCACGCGACTGCCGGATGCCAGACGAGACGAAAACCGTTCATTTAAATTATTAAGTAAAACTTTTTATTTAACAACTCACATTTCATTTATGATGTGTGCATTGGGTGTTTTTTTATTGTGACTCGACATAATGACAGCACCCCGCTTTATGTTAAGCTGGAGTGTAGTCCGTGAATGGAGGCACTGCTTCTACAATTTAATAACTGTAAGTAGCAGTCACATCCGCTATGTCGGCCTAGTTGGAACCGGCAACCTACAAACTGATCCTACACTTCACGATCTGTATGTGGTGGTACTAACCCGAATCGGCAGACTGGGTACCACTGCCTACCACCCTTTGATAACCAGACCCGAAGCAAATATCCGCCTCTTTTTTTATTAAATACTTATGGTTAAAAGCTATGAAACAAATATTTGCTCCGACCGGGAATCGAACCCGGGACTTTACGTGCAATAAACCAATCGCTACCCTGCCGTCGGATGTTATGGATATAGAATTTTGGATATGGTTATGGATACGGATATAGGAATAATATTATACCGTGTAGAAAATCAGATACGGTTATACGGATATGTATTTACTTCGAAACATCCGATAGGTTCGAAAATTAGATTTTTACGGAATTTCAAAAGTCTGTCATGACATGTTTCATTTAGTATCCGCCCCTATCCGAAATTATCCGAAACTTTTATTAAGGATTCGGTTACGGTTACGGATAGGTTTTTATTTCGGATATCAGATAGTTTTGTTTACGGTTACGGAGCTCCATACCATCCCTAGCGTGCATAAATAAATGAGTCCAACGCTGCTATTATGGAAAAGCGCGATCGATTTTTAACTAACAGACATTTTATAATACAGGCAAATTTTGAAACGAGTCCATGATATATCGATCGCTAAACAAGAGCATGTCATTATAATTTTGTTGTATTATACAAAGAATTTGGAAAAAATAGAATCTGTGCTAAAATAAGAACTAATTCATTGTCATTTATATTATGTTTACAGGTATACCACGTGTGACTGAAAGAGACAACTACTTATACTTCAATTCCTTTATTTCAAAGGATGGCACTACTTTTTTGCAAATACAACCACTTGTAATTGTGGTTGACTTTTAATACTGCTTAATTAAAAGTCACGTGGTAGTAAGAGTAGCGGCATAATTGTTCCATCATCCTTTTTTGAAGTATTTTAATGTCATTTATTATTCTGTCAAATTAAGTTGTCAAATGAACATCAAAACTAGTGACAACCTTCTAATTTACGAATGTAAAAATGTATATTCATCCGCTTCTGACTTCTTTTTAATGCCATAAGTGAAAATAGTATAAACGGTTGTATTTTGTCGCCATTTTAGGGCTCCTTCTGTTTCTTAAGTCCAAATTCTTTGGAATTATAATTGAGCCAATGATATTTTCGTTGGTAGGCAACGACTTTTAATAAATTTATTGGCGCCCGTGTTAAGGTTAACAGTTTTCTGTCAATTCTTATTTAGAAGTGTAAATGCGAGTAGATATTTTCTCTGGTCTTTGTGTGTTAATTGTATAATTTATCTGATATAAACTCAAGGTTGTTCAATAAAAGATGCGAAGACATGTGTATAATATAAATTATTCGTCTTTACTAATATTTTTTTTTGATTTGATTTATAGTACAGGATACCATGATGAATGAAAGTTGGTTTACTGGTTTATAAGTACTAGTACATACTGTGAGATTAAATTTAAATAGATACAATATTTTTTATAACCGGGTGCCTTAAACAAAATAAATTCATATTAACTGGAACGATTTGTAAACAGAATGATGTCGACCGAATCGGCAGTCGAACTAAAAAGTTCTTGCATCGTTTCTCTGCAAAATTTGCGACTAGTTAAATGCTTTATTAGGGCATGTGTTCTCCTTATCCTACAAGCTTAGATCCTTCAAGCGATGCGTGACGGCGACTGAAGCAACCATGTAAGTCAGTTTTTTAGTCGATGGCACTCTTGGACCTCCTCTTGCTTACCATCAGGTTTAGGTCAGTTAATAAAAAATATAAGTTTTGTTCTTTTTTATTTTGTTTTATTGTGACTCTACATCTGACCTCGACCTGCCTGAAGGTAAGCAAGAGGAGGTCCAAGAGTGTCTACGACTGTGAAAATCGAGTCAGTTCACGGTTGCCCCAGTCTCACTATACCGGCCAATGGTGATTTGAATTAAACATTTGAAATAAAAACTAAATTTTGTACTTACATGGTTTTCAATTAGAGGCAAAGATGTATGCTATCTATTTTTAACAAGACTATGATGTAGAAGTATACAACATACCTTAGTCTAGGAAAAAATGTTAGACATTTAGACATGATTGCTGTTACGATGCATAGTAAGAGGCGCCAGCACACGCCCCGTGCCATAAATACAACGCCGGCGCCGGACACTATCGCGGCACCGCCCCTCTCGATGTGCAACGTGGAAATTATGTAAAAATTATACCTCAAGACTAACTTCACTTTCAATATCCTTTGGCAGGTGATAAATAGGTGTTAAGAATTCCCATTGTATTGTTTATGGTAACGTCGATGTTTTATTGGGTTTTGGTTCTTGGATGGAAGTGTGATTTGAGAGTGGTAGGCAGACACTTGGTGGCCATTTGCCCAGTCTGTTGTTTCGGGGTAATGTAGACCATTTTTTCAGACTATTTGAGACCTGACATATGACAGCACCCCGCTTGATGTTAAGCTAATGCATTCATGCTGGCGACTGGATGCATCCATGGAGGTCACCTACAAGCTGATCCCGAAACGCGACCAAGTTACTTTAGAGTCTGTATACTTGTAAGTAGGTGGTAACCCGGATCGGCAACTGGATACCACTGCCTACAATTCTTTGACAACCAGACCCAAGTGAGTTTTTTGTTAAATAATTGTAAATTTAATCAAATTAATAAATATTATAAATAAAAGCTATGATAGAAATATTTCTTCCGACTTGGAATCGAAGCCGGAACTCGTAACGGACTGGTGACCAATGCGCTACGCTTGTCGTCAAAACCATGATGTTACTCTAATGGACCGCGCTCCAGCTTAATCCGGCACGCCCTGTCATATGTCGAGACCATCGATGTTGTCGAGTCACAATAATAATAATAAAATATTTTTAGTTAAAGAAGAATGGGAAGAATGTAGAAAGATTATTATGCTCGGAAAGTCTGAGGTAAAAGACAAGAGGGGAGGGAGATCCTTTATACTGGTCAGATACCACCACAAATATGGTTATTAAAGTAGCGATAGATAGAGCGATGTAGAGGAGAGTGGTCAAGATTATCAACGAAAGTCACGACCTCGTTGTATCTCCAAGTCATACGACTGAGGAAAGAAATAATTTAGCACATTTTACTTAAATATATTTTATTGGTTAGAGCTACCTATTTAGATATTGTGTCTTGCTTAATGGTACACCCGTTAATATATTATGTTGATAAATATTGTTGCGTTCGGGCTCGTTTCCTCACTTGAGTTCTTTGTGCGTTCTTCAACAGTTTGCTCTCAGTGGAGCTAACTGATCTCCTCCAGGAAGGCCAAGAAACCCTTCTCGTTCCTGCAGACCTCAGAAAGCGTCCTAGCGTCACCAAGGAACTTTTGTTTCTCTTCGGTACGCTACTGCAACTCAAAAGGTTATTAAGGTTATTGTTGATACATATTAATATATATGTACTATATATAAAACAATACATACATATAACATAAATTATACAAGTAAAAAGGCAATAGGTAATTTAAAATGAGACAACAAAGAAGCAGACAAATACAAAGCACTCCAGAGCGATCCACTTGAATGTAAGAAAAACACATCGAGTGTAAATGACGAATTACTCGACAGGTTTTCAATTACTCACGATAATACTCCTCGTTATTCAATATCTTGGATTAAAGATAAATAAAGGAGCATGTAAGTATAAGGCGCCGCAGTAATTCACTGGATGCTATCGGTCGCTGGCATATCACTTCTTAGAATGCAATTCGAGTTACTAAGATATTTATTAACTGTATCAGATTCTTGAAATTGATATATGTACATATCATTCACTGCCTAATATATGGGCATGATTGTTGCACGATGTTATTTACAGAAGATATAAAGTTGAAGGCGAACGGCATGAGTTTTGGTGGTCTATACTTATTTCACAATTACGGCCATCAATTACGATTCTTGTAAAACTATAATTGTATGCAATTAATGCTTATACAATTGCGGTTGCTAGGAGATGCACCTGTGACCACCCAAAGACTAGCCTCCGCTACTGCAATGCTATAATTGGAGATCAAATTAAGTATCAAACTACCTATATAATATAAGCTCAACATGAAGAGAGCTGTAATAGCTAGTATCTTGCGGTGGGGCAGACATTTCTCGGGTTGTACTAGGGTGAATATCGTGGGTTCTATCAGCACGCCGGGAAATGCAACCGAGAAATTATCTGATCCCAGCAATAACTTACGCTAAAATACTAAAATTGCTTTAGAGAAATCTTTTGGTAAGATCTTCACGCTCTCAGTGTCTATTATTTTCCGTAACGATACCAATAGCCGAGCTGGTCGCTGTTACCAGTGTACTTGCACTTACTATGATCCAAAATAGATAAATGTATAAGAAATAAATACATATATTTTATAAGGCGACCGTGATCTAGTGGCAGATAAATAGTTTCGCAAACCGAGAGCAAAAGAGGGCTGAGTTTTGAGCTGCAAAAGGATCGGCAAATTAGAAGAGCTCTGGATTATTGCAATGGGAGCAAGTCTGCCTATCTTAATTAAACACTTAATTAGGCACTAAGAGTACGAGGCAATGGCCTAAATTATGTAGTCTTTTTTGTTGTATTTTTTTTAAATTGTTTTATTGGTACGTTAGACTTTTAAAATAATTTAACTTATAGGCCAGTACCTATGAGTTTATTCATACCTGTGGCGGGTTTATTACACTTGTTTAATTACTAATAAGTATTATAAATATACATTTTATACAAAATTTATAATATTATTTGTAATAATAATAAATTACTGCGAAATTCAATGCCAGCGCTAATTTTTTACCAGGTCTATTACCAATGTATCTTTGATAGAAAGCACTTAAATCGTCCTGTTTCTTTGATACAAGCAAGTTTATTAGCTTAGTAGAGAAAAGAAAAGTAACAATAAAAAATAATAAATACATATATTCTAATTAAATTTAATGAGTATTAACTACTACAGTGAACATTGATTATAAAAAAACTTGCAGCTGTCAATGTAATATAATTTATTATTGGCTAAACAAGAGTAATAGGTTGTATTTGTAAAGTAACTACTACTGTATTACTTGTTGTATGAAGAACATACTTAGGTGTTTGTAACTACACAACCGGATCTACTAACAAAATAAATGAAGTTATCGCTGTCAATATGATACTCGATGAAGCACAATTGTATAGTCATGCTGTGTTATTGGTCCCATGTGAATATGGATTTTAAATTGCTTTGAACTTTGTAAAAATTGCCACGATGTTTACGGTTAATAAGTTTACAATATCAAATTAAAAGTTAATTTTAATGATTTTATTGTACAATTAAAATTTATTTAATGTGTACGATAGGATTCTAAAAATGTTATCCAGTTTTCAAATTTAATACTTTACATTTATAAATGTACATATTACTTTTGAAAACCGAGAAGGTAACGTTGCTATGCAAACCTCAATGTTATACGAGTGACTCGTATATTGTAGTGAGTCTTTTTTTAATGTGACACGACATTTCACCTCGATTCGATAATAAGCAAGAGGAGGTCCAAGAGTGATGACTGAAAAAGCGAGTTAGTGCACGGCTGCCTCAGTCGCCATCACTATGCCTGCCAAAGGTGCTTCTTCACGCATCGATTGAAGGATCCAAGGTCATAGTCTAATGCAAAATCATTTTTTAAGTGTCGATAGGTTTATAACTACTTCTTCTTCTTTTAATTGATGGCACAGATGTTGTATGAATGTTATACAACAATACTATTTTGCCAATGTCAGGTATACGAGCTCATGTGGAGTACAGGCCGAAAGAGCGCGATTATTAATAGAACACTTTGGTGTTAGTCCTAGAATGAGTAAAATGAATGAATCAGTATGTATTTTGTTACAGTTTGATGTTGTTATTTTTAATGTATTTACATAAAACAGTGGTGAGATGATTATTAGAGCAAGAAAGAACGGATATTAAATCTATAGGACGAGGGACGTGTCGAGGAATATTATCATACAGCGAGAAGGAAAAATTAGTACAATTGAACAATGTATGTAGAATGGATCCCACGTCTGCACCGCAGTCACAAATGGGAGAGCTACGGATGCCAATTTTATTTAGATGGGCGGTTTATAACTAATGAAGGTATATTCACGAATATTCAATAATTATATTGTACTAAAACATAGACAATTGGCTATTTAAGATCGTCTAAAATATCACATAAATATGCCATAATATACTAACCAATGATTAAGAAACCTATTTCGAATGTCACATTACGTTACGTTAAATCTTTTAAAAAGTCCAAGAAAAAGGGTGGTAAACTTTTATTTTTCGCGGTAGCACATAACGGACTAATAAATTTTAATTAAACATAACTAAAAAAACAAAACATTTCCAATCAACCAATCAAATTCAAATTGGCATGCCTCCATTTCCACTGAGATAGCCAGTGACTATAGAAGACTTTTTACGATGCTAACACAACTCATTCGCTTCTTTTACACCACATATTACTCTCTTTAAGCTCTATCTTTATCTGGAGATCACAGCCTTTTATAAGAATGTTTCTGATTAGATCAAGAAATAATTTTCTGGCTCGTCCCTGTTGTATTCTTGCGCTCACTTTTGATTTATTTAGTAAATCATCTTTAATTCATATTTTCAATAAACGCAAACAAGGCAACACACCGTTTTGAATCTTCTTATTTTCACCTTGTCTCCACATCCTTTTTAAATCATATTTTTAACTTTATTCCTATTATTTTTTAAATTTAGTATAAAGTAAAAAATATGACTTCGAACCAAGCTTAGCTTTCAACTCATATTAACAAAATTTATTAACTAAATGATTTAAGCAAATAATGTTCAAAACATTGTACCGTAAGAAATGTCCAGCATTTTCTCTACGTTGTTTGAAAACAGTCGATGCAAATGGTCAATTAGCGTTAGTTAATGGAAACATTTTATTAACAAAATTGCTAGCAATCTGCCAGAGTTATATGGCCATAGAATTGTACAAGTATTTAAATCAATGGGAAATTCAACTTGAGACCTGTGGAATACGATGTTTGCTTGTTAAACGATCTACAGTTTCTCTTATAGAGGTACTTTCAAGCCAAAAACATGAGAACTGTTTTACCTAACCGGCCGTTTGCGATGTTCGAGTAACTGCACCATTCTGATGAAGGGAATTTGCAGAACGATAAGTGCAGAGGAGTGGAATTGTTTTTAATATTCTCTTAATCAATATATACTTTAAAACCTAAGTGGTGCATTGGTATGACACAAGTCCGTTACGCGTAAGTGCCGGGGTCGATTTCCGATTGAAGCAAAGATTTGCTTTATAGGATTTATTACTGATAATTTTGAAGTGACTGTAATGGATGGACTTGCAGTTATTTAACTATAGTAGAAGCCACCTCATTCATGCACTACACTTCAGCCTAACATCAGGCAAATTGCTGATGTTATCGAACCACAATAGAAAACTTTCACACCTCTTGGAATTCGATGTAGCTTTAGTTATCACTTTTACTTTTTCGTTAAATAAATTCTTAGCATACAGTTTGTATGTAATCGTGAATGACAGGGAAGCAAGAGAGCAGTGTCAGGATCATGGAAAGTGACGCATTATTGTCTCTGCCTACATACTTGGAAACTTGGACAACAGAATTAGATTAAATTAAATTTTATTCTCTTTGGTTTTCAGGAATTAGTGAATATTACGTACCTAAACTATATTTGTTTTAATAATTTTACTACTTACATTTAAATGCTAGTCATATTCTAGTACAATTTCTGTGTAAATGACAAAAAAAGCAGCTGATCAATGTGCGCGCGTAATTTTATTCTATTCAAAATAAAAATCTACTTTCTGTTTCTGTCGTTATAAGAGAAGTGGCAATTTGATTTATGTTTTAAAGTCAATTTTGTTGATCCAAATTAACCAAAATGTATAAAAACGCATTAAATTTTAAAAACCACATTAAAATATGACAGAAATGAAGTACCTTTATCTGAAAATAGGGTAAAGTTCTCTCTACATCCATTACGGTTCTATTGTTTATGAGAACACCAGAACAAGATGCATTCGTATTTCACCTTGGAAAGAGCCCGTTAGTTGTGAAGAGTGCTTGCTTCGGCGGCGTACAACAAAGAGTTCGTGCTCCATAAATCGGAGGGACTCCCTGACCTTCTGGCGATCGGTCGGTTCGGCTGCAGAGGACTAAACACACATACACTTAAACACTACTCAACAAATGAATTTCAATCTTATTCCGCATGATTTTAGTTTCAAAATTCCTGATTGTGATGATGATATTGTGCTTGGATACAGTATTGTGTTGAACATGGTCCCTTCGTAATACACGTGTTGTTCACGCGTGTCATTATTATTTAACGGAGGACACATTTATCACAATTTTGTTGGTAATAAATTGTTTGATAAAGATAATATGTAACGGTAAGGCAGTATTACCTGATGCAAGAGATATCGGACTTTTTAAACTTTAATGTGTGTTCCATAATATTTTTTATATATAATAAACGATTACTTGTATTAAAAACCTACAAAATTTAGGTACAGTATTCTACAATACAATTAACAGTAACATTATGTCTTCATAATTTGTTTGTGTAATTTCTAAAAAAAAGAAATTTTTGAGCTTAGGATTTTTTAAAGATTTATTCAAATAATCTATCAAATTGTCACGCCTTATTCCTAGGCAATTTAACAAGGGATAGAAGCCCCACTTGTCATGATCCTAACACAATTCCTTCGCTTCCCTCACATCCACAATTCACTTCATAAAAGCTCTACGGTTACAGGTTTTTAGAGATTAGAACTATAATCTTAATTGATACCCGACATCAGACTGACCTTGATTTGCCTGATGGTTAGTAAATGGAGGTCCAAGAGGGCTGACGACTGAAAAACTGCCTCAACTGCCTCAGTCGCCGTGATTATATGCGTGAAGAAGCACCTTAGGCCGGCATAATGCCGGCGGCTGAGGCAACCGGGAACTAACTCGGTTTTTTCAGTCGTCGTCACTCATGGACCTCCTCTTGCTTATCATCAGGCGGGTCGAGTTCAACTATCGTGTCACAATAAAAAAAAACTATTAAAAAAGGGCTAGCAAAATCGAAAGCTATTATAAATCCCGTCTATATACAATAGGTAATTATCGGAATTATTATATAACCGTAAGTAAATACGAAGATAAATAAAGTACAGGTCAAAGATTACAATTACTTCTTCCTGTATATCATAAATGACTCTATTCTCTCTAAAATTTCAATTGGGTGATTACTCGCTAACATCGTTCAATCAATCGATACTCTATTACCAATTTATAGCGTATTCATCTTGGCAATTTTCATCATCGATAATGACTCAGGAAGGTGGGCAATTTTATCTGACTTTTAGAATATAGAAAAGCGGTGGTAGGCAGGTTCCCGCAGATAAAAAGAGCGTTGATTTTTGAGCTACGCAGTATAAGTATTGGTAGATTAGAACAGCTTTGCGGGCGTACCACCATTTCAATCAATCCATCAAATTGTCATGCCTTTTTTCAGGGATAGGCAGAGACAATGGAGCACTACTTGCCACGATCCTTACACAACTCCCTCGCTTCCTTCACATTCACAAATCTTTTCATACAAGCTTTACAGTTACGGGCACCAGGCAACCCAGCTTTCTTAAGGATGTCTCCGTCTTGAGGATGTATCACCATTTCTTAAGCATTATTTTTTTAATCGTTAAATGTCAATTTAACGATTACTTTGACATTATTTTTTATACATATGAGTAAAACGAAAAGTAAGTAGGTAACAAAACGAGTTACTGCGCTTCGATGCCAGCGCTCTTTTTATCTGTCAGGAACTATAGTTGTTGGTCAATTGTCTAATGTGTCGATCCGGAATAGTACTACTGTCATGTGTAAAGACCGTGAAGTGACTCGGTCAAGTTTCGGGATCAGTTTGAAAGTTACTGGTTCCAACTAAATCGAGATTGTGCATAAAATGCTACTCAGTTATTTAAATGCATGGTAGAACAATCGTCCATGCTAGACCATGTTTTCTCCCCATCCTATAACCTTGGATCTTTCAAGCGATTCGTGAAGAAGCATCAAGCCAGCATAGTGACGGCGACTGTGGCAGCGTGGACTGACTCAGTTTTTTCAGTCGTCGGCACTCTTGGACCTCTATCATGCTTACTATCAGGCAAGTCGAGGTCAGATATTGCCCCACAATAAAATAATAATGTGAGTTATAAATTTTAAGCAGTATTTTTATAAATAAAATCGTGAAAGTACCTACAATAATATTTTAATAATTTCTTACGTAATTATTTTTTTATTTCGATTGACATTCCGACCGATTTAAGTTATGCGCTTCGGCAGTCTTCGTGTTTCCGAAATAAAACGAACATGCAACCAATTTTTACGAATTTTATGTACGAATTTATAGCTATTTTATTAATATTCAAATTTCGAATTTTCCTTTTTAATATAATTTGGATATAATAAACCACTTTCCGGTACCAATGTGCGTCCTCTATCTCTTATACCACGGATAATGTTCCGAGGAGCTCTTTAACCTTGTTCCTACCTCGTCTTTTCACACCCGAAATACCCGAACAGGTCAGGGGAAGCATCCGCATTCTGTCGACCGAATCGGCAGTCGAACTAAAAGGTGCGAAGGTTATAGGATGTATTCTCTCTATTCTATAACCTTGAATCCTTCAAGCAAATCCTTCATGGTGACAGCGACTGGGGCAGCTGTGAACTGACTCGTTTTTTCAGTAGTCGGCTCTCTAGGACCTCCTCTTAGGTCCCATTAGAAGGATCGAGGTCAATGTCGAGTCACAATAAAAAAAGTATCATTCTTACATTTATGTACATTGATCGTCCTGTTTTTATGATACAAGCACTTTTATTAGCTTAGTAAAGAAATGTGTAGAAGAAAAAACATAAGAGCATGTTTTGTTGCGTGCTGTAAATTGTTATTAACATTGTGACGTCATTAGCAAAGTAAATCTTGAACTGGTATTGAAAGTGCAAAGCAATTATTATGCTTTCGTTGTTTTATGTTGACCTTTCTGACGATTGCATTCGCATGTCAACCACCTCCGGAATCTGCGTTACGTAGGCAGTGACGCGAATGACTAAGCTATTTTAATGTGATAGACTTGGAGCGTTTTTATTCATTGATGAATGGCTCGTAATGAGATTTATTGAATGAATGAATTGGTACGTAAATAGAGAGTTAGACATAAATACTGTTTTTTTTTTTATTATGGCGACATCTGACCTCGATCCGCCTGATGGTAAGCAAAAGAAGGTCCAAGAGTGCCGACGACTGTGTAAACCGAGTCTTTACGGTTGCCATCACTATGCCGGCCAAAGGTGCTTCACGCATCGCTTGAAGGATCCAAGGTTATAGGATGTTTCTTTTCAATTTTCATTTTTATACTTAGCTGCTTAAGCTTGTATTATAGAAATTGAGCGACCGAAACATATATTAAAGATATACATATTATAAACTAAGATTTGTGAGACCATTTCGCTACCGCCTAGACCACAGTCGCATTATATAAGGGAAGATCAGATCCCAATTATTTATTAAAATAATGATAATAAAACATTTTTATTAAATAGGAGACATCCTCAAGAAAGATGGGTTGCCCTTAACCGTTGAGATTAAAAAAAAAAGAATTATGGCTGGAGTGCCGTTGTCTGCCTATCCCCTTGGAAAAAAGCGTGACACTTTTATTGATTGATATCAAAAGTTAATTGCATCTTAATCATTATTACTACTTATTAAAAACACTTATTATGAGGAAGTATGAAAAGCATATCAAATTTTAAATTAACCAATCAAAATAACGATCCTAATAAAATCCATGCAATTAATGTAATAAATCGAACCGAAGTAAAATTATAATACACCGTTTTCATGACAAATACAGCAATATTGCTGTAAGAAAATTAACTCTCACATCGCATTGGCAATTAAATGGTTTTATATTAATTTCATCTGCCAAGAAGTTCTTACAAGGACATTAAGCTACCGAGCATTATCGCTTAATCATATATCTCCGGCGATAATCTCCGGCACGAGAACGGCATTCGTATTTGTTCGACAGCGGTTACTATTGGACACCTTGCTATTATTATAATAATCCAGCAAGATCTCGAGGCCGCTTATTAATTCCTCCTCTCTTGTCCACACGGCGCACAGATACCTTAAATCACAAGGTAATTACAAGTCTATGATAGGTTTTCTTCGCCGGAGAAATGGAAACCTTAGATATGAATCGATAACTTATTCGAGAATCGTTTTATGGGAAAAGTTAAACGTTACTATTGGTTTTGTGGTAAAAGTTGTAATTTAACTGCGTAATTTGTTAACTTTCATTTAAATGTTGTCGAAAGCGCAAGAAATTAATTGAATATTTGTTTTGGACTCGACGACCTGGTATTGTAATGAAATTGTAAATTGATGGCTGATAATAATTTCAACTTAAAGTTGTTATTGTTGTCAGGAAGTTGTTTTGATTTAAGATAGAATCGCGATTGTTATGAAAGTGGAGTGTTCGTATTCTGTTTATGTTGATAATAGGTGTAGGTAGGCCTACAATAAAAACAAAGTCAATTATGAAATAGTTATAAAAAAGTATGCGGCTTACAAGTTTGTTTTGATTTTTTTTTTAATACAAGATGTTTTGCATGTTATGCGGCCATCGTGGTCGTCTCATTAGACATTTTAAGTAAAATATTGAGGATGGTTTTGGAAACCTTTTCCTAAAATGTGAAACGACATCTGTTTCGGGTATTATGGGGGGGCTTACTATTGTGACCTATGACACTTGATCTCACCGATTGAAGCCGACCGGTATGCTTCTGTAGATAATACGTAAAAATCCTTAATGTCGATTTAAATATTTTAATAAAAATATTTTTTTATTATTTTTATATTGTGTCTCGACATATCACAACACCTCGCTAACACCACGTTTCGAGAGCTTTGCACCCATCGTGGTCACGAAGATACTAAACGTCGGAATAATAATAAAAATATGTAAATTTAAAAACCAAAACAAACGTCAAGTAAACCGCATAAAATTTGTTTAATTTAACATTTTAATATTTCATAACAAATACAATGTAAAATAAATCTGCTATAAATAATGATATAACGAATTCAATTGTTGATGGCATCAATGTGTTAGTGAATACGAACAAGAATAAGTTAGAGGACTAGACGTCTACATTGAAAGGTGTTACTTTTTATTCTTTCTTTTCAACACGTTGCAGAATCGAAAGATACATAATTCAACATCTTTTGTGATGAATGTGACTGTCAGTGGATGAGATGAATTCTATTTAACATCAAAGGCATTGATCTGAATAGAACAGCCGACTTGCCTGACAGGATGTCTGACTTGTGCAAGTATAAGTTGGCACTGATTAAACGATGGCATAGCAACCTCAATATTTGATATACTTTATAATAGTGATATATGTAGGAAGGTTATTAAGGAGCTACAGACATTGGCATAACTAGAGTATGGCACATGCCCTGACCGTCATCCGAAGGTGGGCGCGATTTACAAATAATAAAACTTAAAAATATAAATAAGGAAACGTCAAGGTCAGTTTTAGAGAGTTTTTTTCTTGATTTCTTCTAGATATGTCTAAGCGACGGTGGAAACTTAGTTGAAGAATATCTTAAGCAAAATCTAATATGTTTTATTAATTGTGGGTATATGTTTATTTTACATTTAGGTAACTTACGAAGGGCGCATTCTCGATGCTTGCCCTGGGTGCCGTATCCGATCGGTACGCCACTGGCTACAGAGCGAGCGGTATCCGATCCTGGCTAGTGTACAGACCGTGAAATATTTTAGTCGCGTTTCAGGATCAGCTTGAAAGTTGCCGGAACAGTGGATGCGACTGCTATTTGAAGTTACACCTATTAACTGTAATAGGAGCCACCTCTTGAAATGGATCGCACTCCAGCTTAACATCAGGCGGGGTGCTGTAATAGAATATCGAGCCACAAAAAGAAAACGCAGTAACTTTTATATTGTGACGAGACATAATATAAAAGTTAAGCCTGATGGTATAAAACCTGATGTTTCCAAAGGTCTATAAAAACTGACTTAGTTTACGGTTACCTCAGTCGCCGTCACTATGCCGGCCCTAAAATCTGTTGTTGATCATTCAAAAATTTACTGTTTAAATTCAGCTTTTTGGATCGATAGCTCAGGGACATTTCTTTCAATTAATCCCTTTCTAAATCTACTTGTAAATTTAAACCTATTATTTTATTCCCAAAACACACCCTTAAACTACATTCTGACTAGTTTACATAACCCATACGTAAGCTCCTGTAACGAACGAATCTATAGTCCTAACCTACTGACGTAATAGTGTTAGAATTAACACGAACTGAAAGCAGCAAGCAACTAGAAATGGAAATGCCACTACGCATTCATTCTTTACATATCATTAAGTGACGTATCGACTACCGTGATTCGTTGCGTAACGTGTATCACCCAACCCAACCCTCGTTATCAACTCGTTACAGTAAGGAAAGATTTCTACAGTAATTCACTAACTGCCAATTATAGCTGCAAAGACATCTATGTGAAGTTACTTTCGCTTGTAGGGCTCACAATGTACTTGGATTACAATTTTAAATTGCAAACGAGATGGTAATTAGCGAAAGAACCGCTAAAAGTTACAACTAAATGCCAACCCGTAACCCCGTATGGAAATCAGGGACAAATTACGTTACCACTCTTACTTTCCTTTGTATAACGTCTGTTACATAAACAGAATAACAATTGAACGTTTTCTTTATCGGCTGATTAACATAACAATTAATTATTACAAATATATAAGCGTATAAATATTTTTTTTTATAGTACAACATTTTTGAGATAGCCTTTTTGGTTGTTGTTAATTGCGTATGCATTTATAATGCAATTGTTTCTTGGTCTTATCTTTTAATTAAATGTAACTGTAATGTCAAGGTTCGGATTTTAAAATTTGACATTCATTTTGTATTTTGAATTGTTTTTATGCTTATTAAGTTTTCAATGTACTTTCTTTGTTTGCTAACCTAATTACCAAACTTAGGTACATAGGTTTTTTATTTAATGTCACTCGACATATGACTTACCGCCTGATCTTAAACTGAAGTGCGATCCATGAATAGAAATGACTGCTACTACAGTTAAAAACTGTAAGCAGCAAACACATACACTATGCCGGCTTAGTTGAAACCGGCAACTTACAAGCTGATCCCGAAACGCGACTAAGTTACTTTACGGTCTATATACCTACCTGTAAGTGGTGGTACTACCCCGGATCAGCAGACTGGGCGTGGTGCTGTTGCACTATGTTGCATTTGTATTTTTTATATTGTGTGGCATGGGATCTGTCTTTACTTGCTTGGTGGTAAGCAAGGGAAAGTCCTAGAGCGCTGACAACTGTAAAATAGATTCAGTTCATGGTTGTATCAGTCGTCTTCACTACCGGCCATAAAATTATTATTAGTGTACCTCTATATAATTTAAGTCTAGTAAGATGGTTCATGAACGAAGTAACTATAAACCTAACTTTTTAAATCACGGGAATATTATATATTATATATTATTTTTACAAAAGAAAGATAACTAATAGTCGATCGGCCTCGGCTCTTTGCCTTGGCAAAGAGCATGAAATTTTAGTTTGGGCAGCCCATATCATACGGACACAAAATATTTTCAAAAGCACGTGACATATTGCGCATACTTAAGCCGAGTTTAAGAAATATGATGTCTCTATATAATCTTTTATCTAGAGATAATCGTATGCGTAGTGTTTCTCGCCACGGTGCTTATGCAATGCATAAAATATTGCAAACTCATAAGCGATCAGAGCCGCTGCACCACGGCAGGCATTCCGAGATGGAACTCTAGATAGTTTAATCTAATAAGTGAGATCTGAAGTCAAACGTCGACTGGAGTAATAACTCACAACTCGGATGGCAGAGGTTAATTAAAAATAGCAACTTCAATCTATGTGCCAGAGATAGAGTTAGATCAGAAGTTGATTTATGCACTTTTGAAAATATTAGATGCAATTTCCATATCTACGAGTTACTGTTCTATGACATTGATTTTAATTGATAATAATAAATAATAGAGGTTTAGTTTATTTTTCAATATGGCCTCTTTAGATTGTTATTTAAATGGCTTAGTATTTAAAAGGTAGTGTAAAAGTATAATCATTTATTTGCTTAGAAAAGGGTACAGTATATCAATGGTACAATATAGTAAGTCCTCCTTATTCAGCTAACATAAAGCATGCAAATATTGTCAAATATGTCAAAATATGCATCAATGTATTAAAATATTATATGTAATGCCATTATCTATATATTAACAATATTATTTAAATTTCAATTTGTGGGACACAATCTAAATTACAAAGTTATCCTGGCATTACATTAAACTTCTTGATATGTTTTTCATATTTAGCAAATTCCTTATATGAATAAAACATATTACTCAGTAACCATTTTGCCAATTCGGCTTTAAATTTATTAAAAGGCAATGCTTTAATATCTTTGGGAACTGCATTATATATCTTGATAGACATGAAATAACAATTTTTCATGAAGAGTAAATCTTTATTTCGTGTGCTTCTAGGAAATATGTCGATAGCAGTTTTATATTTTAAGTAGTGTTTATTAGTGAAATAAAAGATAGGGAAAGGTGATATAGAGAAGATAGAAAACCTTGTCGACACCATCATTCAAAGGTATTTATTATTATTTAATAACAATAATAACAACCTTAATTTCTTGTTAACTTTTTTATAATATATGACAGTGCTCGTTTTGAATGTACTTGTCTATATTATTTAGGGATCTGTGACAGGAGATTCCTGCTCTTTTTCACTTTTCATCAATTAATCAACAAATTGTATAGGTGCAAGTATAGGCAGAGACAAAGGAGCGCCCCCTGACACGAGTCTGACATAACTCCCTCGCATCCTTCAAATCCACAATTCTCTTCATACAAGCTGTAGAGCTTGTAACCGTAGGTTATACATTATTATTTTAATATTATTAATTCAGTGTTTACAAATAAATACATAAATAAATATACAATAGTAAATAAACATTCAATAGTGTGTAAACAAAAGAAAACACAAAGTACTTTCTGTTCATTGTGTAATTCACAAATATACAAATTCATTAAATGCGTGGCGTTAATAGATTTCACAAGAGCATATCTATTTGGGTCTCCATTTATTAGTTACTTTAGCACTATTGCCAATACCTTATCTTGTTTGATATTCCTAATATACCCAAACAAATGATGAAATTGATGTAGAGCGCGCGTAATGAAGCCCAATTGAAATCTCAAGTATGAACAGGGACCACGATAAAGAAATTTGAAAGTCCTATGTAGCGTTATATTAATTTGTTTTTTCTCTCATGAGTTTTGCCATTTTAAAAATTAATATTTTCAACATATTTCAGACTAGGGTAAATTAAGGCCTAAGTGATCTAAGTAACTTTATTGACTACAAATATTAAATACAAATAAAACAATGTATAATATCTCATATATCGACTTTATTAGGCAAATCCATACATATTACGTATGTTTTCTTTTATTGTGACTCGACATCTATTTTACTATGTATGTATCGACTGTTAACACTGTACCATAAATATAGTAGCACTAGTATTTTTTGAACTTTTGCGCGAACATTGATTAATGAATTAAACAAATTTTATACGGCTAACTATCGCCTTTTTGTTTATTTTAGATTTTACAATTTTTATTATTTATAGTAGAACTGCTCGAAATTGTGGACAGCTATTTCGCCTTGATATTGGATGGCACGCTAGAGTTCAAATAACTTTGATAACAACGGCCATTTTGATTTTATGTTTATTTTACATTAGGTATTCTTAATATGTTATGTGTACCTTGCATAACTATAACGATAACCAGCATAACATACGCACTCTAATTGAATCTATACCTCTGAAGCAATAATTTAACATTTAATAAATCCAAGCAATCAAATCATGGTGTTCCTAATAAGTGCTGACTACCAGTCAGTAATCAGTTTTGATAGTATTATAAAAATAATAAGAATTATAATAATTGTGTATTCATTTTTATTTTATTTTGACTCTTGCGACATCTTACGTCGACCGAAAAAACCGAATTAAAAAAAAAACAGAAAACCGAAAAAATATTATGTTCCTTATAGCCAAAATATTTAAAAAACAGAGCTTGTGCTCCAGTAGGATATTAAATAAAGTAACTTCATTATATTAACATAGTAAACATAGAGGTTTCAATGTTGGTAATGTTATGATAAAGATATTTGCACCAAAAAATTAATGTACCATTTAAAATTACAAAAGTGAAAAACCGATAAATAGTACTTAAAAATCAACCGGAGTAGTACCACACTTTGAACTGTACAGAACGTGAAAGTGACGTGTCGGGATCAGCTTAAAGGCTTCCGGTTTTAATTTATCCGGCATAGTGGGTGCGACTGCCACATACAGTTATTTAATAGACCGTACGCACTCCAGCTAAATATTACCTGATATTCATATCATCATCATCATAACTATCTGCCAAAAGGCGTCCTTTGCTAAACATAGGCCTCCCCCTTAAAACGCCATTCCAAACGACAAGATGCCAGACAAGACGCAATTTAAAAATTAAAATAAGTCAATGAATTAAACAAATTTTATGCGGCTTACTATCGCATTTATTTTGGTTTTGATTTTACATTTTTTATTATTCCGATATTAAGCCGCATAAAATTTGAATAATTCAATAATCAATGTTCGCGCAAAATCTAAGAAAATATAAAGAGAATCAGTCGTTATAATAATATGAAAAATGTGTTTTTCTACGTTTAAATACACAACTCGCAATTGAACAAATGAATGTGTTGAAAATAAAAACATAGGGATTTCTTATAAAGCTTTATGTATTCGATACCTAAAGTATTCAATCATTGGAAAATACACTACAAATGGAATTAAAATATGTTACATGATAAAGTTGAGTGGGTTAGTTGGTATTTAGTGTAGGAGGCACATAAAGCAAAATATTGAACTTTTGAATTTCAATGGACAAGCGTAAATCGATATAATTGCTCCGGTTCTAAGCCAGGGAACAATACCTGAGTTGTGTGACTTTGCTTAACTATCTCAACTTAAACGCATGTAGCAATGTATAAAATATATTAGACATATTTCACAGTACAGTAACAGAGTATATACACACACAAAATCGTAAATAACCTAATATAACATTAATCAATCAATCAAATTGTCACGTCATTTTTCCACAGAGATAGGCAGAGATAATGGGGCGTCACTTGCCACGATCCTGACACAATTCCAACGTTTCCCTCACATTCACAATTACATCTTCATACAAGTTTTATAGTTATGGGCACTAGACAGCCTAGCTTTCTTGAGGATGTCTCCGATTTGGTTGGAAAACATCCTCCTTGGCCTTCCGTTTAACGCATCTATCCACATCACATCGTAAATCTACTCACTCATCCTTAATATAATAAACAAATTAATATATATTTTACAAATAGTAGACAGACAATTGGTGCTTATTTTCCCAGACTGCCAACCCGGAGTGTGGTAACTTAATGTAAAGCGACTTCGGGATCAGCTTGAATGTTCCGGCTCAAGTAGAACAGCATTTTGAATGCGACTGCTACTTGCAGTTTTCAAACTGTACCTGTAGTTGCTTCTATTCTTAAACCGATCTTAAACTTACCATCAGACAGGGTGCCATCATTATGTTGTAATAGATATTCATTAAATATATATTTATTTATTGTAACTCGACATATGACAGCACCCCGCTTCATGTTAGGCTGGAGTGTGATCCATGAATGGATGTCACTGCTACTACAATTCAATAACTGTAAGTAGCAATCACATCCACTATGTTGGAACCAGCAACTTACAGGGTGTTTTTTTTTTTATTTTTATTGTGACACGACATCTGACCTCGTCCCGCCTGATGATAAGCAAGAGGATGTCCAAGAGTGACGACGACTGAGAAAACCGGGTTTGTTCACGGCTGCCCCAGTCGCCGTCACTATGCCGGCCAAAGAAAATCCCGAAACGTGACCAAATCACTTTACGGTCTGTATACTTGTAAGTGGTGGTACTACCCCGGATCGGCAGACTGGGTACCACTGCCTACCATTTGATAACCAGAGCCGAAACAAATATCCGCCTCTTTTATGTAATAGATAGCCATTAAATATGTGGTAATTTGAATACTAGAACAGGAGGCTTGGCACTAACTTTAAGGAAGCAATCTTATTTTAGGAACTTATTATTTTAAGACTAAAAAGCATTACTTTATGAGGTTCGTGGTAGGATATAGTATTTTAGGATTATAATTTTAGGAAAGCTTTAAAAGGTAGAGTGTAAAGGAGTAAAGATTTAAAAACAGAAGTGGAATATAAGATCATACAATTAAAATAATTCAAAGCAATTTGCATTGAAACAACATCTACAAAAGCATCTAAAATTACGTATCTTTTGAACAGCTGCACAATGTACGTATAATGCCTTTATTATTAGTTGTCTAACCACAACTCACCTGTGGTTTGAATCAAGGCTCATGTTGTTGTCAATCAAAACTCGCGTTTGATCATTAAACAGGTCACAAGGTCTTAACATATTGTAAGCCATCTTAATGCGTGCGAATGTGTAACAGAAACACAATGCGAAAGTGACCTCTCGACAATTTGTTTATAGTTTCACGTCAATCATGTTTCCACATCAAACGGTTTGATAGCTGAATAATAACCGTTATGACCGTTACCTTTTACACATAATATCATTATTTCATAATACTTACTTTATAGTTTTGCGATTTGAATTTTGTTTTTATGCGTATTTCCTAAAAATCTAGACTCAGACGTATGTTTATATGGAAGCTCTAGTGGGTAACTTACTAGTGTACCCTGGCGAGTTACATTTTTTTTATTGTGACACGACATCTGACCTCGACCCGCCTGATGATAAGCAAGAGAAGGTCCAAAAGTGACTACTACTGAAAAAAACGAGTTAGTTCACGGTTGCCTCAGTCGCCGCCACTATGCCGACCAAAAACCAAAATATATATACTCTATTGTAACAAAATATATATACTCTATTGTAACAAAATATATATACTCTATTGTAACAAAATATATACTCTAATGTAACACTAACAGCAGTACTGATTATGGAATTCGATGTTTCTGGATACGAAAAGGAAGGACCAAATGAAAATCGAATTCGAAAATTCTAATACATTTACAAAAAATATGCCAGGCTCCTGTACTTGACTATACATGACCTGAGTTACTGGGTGCCCTAAATAAAATCCGAACTATTTCTTAATGATATGATATTCCCAGAACAAAACATAATAATTAATATGTAGTTAAACAAGTTGGTGATAAAACTTGCACATGGTCGTAGTAAATTCCATACCTTTCTTTTTTAAAATAATTGTTGCACGTTACGAGTACAAGTTCAGAAAAAAAGCAAATACTTTCACGATAAACTCGTCCTTTTAAAAAATATTTGCGAGATTGGTAAATTGTCCGTGCCATAACATCTGTTGGATTGCGTGAAACAAAACTTTTTACTGAGCTAATTGAAAAGTGAATCTTTGTAAGTTATTACTTTAATTATGTGGCAGAGGTGAAAGAACGTGTCGCGTGTTAAGTTTGCGTGTACTGAGGTTCAATACCGGCAGTTACATACAGACAGGCTTCATCAATTTTAGGACACATTCGGAGTTCTGGGAACTTTCGCCAAAAGCACGAAGCAAACTGATATGTATCAGACGTCGTTCGTGTGGGAGCAATAAATATCGCGGACTGCTGCTTTTCTCATTACAGTATGCTAATCAGTGATTTTGTATTTATTTAGATTAATTGTACAAGTTTTTTTATTGATATAGCAATTGGCAAAGTATCTTTAAGTTTAGATTGCTTAAATTGTGTTAGAGAAATTGAAACAGTTGTGTTGATTTCGAAATTCGAACATCGAATCATCTCGTATCTTCGGACACATTTCTTTAAAAGTTAATAATAAATAACTACTGTTATATTACTATACAAATCGATAATCAAAAATCGATAGAAAAAAATCGCCGTTTTACATAAGGCAACTGTGACGGGGAACTTGATATCTGTCGGTCTGATCCTTAACCCTGTACGTACATACACGTACAAACTTTTTTATTACTAATTCATACAGAAATAATAAAATAGTTAATATTTTAATACTAAAACATAATTTTCAAACTAATTCTTAATTATCGTAGTTGCTTTCTACATAGGTTTCTAATAAAAAATATGCAGCCTAACCTTGCCCTATCTATCCTTTCGATTCGTTTCGCTGCGTTGTAAGAGGTGCTGGCACCCCGCAGTGTTCCCATCCAGTATATATTGCTATTACTAAGCTATTACTGTCTACCGTCTGCTACTGCACTCGTGCGCAACCTGTCACCCACAAGACATTTGTAATAACGGTTATACAGCCTGTTTATATGCATTATAATTAATGCGGGCCTTTAATTAATGCGAACTCTTGCTTCGGGCTCTTATTGCAAGTTCAACACTTCCAATATTTGTGTTATTTATATAAATGTTATCGATATATAAATATATATGATATTTTCTAAGAACTATACCGGCAACACGCTATTATCGTTTTGACTTTTGACTTGCTCATGAAGTTTCGTATAAATTAATAATTACCTATTAGGAAAAAAATATTCTTTATAATGACAATAAAGAACATCAATTTGCTTCTTCAGACGTAATTATTAATTTATACGTAGCTTCATGAACGGTTAAAACGCCAAAACAGCCATCATAGCGTGCCGCTCGTATAGAAACTTACGACTGTGGTGTAGTAATAGTGCAATGGTCACGCAAACTCAGAGCTCCCGGTTCAAAACTACTTTCCGGTACCAATGTATCTTTGATATATGTACCTTGATTGTACTGTTTCTGTGATATAATCACTCTTAGTAGATTAGTATATAAATGTAACAAATTAAGCAGTATACTTGGATCGAACCCAGTCGTTGGTATAAATAAACGACGTAAACCGAACAGTTGAAAGAACTGCACTATAGAGAAAATTTCAACCCGTGCAGATAGACGCTAGGTAGCTTAGAGTCGGAGCAATCGCACGTTATGCGACAGACACCGGGTTCGGTCCTCGGTCGCAGTTTAGCGATATCCACGAGTAAAAAATTTTTAATTCACGGCTGCCTCAGTCACAGTCATAATGCCGATCAAAAAATAGGGTTGCCTAGTGCCCATAACCGTAGAGCTTGTTTAAAGAGAATTTTAATGTGAGGGAAGCATAGGAGTTGTGTCAGGACCTTGGCAGTTGGTGATAATCGCAAAATATACCTATTTAAATATGTTTTTGGGTTACATAATATTGCCAAAAAGTATCCGTTAGGTTAATAAGATATCGCATCGTAAAAGATGCCTCCTATAATCGATCATGTACCATTATCATAAATAAGCTTCAAAATTACCGTTAATATAGCTAAAAATAATGATGTTAGCTGACCCGTTTTTTGTTTCCAAATACGTATTGTAGTTTATTATGGCTTGACATATGACAAATTGTCATTGAATGGAGACTTAGCCAGCCATAAACTGAACTAGTTCTTTCAGTAGTCGGGCAAGTCTGATTCAGAGACACAAAAAAATTGAGTGCGTTTCAAAAATGGTGGTGACTTTCCTACAGTTGAATATCTAGAAGTAGTACATATTTAAGTTTTAGAAAAAGCGTTTTATTATAGGGCTCCTGTTGCCGTAACTATGCCAGCCATCCATGCCTTTAACTAGTGGTCTAGTTAAAACCGGCAACTCTGAAGTAGATTCCGAAACGCGTAGAATATACAAAATAAAGATTTTGGTGGTACTTTCCTAGTTTGGCAGAATATGCAAATGACCACAAACTGTCTGCCAAATATCTCCAAATAACTCTAACGTATAATTTTTTTATTGTGGCTCGACATATGGCAGCACCCCGCCTGATGCTAAGCTGGAGTGTGGTCCATGAATGAATGTCACTGCTACTACAATTCAATAACTGTGAGTAGTAATCACATCCACTAAGTAAGTGAGTAGCAGTTAAATAGCAGTCGCATCCATTATGCCGGCTTATTTGATACCGACAACTTACAACCTGATCCCGAAACGCGACTAAGTCACCTCACGGTCTGTAAACTTGTAAGTGATATATTATAATAAAATTATAGTCCGTACTCGCTTTAGTCTAAGAAAGGACCATAAAATAGTTCAGTCTATATTATGCACGCCCCTTACGATGATTCGAGTGGCAATAAATTTAATGTAGTGGACAGCAAAATTGTTGTTTTGACCACGACGATGCAATTGTTCTTAAAAAAAGGTTGATTTTCGATTTATTTTATTGTGTAGTATAATCGACATAATGCACTTTAATACACCTTAATCTGTTGGTATTTTTCCAATGGGTCTTTTTTTATTGAGTTATACTGTAAGTCTTCTTTGGTTGGATGTACCAAAGTAGACATTAATCTAGAAAGAAATTGCTAGAAAGAATTGTGGATTTGAGGAAAGCGAGGGATCGTGGTAAGTGGCGCTCCATTTTCTCTGTGTACCCCTGTGGGAAAGAGGCCTGACAATTTGATTGATATAATAAAATATAAGAGTTCTTTATAAAAGTAATTAAAATGTTGAAATTGGGAATGATAAAACTGTTTAGCCGCGTTTAGTTGCGTCTATTGTATAATAATAATAATTATTTTCTTTTTGTTTTAAGTCTGCACAAAGCCACTAAAAGTTCTTGTAAGTATCATAACTAGTAAGTATCATAGAACATAGACCACCAAAATACGTATCTCAAAGATTCATCGGTACTGGCAATTGGTTTAGAACCGGAGACACTTGATTTGTGTAACACTAGATCACGGTTAAGTTTAGAAATGAAAGGATCAAATTAAACAACAATTCTTTAAAAATAACAACAAGTTAAAACAAAGAAACATGACTTAACCCTTTTCAAATGTTAAACTAAAAAATAAATTAAATAAAAATCATCGCAGGTTCTTCATAATTTTTACTTTAAACAACCCAAAATCCCACGAATCTTCCTAACACGGTCAACTACCGACCGACATCAACATAAAGTCACTTACTACACTACGAAATACTGTAGTTTTTTACTAGACTCTTTTGGTTATTAGTGGGTATTTTGTAAATATTCCTGTCTTTATATGTATTAAGCAAAACTATCGCACAAAGCATCCATCAATTACCCAAAAACATCAGGTTGCGTAGAATTCGGCACCAATGTGGACGAAAGGCCTAATAAGATCTCGGCCCTTAAAAACAAGGAAGATTCTCCCAGAAAAGGAAACACGCTCACTTTTATTAACTTTGTTTCTTTTTCTTCTCGATCAGTCGCGGCGTTTCTTTTCATTCCAAACGTGACAAAGTTTAAGTATTGATATCAAAATAAGGATGCTTTAACTGCTTTAACTAAAGGGACATTTTACACTATGAATGCATAACATGGTAACTTCATTTTTCCAATCCATTTATTGATTTTAATAAAATTTTCTTATTTATGTAATAAAATACTTTTGCGGCTTATTATTATTTATTTTATGTTATTTCTTATGTCGATAACGAAACGTCTCGGTTTAAAATAGGTAATAATAGGTATAATAAAATTAAAATAGGTAATAATAGGTAAAATAAACACGATAGTACCACGTGAAAATCTTTTGAGACATTAATATTATATTATTTTATCAAAAGAATTTTATAAAACCTATTTTTAAATCCCACTAATTTATTTTATTGAATTCTTTTATGGTTGTCGTCTTAAACAAGGTACGAGGTATGTACTTTAATAATTATCTACTAAGTATAACCATTTTTTTTTTCAAATATTATAAAATATATTAATGAAAACAATTACGATTCCACATTTGTCGGTCGGCGTGCAAAGTTGGATTCATCTATCCATTTTCAATTTTATTTTTTATAGTAATAGTACCTTAATAAAATAAAGATCCAATATCTTTATTTTATTAAGACAGGACATTTGACTGCGACCTTCCTGGTAATAAAAACAACAGAAAAATACAAATACTAAGTATACCAAAAAACATATTGAAACAATTTTTGTTTTGTGCTTTATTTAATATCTTAGTAATGGAGTATTTTTACTCTAACTTAATCTATACTAAACCAATTTAGAACATAATGTTAGTTGTATCCTTTTTCTTTATGATAGCAGTATAATATTCCGAGAAAGGATGAGCGGCATCAGAAAGGCTTATTATGTCTATAAAATTATTTTCTTTGCAATAATTGGCTAATGGAAATATTTTTAAAACCGAAGATATACACAATAAAAATGGCCAATATTCGGATTATTCAAATAATCGAATTAAACGAATTACACCGATTAAAAACCTATTTAAAGAATGGTAGGCAGTGGTACCCAGTCTGCCGATCTGGGGTAGTACCACCACACAAGTATACAGACCGTGAAGTGATTTGGTCGCGTTTCGGAGCTTGTAAGTTGCCGTTTTCAACTAGGCCGGTATAGTGGATGTGATTGCTAGAAATAGTTATTGAATTGTAGTAGCAGTGACATCCATTCATGAGCCACACTCCAGCTTAACATCAAGCGGGGTGCTGTCATATGTCGAGACACAATAAAAAATAACTATTGGTCAGTACAGACCGTGAAGAACGGGATCAGCTTGAAAGTGTAGCCCAGCATTGAGGATGAGATTCCTAATTGCAGCTATTTAACTATAGTAGGTAGGGTATTTGCTACCGATTACAGTTAAGGGTTCGCTGGTTTTGCGTGAGGTGGTCCGCACTTGCAGCCACCCAATGTTCTCCAGAAAGGCCAGGACATCCTTGACCTTCATGCAGACCTCTTCATGATTCGCCTCCACAAGGACCGCACTCCAACCTAAGGGTACTGTCAAAAGTCGAGTTACAATAAAATAAACTTCAAAAAAATTGTGCCCCAAAGGTTTCGTTTTATATTTGTAAAAATGAATCTCAAGATGGAGTTGTATATTTCTTTAAATTAAATTATATAGGTACTTGCTTAATTGGGTTTACTCGAGTGAAGAAGAAGAGCCGTATACGCTGAATTCCGTAATAGGTAACTTGTAGAATGCACGTGAACTTGATACCGGCACAATGCCATATTTACCATAACTCTACCATGAATTATAGACTGCACCGACGATATGGACGTAAGTAGACGTAAACAGTGTGTGTAAAAGACTCCTGCATGCTTTATTTTGATTAAGACTCGACATCTAAGCTCGACTTGCATGATAGTAGGCAAGGGGAAGTCTAGAAGCGCCAAATACTGAAAAAAAAAAACAGATTAAACCCCCGATACTACTTACAAAATTTTTTATCTCGTTACGTATTCAAAAATTACATGTTATTTGAGATATGCATAGCGATCTAATAAATTAAAATAATTGTCACGCACCGTTTCCTACAGGGACCGACAGAGACAATGAAGAGCCACTTGCCACGATCCTGACACGATTCCCTCGCTTCTGCTACGAGCACTGGGCAACCCAGCTTTCTTTAACAACAGCATGAATCAATCACATTCAATTTGGGAGTCTGCAGGAATGCCTCTGCCACTATCGCTTTACGCGTCCCAGACATTTTTTATTACTAAATTAAGAAGGCAAGTATATATTCTTTATTTAAAGGACATCATTCATTTGGTATAGGGACTTGGGCTTAATTGTATTAAAAGTTTAATATGCATTTTAAAATAGTTTGATGTACGAAGATTACAATGTAATTGGAATTTATTCTTTATTTTGCATAGTTTAGGTGTGCAAAATTATCAAACTATAATTATGACAGTTCAAAGCAGAACAAATATGGCGTTAATTGACAGACGATACAAAATCCATATCTTATTTTCCAAATAACTCAATTGCACAGTAATTAAAAGCAAATTGTTATTAGTTTTATTAATGCAAGTATTGAAACTACCATTTATCCATTTTTTCATCATTGGACATTACAAAAGTAGTACATAGAAGCCCAAAATGAATGATGTCGTTTGCGAAAACATTATTATGCAGAGACGACCACTACCGTAGAGCTTTTTATGAAAAGAATTGTGGGTGTAAGGGAAGCGAGGGAGTTGTGTCAGGATCGTGGCAAGTGGCGCTACATTATCTTTGTTTATCCCCGTGGGAATAAGGCGTGACAATTTGATTGATTGATCGACTACTACCGTCTCACTACGACGTTAGTTATCTCAGTACAAAACGCATACAAGAGGTGTTAGAGTTAGTAACAAAACATTTTAAGTTAAATATTTTCATGCTTTTTATTCCTATCGATAGACACCCTGTCTCGGGATAAGGCTAGATTTGTGTTGAATAAAAGCCTTAAACAAGATGCATCTTATTTTTTATGACGTCATAACTTTGGTGGGATATCTTTATTGTAAATGTTTTTGTTCTCCGTGCTGGCGCCGCGTTTATGTTTTCATCGGTTTAGGAGTTTATGCTTGGATTTAGGATTTTATTTTAATATAATTATAATATATAATTTATTATTTTGAAATAAGTCATACATATATTTTTTTTATTATTAATTTTCCTAAGTAAATTATGTTATCCTGACAAGTTATAAATTAATAATAATAAAGCTCATTTATTCCTTTGTTTTACATATATTTTAACTTTTAATTAAAAGTCAAATAATTACAATAAATGTATCATTTTACTATATTTAATGTCAAGTTCTTTAAAATTAAATTATTTACCCAGGGTAAGGACCTCGTCCTTTTTGTTCCAGTTTTCTCTGTCCTGCGCTGCTTTTATCCAATTATATCCCGGTTCTTTTACAGTTTTTTTACCAAAATCTTTAGGTCTACCTCTTTTCCTTACCCTTCTGGTCTTTCCACAGAATCACTTAGATTTTTATACTTACTTTTCCAAAAATTACTATTATACTAGTATTAAAATCAAATCAAAAAATACTTACGCCTCAATTACCACTGGAAGCCATTATTGCTGGACTCATTGCTGGACATTGGCCTCTCCCAGTGGCCTGTATCCAGCGGCTTCCCGTCCATTGCGGTCTATATTTGAAAATATTTTTCGTTCCACGTCCAATAGCCATCTCTTCTACGAGCTATATATCCTACTCTTTGCGACTTTATATAGCTAATCCTGCGGACTATGACAGTCACTTCCGTTCTGTCATAGTCGTGTTGACAGACGTGCTGTCATGATCTGTCTATCAAGACGCTGTGAGCTTGTGTTGAGCTTGTTTATAAGGCCCTTAGTTGAAGCTCAATTGCGTATTTTCATCACTGGAATAAGTAGAAGTAGAGTCAATTGACTGCTATTTATACTTATAATTCTAACACAGCTTGCTTTCTTTAAATCCAAAACTAAAATTCAATCAATCAATCAAATTGTCACGGAAATTTTCCACAGGGATATGTAAAGACAATAGAGCGCCACTTGCCACGATCCTGACACAACTTCCTCGCTTCCTTCACATTGACAATTTTAAAATTCAACTCTCTTTGAAATCACTAACCCTTTAACTACTTAAGTGAAAGCTTAACAATTTTATAGCATTAGATTATAATGGTTATGAATTGAGTTATATTTTGAATAAAAACATTATCAGTTTGGAGTAGCCTTCTGACGTAAGAAGGAATTCCTCACAATGCTGTCGGTGTGACGCGACGATCGACCTCGTTGGCCCACGCCCTGAGAGCCCTGCAAATGTCACGAGCCGACAAAATAAAGGACTGGCTACATGATTGCCTTTTTTTAATTATTTTCATTTCTATACTAAAGTGCTTGTATCATAGAAACAGGACATCCAAAGTACATTATATCAAAGATACATTGGTACCGGTAAGTGGTTTTTGAACCCGTCCTCTCGGTTTGCGTAACCATTGCACTGCCACTACAGCACGGTCGCCTTAAAAACACATTTTTATAGTTTCTTAACGCACCTAATGTTTTTGTAACTTTGTAAGTGGAGCAAATGAACGTCTTTTTTATTTAACAATATTTAATCTAATTAATAAATATTATAATTGAAATCTATGAAACTTGGAATCGACTGGGAATCGAACCTGGAACTTTACGCGTACAAAACTTGTGCGCTAACCAATGCACCACGCCTGTCATCAAGTACCTTATTATGTATGCCCGGTGTACCTTTTTGAAATCATACCATCTTGGTATGTCATTAAGTCACATAAAGAATTTTAAGGTTATGGTAAGGTTGTATGAGGAGAAATGTGAATGTGAAGGAAGCGAGGCAGTTGTGTCAGGATTGTGGCAAGTGGCGCTCCATTGTCTCTGCCTATCCCTGTGGAAAAAAGGCGTGACAATTTGATTGATTGATTGGTAAGGTTTTAAGACCGTGAAATAACTTAATCATGTTTTCAAAGTTGCCAGACACGTTGCTACTCAATGTTTGTAGTAGCAGTCGTCTCCATTAATGGACCGCACATAATATCTGGCGGGATGTTGTCTTATATCAAGCTTCATTACAACGATACATACCGTGAAGTGATTTGGTCACGTTTCGGGATCAGCTTATAAGTTACTGGTTCCAACTAGGCCGGCATAGTGGATGTGATTGCTACTCACATTCATTCATGGACCACACTCCGGCTTAATATCAAGCGGGGTGCTGTCATATGTCGAGTCACAATAATAAAAAAAATTACTCAATTAATCAAATTGTCACGCCTGTTTCCCACGGGGATAGGCAGAGACAATAAAGCGCCACTTCGCCGCTCGCTTCCACAATTCATCAATAAAAATATATTTAAAATTAAATAAAAAAAAGTAAGTCGAATCGTCACGAAATCAGTCTTCAATCAGTAAAACTTGTCACGTCGATATATTTCGGCAAAATGGACATATACCCTAATGTTACATAAAATTACAATTGTATTACAGTATTGGACCTTTGGACCCTGCTTTTGTGAATTAAGCTGTTCGCTGTAGGTTAACCTGGTTAAAGCAATTGTTTAGCAAATGCCTTCATCAATATCACGCCTTAATTCCCACAGGGATAGACAGAGACGACAGAGCACCACCTTCTGCAATCCTAACACAACTCACTAACCTCTCTTACATCCACAATCCTTTTCATGCAGGCTCTATAGTTATAGGCACTGCGGATACTGGGGTGAACAAGGAACAAGATTCTGTATCGTTACCGATTTTAGTTCCACTCGCTTCTGATTTTAAATCTCTTTCGCCAATCTCCTTCCATCCATCCTTTCTATGTACTCAAAGTATAGTAACATGGCTTTTTTTAACCTTTACCTCAACATTACGCATATACACTATACATGCGCAAAACGCTTCCATCAAATGATACGGAGTGATATGTATATTTTTTCCATCGGAACTAGTTCACTCATCTAGTTCACTAGCTCATTTAGTTCACTAGCTCATTTAGTTTAAGGAAGCGCATTCGGTTAGTTCATTCGGTAAAAAAAAGCTCCAGTTGTTCTGAAAAATCAAGATATCCTTTCTATAGAATTATTTTAGATCATATACTTCACAAATGTACACAGAAACTATAATAAACAATAATTATAATCACAATTACCAATTCGCATAATTTAAAACTGCAAATATTCGTTAGAAAAATACGTTATAAAAAGACGACGAGTTGCTGCTCTCTTCAACATACTTTCCCACCATTACTGGTAATGCACGCGGTGTAAATATTTTCTTGTGCACGCGGAGAGCAATGGATATATAAAATATACTTTCACGGTATTACGCGAAAATACTAGGTACGAGTAACGAACGAGGTACGATTCCGTACGAGAATGTACGATGTGTTTATATCTCGTTCCATCATAGGAGTGGTGAGTGAGTGGATATGCGATGCATGACTCGGAACGAAATGAACTAGAGACACATTTGAATTTGCAGTGAACGAGTGAGTGGTGTAGTACCAGGATCGGAAGTATATCATTTTAGTGACTCGTTCCGGAACTACCCAAGTCTAATATACACTCCAAAATGACCACCATTAGTCTATCTACACCATTGATTACTTAGAAGAACTATCTTCTGCTAAATCCATAACAACTTACAACACCGCTCTACAAACTATACTAGAAAAATATATATTATATAGCTATATAGTATAGCTTGTCTAACTATAAATGACGCGCCCCTCCACTTTATAAGTTTATTTAAATGTGTGAATACATATATTACTAACTATACTATTAAATTTAAATCAGCGTGCTTCTTTCTCCTTTTGTGTCTATCCAGCAACCGAATAACCAATTACAATTGCATTTTCGGTGTGTTTTATCCATTTTTATATTTGCTCGTGTGCGTAAATGTAGTGGAGGGGCGCGTCATTTCGGCTTAGACAGACTATAATAAGGATAGTTATTGAATTTACAAAGGCTGTCTTTTATTTTTAGTTTACGCTTGCCTCTTTCGGTTTATTATGCCGGCCAGTGATTATTCTTTACGCTTCGCTTAAAGGATCCAAGGCAATGGGAAAGTAGCAATTTTCATTTTTTAAATTAATACCGTCATTCTAATCTCCGGAATAGTTTAACCGGTTAATTAAAATTAATTCAAAAATTGAGTTAATTGACCTTGTCGCTAAAATTTTAATTTATTAACTTTGCTATTTTTTTCTTTACTATGATTAAGGTTTATTTTCTACTGTCCCCTGTCTTATCCCCAGATACAAATATGTTTTCCACTTTTCCCTTTCTATATTTATACAAAGTACCTGTAAAGTTTTCATCTCTAAAAATAAATATCAATATAAAGAAAATTCTGCTTTGAAAAGGATGAAAGGTGATTGACATGAAGGAATTATTAATCGGAGATGGTAAAAAGAAAAATGGTGACGACCCAGAAGAGTCGAGCAAATCGGGGACATTAATTAAAGAGCAGCAGTCCGCAGTTTCCATAACCTTAGAATGTATAAAGAAAATTATTGGCGTAAAGAAAATAAGAGTAACTAAACAACTGAACACGTATATGTGATAATACTTTAAGTGTATTTTATGTGATAATACACTCAAAGTATTATCACTTACACGGGTAGTTTAGTTTCATTACCTGTATATTAAAAGTTTTATATTTTTATAATCTAGTTTTTTTTTATGAAGAAATATTTTTATGGATAAGTTTTAATACTAAGTACATTTACACTGCAAAATCAATCAATGCGAAGATATAATGAAATTTAACTCTTCTACTTTGTAGTAACTCGTGCTTACTTGGTTCATTCAAATACAAACTAACGCCATTATTTTGTATACAGCGTTGTCAATGCAACTCGACCCGGGTCAACCCGAGTTGCAACCCGAGTTAGCGTTCTTTTCAACTCGGTTGACCCGGGTTGAATAAATTACGACCCGTTCCATCAATCACTAAGCGAGGCTTCACATTTAGGTTGATTAATTGATTTACCACTGCGTTTATCGCCACAAGAAACAGTGGAAGGATCCACTTTTCCCTGCCGTGGGAAAGAATTCTGTAGGTTTATGTGGAATAAACTACAATTACTATTAAAAAAGTGTTTCATTAAAAAACCTGATAAGCAAGTATGGTGACAATTAGAGCATAAATATACATATATCGTCAACATGGAGAACATATTAGTACTAGACCCAGCTCTGTCAGATACTTAGTATATTCTTATTTTGAAGTGAGCCAGGCTTGTGGACCTCGATTGTATCTACATATCTTAATGTGTGTGATGGATTCTTTTAATTATGACAACTTCAAATAGACAACTCTCTTCCTAAAAATGTGACACCGAGCAAAAAGAAAGATCTTTCACGGCACACGTATAAGGCGACCGTGATAGGTTAACCGAAATGCGGTGTCTAGCAGTATATTATCTATGATTATCAAATATAATTCACCACACATCATTGTCACTATCATGTTACATCTTATGCAATTCGCACAACAAAATTGGCCTAATTAATTAACCAAACGACTACAGGTTGTTCCTTTTTTCATTAATAACCTATCAGTTCTTAAGCCTTAATTACCAAAGAGATAGAGATAATAGAACGCCACTGCACGAACCTGGTACAACGCACTCGCTTCCCTTATTCCCTTATCCTTTATTACAGTTGAGTATAAATTTATTTTTTGTTTAAAGCATGTTTTGTAATATGCTATTCGAATAAGAATAGGATGGGCTATTGACTAACTTCACTTGACTGATTAAAAGGTGTCTTTTTCTTGACGGTCGGCACAAAAAAGATACCATACTAAAGAGAAGTTGGTTCCAACCAGCTTCTTCCAAACAACTCTCCAGAGTTAGACGTCACAAAGGGCGCCGATCTCGTTCTATTTTTATTTTAATCGCATTATGTACTTTTTTAGTAAACTGCTATAGCTGCAATGTTAAAACACTAGCAGAAAAAATCAAATGCAATAAGAAATCGCTAAAATTAAATCCTTAGAAATCTTAATTTTTATTATTCCCTGATGTTATTAGTGATTAAATTAATTTATTTTTGTTTTTTATCTAAAGCATGATCAAGTTAAACTCATGCAGCATGCACGAAATTTAAATAAACTTAACTTTATTTTTCGTACGAATATTCATACTTCTTAAAATTCATTCAAGATAATTGTAACATAAACATAACATACAAACATTAGCGTAACTGTTTCTGTTACTCGGAAATTTCACAGTTCTTTGCAAATTATGTAAAACTGGGAGAGGAAATTTTAACTGTGTTACAAAACAAAATAAAATATTAATCAAACTATCACGCCTTTTTTCCCAGCGATAGGCAGAGATAATAGAGAGCTATAAAATATTATAAAATCCTTAAATCGCCTTATTTCCCTTGAACTGTAAATTATAGAGTAACTGAACTAAATATACTATATACATAGAGATATATATGTATAACATATATCTCCATGACTATATACGATATATTTATGCAACTTAAAAAGAGATTATTTGCAAATACAAAAAATAACTTTATTTATTTAGGAAATCCTAATATTAGTAGATGTAAAGAAGACGAGTGTTCTTGTCTCCTATTCCTGTGGGAACAAAGGCGTGAGAGCTTAGGAATATTTATCACAATCAATTAATCAAATTATCACGGCAGAGACAAACGAACGCCTCTTGCCATGATCCTGACACAACTCCTTCGCTTTCCTCACATCCACAATTCTCTTCATACAAGCTTTACGGTTATGGGCACTAGGCCACCCAGCTTCTCTGAGAATATCTCCGATTTGGTCGGAAAACACCCTTCTGGGCCCGCCTTGTTTTCTATTTTCACTCATCCTTTTCCATGTGCCGAAACCATCGAAGCTTTCCTTTTCTATCTGCCCAAACCATCTTAGCATTCCTTTTTCATTTACCCAAACCATCGAAGCATTCCTTTTCCATGTGCCCAATCCATCGCAATAAAATAGAAATCGCTTCTAAAACATCGCCAATGTTCAACTAAGTATTACGTGGATTAGTTGTTTCTATTCTCAGGTAATAAACGCGGCATGGCGTATAGACTTGCGGCGCCGCACCACGCGTAAATCAAACGCTAATAATTGTAAGATAACATCGCCACTTTCAATACTGTACAAAACTGCAATATCATTGCGACAACACACAATTGTATCGATTAGAACATTTACATAGATCTATAAATTTGTAGTTTTGCATAATTAGAATCTGGTAATTTTCATAAAAAAATAAAAATCAAAAATACAAAATACAATATAGTTTTATATTTTCATGTAATAATTTGATTAAATTAGTTAATAAATAAAATTATAGTTAACAAAACTAAAAAAACACGCTAACATGAAAGTGTGAACTAAAAGAGAATAAATGATCAGTTCACGGTTGCCTCAGTCGCCGTCACTATGCCGGCCAAAGAATTTTAATGAAATTATTGTATTGTTAAAAATTTAATTTTCAATTAAATTGAAAATTTTCAAATTATTTAGACCTCTAGAAGTGGGTGAATATTAATTTGAAAGATTCCGTTACATAGTTACATACATACAAGTCAAGCTAATAAAAGCGTGTTAGGAAGAGGCGCATATTTCCTCCGGGTCTGGTTGTCATTGAGAAATAGGCAGTGGTGCCCAGTCTGCCGATCCGGGATAGTACCATCACTTTCAAGTATACAGACCGCGAAATATAAATGTTAATAAAACTACTAATCTATTTTAGAACAGGTGCAAACAAATAGTCTTAATTTTAAACCATTATTGAGTTAACTAATAGTACTAATAGTAGAAAGAACCATCAATCTTAAATAAAACATTCAAAAGCAGATCTTCGCCTAATGCCCTTGACTGTGAAAGTTAGTTATATGACAAATGGGCATACGCTGTATACCGTTAGGAGCAGTCAAAAATGCCCTTCGTGTACATCACATACTCGTACAAATATAATAAATGAATGCACAATATGGCCACATATCATACGTCAGTAGTAACATAAAATTAATCATAATCCTTTTGTTTTGTGCAATTGATTTAAGGTGTGATTCCGCCGGCGACTGCAGACCGCAGACTGCACTACTTGCTTGTATAATGCGATTAAAATAAGAATAGGACGGGATCGGCGCGATTTTGTGACGTCTAACTCTCCAACCAACTTCACTTTAGTATGGTGTGCAAAACAATAAATTTAGTAAAATAAAAGAAAAATTTCCACTGAAATGTTTTGTATTATAATATAGTGAAATTTTGTGCTACTACTCCATCTCTTCAATCCAACTCATTTCAGAATAATCGCGACAATCGGCATTTGCTAAGTCATAGATTATATGATGTATGGAAACAATATTGATGCGGCGGCTGCATACTACTCGTAGTAGTGCAGTGTGCAGTCTGCGATCTGCAGTCGCTGGCGGAATCACAACTTTAATCATACTAAGCCGAAATGAAGAGATATTTGGAAGGTGTTATCCGACCAATTTAGAGACATCCTCAAGAAGGCTAGAGTGCCTCGTGTCCATAAGCGTAGCAGTTTACGGTTGCCCCAATCGCTATCACTATGCCGGCCATTAAAGGTACTTGGTAACACTTTATATTTTTAAATAAGGAAAAATTACATAGTATAAATTTGTAATGATTCAAATACTTAGAATTATTGTGTATTTAATAGTCATGTTGAAACGACTGCTTCTAAGAATGTAAGGTATCTCTGATTGAACTTTATCTTGTACTCGCAATGTAAACAATTCTTGTTATTATTTCTTAAAAAGCGCATGTAACTTTTTCGCCGAAGAGCTTTGGATAAAATCATTTGTTGCTGTCTTTTATGTTTTAGTTTAGTAATTGAAGATTCATGTTGTTTTTATTGCAATTTACAATTAAAAGATATTTAAGTTTCGTTATAAAAATACTATTATACGAGTAAATAAAATTAGTTTATATTACCTAACTTACAATGTCGAAACTTAAATCTGAAATTTTTGTTTAGCACGTTTGTAAAGTGCTTCATAGTATTTTCTTAGATTTTGCGCGAACATTGATTAATAAATTAATCAATGCCTTTCCGTAACCACGATGGCTGCAAAGCTCTCGAAACGTCGGAATAATAAAAAATGTAAAATCAAAACCAAAATAAACGCGATAGTAAGCCGCATTATTTTAACGGCATAATGCAAAAACACGTAGTTATGATAAAACAACTATAACAAAAATCTGCATTATCTCTGATGACCGTCATTTTGACGACAGGCGTGGACCAACGGTTTAACGATTGGTTTTTTGCGCGTAAAGTCCCAGGTTCGATCCCCGGTCGGAGCAAATATTTGTTTCATAGCTTTTATTTGTAATATTTAATAATATTAAATATTGCAAATATTTGTTAATAAAAAAATTAAAAAAAGTGATGGATATTTGCTTCTGGTTTGGTTATCAAAGAGTGGTAGGCAGTGGTACCCAGTCTGCCGATCCGGAGTAGTACCAACACTTACAAGTATATAGACCGTGAAGAGATTTGGCCACGTTTCGGGATCAGCTTGTAAGTTGCCGGTTCCATCTAGTCCGGCATAGTGGATGTGATTGTTACTTACAGTTTTTGAATTGTAGTAGCAGTGGCATTCATTCATGGACCACACTTCGGCTTAACATCAAGCGGGATGCTGTCATATGTCGAGTAACAATAAAAATAATAATAATAATTTACAAACCTTTGATAAAAAAAGTCCTTAAACGAAGATTTTTTTAAATTAAGTACATCAGAATTAATAATGTTGCTCATTATAGATTAAAATTTTCTTTCAGGATCAATCATTCAATCAAATTATCGCGCCTTTTTCCCACAGGTATAGACAGAGCTAATAGAGCGCCACTTACCACGATCCTGATACAACTCTCTCGCTTCCCTCATATTATCAATTCTCTTCATACAGAATGAAATATAACAATTATAAGAGAAAGCAATTGAAACCAAATTAAATAGTTATATTCTACCTATCTTCAATATTACTATTAAAGTTGGAAAGGAAGCAAAAGAGTTGTGTCGGGATTGTGAAAATTGGCGCTTAGCTGGTGTTAGGCTGAAGTGCGGTCCGTGAATAGAAGTGACTGCTACTACGTTAAATAACCCACTATGCCGGCCTAGTCGAAACCGGCAACTTACAAGCTGATCCCGAAACGCGACTTAGTCACTATTGCTGTAGGAATGAGAATAATATATAATAGTAATTATTTCGCAAGTGGTCAATAAAAAAATGGGTGTAGTTATAATTGCAAGATTAGGAAGCAAATGCCACATTAACCGGATCTCTAATAGCACTTAGTTACATAAAAGTGATAAAATCGAGAAACAATAGGACACTCAGAGACGAAAACGCAAGTCGTGGTACTTACGAATGCCTTTTATCTGTGGGAAGATAATCAGAGGGACACCCTAAACGAATAACGACATAACAACAAATTAGTAACTTTATTTATTTATTGATGTCGCTGGTATACAATAACTTTGCCTTTTTCTCTGGTAATGCGTAAAAATAAATTTAGATGAAGGATCGCTTATTTTAATATTGTATTTTTTATTATTTAATAAATTATATTAATATCGTGTACTTTTGTCTATATGTTTGTGTAGTGCCATAAAGTAGGTATGCTTTTTAAATATAATTTTTTTATATAGAGTATTGACATCTGACTTCGATTTGCATGATGTCAATGAGCGCCGAGACGACTGAAAAACATCGTTTCAGTTTACAATTGCCTCAGTCACTATCACTATTTGTCTGTGATATGTTAATAATACTGTTTATTGTGATTTTAATAGTATGTAATTTTAATTAATTGTATAGATCTAATAATTGTATGTATTTGAATGTTGTGCATATCGCAGGAAGACAACGGAGCGCCACTTTCCACGATCCTAACACAACTCTCGCTCTTCCATCACATCCACTATTCTCTTCATACATAGTGTATGGTTGTAGGCACTTCGGACCTCTGCTTTCACGTCCACTGCTAAACGTAGAACACCATTCTTAACGACAAGATGCCAATTGCATCCACCGGTTATTTGTGACTTTTACTATGTCGTCAGTCCACCCAGTGGGAGGCCTACCTACGTTGCGACTTCCAGTTCGTGGTTTCCACTCTAGAATCTTTCTTTCCCAGAGGTTGTTGGTTCTTAGAGCGATGTTAACCCTGCTTTAGGGTAATTTATTTAACACAAGAGAATATAATACACTATTGAACGTAACAAAAAAAACTTATATTTAAATTAGCATTTATAACACAATTGAATTGAGTTGTTGATTTCTTGGACACAAATAAAGAAATGTCTCATTTGAAAATTGAAAGTGGTTTGACCACCGCATTATTTGAATTTTAAGCATAAATCAAAAATGAAAGAATATCTGCAAGTAATTTATTATTATTTTTAAATATTGATTAATAGCTATTGCTGTATTTTATTGGTTAATATATGCGTTATTTTTTAGACTTTTCAAGGTATAAGTTATACTACTTAAGTAAGAAACTAAGGTAGACCCAGTAGGGTATTTTCCGACCAAATCGGAGACATCCTCAAGAAAGTTAGGTTTCCTAGTGCCCATAATCATAGAGCTTGTATGAAGAGAGTTGTGGATGTAAGGGAAGCGAGGGGGTTGTGTTAGGATCGTGGCAGTGGCGCTTCATTGGCTCTGCCTATCCCTTTGGGGAGATAGCGAGACAATTTGATTGATTGAAAATTAATATAGTCCAATAGTTTATTAAGAGATATAATTTAGAAAAAGAATATAAAACCTCTTAATATTAAATTTAATCTACCTAAATTAAATCCTACAAAGGTCCTATAAATAAAATAAAATTCTCTAAAAAGGTAGATATAAGAAATAAACTCATTACTTTAATAAGACAAGTGATAACATTTTAATCCTGATAACAACTAATATATCAATTAAGTTTTTATCTTTGTTTAAGTATTAAAAAAGTTTGATAAATCGATAGCAATTAAAGGATGTCTCAACATATTAATCCTTTCTGTCACTTTGAAATGGGTTCCATTATCTTGACATTCTGTTGTTTTTTATTCTTTGTCTAAGAACTTTATTTTTTGGATTAATATCTAAGTTGGGTCAGTTATCAAAAGAATTTTGGTCATACTAATGGAGTTGCACGTCGTTTATAAACACTTATAATACGTAAATAAATAATAAAATCTTTTGACCTTTATTTGACCGGCATAGTGACGGCGAATAAGACAATCGTATAATAAAACAATGTTTTCAATTGTCGGCGCTTTCAGTTCTTCCCTTGCTGGCCATTTGACCGAATTCCGATGTCTCAATAAAAAAAACTAAAGAAATTATGCATAATAATAAACTAATTTATTAAATGTTAGTAATGAACCCGACAACCGATGGGAAAGAAGGGTTCTAGAGTGGAGACCACGAACCGGAAGACGCAGCATAGGTAGGCCTCCCACTAGGTGGACTGACGACATAGTGAAAATCACGACTAACCGGTAGATGCAACTGGCATCTTGTCGTTCGAAATGGCGTTCTAAGGGGAAGGCCTGTGTTCAGTGGACACCTTTTGGCTGATGATGAATGGAAATTGGATAGAAAAAGAGATACCAACAGTTATAATACTAGTTTTTTATATTTTTTATTCTGACTCGACACATGACAGCACCCCGCTTGATGTTAAGCCGAAGTGTGGTCCATGAACACTACAATTCAATAACTGTGAGTAGCAATCACATCCACTATGCCGGCCTAGTTGGAACCGGCAACTTACAAGCTGATCCCGAAACGTGACCAAATCACTTTACGGTCCGTATACTTGTAAGTGGTGGTACTACCCCGGATCGGCAGACTGGGACTGGGTACTGGGTACTCTTGGAATATGCCAAAAAATATATTCAAAAAGAGTTTGTATATAGTATATTTTTTTGTAATTTCACCCCTTAATTCCAAATAAAATTCCAAGGCAGAGACAACTGCCCCGATAATATCGAATCAATAATTCCACAAAAATATATTGAAGAGAAATATCAAAGATACAAAAGGTTTTACAGTTAAAATGAAAAACATTTACAGTGAATTTCTTAATGAATAGTATTATAAATAAATATGATTACGAGTTTAATATGGTAGAGTATAATGATAGTTTTGACCTTTTTTAAAAATCTTTGCAACTAGGTAAATATAATGTTTCTCTATTGTCCCCGTCATACTGGCAAAGAATTAAATAATTACCTATTGTATAAACAATTAAGTTTGACATATTTCAAGTCGCACATATCAAAAGTGTACCCATTCCGTTAAGTAATACATTCGTACATAATCTCCATAAACTAATTGGAAACATTATGAAGTGCTAATAGACATGTGTTAAAAGGTAATTTTATGACTTTATGATAATCAAGATGACCGGATTAATAAAATTGTAATGATTTCTATCAAATCGCCTTTAAATGCCTTTAGGATCTATTAATTCCGGATTTTATATGAATGCTACACTATGATTTCCATTACAAAATGTATAAACAAAATTGGCGTTCGATTTCTTGTGCAAGCGTTTGTTACCATTTTCAGTGCGTGGCATTTCAAACCGTGCGATACCGTCCGCCATGATTCCTGCACCCCGTCATTAGTGAACTTTCACCAAGGAAATAGCAATTTTCTAGAAAACGGTAGCGTGAAAAGCAACAGTTTCTCTTTTTATCCCAACCATAGTAGCCCCCGGCATCCACTGTTACGGCATAATGCTCGCCCTAACAAGACTTGAAGAAAATACTAACATTATGGTGGATTTAAATGATTTGTTGCCAAGACTCCCACACATTTAGAAATTACACAGTCTCTGTGAATTCTCGATACAAATCACTATAAATAAATATTCCAACAATGTATATTTATCACACCCCGCGTCGTCTTTGTCTCTGCCTTCGTTTCCTGCAACAATGTAATTATTATGCGTTCCATAAACGCTGCTACATAGCCGATGTGCAGATATGCATTCCATGCGCGGCTACGGGAGACTCGTCCTTCACCTTTCGTTAAAGGAAAGGAATACGACCCGCGGCTTCATATCTCAAACAATGAAGTAACTTCTTGTCTAATTGCAACACTTTCCGCGCGCACCGATCACGTTTTGACACTATTTTAATTTTTGCGATTTCTTATCTCTTTGCTCTTTGTGAAATATAAGTCACGGACTTGCTCCTTCACTTCTGACTTCTAGATTAAGCGGCTTTAAAAATAATTCATCAAATACGATACGATCGAGCGAGAAGAAACAAATACGTTGCTTCACATAGTTATTCACTGACAACTATTCGTAGAAGCTGCATACGTTGAAAGCCCTCTAAACAATTCAACGCGAGCTGCTACCCATTTGTCTTGCGTGAATCAGCGAACACTGTCCGATCCGTTTATAAATGCCTCGGAGCTCTCGATGCCCGCGGTAATCATGTACAACTTAAAAGATTAACTTCAACAATATTATTTAAATAAACGCAATGCAAACATTTGTTGTTTTAAGATTTAAGTCGTGCCCTTCATTTATGCAAATAAAGAAAGGTACACTTTGTTTACTACTCAAATTAATTTAATACATTTTTTTTATATAGTGACACTACATATGACATACCCCGCTTAATGTTAAGCTGGAGTGTGGTCCATGAATGGATGTCACTGCTACTACAATTCAATAACTTAAGTAGCAATCACATCCACTGTTTCGTCTTAGTTGGAACCGACAAGTGATCCCGAAACGCGACTAAACCACCACACCACACGATCTGTATACTTGTAAGTGGTGGTACTACCCCGGATCAGCAAACTGGGTACCAACCACTGCTTACCACCATTAAAATAAATGAAAGTTACAGAACTAAAATTGATTGTTGGTTTTATAAAGTTATATTTAAAAAGTTCGACCATGTTTAAATCATAAACTGATTTTCGGTATCAATGTAATTAAAATCTGTCCGTACTTATGTCAAAATTTCATCCGTCTCCGGAGGCATTAAGAACTCAATCTGCTCCACTTTCTACTGAAAGACAATTATTTTAACAATTTGCATATTTACGACTTTTTTATTATCCAGTGTTTGTTCATATCGAAGCTACCCGTCTTACGAAACACGTTCAAGACCGCATAAGACATCTTAAGCTTGTGCTCGGAATTTTGACGACAGGCGTGGTCGATTGGTTGGTTCGATTCCCGGTTAAAGCAAATATTTGTTTCATAGCTTTTATTTGCAATATTTAATAATTATATTATTAAATGTTGTGGATATTTGCTTCGGGTCGGATTATCAAAGAGTGGTAGGCAGTGGTACCCAGTCTGCTGATCCGGGGTAGTACCACCGCTTACAAATATACAGACCGTGAAGTGATTTTAGCTTGTAAGTCGACGGTTTCAACTAGGCCGGAACAGAGGATGTGACTGCTACTTACAGTTATTGAATTGTAGTGGCAGTGACATCCATTCATGGACTGCACTCCAGCCGAACATCAAGCGAGGTGCTGTCATAATTCGAGTCACAATAAAAAAATCATTGATCGATTACCTCTATCAATAATTCGAATGAAAGCATTTATATAATGTTAGTAAGCTCTTAAAGCACTTGTAAAAGTAGTTTTAGTGATGTATTAAAATAATGAGCGAGCATTATGTACCAAATGCATCGGTCAATAGTATTGTGGAAGACCACCTCACGAATAACACAGCGGGATACCTTTGAACGTAACTTAGCGAAATTAATAACATTGTAATGAGAGAATTGCGCAACTTGCCGGCGCTAATGGGGCGTTCTCACGGGGCGATTTTAGTTGATCAATATTTATCGTTAAACGAAAATTCGAAAGCAAATAGTGACGGTAGCGTTCTCACGATTCAATAATAATCGACTCAATATTACACGTGTTATTACACTATCTGTCCATTTTAGCATTTTTCTCGTGGATGTGGACGCCACAATTCACATTTTATTTTACAAACAAACGAAATACTGGTAATAGAGGAATGCAATATACAGTACATAGGTACTCAATCGCGCTGATTGACTGACTGATTGAACGAACAAGTTCAGACGAGTCGATTCGCTGTCAGCTATCAAATGAATCAACAAAAGTCGAAGGGTCTTTAACTTTTGTTGAATAGATATTTATTGCTTCAACTTGATTGAAAGTCTGTTCAGACGGTTTAAATCACGAATGATTTCGCAGTTGATCAATTAAAATCGCTCCGTGAGAACGCCCCATAACGGTTGTTGCACCTTTGCACGTATAATAGACATAGCGCTGGAATTAAACGTAAAAAATATATTTATATAATTTTTTTAATGCAGCAACATAACTTTAAAATAAGTTACTCATATGCAGGTTTAGGTTAGGTTAGGTTATATGCAAGTTTAATGCCTATTAGGCATTGTCTTACAACTAACTTTAGGGTTGATGAGAAATTATGGGCAGGGTGCATATATACTACAAACTACATGCAAGTATCACAAGTATATAAATACATATATGTAGGTAAAAATAAACATACACAAATATATTTTGTGCCGAATTATTTTATATGAACTAGATGCCGTGAGCTCCTGTTTATCAAGAAACAAGTTGGTGACTAATCGTTTAAAGAAGACATTGACTGACGATGCACGTCTAATATCCTGATAAATTTATGTTATTGAACACAACTTCTCAAGTAGCATTTTTTTGAATCTATTAAAGGGTACATGAAACATATCTATATCACTGAATTGATCATTATAAGTTTTTAAGGAGCGGCATATAAATCGAATCTGCACATAGTTTCGCTTAGAGGTTGGAGGCACGAAAATTTTAAAAGATACTTTACGTTGGTTTGAACGGGGTGGTCGAATCAACGCTTCCGAACGGGCAATAAATGGTATTTTTTTAACAATACAGGCGTATCTACTAGGCTATGAATAATTTTATATAAGAAACAAATATCTGTTAGCACACGACGATTATTTAGCGATAGTAGTTTGTACTTACCTAGGGAGCTACTGTAAGTATTATTATATTTATCTTTGCTGTTATTATTTGTTATATCGTTGTAGTCTAAAATCTTAATAAACTTTTTCCGGACTCTTTCTATTTTGTTAATATGACATTTGTAGTATGGACTCCATACCACACTACCGAAATCCAGAATTGATCGGACAAACGCATAATATAGTATTTTTCGCGTAGTTGCCTGTTTAATAAACCTAATAAAACTAATCCTGTTAATAAAACCTAGATTCCTAAAAGCTCTTTGAACTATTGAGTCTATATGATTATTAACAGATAATTTATCATACTTGCCTTGATACTGACACAACTCCCTCGCTTCCTTCACCTCCACAATTTTCTTAATACAAGCGCTAAGGTTATGGGTACTAGGCAACCTAGCTTTCTGGAGGATGTAACGTAAAAGTTATGAATATTATTATTATTTTAATCTAATGAAAAACAAAAAACTTACTGTGGTTGGAGGGTTGAGGAATAGAATAATGCAAATGTAAATCGCCAAAATAGCCTAGCTTTTCACTCACTGATTTTCATTCTTCGAAACCGCATGTTCACCGAACCACCCACCGATTGCATCAATAATCGTAGACAATAAGAATAATGGACTCAAGGTTAAAGTGAAATTTAAAATCAAGAGATAAATGACAGAACAGAAATTGCGAATTGTTTAACAAAAGAGTTACAATTGCATTATAAGTTAAATGACACTTAGAAACAAAACACATCATTAGTAAAAGACATACATTGTTTTGCTGTTACACAAGTTTGAGTACTATTGTTAAATTCTGGACACTATTGATCTATACATTCTAATTACAATATTAATCAACTTGATCAATACTGCTTATCAGGGACTACTTGACCCTAAACAATCCACTTCTGTGGGCCCACCATATCCATATGTCAATTACTATTGGTGTTTAATAAAAAGTGTTTAATACAATGAGAAAGATCTTTACGTACCTTAGAATAGGGATGTTATTGAGCTCCGTAACCGTAACTATCGGATACCCAAAATAAAAACCTATCCGTAACCGAAATTATACCAAACTATACCGACCCGTAATTGCATCTTAAACCAGTATAATATTATTCCTATATCTGTTTCAGTATCCATATCCGTAATTTCTTATCCATAGCATTAGACTGGGGCAGCCGTGAACAAACCCGGTTTTCTCAGTCGTCGTCACTCTTGGACCTCCTCTTGCTTATCATCAGGCGGGACGAGGTCAGATGTCGTGTCACAATAAAAAAAATATATATGTACTCGTATAAAATTGTGCTTTGATGTGCTAGCTGATATCGTTTGTTTGGTGCTGTGTCTGTTGCCCCCCTAGACGTGACGCCCCGTTAGATGTAATTGCTTAATTTGGTTATGGGCTAATCCGCCAACGCTGTCTTATGAATTTGCGTAAACGTTTTAATGTCAATTATAACTATTGAATGTATTAAACAAACCTAATTGGGTGTAATAAGGCTTCATATTCATTTTTGACGACAGGCGTGGACGAACGGTTTAGCGACTGGTTTGTTGCGCGTAAAGTCCCGGGTTCGATCCCCGGTCGGAGCAAATATTTGTTTCATAGCTTTTATTTGTAATATTTAATAATATTAAATATAGCAAATATTAGTTAATAAAAAAAAAGAGATGGATATTTGCTTCGGGTCTGGTTATCAAAGAGTGGTAGGCAGTGGTACACAGTCTGCCGATCCGGGGTAGTACCACCACTTACAAGTATACAGACCGTGAAGTGATTTGGTCACGTTTCGGGATCAGCTTGTAAGTTGCCGGTTCCATCTAGGCCGGCATAGTGGATGTGATTGCTACTCACAGTTATTGAATTGTATTAGCAGTGACATTCATTCATGGACCACACTTTGGCCTAACAAGCGGGGTGCTGTCATATGTCGAGTCACAATAAAAACAAAAATAAAATGTACTCGTAGCTATACGTAGATTAAGAAGATATAAATCCTGAATAATTGAAGGCGACCGTGGTGTAGTGCAATGGCTACGTAAGCCGAGTGGTACGGGTTCGAAACCACGGAACGGTACCAATGTATCTTTGATATATGTACTTTGGTTGTCCTGTTTCTATGATACAAGCACTTTAGTAACTTTGTATAGAAATGTATAATAATAAAAAACATAATAATTACGCATAATACGAGTAGTATTTTCTAAACATTTGCTAAACTTTATTTAGTTTTTGCGGGCACGACGATGGCTGCAAAGCTTTCAAAACGTGTTTAAATATAGTTTCCATGTTTTAAACTTACCTAAATATTATTTTACAAGTTCATTGTCTCAACCAAGAGTTGAACGAACGATCACAATTTTTTCTTTAATAATATACATTATCTTGGCTCCTTCCAACAATCAGAGTCTGGTTCAAGGATGAGATAAAATAAAATTATACTAAGATCTACCACAAACTGAGTTAAAAATAAAATGACAGGAAATACAAAGTAACGCGTAACCAATTGCCGTGTGGTATTCGGTGTAGTTTATCGTAGAATCTCAATGCTTATTCTTGGAAGTCGATCGAAATTGATGAATCAGTTTCGGATCTATTACAATCATAAGCATTATATTTATCATAAGCAGTTAAAATAAATAAAGGGTCTTTCTAGGTATTACTAAGGGTAAACTTTCTTGGTATTACGACTAAAAAATACAGTTGCTATCTACAATGTAGCATTATTTTATACTAAGCAGAAATTCATTTAGGAGAGTCAAAAAAAAACTGTTTCAGATGCCACGTTAAGCTGTAGGTTTCGGTCGGTATGTCCTAAGACTGTTGCACTCTAATCGCACCAAGTTGAGGAATAGCTAACTTCTGTATGGAACCAGTAGCCCAGTAGTGCGACATATAGGCTAAAATCAGCGTCCACCTAGCCCTCCACCTGAATTGATCAACCTTTTGTCATAATAACTTCCTTTTTTTTTTCAAACTAAATTATCGCTTCTTTATGTTAAGGTTAAAATATCTCAAGAATAGAGCCTTTACTTCTATGGGATTTATGTTCTACCCGCGGCTACCGTTATCATGCGCCCGCGCGCAAAGGATCACAGGAGTCGTCGAGAATAGACCGGTAACCCATCCAGCATATCCTGGGGCGCATATTGATGTGTATTTGCACCTGCCATTGATTTGCGATGAGAATATGATATTAATATTACATAGGAAATTTAATAAATCTGAAGTGTCTATTGAAACATCTATTTCACCTAAAACAAAGATTTTAAGAGTGGTGAGGAGAGAGACACAGTAGGCAGACAGTTGGTGGTTTCAAGTGTGACCATGACATGACTCGGTCGTGTTTCGGGATTATATTGAAAGTTGCTAGTTCCAACTAGGCCGGTATAGTGTATACAGCCTCCCTAGCACGGCATTCCAAGAAGCAAGATAAAGATTTGCAAAGACCATCATTGCAACTCATTTTAGATAACTTGCCGGAACAGAATGTTCCGGCAAGTTATATTTAACAAAAAATATATTTAAAGGTTCAATAAAACTTCACACAAAACAACGTAAAAAACTTAAATCATTTTAATAAACATTTTGATTTACCAGAATATTAAGTTATTTAAAATGAGTTACAATAATATTATTTACAGGTTCTTGCTTGTTATCTTGCTTCTTGGATTGTCGTGCCAGGGGGCAGTAAAAAAAACTGCAAGTAGCTGTTGCCTCCATTTCACTTCAAATGGATGAGGTATCAAGCAAATATAGTAAAAAACTTATTGCTTTTACGAACACTTTTTCTATGAGCCAACAGTTACTCAAAATAAATATTTATTTATTACAAATATTTTTCATTATCATTAACTTTATTATGATCTATCATCATTAGTCGAGCCACAAAAAAATTATTAAAATCTTTTCTTGTCGCTAAATTCCTTTTTTTTTCGCTGTACTCCATATCGGGTCGGCAAGCGGGCTAAATTCCTCCGATATGACTTATGAGTCAAATAACAATGTAACCTGAAAGCTCAAAGCAACAATGTTTCCAATAGGTAAATTTAATTTACAACCTAGAGCACCAAATCACTCATAAACAACATAATTCACAACAATTAATTGAACTTTTGGTCACTGCCATTAAACACAAACATATTGTAAATCATTGTTTATTTGTACAATAAAAGCAATTAATTCTCAAACACAATTTACTTTGTAACTTGGAAAGTAAATTAATTACAGTGCAATATTAGTAGGTATGTTGCCAATAGTTCTAGTTCTACGGTTCTATTAGTAGGGTTTTGTTCTATTTCAACCACGTTGGTACTTGAAAAGGGTATGATGAGAAACTCAAAATACATTAGACTGTACAATTTTTTAGATAGCACTTTATATATTGGTATTTCCCCAGTCTGTCGATTATTTTATAGAGCCTTTAAGGAGCGAATTATGGATGTAAGAAAGCGAGGGAGTTGTTTAAGGATCGTGGCAAGTAACGCTCTATTGTCTCTGCCTATCCCCGTGGGAAAAAGGCGTGATGATTTGATTGATATATTGATTGATAAACATAATCTTTCTTGATTAAATTTCTTACTAATTATCTCAAACAAACTTTTATTTGTTATATTATTTATATTATTTAAACTTATATATTTAAACTTTTATACAAAAAATAATTGAGTCTTATTTAGTTTCGTCGAGTATTTCTCGGGTCCAAAAGTAATAACTTAGCTCAAAATTGTCTTTAAACTGAGTCTTAATTATTATTATTTACAATTTCGCTAAAACCACATTCGCCTTGTTAGTACATAAATCATCGATTAATAACAAACCACTTACTCACGCCAGCATTATCTCAATATCTTTATTGCATTTATAATTTGCTCGTTCAAGCGAATAGTAGCGTAAATGCATTAATGCCACTCTACATGTGAACTATGAGACTAACTTTTGAAGTTCAATGCCTACAAACAATACCTATTATATTTATTACACGTATGTTAAGTTACCGGGTAGTCGGATACCGGGGTTTAATTTTTTTTTAGTGTGACTCGAAATATGACAGCAGCCGCTTAATGTAAAGCCGAAGTGTGGTTCATGAATGAATGCCACTGCTACTACAATTCAATAACTGTGAGTAGCAATCACATCCACTATGCCGGCCTAGATGGAACCGGCAACTTACAAGCTGATCCCGAAACGTGACCAAATCACTTCACGGTCTGTATACTTGTAAGTGGTGGTACTACCCCGGATCGGCAGACTGGGTACCATTGCCTACCACTCTTTGATAACCAGACCCGAAGCAAATATCTATATCTTTTTTTTATTAACAAATATAATATTTAATAACATTAAATATTACAAATAAAAGCTATGAAACAAATATTTGCTCCGATCGGGAATCGAACCCGGGACTTTACGTGCAACAAACCAATCGCTAAACCGTTCGTCCACGCCTGTCGCCAAGACGCTGTTGCGTCTTCGGCAGGACGCAACTACGTGGCGTTGCAAATGGATTTCTACACAATGCTTTCAACCAATATTTCTAAGTAGATATTCAATAAAGACGTGGCATGTAATCAATAATAATTTAATCAAACCAACCGAAAGCACTTGTTCGGTACCAATGTGTATCTTTGATATATTATGTATGTACTTTGGTCGTCCTGTTTCTATGACACAAATTTTAGTAGCTTAATATAGAGATATAAAAAATATTTTTTTAAAAGCACACAACCATAGCTGGGTCGCCTAGTGCTCATAACTAAATGTGAAGGAAGCGAGAAAGTTGTGCCAGGATCGTGGCAAGTGGCGCTTCATTGTCTCTGTCTATCCCTGTGACAATTTGTGACAATTTGATTTGATTGATTGACACAACCATTGAGCGTCTTTATTTTCTTTACACATATTTTGTTTTTAAATTTTTAATTTTTAAATTTAAAAGTAATTTACGTTTTCAAGATCTAAATTGCCCTTGCGATGCTATTTGCGCGAGTGGTCGTTATACGCACCCAATGTTATTTATTATTTTTTAATACTATTAAATAATAGAGCATTTGTTTTCTATTCTAGACGCAAACATTATAGTTAATAGTGATATATTATAATCACAATCTTCTTTGCGTTCTCAGGTGTAATTTAAGCTACGTGTGGATGTTCGCCTATACATAGTTGCAAACATACATATGAGTAGTACAATAATATTTACTATTGTAGTAGTCTGTTTTGGAGAAATCCAGGGCTTCATTATCCTAGTCATTTTGTCCACAGATTCCATCGATTATCGAAAATATAATTTACTACGTATTGCATTTAATTTACCTACGTAATTGTTTAATCGTAATGTCGGCTCTAAAGTTAGGTGTAAGTCGATATGCAACAAATGCAATTCGAAGTAGGTGAGAGAGCTTATAATTGTGAGAGATTATTCAGTTGGCAGAGCTTTTCAACTTCCTCTTACTTACCAATACTTACCATCAGGAAAGTCGAGGTCAGATGTCACCTCCCAATAAATAACCTTAATACGTAAAGGAAGCGAACGTGATGGAAGCGAGGGACTTGTGTCAGGGTCGTGGCAAGTGGCTCTCTATTGCCTCTGCCTATCCCTGTGGGGAAAAGGCGTGACAATTTGATTAATTTATTAATTTAATACGTAAAGGTGCGTATTCTAAATATAGTGAACAATAATATATTATAAATATTGCGCTGTTGAAAATTGTTTCGAACAAGGTACTCTCATTACAGAAAAAAATGTAACCGCATATAGAACAACATTCCAACACCTTGTAATGAGCGGATGTCGAAGATCGATAACAAAATTGTGAGCAATTTCCAATAAAAATAAAAACACAAAGAAAAATAAACTTTATACTTTTCTGCTTTAAGTCAAAAATCTAATATCACCTATTTCATATAATGAGACAAGAAAATTGAACTATATGCACTTATGTGCATATAGTTCAACTATAAACACTATATGCATCAAAACTGTTTTAATATTGTGCACAATTTTCTTATACTTATTCTTTGGTTATACAAAACAGTGTCTAAATTCTAATGGTTTTTATTTTCAACTCTATAAGGTTTCGAATGCATTGAAATATGTATAATTATATTTGTGATAGGTATGGCGCCGGCGCCGGACATTTTATCAGATAGAAATGTGGACTTGAAGCGTTCATAACATCGTCGTAAATTGCACACTTAGATAAATGCACCAATTAATTAGTTACACTATAATTACTATGATTTTATTCGCACTTTCAAAGATTATTTTTTCTTGCATTACATGACAGAGTGGATTTCACATTTATTTAATGTTCAAAGCTGAGAGGCAGAGACTCGATAGTTTGAGTTGTATACACGAGTTCTAAAGTATATGAGTAAATATGGTAAAATGATTTAAATAATAATAGAGCTGTGATTTTTTCATTGTGGTTCCACGTATTGCAGCACTTTGCCTGGTACTCAGGAGTAATCCATAAATAGAGGCAACAACTATTATTGGTAAATAACTGAAAGTAGCATTCACATCCATTGTGCCGACCTAGTCGGACCGGAAATCTCGGTTTCGGTACTTGAAAGTGTCGATACTACCCATCATAGTACACGACACAAAAATATAATTGTAATTTTATTTTATTTATTGTATATTTTTTACGTAACGGTAAAAATGTCTTATTAAAGAAATGATCCATCTTTTTCTTTTTTTTACATTTCTATACTAAGCTGCTAAATGTACTTGTATCATATAAAATAGGACGACCAATATACATATATCAAAGATAGATTAGTACCAGCAAGTGGTTTGGAACCAGGGTTTCTCGGCTTGTATGACCATTTCACTATCAGTATATCACGGTCCCCAGGATCATTATGAAATAACTTTCAAACAATATTAAACTCAACCTTTATTTCTGCAAACTTATACTCGTTAATATAGGCGGCATTTCAAACTTGGCGTACCTCAAGGTATGCTAACATGGCCGGTGCAAGTTCAAATAATTTCGCAATCCGTAAATAACTCTATGTGTGTGGAATACACCTAAATATTCATTGAAATGCAGTCTTCTCTTGAAACAAAATGCTTTTTTAATATTGAAACGAACAAGGAAACTCATTTAGCGTAAGCACAAATATTTAGCAGGACGGTTTGTAAAATGTTAAACTGAGACAAATATTTATGCGTACTTACGTTTATTTATTATTTACTGGCGAATGGTATACTTATTTATTTAGTAGGTTGTTTTATTGTGACTCGACACCTGACCTCGACATGACTGTTAGTAAGCAAGAGAAGGTTGAAGAGCCATGATGACTGAAATATCATCATCAGTCAGAACATAGGCCTCCCCCTTAAAACGCTATGCGAACGACGAGATGCCAATTGCATACACCGGTTACCTGTGACTTTCATGTCGTCAGTCCATCTAGTAGAAGGCCTACCTACACTGCGTCTTCTGGTTCGTGGTCTCCACTCTACTCCACTCACACATAGTGAAAGTCACGGATAACCAGCGGATGCAACTGGCATCTTGTCGTTTGGAATGGCGTTCTAAAGGGGAGACCTATGTTCAGCAGTGGACGCCTTCTGGCTGTTAATGATGAAGGATTCAAGGTTGTAAAATGGGAAGACCAGTAGTGCTATGTTAAGTCATTTCCTACTTTGTTTTGGTTTCAAAAAGAAGAAAAACCTATCCTCAGTTAGTATTTGTATCAGAAAGAAAATTATAGAATCTAGATCAATGCTATCATATTTGTTAAAGTTAATAGTGTTAGTTTTATTTAATGTGAATGCAATATTGTTAAAGCGAGTAACGGGGATCAAATGACTAAAGATACAATTGTATTTGTGTTTTTTTTTATTCTGCATCTGGCTCGACTTGCCTACTTGCTATTGGATCTCCCCTTGCGTACAATAGCACTGATGACTAAAAACAGATTTTACTAACTTAGCCTAAAGTAACCAAAATTACACTTTGTTTGGAGAATCCAAGATTATAAGATGGGGAGAATAGATGGGCGAGTAAAGCATTCCACTTGATAATTGTTTTACAAATAAACGACATTACATCGTTTACAGTAAACTCGTCAACTTCCTTGAAATTCGAATAAATCCACCTTGTTCTTGGTTTAACGGGTCTCTAAAACGATGTTATTAGAAAACATCCTTAAACGTAAACTTTATGATGTAAAATTGAAAGCAAAAACAAAAACAGTGAAAGTTTCACACGATGCATCCGCCCTTTTGAAAGATCTAATTTTCAATAACAGCATCTCACCAACGCAGGCACATATTACATTGGCTAATATGGCGCTCATTATTTCCTTCGCCATCTCATTGAGGATTGAGTTTATATTCATAGAGTGAACACAACAAATATAATATTAATTTATCATCATCATCAATTTCACGCCTTTATTCCCACAGAGATAGCCACAAATTAATAAATTTATAAATCGGAGGCGAGTGGAAAGGTAAAACGAAGACGACCTAAAAGATTGTTCCTTCAACAGATTAGGGTTTCAATGTAAATTAACAATGAAAATCCACTCGTTTGAAAGTTCATGGACTAATAAGCGCTCTCCCGGATAATGGCATTTTGACATTACTTACGCAATTTTGACATTACATAGTTTGATTGTACTCTCAGTGTAGTCTCGATTTGCTTCAATAAGTTCTCTCTACCTTTTACAACAATCTACAAGTTTAGGGTTAGTTAAATGAATTCTTATCTATAAATATTGTCCAAAATCCGGTCTATATTGTTTCATAGTTCTAGGTAGATATATTATTTCCTCTCGATAATGAAGGTGTAAAGGAAATTTGTACCAAAGGTATTTTGCCAATGACTGTACTTATAACAAACACCTTATTTAGGGTAACAATCTTGGCGGAGGTGCGGTTATTGATTTGTTCTCTTGATATTTTAAAAGATTTTTAGTTATTTTTTTTTTAATTTTGTTACCATTTCTATTTTAATTATAACTTGCAATTTATGTATAACTAAAAACACTAAGAATAATCGTATCGTTGTGTCAGGATCATGAAAAGTGGTGCTTCATTGTTTCTGCCTAATGGATTATAATGACAAATCAACATCTCTAGATGTATTTTTATTATACCAGGTAAAATTTATAATCTTGTGTCTAATTAATAAATGTATTGTTAAATGAATGTATGCTGCACATTGCTATTTTATTGTCTATTAACTATGGACGATAGGAAACCACAGGATACGGGCCGCCTTTCATTTTCCTAGTAGTAGAATTGGTCTCGCAAACCAAGAGTATCTTTGATAGTTATAGAAATGTAAAAAATGCAATTAATATTTGACGAGATAATATAATAAAATTAACATTTAAAATAATAAACTAAAAAAATAAGTAATGATTGAAAAATTAATTAATTATAAGTTATTTTCTAATCTTTTTATGAATATTTCAAAAATGCAATTTATATTTTTTTTATTTTATTGAAAGGACATATTCCATTTTATATGTCATCGAAAAATGGACAGAAACCTCATTACTTTATTTATTACTTATTGATTTTTTTATAACTTTCAATATAACATCTGGCTGACAACCACAATTAGTTAGTTGCTAAACAGACAAGTTTTAACACCTGGCATATCGTACATGGACTGACAGGTTTACACGACTAAATTAAGGAGCTATCCTAAGAAAAATATGTTACTGCGCCTGGGTGGAAACGGTTTTTAACCGACTTCAAAAAGAAGGAGGTAAACAATTCGACTATGCTTTTTTCTTAATTTAACTTCTATATTAAGCTACTAAAGTACTTAAGATAAGAAAACATATATCATAGAAACAGGACGACCAAAGTATATATATCAAAGATATATTAGTACCAGCAAGTAGTTTTGAACCCGTGCTCTTGGTTTGCGTGACCATTGAACTACCACTACACTACGGTCGCCTTAAACTGCGGTTGTAAGTTACATTTGTAGGCTTGGCACCGACTTCAAACCAATCAGTAGGTAGCACATAACAATAATATAGGTTATGGTTATAGTTTATGGTTTGGTTATAGATATAGGTTAAAGGTTTAGACAACAATTTTTACATTGTAATTGTATTAAATAAATCATAAATAAAGAATAATTAATTATTAACATAAAGACAAAAGAATAAAATGTATTACGTGCATTGTTGTATTTAAATAAAATTTGTATTTCGTTTATTTTTCTTTTTATTTTAGTGTAGTGTATTATTGTTGTTTTAAAAGTCGGTTGCCCTTTTTTAAAGTATATTAATGTCAATAAATATAATGTACACCTTTGCTCATCAATGATACTACATCAACTACACTACCTTAATATGACGGATAACAGCTAGTTATTAATAAACGAATCATATGGAATAATGTATATTTTTAATTCATTACTCTTGTACCGAGTTAGGAATAAAAATTCAAAGCCCCAAGATCGATTGGCAATGCGCATGCAGTTATTATGTCGTTAACATTGCCATAAACAACTTAAACGTGTTGTTACAGTGCAACCAAGCTATGCGCTTAGAATGTTTGCAAGAGTATGTAATTTAAATAATAGTTTTTGTTACGAAATATTTTTTATTTATTGTCACTCGACATTTGACAGTTAAGCTGAGGTGTGGACCATGAATTGATGTCACTACAATTCAATAAATGTAAGTAGCAACCACATTCACTATGCCAGCCTAGTTGCAAGCGGCAACTTACAAGCTGATCCCAAAATGCGACCAAATCACGTTACGGTCTGTATACTTGTACATACTCGTAAGTGGTGGTAATACCCCGGATCAGCAGTATGGGTACCACTGCCTACCACTCTTTGATAACCAGACCCGAAGCAAATATCCACCTCTTTTATTTTTTATTAACAAGTATTTGCATTAGTTAATGTAATTGTCAGAAAATTTTAAATTTCTAAAAACAAGGACTCGTGAATACGTAATACTAACAATTAATCAAAGTGTCACGCCTTATTTCTACAGGGATAGACAAAGACAAAGGATTGCCGCTCGCCGCGATTTTAACAAAACTCCCTCGCTACTCTAATAATAACTAACTCAAATTCACAGATTTAAAATGTAAAATTTGATGTTAATAAAGAATTTTTAATTTAATTTAATTTAATTTAAAGAATTTTTAATTTAATTTAATTTTTAAAAATAAAAAATCTATTTTATATTACTATTAATTCTACTGCACTCTCTCTAGCATATTTAAAAGAAGACATAGTAACATTTTTTTGTGACACGATATTTGACCTTGACCAGCCTGATAAAAAGAAAGAGGAGGTCCAAGAGTGACGACGACTAAAACATGAATTCAGAAAATTGCGTTCAAATGATGGATAAAGGATATTTACGAAAAAGATTTATAAATCTGAGGTAAGTGGAAGGATAAATTATTACGTTCTTAAAAAAATTAGAGTCATTCCAGCATTCTCATTGTGAGGAGAATTGTGGACTTGGGGGAAATGAAACAAGTTGTATGGAAAATGATACTCTATTGTCTCTTTCATCCTTATGTGAATTAAGGCGAATATATCAAAGATACATTAGTACCAGCAAGTGGTTTTGAACCAGGAGCTTTCGGTTTGAGATTTAAAAACAGAAATATCCTTTCAATAAAGGGATAAGTTGGTTACACTAGCGTGATGAATTACTGCCGTCTTTACCTCGGACACTGTCATTATCATGTCCATGTTAGAACGAGACAGAAACATTGCGATTTTTTCTCATGTCACGATAAAAACGTCAATTTAAAAGCGATCTATCGAATGGTAGTTTGATCAAAAGGTCCCATTATGTAGTCAAATAGGTTTTACATCAATTCCATTTTAAATTTAAAAGACATTTTTACTTTAAATTGTGTTTTAATGATTTGACGATTTTCTTCGTATTTTATATTAAATTAATTAAATAAATAAATAAGAAACCTCTTGATAGATGCCAAGTTAACTTTGGCCGGCATAGTGACGGCGACTAAGGCAGCAGTGAACTGACTCGGTTTTTAGTCGTCGTCACTCTTGGACCTCCTCATGCTTATCATCAGGCGGTCGAATTCAAATGTCGTGTCACAATAAAAAATAAAAAAATCCTTCTAAGACTATAAGATACCCAAATGGTTAAGAGTTAATCTAGGTGTCGTTGGAAGATCTCGACGAGATAAGCTCAAATCAATTAAGTTTTGGGCCGGCAGTGACGGCAGCTAAGGGAACCGTGAGTTTCTTCTTATATCAGGCAAGTCGACGTCAGATGTCGCGTCTTAATAAAAAAAAAACCGGTAACTTACAAGCTGATCCCGAAATGTGACCAAATCACTTCACGGTCTGTATATTTGTAAGTGGTGGTACTATCTTAAGACGATAAGGTCAAACAGTGTGAAAGATTTTAGTATAGTAAGTCAATGATTGCAAAAGGCACATAGTTCAAATGAAACAGACAGAGCTTAATAAACAAAAATATATTCCTAATTTTATTTACGTGATTAATGTGACATCACTTACGCAACTATTCCCATGCAATGTTGTTACAGATACAAATTAGCCATTTAGTGTTATCTCCAAATAATATTTAAACATCAAAACCGTTCAAACACTTTCTCCGATGTATTTTTAAGATAGGTTACTATAGCGACACCAGATTCTTAATAAATAATCTTAACGTTTCAGAACCTTTACAACCTAGACAGAGAGACAATATTTTTGTTGCAACAACATAATACGTAGAAATATTACAATTATAAATGATAAATTACACTTGGCAGCCTAATCAATAGAAAACGTACCAGGCACTGGAACTTAAGGCCGTGAAACATATATGAATGTAAACAGAAATGGGAAAGGAGTGCAAATTCTTAATACATTATTAATTAACTAATCAATCAAATTTTCGCGCCTTTCTCCCGCAGTGATAGGCAGAGACAATGGAGCGCCATATGCAACGATCCTGACATAACTCTATCGATAGGAAAACACACTCTTGGGTCTGCCTTGTTTAACGCATCGGCGACGTAGGTTTACATAAACTTAATTGTTTTTTCAGTCAACAGCGCTCTTGGACCTCACCTTGCTTATCATAGAGACCAGTTGCCAAAAAAATAGTGAGGCGACGGTTATTTATTTATTTATTAAAAAACTTGATGCACTAGGTACAAAGGCTGACTTAATGCCGCTGGGCATTCTTACTAGTCTACATTAGGGACAATTTAGAGCATTTTTGTGTAAGGTAGGTTCAAAATAAAATAGTGTGATGTACTGTTAAGTATATTGTGTATGACTGCATTTGTCAGTCGGGATTAAACCATGGAATAGTTCCCACGTCTTTAATTTCACTCCTTCTGACCTCACATGGCGACTCTGCCAGACATGTTGGTGAGGCGCGCGCGCGCGCACAACATCATATGAAGGTTGCGGTATTGAATAAAGATAATCTGGTTGAGCTGTATTTGCCATCTCATACATTTCTCATTCGTCAAATATTAGACAGGTGGTGGTCCATAGTAACCGCTGATTATCTCCATTAGCTGCTATTAAGTAGTTAATTCAATTCCTACCGGTTTTTATGTTATACAATTTTGTCAGTGGCGATTTTTAATAACAATATTATGCAATTTTTAAGTGGTATGCAATTTATTGTCTCTTTTAGTCCGCACCCATCAATCAGTATTATTTCGAGAGCTCAATCTAGTAAAGTTAAGTGAGTTGTCGTGACGTAGTTACTTTGTTTTAATTAATTTTCATGCCCACACACTGTTTACTGTTTCCACTTACGATTAAACAATCTTGTTGTATGTCAATATGCGTTCCGAGTATAGTAAATGCATGAGACTCTACTGGATCCCGTTATCAATATCGTTATTTTTTATGTTTCGTTTTTGTTGATAATTTAACAGATGTATAGAATAATGAAGATTGATCATTGATCAAACAGGTGATAGTTAGTGGACTCCAAACGTGGACGAACGATTAGCGATTGGTTTGTTGCTCATAAGGTCCCGGGTTCGGTTCCCGGTCGGAGCAAAAATTTGTTTCATAGCTTTTATTTGTAATATTTAATAATTATAATAAATATTTGTTAATAAAAAAGAGGCGGATATTTGCTTCGGGTATGGGTATTAAAAAGTGGTAGGCAGTGGTACCCAGTCTGCCGATCCGGGGAAGTCCACCACTTACAAGTATACAGACCGTGAAATGATTTGGTCGCGTTTCGGGATCAGCTTGTAAGTTGCCGGTTCCAACATAGTGGATGTGATTGCTATTTACAATTGTTGTAGCAGTGACATCCAATTATGAACCAAACTCCATCTTAACATTAAGCGGGGTGTTGGCATATAGTCATAGTCACAATAAATAAATAAAAAAGGCAGATCAAAAGCAGGGATTATCAATTTATGTTCTTTATCCATTACTAAAATATTACTAATGCATTTATTGAATCAAGTTTCAATAAAATGCATAAGGAATGGGATAAGGAATCATAAGGAATGGTCGATGTTGACAGGCTATGACGGCCATGTTGTTTTGGCTGCGTCTATCTATCTGTTGTATGGAGCACTTCTATAATGCTAAATCACCATGACACACACGAATGTGCAATACGTTCAAATGATTCTAAGTATACGTAAGTGGCCCTTCAACTCTCCACCGTTTGTTGGCCAAATTTTAGACGACTGCTTCGGAAAACGATCATCCAAGCCGTAGTGTGCCGTATGAACTTCGGCCGGCATAACCGTCGCTGTATCGTTGTATCGTCGCGGCGGGAAATTGACGACCAATTTCCCGCCGTGCACAGGAACTCGACATTTTGAAGACTTCAAATTGGCAAATTTTGCATTAGAACTTGGGTCTGTACGGGTACAAGATCCAACTGATCCAGGAGCTTAGAGATATTTATTGACCAAAGACTTTATGGTCGCTGACTGTGTATTCTAGCTAGTTTTCTGAAGTCATCGGTCCATGCTAATAAGCCGTAATCAACCGATTATAGTCTAAATGACTCAAACCATTTAGGCGGACGGACACTATGCGGCAGTCAACGAAAATTGGATCACTCGGATCCGTGCCAACGTGAGCGCGGCGGATATTTGAACAATATTATGTTCCATACAATATAATATATATTATATATATATACAATACAATATGTTATATATAAGTCTATATATATTTATTTTTATTTACATTTCTATATTAAACTACTAAAGTGTTTGTATCATAGAAACAGGAGAACCAGAGTACATATATCAAAGATACATTAGTACCGGCAACTAGTTTTAAACCCGTTCTCTCGGTTTGCTGAACCATTGCACTGCTACTACACCACGGTAGTCTTTGGGCATATGGGTCTTCCAAATAAATAAATGAATCGTTAATACCTCACCAACAGCTTTTTTTATTATTATTGGGAAACCCCCTTCAATTTATTTATTCTTTTATCATGTTTTTTTTTTGTAATTAACTTATGAAATTATATTTATTAAAATATAATATAATTTCTAGTACACAAACAAATTGAAATTCTATAATTAATATTGTGTAAAAATAACGAAATATTAAAATTAAAACTAGACTATTTCGTGATAAATCACGCACCTACCTAGATTGCTATTTCATAATGAGCTATATAGTTCGTGTATTAAACGTAAGGTGCTCGACCAAGGACGGCCCGCGGCTTTGTGGTCACCTAACCCATTCTAGCTCACTTGAATTCAACGAACCGAACCTAATTTTCAATACCTAAGTATTGTATAACAAAATTTTAATATCAATATGCACGACGCAATTATAAACTTGGTGTTAATTAACTAAAGTTACATAGAAATTTAATTATTGCAGAGATGATTACGTCATCAGTTAAAAGTTTAGATATTATGGTACGTTGGTATGAATCGTTCAATTTAATAGATGATTGATAAATAAAAATATTTTCTATCCGATATATACATACGAGTATATATTTATTTATTGTGACTCGACATAATTACCGCACCCTGCTTTATGTTAAGCTGGAGTGTGGTCCACGAATGGATGTCACTGCTACTACAATTTAATAACTGTAAGTAGCGATCATATCCACAATGCCGGCTTATTTGGATTTGAAACGCGACCAAATTACTTTACGGTCTGTATACCTGTAAGTGGTGCCTACCACTATTACAACCTGCCTGTTGAAGAATTCTAATATCATCTTTAATGTTAAATGCTTCTATTTTATTTTGCACCTACCTTATACAAAAAAGTGCGTTAAATTGTTCCTTAGGTAGGCTAGTAAGAATACCTTGCGGCATTAAGTCTGTCTTTGTACATAGTGCATAAAGTTGTTAAATAAATAAACAAAATAAATAAATATCTCTATTAAAGCAGCTTTAATAATAAAATCACATATAAGCCGCGTATGAGCGATTGCAAGCAATCTGTCGTTTCAAGTCGAGCAATTAGACTAAACTGGTAGATAAGCGTTTAATCTCCTAGATGAAAGTAACCGATATATCAATGAGTAGTTTTGTCGGATGTTCAAACGGACAGGAAGGCACGTCAGAAGTCCTGTCGCGGCTACAGATTAGAAGGCATCATCTTCGCTTGAAAGAATTGGTACTTATTTTATTTTTGTGGAGTTTCGCATGTTTTACTAATAAGTGTGGTATATGAGTATTGTTATTATTTTACTGATTTATTCCTAATTTTAAAATAAAATAGTTTTCCTATCGATTAAATAAATTATTTAGGTTATTAATGTGGACAGGATGTAATAGCAACTTCGTTAAAACTATATTTACAAAAACTTCTTAAGGAAATGCAATTTACAAGATGTTAAAAAATGTGTATATAGTTAGACGGGTTATTTCAAGATTAAAATATTATTATTATCAGCAATTCCCACAAGGACAGAAAGCTCCTCTTTCCATGATTCAAACACAACTCTCTTGCTTCCTTCATATTTACAATTTTCTTCATAGCGATCATATCATTATATACCACTGCTTATTCTTAATTATCCCCGATTTGATCAAAGAACCATTTTCTGGGTCGTTCCCGTTTTATCGTTTCGTTTTATCTTTTATTCTTTCATCAATCTATTTTAATCCATTCTCCATATATTTAAAGATCATGTTTTAAATATCATTCGTCTATTAGAAAAGCATTTAAATGTTAGGCCCATCCTATCTTATCTCTAATTAAAACGAGCCAATTAAACTTCAGCGTATCTAATTTGTAAAATCTTTTAATTAGTTTACCAACCATCGCTAGTTACCTTTTTATCACATCACAAAACTATTCGTAGATGATTTAAACCATTAATTATGATGTTTTCTAAAAAAAACTCTGCTGATGATTAAATTGATTAGATCACCAACTGTCAGAATGATCTTCGGTCTCATCTTGTGCTGCATCGTCAAATATTATTGATATTATCACATCGAGGCTTTCACTCATTGATCATCAATAAGTAGAAAAAGTTTTACTACAACCTGCGTGTTTAAGAATTCTAATATCATCTTTAATATTATAGCTATAAATCTCAAATTCATTTGTAAGTTAATATAGTTCTTGTGTGATTTTAATTGTGTTTGGATTGGTATGCTTCCGTAAATCCTTGTCAATGATCTTGATATTAAGGCAGTTTCAATTTCTAACATTAACTTTTAGAATATCAATTAGAATGTATCTCAACGCTTAGAACTTATATTTGAAATGCCTATTGTTGCATTGAATTTAATAAACGACTGATTGTTATCTATTGAATTGTATTGATCGCAATTTGTATTCGAATCTAGATGAAAGTTAGACCTCTAAGATTTATCGAAAGACCTAAAGTATTCAATAATATAACAACATATAATTAATGAATGCTAATAGTAGACTTTCGGAGACTTTTTTGCGTTTAACTTTTTCTTTGTTGAGGCTTGACATCTGACCTCGACTTTTCTGCTGGTAAGCCAAGGGGAAAGTCCAAAATCGCCGACGACTGAAAAATTAGTTTACGGTTTGATTAGGTGGCTCTCTTAACTTTCATAAGATTAAGTTTACCCCTTTTGACATTCTCAATCGGCCTAACTTTTTTCATATTCTTCATAATGCATTTAAAGAAAAGTGCCGATGCATACCCGTTCTCTAGCAGTTGCCGAGGACTATCAGCGCTCACATGAGCATTCCCTGAGACTGAAACTAGTAGAGTTTACTTAACCCACAAATCTACATAAAAAATATTAATATACGAGTAAGAAAACGATATATTCGTTTTATTTAAGATTCTTGTTTAATTTTTCTATTTATAACCATAAACTTTTTAAACAAGTCCGCTTCCAGACATATGTCTAGAAAATAATTTACTTCTTTAAAGCTATAATCATTCAATTGTAAACTTTATAAAATAGTAGATGACTATAATTAATTAGTCAGATCAACAAGACTGTTGGTATGCAAAAGAGAAGAGTTTTTATATGGAACATTAAACCTTTGATGTCAGGTATTCTGTGAGTCGACATGATAATTCTTTCAGTGGCAGACAGAATTATATCTACACCTCTATTATGAGTTAAAGTCGTAAAAAGTCAGTTTTTGAGTTAATAAATAGAAGATTCGATTCGTGGCTCAGGCAATGACTTATTGAAGGGGTTTACTTGCTATCTTTAATGTTTAAGATATTTTCTTTCCAGTGGGCCTACTGCTAACTGTAAGAAAGTAATATTATTTTGATTAGGCTTATTTTTATACAAAATTGTGGTACGAAATTGTATCGTAAGATTATAGCATTGCTGTAAGAGATTGTTGTAATATTGATCTTCACAGTTGCACCTGGATAATAAATCTATGATTATAGTAAATATACACGTACAAGGCCTGTTAATATTACATTTTCTATTTATACACATTTAAGTTACACTTGAGATTTATATATTCACTTCGTCAATCTACTTTCAATCATTCTTTCCATGTGCCCTAACCATCGAAGCATTCCTTTGTCAATCCTTGTCACTACATCCTACATTTATCGCGTACTGTGCTATTCCTTATTCTATCGCTATCGTCACGGCCTAGGAGGGTGTTCGCCGACCAAATCGGAGACATCCTCAAGAAAACTAGGTTGCCTAGTGCCCATAAACATAGAAGTGAATTGTGGATTAAGAGTGGTAGGCAGTGGCACCCAGTCTGCCGATCCGGGGTAGTACCACCACTTACGAGTATACAGACCGTGAAGTGATCTGGTCACGTTTCGGGATCAGCTTGTAAGTTGCCGGTTCCATCTAGGCCGGCATAGTGGATGTGATTGCTACTCACAGTTATTGAATTGTAGTAGCAGTGACATTCATTCATGGATCACACTTTGGCTTAACATCAAGCGGGGTGCTGTCATATGTCGAGTCACAATAAAAAAAAAAAAAAAAAAAATGTGAAGGAAGCGAGGGAGTTGTGTCCCTATGGAAAAAGGCGTGATAATTTGATTGATTGATTGAAGTTACACATTTATTGTTCATCTCACATAATCTTTAAAGTCGGGCTTTATTCGACTTTATTTACATTTTTTTTTCTTGTGGATACAATTCTTTTTTAAATATATTTACTATAATAATATATTTATTTAATCATTTGACCGACAAATACATACTCTGTTCATCCAAAACTAGTCCTTAAGGATTAAATTAAGCTACACTCTTAGAAAGAATCAAAAATTACTATTTATGATTCTAACACACTATTTCTAATAAAAGACCTACGACATTATGTAATTTTGAGTCCTTTGGCGTCCCTTCTTATCGTAGTAGAAATACTTACTGCCTTACCTATAGAATGAAATGTATCAGTGACAAGCGAACATACCTCGAGACTGCCTATCAGATAACAAAGTCTTGAAATGCAACTCATAACGTACCAACAATTTAATCGTAAGGACTTTTGCAAAGAAAACAAAAGTCAAATGTATGTGTCATATCTAATTACGCAGCCAAGTATTGTTTCTTTTTATGAATTAACAATAATATACTTACTAGAAGAGGTATTCATGGGTTGATATATATACAATATATAGGCCGGCCAAGGAATCGTGGCACGAGAAAAATGCAGTATTTTGTATACTAATTTAATTCCTAAGTGTGTGTATTAGTAACAATGAATTGGGCCTTTGTAGTCTGCGAATAAATGATTTTTTATTGTTTATTTTATATTGATATTTTATTTGATTAGGTTTGACAAATGTATGCTTCAATGGTTTGGGCACATGGAAAGGATGAGTAAAAGTAGATTGACTAGAGGAATTTATTAATATAATGTGTATACAGGCTTTAATCAAAGCAGACCCAGGATGGTTTTATAATCAAATTGTAGAGCTAATAATAATAGAGCTTGTGTACAAAAAAGGTAGATGTGGAGCGAGGGAGTTGTGTCAGGACCACTTACAAGTATACAGACCGTGAAGTAATTTAGTCGCGTTTCAGGATCAGCTTTTAAGTTGGAAGCAACTAGGCCGGCATAGTGTATGTGACTGCTATTTACAGTTATTAAATTGTAGTAACAGTGATCTCCATTCATGGACCGCTCTCTAGTTTATCATCAGGCGGGGTGCTGTCATATGTCGAGTCCCAATAGAATAGAAATACCTACTCTAAATGCAAGCACATTCAGTAGCTTAGTGCCGAAATGTTGAAAATCCACATTGACTCCTCATACCACAGTGTGGTAATATGAATGTTTAAGAGCTACTTTCAAAGCTCAATTCACTTCTAATTGATAGCTTTACGGGTGTGTCTACACTTTAAATCCATTATCAAGCGTTGATAGTTCTAGTGCCAGGGCGTGATGTCTTACATTTTGTCCGACACGACATAAATCCCATTAACTGTGCTAAGACCTTAAATCTATCAAAGATCAGGAAAGTACCGTCACAAATTCGATCTGCTTTAATAGGCTTAGTTAGGTACTGTTTATCATTGAATCTTATTGCCTTGGGTGCTGAATATGCATCTACTGTGACTTTACCATGAGTTGAAAACGTAGCAATTGCTCATAGCGGAAAAAACTATTTTAATTTTATTAATTACTAGCTGCGTAACCCGGCGTTGCCTGGGTCAAAATACATCGCACGATTAATGGTTAAATAATCAGTTTTCCTCTGATGTATGTATACATAATCTTTCTCATAAAATCAGCCTTAATTATCAAACCATTTTAGGCATATACCATGGCAGACTTTTTTGTGAATAATCAGGTATAATACTATTAATATATAGAACACTATTTTATATATCGTCAATAGTTTTCGCAGCGTAGGAATTATATGAGTAATATTTTTATAACTTGGGTTACATAGGATTCCGTACGAAATCTCAAATAATTAGAGATTTCGTACGGAAGCCTAAACTTTTTGAAAATCCAATATAGGCTAAGTTTCTCACGAAGAATGTAGCTTTCCAATGGTGAAAGAATTTTTAAAAACGGGACAGTAGTTTCTGAGCCTTTTCATTACAAACAAACTTACAAATCTTTCCTCTTTATAATATTAGTACAGAAAAAGGAAAGATTCGACAATATGTGTTATGCTGAGGTGCAATACATGAATGCAGGTGACTGCTACTACAGTAAAATAACTGCAAGTAGCAGGCGCATCTACTATGCCGGCCTAGTTGAAACAGACGTGACGACAGATTTGGCCTATTGATTAGAATACCAATTCGTAACTAGCAAAGATTTGTTTCATAGCTTTTATTTATATTCAATATTTAAATAATAGTAGAGTTTGTATGAAAAGAATAGTGGATGTGAAGAAAGCGAGGGAGTGGCGTCAGGATCGTGGCAAGTGGCGCTCCATAGTCTATGAAAAAAAGGCGTGACAACTTGATTGATTGTTTGTCATACTATTTTTTTTTTACTCTACATTTGACCTCAACTTGCAAGAGGACGTCCAAGAGTACCAACAACTGAAAAATCCGGGTCACTTCACGGTTGCTTCAGTCGCTGTCACTATGCCGGCCAACGTATAAAACATTGCATCATAGCCTACAATGTTTTATTGTTTCGTATGTGAGTCGAATCTTACACTTATTACATTGATAATAGAGTTTCTGTTAAAAGGGCGTGTGCATTATTGTATAACCCATCGGTTGCATCTAGGTACGTTTATCTTAGGGTTTTATTAATCCTTTATAAAATAACTTTTATTAAGGCGACCGTGGTGTAGTGGCAGTGCAATGGTTACACAAACCGGAGAGCACGAGTTCGATACCACCCACCAGTACCAATGTATCTTTGATATATGTACTTTGGTTGTCCTGTTTCTATGATACAAACACTTTAGTAGCTTAGTATATAAAAAATTATAAATAAATAAAAATTGCCCAGCAACTGTACCTCTTGAACCATGTAAGTACCTTAAACCTTGAATCTTTCTGGAACATAGTGTATATCAAGGCAACTTGCAACCACTGACAGCAAGTCGAGGTCGGATGTCCATTGCTCTAGGTTTAGATGGTGCTGAACAGGAATACAGTAGATGAATCAATATGCCACTGTTTTTATTTATTATTGTGACTCTACATATGATAGCACCCCGCCTTATATTTATCTGCATGTGGTACATGAATAGATGTGACCGCTCATGTAGCAGTCACATCCACTATGCCGGCACCATTCACGCATCCCTTAAATGTTCCAAGGTCATAGGATGGGGAGAACACATGGGCTGGTAAGACCATGTGTGACACTTTAATTGATAAGTCTACTGAACCTTTTAGTTCGCCACACACTGGATGCACTATTAAGGATTCGACTTTTATTTGGTTTTCATAATGAACAGTTTATTTGAAATATGTTTAAAAAAAATATTTTGCACGGACGATTTAGCCGTTACAATATGGCACTATGCCGTCCCTTGTTGGAACCAAAACTTGTCAGGAGCCTAGCCAACCAATTGGTGAATAAACACTCACATTGTGATGAAGTAATGCGATTGGCGGAATTTAAATCGTCCGCCGATAAATGGATTTTTCACCAATCAGAGCGAACTTTAGTACCCAACAAATACTGTGATAATAATAATGAACTGCAAAGTTATTTCAAGCAAGGCCATTGACATTATATCCGTAATAATTTCTCCAGCATTGACCTTGAATTTGCACTTGTCTGACGGGTGCTTTCACATGCACTGAACTTGTTGTGTCACACTAGCTTAGGTCCTGATCAGAGACAGGCGTTATCACTCCCATCTTACTGGCTAAACTCTCTCAAGACTTTGGTGTCTGAAGATATCACTATCCTAAAGACCACATGTCGTCGAAAGACCGATGTCACTAGTGTTGCCAGATGCAAGTATTCCAAGTTTGACAACCCGGTTAGCGCATTAATTAAAACACTAGTCTGCTATGTCTCGGATTCGATTTGAGAAAGGTATTGTTTCAAGGCATTTAGTAATATTTTTTTATATAAGCTAATAGATATAATAATTACACTATAAATATAAATATCCTGTACTCTAGAGACGTCCCATCAGAGAAACCTTTTCTCTCTTTGTAGACGATTAGTAAGGAAAGAAGCAATAGAAAGACGTTAATTGTGTGCAAATTGGACTTAACCATCATATTTTTTTGGCCGGCATAGTGTCGGCAACTGAGACAACCGTGAACTGATTCGGTTTTTTTCAGACGTCGAGATTCTTGGATTTCCATGATGCTTACCAAGGCAGGTCGAGGTCAGATGTCGAATCACGATTAAATATCAATCAATCAAATTGTTACGCCTTTTTTCTGCAGGAATAGAAGGGACAATGGAGCGCCACTTGCCACGATCCTGACACAACTCCCTCGCTACCCTCACATCCATACTTGTCTTCATACAAGCTCTACGGTTATTGGCACAAGGCAACCCAGCTTTCTTAAGAATGTCTCTAATTTGGTCTGCCTCGTTCAACACAATAAAATAATGCGTATTTTTACGAGTTCCGATCCTTGTCATTTGTAAAGTCGAATCTGGCATCACTATATGGTATATGTCACAGCTGCCTCCAAAGACACGTTATAGGTGAAAACAGAGACTCATTAGAGCCTTTAGCGACAGCTATATGCTATGCGGCACCTAACACTCTAAGATCGATGGACATTATCAGCGATCGCCGTTTCTATTTCGGACCTTACCTGTAACTTGTTTATTAATCGCGTTGTCTTCTACAGGCACAACTTAGTGGATTTTTCCACCTTAACGACCTTTGAAAATATAATAAATTAGAGTTGTGTCAGGAGCGTGGAAAGTGACGCTCCGTTGTTTTTTATTATTATTGTGACTCGACATATGACAGCACCTCGCTTAATGTTAAGCTGGAAGGTTAAAACCTTACAAGCTGATCCAAAAACGCTAGTATGTCACTTCACGTTCTGTATACTTGTAAATGGTGGTACTACCCCAGACTGCCTACTACTTGCCTACTCGTACTCTTTAATAATCAAACCCGGAGCAAATACCCACCTCTTTTTTTTATAAACAAATATTTGTAATTTTAATAATAAGATTAAAGAATTAAACAAATCGCTTACTATCGCGTTTTTTTTGGGTTTGATTTTACAATATGTTATTTTTCCGACGTTAGCCGTAAGCCGCATAAAATTTGTTTAATTCATTGTTAGTCAATGTTCTAGCAAAATCTAAGAAAATACTAATAAGATTAAATATTACAAATAAAAGCTATGAAACAAATATTTGCTCCGACAGGGAATCGACCCTGAGACTTTCCGCGTGATGGACTGATATGCCAATCACTACGCCACGCCTGTCATCATATATTATATGTTTATATATTTCATTATATAATGTGATTTTTGTTAATTGTTTTATCAAAATAGGAATAAAATTGTTCTTCGCACCTTGGATCCTTTAACCTTGTTCCTACTTCGTCTTTTCACGCCCGAAATACCCGCACAGGTCGGGGGAAGCATCTGCATTTTGTCGACCGAATCGCCTGTCGAAGGTTAGGTGCGTCGTTTCTTTGTAGAAAAATCGATAAGTGAATGCTTTACCAGCCCATGAGTTTTCTCTATCCTATAACCTTGGATCCTTCAAGCAAGGCGTAAAAAAACATCTTTGGCCGGCATAGTGACGGCGATTAGGGCAACCGTGAATACTCGGTCTTTGCCTTCGTCGGCACTCTTGGACTTCTTGCTTACCATCAGGTTAGACGAGGTAAGTCACAATAAAAAATGTTTTGTTTCTTATTATGAAAGTACTATTACAAAATATAAATGAAGTGAGAAAGTTGTGTCAGTATCGTGGAAAGTGGCGCTTGATAATTGTGGGAATTGAAACGTAACAATTTGATTAATTGGTTCAGCATATTTGTAAGTTATTTGCCTACTTACCTATTTAATTGTCAATTTAACTTTTAATTATTTTATTATTTAATCTCGTTTATTAAACTAGACATACCTAACAGTATCAAAACACCATACCCTACCTAAACAAAATAAAAACACATACCTAACAGTAATTTATTAAGTTTTTAATATATTACTACCCACACTTTCCAATGTTGTTAGAGAAAATAAAACAAGTCTTGACATAGATGGCTGACGTACAAGAAAATGTACAAGAAAAATGCGGAACTTTATAAATAAAACACAATTTTTATTCATATTTATTTTTATATTTACATTAAAAATTATACTTAAACATAGCTTTTGACACGTATTAATTTATACATTTTATTACAATCACAATAAAATATTTATTTTTAAAAGGATTGGATTAATTCGTAATTGGAATAAATGTGAACGGATTTTAACATTGGTCTAACCATGAAATAGGAACTAATCTCTGTATTCCAAATTGTATCCCTCCACTCGATATATCCTTTATTTTGCATAGTTTAGGTGTGCAAAATGATCCAACTATAAATATGACAGTTCAAAGCAGAACTGTTAATATGGCGTGTCTTTGTGATTGACAGACGATTCAAAATCCATATCTTATTTTCCAAATAACTTGATTGCACAGCAATTAAAAACAAAATTGTTATTAGATTTATCAACACGAGTATCGAAACTACTTTTTCATTATTGGACACTACAAAAGTACATAAAAGTCCAAAATGGATTATGTTCTTTCATCAAATCAATAAGCATAGAATGAGGAGACAGATGTTCCTTGTGTGAAAAGCAAACTGGAGGATATGACATCGTAACATCGTGGTAAATAAAAGTGTAGTAACGCTTTAAGATCCGTTTTAATTTATTGTAAGTACGTTAGATACGTACTTCTGAAAGATTACTTAGATAACTGCTTTTGATTATTACCTGTATATTTTATAAGAAACAAATTAAACACATATAGTATATTAAAAAAACTGATGTGCAAAAAAATATAATACGACAACATCCGAATTTACCAAACCTAATCCGAATTTATACTAAAAACCGGAGTTTAGCTAAATCAATAATATAAACTATAGAAATTTTCATACAAACACTCAAGGCTGAATTTGTGGGCTTGGAATTTCGAGCTGAGATTTTTATATTTAAAAATAACAAATACATAAGTATTTGTAATAAGTCTATATGTATATCATGCTTACATATTAAGGAATTACAAGAACCATTTAGTTATACAGAAAGCTTTAATAGCCTCAAGGCTTTGTATTTTGATTATTCATTAACTTTACATTACAAATAAGAATGAATCATAATTACAAATTATATTTACAGTTTTTTAATTAAACTAATGCGAGGCGTAACTATCCGCTTTATATATTTACAATAAATTACAAATTATGCTTACAATAACATAGTGATTAGTGGGTGTTCAAAGTCAAAATACAGTAAAGGAATATTTCGAATCGTAAAGCTTTATTAGACGTTTACTGCTTACTATCGCGTTTATTTTTATCCGATGTTTTAAAAGCTTTTCAGCTTCCGCAGGCTGCACACGACTACATTAAGTCGCAAAAATATTTTATTTCATAAACAATGTGTATTGCGCAAAACAGGAGAAAATATAGTATAGTTTTAAATCACATAAATATGTATATCTTTCAGTAATGTAATATAACTGAATTAAAACTTTTATTAACAATTCAATAAAAATATAACAAATATAATCTACAAACATATATTAGCTTCGACCTGGAATCGAACCCGTGGACTATCCAATGTATCACACCTGTCGTTACTGTATGTAACTTTTAAATAGGATTTATCTAATACCATTGAGGTTTAAACGAGATTTTTAGCAATCAATTGCATTGTTGCATTGTTAGAATTACTCGATTATAGAAACATCCAAACTTAGTAAGCCAACTTCTGAGCTTTCAGTCTGTTTTTTATAACGTTTTGTATAAAATAACTCGTTTAATTTTAATTTTGCGCACGTATTCTTTACTGTATTTTAAATCAGGACAGTCACTATATTTTAATGAATAGTTAATCCAATGTTCGTTAAGTCTAATTTATTACATTATTTATTTACAAGACAGTCTATAGGTGATAAAAACTAAATTTTTAAATGCTTAGTGATGGTCTTTTCTTGCGCACACTTTTGCTGTTTTTTCCAAATATCGTGCCAATTACCTGTGAAAAAGATTATATTAAAATAAAATATTTTAATAAGCCTTTAAAATCTGCCTATCATTCTCCCTAAAGAATATTTATAACCTGTTACAATCTCTTCTCCTAAAATCTTACTGCTTTTAGCGACATAGTGACGGCGACTGAGACAATAATCGGTAACGTCTCAATAAAAAAGGCTTATCAAAAGGAATTATTTTATTGTTTACCTTATAATTATATACCTATAATATATAGTAAACAATAAAATAAGCCTTTTATATTCATTGAGACGTTACCGATTAACTATATTGTTGCCTCAGTCGCCGTAACTATGCCGCTAAATGCAGTAAGATTTTAGGAGAAGAGGTTGCTTAGGAGAACAGAATCAAAATCCAATATAAATAATGTCACAATAATTTTTAGGGAGAATGATAGTAAAGCCAGACTCTAAAGGCTTAGTATAAGTAGAATTAATGCAATTAACAAAACCACAAAAATAATAACACACCGGCTATTAAAAAAAAACAATACAATAAATATAAAATAATACAATTATCTTAATTAATTACCTTGGATACTGAATACGCTGCTAATTTCCTTCTAGGCGTGGGTAGTAGTAAAGCGAGGGCTCTCGCTTCACGCAATAACGCGTGGAATGCCAGAGCTGCGCCAGCGCACGATTCTGCTGCAGACACCTCGTAGAATTGGCAACCAAATCGCAGGGAAAGCTCTTGACCCTCTTCTGCATGGACCTCCCTAAATAAATAATTCATCGTAAGGTTTATTTAATGCTAACGTGGATTAGTACTAGTTAAATGGTCTCGCAAACCAATAGACCCCGGTTCAAAATCAATTGCCGGTGCCAATATATCTTTATAAATACTTTCGCCAAGTTGCGAATGCTTGTATCATACAAGCATGTTTAGTAGCTTAGTATAGTAATGTAAAAAAATATAGGATTGTTCTACAAATAAGGATGCGTCGAATCACGTCATTCGAGCGTAAAGTCGCGTAGTAAAATTTTGGTGCCTCCATTTAGGTATAGGGCTAACAATTTGTTTATATTAATGCAACTCAGAAGCAACTTGGTAACATAACAAATATTAAAAAAATATATGCGGCTAATTCGCGTTTATTTTTTTATTCCGACATGTAGCCATCAGGACCGCATATTGACGGCGACTGAGGCAGCCGTGAACTGACCCGGATTTTTCAGTCGTCGGCAGTCTTTGGCCTCCATTATGCTGACCATCCGGCAGGTAGAGGTCAGATGTCGCATCACAATTAAATAAAACTAATGTACTATACCAGTAACTAAACAAAAATATAAATTATTACCTAACGTGTTCGAGGTCACGTTTATTTCCCAATAAAGTGACAGCGGCACATCCCTGTAGTCTTGTTTGTTCCAGCAAAGCTAATATTTCCGCAGCAGCCAGGAAGGATCTTCTCTCACATACGGAGTACACAACCGCGAATGCATCTCCCCATCGAATGTGGTCTGCTAGGCAACCCCGCAACTGTGGGAAAGAATAATTTAAGTATTAAAGATGTCACAGATTATTTGAAATATTTAAAATTTGATGGATTATTACAAATATATGTTAATAAAAAAGATACCAAGTTCGCCGATCCGGGGTAGTACTACCACAAGTATCAGATAGTCGCGTTTCGGGATCAGCTTGTAAGTTACTGGATTCAACTAGGCCGGCATAGTGGATATGACTTCTACTTATAGTTATTTAAGAAACCGTCACCTCCTTTTATGGCCCACCTGATCCAGCTCAACAACAGGCGGGGTGCTGTCATATGTCGAGCCACAATAATAATAATCAAAAATTTAGATTTATTTATGAATAAAATGCTTGTGGTTCAGCATTTGAGAGCACTCAGCATGATGTCAAAGTGAATTTATCATCTTTAGCCAGAAGACGTCCACTGCTAAACATAGGGCTCTCCCTTAGGACGCCATTCCGAACGACAAGATGTCAGTTGCATCCACTGGTTATTCATGACTTTCACTATGTCGTTAGTCCACCTAGTCTATACCTTTCTTCCCCATCATTTATCGATTCTTCTAGCGATATGGCCAGCTTATTGCCACTTCAGCTTGCAAATCCTACGAGCTATGTAAGTTACTCTGGTTCTTTAGTGAATATCCTCGTTCCGAATTATATCGTGCAAAGACACACCAAGCATAGCTCTCTTCATTGCCCGCTGGGCGACCCTGAACTTTTTCAACAGGACAAAGTGTATTACGGTCCATGAATGAAGGCAACTACTAATACAGTTAAATAACTGCTAGTAGCAATTGCATCCACTATTCAGATTTTGTTCGAACCGATCTAGAGAATTAAACGCGACTAAATTACTTCACCGTCTTTACTAAAACTTTAGTCGTGGTGTTATCCCGGATAAGCCGACTGGGAAAGTGACTAAAAATTATCTGCCTACTACTCTTTAAAATGTGCATTGTATATAAGTAGAAGTTAATGCAATATCCCACAAAACTTAAATTATATTATATATTGATAATATAACTAAAATGTATATAAAAGCATGATTATTAAACTGATAATATAAATGAGACTATAAAAGTCATACAAAGGCATTAAAATACGGTACAATTTCCAGTTATCTATCTTTAATCTTTAGTTCCGAACAGTCACAAAAACTTGATCTGAACACTACCACAATTTCTAGAACTCGTATTTCACAGCAGGTTTACCTTCCTACAGTATTTTTTTAAATTTTATTCGAATTAAAGTACTCACATATGAAAGGAAACAATAAAATTAAATTTATTATAGGTTCCTAAAACGCTTACTTTTTGATTGGGTGGAAGGTGATGAAAAATAGGCCTTAAGGTTTAAATCAAAAGCAGTAGGTTCAGAACCACCTTTTGCCCGAAACTAATGTGTATTTGATATAGGTCATTTGGTCGTCCAGTATAGACACCGGGATATACTATATATACTACTATATATAAAGATACAAGCACATTGAGTAGCTTAGAATAGACATAACACAAAAATCTCAGTAAATTTGATGTTTCTAGTGTTATTAAACAATAACACTAGTGTTATTCGAGTTATTGCTTGACTCCTTAAATATTACTTATAAATAGTTAAATGAATAACTTTATTTTTACTGTCATTATGCCGGCCAAATGTGCCTTTTTTTAAAGGATCCCAGATTATAGGATGTGGAAAACACATGGGCTGGTAAAGTATTCCACTTGTCGATTGTTCTACAAAGAAACGAGAAACTAAAGGTGTCACTTTTTTGTGATAATAGCAGTAAAGGCTTATATTGTGGAACCGGTGAGAGTGGTTACTGTAAGACTTGAAACAAAATGAAAGGAAACAATAACAATAAACAGACCACAACAAACTTGTCAATAAAATAAATGTCACTGTTTAAAAAATATTACACAATATAGCAACCAAAACATGAACCGGCGAAATAAAGTCACTGAACTTTATTATAGAACGCTATAAAAGACACAAGTGGGCCACCACAGGGGTCCACACTGAGCCCAATCGGATGCACCAAATCAATTTAGCTTTATCATTTATTGCGCAATTTCGTGAAATATCATATATTGTGTTAAGCCTTACTCTAAATATTACATAACAATAATAACGTTACAACTTTTAAATGTTTACTGGTGTGAAATCTACTACGCTTCAGTGCGAGATGCATAAACCTAATCTTATCAAATAGGTTACGGCAATTCCGGAAGCAAAGAAAGTCGGTGCAACAAAACGTACCTTGTGAAATTTTCAAATCATAAACCTACATGCAAAAATTACTTTGCTAGACGTTTATTATCATTTTATAGCAACAACACTAAAACTAATTGAAGCTTAAATTTAATCATCGCTATGGCCCTTATCAAGTTCCTCCAGTTTGAGGGTTTAATTCTATTAAAGTTATTTAGTAACACTTTAGCCTGCGCTTGTTGGCGATCGGTTGCTACACCAATGATTGCATCTGATAACGTCAATACAAGAGCCATAAACTTTGTCTAATTAAATTGTAGTTGTGCATCAGCGTGCGCCCGCGCAGGCCGTTATCTGCGGCCACGTCTCGGCCAACGTCTTGCTAAGATTAACATCTTCATTGTTTAGCGGTAAATTAAGTTCAACTATGTCTATCTCTTCATTTAACTTAAGATCTACTTATTTATTGTCAGCTCTTTTCAGATTACAATTTAATACCCATCTATTAAGTTACTCAGCAAATAGTTTAATTTAAAATAATACAAATTAAATTCTTTTAAAGTACCAATTAGATTTAGAGATTAAATTTTATTTCGTTAGCGACTCTATCTAGAGATCGGTAATAAAATTTATTTTACTTATTGTTTATTTTACGGTTGTAAAACTTACCGCACAGCTAGATGTGTCCAAAATTTCAACTTCGGATACGGCTCCATCAAAAGCAACTCGGTGCTGATAGAGGAAATCTAGAAAAAAAGAATAAAATATTTTACTACTTATTGTTGTACATTATTGACGACACCAGTCCGTTACTCCTAAGTCCCGGGTTCGATTCCCAGTCAGATTTTTTTAAATATATTTTTATTGTGACTTGTCGCTTGATGTTAGGCTGGAGTATGGTCCATTAATAGATGTTACTGCTACTACAATTCAATAATTGTAAGTAGCAATCAAATCCACTTTGCTGGCCTAGTTGGAACCGGTAACTTACAAGCTGATTCCGAAACGCGACAAAATCACTTCACTGTCTGTATACTTGTAGTGGTGGTACTACCCTGGATCGGCAGATTGGGTACCACTGTCTACCACTCTTTTGTAACAAATACAATATAAATTAATTTTGTTATTAAAAAAGAGCCATATAATTTATCCGAGTCTTATTGAAGAGTATAGGCAGACAATTGGTGGTCATTTGCCTATTCTGCCGAACCAGAGTAGTACCGGCACTTCCGACTGTACAAACCGTGCTTTTCGGATCAGCTTAAAAGTTGCCAGATCCAGCTAGGCTGGCATAGTGGATCTAACTACTTCCCACTGTCATGTTACTGTAGCAGCAGTTGCTTTTATTCATAGACCGCACTCGTGCCTAACATCAGGCGGGATGCTGTCAAATGTCCGTCCAGCCATGCTTTTCCAGCCCATGTGTTCTCTCCATCCTATGACCTTGGATCCTTCAAGCGATGCGTGAAAAAGCACCTTTGGCCGGCATAGTGACGGCGACTGAGGCAGCTATGAACAAACTCGGTTTTCTCAGTCGACGTCACTCTTGGACTTTCTTGGTTATCATCAGGAGGGTTGAGGCCAGATGTCGTGTGAAAAAAAACATTTTACAAAAAAATCCTACCAAGAAAATGTATATTCACAAAGAAGCTGATGTTTGACATTTAAAATATATATATGTTAATAAATAACAAGCAAGTACCATGATCAAAATAATGAACAAAACTAGTATTAACGCTTAAATTGCGGTAACTGAACGTCAAAATTATAATGTAACGTTATTAACAATCGAAATATACACCTCTTTAAACGTTAATTATCGATAATTAAGTCTTTATTATTTTATATACAAAATACGCAAGAAATGACGCAAAACACACACTTTACATAAAACAAGGTCGCCGTAAACAAGTTAATATTTAATTATAATATATATTTAAATTCTCTTTACAGTATTATGACACAAACACCAACTAATTATACGTATTATTAATAAAAAATATTGTTATACTCGTAGGCTATTGCAGTATAATGCAATTAAAATAAGAATAGGACGGTGCTTTTTTGTGACGTCTAACTCTCCAACCAACTTCACTTTAATATGATGTCATTTTCTTTGCGGACCGTCAAGAAAAATACACCTTTAAATCAGTCAAGTGAAGTTAGTCAACAGCCCGTCCTATTCTTATTCTAATACCATAGTACCTGTGTATACAATTGTTTTTAACGGCAAATAATATAAACTACTAACAAAAATAATGAAATTACAATCTTTGGCCGGCCTAGTGACGGCGACTGAGGTAGCCGTAAACTAACTCGTTTTTTTTCAGTCGTCGTCACTCTTGGACTTCCTCTTGCTTATCATCAGGCGGGTCGAGGTCAGATGTCGTGTCACAATAATATATTTATTTTTGTTTTTAAATTGAGCTTGACATATGCAACTGGTTAAGCTAGAGAGCGGTCTATGAATAAAGCACACTGCTTGTATTGTTAAATAACTGCATGTAGCAGCCGCATCCTCTACGCCAGTTCAGTCGAAAGCAGCAATTTGAAAAAAAGACTAAAACGCTACTGAGATTTAACTTTTTAATACATTCAATCAATAAAATTGGCACGCCTCAATTCAACTTAAATGACCACGGGCGCCACTTTCCACGATGCAACTTCCTCTCTTTCTTCCTTTACATTAACAATTTTCTTCATACAAGCTCTATAGTTATAGGTATTACGGAATACTGTTTTTTAGGAATTGATCGAAAAACAATTTTCTAGCTTGTAAGAAGTTTTTCACAATTCTTTATCAATAAAGAGTATGAATCACGCACAAGAAAAAAATAAATAAATATCGTTTCTATTGACTATACTGGCATACTGACGACGACATAGGCTACAATAAACTGAGTCGGATTTGTTCGGTCAAACTTGTCTATTGACGATAATATGTAATCGCGCCGGCGATATTCGTCACAGCGATTAATAGTTTTTGTGGTTTTAACCTAGAATTTTATTATTTTGACAACCGCCCGTTTTATTTGTCCAACTTAACCCTGCAGAAGCGTATACACAACCTCCCTCGCTTCTCTCGCATATACAACGCTCTTTATACTAACTCTACGGTTAATATCACAATAATATAAAATTACGAGTATATTATCGAATCAGGCTAGAAAGCTTGGTGTTATTTCTTTAAATTTAAAGTGACTTTCGCCATGGCACAGACCTTGATCACGACCACGAGAGAACTTCCCCCGAGGGCATAACTTCGTGACAATGATTTAACACGACATACGACACATGCCTTTGTTGTACTGACTGCCACTCAAACAACTATGAATTTAAACCGATGCTTAACCAGTATACACACATACCAACAACTTTAGGTATTTTACGAGTATACTGCATTGGTACCGGTTAGTGGTTTTGATCCGAGGCAGGGGCTTTTCGTTAACGTGACTTCTTCACCCAGGTCGGTTTACTATACATGCATAAATTAATAACAAAATTTTCATAGTAAACCTACTTTATTACCACTAGAATTAATTTCAATCAAATCAAAGAGTGGTACCCAGTCTGCCGATCCGGGGTAGTACCACCACTTACAAGTACACAGACCGTGAAGTGTAAGTTGCCGGTTCTAACTATGCCGGCATAGTGGATGTGACTGCTACTCACAGTTATTGAATTGTAGTAGCAGTGACATTCATTCATGGTCCACACTCCAGCCTAACATCCAGCGGTGTGCTGTCATATGTCGAGTCACAATAAAAAAAATGGTTTTTAGGTCGGTTTACTATACATGCATAAATTAATAACAAAATTTTCATAGTAAACCTACTTTATTACCACTAGAATTAATTTGTTAAATAAAATAATTATTTCATATTAGATAATATTTGCTAAAATTTAAAATATCTTATGAAACGTTTTTATTTGCGTTTTATTGTAAATTGAGGCTTGGTATACCAACGAAAGAAAATTCAATCAATCAATCAATTAATGGTCACACCCTTTGCCCACAGGGATAGGCAGAGACAATGAAGCGCCTCTTGTCACGATCCTGATACAACTCCTTTGCTTCCCTCACATCAATCATTCTTTTTATAGAAGCTCTACGATTATGGGCACTAGGCAACCTAGCTTTCTTAAGGATGTCTCCGATTTGGTCGGAACACAACCTCCTGGGTATGTCTGCCTTGTCGCATCTATCAGATTTATAAATTCATTTTATCAATCTACTTTCACTCATCCTTTCCATATGCCCAAACCATCAAAGCATTCTTTTGTCAATCCTTGTCATTACATCTATAGCGCACTGTGCTATTCCTCATTCTATTCAATATCATCACTTCACATACACTTTTCAATAACCGCATTTCTTCTGCCATACACAAAATTCACTTTAATACATTAATATCCTACATTAATAATGTATTAAAGTGAATTTTGGGTGTATTATATATTTTTGTTTTATAAATTTTTTTTATTTATTATATTATATATTTATCCGCCGGTGTGTGTCTCAGTTTATTGTACGCAAATGTAACGGAAGTAAAACATGCAACTATAACATATGTAATGCTATTCGTATATACGAGTGTCACAATAAGCTGGCGCCATTGCCATGCTATTGAGCTTTGTTGCATTATAAGCTATTATTATGATGTTACAATGAAATAAAATGCTGTTACTATGTAATCAAATTCATTAATTTTATAAAGAATATAATTGAGTTGATTCACGAAAGGAGTGAATCGTAAATTTAAAGAGTGGTAGGCAGTGGTACCCAGTCTGCTGATCCGGGGTACCACCACTTACAAGTGAAGCGATTTAGTCGCGTTTCGGGATCAGCTTGTAAGTTTCCGGTTCCAACTACGCCGGCATAGTGGATGAGATTGCTACTTACAGTTATTGAATTATAGGGGCAGTGAGATCCATTCATGGACCGCACTTCAGCTTAACATCAAGCAGGGCGCTGTAATATGTCGAGTCACAATAAAAAAAAGGATTTTATAAATCTGATGTGGATGAATACGTTAAACAAGGCAGACCCAAATCTGAGGCATCCTCAAGAAATCTAGTTTGCCTAGTGCCCATAACCGAAGAGCTTGTATAAAGAGAATTACATAATAAAATTATTTGTAGTACTAAAATAATGCAACAGAAGGGCTTACCTCCCGTAGAACTATATTCGCCAATATAACGTTTTGTAAGATAGCGCACCACCACAGCTGTAACAAAGAAATAAACAAATTACATACTTATATTGTTCCAAATCAAAGAGTTGTAGGCAGTGGTTCCCAGTCTGCCGATCCGGGGTACCACTGCAAGTATACAGACCGTGAAGTGTAAGTTGCCGGTTCTAACTAGGCCGGCATAGTGGATGTGACTGCTACTCACAGTTATTGAATTGTAGTAGCAGTGACATCCATTCATGGTCCACACTCCAGCCTAACATCCAGCAGTGTGCTGTCATATGTCGAGTCACAATAAAATAAATGGGTTTTAGGTTTTCAAGGGTTGTGATCAACAGCAAGGCACGCCAACTGAAAAGTGGCCCTTAATAGTTGGCCTGTTAGAAAAGCTTAGAGTCGCTCAGCGGGGAATGTAGAGAGCTATGCTTGGTGTGAGTTTGCGCGATAGAATCCCGAACGAGGATATTCGCCAAAGAACCAGAGTTACCGATATAGCTCATAGGATTTGCAAGCTGAAGTGGCAACGGACTGGCCACATCGCTCAAAGAACCGACAACCGATGGGGAAGAATTTTGTCGACCGAATTGGCAGTCAAACTAAAAGGTTCGATGCGTCGTTATTTTGTGAATCGACTAATGGAGAAAGCATTACCAGCCCATGTGTTCTCTCCATCCTATAACCTTGGATCTTTCAAGCTATGCGTAAAGAATCACCTCTGGCCGGTATAGTGACGGCGACTGTGGCAGCTGTAAACTGACTCGGATTATACAGTCGCCGGCACTCTTGGTCCTCCATGTGCTTACCATTAGGCAGATCGAGGTCAGATGTTGAGTCCCAATAAAAAAAGTTCAGCAAATTAAAATAAATATATGCGGTTTATATGTCACATAATTAGTAAAAATATTAATGATATATGTTCGTTTTGTTTTATTGTGACACGACATCTGACCTTGTCCCGCCTGATAATAAGCAAGAGGAGTCCAGGAGTAACGACGACTGAGAAAACCGAGTTTGTTCACGGCTGTAAAATATAAATATATTAGAATAATAATAACGTAATTATATTTAAATGTGCACTTAAAACGTACAAAGCTTCTTATCAAGGCTTTTTAATTAAAAACTTTCTACTTGAAGTAGTAACGTGTTCAACGCAAGTACTCCAGGAACTCCAGAATACAATTACAAATACGAATTGGAAACGTATTCTTGAAACTTAAATATAAAAACGATTAAAAAATTCAAACCCTAAAACTGCCAATACAGTTTTTTTTGTTCTTTGACTTTAGTCGAAAGACTAATTTTATATAAAAAAAGATAGAATTTTAAAACGGTTTTAAATATTTGTAAATGTTACAATAGTATTTGATACATTTTTGAGCCATTACTGGAACTCGTCATTACAAGCTGAAACGACAATTTTTTTATTAAATCCATAAATATATTTAATATATGTAAAAAATAGTATATTTATTTAATAAAATATCCAGTATAACAGCTAAACTATTCGTAATATATGAAGGCAGTCTCAAAAGTGCCACACCTTATTACATTTTTATTTACATTTCTTTACTAAGCTACTAAAATCGTAGAAACAGGCCCATCAAAGTACATATACAAAGTTACATTGGTACGGGCAAGTGGTTTTGAATTTAAACGCGTGTTCTCGGTTTGCGGAACCATTGCACCACGGTTTAAGTTATTACAACAATAAAAAATACTTTTACAACAAATATGCAACATAAATTTCTAAGTTTAATCTTCTTAGACCGACATAGTGACGGCGACTAAGGCAGCTGTGAACAAACTCGGTTTTCTCAGTCATCGTCACTCTTTAACCTCCTCTTGCTTATCATCGGTCTTGCTTATTATCAGGCGGGTCGAGGCCAGATGTCGTGTCACAATAAAAAATCCAATATCGGCACTCTCAACATTATATACATAACGAGTACAAATCGTAACGAGATCGTAATCAAATTGGTAACAAGAATCGGTGCAATGTTATCAACAAGAATGACTAGCATAGATGGTGAATAGTTGAATGTCGCTACCGAAGTATCTTATAAATGAAGTATGAAGAATCCTGGCTCCCGCTTCACTCTATACAACTTGGATGATGTATTGAAAACGTTGATTGCTTACACACGACATGACTGGCGGTGTTTCTCAAGTGTATTGAACTTGGATTTTTTTCTAGTACCCATCTCTAACCCTTTTGGAAAGCGGATGGAATTGTATACATTTTTTTTTATAATTTACACTTCTATACTAAGCTACTAAAGTGCTTGTATCGTAGAAACAGGACAACCATATACTACATATAATATATCAAATATACATTGGTACCGGTGGGTGGTCTCGAACTCGTGCTCTCGGTTTGTGTAACCATTGCACTGTCACTACACCATGGTCGCCTTTAAATGGCTTTTTTTGTTTCAATTGGTGTTATTTCAATTGGAATTCTGTTGGATCATGGATCACCTTTTCCAAACGTCGGCAGTCTTGTTCACCATCAGAAGTTAACGTCACAAGTAGAGTCTTAATTAAAATCAAAACACAGATTTCTGTTACTCTCTTAGTCCATTGCAGGAAACCTTTTTATAATATTATCATCGATAAATTTAACGAAATAGTTATTGTAACCAATTTCATTTTTGGCTCAGCTAACCTAATTCATTGGGTCCTAATAACATTTAAATTTGCCCTTTTTGACATTTGATTCAGTTATTTATAAACACATATGAAATATACGACAAAAACAGGAAGCATAAAACGTTAACTTAAAATTTTAATGAGTTATTATGTAATTTCACCTTTTTATCTAAATAAATATTTCAAAAAATCAATAACTAAAATAAACGCGATAGTAAGCCGCATAAAATTTGTTTAATTTATTAACAAAAAAAGAAGTGCTTAGTGTCGAGAATCATGAAAAAAGAGAGGAATAATTTTGCCTACCCGTAAAACAATTAGATCAAATCAAATTGTTACGCTTTTTCCCCATAGGGACACAACTCCTTCGCTTCCCTAACATCCTCTTCATACATGCTCTACGGTTAAGGGCACCAGGCAACCCAGCTTCTTGAGGACGTCTCCGATTTGGTCTAATATAAAATCAAATTATCACGCCTTTTTCCACAAGGATAGGCATAGACAATGGAGCGCTGCTTGTCACGATCCTGACACAGCTCCCTCGCTTCTAATAATAATAATAAAAGATCCAATCAGCTTCACTATAATCCCTAATCCTCTATCGTAATTCAATCGGCATATAAAATAGGCTGTATAAAGTAAAGTAGAGTAGAGTAGATACCTTAGATAGTCCTTTGAGAGCCGATAACAAAACATATTCATATTCAGATAGAGCTTATCACAGAGTTCCTTATACGTAGGATATCTTACCAAAAACGGTTACACAATCAGGCCGTGCCACAATAAAAGCCCTATATGAAATGCACGTTACAATGTTTCCTGACAATGAAAATGCCTTCGTATGCATTAAAATAACTCTTAGATTCTGTTTAATATACTTCTATTAACATTTATTAATATACTAGCTTATTATATTCATTATAAATGTATTGTATATGTAGTTATTTTGTTTGCTTTTATTTTATGGCTTGTGACTTACGAAATGGTCCCGAAACGCGACTAAGTCAGTTCACAGTCTGGGCACCACTTCCTACCACACTTTACCAACAAACGCAGAGCAAATCCCGCTTCTTTTTTATTTAATATTATAAATATTAAATATTATTAAAGAATCAATAAAACAAATCTATGCTTGGACTGAAAATTGAACCCGGGAATTTACGCGTAACGACTGGTGTTCTACCAACCGCAACGCCATAAATATAATAAATACAGAACATAACTAACACCTTAACTAATCGGTCTTACTACAAAATATATTTAAACCGTGTTTATATGTTTGTATGCAATCAAACGTCATTTGTGGTTCTAAATTGACATAAAACGTGTTTAATGCCTGTTTAAAGCGCATTTAATATTTTTTGTGGTAATTTATTACATTATGTATTATTCACGTATTATTTATTATGTACGTTATGGAATTCATAGCCCTTTAAACTACAAAATGTGGTTATCTTTGTGTCCCAAATTGGAACTGAATACTACTTCAAGCATTGTGTAAATGAGGCTAAGTGCATGATCTAATGGTAAATCGATGTCCAGACCATTGGCCAGTTAAGTTTAAATAATGATAGAGTATTAAGCTTTATGAATATGGGGTTAATGACTATAATTGTATACATACATATTGTACATATAACATTATAAAATTTTGTAACAATAGACATTTTAATATAGGACTTAAAAAAAGAGTGATAGGCAGATAATTGGTGGTAGTTTTCCTATAGTCTTCCGGTCCGGGGTACTACCACTTTCAAATGTACTGACAGTAAAATAACTAAGTCGCGTTTCGGAATCAACTTAAAAGTTGCCAATTCGATCTAGGCTGTCATAGTGGATGCGACTGCTACTTTTTTCATGACTCGACCTGCCAGATGGTAAACATGATGAAGGTCCAAAAGTGCCGATGAACTAGTTTGTTAACCAATACGATACATGCTGATCCCGAAACGCAACTGAGTCACTTCACTGTTTTTTAATTATGCTTTAGAATGTGGCGGCAAATCCAATCTTCATCATCGTCAGCCAGAAGGCGTCCACTGCTAAACATAGGCCTCCCCCTTAGAACGCCATTCTGAACGACAAGATGCCAGTTGCATCCACCGGTTATTCGTGACTTTCACTATGTCGTCAGTCAGTCCTAGTGGAAGGCCTACCTACGCTGCATCTACCGGTTCGTGGTCTCCACTTTAGAACCTTTCTTCACCATCGGTTGTCGGTTCTTCGAGCGATCGGTTCCCATTCCCATTTCGCTCGAAAACCAATAGAGTTATGAAATTAAATTAATAAACAAAATATCTAGGCAAAAGTTAATACGAGTATGTTTTATCTTGCAAACTTTAATTGCATTCATATTTCATTGGAATTGCTATTTGATTGTGCAACCTAACAATGCACCGAAACAACAATTAAAAGGTCATAATTGCAACCATTTGCAATACGTTAGTGCCAAGGTAATTGTGGTGTAGTGGTAGTGCAATGGTCACGCAAACCGAGAGCACGTGTTCAAAACCACTTGCCGATATTAAATATTAAATTGACAAATGGATTATTTACAACGGGTTCATTATTATTTCTTTTAATGATTTAATACGTGTAATAGTAGTTGCTTTTTTTGTCAGTATTTTTAAGTCAAAAGCTGAAAAAAATTACTCAGATCACGGTCGCCTCCGTCGCCGTCACTATGTCGGCAAAAGGCATCGCTTGAAGAATATAAGGTTATAGGGTAAAGAGGACTGGTAAACTATTCCACTTGTCGGTTGTGTTACAAAAAAACGACACACTAAACCTTTCAGTTAGATTGCCAATTCGGTTGACGTGTGAAAAGACAATGTAGGAACAAGGTTAAAGAGCTCCTCAAAACATGGCGATAAAGGACGCATAAAGTCTTCATGTTTGTGCGAAGTTGAAGAGGGTTCAGAATTTGCGTGATCTCTGCATCTCCTATCAATGCCAGTCAAAGGTGCTTGTTCACATTTCGCTTGAAGGTCTAATGCTACAGCCACACTATGTTCTTTGCACTGCTCCTCGCCCTAACAGCCACACACTCCCCTAATCACGATGTTCATCGCGTTGCTCCGATGGACGACAACATTGTATCTTACACATTGTACATTAGAAAACCGACAAAAATTAGAACGCCGGGAAGAGGGCCGACCGCGCAAATTCAATGGTAATGAAAATTAAGTTCATTCCTATTTGTCAAACAGTTACGCGGTCGCTTTTAGTATTTTATTCATTCAAACAATGAGTTTCAATGGGCTTGAACTGTTAATGAAAATGAACGTCGATTCTTAGTTGCACACGCAATTTTAATTTTAAAGCTCATTAATTGACTTCAACTGTTAAAACAAAGCTCATTGTCATTGAGTTACGCGGTCGACCCCGAGCGGCAGGACGAGCAGCATGACGAGTAACGCAGCTGTTCTATGTCTCTGGCCATTTCCTTCGCTTCTCGTCGAGTGTGTGGCCCCCCGAGTAAGATAATAGGACGTAAAAAACAAACAGAAGTGCTAATTGCTAATAAAAATAACCTCAATATATTTTTAATTGTTCCCTGACTCATGTGAGGTACTAATGGGCTTTTACAATGTCACACATACAACATCAAGTTTTATAATACTTCAAGAGACATGCCAAATACCACACTCTCGATTCCTTTCAGTTTTATTTGTTAAGACACTTTCTCTGATATCCGATTACGTGAATTAAAAATTGCGATCCAGTTTAAAAGAAAAACGCATGTTAAAACCATAATATTGTGGGTCGACATCTGACAGCACTTATGTTAAGCTAAAGTTCAGTGCAAGAATAGAGGCAGCTACTACAGCTAAATTACTGCATTTTAATAATCAATCTGTACAGAATACGCAACTGAGTCACTTTACAGTCTGTGTGCACTTTTTTATTAAATTGGCTCGAAATGAAAGCAAACAGCTTGATGTTAAGCTGGAGTGCGGTCCATGAATAGAGGCGGCTGCTACTTTATTTAACGAATCATTTAATTACTTGCAGTCGCGTCCACTATTTGACAGCCTAATTGAAACCGAAAAGTATCAAGCTGATTTTAAAACGCGACTAAGTCACGACTAACTACATCACTACCGTAAACTTCAAACTGGTGGTACTACCCCGGATCGGCAGACTGGACAAATAAACACCAACTGTCTGCCTATCACTATTTACACTGAATAATATTTATTTATATTTGAAAATAATGAAACATACCGAATGCAAGTATAGGTATTATAGAGTAAAGTAACGTTTCGAGATCAGCTTGTAAGTTACCGATTCTAACTGGAATAGTTGATGAAAGAAAGAAAATACTTTATTTATCGCTACAATTAGAAGATTATAAAAAAAAATGTACATATACTACAGTTGAAATAAATAAATTTTATGCGGCTTACTATCGCGTTTATTTTGGTTTTGATTTTACATTTTTTTATTAATCCGACGTTTCGAGAGCTTAGCAGCCATCGTGGTCAGCCGCATAAAATTCGTTTAATTCAATAATCAATGTTCGCGCAAAATCTAAGAAAATACTATACTACAGTTTTGTAACTGTAGTAGGGTCGCATCCATTCATGGACCGTACTCCAGCTTAAAATCAGGCGGGATGTTATCAAGTCACAGTAAAATAAATTGAAAGTCAATTAAAATTATTGTGAATTAATCAACGTATTACAATTATTAAATAATTAAAGGGATGAGACTATATGATTGATTGATAATTCAGAACATTATATTCCAGCCTCGTAGGCAGGAACGGTTTTTGTTTTTAAACTGTTTTATTTATATAATATATAAATATAATAAATAAATAAATATAATAAATCACCATATAATGAATAATTTTTTTTAATATAATCAATATATTATTGTATACATGCCCTTTGTCACGCATAACCTATCACCCACACATGCATATTTAAAATGGCGGCCACAATAGCAAAACAAACTTATAAACAGCTCATCATTTAAAACAAATAACGGTCCCACACATTATGATATCCCGTGGGTTGATATCAATATGTTATCTTATAAGACAATAGATTTATCATTAATCTTAATTTGAAGAAACTGAAGTATATGATTACTGGCATTTCGTAGGCAAAAAGAAACAGAGAAAATCAATCAATCCATCATCAAATCCATCATCATCCATCATCACAGGGATGGGCAGAAACAATGGAGCGCCAATTGCCACGACCCTGGCATAGCTTCATCGCTTTCCTCACATCGATAATTATTTTCATACAAGCTCTACGATTATGGGCACTAGGCAACCCAGCTTTAGTGAGTATGTCTCCGACATACAAATATTTTTATGTAGAAATAGGCAATGAAAAAATATTGACACGTTTGTAGATTAATTAGCGTGTAGATCTCGACAACATCGCCACTTATTGGGTCCTAAACTATCTTGTAACCTTCGATTAATTTTGAGGAACAAGTGGACAAAGATTTATCGCAATAAAATGAACGGTTAGGCAGCGCATAAAATACGAATAAACAAATATTGATTTATACATATATATTTATATACATGTATATAAATATCAACTTGACATTGAATCTTGGACTCCTCAATAAAAGAAAAATGTATGAATATAACACCGTAAATCTTAAATTAATAACGGTTCCCATGAAACTTAATATCCCGTGGGTTGATACATAGTATGTTATCTTCTAAGACAATGGGTTTACCATCATTCTGTATCGATAACTTAATTAATTTTAGGACAAACTATCAATCATTGTTATGAAATCATTCAAGAGTGCTGTATGTCCGAAGATTGAGATTGTTCTAATTTTAAACTAACTGTTTTTGTTTTGTCTCTAACTACGGAATAATACAAAACACTTTCCACGGAACTACGGATCCTTTGCGTGATAGATCCAAGGTTATAGGGTAGGAAAACACATCGGGTAAAACATTCTAACTTTCACTTGTTCGACAAATAAAAAAGCTCTGACTGTTTTAGTTCGGCTGTCTTTTCGGCCAACGAAAATCCTTTCCTCGACCTGTGCTGGTATCACAGAAATAAGAAAACTAGACATTTTATTATGTTATTATGTACACTTTGGTAAAAAATAACACAACCCGACTTTTTTCCATTTTATTGTGAGTTGACATCGCCTGATGGTATGTAAAGTTAAACTTGGCAAATTTCAAACTAATCCTGCAACCCGACAGAGTCAATTGATGGTATTTACGCCTGAAATATAAAAATGTTTTTTTATTGTGACTCGACATGTGACAGAACCCTGCTTGATGTATAGGCGGTACTCTTTAATATACCGCAATTTAATAATATAATTAATTTTTTAAACTATTATATATTTTTACAATTGTTAGTTAGTTTTGACTACACGCGTGTAGTTTTGCCCAGTTGCAAAAACCACATAGGGTTTTTAACTTTCTCAGGTCATTGGCAACAAAGATTATTTTTAAATTTAATTATCTGTTATAAAAAAAAACGAGTTAATGAGTGTAAAAACTGTAGGAATCGTGGCGCCACATAAGCAAATATATTAATTGCAGTTTATTTCTTAAACTAATGATATTGCTCTACATATATATACATATATATACTTGTATACAAAGTAGTCCTATAGAAACAATTATGAAACGATTTTAATTGCGAATACTTTGCCATTACAAAATACATTTAACGACTGTGGTCTAGTGGTAGGTAAATGATCGCAAACAAAGAGTTCCCGGTTCAAAACTACTTTCCGGTAACAATGTATAGTTTTGATATATGCGTACTTTGGTCGTCCTGTTTCTATGATACAAGCACCTTCTATTAGATATATCTAATAGACTTCTGTTGTTAAAAATCACTTTATTATTATTTATAGTATAATGCAATTGTTGGAGGTATTGAAATGTAATCGATTATGTATTATGATGCCATCCATCTTCTGTCAACGCTATCTTGCGATGCATCATCGGCCATTATAATCGATTGACTACTATCTACAACTTTTAGTGCTATTATCTATTTATAGGCTTTCGTTAATATAACTATAAGTACTATAGTACATTTATTTACTTGGTTAGTTTGATGGTTTGATGGTGATGGCCAGTCCCGATGGTTGGCGCCCATCGGGTACTAATTTATTGCCCCACTCCGGCATGCGGGGCTCTGTCGGAGTTGGCACTTTTTTCCCTTGCTACTCGTGGGTATAAAATGGGAATTAAAAATAATAATAAAATAAATTCGAATGGCGGCGACATTACTCGCAATAAGTCACGCCTCAAGTTCCCACGGGGCGAAAAGCGGGCAGCGGAGAGCCGTTTTGCCACGTTGAATGTTTGTGGAGGAATGAAGACTAAGTTAGATGAAGTATGTAAGATGATGGATGATAAGAGTTTGGACATGTTGTGTGTGAATGAGACGAAGCGAAAGGGCTCAGATGTCACCCACCATGGTCCCTACACAGCAGTCTGGTCGGGGGTCGACTCGACGGCCTGAGCGTGTCAGGGTGTGGGAATGTTGATGTCTGAGAGAATGGCAGAGTGTATGACTGAGTATGAGTGTATGTCGCCCAGACTCTTATGGGTCAGGCTTAGAGTGGGGCTGCACAGACTATTTGTCGTTGGTGTGTATGCCCCCGATATATCTAAGCCACAGACCGAAAGGGAAGAGTTTTGGGAGAGCCTGCGTGATGTTTTGAATGTTGCGAGATCGAATGAAAGGGTTGTAATGTTAGGTGATTTTAATGCATGGGTTGGTGTGCAAAGAGTGAATGTAGACCATGTGTTGGGAAGGTTTGGAGATGAGCGTGTGAATGAGAATGGAGTGAGTCTGGTGAATGTTTGTTTGGAGAAGAATCTTCTTGTGACAAACACGAAGTTTTGTCACAAGGAGATTCACATGTATACATGGGAGAGGAATAAAGAGAGAAGTATAATAGATTTTGTGATTGTGGATGAAAGGTTGAAAGTCAATGTTGTCGATACGAGGGTTTATCGCGGGGTCAACATTGGAACAGACCATTTTCTTGTAATGTCAAGAATAAATGGTCTGTTCAAGGGTTGGAGAAACCGCAGTCGTAAATCGACAACACAGTTGACAAGAATAAAAGGAGAAAAGTTGCAAGATGCAGAAGTGAAAGAGGAGTATGTGTGTAAGTTACGTGAGAAAATAGGAGATGCCTGTAATCATGAGAATGATAGTGTGGAGGAAGTATGGATGAAATTGAGGAATGGTATGACAGAAGCTGCAGAAGAAGTGTGTGGAGTGAGCAAGAGGAAGAATGTAAGGCCCAACATGTGGTGGGATAAGGAAACGGAAGTATTAGTATGCGAGAAGAAGAAAAAATGGCAGGATCTACTAGCAGTTAAAGCTAGTAGACGAACAAACGCGGGTAAGAACGATGAGGATGTATGTAAGGTAATGAATGAATATAAGGAAATAAAAATTAAAGTGAAAGAATGTATAGAACGAAAGAAGAAAGAGGTGAAAGAGGATATCGAGAGGAAATTCTCCAGAAATTTCCGGGATAATATCAAACTGTTCTGGAAACAGGTTAAGATAGCCCGGGGAGGACTGGAGAAGTCTAAAGTGAATGTGGTTAGGGATTCGAATGGCGATTTAGTGACTGAAGAGAAGAAAGTGTTAGGACGATGGAAGGAGTATTTTGAAAGTTTATTTGTGGAGGATGATAATACAGCACCAGAGTGTGTCGATGTGTCCTCCACGCTGAATGAAAGTGAATCTGAATGTGATATAGATGTGAAAGAGATTGTGAATGCATTGAAAAGAATGAAAGTTGGAAAAGCGGCTGGTTGTGACAGAATAACTGTCGAGATGCTGAAGGGCGGTGGTCAGCTGGTGGCTTCCTGGTTGTGTCTCCTTTTCAGTAAGTGCTGGGTGAACGGTCTTGTACCAGGGGACTGGCGCAAGGCTGTCATTATACCACTATACAAGGGGAGGGGGTCGCAACAGGAACCCAAAAATTACCGCGGCATCAGCCTTCTCAGTATTGTTGGCAAGTTGTATGCGAAAGTATTGATTGAAAGGGTGATGCATGAAACAGATGATAAAGTTTGGGATGCGCAAGCGGGATTTAGGAAAGGGATGGGATGTATGGATCAGATCTTCTCTCTAAGATGCGTCAGCGAAAAAGTGTTGGCAAAGCACCAGAAGGTGTTTTGTGCTTTTGTTGACCTTGAGAAGGCCTATGATCGAGTGAACAGGAGTGAATTGTGGCAGCAGCTGTCCGGGTTTGGGTTGGGGGAGCGTTTGGTTCGTGCACTGAAATCTCTCTATGAGGATTCCTGTGCATGTGTTCGAATTAACGGGGCGCTATCTGACTGGTTTGGCATCTCTAAAGGTGTCAGACAGGGATGTGTAGCGTCACCATGGCTCTTCAATCTATTCATGGACAGTTGTCTGAAAGAGTTGCGTGAAAGGAAGTATGGTTTAAGAATGAATGACTTGGTGATCAAATGTCTCTTGTACGCCGACGATCAAGTTATCCTTGCATCTTCGGCGTATGAGTTACAGGAAATGGTCACTATAATGAATGCGGAATTAGAAAAGAAAGGTATGAAAGTGAATGTAAGTAAAACTAAGGTAATGGTTTTGGAGAGAGAGGATGAAATGACAGAATGTGAGATAATGATAGACGGAAAGAAAGTGGAACAAGTCAAACAATTTGTTTACTTGGGAAGTATGTTTACTAGGGATGGAAAGTGTGATGAAGATATTGAGAGAAGAGTGCAAAAGGGTAACGTAGTGAACGGTGCCATCCATAGTATAATGAGCAGCCAAATAATGTCCCAAAAGTCACGGATGGCTGTTCATAATGCGGTGCTTGTTCCTACATTAATGTATGGAAGTGAAGGGTGGGTATGGCAGAAGAAGCATGAGAGTAGAATTAACGCTGTAGAAATGCGGTCGTTAAGGAGTGTATGTGGAGTGACGATAGCTGATAGAATAAGGAATAGCACACTGCGTGATAGATGTGGTTTAAAAGAAGATGTAGTGACAAGGATTGACAAAGGAATGCTTCGATGGTTTGGGCACATGGAAAGGATGAGTGAAAGTAGATTGACAAAAGGAATTTATAAATCTGATGTGGATGGATGCGTTAAACAAGGCAGGCCTAGGAGAGTGTTTTCCGACCAAATCGGAGACATCCTTAAGAAAGCTAGGTTGCCTAGTGCCCATAACCATAGGGCCTGTATGAGGAGAATTGTGGATGTGAAGGAAGCAAGGGAGTTGTGTAAGGATCGTGGTAAGTGGCGCTCCATTGTCTCTGCCTATCCCTGTGGGAAAAAGGCGTGACAATTTGATTGATTGATTGATTGATTGGTTAGTTTGAAACTCACCGTTTTTTTATTATTGTGGCTCGATATATGACATCGCCCACCTGGGTGAAGCTGGAGTGCGGTTCATGATTAGAAGTTTAGAGTTGACTACTATTACAATTAAATAACTATGCCTATGCCGGCCTAGTTGGAACCGGCAACTTTTACAAGCGAGACTGAGACAATTCATTCTCAATTGAATTTTTATACACTTTTTTGGGACTAGTCTCTAAATAACACAATTTATTTAATGAATTAAACAAATTCCACTATGCCGGCCTAGTTGGAACCGGCAACTTTTACAAGCGAGACTGAGACAATTCATTCTCAATTGAATTTTTATACACTTTTTTGGGACTAGTCTCTAAATAACACAATTTATTTAATGAATTAAACAAATTTTATGCGGCTTACTATCGCGTTTATTTTGGTTATGATGAACGTCGGAATAATAAACGCCGCATAAAATTTGTTTTATTCATTAATCAATGTTCGCGCAAAATCTGAGAAAAAAAAATATTCAATGTTTATTTTTTATAATAACCAACAATCTAATTCAATTATTTACCTTGTAAATAAGAGAAGTTGAGAAGCCGAACCGAAAAAACGAGAAAACCGACTCAGTTTACTGATTCGGCTTAACCAAGTAAACGGTGATCTCAGTTGCTATGACTCTGGCATCACAGTACCCCTCCTAGTGTTAAGTAGCAGTCCAATCCATTGTGTTGCCTTAGTTGAAACCGGCAACTTCAAAGATGAACCCGAAACGCGACTGATTCACTTCACAGTCTGGGAAAGAGACCACCAACAGTCTGCTTTCGACCTAAATTCACCGATCAATCAAGATCTAGACATTATCTAACACAAAAATGAGTCCTCAATTCTATAATTAATATGATAAAGAAACAAAAGGTGAATGTACCGCATAAGAACATAATAACGCAGAGGTAAAGAGTAATTTTCTTAAAAGGGTTGGAGATGACCTCAAACTTATAGAAGTTTTCAAAGATACGGTAGATATAAGATATTTTCTTATGTTTGGCATAAGTAAAGTAAAGTAACGTATTAAAACAACTAGCTTGGTTAGGTTAGAAAAATAAGAACAAACTCGTCGGCGTTTGTCAAAATAATAAAAAGCTAGGCTGAGGTCCATAAAAAAAAACATTTAGTCTTGTATTGGTGGACCGTGAAGTACTTAATTAAATTGCCTATTTTGCCGGTTTTAACTAAACCGGCATAGTGGATGCGACTATAACCTGCAGTTATTTAACTATAATAGGAGTCACGTCTAATCATGGACCGCACTCTAGCTTAACATCAGGTGGAGTTCTGTCATTTAACGCAAAATCGATGAAAGATAGAGCATACTTTAGCTCTGAGTTACAGATATTGTAATCAATTACTGTCAAACAAGAATGTCTGTGGCGCGCAATGTTGTTAATTGAAAATTGAGAACTGCACTTAATCGTTATTTAACAATGCTTGCAACGAAATAACCAATCACTCACAACACTGTCCTAAAGTTATGTGTTTTTGATGTGGGCGGACATGTAGGACTAAATTGATATTTTGAATGTTCCGAATAGTTTGGATATTTGCCTCTATTGGTTTCGGTGGTTTCGAAACTTCATTAGTAGAGTAATTTTTATTACCACGCTTTTATTAGCTTGACTTGTATGTATTTAACTATGTAACGGGATCTTTCAAATTATTTTTTACCTACTTCTAGACGTTTAAATAATATGAAAATTTGTACACGTAAAAACCGATGATTCCATTACATAATATTTCTTTGGCCAGTACAGTGACGACGACTGTGGCAACCGTAAACTGACTCTTTTTTTTCAGTTTTATTCATTTTTGGACCGCTTGGGTTCACTTTTTAGTTCACATTAGCGTGTTTTTTTGATTTTTTTACCTATTTTATTTTTTAATTGAAGCTCAACATTATGACATCGCTCTGCCTAAAGCTGGGTGCGATCACAAACTAAGTATGGAAGTACACCAGCGAAATAACTGTAAGTCGCAAGTGGCTCCACTATGCCAGACTAGATGGAACCGGCAACTTCAAAGCAGCTTCTTATTAATTAATTTATCTTGTTTGGTAATTGAATTTGTACATATTATTGTTGCTGTAATATTATGACGTTCAAAAGTGCTGAATTCAGCCTACTTGAATAAATAAATAATTTGAATTTGAATTGATCCCTAAACGCGACTAAATCAATTTACGTTCTGCACACTTTAAAGTAGTGGTACTACCCCGGATCGGCAGACTGGGCAAATGATTACCTACGTCCGCCTATCACTCTCAAACAAACAAACAATATTTGCCTCTTTTATCCATCAGAAAACTCCAATAATTCTTAAAACATAAAATTAAACAGGAGTTACCAGCAGCTAATTGTTTCTGAATAAACATTGTGTCAATATTGACATCGTCCCCAAAAGGCTGCGACGATTATATAAGTGAAGTTATTTGTAAAGTTAATATTTATCGGCGTCTGTAAGGTTATCAACACGTCACTGTCAAAGAATTGTTCATTCGGAATTTCCATATAATCACCAAACACAATGGAAGGTCATACAACGCGAATCATAGGTTCGTGAAATGAATTTATAGGTTCATTTAATTTACTATTATACTCTAAATATACCTTTCACTGCAATATCAAGACAATTAATAATATTTCTCGCTCCATGTATCTTTGTGTTTTGATTAAATCTCGCGATGTCTTCGGCACGATCTTCCAAACAATTACTACCTTTAATATTATTCGCATTCGGTTTGCCAGCTCACAGCGAGCAGTCATGTCCACCTCATCTTAACTCATGAGACATAGTATGCATAACTTAACAATTATCTTCATTACTCCGCCGAGTAGCTTGCATTATAATTATAAATATAGCATAAAAAAATAAAATCGTCAGATCCGTTAAGTCGAGCCTATTTTTTATTTTCAAGCTGCTCCTATGTAGTTTGTAGTCTATTAGGTTAAGAGACAGGATCTACTTTAAAAACAATTTCGCTTATCCGGCCCGTGGTGGTGAGTTTAATGAATTGCAAACGCATGCTTGAGGCCGGTTCGTCATCGCGCCGAGCCCGTCAGCCGTCGGCCGACAATTAGGGCGGTGCAATTACAACCAGTCGGTCGCGACGCAGCTACGACACTCGGCCGGTGGGTCAGCGGCGCGATTTCCCGACGGCAGCTATGCCTGGCGCCAACCTGCGTTGTGCAATCCTTAAACGTCCGATTAAAACTGCATACTCGTCGCGGTCGTTGCTCTCGACATGCATGCGAGTTGCAATTTTCATCGCCGCACTTGTTTAAGGAAACTATAAAATTCGTTACAATGTCTTCATCGGTCTATCGATGAACTCATTATGTGAAGAGTGCATTCTTGCATCGGAGCGAACAATGTATATTAACATAAGGCGACCGTGGTGTAGTCTTAGTCAATAGTCACTGATAGTGCAAACCAGGGGCACGGGTTCAAAACCACTTGCCAAAACTATAAATCTACTTTTGGTCATCCTGTTCCGTTGATACTTTAGTACCCTAATATAGAAATGTAAATAAAACAGATAAAATAAATTGTATGCTAATAACCATATGGCCAAGCAATGACATACGGCAAGGCTTACTCATGAACATTGATTAAAAAATTGACAGCTGCCGAGTGATGGTTACCGTCCGTCATCCGCCAAATTCCTTTGGCACGCAAATTGCAACAATATTGAAATTGAAATTAAAATAGCCCGCAGCTGTAGGCCGAAGGGAAACTGTAACTAGTCATTATTTTGTTATAATTTTCTACATTAAATATAAACTATAGAAATAGACCTTTGATAAATATAGCCCCGGGCAAAATATGGCAGAGCTTACGCCGCATTCGAAGTTGGCATGGGAAAATTTCACATTCTAGAAATCCGGCATATATTTGTTTTTCTTAATACTTTGATTCTCATGTATTTTTTATTGAGTATCGACAAAGACCCTGACTTGCCTGATGGTACTGATGGTAAACAAAGGGGAAATACAGATGCACCGACAACTGAAAAAGACGAATCGACTTACGGTTGCCTCAGTCTTTTTGAGGCTTTGCTTGGATGGATATTAGATGTACTAATAAAGATTGCTTTAGCAGTACATTGATTGCCATTTGTCGAAGGTTCTACTAAGAAACACCGCGCGGAACCTTATAGTTCGACTGCGGATTATGAAATAATTAATTAACGACATTATTAGACATTAAATTTAATTACAATGATATCATTTTTAAATAATAATAATGTAAAGAACCGTATAAAATAATATATCTTTATGAGGTATCAAGGAATATTTAATAAAATGTTTAAAAACAAACAGAATAATAATAATCTTTAATATCTTTTGACTAAATAATAATCTTTTAGCCACAAAATATTAATTTAAGACCAAACAATATAATTATGAAAGTCAAATGTAACTTAATATTAAAACTTGTATTGGAATATCTTTATCGAGGTTTTCAACAGGTGTGTCGTATAACTTTTTTTTTGTTGTGAACGATCACGATCACGTAAATGTGTCTGACGTGGCGATGGCGTGCGAAAATTGGAAGTAACAGGTTGAACCCTTTATTTAGTTCGCATCTCCTAATTAAAGTAAATATTACAGTGTAATAAATTACTTTTTTATTTACTTTTTAAGGAAAAAATAGTTTTGTGGGGATATCTGAGTGAAGTTAGTAAAACTTTAAACATTCCAATAAATTAAATCAATCAATCAATCAAATTGTCACGCCTTATTCCCACAGGGATAGGCAGAGACAATGGAGCGCCACTTACCACGATTCTTACACAGCTCCCTTGCTTCCTTCACATTTACAATTCTCTTCATACAGGCTCTGTGGTTATGAGCACTAGGCAACCTAGCTTTCTTGAGGATGTCTCCGATTTGGTTGCAAAACACTCTCCTGGGCCTTCCTTGTTTAACGCATCCATCCACATCAGATTTATAAATTCCTTACGTCAATCTACTTTCACTCATCCTTTCCATGTGCACCAAACCATCGAAGCATTCCTTTGTCAATAAATTAAACATAGTATTAAATTAATAATAAGGTTTATATGGTATTACTAATATTACATCCTCAAGAAAGCTAATTTGCGTAGTGCCCAAAACCATAGAGCTTGTATGATGAGAATTATGAAGGAAGCGAGGGAGTTGTGTCTGGATCGTGGCAAGTGGCGATCCATTGTGGCCTATCCTTGTGGGAAAAAGGCGTGACATATATTTATTTTTTTATTGACTAATATTAATACACTACTAAACGTGCTTGTATCACCAGCCTCACCACATGTTCTATCTATCTGATAATTGTAGATTCTTTAAGTGTAGCGTGAAAAGAAATCTTTGGCAACTACCAAACATTTATTTTCAGTCGTGTCGGCACTCTTATAGTTCCCCTTGCTAACCATCAAGCAAGTCGAGGTCAGAAATAACAATCTCATTGAAAAATCTTTAATCATTCATAATATATTTTGAAAACAACATTTAAATGTTAATAAAATTAATAGTTTATTAACTTAGCGATAGTGTAGACTAACTAATGAAATTTGTATTTGTTTTATATATGTTTAAAATTAACAACCCTTAATTAAAAAATTAAAAATCGCGTAATTGTTCTCATAGGAAATGTTTTAATTACAAATGTCTTTAAATTTATTTATTTTTATAGATACTTTATAAGTATAAAAATATTGTTAGAAAGATCTATTTTTAAACAATGAAGGTTTCGTAACTTACATTTATGTTTTAGGCCAAAAGAACATAAGGGTCAAAGTAATAAAATTATTTACCGTATGTTTTACCACAAAAATATAATCATAAAATTCGAAATAAAATTATTAAATATAAATATTTAAAAATCCAATAAACATATCGTGAAATATTTTATGACACATTTTATGTATTCATTTCTTTAAGTTGTCATTTTTGATTTTATAACTCGGTTATTAACGGGTCAAAATCATTATTTCATACGTCCGAAATAATTTGGGCAACACTTAAAAGGTAGCGAAGCATACTAAAGCTTTACTATACAAATTTTTAAATGATTTTTTATTCGTATTTGTTATAGATTTTTAAAGTATAAGATTTACAATATAAGTATAGGCATGATTTTTTTTTTTTTTTTGGACAATTTACTGCCTACGAATATATGCCTAAACTAACTAAATACCATTATCTGTTACAAATTTCAACTTATAATCATTTTAAACATAGGAAAAAACAAGGAAACAACACAAAACAAACTAAACAAGAAATGAATTATTAACCACATTATACTTATTGTTTTATGTTACATTTTTAGACTTTTTCACAGAATTGTTCTATAAGCAGTTTTCGTATTGTGGCTATATGCGTACTAAATACATATACATATATCGAATTTAGCATTTAAATCATTGAAATACTCAAATACTCTAATTAGAAAATAATTACATTAAAAAGAATTACTTATGATGTAAGAACTAAAGGATTTAATTAGCGTCATATCATGAAGCAAAAACTAATCTTCCAATCTCTTCCATGAGAGTCACGATACTCAAACCCAGCAGTGAGGATGCAAAATCGACCCACGAAGAAGAAGAAACATTTAATCGCCCATAGCCTTTGTTTTATTTAATCTATTATGTTACTGCATTCAAGAATAAAATAACTTTTTAAATAGAGAAATGAAGAAAATTCCTTAATTAAAATATGTTAAATATATTAAATAAAATATTTCTTTATTTCTCAAATACCTAACTGCTCATCGCATCGGTCAGTTGCTACCAGGAATCGAACTACATACTGCAAACGTCGTACTTACGTCGAATTTTTATAAGTATCCTATTTATTATTGTGTTCAATCGACTGCTGAAACCACGTACTACATGTATTTTTTTTCTACCCAACAATTTCAAATACAAAATAAATTTGTAAATATTTCAGAATTTTTTAGCTTTAATTTGCCAATATCACTATAAATTATTCATTTGTTTATAAAAAATATTTTATTCCCCAAAATAATTGTTCATGTTTTTTTAAATATTTTACATGTTTTAAGTATAACATGCGAAATAAATTTGGTGAGTACGAACTAATAAAGTAAAATCCGAACTGAATGATCGCTCCAGTCTTTACAGGGTTTAAAGTAATTTTGGTTACTTAAATTATAGGGTACATAAACCTGCCCTTCAAGTAAAACCGACTGATGCACGTATCCCCAACATTAATGTTCGCTTTATTATGTCTTGTTTTATATCGCTTAATTCAACTGAATGTGCAAAAAGCCCAAAATAATAAGTGTAATGACTTTTGGAACTTCATTACGAACTTTATTTTTATTGCCTTGTTCTTTTATTTTATTTTTATGTCTTTCGAACTTATTTCGTTATAAGAGGAGCATTGTTGTACAAATTTTTGTTTTCGTTCGTACTGTTTTTTTTTATACCCCAAATAAAATTATTACATTAAAATTAAATGATCTCAGTAATAAAATACTCACCAGATTTTCCACATCTAGGGCTCCCCAACACCACCACCCTAATACGATTTACTGTCATCTTCATTTGGACCAAATATTATTAACACGGCAGTTTAATAAAAAATTACAGACTGCATTTTGCAATCGAATAAGAAAAATCAATGAAAAGTCACTAAAAATAATATAAAAATCACATCCCAAATTATAAAATATTTTGTCGTATTTATTTACGATGGACGCGTAAAACGGCGAGATATTCAATGCAGGTAACAGACCTTCCTCGACGACGTATTCCGCGCGACTGACCGGCTCACATCGACGATAATGCACCAAAAGTGCGCACGCGCAACCTCCCGCTCTCGAGCCTTCATCGCGTGTAAACGCCGCGAGCTAGATATTATGCCATAATATACATGCCTAATTGTATTTATTAATATATGATAAGGAAAATATTTCATTTATTTTTACTGTTAAAATAAACATAAATACAGTAAATTCTCTTATCTACGAGTACAGCATAACTTAAAATTCAAAACACCTACCTTTGCTACAGAAAATGCAAGAAGATTTATGCAAAACGAAGTCTTTACAAATCAAATTAGAACACTTTGTCTTGAATAGACAATTATCATAAGTATCTAGATATTCTAGATAACCTGGCTCTCGTGTCAAGGTGAGAGCGCGACGGAGAGGCGCCAGTTGCAATAAATTCATCGGATCTGGACATAATTGGATCCGCTTCGCCCACGACCCTAAGAATCGACGCGATCGCTTCCTTCCACCATACAAATGACAATATCTTCGAATTGACTGCTCAGACCGATAACTAGGTAAACAGTCGGTGCAATGTTTCTTGAGAATTAGAACGATACAACCATTCTTGGATTATAGATTCTGTCAATGCGTCTGACAGATTGGGAGCAACATAGAGCCCCTTGAGATAATAATGGCGAATACGGCGAATAAATAAATGAGGCTAACTACAGACATAATAATAACGGTATATCTTCACGACCATAACGCTGTGTGGGGGAGGCCAAAAGGAATATTAACCGTAAAATTTAAAATATTATTTGGTTTATTTTATTGGTAGTAAATAATCTTAAAGTTGTCGTAGATAAGGATCGTAACTATCGGTTCTCAGTTATGGTTCTGATAATATTGGAACAAAGGTTTCATTGCTTATTGACAACGAATGGTTATATTATTAGAATATAAATTTATTTATGATTTTATAAACAAACACTGCTTTCTATTGGTCTTTCATATCTGCCATAAACATTATTGGAGTAGTTGAAAGAAAGGTGTTGTGTAACAATACAGAAACCATCAACTTGTCTACTACTGGACATATGCCTCCTCAATATTCCTTTTATTTCCAATGTTCTGAGTCAGCCCGCTCCAGAATAATCTAGCAGTAGCTTTAATATTCGTGAGCCCTAAAGGTCTTTCTACGCTTTTCCTGATTGCGATACACTGTCGTGGTCTATTCCTTCTTGCGACAGAAATCCAATAGTAATAATAATGACGTCTATTACAATTATAATCTTCATTTCACAATTAAAAACTTTCGAAGAAGAAATCACATTTGCATTAACCGCGGATCTATACGTTTCTCTACTTATTATGGAAGCTTGATTGTAAAAAAAGTTGAGTTTGCGTCTTATGCCGGCTTCCTAACGCAAATTGATCATTACACAGGCAAACATTTCCTAGAAACTGTCAGCACTTACCGTATTTATGCAATACCCGTCATACCTTAGCAATCTTACTTCTAATTCTGAATTGCAATTGTTTCATACATCTATCCTTAACAACTTGTGGGGTTCTAAACGAGTGCAAAAGAGACAGAAACATTTAAGTTGAGTGTTTAGTTTTTGAATGATAATAGTAGGCCTACAGGGAACAACAATCCACGCCACAATTGAATCACAACGTGAAAGCTTTTCTAAGACCAATTTAACAAAATTAACCTTATTTATATGCAACAATTTATTTAATTTCCTTTGCAGTTGAGATTATTTCTTCCTCATTTATTTTGTATGCAATACACGTCTCCAGTTAAGTTGTGGTAGGCGACAATTTACTAAGTGTGGTTTTAAATTAAATGTAAAGGCATGTCTTTTAAGTGTTCTCTATTGGGTTGCCTATAATGTTTGATTCTGGTGTAACTCTTGTTGTTAAATTGCGCTAAACAAAATGTGTTATGTTTCGTTTTTTTTAAACTTGGTTTTTGTCTTTATTCCATCTAAATGTTAGAACGTCTGATGGGATAAAACTGTACAAATAAAGTTCAGGCGAGTCGAGGTCAGATGTCGGGTCACAATAAAAAAATAAAAAAAAGTATTTGTTTTGTTTAATTTCAAACTAATTGTTTTGGTTTCAATATTTAATATAAATTTTTGTCCATACAACTTCATTGCTTCCTTCATATTCACAACTCAATTTCTGTTTATACAAGCTCTAGATTAATGGCCACTGCGAATATAACAACGAGCCTGATGTTAAATTATAAATATGTAAACCCAACATCAAAAATACTATTTTGATGACAGGCATGGCGCATTGGTTAGAAGCAAAGTATTGTTTCATAACTTTTATTTGTTATAATTAGATTTAGTATTACAAATATTTGTTAATAAGAAAGGTGGATATTGGATCTGGGTCTGGTTGTCCAAAAGTGGTAAGTAGTGATGCCCAGTCTGCCGATCCGGGATGTACCACCACTTACTAATTGTGCTTCGGAAACAGCTTTTAAGTTCCCGGTTCCAAATAGTGGATGTGACAAATGGTAGCAGGCATCTTCTTTCATGAACCGCACTCCAGCTTAACATCAGGTGGAGTGCTGTTATAAATTGAGCCACAATAAAAATATATATTAATAAAAAATAATTACGAAAATACAAACAAATATTGCCAATTTAAATAAATAATCAAGTTTCGGTACATGTTTTGTTACTGCAATACATATTACGATCTTGATTAAATGTATTTTCAACACCCGCTGCCAACTGAGGCGGTTTTTTATCGCAACAAACCGTTCTAATTAAATTAACAAATAACAATTACTTAATATGTATTTATTGTCATGTTAAATTAAATTAATATTTATAGAGGTTTGACGCCTCATCAATTACGGTTAATTTTAGAAATAAAATATTCATATTTGGGAGGTCTTAGTTAAGAAATGTGGTAACACTATAAATATGACCGAATTACAATCAAATATTTTTGAACTATAATTGTTGAGTACTTTTTGAGGTTTTGCACGAGTGTGGTCCATGAAGCACCACCTACTTGTACTTATTAAATTCAGTATGCTGGCCTAGTTGAAACCGGTAACTTTAAACTGATCCCGAAACTTAATATCAAGGGCAACACCCCTTATTATTAAAAAATAGTAGTTAGTAATTATACTAAGCCGGCTGCCACTTACAGTTATTTAACTGTAGTGACGTCACCGCCATTCTGGGATTGCACTCTAACTTGACAACAGGCGGGGTGCTGTCTCATGTGGAGCCACAAAATAAAAAATAAACAAAAATTTGTGGTTTAGACTACCGTAGAATATAATACAGCCGAGGACATTATTTTCGAGTGTTTATATATCTATGTTTATTAAAAATCTATGTGAAAGATTACATTTTCCCTTTACAAAAGAAATTAAAATTTATAAAAATCGAAAAGGCCCTTTAAATTTAATGTGTTTTGTCATGTGTTGTAAGAATTCGCGTATTACAAACCAGTTTATTTAATGGATCAACAATACTGCCTACATACTGTTCACACTTTTGACTATAACAACCCACATCTTTATTATGGAGAAATTGAGCTTTTAATGAAATATAACATAATGAATAATATCACATTTATATTTTTTTTTAACAGCCAGTTATGAAACAAAATTGTCTTCTATTCATAATTATTTAGAAAAGTCAGTTATGAAAGCTAAACAAAAATCATGTTACAACACTGTATCTATACGAAAAAAGTACTTTCGATGCTCGAAAATCCAAAAAAATCAAACCAAAAATATTTAAATTTTCTGGTAATATTTATCACAAGCCCTTTTTTATTGTGATTCGACATCTGACCTCGACCCGCCTGATGGTAAGCAAGAGAAGGTCCAAGAGTGCCGACGACTGAAAAAAACGAATCGGTTCTTGGTTGCTCCGGTCGCCGTCACTAAGCCGGCCAAAAACTATGTTTCAAAGCTTCAACCCCTTACGTCAAATTACTATTTATTACGATTTTTACGGGTTTGGCACTCGGTTTACGGCTGCTTCAGTCGCCCTCACTATACCGGCCAAAGATGCTTAGTAACGTTTAACACTTTAGATTCCACCTTAATTAATCGATGTTTAATTTATTAATAAAGACAGACCTAGTTGCATTAAACGGTTTCGGGATATCCCTGTGTGAATTGGTGTCACGATCGTTAATCCAAAGTTCACGCACTCTTGCGGTAACGCCCGCGTTTTATCACCACTATTTTTATTAAGCCAACAATTATTTCGACCCATAAAGTACTTCGAGAATTACCACCCTTAGGCTCCTTTATGTTTATTGGAAAAGATTATTATTTGGGTTAATATAAAACCAAAAAATCATAGCTTACTATCTCATTTATTTTGGTTTTGATTTTACAATTATATTTTATTTTATTATTCCGACGTTTCGAGAGCTTTGCAGCCATCGTGGTCACGGAGAGACTGAGGTGTTTTTCGTTCTATTGGTTGATGCTGTTATTGTTCCAAATTCTTTAATCAATGTTCTCGCAAAATCTAAGAAAATATTATGGTATACATACAATAAAAGATTTTCATTACATTTATTTATAAAAAAAAACGACTTTTTGGACGTAATATGTTTATATTACGTTTATTATATGTATATATACATATTAAATTCGGATCGTGGAAAGATGCGTTTTGTTCTTTTAATCTTTATACGAGTAGGTATAGACGTTGCTAAATGTTTATCGATTTTTCTCAATTTTGTTACGGACATTTATTTAATCAATGCAGTTTTCCGTCCAACTCAAAGACATCCTCTAGAAAGCTTGGTTGTCTAGTGCCGATAATTGTAGGGCATCTATAAAAAGAATTGTGGATGGAAGTGAAGTGAAGTAAATGTAAGTGTGAAGAATAGAATTAATGATGTTGGAATGCAGTCATTCGGGAGTGTACGTAGAGTTTTTAATAATAATATTTTCTTCAGAATCTCCCTAAGATTTATTTACCACACTATAAGTCTTAGTAAAACGAATAAATACTTGAATTATTTCTACTATAAATTCGAATATTACTAAGCATATATTGTTGTAATTATTTCTTATTTAGAAGCTTATATTACAATACATTAAACTTAATAAGCAGGCAATAAATAAGCAGGTCAAAGTATAAAGGTCTGAGAGGGTTTGTTGCCGTCGTCTGCACACGTGGACTTAAAGATGGGGACGCCTGATTTGTAATGAAGCCCATAATTTCAAGCCTTATTTTATAATTAAATTACATTTTACACGTTACATGCTAGAGATTAAAGGCATTATAATCTTTTGTAAATTTATTCCCCATGTTAAGTGATTACAAAATTATTTAATAATTTCTAAACGTTTCTTTTTCGCAATACTAGTTGTGCCCGCGAATTCTTCTGCGTTAAAATACTGTGTGACATATAAATATTTTTTTCTTAATGCACCATAGTATCTTTTAGATTTTTATTGTCCATCATCAGGTACTTCAGATCTTTTATTTGGTTACAGCTTAGCTAAAGACTCACAGTAAAGAACAAATATAGTTAAAGCAAAAAAAATGTTTTTTACTATCTCTTACAAATCCCTTCGATCTTAATTGTCCATCAACGTCTTTATTTTAAACAGTTCAGGTAAAGGCTCTATCTTTCATAGCTTTGCTGATCTGTACAGATTCATCATTAGGTTTTCCAAAAATAAATAATCTCCTTGACAATTTTCATATAAACTCGACTTAGTTCATGGTCGGCTGCCTCAGTCGCCGTCACTATGCCGGCCTTACTATGTAGGTCTGGCAAGTCATCTCTGCCGCATATCTAATGGCATTATGGGTAAAGTCCGCTACTGCGTGACCTCCAGGTTGCAAAACACATCGCGGAAATTTCAAACAGCGATAGCAAGATGAGATAGACTCGTCCAATAGTTCGTGACGAGAGACCGCAGTGTCGTAAGAAATTTCAAAAGGAGAAAAAGTGTAATATAAAGTCAGTATCGTGGAAAGGGGGAGCTGTAAGGTGACGTTCTAAGGGGGAGGCATATGTTCAGCAGTGGACGCCTTCTGGCTGATGATGATCGTGGAAAGTGGATCTATGTTCTCTTCCTATTTCTGATGCTTGATTTATGTATTTAATATCTTATTTTTGAATCCAAATCGAAAACATCCAAAAGAAAACTGGGTTTGCGTAGATCCCATCAACCGTAGCTCTTGTATGAAGAGGATTGTCGATGTGAGGGAAGCGAGGGAGTTCTGTCCGGATCGAGGCAGGTAGCGCTCTATTGTCTCCACCTATTCCTGTGAGAAAAAGGCGAGACAATGTGATTGTTCGATTGAATATCTTAAAATGCCCATAACTACAAAGCTTGTACGAAGAGGAATGTAAGCATGGGGGAAGTAGTCGTGGAAAGTGGCGTGCCATCGCCTCTGCCCATCCCTGTGGGAATCGAGGCTAATAATTTCATTGATTGATGTATAAGAACTTAAAACGTCTGTAATTCAATATCATACCATAGAACTCTCGAGAACTTCACCTCATTGCTTAAAGCATATTTTTGAATTCGAAATCCCATATTTTTAGTCAATTTCTCTCTTTAAGACACAATTTATGCCCGTCTATAATTTCACGTAAACGGCACAAACCAATCGTAACTAATAAAAAAGTATTATTTGCTTCAAACATTAATATTCATTGACCGAATTTCACATCCAATCCCACGGTATTTTTCATATACTTTATTTATTTTGTTTGCGAAGATGTTTTGCGATATTAAATTTAATTATAAAAAGACAAACCATCATTAGAGGAGGTTTCGACTGATTTTAGTAATCAGAGATAGCTCATAGAAGAGCCGAAAAGTTGAGGATTCGTATGTGTAAAATTAATATACATTTCTTTTTAATTGTGACACGACATCTGACCCCGACATACGAGTATACTGTTGCAAACAGTCATACAATACGATTTTTATAGGTTTGATGTTGGAAGCAGTACAGTGGAGTTTAGATGGTCCAAAAGCAGGTAGGTCGATCAATATCAATCAAATCTATATTTATCTTTTTCAGTCATGATTTTTTATTTATTTATTGTGACGCCCCTGAAGTTAAATACTACAGTAGCATTGGCATTCACTATGCCGGTCTAGTTGAACCTTTAACAAATATTTGCAATACTGAATTAAACAAATTTTTTGCGGCTTACTATTGCGTTTATTTTGGTTATGATTTTACCTTTTTTTTATTATTCCGACGTTTCGGGAGCTTTGCAGCCATCGTCGTCACGGAGAGACTGAGGTGTTGGTCGTCCTATTGGTTGATGCTGTTATTGTTTCCAAAACTACCCCGTTTGATATTTCGTTTTTCTGTTCCTGGTTTATTTCAAATTTTTGCAAAAAAAACTGACGGTGTCATCTGGTTTGGCAGTTTGCTGAACTTGGGACTTGAGTTTGTGAATTATGATGTCCCAGGTGTTAGATAGCTTAAACGCGATAGTAAGCCGCACAAAATTTGTTTAATTCATTAACCAATGTTCGCGCAAAATCTAAGAAAATACTATTAGCAATACTCTCAAAAAACAAATATTAAATATTCAAATAAATGCCATAAAACAAATCTTTGCTTCAACCAGGAACAGAACCTATGACTTACGAATAGCAGAGTGGTTACAAGTAACCAATGCAACACCCCATTCGTGTACTACCTAAAAATAAAATAAAAATATATGTAAGTCATTGCTTTGAAGACCCAATTTTTTTTATTTTTTTTATTTACATTTTTATACTAGGCTTCAATGCTTCTTGTATCATAAAAACAGGACAACCAAAGTACACATATGAAAGATAAAACATATATTTAAAAGGCAACCGTGGTGTAGTGGCAGTGCAACCAGCGTAAACCGAGAGCACGAGTTCAAAACCACTTGCCGGTACCAATGTATCTTTGATATATATTATGTACTTTGGTTGTCCTGTTTCTATGATACAAGTTTTTATTAGCCTATTATAGTCATGTAAATGAATAAATGAATGTTGATACATTGGTACTAGGCTCTCGGTTTGCGTAACCATTGCACTATACCACGGTCGCCTTAAAATTTAATTACTATTTTCTTAGTATTTTCTTAGATTGTTTAATTCATTTAATAATTTCTTATGACATTTTTTTTATTGTGACTGGACATATGACAGCACCCCGCTTGATGTTAAGTTGAAGTGTGGTCCATGAATGAATGTCACTGCTACTACAATTTAATAACATAGAGAGTAGGAATCACAACCACTATGACGGCCTAGTTGGAACCGGCAACTTACAAGCTGATCCCGAAACGAGACCAAATGACTTCACAGTCTGTATAAGTGGTGGTAATACACCGGATCGGCAGACTGGGCACCACTGCCTACCATTCTTTGATAACCAGACCCGAAGCAAATATCCACCTCTTTTTTTATTAACAAATATTTGCAATATTTATTATAATTATTAAATATCACAAATAAAAGCTATGAAACAAATATTTGCTCCGACAGGGAATCGAACCCGGGACTTTACGCACAACAAACCAATCGCTAAACCGTTCGTCCACGCCTGTCGTCGCATTGTGAAATACATTGTTAATAAAGCAGTCCTTTGACGCTATCCTGGAATAAAGACAAGTATGTTTATTATTCAATGTTACGAGACCTCAAAAGACTTCAAAACTTTTATTGTAGACCTTGTAATGTTCGCGGAACCATAAAACAAGTAAACACTAATTATTCGTTGTACACAAAAGATCGCACGGGGAGATATGCCTTGTGACTACACTCACATTACTGTCATCGAGATTGTGAACTATTAGGGCTCTCCAAGTTAGTCACATTTGTTGCAGGAGCGTCCTCTTAACGTGCGGTGAGTATAATATGAGTGCGGCGATCCCCGAGCCGCCTGCCAAGCGTGGGGTTTATGGCGATTATTATGAACAACAAAATACCGACAGGCATCTTGTCGTTTAGAATGGCGTTTTAAGATAGAGGCGTGTGTTCAGCAGTGAACTACTTTCGGCTGATGAAGTTGTACACGCTGAAAGTCGGCTGTGGTGTAGTGGTAGTGAAATGGTCATGTCATCCGAAAACCCCTGTTCAAAACCACTAGCCGTTACCAATGTATCTTTGAAATATTATGTACTAGGCAAGAACTTTTAATAGCTTCGTATAGAAATATAAGAAAAAGGTCGCTCAAAATCAAACCCTAATGGGGCGTTCTCACGGGGCGATTTTAGTTGATCAACTGCGAAATCGTTCGTGATTTGAACCGTCTAAACAGACTTTCAATCAAGTTGAAGCAATAAATATCTATTCAACAAAAGTTCAAGACCTTTTGACTTTTGTCAAAAGTCATTTGGCGCGATTGAGTACCTATGTACTGTATATTGCATTCCTCTATCACCAGTATTTTGTTTGTTGCCACCAAAAAACATGTGAAACCACGCCACATGTGACCAAAATGGATTGGTCGTTGATGTGTCCTAAAAGGCATTCGTTACCTTTGGACAAAATCATACCTATATACGTCCTATATTATTTCCATATATCATCCATGTGTCGACTATTAATCCCTCACTTTTTATTATTTTATGGTCTGACCTTTCTCAAATGCATTTCGAGCTAATTGACAATAAATATGGTGCCGTGAGCGGTAATAAAGGTATTCCATGTTAAATCTAGACCTAGATTGATAATAAAATTCAAGTATCTTTAAATTAATTCAAATAAATGGTACAGTAATATATCAACGAGTGCATGTATGTAATTAAGTACTATGGTCGATGTATCCTAATAGGGAATATGCATGTGGTTTAAATATTGATGCAAATTTTTCCCCCGATTCTTTATTGTACTAACATTATGCTAAAATAATTATATTTTTAATTTTCTTTGTATATATTGCATAAAAGATTAAGCAAAAAGTAAAAACAAGCAAGTGAAATTCAAATGAGTGAAACGCATCACCATTGGCCGAATGAAACGTGACGTCACATGACACGTTCGGAGTTGATGCTCATATTGTGCGCGTAGTGTTTAAGAGAAAAAATAGGTGTTCTCTGTGTTTATGCAGTGTTTTTGTTTAGCTATTAAAACTTAAAAATCCACATAAATAACAGTAACACTTGTAGTAAACAAATACTGGTCGTGACGTGTGACGTCATCAAAAGCCCGCGCTAGATGATGGCGTTCAAATGTGTCAAATTTAATCGAAGTTTTAAAATTATTTTTAAAAAATAATTAGAACTTTTCCAACAATATTTATATTTTTTATTATGTTATAACGATGTAATAAGTGAATTAAACACATAAAAAAAATACATGCATATACCCTATTAGTTAGAAAGTTTTATTTTATTGTGACTCGACATGTGACCTGGACATCTAATGGTAAGCAAGAAGAGGTCCAAGAGTGCCGACGACTGAAAAAAAACCGAGTCATTTCACGTCATCACCAAAATCTGGTAAGGACTTAAAAAGTCCCATCAAAGAACGACAAAGAACAACTATCTGCACAGTGGTGTAGCGTGGGTGTCAGCCGCGGGGTCCGGGGGCGGAAAAAAATTGCCGCCCCTTATTTAGGAATTTCAATCATAGGTTCGAAAATAATATGAATTTCAGGTTCAAATTTTAACGATTTATTTTAGTTTTTTTTAATTTTGCCGCCCGGGGCGGATCGCCCCCTCCGCCCTCGCCACGCTACTCCACTGCATCTGCAAGCCAAAATTTAAACTGAAGGTGCCTTCTTAACTGGGAAAATATCAGAGACGGCAAATTCCATAGAGGAAGAAAGATGACAGACTAAAAACAATTACTCTTACAATTACAAAAACTCTTATTAAACCAGGATATGATTTTAAACTTATTAAACCCGTTCTTCTTACACCTGTAGCACCATAACTAAAAGAAAATTTATAAGTAACCTATTCATATTACATAAAATTGAATAAAACAGTGTCATTATTGTTGGTTTGTGTGTTGATAAAGACATTTATTTATTTGTTAATCCCACGCATGGCACAGCCTTCGCGACCTCCGCTTATGTAATTCTTGTCAATATTACTATAAATTTTACAGCTCTCCATATCGCCTCATAATCTCACTACAACTTCCTATCAGTACACAAATTACGAGTACATGAGACCTCAAATGAATATAGTCACACGTTGAAATATATTTATGGATGATTTACAGCTAGTATAATGTATAATATAAACAGATTATCTTAAACTAATATAAGGTCCACGAGAGAGAGAGACCACAAACCGGAAGACGCAGCATAGGTAGGCCTTCCACTAGGTGGACTGACAACATAGTGAAAGTCACGAATAACCAGTGGATGCAACTGGCATCTTGTCGTTCGAAATGGCGTTCCAAGGGGGAGGCCTATGTTCAGCAGTGGACGCATTCTGGCTGATGATGATGATGATGAATATAAGGTCATTTAGCAGTCAACACAAATCGCAAGCAAAAAATAAGTACATCGAACAAAAATAGTCAATTTCATAAAAAAAATAAAAATCATCAATTGAAATCAAATATTTTTCATCGATTTAGAGTGTCAAAGAACTGTCGTTTCATGTGCTTTTTAAAGGCTTGGTTCAGAAAAAATAGTAATTTAATACAATACTGTTTAATTAATACCAAGAATGTTAAATTTAATATAATTTATTTAATGCGTAATAAAAGGACTCGTGAAAAACAACAATAAATGCATATTAGGCATAAGGGGCCGTCGTGTAGTGGCACTAAAATGGACACGCAAAACGAGACCCACTGGTTCGAAACCACTTCCCGGTACCAATGTATCTTTGATATATGTGCTTTGGTCGTCTTGTTTCTATGATACAAGCATGTTTAGTAGCTTACTATAGAAATGTAAAAAGCCCAATGCCCAATAAAGGCTACTGCTACTACAGTTAAACAACTTCAAGTAGCAGTCGCAACTACAATTTTACGCAACTACAATTTTACGCAACTACAATTTTACGCAACTACAATTTTTATTCAACTGATTATAGTTTTTTAGTTAAGATTTAATTTTGGTATTAAGTAATAGAAGCACTGTTTTTTAGTTTTTATGTTTAGAATATATTATTTTTGTTTTTTTTATTGAATGTTGTACACGCCTATAATTGGTGGTAGTGTAAGTCTGCTATTCTTTATAATATTTATTAGTTTATAAGAGTTGTACATGTATCACTGTTGGTGTGTCCTAATATAAATAAATAAATAAATAAATACAATGCCAGCCTAATTTGAACCGGCAACTTACAAGCTGATCCCGAAACGCTACTAAATCACTCGTACCAAGAACCGGCAGACTCGGCACCTCGGCAAAAAATTGCATATATAACGCATTTAATGTGAGGAGTTGCACTTAAAAATCATATGTAAAGGGTATAATTTAAAATTTGTTCTAAATCTGTCGAAATGTTCGGGGCATAAGTCATCCAGCATGTGTGAGATAAGATTGTGTTTTTGATACTTTACACGCACTGAAAATTACTAAGTATCAACTCAACATTTACATAAGATTAAATTCTTATACAATAATGTCCTTTGTCTTTACTGAATATTTCACATTCTTTCTATAATGTGTAATTTTTACTACACAAGTTTTTTTTTAAATTGTGACTCGACATATGACACCACCCCGCTTGATGGTAAGCCGAAGTGTGGTCCATGAATGAATGTCACTGCTACCACAATTCAATAACTGTGAGTAGCAATCACATCCACTATGCCGGCCTAGATGGAACCGGAAACTTACAAGCTGATCCCGAAACGTGACCAAATCACTTCACGGTCTGTATACTTGTAAGTGGTGGTACTACCCTAGATCGGCAGACTGGGTACCACTGCCTACCACTCTTTTATAACCAGACCCGAAGCAAATATCTGTCTCTTTTTTTTTATTAACAAATATTTGCAATATTTAACATTATTAAATATTACAAATAAAAGCTATGAAACAAATATTTAGCTATGAAACAAATATTTATATAAGTCAATATTTGTTTAAGAAATAATGTGTCCATTAACTATTAGAGCCCGACAGATAAAAAGAACGCTGGATTTCAAGCCGCGCAGTAAGTTGTTTTGTTACCCACTTACTTTCGGTTTTACGAATGTGTGTAAATATTAAAATATTATCAATTTTGTGCACGACTCTATATATTGTATGCGCGGACTTGCTTTTGTCGTCAAGCGCTCTTATAATCTGCCGATTCTTATACTGCGCAGCTTGAAAGTCAGCGCTCTTTTTTCTGCCGGGTTATATACTACGGAGAATGTTCCGAGAACATGTTTAACTTTGTTACGAGTAATACCCAGAGTAAAAAGACGAGCACAGGTCAAGGTATCGTCGAACCTCATAGCTAATTTAATAATATATTTTGATTTAATTGAATTGTCAAATCAATCAAATTGTCATGCCTATTTCCCATAGGGATAGGCAGAGCCAATGGAGCCACGATCCTGACACAACTCCCTCGCTTCCTTCACATTCACAATTTTTTTCATACACGCTCTATGGTTATGGGCACTAGGCAACCTAGCTTTCTTGAGGATGTCTCCGATTTGGTCGGAAAACACCCTTCTGGGCCTGCCTTGTTTAACGCATCCATCAACATCAGATTTATAAATTGGATTCGTCTATCTACTTTCACTCACCCTTTCCACGTGCCAAAACCATCAAAGCATCCCTTTGTCAATCCTTTCAAACCACATCTATCGCGCAAAAAATCTATACTTGTTGTAATTTAATTAGTATACCTATATAGTATATGTTGTACCCATATAGTATACCTATATAGTGGTATGTTTAAACGCGGTTTGTGTCACTTACGAGTCTCGTACCATTAATGCATGTTCCGCGCGTACATGTACCATTAGCACCTACTATTTAACCTCTACCACCACATTGCACAAACCAACACCGTGCATCTGCTGTACGGCAATACGGCTAACGTACTCGTAAACTATAGACGGCAACCAACAAATCGTACACTTATACTTTTAAGTGGTGGCACTATCCCGAATCGGCCTAAAAACCAGACCCTACCAGACTAAGGTAATAAAAGTAAAGAAATAAATCTTAAACAAAATAAATAGAAACACAACATCAATCCGAATGAATAAGAAATAAGGCAGAAAAGCTGCACCGCACTTATTCTATGGGGAAAGCATGAGGGTTAGTTATAAATGGAGGCAATAAACGGCCGATCTAAATAAATAGCAAGCAAGTATTACGAACAAAGCGCGCAGAAAATGTTGCAAGCAGAAGGATTTTATAGTAGATGTTTAAATACACAGCAAAAAGAACTAAATAGAAAAAACAAATTTATAGATGTCGTATTTAACGTTGTAAAACAAGACGCTATGTATAAAACAAATAAACAACCTTTGCGTTTATAAAATAGTTTCATCTGCAACGCCTAGGATAACGATCCTAAAGATTGCATCCACTATAAATAAGAATGGATTTCGTATTAAGATTTACTGCTGATGTAACTGCAAACACACTCGTAATAATTCCACATAAACAGACAGCTCGTGATTTTAAAACAAACAAAAAAATGCATTATTGTTGTGGCGCCATTCTCGTCAAAAATGGGCGCCAATTTAATTGATGTCAACGAAATGTCCAATTGCGTGATCATGTCAAATATGTGCCATTCGCCATTAAAATTACTTACATTGTTTAAAATTGTGTCACGCCGTGGGTGTCCCTCAGACAGGGCTCGTTGGCAATCATCTAAAGTTGGAATGGTTTTCACAAACGAACATAAGTATTCAAATTACACGAAGGCGATAAATACTATAGTATTTTCTGAGCAGGAAATATTAAACTGGGTATCTGTGCCGAAGTATTGGTGATATTTTAAATGAACGGGTGTGATAATTTGGCAAGGAAAGCAGCACCGGTGAAAATTAATACAATAGTATTTTGGTCGTAATTCAAGATCTCGTGCTGTTAATTTTCGACACCCGGCTGATGATCGAATGCGCGTTCAATACGAGTTTTCGGCACATAAAAATCATGAACAATCCATTACGTGTAATATATTAAATATAAGTTAACAGTTAAAGCCTGCTGTTGTTATGAGGATTTGTGAACACATTAATCTGTTGAAATATTTAATCTTAAAATGATGTGTGATATTGTGAAAGCAACATGCTATGTCATGATGGTAAATAAATCATATTGGGATCATAAGAAATTCTTATTTCTATCACTGTTTATAATCACAATATTATTATTTTTTAAAGGACAGTTTATATGGGGACTTGGGCTTAATTGTATTAACAGTTCCATATACATTTTAAAATAGTTTAATGTATGAAGATTACAATGTAATTGGAATATATCCTTTATTATACATATTTTAGGTGTGCAAAATGATTAAGCAGAACTGTTAATATGGCGTGTCTTTGTGATTGACAGACGATACAAAATCCATATGTTATTTTCCAAATAACTCAATTGCACAGCAATTAAAAGCAAAATTGTTATTAACTTTATCAATACAAATATCGAAACTACCATTTATATATTTTTTTATCATTCGACATTACAAAAGTAGTACATAAATGTTATAAATTAAATACATTTTAACTAAGATGAAAATAAGTTTAATTCTTTGTATGACATGACACAAGTGACAATTAGTTTTTTTATAAGCAATTGATATAACATTCCTCCCGTCATGCGATTTCTTCGATCAACCGTCTTGGAGGCCTGCGGATGCGCTCACTGCGTCGTAAAACGGGAGTTTGATGGTTTGATGTTCCATAGGCTGGTGGTGAAGCTGGTGGTGAAACTGGTGCTTCTGTGTCCAATGCTGCGGATGATGATGACGATGGTGGTACTTGTGATTCCGTTTGTTCGTTCGTTATGTTTCCAGTACTTATCGGTGATTGTAGCTTGATGTGATCTGCATGACGTCTTCTCTCCACCCCATCTGGAGTTTGCACAGTATAAGAATAGCGGTGTTTTCTTGCTGCTATAACAGCTGGTTTCCAATGCGAATCAAGTTTGGTTTTTATGAAAACCTTGTCGCCTGCTTTATATGTAGGTGTTAAATGATCACTGTTGATATTGGCTTCGACTTGTTTGTGTTCTAGTGATCGTCTTACATTCGGACGCACGTTATCAAGGAGACAATTCAAACGACGTCCGAACATCATTTGAGCCGGGGACTTCTCTGTGGTATTGTGTGGAGTATTCCGGTATGTGAACAGGAAATTATTTAGTCTTTGTGTTATATTTTGTCTATCGTTTGAACTTGCGGACATTCTAGTTTTAAAAGTGCGGACTAAGCGCTCCGCTAGACCATTGGTGCGTGGATGATATGGTGATGAGGTCACATGTGATATTCCTCTTGTCTTGCAATAGTTTTTAAACATGTCAGATGTAAACTGTGGCCCATTATCGGACACGATAATTTCTGGTAAACCAAAGGTCGTAAAAATGTCGTCAAGGCTATCACATAGTTTGGTTGTTGTAATGTTGATCATGGGCTTAACTTCAATCCATTTAGACAGTGCATCGGAAAGGACTAGCCAATATTTGGCCTCAAATGGTCCAGCAAAATCCACATGTAGTCTTTCCCAAACTTTATTTGGTATGGACCATGAAAACACTGGTAGTTCTGGGTTGTTCGGCCTGTTCTCTTGGCATTTTCCACAATGTTTCACAAATGCATCAATGTCTTCTTCTAAGGAAGGCCACCAAACGTAAAATCTCGCTAGGGCTCTCATTGCTGATATACCTGGATGGCCTCGATGTAAGTATTTCAGAATGTCGGTGCGTAGTGTTCGTGGTATGACGATTCTGCCCTGCCACATTATAATTTTGTTCTCAATGGACAGTTCTTCACGTTTTCTGTAGTATGGTTTAAGATCCACTTTATCGTAATTGTAAAAATTCCAATCTGTGTTCATACATTGATAGACTTGTTTTAATAATGGATCATCTTTCGTATGTTGTCTTATGCAGTCCTCTGTTAATACTAGATCATTAAATTGTTGTGCTTGATATTTGCAGTCAATCCTAAAAATTTTATGTTCAAGTTCTGAGAGTTTCTCTGTAGGATTTGGCATTCTCGATAGGTAATCAGCTATTATGTTGTGTTCGCCCTTTCTGTAAATAATGTCGTAATCATAAGCCCCAATCAATAAAGCCCACCTTACTAAGCGATTATTGACAATTTTTGGCAAGGCCCGTTTTGTTCCAAGAATATGTATAAGAGGCTTGTGGTCAGTTATTAATGTAAATTTGGTTCCTCGCAGGTATTGATCAAATTTCTTTATACCGAAGAGTATGGCTAATGCCTCACGATCGATGACGGAATATCGGCTCTCTGCATCTTTTAGTTTTCTTGACGCAAATGATATTGGTTGTTCGTCGTTGTTGTTTTTATGAAATAATACAGCGCCCAATCCTTTCTCAGAAGCGTCACAAGCTAAGAAGATTTGACGTTGTGTGTCAAATGCTATGAGTGGTTTCGACTTAGCAATGCACATTTTTGCCTGTTTGAAAATATCGTCTTCATGTTTGCTCCATCGCCATGTCGTGCCTTTACCAGTTAATGTATGTAGATCTGAACAAATGCTGTGAAGGTGTGGAATGAAACGCTCGTAAAAATTAATTAGGCCAAGAAATGATCTAAGTTCTTTAGTGTTAGTGGGTGCGATTGCCTTTGTTATTGCTTCTATCTTAGATGTTGACGGCCTTACGCCGTGTTTATCAATTGTGTGACCCAAATATTCAATTTCAGTTTGTAAGAATGTGCATTTCTTTAGGTTAACTTTTAGTCCAGCTTTATGCAATTTATCAAAAACTATCGCTAGTGTTTTGATATGTTCCATGTCGTTCTTGCCCGTTATTGCAATGTCATCAAAATAAACAGCTACGTTAGGTATGTTGTGAAGGAGTTGATCGAGATAATGCTGAAAAATTGCTGGTGCTGTCGTGATCCCAAAAGGCATTCTATTGTATTGGTAAAAACCTTGATGTGTCGATATTGTTAGAAATTTCTTTGAATCTGGAGCTATCTCAAACTGTAAATAGGCATCCTTAAGATCGATTTTAGAATATTTATCCCCGTATGCTAAATTTTGTCGTAATTGATCAAATAATGGAACTGGATATGTGTGTGAAATCAGTATAGGGTTAATAGTAATGCGATAATCGCCACAAATTCTTATTTGTCCATTAGTTTTTACCACATTGACAGTGGGTGTTGCCCATTCAACTGGTGTTATGTTTGGATCAATTTTCGTTACTATGCCTTCATTTACTAGTCGTTCTAATTCTATCTCCACGTTCTTCTTCATGCTAAATTTAATAGGTCTTGCAGCTAAATGTTTGGGTTCTGTGTTAGGTTTAATGTGAATGTTAACTTGATAATCTTTTACTTTTCCAAGTTTGTTGTCAAATAATTCTTTATGTTGTTCTAGTATCTTTTCTAGGGTTAAGTTGGCATTGTTGTTGTCTCTGATTGAATAGACTTGTTGAGGAAAACGCATTCCAAACTTCTCACTCCAATGAAGTCCGAAAAGCATAGGGTGAGCGTCTCTAATTACTACAATTGGTAGAGTCTTCGTTACACCTTGTAATGTTACTGATACGTTAGTTAACCCTTCTGGTTTTAATTTGTTGTCACCGTAAGCATGCAGTGTAGGGCCTTCTTTTAACGTTGGTGCTCCAATTTTATGCCAAAACTTTGAACTTATGATAGAATACATTGAACCAGGGTCCCAATCCATTGTACATTTTGTATCGTTAATCATTACATCGATCTTCTTACATCGTAATGCTCCGTTTTTTATTTTGTTTACGTAAATGTCGTCTTCGTCATCGGTTTCGTTAATGCTGTTTGATTGACTCGTTGGTGGTCTATTTTCCTTCACCCTATTCAATTTATACCTCTTTTGTTGGTTATCTTGTCCACGGTAATTATTTCTAGGAAATACTAAGTAGGCTTTACCTGTTTTAATACAACAGTCTTCAAAATGACCTACTATTCCGCACTCGTTACATGTATGGTTCCTAGCCGTACATTTTTCTGTTTTACATAGGCCATCATTGCCGCATCGTTTACATTGCCTTGGTTTTAGTTTACGCGGGCTCTTGCTCCTTCTAGGTTTGTTAACAGTTTTCGTTTCTTTGTTAATTCTGTATATGTTTATATCTGTGTTGTCTCGTTCAGCTAGTTCTCTAGATTGTGCTAATGCAAAAATTTGTTCAAACGTTACTTCTGTTGTATCTCCCTCATTGTTTCTCTCGAGTAAATCTGGCCATTTTTGTTTTAAATCAGTTTGTAATTGATTATGGTTGAGTCCAGTAGCAAACCTGTCTCGTAGTTGGCGTTCAAGCATATCACCTTTGTATCCACAATCCTTGCTTAATTCTTTTAATTTATTTGCGTAATGTTCCATAGATTCATTTGTTTCCCGAATTCTAATCCAAAAATCTGTTAATGCTTTGAATCTGGTCTTTTTGATCGAATAAATGTTTGTCAGTTTGGTTTTAATTTCGTCATAGGTTTTATTTTCAAAAGTTGGTGTAAATGCTACCTTAAGTTCATGATACACGTCGGGTGTCAGGCTATTGAAGAATAATGACTTTTGTATTGGTTTACATTCATCACCCCATATATGACATTTTGCTTCGAAGTAATCGATAAAGTTTTCCGCCGAGGTCGTTTCAGGGTTAAATTTTTCACAATGAAAATTCTTTATAATGTGTTGTTTGTATGAATCTTTAGCGGAATCGTTCGTTGTAGATGCGGTAGACGCAGATATTTGATTTTGTACTAACAGTTGTAGGAGTTGTGTGATTTGTTGTTGTTGTACTTGTTGCTGATGCAGGAACTCTGCAAGTTGTTCTGTGTTCATTTTTCTCTTTTAAATTCTCGTTGCCACAATGTTATAAATTAAATACATTTTAACTAAGATGAAAATAAGTTTAATTCTTTGTATGACATGACACAAGTGACAATTAGTTTTTTTATAAGCAATTGATATAACAATAAAAGCCCAAAATGAATGATGCCCTTTACAATAGTTATTGAGGTCTTAAGGAAATCGTGTTCCTAAGTATGTGTATTTGAAATTCAGCACCATTGCTGGTAGAATAATATACCAAAATATAGAGAAACATCGGATCACTGTCTCTACTTTACATTTACATTTCAATATCAAAGTGGACCGTGAAATAGTAAATACAAAGAATTTGGAAAGAAGTCTTAAGTCCAAATTCTTTTAGTGAATACTCTCGCAAACCAGGACCTTTCAGTTCAAAACCACTTGCTAGTATAGTATCTATATGTATGATACGAGCACATAGCTAAGTATAGAAACATCTAAAAATCAATCAATCATATTGTCACGCCTTTTTACCACAGGTATAGACAGAGACAATAGACTGCCACTTGTTACGATCCTGGAATAACTTCCTTGCCTCTCTTACATCTACATCTCACATACTTAAGGCGACCGTGGTGTAGTGGCAGTGTAACGGTTATGAAAACCGAGATCACGAGTTAGAAACCACTCACCGGTACCAATGTATCTTTGATATATGTACTTTAGTTGTTTTGTTTCTATGCATTTTAGTAGCTTAGTACAGATCTTCATACAAGCTCCTACGGTAATGGGCTTAAGTCTAGGCAACCCAGCTTTCTTGAGGAAGCCTCCGATTTGATAGGAAAACACCCTCATGAATACTATTATAACTTATAAACTTTAAATAAGCTAATTTATTAGGTTACAAGGCAAATATCAATTGACCTTAAAGCGAGCAAGTTTCCTATAAAACTAATAACGATGGACATGATCTTTACCCGGTAGATTGACCAATTTTACCAAGAAACGATCTTAAAAGTGGACCCCACAGCATCATAACTGTACCAACCATATTGCAATAACTTACTATAGACGGCTTGCTGGATTACAATAATTTAGTCCGTTCTATCCCTTTGTTCTTTTAATCTATAACTACACCGACCTTCTTTTTTTAAGGCAGATTAAACTTGTGTAAATTATATATCATGCTAAATAATCAATCAATCAAATTGTCACGCCTTTTTCCCACAGAGATAGGCAGAGACAATGGAGCGCCACTTAACGCAATCCTGACACAACTACCTCATATCAACTATTATTTTTATACAATCACTACGATTATGGAGCACCAAGAGCGCCGACGTCTGAAAAAAAACCTAGTCAGTTCACAGCTGCCTCAGTCGCCGACACTATGCCGACTAAAAAATAAGTATTAATATATATGTAAGTATAAAATATTTTTATTTATATATAGATACTTATTTGACTCGTTTTTTTCAGTCAACGGCGCTCTTGGACTACTATTATGCTTACCGACAGGTCAGATGTCCATTTTCAAAATATCGTTTTTTACTGGTATAAAGACGAGGTAGGAACACGGTTGATTATCATTATCCATATTGGCATTGAGTTAGGCTTAAGTGTAAGTGAATGTAAGAGGACAAAACTTTTTATTTTTTTCCTTATAAAGCTCATCATATCCTTTAAGGCATATTAAAGTCAATAAACAGAATACTTTACGACATTTCTCGTTTGCTACGACTCACCGCATCCTCCATTCTCTTCAGCTCCTTAGGGTGACAACAGATTTATCCACTTTGACAGTTTTGTAAAATGATAGTATTTTCTTAGATTTTGCGCGAACATTGATTAATGAATTAAACAAATTTTATGCAGCTTACTATCGCGTTTATTTTGCTTTTGATTTTAATTTTTTTTATTATTCCGACGTTTCGAGAGCTTTGCAGCCATCGTGGTCACGGTTGAGACTGAGGTCGTGCTATTGGTTGATGCTGTTATTGTTTCCAAAACTCTAACAGCATAAAATTTGTTTAATTCATTATTCAATGTTCGCGCAAAATCTAAGTGTTTGTACAAGTGTTCAAGTAATACCTACCTTTAAAAAAAACTAAAAATCGTATGATACACGTCATCCACATGAAAAAGTCCTTTGGGGCGGCATAGTGACAGCAACAGCCGTATACTGAGTCGATTTATTCAGTCGTCGCATCAAGATCGTCGTGAAAGTCGAGATCAGGGGCCAACCACGTATCTTCAATGGGAATGACGATGAAATTCATTCTCATTTGTCAAAAAGTTACGCGGTCGCTGTGTTTAAAACAACCATTAGTCATTCAGACAATGAGTTAATGAAAATGAACATCGATTCTTAGTGTGGCGCAGTCACAATTTTAATTTTAAAGCTCATTATTGGAGTTTATCGTTCACAACAAAACCCATTCTCATTGAGTTTCGCAGTCGGTCCGCAGAAGTCGCGTCTCAATATAAAAGATATCCATAGTGTACAGACACCTTAGCATTGTCAGAGTGGAATTTGACCGTGGCAATTTGTTGTGGATAAACAATGAGTCGTGATCGTCTACACCCCTCCCCTCCCGATAGCAGGCCCTCTCCTGGAGGAGGCACCGAATTTACGACCTAACTGTTAAAGAGTCCTATTGCCTCTATTCATAGTTAGGTACAGTAAGGCACAACACAAGTTTATATACTAATAATATAGATATGTAATACTAATAATATAGTATATACTAATAATATAGTTATACTTGTGTCAAGAGTGGTAGGCAGTGGTACCCCCAGTCTGCCGATCCGCGGTAGTACCACCACTTACAAGTAAACAGACCGTGAAGTGATTTGGTCGCGTTTCGGAATCAACTTGTAAGTTGCTGGTCCAACTAGGCCGGCATAGTGGATGTGATTGCTACTTACAGTTATTGAATTGTAGTAGCAGTGACATTCATTCATGGACCACACTTTAGCTTAACATCAAGCGGGGTGCTGTCATATGTCGAGTCACAATAAAAAAAGGATAAAATAAAAAAATGTCGCAAAGTCAGTGGCGTACCGATCGGATAGGATGCGCCTCTTCATAAGTTACCTAAATGTAAAATACACATATATGTACCTACACTTAATAAAACATATAAGATATTCTTAAATTAAGCTTCCGCCATCCTTTGGACATATCTGGAAGAAACCAAGCAAAAACTCTCTAACTAGAACTGATTTTTCCTTGGTTTATTAATATCTTTAAGGATTGTTATTTGCATGGCGCCCCTTTGAATGGCGCCCAGAGCACGTGCCCTACCTGCCACACTATCGTTAATTGGCGCAAAGTAACATTTAGTGGTCATTTGCCTAGTTTGCAGAACCTACTTCGGTACGAATGTAATGTCTTTGTAGGCATTACTAAAAATCCTGCAATCAACATATCAATAAGTAAATTCGTTGATTGGTTACCTGCAAGAATACCAAATAGCAACGCGATTTCACTCCTTTTTGTCGCCTAATGTATTAAAGTAATCCCTCTAGTCCCTCAGAGGCTAGAGTGCGGTTCATGAATAGAGGAGACTGCTACTCGTACTCTACTAACTCAGTTCAGAATGCAAGTAGCAACCGGCAACAGACAAGCTGATCCCGAAACACGACTGGGCATCGATGTATCGATCCGACTAGGTAACTTAAACGTCTGTTTCCTCTAGGGTTACATTTTCCTCGGACTTTTTCCAAAAAAGCGTTTTATTTTTCTCACTCTAATGAAGTAACATTAAAATTGTCTTATGAAAGTTTTGTGAATCATGCAAAAACGTTTAGAAATTACAGATTTATGTTCACATTCGAAACACAAATTATGTTGCACACATATTAAAAGACATTATGAAGCATAAGATCATACAATTCTTTGCCGGCTGACAGGCCAATGCAATATATTTTGTGAATTCAATCAACAATTTTGTTTCTAGAGGTCTTCGTTAATTTTCACTCAGATTTGTGAGTATTCCTGGGAACTTAACTTATCACATTAAAAAAAACCTGGGAAATCCGAGAATTCGCAAAAAATTTCCCGGTTCCTAACCCTAGTTTCCTCTATCGGCAGATGCACAAATGACCCCTGGCTGTACCATTCAATAAAAAGTACATATTTATGTGGCTTACTATACCACTAGCGGTTATAAAACGCGAAATTGGCGTTTCACTGAGCTCTTGTTAGAACAGAGCTGCAAATGAGCACAATAAAATTGTTCCTTCTATTTGTTTCCCTTATAAAATGGTTGTAAAATTGAGTTTATATTGAAATATATAATTGTATTGTATATGAATAAAACAATTTTTTATGCGGCATACTATCGCGTTTATTTTGATTTTGATTATACAATTTTATTTTATTATTCCGACGTTTCGAGAGCTTTGCAGCCATCGTGGTCACGGAGAGACTGAGGTGTTGGTCATGTATTGTAAATGTTAAGGCGACCGTGGCGTGGTCTAGTGATTTTCTTTTTGAGGTCTGATTGTCTCAACACGAAATCTGACCTTAACTTGCCCGATAAGGTAAGGGGAGGTCCAAGAGCACTGACGACTAAAAAATCTGGTTTTTTAACGTTTGCCTCAGTCGCCGTTACTTTGCTGGCCACAGGTGCTTTTCCACGCTTGAAGGATCTATGATTATGATGAAGAGAACACATGTACTAGTAAAACATTGAAGCACTAAAGACACGTTGCGCTGAACCATTTAGTTTAACTACCGGCACAGACTACCGATCTTTTTTTTTATTGCAAGAGGAGGGCTAAGAGTGACGACCACTGTAAAAACCGAGTTAGTTCCCGGCTGCCTCAGTTGCCGCCATTATGCCGGCCTAAGGTGCTTCTTCAGGCATCGCTTTAAGAATACAAATTTAAAAAAATCTTCCTAAAACATCATTGCTTGCCGGTATCAATATAATACCTTTGATATACTATTGTACTTTGGTCGTCCTGTTTCTATAATACAAGCCCATTTAGTAGCTCAGTATAGAGTTTGTACACTACCCCGTATCGGCAGACTGGTCAAATGTTTACCAACTGTCTGCCTATCCTTATCTCATCCAGAAAGCGAGTCTATACTCTGCCTTACTAGAGTTAGTAGCTATAAATGTAAGTAATATTTTAATATAGATAATAATACTGACAGTGAATCGGACGTGGATTGAGAGCGAACAGAAACAAACACCTGTAGGCAAAGAGCGGACGATCCGCGCACGCGCAGTTGAACAGGTGCTTATGATTTATATTCCGGAACAGCCATTGTCTTGTCACAACACAGAGGCCAAGCCGCGCAAAGTTATGCCCCTAATGCTGTGTGTTTTAGATAAACAAAACAAAACCGTTGCCATCGAAATGTAAGTACTTACCATAGATTTAGTTTATGGTCTGTGGTTCTTTACTGGGATGCTCGCTGGTTTTTTTGGTTTCAGGAATGCTTTTTTTTATTTTTAAAATCTATGGTTTTTATGAATTAAACAAATTTTATGCAGCTTACTATCGCGTTTATTTTGGTTTAGATTTTACAATTTTTTTATTATTCCGTGACCACGATGGCTGCAAAGCTCTCGAAACGTCGGAATAATAAAAAAATGTGTAAAAACTAAACCAAAATAAACGCGATAGTAAGCCGCATAAAATTTGTTTAATTCATTAATCAATGTTCGCGCAAAATCTAAGAAAATACTATCTATGGTTTTTATTTAAAAATGGTTTCGTCGATGAAGTAAATAATGTATATATTAAAGTGTATAAAGTATTTATTCCCTATCGAACAATTGTTGATATTTTATTGAAATTTATGGCAAAATTAATCCCCGTGGGAAAAAGACGTGACAATTGATTGATAAATTTTAAATTTATTTAAATTTTAAAAATAAATCATCGTCGATTTATTTTATTTTTATTTATATATTGTGACGTGATTTCTTTTTGCCTGATGATAAGCAAGGGGAAGACCAAGAGGGTCGACGACTATAATAACTGATCCAGTCATGGTTGACGTCCAGGGTATATAGGATAAACGGTATCACGGGAGGAAGAGGTTAAAGAGTTCCTTAGAACATTCTCCGTGGGTTATGAGGACGCATATTTTAGCCGTCAAAAATAAATACCTATCAGAGCATAGAATAATGATTGGACGTAGCGACTAAGACCAATCTTTAGATTGAGGTTACGAGTAAAATCAGTTCGATGAGCTAAGATAACTATTTCATTAGATATTGATTTCTTTTCACTAAGAGGTTTGGTGCATTCCATTTCCCTTAACGATATATACAGAAGTTACTAGCCTAAAATATCGTACATAAAGAGAAATGCAAATTATTTTTAATTGCTTGCTGGTAGAAAGTGGGTGAACATGAAACGGGCCGAGCGAATCAGTTTGATTCTTGTCGAAATAATGACGAGGCGGCGATGGTTGGTGTCGACAAAGCCTTTGACGGGTGGACGCCTGGCGTGCACCACGATTTACTTTCTACCTCCCTTTTAATTTTCGACAATCCCTCTCTATAATTGTCGATAAAAGAACTGGTATTTTTTCACCAACATTTAATAGAATTGATACATTGACTTCGTACACGTCACGAAACGAGTCAACATAATTTTGGCTGGCATAGTGACGGCGACTGAGGCAACCGTAAGTTGAATCGGTTTTCTCAGTCGTCGATGCTCGATTTGACTTACTTTTGCTTAACAACAAGCAAGTCAAAGTCAGATATCGAGTACCAATAAAAAAAAAACAATCAGGCCGAAAACTAAAAAAAATATCTATTTTAATCCTCTTTGTTTTAAAATAGTAGTTATATGAACTTATATGTTATAGTCAAAGGTCGATTTGCAGTTTCTTTCCGGAATGACTGGCTTATCCTAGGTTTGACCAAAGCCTTTGACTGGAGTATTTTTAGACAAATCTAGAGTTCATAACATTTTAGTCAAACGTTGAAAGTAAAATAATCTGTTATGGGCTTTGCCTAGTCGATCCTAGAAGCGACTGGCAAACTCGGTTAAACGTCGATCTGTACTGCACTACTAACGTGTAGTTTCGAAGATGTGTCCGACGTTTTAGCCTCTACCACACAGGCGCGTTATTATAGGTCGATAATACCGGATGCGTTATTGCGATAATGCATCCCGATTTCTTGCACACAACTGCGTCCTACTTCTATTGCGTCGTTATTATCGTGTAACTTCGAGCCGTCCTAATACATATTGTACTATTTATTTATTTATAAACTCTTTATTGCACAAAAATAAGGTACATAGGCGAGCTTAATACCTTAGGCATTATCTACCAGCAGCTGTACTAAAAACAGATATCGCAATAACGCATCCGGTATTATCGACCGATAATAACGCGCGTGTGTGGTAGCGGCTTTAACTGTCTCTAAGAGAAATCAGTGCAAGAGATTCTAAATTTGGGGGCCAAGGCTTTATAAAATGACACTACAATAAAAAATGCACTTCAAAATTATGTAAATGTAAAAGATCGAACGTAGTATGCAATTCTTAATGTCATAATGCCCCACCATAACCGCTAATAAAAACTGCAAAAAGATAATGAAAAATATTGGCCGCAAATATCCAAGAAGACGTGATAAAGCACATCTATCTTATACTTATCACGCACAAAATAAATAACGCTAATGTAACGTACGGCATAATAAAAACTATTGAACGTATGGCTGCGAGTTGTAATCCACAATCAATATTCAATAAATCCGTGGCGGCAGTGTTCCGTGATCGTGGGCGGCGATCGAGCATCGACCCATTTGTTTTACTTAACCCATAATACTCTTATCCATGTGACCATGTGATATGTGCCTTCTTGATACGTAGGTAATGTTTATTGGTGGTCCTTTTCCTGGATATAGAATATGAATCATTGTATTTTTATAAAACCTTTCTGATCATGACACCAGATTTCCAAGACAATGAAGTCGGATTTATTCACTACCTACTACTCGTAGATATTTACTAACCAAATCCTTATGAGAAAATTCTTATCGGTATTCTAATCAAAATAATTTTAAATCACAGGGTTAAGTAAGTCTGTTTATGCTGTCGCCGCAACTCTTAGCCATTGCCTTTGTTCACCATGAGGCAAGTCGATGTGAGTTTGAATAGATATTATGGCTTTAATTAGATATCCATATCTCCTAATTATAAGCTAATAATGGTGTCGATTCTCTTGGCACATTCACTAACTTAACCTAAATTTTTAACTTTTTAATTATAAGTAATTTTAGCGTAAACGCAATTCTCTTGTTGTTCTATGTCTAATTCGAACCTAATTTACGCAAATGTCAATTTTAAGATGACATGCTTAAATTATTGCCAACGTAAAATTTATATATTTAAAAAATAATATGAAATAATAAGAAAGTTATATAATTATTATTAATAAGTAAGTAATAATGTACCATATTGAATGTTATAATGGTTTGAGTAAATAAAAACTTTATTTCACGTTAATAAAAATAGAAAAAACTTTGTACTTTTGTAAACGTAACACAATTAATTTCCGAACGCATCTTGTTGGATAGATGAGTTTTGGCGGTAATTACAGGAGACAGATTTTAATTATTTGTAATACTTGTGTTTCATGAATTTATTTGTATAATGATGGTGAAATAGTTATTAAGTAAATGTTATACAGTATAATGACAAGTAATCTAATCCTGTGATACGTGTTTTTTTATGTTCCCTCCCAGACTTCTTCAGATAAACTTTAAAATCGAAATAATTTAAGTTACCGGTTCCAACTAGGCCAGCATAGAGGATTCGACTACTACTTTTAGTTATTTAAAAGTAGTAGCAGTCACCCCCATTCATAGATCGCACTCCAGTTTAATATCAGATTGAATGATGTCGTATGGCGAGCTACTATAAATAAAAATACACAAATCACCTTATTTTACCTTTCGGCATTTTCAGTTAGAGCATTAACCACATAATTACTCATATTTCTCATTAAGAATTAATTTTTTTAGGTTAAGCGGGACCTAAAATGGTGTCGTCTAATCTTAAACAAATTTAGTTTGACGTTTCTAATTTGACACCTAAAATTGGTACAACAGAATAGGAAAACAGCCTAAAATTCTAAGTTAAGTAACTAAACTAACTTTTAGGCCTGTCAAAGCTTTGACAGCTCTAAATTAAGACTAATATGGGACACACAGAATAGCGAAAGTCCTTTGACAGGTCTAAATTATTTTTAGGAGGATTTTAGGATAATCGTGTGCCAAGAGAATTGACACCAATAAATACCTATAAAGGAAACCGTGGTGTAGTGGCAGTACAATGGTCACGCAAACCGAGAGCACGAGTTCAAAACCACTTGCCGGCACGTATATTTTTCATTTTGACTAGACATCTATCTGCCTGATGGTAAGCATGGGAAGCGCCAACGAATGAAAAACCTGACATAGTTCACATATGCCTAGGTAACGACCACTATGCCGGCCACAAACTCTTTTATACAATATAGTTTTGTTTTCTGTTTCTATGATACAATATTAAGCTACACTTAAGGAACTTAATATAGAAATGTAAATAATAAATATATAATATTTTCTTAGATTTTTCGTGAACATTGATTAATGCATTAAAAAATTGCCAAACCGGGAACAGAAGAACATAATCAAAACATCAAACGGGGTAGTTTTGGAAACAATAACAGCATCAATAGGACGACCAACACCTCAGTCTCTCCGTGACCACGACGCGATGGCTGCAAAGCTCTCGAAAAGTCGGAATAATGAAATAAATTGTAAAATCAAAACCAAAATAAGCGTAATAGTAAGCCGCAATTTTTTTTTAATTCATTAACAATAAAATAAGAAAAAGTAGTATAAATACTTGCCGGTATCAATGTATCTTTGATATTATGTTCTATGGTCGCGTAGTTCTATGATACAAGAACGTTTATCAGCTTAGTATAGAAATGTAAATAAATCTCTAGTTTTTTTTTAATTGTAAATCTTTCGTTAATATTACAAGTACATAGGTAAGAGTAAACGATTGAATAGTTGAGACCAGAGTCCTTGTACTCCTTGTATAATGCTAGACAGGATTATGTCAAGTTGCTGTATTGTAACAAAATCCAAGGTCTTCGAGATCGTTTTAAACGTGAAGTAGGTGTCACTGCACACATTTACAAGATTAAATCTTAAAAGCTTACATTTCACAAGCAATACTGTTTACAGCTAACAATAGAAGCGTAAATAGGCAGCGGCCATTTCATCATTACGCCATTTTGAATGCAAAATCTATGACAATTAGTAAACATTAACAGGTTCTGCGAATGTTTTACTTCGATACACAGCGACTTTTACTTTACGTTACTTTTAGCTACAATTACCACCTGAACAATGAGGTTATTTATTGATTCGCAAAATCTGACCTCGACTTGCCTGACTGTGAGGGGAAGTCAAAGAGCGCCGACGACTGAAAATAAAGTTTCAGTTTACAGTTGCCTCAGTTTCCGGCCAAAAACTGTAGATATAAAATCTTACTAAGTTTTAAAAATAAATGTATTTTTTTCTTCTTTTTGCTTATTCAATTAATCCAACTCAATTTTTCTTTTACTTTTATTGATAGTATAAAAGACACTAGATAGTTTAATTATAGTAATTAGTGTGCAATAAAATACTTATAAGTATTAACCGCCTTAATTCCCTCAAGGATAGACACTGACAACGGAACGCCATTGTCCACGATCCTGAGACAACCTCGCTCGCTTTCTTCACATCCACATATCTGTTTAATTATTTTTTTAAAACATTTCTATAGGCACTAAGCTACAAGAGTGCTTGTACCTTAGAAACAGGACAACTAAAGTATATAAATACCGGCAGATAAAAGGAGCGCTGGCACCAAGCTGCGCGGTAACTTGTTTTGTTACCCAATCACTTTGCGTTTGTCGAATGTAAATAATTTTAAAATAGCACGACAGAATAGATGACTTTTATCGCAGTCATCCAGCCAGAATCATAGCGTGCCTTGGCGGGGCCCCGTATAAAAAATTGTTTGAACAGACAAAAAATATTTTATATTAAGTTGGGCGCCCCCGTATAATAGATACGGCAGATACGCTCTTCCTCTTAGCCAATCCTTATGCGCGCAGCTCAAGTCAGCGCTATTTTATCTGCCGGGATCTATACAAAAATATATCGGTATAAGGCAAGTACATTGCAAAACCTACGGTCGCCCTTTTGAATATTCATTGCAAACTCTGTCGTTGAGTTCGGAAGTGTGCCTTATCAAAGCTTAGCTAACATAATACTTATTATTAACATCGTAATACATAATGTTGGGTAATAGCCGTTAAAGGTCACTTCAGTACTAAAGGTATCCTCTAATCATATGACTACAAAAGTCAATCATTAATCAAGCAGGTGTTATGTTTACAAACAATATTATCTATCTTTATTAAGTAAGACATAAAGCTGAGTAGCCTAGTGCCCATAATCGTAGAGCTTGAATGTAGCTTGTAATTCGTACGTATCTTATTCAATTGGCTAGAAAAATTCTCGTGATCGATATCAACTGCGACCAGGAATCGAACCCGGTGTCTCTCGCCTAACGCTACACAGCGCCTATATGCTCGCATCGAAATTTTCAACCTTTCGATCGTGCAGTTCTTTCACCGGCTGCCAAATGCAATACTTGCAAGCTCCACTTTGCAATTTAGATTGCTGCTGTCGATTAAAGGGTCTTTTTTCCCCTAAATCTAGTGCCCATAACCATAAGGCTTGTATGTAAAGAATTGTGGATGTGAAGGAAGCAAGGGAGTTGTGTCAGGAACGTGGCAAGTAGCGCTCCGTTGTCTCTGCCTATCCCTGTGGGAAAGAGGCGGCGTGACAATTTTATTGATTGTTTTAACAGACTAGCAGGCTTATAGAGCTTAGTAAGTCTATTTTTAAATCGGTTAACTGCCTCCGCCCCAATGACAATAGCTGGCAAACTGTTCCATCAGTCCACAACACGGTTGGTCATAAAATTATGAAATGGTAATACCACATCGCTCGAAGAACTGACAACCGATGGGGAAGAAAGGTTCTAGAATGGAGACCACAAACCGGAAGACGTAGAGTAAGTAGGCCTCCCACTAGGTGGACTGACAACATAGTGAAAGTCACGAGTAACTAGTAGATGCAACTGGCATCTTGTCGTTCGGAATGACGTTCTAAGGGAGAGGCCTATGGACGTCTTCTGGCTAATAATGATGATGATGAATAACTTGGCTAGATTTTTGCACAATTATAACATCATGTTCACCATTATTGTTTGAGATAAGTATTTAAATAAAACACATACAATAAAATGTTCTTTTTGTTCCTATTTTATTTTTGGTTTAATTTAAATGTAATACACATACAAGTTGTCAATCTTTTTATTGTGTCTTTACGCACCCCTGATGTTAAACTGGAGTGCGATCTATTAATGGAGGTAACTGCTACTACAATTCGATAATTGTAAGTAGCAGTCACATTCACTATGCCGGCCTAAAGATCTAATTGTGTAGTAGTTTAGTGCAATTTTTGCGTAAATTTTTAAACGCTGTTTGTATTTTTTTAATACGACCCGACATCTGACCTCGACTTGCCTGATGGACAGCAAACTTTTAATTACCGGTTGCCTCAGTGGCCGTTACTTTCTTTGGTCGGCACAGTGACAGCGACTGAGGCAGTCGTGAATCGAGACGGTATTTTTCAGTGGTCGGCACTCTTGGACCTCTATCACGATCAGGCATGTCAAGGTCAAATGTCGAGTCACAATGAAAGAACCATACATGTATTTTTTATTTTTTAGATTGTGGCAAGTGGCGCTCCATTTTCTCTGCCTATCCCGTGGGAATAAGGGATGTCAATTTGATTGATTGATTGATTGAATAATATTTACTATCAATACTCAATCACTTAACAACATAACAAAGTACCTTACTAGCTATTTAAGTTATTCTTATTTCCAAAAATATTTAAATTGCCCTGCCTGCAGGACCTAAAAAATGCCATTTGAATCTGTATTCCTTGTAGAATCGCTTGACACACACTCTACCTGATGTTAAACTAGAGTGCGTCCCACGAATGGAGGCGCATCCACTATGCCGGCTTTTGCAACCCTAATCCCGAAACGCGCTTCACGGTTTGTATACCCTGCAGATAAAAAGAGTGCTGACTTTTGAGCTGTGCAGTATAAGGATCGGCAGATTAGAGAGCTAATCAGCCTATCTATGTCAAGTCGTGCACATAATACCTAAAACTTTATCAATCAATCAAATTGTCACGCCTTTTTCCCACAGGGATAGGCAGAGACAATGAAGCGCTACTCGACAAATTTTATACAATTTTTTAATCTAAGTAGATAACAAAACAAGTTACTGCGCTTGTTTTTATTTTATCTGCTGGATGGTGGTATTACCCTGGATAAGACTGGGCAAATGGCTAGTAACCATCTGATTAGAACTCTTATTGTTACATTGTATCTTTTTAAATAAATAAAAATGAGTCAGCGCGTGACAGTGTTGTCCTGGAATAGTGTCTTACGCAGACCTTGTATCTTTAACTAACAGATTTATTTTGTTAAATAGTTTAAGTAAATACATATAATATTTAAATAAAAAAGTGGTAGGCAGTGGTGCCTAGTCCGCCAATCCAGGGTAGTACCACCACTTACACGTACACAGACAATGAAGTGGCGTTTCAGGATCAGCTTGTAAGTTGCCAGTTCCAACTAGGTTGGCATAGTAGATCTGACTCCTACTTGCTGTTATTTAACTGTAGTATTAGTTACCTCCATTCATACACTCCAGCTTAACAAGAGGCAGGGTGCTGTCGTTATGAAAAGTCACAATAAAAATATATATAAAAAAATACAAAATTATAAATAATTATTTATTATTACACGTAAAATTCCATATTTTAGGCTTAACAGTCCATACTTTAAATACATTATCTTTAATTATTGACCATTTTTCAATATAATCTTTAGATTTACTTTTCACCTCATCATACTTGGCTTCATCTATTTTAACATCACCTAATATACAATTTTTTAATTCTTCATTCTTTGCCAGGATTGTCATAAATCTCTGAAATAGTAATGATTTGCAAATTGACAACCTACCCTTTCCCTGGTGCAAATGCTTCTTGGTACAACCCCATTTGTATCCTTGGCCATGAGCAACTTCTTGTATACTGTAATAGAATGAATAAAATATTTATTTAATATATTATTATTTTTAATAATAATATGTCAATTAAGAATATGACTGGCAATTGCATAATTAAATAAATAAATATATTTGTATTTCTTAGTTGGAATACAAATATATTATTGGAATGAAAATAGTCAAGCAAACCAGGAGACCTTGGTTTGTAACCACTTGTCGACACCAATTATCTTTGATATATGTACTTTGGGTGTCCTATTTCTATGATATGAGTACAAGCATAATTAGTAGCTTAATATATAAATGTAACAATATAAATATGTTTATATAAATGAACTTACCTTAGTCTCAAACCAACCCATAGCAAACTTGCAGGAGCTGGTCTTAATGTCTCATTATATTTATCACCCACAAAACCCAATTCACATTGATAAAATTTAGGTAGACATTTCATTTTAATATCTGGATTGTCTCTATACAACAAGGCCCTCTGAAGAGTTTTTTTACAAAATCGTTCATCAGGGCCAAATATCAAATAACTCAAATATATTGGTTCCATTAATAACATGTTTATAAGACTCCCTTGTATACCCAGGTGTATCCAACGAGCAATTTTGTCACTACATGACACTGATAATGTTCTCTGTCCTCGGCCAGGTTTTGTACGAACTTGACCCAATAAGTGATAATTTACACCAGAGTACTTTGGATCCTGTTCAGCGTGAGGCAAGCATTTAGCACCAGTTCTGTGTATATCCTTGCTCTTGCACTCTGTTTGGTCTATCTCATTATGTTTTCGTTTAAGAGAAGTTACAATATCACCAATTACTTCATCATCACTCGCATCGGTCTTTGGTACAATTGACGCATCACCACATGGTAGTTTTGAAGAATATAAAGCAAATTTTATACCACTTTTTAACTTGCAAAGATTATTTTTTATTGTGAAAATAGAATCCTTTCCTTGATATGCATTATCTATGTTTTCGTAAAGATAGATTAAGAAACCTCTTCTAGCCATTACTTCCGCATGTAAATCGTTTAATATGTGTCCTTTAGGGCACATATTAATGGCGCCAATACATTTTGTACCAGTGCTAAGTGATATAATGTCGAATTTTGGGCTTTGGTGTATTTTTATTACTGCAGCCAAAATTGTATATTCTGAGGATGAGGGTTTACCATTTTTAGGTAATTGCTCATACATACTACTACATTCCCGCACTATAGTATCTATTACATTGTGTTTAATTTCACCTTCGTTAGAGTCATACATGTTAAAAATTTCAAGCACATCAATTTTTTATAAACGCACAAACGGTATGAAGTATTAAATAAATTATTTTAGACTAATAAACAGCAACAAAAAAAGTGCTCAAAATTTCTTTTGCTTTTTTTAGTTTAGTTCTACAATTCTGGGAAGGCAAAGGAAACATAGTCTATAAAGCCTAATCTTTATTAGCCGTTATGTCTTCACTGGAAATATATTTTATGAAATATATTATGAAAACACTTTATTGTTTCATCCATTACATTGGGGTGAAAACGATGATGGGTGATGGTTTTAGTAAAGCGGTGTATTTTTAAAAATTTAGTAAAAATACCTAACTAAATAACGCTTCCAACGGTGTTTTTAAGTCCGACAAGTTTCACAGATTTAATTACTTATACACTCGTTAAAGTTTTAAATGATTAATGAATGTTAATTTCACAATTACTATAAGTTAATTTTCAATAAACATAAGCTTTACAAATTATTAAGAGTTACACGATCTGTTACTTGCGGTACCCGCTAAAATTTATCCTTTTTTTGATCATTTATAAGCAAAGAAATCGAAGTTGCAATTTTAAATTATTTGTGAACTATTAAGGAAAAATAATAATGATAATAAATAATAATGGTGAAATTGTTCCCTTCACGAGTCCGTCAGAAGGGTTATAGTAAAGTTTTTCCACTGCTTTACTAATATCATTATCATCATCTTCATCCTGAAAGTTGTTTCATCTTTATTATTCATTTAATGAAAGCATAATAAATATTTTACAGAAACTAGGCAGTATGGACTAAGTTTTTTTTTTATTGTGACACGACATCTGACCTCGTCCCGCCTGATGATAAGCAAAAGGAAGTCCAAGAGTGGTGACGACTGAGAAAACCGGGTTTGTTCACGGCTGCCCCAGTCGCCGTCACTATGCCGGCCAAAGGTGCTTCTTCACGCATTGCTTGAAGGATCCAAGGTCATAGGATGGAGAGAACACACTGGCAGGCAAAGCATTCCACTTGTCAATTGATCTACAAAGAAAAGACGCACTGAACTTTTTAGTTCGACTGCCAATTCGGTCGATAAAAATTCCTTTGCATTTCCAGAATGGGAGAACTAAACTAATTGAAACGGGACCATATGTCAGATGCGAGTTCCCGCCAAAACCCCTTATTCGTTAATATAATATTATTAATATAACATTAACAAAAGAAGAAAATAAAAATATGAGGTCTAGTTATCAACCATTACTATTAGGAAAAAAATTAAATTGTAAGAGACTGCACACATTTAAAAAATTCCATCAACTGCCTTCGCATTAAGAGGGTTACTCGGTATCACAAAAATTCTAGATTTTGTCCACGTAATAAGTGGTGTGTTTGAATCAGCAACCAGCGATATATCATCAAAACTCTGATTTTCAATACTTTTTCGCAATTTTTATTAAATTTAGAAACGTCAGGATTCTGAAGGTTAGGTGAAATATAACAAAGGACGTTATATTAAGACGTTATAAACGTGTAGAAAGTGTAGTTTCTAGAAGTCTTAATAACAACATTACAAAGTATCCCTCAAGCTATTGAAACGAGACCATATGTCATATGCAGTTTCCCGCCAAAACCCCTTCTTCGTTATTTTATTTCAATGCCTGTTAGCGAAGGCAATTTGGTATTTGTATCATTATTTTTATGCGTTATTAAAACAATTCACATGGGCCTGCTGTAGTATCTTTTCATAATTATCTTTATAAACCCGTTCCTGTTCATTGTTTTCGGACAGCCATTCATTTAAGAGACCAAGGTTCGATTATAACGAGTTCAAAAATAACTTGCAGTAACCTAAAGCTGCGATTTATGTTTCCTATAGAACTTTTATTTTAATCCACAACCTCATTTGACCTCTACTGGCCTGGACCCTGATTTTCTTAATAAACAACAGAGAAATGACGAACTTGCACTGATATTTGACTTCTTCGTAACCAATCAGCGAATAACAAATCAATAGGTAAAAAACTGCGACGCAATTTCACTGCTTTTTAGTCGCCAAAATCTATTAAGAGACCCTGGTGAACAGACGTTTTCGATGACCATTGACATTAGATTCCTAACTGACTTATTTAAGGAAGACATCCCACTCACTTTATCTCCCCTTGTGTGGAGTAGCTGGTCTCCCATCGAGCGCGTCCCCTGGGCTGCGGATAGGGAAACGCCGCAAGTTTACGCCCTGTATACTTGTAAGTGTACAGGGCGTAACACTGTGCAAATGACCACCAACTGTCTACTAGCAACTCTTTTTAAACAACTAGACCCAAAGCAAATATTAAAGACTTCTTTATCTTTTTAACATGCTTTTGTTACCTTGACTTTTATGTATGTAACTATGTAACGGAATCTTTTAAATAAATTTTCATCCACTTCCAGAGATCTGAATAATTTAAAAATTTGTACAAGTATTGAAAACCGATGACAATACAATAATTTCAGGGTGACGGCTACTGAGGAAACTGACTCGGATTTTTCAGTCGCCGGTATTCTTAGACCTCTTCTTGCTTACTATCAGATACCGAATCACAGTAAATCAATCTCTACCTTTTAATTTCACATAAGCGTGTTTTTTAGTTGTTTTTTTAACTGTAGTTTTATTTATTATTAATAAACCTAGAATCGAATCAGGAACTGATGTGTTGGCAAATGTGCTACGATGCTCATAACCTGGATGAAGCCTCATTAAGATTAGCATGATTCTGTACACTTAAAAGTGATGGTATTACCCAGAATAAGCAGGCTGTGCAAATGACCACCAAATGTCTGTGTACCACTCCTAAAGCATGTTATTAACATGTTACAGAGAATTTTGCGTAAATGATTGCTATAATTTGTATTTAATGATTTAAACACTTCCTTTACATAATTAAGATGTCAAATCACAATTTCTTGGAATAAAAAATATGTTTTAAAATATTTGACACATATTTTTTGTGTTGGTTAGGAGGCCCTTTTTCCCCATTAATCATTAGATTGTTCGTCATTCTATTACTTTTTTACTTAACCATTACAGTAATTGACGAAGACCAATTCTGGGGCAGGCATGCTTTACCAACCCATGTGTTTTCTTCATCCTTGGATCATTGGATCCTTTAAGCGGTAAGTGAAGAAGCCCTTTGGCCGGCATAGAGACGGCGACTGGGGCAATCGCGAAGACTCTCCTTCACGGAGAGGAAGGGCCTTACGATCAGGCGGGTCGAGGTCAAATGTCGAGTCACAATAGAAAAAAAGGAATAGTGACGTCGACTAACGCTATCGTTAACTTAGTCTATGATCTATCTTTGCTTACAATGAAGCACTTGGAGTGGACAAACTCTTAGAGAATTTTGACTCGCTAATAACTTGATATTTACATATTTTTTATTGGCATTAAATTATGATTCTGGAGTGCGAACTATGAGCGGAGGCAACTGCTGCTACAGATAAGGTATCAGTCGTATTCACTAGAGAGCCTGGCTGACGAAAATCTCAACCTAGGATATGCTGATTTTTATATCTACCACCAATGATATTAAGAAAAATGAGATAGATACGTCACCTACACAAGTTTTAGTGTTTGCAAATGGCACGGGTTTGAACGTTCAACCACGACTAGGCATACAAACGTTAAAGTAGAACAGAATCAGCGTTGTTGAAAGCGCGAAACAGAGACAAATATATGTTGCTCTGCATCGCGACACTGAGTTCAGGTTTGCTTAGTAGAATAGTTTTAACGTGCCTCTTTCGGAACGCGTATAACATATCTACGTCTTTTCCTAAAATATCATTGTCTACAACTGTGTATTGTAACAAAATAGTATATTTCATTACAAGTGCGGAAAGGCTGTCATTGCAAAGAGTTCCGACAAATGTCTACCTGAGCCTAGGCGCAGCCGAAGTCGGAACAAGTTGCAATGACGGTTCCGCACGTGTTCTGAACGACTATTTTTAATACAGTTGCGAAAAAATGAAGCAATTTAATAAAATAATAAAAACACAATAAACTTAACTAACTAATCATTTATTTCTTATAAAAGTTATAATTCACATATACATTGAAATTGGTACAGTTTTTTATACTATCTGGGGAAGTTTTAGGTTGCATATTTACTGTTTTAATTTAATTCAAAAAAACTAGCGTCGAAATTACTCATTTTGTTATAGGCAGAGATTTAGATAGGCAGAGATTTTTTTTCCTTCTCCCATTCTGGTAGGCAAAGGGAACTATGCCCATACAGCCAAGTCTTCAGTAGAATTTTTTTATTAATATGAAATGAAAATGAAATTTAATGAGATGAAATGAAATGAAACCTAAACTAACTCATTCAATCAAATCATTAAATTTGAAACAAATTAGTAGTTTCTTTTTAGAAATATACGTATTTGCATAAATCATAAAAACTTTTTTTAGTAAAAACTTCATGGTTGGTTTTTCTTTTTAATAGACATTATTTTGACAGTTGGGAAAGAGAACGCACGAGTTCGGGAAAGGTAAAAAAAAAGCACGAGTGTGTAATAGCCCACATCCCGAACGCTATACGTCCCTGCAATACGCCACTTTTTGAGCAACTGTATTAAAAAATACGTATAGTTTGTGGTAATGCGGAAAGGACATCATTCATTTTGTATGGGGACTTGGGCTTAATTGTATTAAAAGTTTAATATGCATATTAAAATAGTTTGAAGTACGAAGATTACAATGTAATTGGAATATATTCTTTATTTTGCATAGTTTAGGTGTGCGAAATGATCAAACTCTAATTATGACAGTTCAAAGCAGAACAAATATGGCGTTGTTTGACAGATGATACAAAATTCATGTCTTATTTTGCAAATAACTCAAGTGCACAGCAATTAAAAGCAAAATTGTTATTCGTTTTATCAACACAGGTATCGAAACTACCATTTATATATTTTTTCATCATTGGACATTACAAAAGAAGTACATAAAAGCCCAAAATTAATGATGTCCTTTTATCGACTGTACCTATAATTTAAAATAATGTTTGACTGCTTTGTGTAATGAGTTGTAATGGTGTTCGCCTCTGACGGGCGCGGTTCCTTTAAAATCCCGGCAATTTGAGACTTCATTACGTTCAAAGGGCTACAATTTACGCGAAAGTTTAACTTCAGTACCTACATTATAGTTAAACATACAGTTACGAGGAAAAGTTCAATGATCTCTGATAAAAGATTTTTTTTTATTGTACTGACATATGACACCCTGCTTGATGTTAAGCTGAAGTGCGGTCCATGAATGGAAGCGACTGCTACTACAGTTAAATGACTGTAAGTAGGAGTCGCATCCACTATGCCAGCCTAGTTGAAACCGGCAACTTACAAGCTGATCCCGAAACGCGATTAAGTCAATTCACAGTCTGCACACTTGTAAGTGGTGATACTACCCTGATCGGCAGACTGGAACACTACCTACGCAGTCATAGAGTAAGCGCAAACATATTTTATTTTATTTACATTTCTATACTAAGCAAAGATATTATACATATTGTAACATTGGGTACTGGTGGGTGGTTTCAAACTCGTGCTCTCGGTTTGTGTAATTACGCTGCCACTACACCACGGTCGCCTTACATTATACTACACTATATCTGTCATTGCATTCTCTTTAAACTATAAATAAATACGTACATTGCTTCTATTTTTTATTTTTTTTATTTATAGTTGTTGCATATCAAGTTGCAATCTTTGATTCAGCATGAAAAAACATCGACAAACTCAAACTCGATTGCAACTCAAAAAATATGCACACACTGCAAACAACAATGATAAATTACATAGTATTACTTAAATATATATTAATCTATCATTTATTCGTATTAAGCATTATCATAAAGGGCATAGTCATTTTAATAACAAAATCATAAAATCACAAAACACAATCCTTAAACGTAAAATAAAAACAATGCGAAATTGAATAAAACTCTTGTCTGAACTGCATGGCGCTACCGGTTTTGAACGCAATGTTAAATTGATACATCATTTTGTGGCGACTTCCGCCATATAAATTGTTATTATTTGTATTATTACTATTTATATTGAGATGTAAAGTTCCTGTCTACTGTTAACTTTAATATGAAGTGTCAGGAAATATCGAGTAGTTCTTACTGATCAGATAACACGACGACTTCCTTAAAGGAGACAATAGTCCAAATTAATTGATCATATTTGTAATTTATTGTAGAAATTACAAAAATTACAAAAAAAAAATTTATTTAGGCGAAAAATTAACTAAGATTTACCTACTTTCTCCCTAAATGTGGAGAAAGCCTAGCCTTATTTAATGGAATTAGGCTCACCAATGCCAATGTACTATTAAATTTAGTCAATCAAATTGTCACGCCTTTTTCCCACATGGATAGGCAGAGATAATGGAGCGTCATTTGCCACAATCCTGACACAACTCCAACATCCATTTTCATTGCACAAATGACATCATTCATTTTGTGTGGGGGCCTAATTGTATTAACAGTTTAATATGCATATTAAAATAGTTTGATGTACGAAGATTACAATGCAATTGGAATATATCCTTTATTTTGCATAGTTTAGGTGTGCAAAATGATCGAACTGTAATTATGACAGTTCAAAGCAGAACTTTTAATATGGCGTGACTCTGTGATTGACAGACGATACAAAATCCATATCTTATTTTCCAAATAACTCAATTGCACAGCAATTAAAAGCAAAATTGTTATTAGTTTTATTAATACAAGTATCGAATCTACCATTTTTATATTTTTTATTATTGGACATTACAAAAGTAGTACATAAAATCCCAAAATGAATGATGTCCTTTATGTATAAAACGAAAAAAACATCTCAATCTTTGTATATTTAAGTTATTTTAATGTAAAGGCTATTTAAGTTAAGTTTAACGAGGTTCAGAATAATAAACTACCCTTCTTTATCATCGCCCACGAACCGTCATTTGGTCATACAAAATAACTATGAATGCCTGTGTATGATTGTAGTGTCTGCCCTTCCTTACAAGGATCACTGGCTCGGCAGCCCGCGCACGCCACTGAGTACACGTCCGTCCCCGCCCGCAGGTGAGGTAACTCTGACGCTTCAACTCTCACGCACACGAGTACGAGACAATGGGTGTATGTCTTTGTTGCACATACACTACATCCCTCCTTTATTTACAAATCACCAACAGATTCAGAACTAAAGAGGATTTATTACAAACATCTAGGACATCATAAAATCAGATTAAAGTAGGACTCTTTGGAAGGACCCCAATTTCTGGTTCCACTTCCGTCCAATACTCGGCAATAGTTCGTCCATACAAGATAAGGAATTTTCTCGCATGTGGCAGTATTAGCTCGCCACATATCGACACACAGACGTTAGTCTCTTTTAGTATAGATACTACCGGGGTATAGATCACCCATCTTGAATGACCACGCACCTATTCAATGATATAACGATCTAGCAGCTCTTGGATCTTGTTTCCTACTTTAGCTTCGCTGTATCATCATCGATATTAAATACTCCAATCTATTCTCTTCTTTTTGTTTCCTTCTGAACTGTTGTTATCTGCTTGTTCTTTCACGTCTATCTTCCTTTTTGTAGCTATTCTTAATTGAAGAGTGGTTGTTTAACCAAACTTTAGTTGTTCCCAATTGGATGGAGGTAGTTTTACCAAATTCCAGCAGTTCTTAATTTAATGGTAGTAGTTTTACCAAATTCCAGCTATTCTTACTTTAATGAAGGTAGTTTTACCAAATTTCAGCAGTTCTTAATTTAATGGTAGTAGTTTTACCAAATTCCAGCTATTCTTACTTTAATGAAGGTAGTTTTACCAAATTCCAGCTATTCTTAATTTAATGAAGGTAGTTTTACCAGATTTCAGCTCTTCTTAATTTAATGGAAGTAGTTTTACCAAATTTCAGCTCTTCTCAATTTAATGGAGGTAGTTTTACCAAATTTCAGCTCTTCTCAATTTAATGGAGGTAGTTTTACCAAATTCCAGCAGTTCTTAATTTAATGGTAGTAGTTTTACCAAATTCTAGCTATTCTTACTTTAATGAAGGTAGTTTTACCAAATTCCAGCTATTCTTAATTTAATGAAGGTAGTTTTACCAAATTCCAGCTGTTCTTAATTTAATCGTGGTAGTTTTACCAAATTCCAGCTCATCCCAATTGAATGGAGGTAGTTTTACCAAATTACAGCTATTTCCAATTGAATGGAGGTAGCTTTACCAAACTCCAGCTGTTTCCAATTCAATGGAGGTAGTTTTACCAAATTTCAGCTATTTTTAATTTAATGAAAGTAGTTTTACCAAATTCCAGCTCATTCCAATTGAATGGAGGTAGTTTTACCAAATTCCAGCCGTTCTTAATTTAATCGTGGTGGTTTTACCAAATTCCAGCTCATCCCAATTGAATGGAGGTAGTTTTACCAAATTCCAGCTATTCTTAATTTAATGAAGGTAGTTTTACCAAATTCCAGCTATTCTTAATTTAATGAAGATAGTTTTACCAGATTTCAGCTCTTCTTAATTTAATGGAAGTAGTTTTACCAAATTTCAGCTCTTCTCAATTTAATGGAGGTAGTTTTACCAAATTTTAGCTCTTCTCAATTTAATGGAGGTAGTTTTACCAAATTTCAGCTCTTCCCAATTTAATGGTGGTAGTTTTACCAGATTCCAGCTATTCTTAATTTAATGAAGGTAGTTTTACCAAATTCCAGCTCATTTCAATTGAATGGAGGTAGTTTTACCAGATTTCAGCTCTTCTTAATTTAATGGAAGTAGTTTTACCAAATTCCAGCTCTTCTCAATTTAATGGTGGTAGTTTTACCAAATTCCAGCTATTCTTAATTTTATGAAGGTAGTTTTACCAAATTCCAGCTATTCTTAATTTAATGAAGATAGTTTTACCAGATTTCAGCTCTTCTTAATTTAATGGAAGTAGTTTTACCAAATTCCAGCTCTTCTCAATTTAATGGAGGTAGTTTTACCACATTTTAGCTCTTCCCAATTTAATGGTGGTAGTTTTACCAAATTCCAGCTATTCTTAATTTAATCAAGGTAGTTTTATCAAATTCCAGCTATTCTTAATTTAATGAAGATAGTTTTACCTTAATCCAGCTGTTCCCAACTTAATGGTGGTAGCCTTACCTTTCCAGCTGTTCTCAACTTAATGGTGGTGGCTTTACCTTTCCAGCTGTTCCCAACTTAGTGGTGGTAGCTTTACCTTTCCAGCTGTTCCCGACTTAACGGTGGTAGCTTTACCTTTCCAGCTGTTCCCGACTTAACGGTGGTAGCTTTACCTTTCCAGCTGTTCCCGACTTAACGGTGGTAGCTTTACCTTTCCAGCTGTTCCCATCTTAATGGTGGTAGCTTTACCTTTCCAGCTGTTCCCGACTTAACGGTGGTAGCTTTACCTTTCCAGCTGTTCCCAACTTAATGGTGGTAGCTTTACCTTTCCAGCTGTTCCCAACTTAATGGTGGTAGCTTTACCTTTCCAGCTGTTCCCGACTTAACGGTGGTAGCTTTACCTTTCCAGCTGTTCCCGACTTAACGGTGGTAGCTTTACCTTTCCAGCTGTTCCCAACTTAATGGTGGTAGCTTTACCTTTCCAGCTGTTCCCGACTTAACGGTGGTAGCTTTACCTTTCCAGCTGTTCCCAACTTAATGGTGGTAGCTTTACCTTTCCAGCTGTTCCCGACTTAACGGTGGTAGCTTTACCTTTCCAGCTGTTCCCAACTTAATGGTGGTAGCTTTACCTTTCCAGCTGTTCCCGACTTAATGGTGGTAGCTTTACCTTTCCAGCTGTTCCCAACTTAATGGTGGTAGCTTTACCTTTCCAGCTGTTTCCAGTTTAATGTAGGTAGTTTTTCCAATTTTGAATTTAATAAAGGTAGTTTACCAATTTCGAATTTAATGGAGGTAGTTCACGACATATTTTAATAAAATAGCACACTACCAAAAAACTTCCAGTTTAATTTCAATCCAATTTTGTTTCATCATTTTTTTTTCTGGGTGAACCGACTGTTATGAACCCAGGCCTCTCTCTGTCACATACGTGCGTCTTTTCTCTGTTGACCAACCGACAATGCTTCACCAGACCCATTTGTTAACGTAGTACGAAACAATTCTAGTCAAAGCTCCCTCTCCTGTGGCTCCTGTGAAATCTGAGAGGATTTTTTATTTTTATATTGTGACTCGACATAAGACAGCACCACGCCCGATGTTAAGCCGGAGTGCGGTCTACGAATGGATGCCACTGCCACTACAATTCAACAACTGCAAACAGCAACCACATCCACCATGCCGGCCCAGCTGGGTACGGCAACTCACAAGCTGATCCCGAAACGCGACCAAATCACCTCACGGTCCGTACACCTGCAAGTGGTGGCACCACCCTGGATCGGCAGCCTGGGCACCTCTGCCCACCACTCCACCATCAGCTTCTTCAGATCCAGAATGTCCTCCTTCAACGAAATATCCTTTCTGTCGGGCACCTACTGCACTTTCACTGCTATAAGGGCATTAAGCTTAAAATAGTACCTGTGACTGAAATTTAATAGTAGGTATATAATTAACACCATTTTACCTTTTTAATTATTATTATTACTCTATACAACTTAGACACATCACCAGTCTTACAGTAACAAACAACATCAGTCATGGCTCCCTAGCTACATCCCCTGCATCCCCACGGTGCATCATCAGACACTCCAGGTCTTCCGTCCAACAACGGTCCAGCCAATGGCTCACAGTGAGTAACAACTCTAGTCAAAGCACCACAGTTTCATCCCCCGTTGAATTGCCGATCCGAGAGGATCCATGATCAGCTCTCCTCCATCTCACTAACCTTCCTACACTTAGCTTCCCACAGTCAAGACGAATCCGATGAGCCCAAGCCCAGCAAACTCATCAAGCCTAAACCCATCCAGGATTTCGCCTCCTGCCCCCGAGCTCCGTCATCAGAGCAGCTCAGCGGCACCAAACAAGACACCCATGCATGCATATACGTCTGTGTTCCACATGTTAAGTCACAGATATGTTCAAAAGCAAAGCAAACACCGATCAAACACCAACAAACGAGCTGATGACCTTGAAACTCCTGATCAGACTAATTTCAGCCAAGAACCATCTCGATCACGTCAAACCCACAACACCCCTCCTTTTAAGTCAAGGGTTAAAAAGAGGCATATTTTTCCGATTCACTTGGAAACCTGTGAGGCATTCCGATTAACAATCCCATGTAATTATTTCTGTTCAATTTACCATTTACAATAGCAACTACTAACCTTATAATAAAGGTACACTCGAGAACACGTCAAACTGCGCACCCTTGACCTTTGTACCAGCCATCAGTATGATGCACGGCGCCCAGCACAAATAAGGCTCCAGCATACTCTGGTAGTGTCAAAATTTATTAACAAATCCATGCTAAAAAGCATATTACTCTTTAGACAACTATATATACAGGATGCGATTGGCAAGCGAGCAAATATTTTTTTTAGGCTTCAGGTGTTAGTATTAGAACCCATTTTTGAAATAAAAAAGGATTTTTTTTTTTCAAGATAATAAAAATTGTCCTGATAGTAAAACACTACTGCATGGTAAATAAACGGCGCGCGCGCCGCCACGTCCGGCGGCCTGATAGAAGTGTGTCAAGGTCACCCCGCTTCCTTTAGTAGCCAGTCAGTAGCTAACGGCGCCCGCGAACGATCGCACGTGTCCGCCCGCATTGATACTTAAAAATGTCTTATTCATCTCGAGAGTGCTATGAAATGGTACGATGTTATCATTTATGTGGCGAGTCTGCACTCGCAGCCCAGAGGATGTCCGTAGACAATTTTGTGAGTGGTTAATCGCACACGGAGATTCGAACATTCTGTGGACCGATGAAGCCTTATTTACGCGAGTGGGTCTATACAACCAACATAACGAACATTGGTGGTCGTTTCGTAACCCGCACATGATTAGGGAAACGCATCACCAAGTACGCTTCAGTGTTAATGTGTGGGCTGGAATAGTGGGAAATAAACTTTTGGGGCCATATTTTATCGAGGGGAGATTAACGGGAGGCACGTACCTTACAATGCTTCAAACAGTGATATCAGAATTTATGGACGAATTGCCGCTCGCGTTCCATAGGAATTTGTATTTCCAGCAGGATGGGGCTCCTCCTCATTTCGCTTCCGCTGTCCGCGCCTACTTAAATAGGGAATATGGTGACCGCTGGATCGGTCGTGGGGGTCCTGTTCCATGGCCACCACGTTCACCAGATCTCACACCATGTGACTTTTTTATGTGGGGCGAAATAAAGCGCAGAGTTTATGTTGAGGAAGCCCAAAACCGAGATCACTTAAAAACGCTAATAAAACGCGCGTTTAATGAACTAAAAAGCGATACGGTAGTTTTAAATAAAATAAAAAACAATTGTCAAAAGCGTGCAAAACTCTGCTTAGAGAAAAATGGAGTACAATTTGAACATTTACTGAAGTACTACTGAGTTATAATGGTAAGTAATTTCTGATAAATAATTAAAAGCTTTTACTTTTTGATAACAGATTTGTATTATTATTTTTTTAGGTATTATTTAATTTAATTTGACTTTTAGTTTTGTTAATTTTATTTCTTGTGTGAAACAAAACAATAGTTGTATAATGTATCTCTTTCTAACACATAAAGCTAGATGAGAAGCCATATGCATCGAGCGCGGCTTTTTCTATCTCGCTCACACCCCCGAGACTTCCTACGAAATAGAGAGAAACAAATACAGGCTCAAATTTCTTAAGTCATTCATTCAACATTCGCGCGAACGTAGTTTAGGCTCACAATGATCGTCGACATTTTCAGGAAAACTTCTCTGCTCCGTTACTTAAGATTTTAGTACTGAGTGGTATTAAAATAAAAAATACATAGTTACTTAATTTTCTTTTAGTATTTATTATAAAAATATTTGCTCGCTTGCCAATCGCATCCTGTATATATAGAGGTTTGGTGTTCCAGTTTAACACAATATATTGTAATTTAAAGTTTAGTTTTCTAACTTGACAATGCCTACAGCAGCCACTGATTTATTATTTATTCAAGTTAAACACTTTCGGTAGTAAATTCGTATATTGCTGTAATATTATGTTATAACGTTCAAAAGTGCCAATTCATCCCACTTAAGGAATTTGATTTTGATTTGAATGCTCGACACTGCGCGACCCTTGACCGCACCATATGGAGCAATAATGAATGATACATCTCACCTATCCATTGTATCATGTCTATTTCATTAAAGTAGATAAATGTACTCAGCTAAGAATGCAGTACCCCACACTCTTAATAAACTAAATCGCAACCAACAAACGAAATATTATCGATTCATTCTACAATCTCGCACAATTTAATCTCTGTCTGCATAAAATCAAACATAGGTAATTGCAATGTGATACCTGTAATACGACCAACCAGCGCCGGCGACAATGGGCCGCCGCAGTCTGTAGGTGCTTGCAAAACTTTACAAACACTTCGTGATTCTTTCACTCATTATTGTCCACTATTTGCTTCGACGGAAGCCACTATGGAACCTAAATATAATAACGCCAGACCTAGTATTAACTTTTTAATTTAATAATTCAATCCTTTATGTATCCAAAAGGCGAATAATTTATAACCTAAACTGCTTTAAGCCGTTATAACACCGCATCATCCCTCCTTATTTCCTTTAGTAAGTATAAAATATAACTTTATCCTCGTCGCCATTTGTAGTGTCTGCCCTTCCTTACAAGGATCACTGGCTCGGCAGCCCGCGCACGCCACTGAGTACACGTCCGTCCCCGCCCGCAGGTGAGGTAACTCTGACGCTTCAACTCTCACGCACACGAGTACGAGACAATGGGTGTATGTCTTTGTTGCACATACACTACAATGATCATAATAATTAACTTGACTATAGGTACCTACCTACCTTCGTGTGCTACCACCACGAAACATCATACAAGTTTAGTATAAAACAAAACACTTAAAAATTAAATTAAATTTTTCTTAGTTCATGCGCGATCTGATTAATTAATGAATTATACAAATTTTATACAGCTTACTATCGCGTTTATTTTTGGTTAATGATCGGCAGCCATCGTGGTCACGGAGATAGATGGCCAACAAACAAGAAACGCGTTAGTAAACCTTATAATTTTTTATTGTTTTTTATTGTGACTTCGACATGTGACAGCAACCCGCTTGATGTTAAGCTGGAGTGTGCTGCAAGGACCATTGTACTCAAGACATTGTACTGGTGTGCTGTGTGGTCTATGAATGGATGTCAGTGCTACTATAATTTAATAACTGTGCGTAGCAATCACATCCACTATGCCGACCTAGTTGGAACCGGCAACTTATAAGCTGATCCCGAAACGCGATCAAATTACTTCACGGTCTGCATACTTGTAAGTTGTGGTACTACCCCGGATCAGCAGACCCGAAGCAAATATTCACCTCTTTTTTTTATTAACAAATATTTGCAATATTTTTTATATAATTATTAAATATTACAAATAAAAGCTATGAAACAAATATTTGCTCCGACCGGGAATCGAACCCGGAATTTTACGCGCAACAAACCAATCGCTAACCGTTTGTTCACGCCTGTTGTCTGTTTAATTCATTAATTTCAATAAAATTAAAAATAATTTTATTTTAATTTTATGTCGTAGTTTTATGATCTTTAGTAGCGATCGCCTCTATTAATGGACTGGGCTCTATGACAGCACCCCACACTCATGGCGGGGTGGTGTCATATGACAAGCCACAAGAAAATAATGAAATTAAATTTATTAAAAGTTTTTAAATTTCAAAAACTTTCCCTTTCAAAAAATGTTGCAACATTAGGAAATTACGTTAATAACAAACATCGTCTTGAGCAATAAGCTAGAAAACAAAAGCTGTGATATTTAACGAAGCAGAACTTAAGTGAATGGTTACCCAAAGCACTCGAGGCGAAAATATCATAAAGATTTGAACTAATATAATTTTGCGTAATTCAATACGAACAGGAAGCTTATATTATTAGTCGCTCAAGTTTAAAATGTTATAAAAGCGAAAATACAACTTTTCAGGGTACGACACTCTTCCGTTATGCGTATCCGGGTTCGATTCCCAGTCGGAGAAAAACTTTTGTTTCATAGCTCTTATTTGATATATTTAATAATAAGACTAAATATTACATATACTTGTTAATAAAAAAGTGATGCAGATCGCCATCCAGGGTAGTACGAGTACCACCACTTGCAAGTACTTATCGTGAAGTGACGAGTATCGGAATCAGCTTGTAAGTTGCCGGTTCCAACTAGTCCGGCAAAGTGAATGTAACTGCTACCAATAGTTATTTAACTGTAAGTAGCAGTTGCCTCCATTCATGGACCGCACAATATCGAATCACACTAAATTAAATCAATAAAATTAAAAAATAAAGCTATAGCTAAATAAAACTAAAAAACATACGCTTAGATATACGAGTATGTCAATAAGAACTAAAAGTAAATGTTTATTAATAAGGAAACTCGAGTCAGTTCAACCAAAACAAAAAAAAACGTTCACGGTTGCCTCAGTCACTATGCCGGCCAAAAAATATTTGTTGAAATTATTGTGTTGTCATTGGTTTTTAATATAATACAATACAAATTTTCAAATTATACAGACCTCTAAAAGTGAATGAATTTTAATTAGAAAGATTCCGTTACATAGTTACATACATACAAGTCAAGCTAACAAAAGCATGTTAAAAAGCCTTGAAATTCTCACCAAAATGATATTTTCGTAAAAATGGAATTTGCGTCCATTGCCACATGAGTGATCAGTATGATTTCTCCATTGAAACAGCAGCTAATATTAACAAAAAAGATAATCCAGGTGCTAAAGCGAAGAGAGCCATAGGCGCTTGAAGGCAGACAGTGAAAGCCACTGCAAAGGAAAATATCAGTGATCATTGCCAATAAATATATAATACATAGGATTTGTATTACCTACCTATGTATTTTTTTTAATTGTGACTCGACATATAACAGCACCCCGCTTGATATTAAGCTGGAGGCGTTCCATGAATAGATATTACTGCTAAATAACTGTAAGTAGCAGTCACATCCATTATGCCGACCTTGTTAGAACCGGGAACTTACAAGCTTATCCCGAAATGCAACAGTCTGGGTACCACTTTTCGATAACCAGACCTAAAGGAAATATACGTCTCTTTTTTATTACCAATAATTTATTACAAAAACTAAGTATAAAACAAATATTCGCTCCGACCGGGAATCGAATCCGGGACTTTACGCGTAAGAAACTGGTATGCCACTCGGCCACGCCTTTTTAATCGATTTCCAATATATTTTTGTCACATTAGAGACCTGCTGAAAGAAGTAGAATGATGACTTCAGAGTAAATGTACCTACCACTTTGGCGAGACTGGCTGCGCTTACACCAGCGCTCTTAAATTCATCGCAACTATAATGCTATTAGAATAAGAATAGGACGGGCTGTTGACTAACTTCACTTGACTGATTCAAAGGTGTTTATTTCTTAACAGTCTGCAAAGAAAAAGACACCATAACTAAAGGTAAGTTGGTTGGAGAGTTAAACCTATTCTTATGCGATTATAATAAGAATTCCTATTCTTATTATAATCGCATACTATAGTCTGTCTAAGCCGAAATGACGCGCCCCTCCACCGCATTTGCGCACACGAGAAAACATAAAATATGAATGCAACACACCGAAAATGCAATTGTAATTGACACAAAAGGAGGAGCACGCTGATGAAGTATGATAGTAGTATAGTTAGAAATATTTGCATTCACACATTTAAATAAACTAATAAAGTGGAAGAGCGCGTTATTTATAGTTAGACAACCTATACTTTCAATTATTGAATTTTAAAAAATGCGAGCAATTATACAATTGCAAAACTACACGTTAATCGCAAATTATCAGGTTAAGTAGTTGGATATTTACAAAATGAAATTCATATTTTATTCGACCATAATTACCTTTGTCGCCACTTATATCCCATTAACATAATATATTTTGACAAATATGCCTATCTGATCACGATCGCCGTCGAAAAAGTTGTAAACAATAATAGCAATGAGAACTACAACTTACACAAGGTCAGAACATTTATGCAATCATTGAGAATTTCTTATCATCTACCATCAAGTCATTCAAAACGAAACATGAATAAATTTTAAGTCTCCAAAAATTACTCAATAGTACAAATTGAAATCGGTTTGGGCCGAAGTGCGACCCCTGCGGTGCACCTTACGGTAACAAAAGCATTATTAAGAACTTATTTATCTACTCCGAATCGAACACAGTTTTTTTAATTCATGAATAAACCATAAGTTAATCTATTTAAAGTGAGCCTATCTTCAGTATCGTTTATTCATAATCATTATAAATGTATTGATATTATTCACACCTTTTGTTAGTGGTCAGGCGGTTTACAATATGTATAAACTTATAATGAAATTTATTATAATTCATATTCAGAATATAATAACAAATCTAAACAAATATAATATAAACTGACTCAACGCCTTTTTTTCTGATTATGATATCATCTGACAAACTGCAAGACGTAAGAAGGATAGATACATTAGGCTTCCTCAGAATTATAAATAACCCGAAAATGATTAAGAGTAAAAACTATGGCTGCAAAGCTCTCTAAACATCGATTAAAATATTTAAATAATAAATATAGTATTAAACAAATTTTATGCGGCTTACTATCGACCACGATGGCAGCAAAGCTCTTGAAACGTCGGAATAAAAAAATAAAATAAAATGAAAACCAAAATAAACGCAATAGTAAGCCGCATAAAATTTGTTTAATTCATTAATCAATGTTCGCGCAAAATCTAAGAAAATAATAAACATACCTAGTACTTAGTCAGTACGAAACACAGACCTTAGAAAATACTATATGTAAAACAATTTAGGCTGTTTTTTTTTATTTTCTATGATACCGTGTGTTTATATTGGATAATAGTGCATAATTGCATAATACATTAGATAATACTGATCAAATTAAATTCATAAATCTCTAATAATGAATATTGATTTTTTAAATGTTGTAAATCAACAAATTACTGGATACGCAATAAATCACGATAGCGCCATGCTTTCCAATCAAGCCTTACAAATTGCGAATTATTAATTCATAAACATGTCGCATTCCTTTTATGTAACCTAAACATATCGACATATGAAAGTATAATGGCAAAAAAGGCAAGATAGAATTAATTATTGATTTCACATTTATTCCTATTTTCTAGAATTTCCCTAATGTCTATATACAGTCCTCGATTTTACTGCTAATTATTAGATACAGGTCTTAAACTATTTTCTAATTAAATCGGAAAAAGCATCCAATTAATATCTGTCTATAAAGCATAATATATTAAGTAAAAACCAAGCCAAAATATTAGTTTACGAAACATTAAATACGATTAAAAGTACTTACTCTATTTTTAATTTTCAAGTTCAATTTTTAGCTATAGTGTAAGGTAAATAGAATTTTACAAAAATAATATAAGTTCACCTTACGTAAAAGTAATAAATAAATAAATATTATGGATATGAAATAGAAAGCAAAAACTAACGAGATACTAAAGCGGCAATAAAATAAAAGAACGCAACTATAAATTGCAATCAGAGATGTAAAAAATCATTTTTTCTCATTTGATTTTATTGAATGCAAATGGAGATCTGTTAAATCAAGATCAAGTTCAATGTCTTAGAACGACACTAATCATTATTGTTCATTAGCATTGACATTGTAACAAATACTTTCTTGTTGACTCAATCGTCCGAGACAAAGGGGATCGTGATCCCAGGGAAAGACTTAAAAGGCTACACAACTGAGGTTAAATGCTCTAATGAAAGAAACCCGCCGCTCACCACTAAAAAACTCTTTAATATTACTAATATTTTTTTCGTCTGCATTGCTCATTTAAAGCAATAATGTGTTTCTTTGTCCACTAAATGGTTGGCGCATAATGATGACTGCATGATCCTAAATTATATCATTAGTCTCCTTATTTAAAATTGACAAATCATAATAACTGTATGAATCAGCCAGCATAACGACAGCGATTGAAGTTTGTTTTACCGTAAGATTACTTTTGATTGAACTTGCTTACCGTCAAGCAAGTCGAGGTCAAATGGCATGTCTCAATAAAAAAAACATGAGATGGTTTATTCAGTCGTTGACGCTCTCTGGCCTCTCCTTGCTTATCATCAAATAGGTCGAGTTCGTCACATCTCAATAATCAACATCAGCTAAAAGGCGTCCACTGCTTAACATAGGCCACGCCTTAGAACGCCATTCTGAACGACAAGATGCCAGTTGCATCCACAGTGACTCGTGACTTTCACTATGTCGTCAGTCCACCTAGTGGGAGACCAATAATCATTATAATGAATAATAAAATCAGTATTTGCAATGCCGATGCCGTGTTGCAGATTAAACATTCCAATTTAAGCGCCTGTAAATTCCGGTAAATCTGTTTTTTGCAATGAACATTAATAAGTCGCGTTACAGGCATAGATGTTAGCGTTGAGTGTCTTTCACATGGACAACTATGTGTGACACCTCTAAACCAATTATATTTGTATTGTCTCATGAAAACACACCAGTAAGACATTCTGCAGTATATTCTAAAAATGTCAGTAATATTAATTATTATTGACAATAAAATCATATCAGTGCAAAGTCGGGTCGGGTGGCTTGTACCTAAATAAACACTCGAATGCTCAAATAATATAGGTATGTATGCAACACAGGTGCACTAACGTTTTGTAGGAAGTATAGATAGCAACTGATGATGATAAGTTCAATTGCCTTGCTATCCTTAAAGAGCTGTACGGTTGTAGTGGGCATTTACAAAAGCACCCTTTTCATGAGGTTGATAACAAATCGGAATCGTGCCTCGCGCACATTAGCGCCGCACGTTCGGCCTGCACGGCATCTGATAGCAATGAGCATGCTCGTAATGCGCTCTCGGAAACAGTATTGCATGTTATTACAAGTGCCGCCACCTTTTCCACCGCATAGACAGCCAATATCGTTGCCAATAATCGCACTCGGTTCACGGTTAGATATGAATAGACGGAAATGGTCAACGAAGCCAATCGTTGCTAATAATTTACTTAGAATTACTTACTAATCTTCAGATCACGGTATGTATAACGAAACGAAAGCATTCACGTCGCGTCACAGATTCTCCGTGAAGACATCTCGCCTGCACGCAATGTCTTTATACGAAACCGATAGCTGTAAGCCGATTAGTACATAAATTAAGCCCTGCTTAAAATGACAATTTACTGGCGTACCTAACGCGGCGCCACACGCTGTCGGCACGGCCAATCAATTAATTCCACACTCAGAGGACATCTTTATGTGATCCTGAGAACATACGAGCATTAGAACCTAACGGCTGTCTAATATCTTTCTATTTATACCTTTCATTTCTCTAATAAATTTCATACTTTTAGCGTAACATATTGTACGAGTAATATTCTATGCATAGAATGAGCGCCACTTTTCATTTCCTAATATAACTCTCCCGCTTTCCTCGCAACTACAATTCTCCTATGGCAATGTCACCGCGGACTTATGGTAATACCTTTTTAAAATTTTACCCAATTTTCGATTTATCTTTTCACTTACCTAATTTACCAAATAATTTTGTTATGTAATTAAAAAACCTAATAAAAGATGCACCTATATGTCATTAGGCATTTTCTGCCATACCTCTCGGGAATGACCGAGAGCTTGCCAATTAAATTATTAAAAAGAAAAGATAGAAAGAGTGCTGATTTTTGAACTGCGCAGTATAAGTATAGGCAGACAAGAAGAGCACTGAACGACTGCGGGTGGGGGCAAATCCGCGCATTGTTTACAGTTTGCAAATATTTTTAATATTTTCAAATTTATAGTCATTCGAAAAACGAAATGTGAGTGATTAACAAAACAATTTACTGCTCAGTTTGAATGTCACAGAAATTGGCAAAGACGGTAAAAACGTTTTCTTAAAAACACCGCGCCTGACAAATTGACACAGGCATTGAGTTCTAGAGAGAATATGGACCACTACAAGATTGCAAAAAAGTTTGTAAGTAGACTGTGTGATCCATTTTTGATATTGAGAAAAGCACAAGAAAGGGATTGTCTGCCTAGCATAATAATTAAGGCAAACGAAAACTGAGTCGGTATCTTTTTCGTTTTCGTCCTCTAGATTACAAACAACCGAATCTAGGCCAGAATAAGCAAAAAAAATGAAAAACATACAATTTTCTTAGATTTTGATTAATGAATTAAACAAATTTTATGCGGCTTACTATCGCGTTTATTTTTAGTTTTAATGATTGTACAATTTCATATACAATTTTATTATTGCGACATTTCGAGAGCTTTGCAGCCATCGTGATCATTAACCAAAAATAAACGCGATAATTAACTGCAAAAAATCATTAAAAATATAAATTCAAAAATCAACATAGTTTATAATTTTGTAATAATAAATACTTTTAGTTGCGTTATGTGAACTAGAATCCTAGATGTTATACAAATTACTTGTGTTAGCAACTCCGCCCTAACATTACAATTTCAATTTAGCAAACCCAACATGATTGCTTGTTAAAACTTAATGGGAAACATTAAACCGACAAAGTGATAGTTATGTAATATTATAGTTTGATTGAACTGTTTAAAGTTAACCATTGGGTGGTCTGGTAAAATTATTACTTACAATAACGCTATAGGTAGTGCACTGCAGGCAAACAGCTGGTGGTCATTTGTTCAGTCTGCGCAGACTATGAAGTGACTTAGTCGCGTTTCGCAATAAGTCACTTACAACTAAGCTGGCATAGGTTAATCCACTAAAGGTAGACTAATCTTTCTTTATAACCAGACCGGCAAATATCTGCCTCTTTTTTATATATGGTCAATTGTTCGACAAAAAAATTGACGCTCTTTGTTCGACTGTCGATTTGGTTGACAGATTGGGGATGCTTTTCCCGACCTGTGAGAATTTACAGTAGAATAGATTATAAAGTTTTACAAAAAAATCTCCTGCGTTTCCTTTGCGTCTTCAACTAGGACAAAAGTCCCAATTAACAGACTTATAATGCCCACGAAAAATGACTGATTGCTTGCTGGGTACCACTGCCTACCACTCTTATTTTATTTACCTCTATAAATTCCGAGCGCAGTCGCAATGTTGTAAAGGTATTGATGATTACACCGAAGGCATTACACAGCGTAAATTGACTGTAATAGTGGTGTAATTTTGTATGAGACGCGATGGGATGCGACTCGTACCCTGTCCCTCAGCTCGGACATGGACTAGACCAGTTTTTGTGCTATTTAATCAGCCTTCCTTATTGCAGTAAAACTTATATTAAAGAACGGTAACTATTTGCTAAGAAGGAATTATTTTATTTTATGATTGTCGTGTCTTTTTACTGTTCTGTGATTGTACGTGGTGTTACTACCCCGGATAACGGACTCTTTTTAACACGTTTTTTATTATAGCTTGTCTAACTATAAATGACGCGCCCTTACTCTTTATTAGTTTATTTAAATGTGTGAATGCAAATGCATACTATCATACTTTATCAGGGTGCTCCTCCTTTTGTGTCTAACCAGCAACTGCAATTACAATTGCATTTTCGGTGTGTTGCATTCATATTTTACGTTTTCTCGTGTGCGCAAACGCGGTGGAGGGGCGCGTTATTTCGTCTTATAGCTATAGACAGACTATAGCTCGACTTGTATGTCAAGTTACTATGTAACGGAATCTTTTAAATTAATTTTCACCCACTTCTAGAGGTCTGAATAATTTTAAAATTTGTATACTTACGTAATAAACCAATGACAATACAATAATTTCATTAAATATTATTTTTGGCCGGCATAGTAAAGGCGACTGAGGCTACCCTGAACTAACTCGGTTTTTTCAGTCGACGTCACACTTGGACCTTCTCTTACCTCGCATTTTAGTTCACATTGTCATATAACCGTGTTTTTTAACTTAAAGTTTTACTATTTTGTTAGTAAAAAATATTTGTAATATTCAATTATTTATTCAACCAGGAATCGAACCCGGTACTATACTAGTAACGTAACGGATTGGTGTGCTAAGTGCTAACAGATGCGTCAAGCGAGTCGTTTTTTTTATTATGACTGGACATATTACAGCATCCCGCTTGATATTAGTGTGTCCATGAATGGGTGTCACTGCTACTATATTTCAATAACTAGTAGAAATAATATCCACTATGCCGGCTTAGTTGGAACCGGCAACTTACAAGCTGATCCAAAACGAGACCAAATCACTTCACGGTCTGTATACTTCTAAGTGGCGGGTGGTGGTACTTCCCTGGGTCGGCAGACTGGGTACCACTGCCTACCACTCTTTGACAACCAGACCCTAAGGAAATATTCATCTCTTTGTTATTAACAAATATTTGCTCCGACCGGGAATCGAACCCGGGACCTTACGCGCTACTACATAGAACTAAACCTAACTATGCATGTATTTGCATTTAATTAATATAAAAGTAGGAAATATGGCAAAAGCAAACAAAACAGGAAACAGAATAATATATTTAATAATAAACATCAACTATCAAACTTTAAATAATGAAACCATGGTTGCTTAACTCTTCTAGGCTTTGGTTGACTATGATGAGTGGATTTATTCTCGCCAATCTTTACTATAGCGTCAGCTATTGCCTGAAAATTCAAGAAAGATACTTAGATATAGAAGCGTAGCATGCCTTGGCGGGGCCCCGTATAAAAATTTGTTTGGGGGCCCTTAGAAAGGGTAAAGATTTCTCACAAAAGAAAAAAAATGTTTGCAAAATTAAAGAAAATAATAAAATAAATAAAATTAAAAGAAATATTTATTCATCATAATTATCTATCTGTCACTTTTTCTAAAATTTTTACAATTAAAATTAAATATACGCTCTCCTTGCCTTTTTTCGACAAACTGATTTATTAAATCAGCCTTTCTCAACCTGGCGTCTACGGACCTATCCCAGGGGGTTCGCGGACAAAACAAGAAAATTACGAAAGCATAGTTGTGCAGCCGAATTTAGTCAATTTTGACCATTTTGTCTTTTTCAATTTCAAGATGAAATAATGTGTCAAGTGATAGGTGGCTAGGTTAGCCTTTTGTTGTCCTATGTCAGTACTGCAAATAAGTTTTTTAGGGGTCCGCGGATCATGGTAAGCTGGCGCTAGGAGGTTCGCTCTTGGAAAAGGGGTTGGGAAAGGCTATATTAAATTATTTATAGCTGACTAGCTGTGCCCGCGGTTTCACTCGCGTAAAGTTTGGTTTATAACACAGTCATAAAAAAGGAGGAGGTTTTCAATTCGACTTTTTTGTATTTATAACTCGATAACTCATATAAAATGACAGACGGAAATAAAAATAAATATATATTCCAAACAGTTAAAACTATAGTCAATTGGAAACTATAGTAAAAAATATTTTATTTTAATTAAAAGTAACCGATGTTACTTCTTAAAAAACGTAATAAACAAACCCACATTCACATTTATAACAATAGTAGCATATGCATATAGTAACAGAAGGAAATAATAATAAAGAAAAATTTCAAATAGCTGAATTTATAGTCTATGGAAAGTATAGTGTATAGTCACCATAGTACAGTTGATTGGATTAGATGTTGACGTGACAGTCGGTAATACAGTGCGATGGTATTATAGTACTCAGGGTTTGAACCAACGCCTTGCATCTATTTTTATAATAAGAAAAAAAATTTACAAAACTTTTTTATTTATGTAAAAAAAATGTATACTATGTTACTTCTAATACCTCCAAGAATATGTGTACAAAGTTTCATGATGATCGGTTGAGCAGTTTTGCGTGAAAGCGTAACAAACAAACGGACATTCACATTTAAAATAATAGTAGGATAATATAATATAATAATTGGTTTTCGATTCTCAACAGCTTGATATATTTTCCTTAGTTTATCAAAAATAAATTTCTGAACGCACGCTTTTTGTATGGAAAAATTATTTTCTTTTATTTTATTTATTATAAAAGAATTTTTCTAACATAAAAGTAGCCTAAGTTACTCCTTATTACATCAGCTACCTGTCAATAAAAGTTCCGTCAAAATCGGTCCAGCCATTCCAGAGATTAGCCGGAACAAACAGACAGACAGACAAAAATTGTAAAAAATGTCGTTTTGGTGTATGTACCGTATATATATTCATATACATGTATTAAAAAACGGTTATTTCAATATTACAAACAGACACTCCAATTTTATTATATGTATAGATGATGACTTTTCTAAAGTTTCTTTGTGGGAAGTTTTTATTAATTTTTGCTTACGCATGTAGGGCACGTGGGCAGATACGGTGGTAGCTACGCATCTGCTTAGATACTTAAACTATCACGGCCCCATTCAATTCCTTGCATCTACAACTTTCTTTATATAGGCTTTTTTTTTTGTTGTGACTATACATCTGACCTCGACTCGTTATCGAGAATAGGTTGAAAAGTGCCGGCGACTGATAAAAACTACTCAGTTCACGGTTGCCTCAGTCACCGTCACTATACCGGCCAAAGGTGCTTCTTCACGCGTCGCTTATAGTATCAATGTGAAGGGAGAATACGTGGGTTGGTAAAGTATTCCACTTGTCGATTGTTTTACAAAATAACGACGCACTATTAGTTCGTCTGCCGATTCGGTCAACAGAATGTGGATGCTTCCCCCGACCTGTGCAGGTATCACGGGTGTGAAAAGGTCGGAACAAGGCTCCTCGGAATATACTCCTGTTCCTTAAAGAGCTCTGTGGTTCCTTAAATCAGATTGCTGTCTGCTGAATTAAAAAAAAACTGAATTTTCCTTAAGTGGTACTACCCCGAGTCTGCCGATCTGGGGTAGTACCACAGACTGTGCAGTGACTTAGTCGCGTCTCAGGAATCAGGTTGAAAATTGCTGGTTGTAAGTAGTCTACGACTTTAAGTTAGTAACTGTAGTAGCAGTCCTCTCTATTAAAGGACCCAGCTTAACATCAAGTATAGTGCTGTTATCATGTGGAACCTAATTTTAAAAAAACATCTAGCCGTATGTTATACCTTTAATCCGTTAGAATAGTCATCTTGCAAATGTTTTAAAACACTTTCCAACATGGCTTCAGATTTCTTTCTTTTATCTGCAAAATAAATAAATAAATATTAAAATCTTTATGAAAAGAAACATTTAAGAAATGATGATATCCAATCTGCGGATCCAGGGTAGCACCAACACTTTTAAGTGTACAGACCGCGGAGTGACTTAGGGACCATAGAATCCGGTACGAGGATATTCGCCAAAGAACCAGAGTTACCGACATAGCTCGTAGGATTTGCAAGCTGAAGTGGCAAGAACCGACAAACGCTGGGGAAGAAAGGTTCTAGAGTGGAGACCACGAACCGGAAGACGCAGCGTAGGTAGGCATTCCACTAGGTGATCCACTATTCCGAAATAGTGAAATCCACGAATAACCGGTGGATGCAACTGGCATCTTGTCGTTCGGAATGGCGTTCTAAGGGGAAGCCTATGTTCAGCAGTGGACGTCTTCTGTCTGATGACGATGATGAAGCAAATGGAGGTCCCCAAGAGCACCGACGACCAAAAAGTCGTTCCATCATACGGTTGCCTCAGTCGCTATGTCAACCAAAATCTTTTATTAAGTATTTGCAATTTTTTAAATTAAACGAGCCTAGACAGGCAATGAACACATTTTAGGACCTTTTAGTACCATAAAATGACATTTTACTGGAAATAAACTTTCAAACATTGTTTTAATTTTTTTTGTGGTAAGACCCTTGTCTATACAATAGCTAAACTTAATGCCCTTGGGCATTCTCCGCCAGTCAGTACATTAGTTACATACCAAATAATATAATTATTATCTGAACTGTTAGTTACCTTTTAATTTCTTTGTGTTTTTTCTACTCTTTTCCTTTTTGAAGTCACTACAGTCTGAATAATTGGAGCCCTCTGATTGGTCGCTGCATGAGGATGATCTTTTACGATTTTTCTCATTATTATAGCTTGATTCTTGTAATTGTAATAAAGTGTCGTCCTTCACCTAAAATTATTTATAATTTCTTCTTAAATTTTGCGCGAACTTTTATTAATCAATTAAACAAATTTTATGCGGCTTACTATCGCGTTTATTTTGGTTTTAATTTTACAATTTTATTTTATTATTCCGACGTTTCGAGAGCTTTGCAGCCATGTAAAATCAAAACCAAAATAAACGCGATAGTAAATCGCATAAAATTTGTTTATTTCATTATTTATTATTTAAATAATTGTCAATCAAATTAATTAAATTGTCACGCCTCCTGCCCACAGGGATTGGCAGAGACAATGGAGTGCCACTTGCCATGATCTTGACACAACTCCCTCGCCTTTTTCACGTCCACAATTTTCTTCACAGAAGCTCTACGGTTACCTATAGGCACTGGGCAACCAAACTTTCTTGAGGATAATTTAGTAATAGTTTATTTAACAATTGGAGTACTACTATAATATTAGTACATAATAATGTACAGACGGATTTAAAGCCACTTGCCGGTAACAATGTATGTTTGATATACAAGCACATTTAGTATATAAATGTAAAATAAGTTAAAAAATACTTACATCACAATCTTCTAAATCAACTTCAGTAATATTATTTTGTGTTGTATCATCATTATCACCACCAAATTCACAACTATCATCGCTCTCTTTCACACCAACGAAGGCTAGCTGAAAATTGCAAGAAAATAAACTCCAGATAGAACAATTGACAAGTGGGATGCTTTGGAGTGCGATGCGTCGGCACTCTTGGACCTCCTCTTGCTTAACATCAAGCAGTTCGCCAGACACCAGGTCACAATAAAAGAAATGCGTGGACAGTAGCGTTGCGTGTATTCGATGTGTTGTACACAGGTCAAAGGTAGCTTACGCATTTTATCGACGAAATCGACATTCGAAGGCTCGGCGCGTCGTTGTTTCGTCAAACAGTCGCAAAGTGGAATGCTTTGTCAGCTCATGTGTTTTTCCTGTAGTATAACCTTTTCTTATAACCCAGTCCGGTTATCCGCACGTCAATATAGTAGTGGAGCCTAACTACCATTTTTTATAGAGGCTCGATATCTGACTTGCTTGATGGTAGGACTACTTGTCCAAGAACGCCGACGACTCAAAAAAACTTTTCAATTTTCGGTTGCCTCAGTAGATTAAAACTTTGAAACAATCCTTTGCTCCGACCGGAAATCAAACTCGGGGCTTTACGCGTAAAGAACTTCGCCATACCTACGTATTTTTAGTTCCAAATAAAAATATGATAGTAAATATATAGAAACTTACTTCTTCGTCTTCATTTACTAAAACGTTGTCATCGCCAATTTTAATAGCAACGCCTATGGCTTCTAAAACTGTTCTGTCTACATCAGAAATATTGCAAATTTCTATATTATCCTCTGGATCTTTTTCTTTTAATATTTTCGTCACTCGCAGACGTGAAGTTCTTCTTAAATCTAACCATGCCTGGAACGGAAAGTAAATCAGAACTTGTTATAGCATTAATATTTGTTTAAGACTAGCTGTGTACTCGCAACGTCGTACGTGAAAAACCAAATAAATATTCCCGGCTAACTCGTCTTGGGTCCATGAAATTTAGATAGGTACACCTAAAATTTGATAGATCCAAGATGACTTAGTCGCGATTATCAATTAAGTAAAGAAAAATCAATAATAATAATAATAGATTTTTTTACTGCACATAAATAACTACAAAAGTTTACAAGCGGCGAGGCATTTTTACAAGGCATTTTCTATCAGTTAACCTTTAAGAGATGTATCCGATGATTTCTTCAGTGCAGGAAGTGAAAGAAAAGATAATTAGATTTAAATATGAAAAGTAAATAGATATAATATATAAATACACATACAAAGTACTAAAAAGTTGTTACTAAATATTGTAAATCTGGAAAAAAATATTAGCGCGTTTAGTTGAAATGTAAAAGGGGCATTTTGGTAAATTGACATCTGTCCTTGACTTATCTTATAGTAAGTAAATGGAGGTCCGAGAGTGCCAATGAGAAAAAAAACACACAGTTAACGGCTGACTCTTAGGGCCTTTACAAACCAGAGTATATTCGTACACGCAAGTCGTGCAAGCCAAAAGTACGTGTACCCGACACATTAAAGTCATACCATCCCCCGATTTAATCCATACTACCTCTACACAATCATTCTCATGCTTACAGGCTTTCCCAAATTTAACCTGTATTTTACTTACATACTCATCTTTCATTTCTACGTCTTCTAACTTTTCTCATGTTGTTCTTGTCAACTATGTTATCAATATACGAATGCGATTTTTCTAACCCTTGAACAGACCATTCAATCTTGACATTACAAGGAAATGGTCTGTTCCAATGTTGATTCCGCGATAAACCCTCGTATCGACAACATTTGCCTTTAATCTATCATCCACAATCACACAATCTATCACACTTCTTTCTCTCTCTCTCCTATGTGTACATGTGACTCTCCTTGTGGCAAAACTTCGTGTTTGTCATAATGAGATTCTTCTCCACACAAACATTAATAAGATTCACTCTATTCTTATTCATTCGGTAATTTCCATACCTACCTAGCACATGGTCTACATTCAACCTTCGTACACCCACCCATGCATTAAAATCACCTAACATTATAATCCTTTCATTCGATCTAGCACCATTCAAAACATCCGCCGCCTCTTGTAGTCTTGTAGTCTTTAGCGGGCTCGTTTCCGCACTTGAAGTCCTCTTCGGTATCTTTGTGTCATCCGCCGCCTCTCCCAGGACTCTCCCTTTGGGTTTGTGGCTTAAAGATATCCGGGGCATATACACGAATAGCCCCACTCTAAGCCTGAACCATAGAAGTCTGGGAGACATACTCAGTCATACACTCCGCCATTCTCTCAGACATCAATAGTCCCACACCCTGACAAGCACTTTCGGCCGAGTCGACCCCCGACACCATGGTGGGTTACATCTGAGCCCTTTCGCTTCGTTTCATTCACACACAAAATATATATTCTTTTTTTATCCATCATCTTACATACTTCATCTAACTTTGTCTTCATTCCTCCACAAACTTTCAATGTGGCAAAACTCTCCGTTGCCCGTTTTTAGCCCTGTGGGAACTTTTGGTGAGAAATGTCGCCGCCTATATTAAAATTTTGAGAAATTTTTATAGTGTTCCTACGGATAGCAAGGGAAATACACTTTCATTCCGACAGAGCCCCGCATGTCGGGGTGTGGCAATTACTTAGTACCCGATAATCGCTAAACACCGGGACTGGTACGCTCCAGACTAGCTACGCATCCATGGGCACGGCAGCCCTCGGAAAGGCATAGGATTTAGGGAATAGAAAATTGGGGATTGGAAAGGCGTAGGTAGAGTTAGATACCATTACTATAGAAGGAAAAGGAAATAGTAAATGGAACTAGCAGTGTCCGAGGTCGCGCGTTCGTATTCGCCCTATAAATACCGGACAGATATTGAAAGAACGAACCCTCTGAACATATATCCAATAAAATCCATTCAGTCGTTTTTGCGTGAAAAGGTAACAAACTTCTATCCATCGACACACACATACTTACAAACTTTCGCGTTTATAATATCAGTAAGGATATTATTATTAAATCGCGTCAAACCTCGACTTACCAGATGATAAGCAAGTGAGGTCCTGTTTCTATAATACAAGCATGTTTGGTACAAGCTTAGTATATACATTTAAAAAAAAACATGATCCCACCTTTTTCCACCCTTCAACATTTTTATTAGGGCCTTGTAAACTGTTAAGTTCTGTTGCAAGGCGTTGCCATATTTCCTGTTTCTTTCGTAAGCCTTCTTCAGTTGCTGTAGTTGTCCTTACAGCAAATCCCTTATTCCTCAACATGAAGTTAGCCAAGTAACTTGCTTGGTATAGAGTCATTCTTGGCGCACGCTTCCGTACCTGACGACTGCCACTTGCGTCGTAAGACATCGTTCTGAGAAATTATTATTAATACTTTTTTAGGCCATAGGTACTTATTTAGATGCGTCTGTATTATTACAGTTAAGAGATTTCCGTTAAAGTTTTAATTTAATAAAATATGTATAACAATAGTACTCTGTCTATCCCTATTTAATGAAACCGCAGCAGTGAATGTACGTCTTAGAAACTATATTTAGATACCTAAAATAACTTAATAAAATCAGTATTTATAATTACATAAACAATTGTAAAATATAAAAAAAACGAGCAAACAAAACCAAACATCATAACAAACTTACCTGTGTGAATAACTACCAACGCGTTAGAAATAGCGACAGCGGTCGATAAGCAGGATTCAAGGGCGTTAAAATGTTACACGCATGCACTGTTTTACATCGGTAAGCTTACTGAAACACTTCTACACCAAAATTAACAACGAAATAAAGGTTCTGATCTAATTAATTATTGGATAGAATCAAAATTCAAGAAAAAAATTGTAGTACATAACCTCAATCACGTTAACACTGCGCGGTAACGTGTTACATATACAGCAATATACCGTCGTCGGTATCGTACCGAGCATCGAATGAAATTCCAAATAACCCTATTAAATTTTGTTTCATATTCTGTTCCTCTGTATTAAGGTTCAAATTCAGTTAACAAATTTAAAATATCTTCAACTTGTAGAGATACTACGAAAACTCGTTATTCAATTTATATATTTTTTTAAATATTTTACATAAGGACAATCATATTCTTCTTAAATATATTTACTTTATTTGTAAATTATGAACACTTCTATAGATTTTCAATATCTAATTAATCCATAATTTCGTTACTCGTATCGTGTCTTTAGTCAGAGACAACAAAACTATATAAATTAATATATTTAATAGCAACGGTTGTGTTGCGAATTTCGTTAGTGGCACCTTGAAGCGTTTAAACAGCTATTAGTAGAATATAATTATAAATCAATAAAACAAAATCTTTATAAGTCTACGAAAATAATATTTTAAATATTATATGTTAATGATTTGTTTAATATTTAATAAAAAATATATTTATTTTGTCTATTTTAGGTTATAATAAGCATTTGTAAGGCCACCGAAACGTCAAAATAAATCTGTGACAGTGACAGATTATCGTCGGACGCAATTGGGAGGTTCGATAACGTTGTTTTCGCTGTAATTTGTGGCTAAATATATTTAGACGTGCAAGATGGGCAGCTGGAAGTTAGAAGTAGGCAGAATGACCGTGTATTTATCATTCCCTGTGGCCTTGTTCTACTACTTCAACCAACCGAAGTATTTCGAAGAGTGGGTGACAAAAACAAAGAGAAATATTTATCCACCAGAAAACCCGCAGAATAGGATAGATATGCAAAATCTTATCCAGGAGATGAGGAAGAAACACATGAAATCATTAGAATAACATCTAAAAGCATGTTTTACTCTAGTTCGTTTTAGGCATGAGTGCAACAAATATTTTATGATTATTGTGTAATAACAGATTTAAGCCAAGAAGGTAGTTTTATTCTTATGTAAAAAGGATTTAAAATAAAACAAAATAATAACAATAACACAATGTATTTAAAATTTATCAATAAATAAATATTAATAAGTAATTTTTTATTCCTGTTTAAGCCTCTGCAGATTTTTCCTTACTTTATAACTTAATGTACCTCCGACTATGGATGCTGCCAATGATGCATAGATCACATAAGGTACTCCTACGTAGTGGCCTATGAAACCTGCTACCATAGGAGAAATGACCCCTGACAGTGACCTCACACTGTTTGCGGCACCTATCAATGTACCTACATGATCTCTATCACACTTCCGTAAAACCATTTCCAGAGTAACTAATCTGCCAACAGCATTGCCTATAGCTAAGGGAACTAACCACATAACATAAATAAAAATACTATTAGACATAATTAATCCAGATATGGATACAATTAACAATAAAAATACATGGAAATTTCTTAAACTAAAATCATGGTCATTTATATAAAAATGGTTAAGGAAACCTATAAAATAACTGGATACCGAACCTACAACTCCTTGGAATGAAATAACGTAACCCACATATTTTGGAGTCAAATCATATGTGGTTTTCAAATATAAGGCATAATTTGAATAGTAAACACCCATCACAAATCCAATGAGAGCTTTAAAAAGGAATACATCCCAATAAAGTCTCCAATTAATTTTATATAATTCTAAAAATGATTGCTTAATACTTGAGTTAACTGATTGCAATATATTTATTGAGGAACCTTTTTTATTGTCCTTTACAGGTTTCACTATTTTTGGTAATAAATATACCACACCTGCAATAAAATTATTTGTAAATTTAAAGTAATCAATCAAATCTTTTCCCACAGGGACAATGGAGCCACAATCCTGACACAACTCCCTCGCTTCCTTCACATTCACAATTCTCTTCATACAAGCTCTATGGTTATGGGCACTAGACAACCTAGCTTTCTTGAGGATGTCTTCGATTTGCCTGGTTCGGTTTGGGCCTGCTTCGTTTAAGTACTTATTATACAATGAACTTTAAATTATATGGAGTTTTATCTGAAATGATACAGTCATAGTCAACAGACAGTTCTTGGTCTGCGCCCAGTCATCTAATCCTACCACCACTTTCAAGTGTTCAGACCGTGAAGTAAACTAGGTTTCAGTATTAGTCTGGCAAAGTGAATTAACTGCTTCTCGCATTCATTGAACTATAGTAGCAGTTGACTTCATTCATGGACCATACTCCAGCTTAACATTAACCGATTCAATGCCGGTGGCCCTAATTAGGGTCCTGTCAACTCAGGGGGGTGACAGCTTAGTTCTTAAAGTTCACACGAAGCGCTGCACAAAGTACGGAGTAGCGATGTGCAAGTCGAATGATTCCATTAATCGAATAACCAATTGATTATTAAACTACTATAATCGAATGATAATACTAATATTAGTAGCAACAGCTACTAATATTAATATTAATAATACTAATAATAGCATACTATAAATTTAACGCATTAATACTAGTGATGAGTGCGTTTCCCTGTGGGCACATTTTGATCAAAAGTTTTCCCAAAAAAATACCTCCGAAACCCCCAGTATTACGGCTTATATAATGGTAAAACAATATAAAGATATGGCTCTGATAGATAGAAACACGAATCCTCTAACATTTTGGGAAGACCTAGACCAAAATGACAGATATATAATATAAATTAGCCAAAAAATATTTATATATTCCTGCAACATCTGTCCCAACTGAAAGACTTTTTCCAAAAGCAGGATGTTTAACTGATCGGCGTAATCGGTTAAGTCCAGAGAAGCTAGATTCTTTCAAAATGATAATGTCTAAATAATTTTTAGATATGTATTTTCTTTAAAATGATTTTCCAACTAAATAGTTATGTTGATAATTTACATGTTAACTTCTATTTAAATTATTCGAATCGGATCTTTGGTTTAGATGTTACGACGACAGGTATAAAAATGTCTTTCTCGAATGACAGATGTTTCCATACATAAATGCTGTGCTACGAGCGAACAAATCTATGCTTAGTTTAGTTTATTTATTACTAATAACTTACACATTTTATTTTTATCTGATTATGTTAACCCGTCGTATTCCATTGTCGCAGATCTACGACAAACAAAAACACCTTTTTTTAAATTCATTTTTTTGAGTCTAATTAAACGATTGTTTTTATATATTAGTTTTGTTTTACTTTAATACGTGTGTTGATGCGAAGGTGGAGCTGGTTTTTCGTGGAAATCAAACCCTTGTTTTGTTCTTGATGAGGCTTTTAATGCGTTATTTTACATGCTATTTTTAAATTGAATTTAAATTAAATCATTTTTATAAGGCGGGTGTTGTCGATGGCTCCCGTTCAAAGTCTGTCAGATGCCCGGCCACGCGCATCGCAGGCGCCGTGTTTTACCGGTGGGGGCGCTGCACCGCGTTGTCCAATCGTCACTGATGACGCTTTTCATGTGGCGCGCAATTTGAAAATGTCAGCGCGGCGCCATATTTGAAATGCGCGAACATGCCCCCGGCCTTGGAATCACCAGGTTCCAAAATCTGATGATAATATAATGAGATGTGATTAGTTATGCTATATAAGTAGTGTTCCCACGCTAATGTGAGAGCGTAGAACTCAGAGCTTCATGCACGTGTTGCCCGTCTTCTGAAGAGTCTTGTGTAGCAACGACGGCCGACTGTGCTGGTAGTAGACAGAGTTTGGTGCATGCACGTCGTATAATGCCTGTTGCAGTCTTGATGGAAGCGACACGTGTGACTCCGTCCTTTCCTGTGAATAAGTCAACAATCCTGCCTAGTCTCCATTTGAGAGGAGGCATATTATCTTCTTTAATTATTACTAAATCGTTAATTTTGATATTGATAGTTGTAGCTTCCTTCCACTTGCTTCTGGCTTGCAGCTCAGCTATGTATTCCATTGACCATCTCCGCCAAAAGTGCTGACGCATCTGCTCGATTCTGTCGTATCGTGACAGACGATGTGTTGTGGCATCGGCGTAGTCCTGGCAGGGTGGCGCGAGCAGCGATCGACCAATAAGGAAGTGAGCTGGTGTCAGGGGCAGTAGGTCGTTTGGATCTGTGGACATAGGAGCTAAGGGACGGGAATTCAGGACGGCTTCGATTTGCGTCAATGCCGTGCTGAGTTCCTCGTATGTTAAGTGTGCGTTACCCACTATGCGTCTAAGGTGATACTTGCATGAATTGACCCCTGCTTCCCATAAGCCACCAAAATGAGGCGAATAAGGTGGTATAAATTTAAAGGCGATGGAATCCGTTGAGGCGCAATCAAGAATATAATGAGACTTATTTTGAAGAAATTGTTTGAATTCTCCCATTGCACCCACAAAATTTCTACCATTATCAGATATTATTTCCACTGGCTTGCCACGCCGTGAAATAAATCTTTTTAAAGCGAGTAAATATGATTCTGTAGTGAGATTTGTAACCAATTCAATGTGTATCGCGCGAGTCGCAGACAAACATAACATTTTTCTAATTTTGCTCCCCTGCCCTTCCGGTTTAGTATGAGCAGTGGTCCGCAGTAGTCAACTGTGATCATAAGAAAATAATAATGTAGTAAAGCTTGTCTAACTATAAATGACGCGTTTTTCAAACAAATAATATAAGGTGTGTTTTACTATAACTAAATTAATGCGAATTTGCTAACCTACGGCTTACTCTAATTATATCATTTTTGTCAATGAATAAATTAAGTCTAATATTACTTATGAAATTTAATGAGATTATTTTGTTTCATGTGATATTTTTATTAAAGCATTTTTCGCATCGTTAACTTCTTGAAGTGATAATAGACCAGTTTTACGTACTAAATTCTTTCTAAATATTTTCCATGAATTTAATAAATGATTATCTACAATTGGCGTGTCCCACCTAAGTTTGCCAGCCATAATTTTTGAATTAATAATTTGCTTTTATCTCAGCTGGTGTTAGTAAACAAACCTAAGGAGGTCGTATATTTGCGAAATAATAGAAAGCATAGTACGTTTTGTAATATGACTGGGTGGTTCGATGCTAGTTGTGAAATAAAGATGATCATCATCCGCTGACCAAACTATTCCTAATGTCTTACATTCAATATTATCACCTAAAGTCAACAATTCACTGATGTATCAGTGCTGTCACCGGCAAATATTGATTTAATGTTTTTTAATATTAGATTAAGACGAATAATTTTTACTTAAGACTATTATGAGACGAGGAGATTTTAATGAGAAGATTTTAATAATTATATTTTATGATTTATGATGTTCTTCACGAACGATTTTTTTTTTTTTTACAGAAAAATTAATGCGATTTATTACATGTATTGACTGAAGACATGTGTCCTAATAATATAAAGTCGTAATAATAAGGTGATATCTAATCAGGTGATATATAATAAGGTGATATATAATAAGGCGATGAGTAATAAGGTGATTTATAATAAGGTGATATGTAATAAGGCGATGAAAGTTGCAATTTATTTTCTAAAGCGTAAATATGTCTTTGGGCTGAAGAGTCAATTTCTCCGAATTGTTGAGGAAATTTCTTTATTGGGATCTTTTCTACAATCCTACCACACTTTGTGCGTATGGTAGTATCTTTAGGTTTAAAAGGTTTTGAAGGTCTTTCCTCAGCCTTCCCAAACTGTTGTAACTGTTGAGCCAGTATACATGAAAGATTGCATTGAATTTCATTGTTATGTAGATATTTGTTATCTATAATTGGACCGGATATAATCCAACCTAATAAGGTGTTGATTAAATGAGGTCCGTTAATGAGTTTTAATTTACCTTCGCTTAATAGGCCCCAGAACAAATCTGCTCCTATTAAGAGATCGATTTCGACCTGAGTGTCGAAATCTGGATCTGCAAGTTTAATGTTTGCAGGGATTTGTGTACGAACACACTGTAAATAAGGCGTATAATGAGCTAATGTTGTTGTAATACTCGGCAGTATTAAACAATTAAGGTGAGTGGAATAAGTACCATAAAGAGATTTTATTTGGATATCGCAAGCTTTCGTGCATTGCGTTACTGTACTGTCTATTCCATTTATGATGTGAGTGGACTGTATCGATAAAGCGTTTATTTGTTTGCATAATGAGGCTGTGATGAATGACCGTTGACTTCCATTGTCAAGAAGCGCGCGCGCACGTACGTATTTACGCGTCTTTGTATTGTATACATCAACAAGCGCTGTTGAGAGCAACACGTCGCTCGTTGCCTTTAGTTGTGTTTGAGCTGGCGGCGACGCTATTCCAGCATGAAGCGTCTGGCTTTGACTTGACAATGTTTGTTCGTTGCTGTCATCGGTTTCGCTGTCTTCGTGCAATAATGTGTTGTGTTTAGAGTTGCATTTTTTGCACGAGCCAAAAATGCACTTAGTGACTGTATGTCCTGAACGAAGACAGTTGAAACATAATTTGTTTTCGCGAACAAATTTAATGCGATCTTTAATAATGAGATTATGAAACTTTAAACAGGAATAAATGCCATGACTATGATTGCACATGGGACATTTGCGAGCGTGAGAATTGCCTTTTAAGTGTGTATTTATGGGCTGTGCGACATAGCAGTGATTATGATGCGAAATATTATTGCTCGGGTGCGTGGGTTGTTTGTGTTCCGCAGGTTTTCTGTGTTCGGCAATACTTTTGTTTTTCACCATGTCTAACATATCTGCCCTTTCTTTTAAAAACGTTAAGAGGGTATCAAGCGTAATATTGTTTTGTGAGGTACTCGGTATTAAACTTTTATATTGTTCCCACTCATACTCCAACGATGAATCTAATTTTGAAACGATAAAATAAATAATGAGCGTATCCCAACTGTCTGTGGGTTCACCAAGGGTTTTTAATGCGCGTAAGTTGCGTAAGACGTTATCTATTAATTTGTGTATTTGAGATGAATTTATTTTATTTATTGTATTGAGGGTAAACAAATATTTTACATGATTATTTATTAATATACGTTTATTATCGAACCTTCTACCGAGTAATTCCCACGCCACTGTATAATTATCTGTAGTAAACTCTAATGCTTGAATGACTTGTAAAGCACTACCCGACAATGACGATTTTAAATAATGAAATTTTTGAATATTGTTTAAATCTGAACGCTCATGGATCATGGTGGAGAATGTATTTTTATATTCCAACCACTGATCATATAGACCATCAAATGTAGGTAGCTTTATATCTGGCAATTTCACGTGCTGCGATTTATTATGCGAATTATTATAATGAGATTGATCATCAAGTAACGATTGAGCTGTGGCCATTATTCTGTAATATTGACATTCAAAAACTTCCCTTTCATTGCTATCGATTGTTTCCGAAATACTGTCTAATTTATCCTGAATTACGTAAAAATCTTTTAATATTTTTGACGTGTTATCGTACCGAATTTTTAATTCTATCTTCTGCTTATTGGTTATTGTTAAAATTGATTGTTCGTATTTAATTAGGAAATTTTCAAAAAATGTCAATCTAGTCTTGACTGCGCCTCTTTGTTTTCGCAAATCTACAATTTCACTGTCTACTGACCTTATTTTTGGAGATTTACTCATATTGGATTCCACCTGTACCTTCAATTCGCCGTCCGGGTTCATTTCCTAGCAATGCAAGTACCACGTGGACGCTGGACGCGATGACAAAATGTTGAGGGTATGAAGGTAAGCTGAAAGTATTTAAAGAGCACGGCGTTAACGCAAATCAATGGTATAAGGAGTGATAGGAATAATACTGGCCTGATCGCTGCCTGCCCGATCCGATGTCCTCTTCTTCTTTTTCCACGATTTCGATGCGACGAAAATCTGAGCTCGATTGGACCAAAATATGATGCGACGAAAATCCGGCTCGAAGGACCAAAATATGTTGATGCGAAGGTGGAGCTGGTTTTTCGTGGAAATCAAACCCTTGTTTTGTTCTTGATGAGGCTTTTAATGCGTTATTTTACATGCTATTTTTAAATTGAATTTAAATTAAATCATTTTTATAAGGCGGGTGTTGTCGATGGCTCCCGTTCAAAGTCTGTCAGATGCCCGGCCACGCGCATCGCAGGCGCCGTGTTTTACCGGTGGGGGCGCTGCACCGCGTTGTCCAATCGTCACTGATGACGCTTTTCATGTGGCGCGCAATTTGAAAATGTCAGCGCGGCGCCATATTTGAAATGCGCGAACAACGTGTCTTGCTCGGACACGCTTTTTGTTACTTTTTGTTTAATTAAACAGTAGTAGTTGCAATAAATCGAAATCCATAATACTAATTTTTAATCAATTTATTCGAATTGTCGAAAAGCTAATTTTTTAAACAAATGTATGCTAGTAAATAATTACAACGGAGTTTATTGTTCTTAACGCTAAAGTTAGTAACTAATCCCTATTAACAATCGACTAAGTCGAATGATTACTGAAATCAATTAATTCGATTATGCACAATGGCGTTCGCGTTCGCTAGCGCTGCGTGTGAACTTTTAGAACTATAATAACTAATGTCAAAGCAGCTGTCCATCTGTCAAATAGTGAATTTGACGTGGCATTGAATCGGTTAAGTGAGGTAAGAATAAATAAAAGAATCTTGCTCGATATTTGTTTTGTTACCGTTTAAAGTCATATTCCAACAACAATGTATTGGGTGATTAATACATTGTCCTCATTATGAAAAACCTGTCCAAAGACTGTGTCAGCTTACAGAGAGCCCACCCACAAGAATGTGTAGTAGTGTAGCCACTTACAAGCATCATAGTCGGAATGTTGTCTAGTAAAAACGGGGCATTATACTACAATGTTAAACAATCTATACCCAATCTCCAGGCAATAAAATGTGAGAACAAAAAATAGCCTGTTGCACTCTCAATCTCACTTATGGGAGGCGATAGAACACTATTGCTCTTTAACCTAGTTCCTACCTCGTCATTTCACACCTTTGACACAGCACAGCTTAGGAGAAGAATATAAAATACTAACCTGTATTAATTAAAAAACAAACACCAACACTCAATGCAATAAATTTGAATCCATATTCTGGTAAATCCTCAACTATATGACCACCAACAATGGGTCCAGTTGTGATCCCTGCACCAGATATTGCTGTCATTTTACCATAGACGGACGATTGTTTTTCTGGGTCTTTTTCATAGTCAGACACAAGCGCCTTAGTCAACATTTGGGTTTGTTTAAATAGTCCTGCAAAATAATTAAAAATGATCCTTTTTATTGTGATGTGACATCTATTATCTGACTTTAAGTTGCCTGATGATAATCATGAGGAGGCCTAAGAGGGCTGATTACTGAAAAATGGATCCAGTCACCTCCATCATACTGGCTCTACTTGAGGAATCCAAACTTAGAATTTGGGAAAAATGCTGAATAAAAGATGTTTTTAACTTGATGAGTGCTTAGTAGCTGTTGTACCCTTAAAAATACATACATTTGAAAATATTTACCCTCCTGAAATAAAATGTTTAAAAAATAGTAAAACAGATACAAACCTAAAAAAGCTCTTATAATTAAAATAACAAAAACGGAGTCTGTGAATCCTATTAGTGCATAGGAAATACCACACAATACTAGAGTCAAGAGTAAAATGCTTTTCCTTCCCTTTAAATCACTGAGACTGCCCTGCAAATAATATGGCTTTATGAATAAATATTTTAATAATTCTATATTATATAAGTGCTTGTATCATAGAAACTGGATGACCAAAATATATATCAAAGATAATTGATACAGGCATGGCATGTGATCTCGGTTTGCACAACCACTACAAAGTAACAATAGTAATAAATAGTAAACATTATGATGCCTTGATTTTGGCTGGGATAGGCACAGAGTTTCCATAATCCTGATAAAATCTCCTGATTTGTGACCATAAAGTAGTCATCTGCCTCTTATTTTACTAACAATAGTTGTTAAACAAATATTTGCATTGACTGAGAATCAAACCTGGGACTTTATGCATAACAAACTAATATGCTAACGAAGGCGCCCTACCTGACGCATTTAATACAAAGTCTTTATGATCACTGACTTTTATAATACATTTATCATGCCCAATATTGTATATAAATATTTGAAATTAAATACAGCAGAGCAAAATTTTAGCTCTGGTTGTCAAAGAGTGGTAGACAGTGGTGTAGTAGTGTAGTGCCACTTTCAAGTACAGACCGTGAAGTGACTTAGTCGTGTTTAGGGATCAGTTTACAGTTATTTCATTGTAGTTGTAGCATTCATTCATGGACCATAATTTAGGTTAACATCAGGCAGGGTGCGTGACATTGTTGAGCCATAAAAAAACATCAAGCCTTCTTTCTATATCTATTAAAAATAACTTAGCATTTCCTAGTTAATAAAGTGGTTTGATAATATTATGATAGCCATTGATAAGAATATTATAAGTTGATTACTAACATTTTTTTATCAATACTTTTGTACTATGCAGTTGATTTATATATGGCCATATAGATTTTTAGACCAGCATAGTAATAGGGACTGAGGCAATGGTGAATTGAGTCTGTTTTTTCAGCCATTGGTGCTTTAAGACCATCTTTCAAGCAAGTCAAGGTCAGGTCACAATTCAAAAATATTTACCATAAATTATTTTATGTATATAAATTAATTTAAAACCTATATTAACCATGCTTGTATCATAGAGATCAAAGTAAGGCCAGGCATACTTACTGCCTTTATTGCTCTGATTTTGTTAAATTAAAACTAAAAACTATACATTTTATTAGGTCTATCAAATGTTATTTATGTGGATTTACATAAATGAATTACTAATAAATGTTATATTATAACAAATGTTACAACCAAAATATAGGCCGAAGACAGATGTATAAGTAATACTAATAATAATGTGGATTTAAATTAGCTTACAATTAGAGGACCAGAACCAAGTTGAAATCCTGCATAAATGGACCCCAGTAAACCTACAATTATGTGGTTTGCACCCATTTGTCGTACATGGCTAGGCACTAAAGGTATAATCATGCCGACCGCAAATAAGTCCTAAAAAAATAGAAAACAAATAAACTAAAGCGAAGATACATATTGTTAGCGGTTTACTTGTAAATTATACTTACAAGGAAGGCAACCCCGTACAAAACATAAATAGCAAAAGACATTTTATAAAACTCAGATTTAAACGGTTTAAAATTGAATACTGCAACAATTATTCATTTTTGCGGTAATAAATTACTAGCCACCAGTGTTTTCTTTTGCGGTGTTGTCAAATATTTCCAAATTGACATTTCAAATAAGTTTTTAAATGTTGCTTGGCAGAATAACAAAACCTTTCACTTAATTTAAGAAAAGTACTGTTAAGTTTATATTGCGTTTGGATATTGGAGTACTAGGCTCAAAATGTCAATATAAGCTGTTCAGGATCTAAGAAATATGTTACCAACTCTTGGATTAAAATAAAATTTTACGCTAGCCTTGCTGTTTCTGAAAACGAGATTTGAGTTTTAGGTTAGGAAATTTAGATGCGATTATTTACAATAAGTTTATAAATAAAATTTGTAGATAATACGCTGAATTTGTTGATTGTATAATAGAACATTTGAATAAACAACAATGAGCAATTTACGCAACCAGGTATCGTATTCTTTGCTTCTCGGATCTAAACTTTAACGTTATTTCTATACATGCCTATTATGTAAATATTTATACACATAAGAATACAAAACCAATATTATTCATGTCATACTACTTAGAACGCGATAAATTATGCGAGAAGCTCCTTTGGCCGGCTTAGTGTTGGTGACTAAGGCAACCGTAAGCTGAATATGTTTTACAGTCGTTCGTGCTCTTAGATTTGCCTTTTCTTACCATCACGAAGTCAGGTTCGGATGTCGTCTCATTAATAAAAAAAAGTATAATTTTTTTACAGGTCTTAAAATCTTTTAAAAAGCTTCATAGGACCAGGCTGAAAGTATTTGAGGGTGACACATTGACACTGAATGCTGGCCGAGCTATGATAAATGATGAATTTAGAAAAAATAAACATGTTAGTGAGGAAGGTGCAATAACAGCTGTAAGTGTACAGTTAATTGCTATTTGTATATTAATCAATCAAATTATCACACCTTTTTCCCACAGGGATAGGCAGAGACAATGGAGCGCCACTAGCCATGATCCTACACAACTCCCTCATTTCCCTCATACAAGCTCTATTGTTATGGGCATGAGGCAACCCAGCTTTCTTGAGGATGTCTCCGATTTGGTCAGAAAATACCCTCCTGGTTCTGCCTTGTTAACACATCCATCTAGCAACTTAATTCAAGCAGATTCATTAATTCCTTCAATCTATTTTAACTCATCCTTTGCATGTACCCAAACCATTTCTTTGTCAAATTTTCTTACTATACTGTGCTTTTCTCATTTTATTCTCTAATGATCTCTATATTGAAAGCTATTGTATGTTCCAGTTAATAAAATTGGCAGAAGATGTTGAAGTAGAAGTGAGAACTAGAGTTATTCAAGCAAAGGAAGTGAAGCCTGGTGTTTATGGTGGGTAAGAAATTAATATTATTAGTTAATAAAAATGAAATATATATAATTTCTAGGCCGACATAGTGGATTCAACTGCTACTTGCTGTTATTTAACTGTAGCTCATGGACTGTACTCCAGCTTAACATCTGACAATGACATCTTCAATTTTACTCCTAATTCACACTGAAACTTAGGCCGGCATAGTGGCGGCGGCTGGGCCAGCCGGGAACTGACTCGGTTGTCCCAGTCGTCGTCACTCTTGGACCTCCTCTTGCTCTTAGGCCGGCATAGTGGCGGCGGCTGGGACAGCCGGGAACTGACTCGGTTGTCCCAGTCGTCGTCACTCTTGGACCTCCTCTTGCTTATCATCAGGCGGGTCGAGGACAGATGTCGTGTCACAATAAAAAAAAAATAATTGATTTATCATAAATTTATCATAAAATAAAATTATCATAAATTATTCTGGGTGATTGTTGGATCATAACAGGTTTAAGGTGTCTGTTTTAGTAGTCTCGCAAACAAAGAGACTCCAGTTCAAAACCAATAGCCAGTACCAATGTAGAAAAGCATGTATCAAAGATCTATGTGCTTGTATCTTTCATATATGCTTATCTCAAAACACTTTGATATAAGCATTGTTAGTAGATTAGAATAGATTTATTATTGGCTAGCTATTTTGTAACAAATAGCGTGGTAGGCAGTGATACCCAGTCTGCCGATCCGGGGTAGTACCACCACTTCACGTTTCAGGATCAGCTTGTAAGTTGCTGGTTCCAACTTGAGCTTAACATCAAGCAGGGTGCTGTCATATGTCGAGTCAAATTAAAAAAAACATTAGCTGAGTCCAGTCATCCACAATTATAAAATAAACTAAAATCTTCCTAAATTTACAGCAGCTAAGATAACAGAAGATACAATAAAAATGGATAATGTGGAATTTGATGAGAATGCCATTCTGCCCAAACCAAGAGGAAAATGTGGTACTGTAAAAGAAAAATAGAGTTGCCCTTGAATAAAAATTGTTTTTGTAAATGTTTTAGCTATTAGGAAGAGTATTATTTATTTATTAGATCTATAGAAATATAAATAAAGATGTTGGTGGTTTTTTAAACAGTCTGCCAATGTAGTGTACAGACTGTTAAGTGACTTTTATTCCGTTTCAGGATTAGATTGAAAATTGTTGGTAAGTAGATACAACTGCTACTTATAGTTTTTTAACTGTAGTAGCAGTCGTCTTCATGGACTGCACTCCAGGTTAACATTAGTTGGGACTTCCCACCACAAAATAATATTTAAAAATCGAATATGTTTAACAAGGGAAGTCCCGAGAGTGCTTCAGTCGACATTACTGATGGCCAGACACAATAAAACAATGGATTCAATAGTAAAAACCTCTATTACCACATGTTTGACGACGACAGGCGTGTACAAACGGTTTAGCGACTGGTTTGTTGCGCGTAAAATCCCGGGTTCGATTCCCGGTCGGAGCAAATATTTGTTTCATAGCTTTTATTTGTAATATTTAATAATTATATTAAAATATTGCAAATATTTGTTAATAAAAAAAAGAGATGGATATTTGCTTCGGGTCTGGTTATCAAAGAGTGGTAGGCAGTGGTACCCAGTCTGCCAATCCGGGGTAGTACCACCACTTACAAGTATACAGACTAAATTGATTTGGTCCTTTTTCGGGATCAGCTTGTAAGTTGCCGGTTCCAACTAGGCCGGCATAGTGGATGTGATTACTACTCACAGTTATAGAATTGTAGTAGCAGTGACATTCATTAATGGACCACACTTCTGCTTAAAATCAAGCAGGGTGCTGTAATATGTCGATTCACAATAAAAAAAAAGTATAAGCTATTGCCACCATGAAAATATGTGGAGATGCACCCATTGGTGCAATATAAAACATGCATTTATTCTTCCTCTTGTGATTTTTCAAAGGGTGGTGCCCACTGTGCCGATCCTTGGTAGCACTATAAGTATTGAGACTATAAGGTGACTTAGTTGCGTTTTGAAATCATCTTGTTGTGTTCCAACTAGGCTGACATAGTGTATGTAACTGCTACTTATAGTTATTGAACTTTAGTAGCAGTTACCTCCATTTATGGACTGCATTCTAGATATAATTGATGCCGGACCTATTACTTGTTTTCTATTGAGATGCGACCATGCTGGTAAGATGGTAAGCATCCTATAACCTTGGATTCTTCAAACGAGGTAAGAATAATTACTTCTGGCTGGCACAAGTGACTCATGAGGACACTTCCGGTGGTCTGCAGGAACGAGAAGGGTCCCCTGGCCTTCCTGGAGGAGATTAGGTGGCTCTATTGAAGGAGAACCGTTGAACCATTTTGACGACAGGCGTGGACGAACGTTTTAGCGATTGGTTTGTTGCACGTAAAGCCCCGGGTTCGATTCCCGGTCGGAACAAATATTTGTTTCATAGCTTTAATTTGTAATATTTAATAATTATATTAAATACTAGCTGTGCCCGCGACTGCGTCCGCGTGGAATAGTTATTTTGGGAATCATATTAATTTTTTGTTTGCCTGAGTCCTTTTTCTAGGAATTACAGTGACGAAGAAAATGAAAACTTAACCAAACTAACTGTATGCTTTAACTAAAACCTAACCTAATAAGAATTGTAAAACCTAACCTTGAAAGAATGTAGATGACACCTACAGGTATTATTTACAACAAAACAAAAAAGTGTTATTGTGAAAATATTAGAAACAAAATACTATACTTAAAAAAACCCTACCAACTATAGAGAAAACTACTACAAAATGAAATTGTATAAAAAAGGATTTTGCACGATGATATTATATCGTAAAAACAAATTAACGCTGCATTCAACCGATCAGTAGGGAGCCAACCGCATAGTATGCTTGTCTGTCTATAAATGACGCGCCCCTCCACTTTATTAGTTTATTTAAATGTGTGAATGCAAATATTACTAACTATACTATTAAACTTCATCACGTTCGTTCCTCCTTTGTGTCTAACCAGCATTTTCGGTGTGTTTTATCCATATTTTATATTTGCTCGTATGCGTAAATGCAGTGGAGGGGCGCGTCATTTCGGCTTAGACAGACTATACCTCGTAGAGCTACACCCCCCTCCGCCTCGCCCGCAAGCACCGCCTCTCCTCGCCCGCCGGTTAGCGCTCATCAAGCGACGCGTGTGAATTTTGTTTCAGAGTTATTTTAAAATTGTATTATCTTATAAGATGTTTATTGAAATTAGGTGATGTCAATGACAATTTTGTTCACAGTTAAATACTCTTAATTAATAACACATTTATTTTGATAAAGAATAATATTATTATGTTAATACAACTCTGACAAATAATTTCTAATAATGCATTAATTTAGACCAAATTTGACTATCATAAAAACGGTTATTGTGAGTTAATCTTAAAAGATAGACATATACGGTCGCGGACATTTTTTTAGATATAGTCCGGTCAAATTAGACCAAATAATAAGAGTGAAGCTACATAAATTCCCACCAAGCTGGAAATCGGTAAGATTGTTTAAAATACAATGAAAAATAAAATTTGAAAGTTCCCATCACCCCCTGTAAGGAAAAATTTTTATTCAAGGTCAAAGGTCAAAATAATGAGTTTTTCGCGATTTTCAGCAAAACGGTAAGTTTTATCATAAAAATAACTAAGACAAATTTGTAGCTCATAAAATTATCTACAAAAAATGTTTCAATACTGTTTTTCTACGAGCCACCGTTTTTGAGATATATCGATTCAAAAAGTTGTAATCGTCATAATATGCATGGGTTCGCCACGTATATATATCTCTATAGTTGTAATATATGTTAAAATATTTTTCTATTGGTCATTGTAACTGCCTGCCTGCCTCGTCCTTCCACACCCGTAATACCCGCACAAGTCGGGGAAAGCATCCACATTTTATCGACCGAATCGGCAGTCGAACTAAAAAGTTCGGTGCGTCTTTTCTTTGTAGAACAATTGACAAGTGGAATGCTTTGCCTGCCCATGTGTTCTCTTCATCCCATGACCTTGGATCCTTCAAGCGATGCGTAAAGAAGCACCTTAGGCCGGCATAGTGGCGGCGGCTGGGGCAGCCGGGAACTGACTCGGTTGTTCCAGTCGTCGTCACTCTTGGACCTCCTCTTGCTTATCATCAGGCGAGTCGAGGTCAGATGTCGTGTCACAATAAAAAAAAAACTTACACTAATAATATAAAATATACATAAGTTATAACGGCATTCGCTTTCTTCTATCTATGTACGGAGCTCCTAAAAAAACTACCTGCTTAGATAAGTAAGCAGTTGCTGCTCATCAACATCTTTTTCGGGTATATTACCAAGTTCAAGTGGTTCAAGTATCAGCTGGACCCTACAGACTGGGGTTGGAAGTTGGTCAATAATTCATTAGAACCAGTGCAAACTTTTCTTCCACCTGCGCCGGAGAAACTGCTAAACACAATTTTTTGCAACTGCAAAAAGGGATGCAGTGCTAAATGTGGTTGCAAAAAAGTCGGACTGTTTTGTTCTCTGGCATGTACACAATGTCAAGGCCAGTCGTGCTCTAATATCGAATCACCAACAGTAGAGGATCCATTTGATTCCAACGAGGACACATCGCTATTAACGCAGTTTACATGTACTCAGGATGAAGATGAAGAACAAGAACAAGAAGAAGATGAACAAGAACAAGAAAATCAAGAAGAATAATTCGAAAGTTACGACTCGGACGATTAAATTTCACTACTTTTTTTCAACTTAAATTGATTTTGTTTTTTCAATCTCTGCTGATATCCATTATTTTGCATTAGTTTCAAATTAAATAGGATCACAACTGACCTGTGGAATAGGCCTACTGGGAAAACCACGTTAAAAAATTGCGCTAAGTACAATACCTCATAGGTGGCGTGGAAACGTGTGCATATTATGACGATTACAACTTTTTGAATCGTTATATCTCAAAAACGGTGGCTCGTAAGAAAAAAAGTATTGATATATTTTTTGTAGATAATTTTATGATCTACAATTTTGTCTGAGTTATTTTTATGATAAAACTTACCGTTTTGCTGAAAATCGCGAAACTCATTATTTTGACCTTTAACCTCGAATAAAAAAAATTCCTTACAGAGGAATGATGGGGAACTTTCAAATTTTATTTTTCATTGTATTTTAAACAATCTTACCGATTTTCAGCTTGGTGGGAATTTATGTAGCTTCGAATGTCTAAATTGATCGGACTAATAATTTAAAGAGGAATAATTCTTTCATACATATTTTTTGGGTATCTCGAACGGTTTTCGGAGCGCACGCAACGGAAACCCTCAAAGACGAATAATATTCCCCGTTTTTTCCACATTTTCGACTGTTTCTTCGCTTCTATAAGTCGCAACGTAATGTTTTATAGCCTAAAGCCTTCCTCGATAATTGATCTATCCAACACAAAAAGAATTTTTCAATTCGAACCAGTAGTTCCTGAGATTAGCGCGTTTAAACAAACAAACAAACTCTTCCGCTTTATTATATTAGTATAGATTTGTTAAGAAAAAAAAAAGAGTTGGAATTTTGCGTCGGGTCTAGTTATCAAAGAGTGGTAGGCAGTGGTTCCTAGTCTGCCGATCTGGAGTAGTACCACCACTTACAAGTATACAGACCGTGAAGTGATTTGGTCACATTTCGGGATCAGCTTGTAAGTTGCCGTTTCCATCTAAGCCTAGCATGGCATAGTTATTGGATGCGATTGCTACCCACAGTTATTGAATTGTAGTGGCAGTGACATTTATTCATGGACTACACTTCACTGTCGAGTCACAATAAAAAAAAAAGAACCACACACAAAGAACCAAAGAGGACTCAAGTGTGGAAACGAGCCCGCACATAACATTTAACAGCAACAGTGACTGAGACAAAAAGGAGGCACGCCTATCTTTAAGGCATGACCCAGGCAGGGTAATTTATATAGTAACAACACCATAGTAATTTACATATATTTAATCACTACAATATAATTTACTGTACACTTAGAGGTTTGATGAGGGTCAACATTTCCTTGACGAGCTTTTACCCAACAATGAGCCTTTCTCATCAGGTGGGATGCCAAGCTCTTCGTCTGTCCAAGTACATGGTTCCACATAAGGCCATTCACCCTAAAATAGCACAATAAATTTTGTTAAAGACATGAAACTAAAAATAAGCAAAACTGTTATGAAAATATTTTGTTTTTGCAATAAAATCTTTTAGTTAACTTCAATAATGGGAAATACTAGTTTACTATTTTCTCATTGTCAAAAAGGACATCATTTATTTTGTATGGGGACTTGGGCCAAATTGTATTAACAGTTGCATATACATTTAAAAAAAGTTTAATGTTCGAAGATTACAATGTAATCAGAATATTCCATTATTTTGCGTAGTTTAGGTGTGCAAAATGAACAAACTATAATTAGGAGAACGCAGAACTTCAAAGCAGAACTGGCATGTCTTCGTGATTGAGAAACAATACAAAATAACAATCAATCAATTAAATTGTCACATATTTTTTCATAGACAGAGGCAGTTGGGATAGGCAGAGACAATGGATGCCACTTGCCACGATCCTGACACAACTCCCTCGCTTCCTTCAAATTCACAATTCTCTTGATACAAAATACATCTTATTTTCCAAATAACTCAATTGCACAACAAATTATTATTATTTTTATCAATACAAGTATTGAAACTACTATTTATCTATATTTTCATCATTGGGCATTACAAAAGTAGTACAAAAATAGCCCAAAATGAATGATGTCCTTTTACGTCTTTATTGTATATGGACATGTTATTATTTACCTGTTCTTCAACAAATAAACTCTTTTGTTTTGATTCTTTATTAGAACACAAACAGCCAGCAATGATGGAATAAAAATATAAGGCATAGTCGTGGCTCAGGGAATAGTGGGATTAGTGCCTGTGACTTGGGTGGATAGATAGAAATACTCTTTAATTACACAAATTGTATCTTAATTAAAACTATAAATAAGTACAACACACAAATGGCAAGCAATATTAAATGCATCAGGTAGGGCGCCTTCGTTAGCATACCAGTTTGTTATGCATAAAGTCCCAGGTTTGATTCTCCGTCAGAGCAAATTTTGACACACATTTCTCCCACACATTTTGACTCTTTGAGAAACCCTGCACGATATTCACAGTATGCCATAAACCACACATAAAACATTATTCATAATACTCCAAAATAATGCTGATTGAAGGCACCTAGATTGGGACTAAGCTGGTTAACTGCATATGACTGATGCATTATAGTCAAAGTCCACTACTGCAAGCCTCCTACAAAAGTTTATGACAAGAGATTGCAAAGTATCAATAGAATAAAGAGAGGAAGGCCTTTGTACCAGCAGTGAAACAAATAAATGGGCCATGATAATAAAATATGTTTTTTTTAAGTTATAAACTTACATAAATATGTTCAGGCTCTGTCCATATGTGATATAGAATCCACCACCAACATATTCCACCCAGGGTTTGGGATAGAATCCTAGCTTTCTTTGAAGGAGGAGGAGGTGGTACACGATAACTCCATACACTGAAAATATTTGTTTTACATTCGTATATTCATATATTATAGGAAACAAATATAGTTTTTGTTTCATAAATTTATCAAAAACAAAAATGTGTAATTTTGTATTTAGATTAATAAATTGAGGATAAATAAATACAAGACTGGAGGTTCAGTTTCAATAATAATAAACCGTATGACATAACGTATCTTACCCGTGGCTGCCGTTCCTTTTAATCTGTTTTAAATTATCTGCTGTTGTAGTTTTAATTGTGCGTAGTAAAGCTCTTGAGACAAGAGCTTTCGCCAGCATTTTTATTATGTAATGGGATTCAAATGAAAATAAAGTTTTGATACAGGCGAACAAGATCGCCTACGAATCCATAGATAATGACACTTATTTTCTTAAGAAGAGAAAAAAATAGGGTAAGGTATGAAAATAATCAACATAAATCTCCTTTTGAAAAATACACAATATATCTTTGATAAAGAATAGAAATATAATTAATTAACCGACAATGAAGTTATTGCTGTCAATTAGAACTATCACAAGAGTCTTTTTTTAAAATAATACTTGTAATTTTTTAATCTAGCAAGAAATTTCTGACATTTGAGGAGACGAGAATCAAAAACATGTAGTTCCAATTTCTAGCGCTTGCCTTGGCCTCTGATTATTATTTGATGTTGTGATATGTTTTAAAGTGAAATAAGCATTTATTCGACTAAATAAAGTGATTGTGTTGTGATAATGTGATGCTTTCGTACCTAATGTTTTAGAAATGGAAAGTAATGTTAACCAGAAAGGTGAGCAATTCTTTTGGCTTACTTCTGTTTGTGTATGAATAACTGTATTTTGCGACACAGATTCAGCTGACGTATGATGTTTTTAGTCAATACCTAATGGTGTAGTGTTTATTATATTTATTTTATAGTGGTATTTGAATTATTAACTAAATAATATTACATTAGCGTCATGTGCAGTAAGTAGAATCTTATCTGTTACATACATATCGACATAATTCTTATCATTTAAAGAAACTGATGGATTACATTCGTAGGTGATTTTACTTTTCTTTTATTTTCTTTGTTGATGTGTGTGCAGGGCATAATATTATGCTTGTGAGTCATCCCAAGTGATGTCATGTGTGTGGTGAATTGTACTTAATGGGTTGTTGGGCTTACTGTTTAATCATATTAGAATTTTACTCATACACAACATAAAATTGCTCATGATATTAACTTATAAGTATAAACATGTTTATTGGCAGGGGTTTATTGTTTCATTATTTAGGTTTTGTGTAAGGTTCTTTTTGATAAAATAATTAAATTGTTGAAATACTGTCTTTTTAAAATTCTTTAGGCTATTATTCTGTTGTCTAGTAAAAAATATTTATTTAATTACTGGTATATATCACTATTGTTAATAATGATAGGTTAGTGGTTTAACTAATAGGAAATTAGGTGGAAAAGGCAATTATACAAAATATACATAAATTACTTATAAGTATATATATATACATCTTAAATATACATAAGAATTATTAAGTCACTTTACTAAGTTGCATTTTAAAATTAGCTTGAAAGTTGCAAGTTCTGAATTGCCAGCTACCGTAGTGGATGTGACTGTTACTTGCAATTATTTAACTGTAGTAGCAGTCGCCTTTATTCATGGAGCGCACTCCTGCTTGATTACAGGCAGGGCGATGTCATATGTCACAGCAAAAATATTTTTTTAAATAAAACTGTTTTGTTATACTGTTATACCATAATAACCACTAACAAAGAATTTAAATTGTAATTTAACAATTAAAATCTATTATGCAGTTAATTGAAGAATTGTTTCCATATAATTTAAGAATTATTAAGAATGACCTATTATTTTGATTTGTGTCAGGACAAATGGTGCTATTCCTATAGGAATGAATGGATATGAATGACAATTAGATTAAATAGGAATAGATTCATATTTGTCTAGTTTGCCTAAATCCAGAGTATCATTTTTATTAGTATATGGTTTAATAACAAATAATAATAAAAAATATTTAGTGCATATGTGAAATAAAATTAAGTAACAAAATTCTTGGAAAAGAACATTCACAAATTAATCATATTCTTATTGGAAAATACTTATGTGATAATAAATTATTATTTCCTAGCAATGCATTATTTATTTTATGGTTTTTGCTTAATAATCTACTTATTTTATTAAAATGTTATTATTCATCTCTAAGTAATTATTAGTAATACTAGGAATACATGAAGCCAATATTAGTAGTTATACTTTTATTTTATTGTGACTTGACTTCTGACCTCTGCCTGCCTAATGGTAAGCAAGGTCTTGAGGTCCAAGAGTGCCGTCGACTGAAACAACCAAGTCAGTTCACGGCTACCCAATACCACCACATTTTGGAAATGTAAGAATGTTCTGAGCTAATTTCCTTAGCATTCATGGATTCCGCAAGTGCCAGATCCATTGCGTAGTAGGGAGAAAAATAAAGGCAGAGTTCAGGACTTGCAATCAGGAAGTAGACTTAAGTTTTCTAGGACATGGCAAAGCTATATTGTAAAATCCCAACAACCCGCAAAGGTTATTGATGTCTGTTCTATAAATGTACTTATGACTGACCTACGGAGGGTGTTATCCCTTATACTTTAAATATAGGAATCCTTAGATATAGGAACTGGGCATTAAACAACTTAGCCTTTAAAATTTAAAGGATGCTAAGTTGTTTAAAACCCAGGTCTTATATCTGTCAAATGGATCGTTTTTCATACAAACAGTTAAATTATCTACCAGCCGTAGGTCAAAACCGTTTACAAAATACCCCTCATAAGTCAAGTTACCCACAACTACTAGCATAAAGTATGAAAAAGAGTAATGCTGGTTTTTTTTTTAAATTATTTTTCAACCATCAGGAAATTGTGAAGCAAACAACAAATGGGTACTGTTACCAATGATGGAAAGTTTATTATATGAACTGGGCATTAGTTGAATTTCTACTTTTAAATTGTCTGAAGAAGATGTGATTTTCATTAGCATCTTTTAATACACACTGTACGCTACTAAACATGTTGTTATGGGTTTGTTTCTGCACTTGACCCCTCTGCGGTTTCATCATATACTTTAGAGGACCAATCTCAGTTATGTGCGGGCTCGTTTCCGCAGTTGAAGTCCACTATTGACCATCTGATACATTGAGGCAGTCTATATATGAAGGCAGTCTTGGAAAATCCTAGATTTTTAGTCCGGCATAGTGACAACGACTGAGATAACCATGAAAAGACTCTTTTTTTTCAGTCCTTGGCACTCTTGAACCTTCCCTTGCAAGTCAAGTCAAGGTCAAGGTCAAATGTCGAAAGACAATAAAATTTCCTGATACTGGTTAGATTAGCGTAGTTGTAATGCTTATTTTCCATTGTCAACAGTATCATGCGTGGCAAATTACGCATATGAAGCCTTAGAGCCGGATGAGTTGTCTTTGCGTCCAGGAGACGTTGTGAGGGACGTTGAGCGCCTTTCCGGCGGATGGTGGCGCGGTGAACTGCGCGGCAGAAGAGGAATGTTCCCTGATAACTTTGTTTCTGTTGTCAGCGAGCATGCTCCTAATCGGTGAGTTGTTTTTAATTACAATGATATTTTAGGAAAAGACGTATATACAAAATAGGCCCGTTAAATCTATGCTAATAAGTTAGACATTAGTCTTGCTAAAATCTGTTTTACCTATAATCATTTTAATGCTATCAATCTTAAATGTTTTATGACTCCTCCAATATTCAAGCTGCTGAAACAATTTTAAAAAAATAATGATATTTTGTACACTATAAGTTATTTTAAGTATTGCCTTTTTATTTTTCTTATTAGTATTTTTCGTTAATCATGTTAAAAGGATTCATGTTTAGTATTTTTTTGATCACAATTTTCGTACAAATATTGTGTATACTTTTTTTTATTTTTTATTGTGACACGACATCTGACCTCGACTCGCCTGATGATAAGCAAGAGGAGGTCCAAGAGTGACGACGACTGGAACAACCGAGTCAGTTCCCGGCTGCCCCAGCCGCCGCCACTATGCCGGCCTAAGGTGCTTCTTCACGCATCGCTTGAAGGATCCAAGGTCATAGGATGGAGAGAACACATGGGCAGGCAAAGCATTCCACTTGTCAATTGTTCTACAAAGAAAAGACGCACCGAACTTTTTAGTTCGACTGCCGATTCGGTCGATAAAATGTGGATGCTTTCCCCGACCTGTGCGGGTATTACGGGTGTGGAAGGACGAGGCAGGAATAAGGTTAAAGGTTGTCAAGTTGTAATTGACAGACATATGTACCCATTTTAAATGATAATAAGTTACCATTAATGTATATGTTATGCTGTAAGTGTACCTTTTAATAAATAAATAAGCAAACCGGAATTCAGTGTCGCGATGCAGACACTGGGTCGTATTTTATCATTGTTTAATTATATAAAAGTGGGCCTAGTCTGCTGATCCGGGGTAGTAGCATCATGCTCAAGTGTAAAGATCGCGAAGTAAATCAGTCGCGTTTCGGGATCAGCTTGTAAGGTTAAGCTAAAGGGAGGTCCATTAATGAAGGCGACTGCTACTACAGTTCAATAACTGAAAGTTGCAATCACATCCACTATGCCGGCATAGTTGGAACCGGGAACTTACAAGCTAAAGCGGTGATATTTTTTTATTTTATTGTGATTCGACATATGACAGCATCCTGCTTGATGTTAAGCCGAAGTGTAGTCCATGAATGAATGCCACTGCTACTACAATTAATTAACTGTAAGTAGCAATCACATCCACTATGCTGGTATAGATGGAACCGGCAACTAACAAGCTGATCCCCAAACGTGACCAAATCACTTCACGGTCTGTATACTTGTAAGTGGTGGTACTACCCCGGATCGGCAGACTGGGTACCACTGCCTACCACTCTTTTATAACCAGACCCGAAGCTTGTTCGTTCATCAAATCGGGGACAAAGTTTAGAAATTATAAAAGAACTTATTGTCTAAAAAACTATTCACAAAACAAACTTAAATATTTTGTAAACAAAGGAAGGAATAAAGATAAGAAGTTAAGACATAAAATGAATGTTTTATATTCATTTATAATAAACTCATTGTGTGTTTAATTACTCATTCATTGTAACTATTATAAAGATATTTAGTTTAATGCGGTTAATCAACATTTCACTGTATTTTCTGCCATAATAAAATTACATATAATTTGTTAAGTTACGTTAAAAAATATGCTTACTGCATTTGATAACCTCCTTTTTATAGTCATAAGGGAGATGATAGGGAACGCTACTTGCCACGATCCTTTTTCTTATCATCATCATCACCCAAAGGCGTCCATTGCTTAACATAGGCCTCCCCCTTAGAATGCCATTCCGAACGACAAGATGCCAGTTGCATCCACCGGTTACCCGTGACTTTCACTATGTCGTCAGTCCACCTAGTGGGAGGCCTACTTACGCTGCGTCTTCTGGTTCATGGTCTCCACTCTAGAACCTTTCTTTCCCATCGGTTGTCTGTTCTTCGAGCGATGTGGCCAGCCCATTGCCACTTCAGCTTGAAATTTCTACGGCCTATGTCGGTAACTTTGGTTCTTTGGCGAATATCCTCTTTCCGGATTCTATCGCGCAAATAAACACCAACCATAGCTCTCTCCATTGCCCGCTGAGCGACTCTGAGCTCTTTTAACAGGCCAACATTTAAGGGCCATGTCTCAGTGCCATGTCTTCACTGGCAACACACACTGTTCGAAGACCCTTGTCATCAGGCAGTGCCGGGATGTTTGACGAGAAGATATGACGCAATTTCTTGAACCCTCTTTCTTATATTATATTATAATTATAAAAAAGGTATTTTACAACAGGTCCAGTTAAGATTAAATTACAAAATCTACATAAAAGTATGCCAATGAACTAGGCAGAAATATTAGCTGCGCACCGTAATTGTCTCTCAAACCAGTTTTCGTTTGAAATATATTAAACAGGATGTTGTATTTTACATTTTTAACTCGTAACAGTAACGTGCTTGTTTTGGAATTTTATTATGAACTTTGACACGCTTTTAGAGAATTTCTTTTTTTTATTGGTGTTTTCGCCTGCCCTCAGCGTAAATTGGAACGAGATTGAGCGATCAAGAAAACGAAAACGACTATAAAATATGTTTAGTCACCTCTTAAACCTATAATTTAGTAGAGCATCTCGTGTCATTGAATATTTACAAGATTTTAGCTTCGAGTTTTTACTATTTTTTAGTGAAATTTTCCACAGTTCGATTTTCTTATTGTTTAAATAATTTTATTTTAAATATATTTTGATGTGTTTGACATTATTATAGTCTTTATAATAAAAGTAAAATTATAACTATCAGGCTCGAAGGACCAAAAAATAAAATAAAAAGAATAACAGTGGACTGTACTCCCGCTTAGCATCAGACGAGGCGTTGCAATTTAAAGCCACAACAAAAAAAATTGACCATCACAATATTGTCATATAAACGTCCTTTTCGAAATGAATGAGCAATGAAATTGAATAACATCCGAGAATACAAAATGAGATGACTCAATAGGACGCGCAAATGACAAAATTATTTCCTTTCTCTGCCTACAGAAAACCGAACTATTCCGTTCCATCAAACAAAGGTGCATACAATTAATTACATACAAATCACAATACAGTAAATACAAGCGTGGTGTAGCAGTTATTAAATGGTCTCGCACACCAAGACACTCAGGTTCAAAACCACTGACCACTTACCGGTTCCAATGTATCTTTTATTTATATACTCGTATGTACTTTGGTAGTCATGAATCTACGATACAAGCATGTTTAGTAGCTTAGTTTAAAAAAGGAAAATAAAAGTTATTCAATTTGTCACGACCCTGTAAAGACCGTGTGACTCAGTCGTGTTTCGAGATTGGCTTAAAAGTTGAAGGTTGCAGGTTGCGATTGATACTTGCAGATATTTCACTCTAGTAGCAACCGTCTCCATTCATGGACGGCGCTTCAGCTTAAAATAATAGACCGGAGGCCTGGTGCTGTCTTAAGTAACAGCACAATAAAAAAAACAACTAGAAATGGGTTATTTTGAATATGACAGAAGATACAAGACTGTGTATACTGTGTATTTTCTTACTTGGCAGAAGTAGTAAACAAACATGAAAATCACCATTTCCCATGCCCTTTATCTAAGGAAACTGTTTTATACTGTAGTAAATAAAAAATGTAAGAAATGCACAAAACTCATTTAAATCACACATTGTTTTTTATCAAAAACCATTAAAGTATAAAGAAACGGTAAATTCATAAATATATTTGTATAAGTATTCGTATTGATCGCTTTTTATTGTTAATCCGTCATAATGCCGAAAGTTTGTTTACTACTTTTGCCAAGTAATAAAAAATGTACAATAGTTAATGGGAGGCCTTTTACAGGTTTCTAAATACGTTTTCGATCATCGTATTCCAGGATGCATAATTTATTAGCGACGGCCGGCCGACTAGTCTAAATATAACATAAGAACCTGCTTAACTGATTCGGTCCAATAACCGTAAACATTTGAAATAATATTCGTATTATACGGCGTTCACACGAGGCGAATTTAGTTGATCAACTGAGAACACGTTTGCGATTTGAACCGTCTGAACAGACTTTCAATTAAGTTGAAGCAATAAATAACGATTCGACAAAAGTTTTCGAAACACCTTTCAACTTTTATTGATTTAATTAATAGCTGACAGCGAATCAACTCGTCTGAACTTGTTCGTTTAACTTGCATTGAATAATCAGTCCAATTAGTCAGTCAATCAGCGTGATTAAATACCTATGTATTGTATATTGCATTCCTCTTGTCACCAGTTTTTTGTTTCTTTGTGAAATAAAATGGTAAGTATGGCGTCGCATCCATAAAAAAATGCTAAAGTGGACAGATAGTGTAATGAGTCAATATTAGCTTTCATTTTTTTGTTGAATGATAAATACTGAACAACCAAATTCGCCTCGTGAGAACACCGTATAACATTGAAGAGAATGTCAACCAGTCACATAAATTTTGACGATAGGTCTCGAAAGTCTCGGTTTCGATTCCTGGTCGGAACAAGTGGCGCTCCAAGGTCTCTGCCTATTCCTGTGGGGAAAAGGCGTGTCAATTTGATTGATTGATAATATTATTATTATTATTCATAAATATACTAGCAGCTCTCGCTAATGCGTCTATATCTTCACTAATTATTACAAATAATACCTTCTGAAAGGTATCATCCAATAGCGAGTTCAAAAGCTGCCTTCTTTGATTGAATTCCTGTAACCCAATTGATCGGATAATGCGCATCGTTAACTAATCTCTCACACCATCTACTTCTAATTAAATCCCGTATTCATGGAGACTTCGTAGTAGTAATTATTATTTACAGTTGAGCATCACGATAATTGCTATGTTTATTATGTTCTAAGTACTAGTATTAACTTAATAAGGAAGCATAGTGAGAGCTAGGTTTTTATATGTATCATTATAGGCACATATGACCGCACACGAACGTTTTGACGACAGGCGTGGACGAACGTTTAGCGATTGGTTCGATTACCGGTAGGAGCAAAGGACTTCATCTATTTTGGGCTTCTGCCTTCTTTGTACTACTTTTGTAATGTCCAATGATGAAAAAATATGTAAATAGTAGTTTTGATACGTGTATTGATAAAACTAATAACAGTTTTGCTTTTAATTGCTGTGCAATTGAGTTATTTGGAAAATATGATATGGATTTTGTTTCGTCTGTCAATCACGGAGAGACGCCATAGCTTTGAACTGTCATAACTATAGTGTGATCATTTTGCACACCTAAACTATGCATAATAAAGAATATATTCTAATTACATTGTAATATTCGTACATCAAACTATTTTACAATGTTTATACAATTAAGCCCAAGTGCCCATACAAAATGATGTTCTTTAATAATTATATTAAATATCACAAATATATGTTAATATAAAAAAAGGTTGATATTTGCTTCGGGTCTGGTTATCAAATAGGCAACACATCCACTATCACATCCACTATGCCGGCCTAGTTGGAATCGGCAACTTACAAGCTAATCCCAAAACGCGACCAAATCACTTCACGATCTGTATACTTGTAAGTGGTGGTACTACCCTGAATCGGCAGACTGGGTACCACTGCCTACCACTGTTTACCCATAGGGTTGTCTGTATGAGATTACTGTTTAGTAAGAAGGTCGCCTGTGTGTATGTATTTCGGTTTCATTAAAAACAATAAAGAATTTAATAAATAAGAAGGTCCTCAGCCGGTCTATTTAGCTAGAACACGTTGAGAGTTGTTCGAACCAATCAATCAATCAAATTGTCACGCCTCTTTTTCACGGGGATAGGCAGAGATTACGGATCACCACATGCCACGATCCTGACACAACTCCCTCGCTTCCTTCACATTCACAATTCTCCTCATACAAACTCTACGGTTATGGGCACTAGGCAACCCAGCTATCTTGAGGATGTTTTGGATTTGATCCTCCTGGTTATTCCTGGTTATTCGAACCATAGATCATTTATTTTTAATAGATGCTCAGTCCCATACAAAATAATGTCATAAAAGTATTCGCGCGTACACCGATATAAACTGTGTAAGTGAATTAAATGTGAGTTGTAAATTGAACCTTACCACATTGTTTTAAAGTATTAACTTGTATCAAATTTAATGTCACATACATAATTTTGGACTGAGAACAAATGCAAGTCAAACATCAATCGTACTTGCATATATATTTTGTCGCTTTTTCAGCGGTAATTGTGTATCTATATGATCGAAGGTTCGAACTAATTTCAAAGTGACATTATTTGTATGAAAAGTGACTCGAGGTTTCAAACAGGCGAAACGCAACAATCACTTCACGATCTTTAGACCTCAAACTTTAAGATGAACTCGTTTGAAGATAATTGTCTATGTAAAGCAAGTGGATGGATTTGAAATAGACGCCTTGGTACACCCATGCTTGGGTCGAGTGTCCATAACTAAAATTAATGGGTGACCTCTTTGTCGGTCTAGAGTCTTTCACTCTACTCTGAACCACAAAATGGTCTATGTTGACACGACCGAAGGATTGGTAGATACCGAACTCATGCAGTATTCAACATTAATGCGAAAACTCAAGTATGCAAGCAAAAGGAAGTTATGACACTTTGCAATATTTATAAAATTAGTTGTATAAAACATGATTAACTATAGATATCTTATCATTTGTGCCTAAATGATAAACTACGTGTCTACAACTTAGTATGTGATTGTGCTTAAGGGAAATTGTATAACCATATGTTGTTAATAAAAAAACTTTACGATATGATTTTGTTTAACAAATCTTTAGATAAGGTTTAAGTGTTCGGTTTTGTGGTTTTGTGCGTGAATAAATAATTATTGTGCTGTGGTGTTAAATTAAAGAATGGCAACGCCTGTTGCTGCTAAAAGGTAAAGACTATTCATTATCTAAATATTTTCTTTTTGTTGTAAAACTACACCTTAAGGCTGTGCATCTAAAGTCCGATTTTGAATCTAACAATGTAAACCTAAAATAGGCATCGAACTGTTAAAGAAAGTTGGGTGGGTGTAAGCGACAAATAAATTCCTTATCGTATTGTATGTTTCATCATCATCAGCCAAAAGGCGTCCACTGCTACACATGGGCCTTCTTAGAACACCATTCCGAACGACAAAATGCCAGTTGCATCCACCGGGCATTCGTGACTTTCACTATGTCGTCAGCCCACCTAGTGGGAGGCTGCGTCTTCCGGTTCGTGGTCTCCTCTCTAGAACCTTTCTTCCCCATCGGTTATCCATATGTAATATGTATTGCTCATTTAGTATCTTTTATTACATAGCAACTGTGTGCCCCATAAACATAGAGCATAGAGCATGTATTTGTATTGTGACTCGACTTGCCTGATAGTAAGCACGGGGAAGTCTCAGAGTGCCGACGACTGATAAAACAACTCAATTTACGGTTGTAGCAGTCACTTGCTGGTTAGAGAAGGAGATGAAAGCGAACCAATGTGATGGAAATAATAGAGTTGTGTCAGAAACGTGAAAGGTAGCTCTCAATTGTTTTTGTTGTATCCTTGTGATATTTTTGGCCTGACAATTTGATAATTTATTGATTGATTTAAAATTGAGACATCCTTAAGACAGCTAGGTTGCCTAGTGCCCATAACCATAGAGCTTGTATGAAGAGAATTGTGAATGTGAAGGAAGCGAGGGAGTTGTGTTAGGATCGTGGCGAGTGGCGCTCCATTGTCTCTGCCTATCCCTGTGGGAAAAAGGTGTGAACATTTGATTGATTGATTAATTTAAAATGAATTTAGTGGTCTCTACATTATGTTTAATTAGAACAGTTCCAAAGCACATATAATGCTATTAGAATAAGAATAGGACGGGCTGTTGACTAACTTCACTTGACTGATTCAAAGGTGTCTTTTTATTGACGGTCCGCAAAGAAAAAGACACCATACTAAAGTAAAGTTGGTTGCAGAGTTAAATGTCACAAAATGGCGCTGATCCCGGTCCTATACTTATTTTAATCGCATTATACTTAGTTTTATGAACTCTATTTCGAATTATTAGCTTAATGCAAAAACATGACGAGAAAAATTGTAAACAGTTATCGATCATCGTAATGTAAACGGATTTAAAACAGTTTTCCTTTGTATAAGTAAACGTTTCTTATCAGTAAATTACTCTATGAATTATGTAAATTAGGTAGTTTCAATGCTAATAGTGTTTTTAGAATAAACAAAACAGGTAAAAAGATAATATCGCGAACGCGACGCTACGTTGAGCTTGCCTGAATTTCGGATAATTTCAACCTGATCCAAAAATTGGTAGTACTACTCAAGGTCAGCAAACGCCCTCCTGGGCCTGCCTCGTTTAACGCATCCATTAGATTTATAAATTTTCTTTTTTTTGTGAATGTGAAGGAAGCGAGGGAGTTGTGTCAAGATCGTGGCAAGTGGTGCTTCATTGTCTCTGCCTATCCCGTGGGAAAAAGGCGTGACAATTTGATTGATTGATTGACTACTCAAGGTCGGTACACTGTAAAATCACCATCATGTGTTTTGTTATATGACAGCACCCAGCCTGATGTTCTAAAGTGTTGTCTATGAATGAAGGCAGTTAAATAACTGCAATCAGCAGTCGCGTTCACTATCTTGGAACCGGCAACTTTCAAGTTGATTCTGAAACGCGACAGAGTCGCTGCATTTCGAAGTGGTTGTTCTACCCCTGGTCGGTGGGTTAATGTTCACGAACTGTCTGCTTGAAGTAATCCAGACCCGGAGTAATATCTATTTTATTCATTGTTTAATTTCTATACTAAGTGCTTGTATAACAGAAACAGGACAACCAAAGTACATATATCAAAGATACATTGGTATCGCAAGTGATATGGAACCTGTGCTCTCGGTTTGCGTAACCATTGCTCTACCTCTACACAACGGTCGCCTTTAATCTATTATATAGATTTGTTTGTTTATATTTATAGAATGTTAGAAACATTTCTATTTAATTCTCGTTGTCTGTAAACAAGGAAAGGAACTTATTACTTAACTATAATATATTAATTACACAATGAAGTTTCTTTGTTAAAAAAAGTCTTTGTAAATGCATTTTGTAAGAGTGGGAAAGGACATTGGGCTTTTTAAATGCACTAAGCAGCGCACTTGACTTAGGAGCACAAGGCAAAATTATGACTTTTATTCGATCCATCGAGTTGTTGAATTCTATAGAAATAGGCAGAGACATTGAAGTACCATTTTCTACGACTCTGACAACTTTCTTCACATTAACAATTTACTTTATCCATATGGTTAGAGGCCCTGCGGACTTAATTTTTTTAAATGTAAAACTTTATTTTATTTTTTATTTTATTATGACACGACATCTGACCTCGACCGCCTGATACCCAAGAGGAGGTCTAAGAGTCACGACGACTGAGAAAACCGAGTTTGTTCAGAGCTGCCTCAGTCTCCGTCACTATGCTGGCCAAAGAAAAGATGATTGCTCCATTGAGCCCAGAATGGTAGGCATACAGTTGGTGGTCATTTGCCCAGTCTGCTGATCGATCCGGGGTTGTTCATTTTTAAGTGTACAGACCGTGGAGTTACTTAGTTTATTAACTTCACGGCATGTTAGATGCGTCTGCCACTTACTGCTAAATAACTTTTGCAGTCGCTTGCCTCCATTTGCGACTGCATTCCAGTTTAACATCAGGCAGGACATATAGAGCCACAATTATAGAAAAAAAAAACCTATCAACAGCATAGAGATATATGTATTTTATATATCTCTATGATCAACAGTGACTGTTTACACACATCGTAGTCCACCAAGCGCCTCGTTTCTATTGTATTAAAATATAAATATAAGTGTGTATAAAACAATACATAACATTTGTAGGTGATATTTTTGCATAGGTTTTCCTTAATGAATGAATAATAGAAGCAAGTTGTTTAGCGAGTTACACCTACATACAAAGAAATAATTTTAATACAATGAGATAATTCGAGGCCGTGTTCGCATATAAACTAAAAGTAATCAATACTACTTTTTGAAGAATTCTTTTACTATGTTTTTAATATATTTCTATTTATATTTAATATACATTTCTATAGATTTTGACGACAGGCGTGGACGAACGGTTTAGCGACTGGTTTGTTGCGCGTAAAGTCCCGGGTTCGATCCCCGGTCGGAGCAAATATTTGTTTCATAGCTTTTATTTGTAATATTTAATAGTATTAAATATTGCAAATATTTGTTAATAAAAAAAAGAGATGGATATTTGCTTCGGGTCTGGTTATCAAAGAGTGGTAGGCAGTGGTACCCAGTCTGCCGATCCGGGGTAGTACCACCACTTAGAAGTATACAGACCGTGAAGTGATTTGGTCACGTTTCGGGATCAGCTTGTAAGTTGCTGGTTCCATCTAGGCCGGCATAGTGGATGTGATTGCTACTCACAGTTATTGAATTTTAGTAGCAGTGACATTCATTCATGGACCACACTTTGGCTTAACATCAAGCGGGGTGCTGTCATATGTCGAGTCACAATAAAAATAAAAAAATAAAAAGATTAAGGAATAGCACAGTGCGCGATAGATGTGGTTTGAATGAGGATGTAGTGACAAACATTGACAAAGGAAGGCTTCGATGGTTTGGGCACATGGAAAGGATGAGTGAAAGTAGATTGACGAAAGGAATTTATAAATCTCATGTGAATGGATACGTTAAGTAAGGTAAACCCAGAAGGGTGTTCGCGGACCAAATTAGAGCTCCTCAAGAAAGCTAGGTTGCCTAGTGCCCATAACCATAGAGCTTGTATGAAGAGAATTGTGACTGTGAAGGAAGCTAGGGAGTTGTATCAGGATTGTGCCAAGTGGCGCTTCATTGTCTCTGCCTATCCCTGTGGGAAAAAGGCCTGACAATTTAATTGATTGATTGACATTTCTATACTATGTGTGCTATAGAGTGGTAGGCAGTGGTACCCAGTCTGCCGATCCGAGGTAGTACCACCACTTACAAGTATACAAACCGTGAAGTGACTTAGTCGCGTTTCGGGATTAGCAATAAAAATATAGCAATAAAAAGATGGTTTAAACTAGGCCGGCGTAAAAAAACATGTGTTTATCTAAAGCCGTATTTATAATTAATAAAAATGCATTAACAAGACTTTTTTATTGCAATGAAATAAGTATAAAACGGGTTACTAATCTAATCTAAAAGAGATTATGTTTTACAAGTTTAATAATCTTTTGTACACAACTTTTTTTAAAATTTGACTAGATATTGTTACAATACCCTGCCTGATGTTAAGATGGAGTGCGGTCCATTAATGAAGGCGACTACTAGTATAGTTAAATAACGGCATTCTTTAATTATGAACCGGCATCTTTCCTGTCCGATTTAGAACGTGATTAGGTCAATTTACGGTCTGTATGAATACGGAAATTAAACTCTTAACTTACCGTAAATTATTCAAAACATTAATGTAATATTAGGTTATTCATACTAATGTTATAAACCTGAGAATTGAATAAATGCTATCCTCTGGAACTTTTTAAAGGACATCATTCATTTTGGGGTTATATGTACTACTTTTGTAATGTCCAATGATGAAAAATATGTAAATGGTAGTTTCGATACTTGTATTAATAAAACTAATAACAATTTTGCTTTTAATTGTTGTGCAATTGAGTTATTTGGAAAATAAGATATGGATTTTGTATACATAGATGTATAAGATATACATTGTAATCTTCGAACATGAAACTATATTACAATGCATATTAAACTTTTTAAAAAATTAAGCCCAAGTCCCCATACAAAATGAATGATGTCTTTTGATAGATCATTTTCTAAGGAATGTTGATTGCGTTTAGAAAATAGCTGGATATTAAGAAACATATGATTAAGTTAACTAACCCTTTACTTGGGCTGATATCAAATTGAATACATGGCGTACCTGGGGGCCGACCGCGCAACTTAAATGGTATAATGCAATTTTAATTTTAATGCATATTAATGGGTTTATCTGTCGAAACGAAGCCCATTCTCACAGAGTTAGCGGACGATCCGCTGGGCCCCGATTCTCGGACGATGACTTGTCCACGAACTTCCACTCCATGTCATTGTAATATCACTGATATTACGTTGCCATACATATGATTATTTAGATTAGTATAACAAGTCGTTTCGCTTGTTGTGTATTACGAGAATCGGGGCCCTGTTAATGAGGATCTGAATTCTAGCGGATCATGTAACACCTGTCACATTACGAGATACACGCGAGTGAAACCGCGGGGGCACAGCTAGTAAACATATGAAAAGACATAACTACTGCTATGTTTAATATTCACGTGTGTTTTAAAGTGCTAAAATGAGTTGTGATGATGTAATATTACAAAACACACCCATAAAACATACGCGTGAGCACTTATATGGAAATTTTGACAGTTGCTTAATGTAAATAATTAGTTTGCGTAATTATTAGGCTGGTATAGTGGATGCGACTGATAAAATTCTAACTTTTATTAATTAGATTAAAATTTTCTTAGATTTTGCTCGAAAATTGATTAATGAATTAAACATTTTTTTTGCGGCTTACCATAAACGGCAGTCTCTCCGTCCGTACCCACAATGGTTGCAACTTCGAAATAATAAAATAAAATTGTAAAATCAAAAGCAAAATGAACGCAATAGTAAGCCGCATAAAATTTGTTTAATTCATTAATTAGATTAAATATTAACATTATAAATAAATTGTAGCAGATTTTTTTTTAATTTTACATTTCTATACTAAGCTTGTATCATAGAATCAAGACAACCACGTAACAATTGGCCACGCCTGTCGTCAAACATTTTCAAAATGAAGTCATCTTTCAGGTCGAGTGGAGTCCAAGGTCGTTGCAAGGCGTTATTCACATACAACCCTGCTAATCCTGACGAGCTTCCGCTATGCGTTGGGGATGTGTTAGAGGTGTTGTGTGAAGTAGAAGAAGGCTGGTGGCAAGGGCGTCGTCAAGGTCGTGTCGGGGTATTCCCCTCCAACTTTGTCACAATGTTGGATACTTTCGATCCGGCTCCTGCGTTGCCACCTAAACCTAGTAAGTTATTTATTAAAATAAGTCACAGTTAGACAAGTTGAAGTGGTAGGCAGTGATGGCCAGTTTGCTGATTCAGGGTAGTACCACAATTGTACAGGCCGTAACGTAACTTATTTACTGTTCAGAATCAGCTTGTAAATTGCCGGTTTGATTGAATTAGGCTAGAATAGTAGATGTGACTGCTACTTACAGTTATATAACTGTAGTAGCAGTCATCTTTATTCCTGGCACTCCAGCCTAACATCAGGTAAGCTGCCTAATATGCTGAGATGTTATTGTAATAAATTGATAACTTTTAAACTAATTAAAACATGCTATCACATATGGCTCGACATGTGCACCCCGCCTTATGTTTAAGCTAGGGTGCGGTCCATTAATAGAGGCGACTGCAAAACTACAGCTAATTGTAAGTAGCATTCGCATCCACTATGCCAGTCTAATTGGAACTAGCATCTTTTAAGCTTGTCCCTAAACGCGAATGTCTACCACTTAAAATTGTACAAAACTTGAACTTAGTCGGTTGCCGGTTTCAACTAGGTATGCATAGTAGATGCGACTGCTACTCGCAAGTATAACCGTATAGAATTTGTCTCCATTCATGGACCGCACTTCAGTTTAACATCAGGCGGGGCTGTCATATGTCGAGCCACAAGAAAAAAGTTGTGATTTCGGAATTGTAAAATCTGTTCTTTATCAGCTATACCACGGAGAATGTTTAACGTTTTTTTTTTTTGATGATTTTTATAATCTCAGGCTGTCATATGTTAAGGTCTCAATAAAAAATAGAACGTGTATTTTTATTAAGAATTTGTTATGTTTTCAACAGTCAAAGAACAGTGTCGCGTGTTATTCCCCTATACGGCTGTTAATGAAGATGAGCTCTCGTTGGCTGATGGTGATATAGTGACAATAGTATCTAAAGAAGCACCCGATCGAGGGTGGTGGAAGGGAGAGGTGAACGGCAGAGTTGGACTGTTTCCTGATAATTTTGTACAGATTATAACTACTGGTAAGTAATAGAGTATAAGTGAACTTCCATGATACTTGTAAGCTTTTTTTAACCAAATTTGATTTAGCGATAGGCGTGGACGAACGGTTAGCGATGGGTTTGTTACGCGTATAGTCTCGGGTTCGAAAACCGGTCAGAGAAAATATTTGTTTCATAGCTTTTATTTGTAATATTTAATAATTATATAAAATATTGCAAATAAATAAAAAAAGAGGTGGATAAATGCTTCCTGACTGGTTATTAAAGAGTGGTAGGCAGTGGTACCCGGGATAGCACCACCACTTACAAGTATACACCTTGAAGTGATTTGGTAGCGTTTCGGGATCAGCTAGTAAGTTGCCGGTTCCAACTAGGCCGGCATAGTTATTGAATTGTAGGAGCAGTAACATCCATTCATGGACCACACTTCAGCTTAACATCAAGCGAGGTACTGTCATATCTCGAGACACAATAGACAAAAAAGAGACAAAAAAATGTAGTAGGCTATAAGAGTGGTAGACAGACAGTTGGTGGTTATTTGCCCAGTCTGCTGATGCGTAGTACTACGTGCAAGGAGTACGTAGTAAACAATAATATTCAGGATTTAGAGTTATACCAGCAACATGAGTGTTAGTGAAATAACAATTCAGAACTCTATAAAAAAAAATCACAGAAAGACGGAAATTCGACTCTAAAAAGAGTGCGGCTGGATTTTGATTATGAATATTGAGTCGATTATTTTTGAACCGAGAGAATTTAAAATCGCGAGAACGTCGTATAATATAAAAAAAAGTAACACGCCAAAATCCGACGATTCCGAAATTCTCGATGTGTTTCTATTTCAATTTTTTTTTATGACGGTGATGCATTATTTGATGAAACTTGTGTATGCACTTGTTTTGATGAAATCAGTGTCATTAGCGTTGGTCTAGTTCTGTAAAGCTACATTCGATTTGTGAATGTATTTAGCACTATAGTTTATATAAAACGTGATGATTAACTTACATAGTGACATAAGATAGAACACGCAACATCGCACCTTGTTTTCTTAGCAACCAGTGTGGCTAATATAAATATTATAGGCGTACGTCAAGATGGTGGAACCACATAGAATATTTTTAGCGTTTCTTAATGATGTAATTAGGTTAAAAAAATCATCAAAATAAATTACTACTACAGGTAAGTAATTAGTAGTCATATCCACTTTGCCGGGCTAGTTGGAACGGCCCGTCTTAAGCATATTCAGCGCCGGGGTGCGAAAGTCAAGGCTCTGCTCGCGTGTTCTCAGTGTAGTAGGTACCTATCGAAGTTTATGGCGGTCGGCATGCGCCCCCTAGTAAGCCGCATAAAGACGGCCCTGGTTGGAACCTGCCACTTATAAGCCGATCCCGAAAAGCGCCTAAGTCACTTCACAAGTGATGGTACTATGACTCGAAAGACTGGTACTAACACTGCTATTATTATATCTCTGATATAGATTTATCTGGGCCACTGAGGAATTCGTAATCTGAGCTCTCCCCAGGGTAGTTAAAGTCAGATGTAGCGTCACGATAAAAAAGATCGACATAAATTAGATGATTTTTTGTTTGTATTCAACCGAATTGGCGTTTCTAATACAAATCTCGTGGCTGTATGTTAGTAAACATCGCCCACGACTACGACGACATCGTTCACTATGCGATATTCCTCTATTCACATTATATCCGAAGGTTAGGTTTGCGTAATACCACGATTGGTCCGTGCCTCAGTTGTCTACGGGCTGTGTGATACTGTGCTGTTAGTTATGGGAAGCGATAAAGGTTTTTGTTTACTTTAAATTATTATTCTCTTTTCTAGTATTGTTTTAGTTTTTGTTAAAAAGTGAATTGGCGGTTGTGATTTAAGTTGTAGGTTTTGTATAATATTAGTTAGGGATTTGATACTTTTTTTATACTTATTAATGTTTTAATTCAATATATCTAACAGTGTTGTAGTATTTTTGCATAATGAAACGAACACAAAATTTCATTGAGCTTGTATGAAGAGAATTGTGAACGTAAAGGAAACGAGGGAGTTGTGTTAGGATCGTGGCAAGTGGCGCTCCATTGTCTTTGCCTATCCCTGTGGGGAAAAAGCGTGAGAATTTGATTCGATTGATTGACATAAAATTAATTTTTTTTATTCGCTTATCATATACACAAAGACATATTTATGATAAAGATTTAAATTCTTTATACGTACCTACTTACACTTTATCTAAAGTTTATTAATCAATTTTTATTTTATATGTGAAAAGACTTTGTAGGTACATATGCAATGTCTGTTTGATATTTAGGATTATGATTCATCAATTTTTTTTTCTTGTGGCTCCACAAAATTTGATAGCACCCCGTTTGATGTTAACCTGGAGTGCGGTCTATAAATGGAGGCAACTGCTATGAACAATAATAATAAACAATTGTTAATAAATATTACAAACAAGAAGCAGATCTTTGTACCGACCGGGAATTGAACCGGGAAATTGTCACTGCTACTACAATTCAATAACAGTGAGTAGCAGCACTATCCACTATGCCGGTCTAGTTGGAACCGGCAACTTACAAGCTGATCCCGAAACGTGATCAAATCACTTTACGGTCTGTATACTTATATATATACTGTATACTTACTGTATAAGTGGTGGTACTACCCCGGATCGGCAGACTGGGTACCACTGTCTACCACTCTTTGTTAATTAGACCCGAAGCAAATATCTATGTCTCTTTTATTTATTAACAAATATTTGAAATATTTAATATAATTATTAAATATTAAAAATAAAAGCTATGTAACAAATATTTGCTCCGACCGGGAATTGAACCCGGGGCTTTACGCGCAACAAACCAACCGCTGACTGTTCGTCTACGCCTGTCGTCAAAAATAATGCAACAATGTTTTATTTTTATTATAAAAACTTAGTACATATTCGCAAGGTCTGTTTGACATTTAGGATTACGCTCCGTGATATCATGTCTATTATTTTTAGTTGTGATCGTATTATGAACTTTGTGGATTATACGTGCATTAAAGTTATTATAATGATATCACTTTAATGGTATAGTGCAGTGGTTGTGGTCACTCACCGGTTCAAAACCACTTGCCGGTATCTTTGATACGACAAGCGTGGCGCATTGGATTTCATTTGTAATATTAAATAAGTAAGCATTTGCATTCTATCGACCGATTCGGCAGTCGAACTAAAAAGTTCGGAGCGTCTTTTCTTTGTAGAACAATTGACAAGTGGAATGCTTTGCCAGCCCATGTGTTCTCTCCATCCTATGACCTTGGATCCTTCAAGCGAGGCGTGAAGAAGCACCTTAGGCCGGCATAATGACGGCAGCTGAGGTAGCTGGAAACTAACTCGGTTTTTTCAGTCGTCGTCACTCTTGGACCTTCTCTTGCTTATCATCGGGCGGGTCGAGGTCAAATGTCGTGTCACAATAAAAAAAGTTTTATGCAAATATTTGTTAGTACAAATAGAGGCGGATGTTTGCTCCGGGTCTGAGTATTTAAGAGTGGTATTTCAGTCTGTATACTTGTAAATAGTATACAGACTTGTAAATACTATTTACAAGTATACAGACTGAGAAGTGACTTAGTCGCGTTTCGGAGTTAGCTTCCTGCCTGCCGTTATTTAACTAAAGTGGTAGTCGCCTTTATTCATTAGCTGCATTGCAGCTTACCATCAGGCGGATGAGTCAGATGTCGAGCGACTATAACGAAAACGGCCTAATTTAATTATCTCTCTACAGTCGTTCCTCCAGTCTTAATGATCCGGACCCTTGTTAGTATTTTTCACCACTCTTCTCTCTACGTCTCTATCTCTTTCTCTAATTTAATTTATCATCAACATCATCATCAGCCAGAAGGCGTCCACTGCTGAACATAGGCCTCCCCATTAGAACGCCATTCCGAACGACAAGATGCCAGGTGCATCCACCGCAACTGGCGTCAGTTCAGCTGCGTCTTCCGGTTCGTGGTCTCCACTCTAGAACCTTTCTTTCCCATCGGTTGTCGGTTCTTCGAGCGATGTGGCCAGCCCATTGCCACTTCAGCTTGAGAATCCTACGAGCCACGTCGGTAACTTTGTTTCTTTGGCGAATATCCTTGTTTCGAGTTCTATCGCGCCAAGAAACACCAAGCATAGCTCTCTCTATTGCCCGCTGAGCGACTCTGAGCTTTTTCAACAGGCTAACAATTAATGTATGTTAATTTTCAGGTGCGACAGATGTCGAAGAGAAGAAACCCGATCGACCGCCTTCCAAAAATCTTTATCCAATTCTTAATAAATATTCTGAGAAAACATCATCAATAAAAGAACTCAAAACTAGGTCAGTTATATACTTTTTATTACATTAAGTATAACAGTAGAGCTTGTATGAAGAGAAATGCGGATGTGAGGGAAGCAAGGGAGTTGTGTCAGGGTCATGGCAAGTGGTGCTCCATTGTCTCCGCCTATCCCTGTGGGAACAAGGCGTGACAATTTGGTTGATTAAAGTTTTATGGGGTGTGGGCCTCATTCATAATAACTTTAAACAATCTATAAACATAACTTAATTATTAGTTAAAACATGTGTTTTGTCTCGCTCACACATATAATATTGTATATAATATTTTTATTAATGAAAAAAAGAGAAAGACATTTTAACTGAAATACAATTGTATAGCGTCCTAAGATATCTCAAGTAGATTGAAGTTTTATATTTATTTGTTAATTTGTATATGAAATAATATTTAAGATATAAAAAGATATAACTTGACATATGACCTAAACATCTGCCTCATTTTTCTTTATGAAAAAAAATGTTATGAAAACGTGAGAAAATAAGTGAGTTTTGAAAGCTCCATTGACTGTCTATCGCTGTCAAAATGGAGGCGTGACAATTTGGTTTTATTGGTAGAAAATAAGTGGCCTATATGCTAAAATAATGTCGTTATTAATTTTTAAATATGAGATAAGAATTATCTGTTTTTATCATTACTCCTTGATGTTTGGCAATATAGTATAACCTCGCGTTCGTCCCACACATGAATACATATTTAGTTATTTTGAATAACATAACGGGTAATTATAATATTTAATAATACATATACTTGCCGTATTAAGAGTAAGTAAGAGCAAGGTCTATATTTTATTGTAAACATTTCTATTTTTATCGTGGCTCGATAAAACTAGAATGTTAAAATGGAGTGTGGTCCATGATCCATGAATGGGCGACTGCTCCTACAGTAAAATAACTACAAGCAGCAGTTGCATTCATTATGTGGGTCGATGTCGATGTCGAATCCAATAAAAATCCTCTGAATAACCTTCAATGGTTATTCAGAGGTTTTTGATAAAAAAATTGACGAAAAGAATTTATAAATTTCATGTGAATGGACGCGTTAAACTAGGCAGGCCCAGGAGGGTGTTTCCGATCAAATCAGAGACATCCTCAAGAAAGCTAGGTTGCCTAGTGCCCACAACCATAGAGCTTGTATGAAGAGAATTGTAAATGTGAAGGAAACGAGGGAGTTGTGTCAGGATCATGGCAAGTGGCGCTCCATTGTCTCTGCCTATCCCTGTGGGAAAAAGGCGTGACAAATTGTTTTTTTTTTAACAACCCAGATTTGAATAAAATTCTGTCTCTAATAGTGAGGCATTATTTAAAAAAAAATGTTTGAAGTTCTATATTTAGTGATGGGTGTACCCATTTTTTTTTACTATTTTATCTAAAATGTTTTCGTATTTTTTCTAATTTTCATTACTAATACTAGCATTTCTGATTTACCTAACGAAAAATATTATAAGTTTAAAAATAAGTTTCTTATTTAAGACGAGAATAAAGAAGTAATGATACGTTTAGCCGGCATAGTGACGGCGACTGAGGTGACTGTGAACTAAGTCTGTTGTTTAGCTTTTGAGTTACAATAAATAAAGAATTTGGTAGTTTTGTACCATCATTCATATTCTCATTCTGTATTTTTTTCCAGTTCGCACAAAGAAAGTATATTAAATAAGGAAACGAACGCACACAAAGAGACAACGGTAACGCACACAAACAAAAGTGAATCTGAGAAGTTAATACAAACAGAGACTGTGAATGATGGAACACTTGATGGACAGGTGAGATAGTTTTTATATCAATTATTCAATCAAATTGTCACGCCTTTTCCCTTCGGGGATAGTCTCTGACAATCAAATTCACAATTCTCCTCATACAAGCTTTTATATTGTTTTATATTTCTATACTAAGCTACTAAACTTGCTTGTATCATAGACGTGGATGACAAAAGTATATATATACATTTCCAGTACCAATGTATTATTATTATTGTATCTCGACATATGACAGAACCCAGTGACACAAGTTGTTAAGACACAAGTCGTTTAGGTATCGTGTATGTGGAGTAACGATAGCGGATATAATAAGGAATAGCATAGTGCGCGATAGATGTGATTTGAAAGAAGATGTAGTGACAAGGATTGACAAAGGAATGCTTTGATTGTTTGGGCACATAGAAAGGATGAGTGAAAGTAGATACACGAAAGAAATTTATAAATCTGATGTGGATGGATGCGTTAAACAAGGCAGGCCCAGGAAAGTGTTTTCCGATCAAATCGGAGACATCCTGTTTTTACTATAAGAATATTTTCTTTTTTTTTTAGATAAAGAAACCTCCAGTGCCAATAAAGAAGAGTCCCACGCCTGGTGTAGGTGGGCTATTAAGCGGGCTTAAGAGTAAAATGCTATCATCTGATAAGTACGTATATTAAAGGGGATTCCCATAGGAATTTGTTCCAACATTTTTATTTTAAAGTATTTTTGATTTATTTTATTGTGTATCGATATCTGACCTCGATGCTGGAAAAACCGAATCCTCACGGCTTTAGCAGTCGCCGTAACTATGCCGGCCTATGCCAGTATTGGGAAGAAGCGCGTCCGGTCGCATCCCTTGTTTAAACCGGCTACTTGCAAGCTGATCCCGAAAGACTTAGTCACTTCAAATCACTTCAGAGTCTGTACACTTCCTTGTCACTTTAGAGTGTGTAAACTTGAAAGTTTACCTTGGTACCACTCTTACTTATGGTAATAAATTAAAAAAAAAAAACGTTTTTCTATTAAAATTGATCTTTTCCGGATTGTATTGTATTGTTTCTTATACAATTTACTTTCGTTTATTTACTTTTCTGTTCTATAATTTCAGAGATAAGTCGACATCAATATCGAGTAATACAAGCAGTAGTAGTAGCGGCGAATGGGACAAACCAGATGGCATTGCTGCAAGCAAAAGACCCAATACAGATACCTTCGATCACGTTGAGAGGAATTCTATATTAAATGATCCTAGGGCTTCTAGGTATGTTTTTTATGCTTAATATATAGGGCGTGTCAAGAATTAGGATGGGTGACCGCTAGTGTCAAAAAACCATAGACCACATGTTTAGGGGGGCTAAAGAGGGGACGAACTCGAATTTTTTCGAACCGAGTTGGGTCGATAAATATATGGATTACCCGATTCGCAAACTGAATTGATGAATTCGATTAAAACCGGTTTACAAACCAAGTTGACAATTCGGCCCGACAATCTAAATTGCCTAATACACAGTAAATAAATTTGGTGTCAGATCTAAATATATATAATAGTTTAAATCGGTTTATTGTAGATGTTAACCGACCCTTAACTCGGTTTAACCCGGGTTAAAAAGTCGAGTCGTTACATCTCTAGTCTCTCTTGTTGGTTGATGTATCCTAAAACTGTCTCATCACTGTATACATTGGCAAGCATGGCAAGTAGAACAATCGAAAAGTGGAATGCTTTACCAGCCCATGTGTTGTCTATAACCTTGGATCCTTTAAGCGAGGCGTAAAGAAGCACCTGCTGGCTATAGTGACGGCGACTAGGGCAACCCTGAAGACTTGGTTTTAACAGTCGTCGGCAATCTTGGACCACACTCCAGCTTAACTTTAGGCAGGGTGCTGTCATATGTAACAATAAAAAAAAACTTGGATTTTACAATGGTCGGCGCTCTAGGACCGCACTTCAGCTAAACATCAGGCCTGTCATATGTGTCGAGGCACAATAATAATAACAACAGATATATCGACAACCGATGGGGAAGAAAGGTTCTAGAGTGGAGACCACGAACCGGAAGACGCAGCGTAGGTAGGCCTCTGACTAGGTGGACTGACGACATAGTGAAAGTCACGAATAACCGGTGGATGCAGCTGGCATTTTGTCGTTCAGATCATCATCAGCAGACTTCTGGCTGATGATGATGATTAGATATATTAATCTTTACTTTATATAAACTGTTTTAGAGTAAAAGCGCCACGTCGAAGGCCACCAAGTCAAACGGCTACAGCCCGGGATGAGCAACAAATAGGCCTCAGTAATGGACACGAAGGTAAAGGACATAATTAATTTTGTATGGGGATTTGAGCCTAATTGTATTAACAGTTGCAAATACATTTTAAAATAGTTTTATGTACGAAAATTACAATGTAATTGGAATTTATACTTAATTTTGCATAGTTTAGGTGTTCAAAATCATCAACCTATTATTATGACAGTTCAAAGCTTCCCAGGATTGTCTGCCGGTGACTTTCAAGCCGGACCGGTTCCCGAAACGCGGTTGCCCAGTGCCTAGCAATCTTAAAAGACTAATTTTATAATTCTAGCGGAAAAACCAACGGAAAAAGCGGAAGAAATTAAACCCAAAGCGAGAGAGTGGGAGAAGAATCGTGTACCTTGGATGGATGAGCTGAAACTTAATCAGGCTAAGAAAACTAGTTACGGTGAAGTTAAGTCTCGATCTGTGTGTTCGGGTGACACGCCAGTGGCTAGTAAAGCTGGGGGAGGTAGTACTGATAGGTAAGTCAAGGATATTGTGACTTGACATATGACAGCACACTGAATGATATTAAGCTGAGGTGCGGTCCATGAATGGAGATGACTGTTACTAGAATTCAATAACTAAGTAATTGTAAGTCTACTATGCCGGCCTAGTTGCAACTGGCAACTTACGAGTTGATTCCGAAACGCGATTAAGTCGCTTCATGGTCGGTATACTTGTAAGTGGTGGCACTACCGCGGATCGGCAGACTGAGTACCACTGCCTACCAACACTTGATAACCAGACCCGAAGCAAATATCTGTCTCTTTTTTTTTATTAACAAATATTTGCAGTAGTTAATATTATAAAATATTACAAATAAAAGCTATGAAACAAATATTTGCTCCGACCGGGAATCGAACCCGGGACTTTACGCATAACAAACTGGTGTACTAACCAATACGCCGCGCCTCGTATTTTGCCCGCCTCGTAACTACAAAGTAACAAAAAGACTTTTTCATTCCTTACTACGTAAGCTACTAAAAGTATATACTTGTGTATCATAGAAACTGGACGACCAAAGTATATACCAAGTATATCAAAGATTTATTGGTAACGGCAAGTGGTATTAAACCAAAGATACTCGGTTGCGTAGCTATTGTACTACCACTAGACCACAGTTGCTCATAGCTAGCTGGTTTACCTATAAGTTCAGTGTTTGATTAAAGGGTGCAACTGCAGACCGCACTACTAGTTTGTCTGAATCTGTATTAAATTGATTCCGTGCAAGGCGACACTGCAGTCTGCGGCCGCGTTATACAAGTTCATACAAACCAGTAGTGTGGTCTGCGGCCGCCATCGGATCACACTTTTAATTTGTGGATTTAAATTCAAATTTGGTTTCCAGAATATTAGAATGTGGCTTAGAAGAGAAGAAATCAACGCATTCTATGGAGATGTCTAAGAGTACGTCGTCGATAAGTAGCAGAATTTCTGTGTTAGAGAGTTTCGAAGAGGTAAATATTAAATCATTTGCAGTTTTACTATATTTAACATATTTTATTTATTATCTATTTACATTTAAATTCGCTCTTTTCGGAGTACTGTTCGCACCTCTCGGACGGCTCTGCCAAGTATATTCCCTTCGATGCATTTCATTCATTGCAGCGCCGAGTTGTCCGAGTTATAGGAGATTAAGAGGTCACGCGAACTTTGAAGTGTATCTACGCCTATACTACAAAAAATGTTCCGAGTAGCTCTTTAATCTTGTTCTTACTACGTATTTACACACCTGTGCTAACCGCACAGGTCGGGGGAAGAATCGGTAGTCGAACAAAAAGGTTCATTTCTTGCTAGAACAATCGACTAGTGGAATGCTTTCCCCTAGTGGAGTGCTTTCCCCATTCTCTAACCTTAGATCCTTCAAGCGATTGTCAAAGGTGAGGAAGCATCTTTGGCCGGCATAGTGACGTCTAAAGATAATCCAATAATCACGCCTCACTTATTGAGATAGACAAAGATCCTGATAATTTAATGTTTTTAATTTATTAAGACCAGTCTGTTTCTCATTATCATTAAGTCAATTAATTTTGACGCAGTAATGGCGGGACCATAGTGATTAAAATAATTAGAATTTACAATCATTATTCAAAAATAGCGCATTTATTTTATATTTTAATTAAAATAACATATATTGTTTTTACCATAGTCTTAAGACGACCGTCCTACGCAGTCTGGCTACCACAAACTATATATTTTGCTGTTTCAAGTTTAAGATTTTTTTTTATATTTTTTTTTATTGTGACACGACATTTGACATCGACCTGCCTGATGATAAGCAAAAGGAGATCCAAAAGTGTCGACGACTGAAACAACCGAGCCAGTACACGGCTGTCTCAGCCGCCGTCACTATGCCGGCCAAATGTGCTTCTTCACGCATCGCTTGAAGGATCCAAGGTTATAGGAGGGAGAGAACACATGGGCTGGCAAAGCATTCCACTTGTCGATTGTTCTACAGAGAAAAGATGCACCAAACTTTTTGGTCCGACTACCGATTCTGTCGACAAAATGTGAATGCTTCCCCCGACCAGTGCGGGTGTTACGGGTGTGAAAAGACGAGATAGGAACAAGGTTAAAGAGCTCCTCGGAACATTCCCCGTGGTATAGGCGATAGAGGACGCATAGAGCCGCCATGTCTCTGCGTAATTGCAAAGGCTCCAGAGTTCGCGTAACCTCTACATCTCCTATGATTCGGACAGCTCGGCGCTGCAATGAATCCAGGGCATTGAGAAGATACTTAGCAGAGCCGTCCCAAAGATGCGAACAATAATTTGAGCCTTGTATAAAAGCAGGCGAAGCTCTGGCGCGAAGAACCGCTGCACCTTGTTCAGGATGCCAAGTTTGCGGGACGTGGTCTTAATAGCCCGCTCAATGTGATCCCTGTGATTCAGGTCGCTGCGAAGGGACATCCTTAAGATATCCAGTCTGTCCGAAGTACCAAGGGAAATGTTACGAAGAGAAGGAAGGGGGATAAACGGGGATTTTTTCGTCGAGAACGCGCATACCTGAGTCTTGTCTGCGTTGAACTGAACCAGGTTCTCGTCGCCCCAAAGGGTAATACAATCAAGAACCCGGTTCAGCCCCGCTACAACAAACTCTCTCATATCGGCTATCTCCTGTTTTCCGGCTGCGGGGCGGGCAGTGTAGCGTCCATGTACCGTGCTGTCGTCTGCATAGCAATGAATGTTGGATCCAAGGTGCATATCAGCAGTAGGAACAATGTCGGCGACAGCACGGAGCCCTGAGGGACGCCGGCATTCACCGACATCCTGCGCGATGCGCTTCCATCCACAACGACGCGTATGGAGCGGTCGCGCAGGAAGTCAGCTATCCAACCCCGCAGACGGTCATGTAAACCGTATGCCTCGAGCTTGGATAAAAGACCCTTTTGCCAGACCCTGTCGAATGCTTTGGAGATGTCCAAGCCTACGGCAAGGGCTTCTCCATTACCATCCAACGCTTTACCCCAGACGTGCGTGGTGTACGCCAGAAGATCACCAGTTGACCGTTTCGGCCTAAAGCCATATTGACGGTCATTGATCAGCTGGTGACCCTCCAGGTAGGCTATGAGGCGAACATTAATTATTCGCTCCATGACCTTGCACAGTACTGAGGTTACAGCTATTGTACGGTAGTTTGCCGGGTCTGAACGGTCACCTTTCTTTGGGACCGGTTGCACATTGGCCCCCTTCCAAGCCCGAGGCACACAGCCCGCCGAGTATGAGAGCCGGTACAGCCTCGTCAAGACGGGAGTCAATTCCGCTGCACACATTTTAAGAACAAGCGCTGGGATACCATCAGGCCCACTGGACTTGTGACACTAAAACGCTTATACTTTAATAGGATAGTTAATGACAGATGTCATGACAGCTTGTGTTCTGTTTGCTATAACAAAGTTTGTAAAACTTGCGATGAAAATATTTTAAACGTATGGTAACTTAAATTTAAAAATAAGAATACATAAATGTACAATTTACAATATCTGTATATCCAATTCTGAATGTGCAATTGTCACGCCTTAGTGCTATTGAGAATGGCAGAGCTGAGAATGGGTTGTCTCTTTTTACTATACTAAAACAAGTTTTTCGCTTCCTTCACATTCACAATTATTGCCATACTTCTATAGTTAGGCGCCCCTGTTTTTTTTAAATGACCCCAATATAATTATGGAACAATTTTCTAGATCGTTTCGTTTTATCTTTCCACTAGCTTTAATTATATATTTTACTACGAAATTTTAATAAACTAGTTCTTTTTTTTTTTTTTATTAACGTGGGCGGAAAGCTCTACCAGCCGAGGTGCCGGGCTTTCACCGGCTAAAACCTCCCACGCCGTTTCCACAAACCGTCATCGGCGGAGCACTGGTATCGCGTTAGCAAACCCACGTAACTCCGCCGACGTTGGCCCTTTCGGGCCCCAACTAACAATGTGGCCCGCTCAGTCGCGACATTGCTGACACGACGAGCGGGCCCCTCTTTTTGGGAGAGACGTGCGGAAACGGTTGCACGTCTCTCCCTTACTGCCACTGCCCGCCTTGGGCAGCGGCATCCTCCAATCGCTCAACCTCGGGCTATGCTAAAAAGCACTGCCCGAGGGAGCTCCGAGTTTTGGCGCTGCCGAGCGACAGCTCAAGGCAGCGCCACCTCTTAGTAGTGCGCCGCTCAGGCAATGTTCGGTCATTGCCCGGGCGACGCACTCGCTCTCCGTCCCAGCCAGGCGCCAATACACCCAGCTGGGACAATCCTCTCGTGTCCTCTTCCCGATGCGCCTCTGGTAGCCAGAGGCTAACAGGAAGAGGACCTGGTGAGGGCGGTGTCAAGTTTACCGCCCTCGGGTTGCGCCACGCTGGCCGTTAGGCCGGGGCGCCTACACGCTGGTTTTGGTCCGCGTCGGAACCCGGGGGCACTACGCCCGGGTCCCGATACCGCGACGGAGTACACCGTCGCGGCTCCCTATCCGCCACCCAGGAACGCGCCCGATGGGAGACCAGCAAATCACCTGCGCGTGATTGCTGTCGCCACAGACATAGTCTGTGACGACCACGGGAATAAACTAGTTCTAACCTAACCTAAGTCGAAATATTAAAAAAATGTAAAATCAATAACAAAAAATAAACGTGATAGTAAGCTGTATAAAATTTGTTAATTTACTAGTCCTAACCTTTTGACGTTTACGCATTATACTTTATTGAGTCATTGTTCTATATTTCTTAATTAACAGTTAACAACAGAATAGTCATCTCGCAGTATACATTGTGTTGTGGAATTGTATAGGTGATTGTTGTAGATTAGTGAATATTATTATAAAAAAAAACTGTTAATGCTTTGAGATATTAAAATATGTTTGCGCAAGATCCAAGAGAATATTCTAGAATTTATCCTAATAATATTGTTACGGATTAGATTTTTAATGCAATGTACGGTATGTACTTTCACCTTGGATATAAATAAATAGAAAGAAAAAATAATTATGGTATAAAATATTTTTGGTGCTATTTTTTGTTGTGGTCGCGGTAAAACTAACTACGACAGACCCCGTTTTTATGATGGCTACAAAGCTTTCGGAACTTCAGATTATAATAAGAGAGGTAGATAGACAGTTGGTGGTCTTTGCCCAGACTGCCGATCCAGGGTAGTATCACCAAATCTAAGTGTACAGACTGTGTAGTGACGTAGTCTCGTTTCGGGGTCTTGAGAGCAATTGTATTCTCCATTCATGGACCGCACCAACATTTAAAATGAGACAGGGTGCTTGTTATGTGTAATATTATATAAAAAACATAGTAAACGTGATAGTAAGCTTTAAAAATCTTTTATTTTGTAGGCAGCGTTCGAGGTAATAAAAAATAACTTTATAAAAAAAAATTATAAAAGAAGAACGAAACTATTTATTCTTAACATGATCTAATAATATTATTATTTGAATTTTGATTTATTTTGAATTCTATAACTTTTTATATACTTATAAGAACTCATTTCATTTATTTTTCTTCAGACTAAAACACGACATTCCATGGATGCCAAGAAGGAAGAAAAGAGTAAAGATGCGGAGCCTTTAACACGCCATTCCATGCATTCGCCCACTGCAGCAGGTAGCTAAACATTTTTATTACTTTCAGTTTAACATAAACAGCAAAGATTATTACGTTAAGTACCTTCTTCTCTCGACAATTTCGCCGTCCTTCAGCATGGGTATTTCATCCGCATGAATGACTGTTGCCAGCCGATGTGCTTGTAAGTCGATGCCGGGGTTTTAGGGTGTACACACCTTAAAGTGACTTAGTTTCCGGACCGGTTCTTCCATGGACATTTCATCGCTTAAGAATAAAACAGTGGGAACCAAGAAGCGGTTGTTCTTGTGCTAGGACAATGGAATGTTTATTCAAACAACTAGTACTTTATTATTCATTTATTAAAGAAAGCTGGGTTGCCTAGTGCCCATAACCGTAGCGCTAGTATGAAGAGAATTGTGGAAGTGAGGGAATCGAGAGAGTTGTGTCAGAATCGTGGCAAGTGGCGCTCCATTGTCTCTGCCTATCCTTGTGGGGAAAAGGCGCGACAATTTAAAGTGAGTTTAGGTATTCAACGCAATTGCCGGCACCAATAAATCTACGTTTAGTAGCACAGTATAAAAATGTAAAAAAAATATTCATTTTTTGATATCTAATTTAACAAATGTTACAGGTCGTACTCTAACGACGATGCTAGACGAAATCAAAAAGCCACAAGCGCCATCGCCTCCCTCCGCCACAGCAAGAACAACCACCGACAAAATAAACGCACACATAGACAAAACCACCGAGCAGATTAAACCAAACGCCGCCATCTTTGAAAAGCCAAGCGCAGTCAGTGAAAAAATTATGGTGACTGAGAAAATTGTCAGTGAAGAAAAGCCTGTTGATAGACCTGCGGATAAAAGTTCCAGTACGTTGGAAAGGAGGTCTCAAACTATTAAAGTTGTTGAAAAAACTGATGGGACGGATGCGTTGATTAATCAACTTAATGATAGGGTGAGTAAACGTGTAATTTTTTGTTGAGACGTGTCATAATTGTGTGAAGAGAATTGTGGTTGTGAGGAAAGGGAGTTGAGTCAGGATCGCGGTAGGTAGTGCTATATTGCGTATTCCTACGGCATAAAGGCGTGACAGTTTGATTGATTTTTTATATTTGACGCGGCAATTGACCTTTACTTGCCTGATCGTAAAAAAGGGGAAGTTAAAGGCGCTGACGACTAATAAAAATTTAATCACCGTCTCTATGTCAAAATAGCATATTTGTAAATAAAAAGTGAGTTAAACTCCTTGAACAATTTTCTCCTCCAACATCTAAGTACGATCTTCTACTTCTATCCACTTCTCGGTAGGTCTGTAGGTCTTTACTGCAATTAATAATTATATAAGTCGTTGGAATTATATAATTATTAATTGCAGTAAAATTTACATCAAAAATCTGATGTAACTATGGAGATCACTCGTCATTTTTCAGTCGTCGGGACTCTTCAATCTCCTCTTGCTCACCATCAGGCAAGTCGAGGTCGGATATTGCCGCACAAAGAAGACCTACTTCAGCTAGGCGGCATTTAGTACATTTCATTTTTCTATTTCAGATATTAAACTTAGAGAAATTATTAGAAGTACAGAATGCCAAGTTCACAGCAGCTATTGAAGACCTCAGTACACGTCTCGCCACCGAGATAGACAAGAGGCAAGCTTTACAGACAGAAGTTGAAAAATTAGCACACTGTGTGACACAGGTTTAATTTTACTATTCATATACAGGGCGTAAATGGAGGTAAGTGTGGCCAGGCGATTATTCCGCAAAAATTATGATATAAAAAGTACAATATAATAATTATTTCTTTGTTTAATTAAAATTTACAACACAATAGCGGCAAGCATTACTATCAGGCTTTCTCCTACAGCTAAAGAGTTATATATTACCTAAGTAAAATATACTTATGACTTATAAAGACAAAACGAAATTTTGACCCAAAACATGCTGGGTTTACATAGGCTCTCTATGAATGCCTTGATTAATGTATAGTTTTATAAATCAGTTTTTGGCATAATTTATTGGTTGTAAGTACTAATATTTTATAAATTGGATTACGTATTTAGTTATACTAACGTGGAGATTGATCAGGAATCGAATAGGCGTCTGTTGCTACGTGCTTACGTCCAAATTAGTATATTCTATATGTTTATCGTGCAGTTCTTTCGTACACGTTTAGCGTTAAGCATCAGACGCTGGGTTCTATTCTCTGTCGCAGCAAACCGATGTGCACGATTAATTTTTCTAACCATATTGCATTACTAATTTATACATGGGTATGTTTAAAGTCAGAATTTCTTGACGTTATTGTTATGTTTTTACTAATTAGGCAAAATGCATTTGATATTTGTTTAAACCTTTATCTCTTATTATATATTTACGGAATAACTGCTTCGCCACACACATCTCTTACAACCTATTATTTTAAGTCTATTATCTCTAGTTATATTGTTTCTTCTATTTGTGTAACTACATGTTTTAATTTGTATGGTGAAATATTAAGAAGTTAATTTGTTATTTAAAAGAAATTTACGATAATAGAAAATAATTATTAAAATAGTGCAGTTTCGCACTCGCTTCAGCTTATGGATCACGTGTCTCCCTGTGCCACGATCAGGCGGTGTTCTCTTATAAAAACTATACAAAAGGTCCATCCACAACATTAAACCAATTAAATTGTTACGCTACAATTCCTGCAGAGATAGACAGGGGCAACGGGTCTATTGCCACTATAGTTGGCTGTACTTGTACAGAATAGAATGAACAATAGAACTAGGAGGGATAGAATAAAGTATTCATTATTTTTGTATATAAAAATAACTTCAAAAAGTTGTTAGTAGGATATTTTTTTGCAAGAATAGTGAGTAATCTGTCTTTTTGCCATTCTTAGGTCGGTTTTCTACAATTTTTAAACCACGATTAACTTAAGCAATGATCAACATTGCTAGTATTGATATTAACGGTTTTTTTTTAAATAACAACTGAGTCTAAAACACAACTGTAGTTTTGTAATAGTTTTTTTTTTAAATAATATGTGAATATGAAGGAGTTAACAGTGGTTTTAAGATTTGCTAACAACCGGCCTTAAGACGAGAGAGCCACAAGTTAGATATTGTGCTAGTCAATGAGATTTTTATATGTGGATTGCATTTAATTTTTGGCAGGTGCAGGATATATCTTTGAAATATAAATTCAGTATTTTGTTGTGTACACTTAAAAGCGGTCTCTCGTCAAAATTAATTTACACTTGTCATTTGTAGCTCAAATTTTATGTGAAAAAGTATATTTGTTAATGCAGCTCACTTTTGTTTAAAAACAATTCTTTGCCACAAATTGCGAGTATAAAAAGATACAGAGCAATCGTGTTAACCAGAAGTTGTATAAATCATGTTGATGCGTACAAGAAATTTTTTTTTTTAGCTATTTTGTGCTTGGTTAAGATTATGGTACTGTGACTTAGGGTTAGTGGGGTTCTTATTGGATACAATAAAATGCCAACTAGTTAAAGAAGTGCTTTATTTGCATAATCTAATCTTAATCTTAGATTGTGCTTTATTTGCACAATCTAATCTTAATTGGACTTCGAAGTCTAATTTTCAAGCTACAGTCGTCCTTATATTCCTCGTCGTCGTATCCCAATCGCTCTCGTTGTCCTCGCCGAGGTCCTTTCCTTCCAATCGCAGGTAGCGCTTGCTTTCGCTTCCGCTGCCCTTACAGGACTGACTGTCGAATATTCTAACTATCCAGAACATTCTACTTGGATCCTTATTCGTAAACACCTTGTTTATTTGGTAACCTGACGCGGCCTTTGCTTTTTAACATTGAAGATCGAGACTATTCGGTATTCATCCCTGTATTTTGTTCAATATATTGTGGCGAGCTTGTTTACGTTTATCTATGTGCATTGGGAAATTCCAAAACGGCTTCTAGAACGATCCGAGGTCCTTGACGATGACACTGGCAGTACGTAACAGCACTATTATTTGTTAAAAAGTAATTCGAATAATAAAAACAAGGATCGGGTCATAAAAAAATAATAATAATCTTTATTTACTTTACATAAGTTACAAATTGATTGAGTGCGATTCGTGGCCGAGTGACGACTAGGTAAAAACCTGTATTTCAGAACACCATAATAAGTAGCGTAAGTGGTTAAGGAGAATGGCTATGTATCTTTTTACACCCTGTATTTAAAGTCATAAGTGCGATTTTAAGAATGATTTCTTCCAATATTAAGTTTCAAAGTACATAATAAATTTAATTTATATCTTCAGTCTCTTTGCTGAGGACTATGTTCTCTGACAAGAAATGGGATAAAAGTAACAAATAAAAAAAATATAGTAATAAGTGATAAATAACATAATAAAATAATATATTTTTTGTAAGTATTTTTTAAGCTTTTGTGATTGTATGCTTGTTTATACACTGGGTAATATAAATAAATATTTATTGCAAGAGTATTATAAAGTTGTTGCATTTATACTTCTACACCAGCGATGAGAGCGGGGCGACGTCGCTCTACCGGTATGTGCGATCGACGCAATCAAGCTGAACTGTATAGTGCGATTAAAATAAGAATAGGACGGAATCGGCGCCATTTTGTGACATCTAACTCTGCAACCAACTTCACTTTAATATTGTGTCTTTTTCTTTACGGACCGTCAAGAAAAAGACACCTTTGAATCAGTCAAGTGAAGTTAGTCAGCAGCCAGTCCTATTCTTATTCTAATAGCATTATATTGACTGCTGCCGCCGCCGCTCAACAGCGCTACGCTGTCTTCAAACCACTTGCTACTGCGGCCATACAATTGTTTTTTGCCGTTGGTCATCGCGCCTTTCACCGCTAGGTTCAAAATTGCAGCCTCTGCGCACTGCAGTCTGTCCATTAGCTATTTATTTCGCCAACTTTTAGTATAGATAGTTAGCGAAGCCTTTCAAAATTATAGATGAAGCTCTCTTAGATGTTGCGCGAACATTGATTAATGAATTAAACATTATTTTTTGCGGCTTACGCGTTTATTTTGGTTATTGATTTTACATTTTTTTTATTATTTCGACGTTTCAAAAGCTTTGCAGCCATGTCTCTCCATGAACACGATAAAATAAATAACCAAAATAAACGCGATAGTACGCCGCATAAAATTTGTTTAATTCAATAATTCGTGAAGCTGTTAAGATTTTGATTTTGTGTCAGATCTATTTAATTATTAACGTAGATAGATATTAATGTAGTTCTATATTGGGTGGTTTAATCACCATCAAAAACTACCACAAATATAGTCGTTACATCACTCACGGTCACTCTGCCGTTCCACAGTAATGGTGACTGGGGCAACCGTAAACTGAGTCGGCTTTTTCAGTCGGACCTCCCTTTGCTTATCAGGCAAGTTAAGGTCAGATTATGCGTCGAATAAAACACATATCCGTTAACAAAAAAAAAGTAAGGTAACTAGCGGAATCTGAATCTGTCCACACGAAAGAAAACAGTAGCTTTATAAATTTATAAAACGCTTGCAATAAATCTCTGAATTTTATAAAATATGTATTTATTCATTCCATTTGTCCATGTAATTTATATTGCGGGTAATACTCGATTATATAATGTGATGTATTTATTACGCATTTGTTTAATAGACTGTTAAATGTATTAATTTATGTATTAACTTAGACACTGTTTACGTGATGGCTAAAGTAGCAGCTGGATTGAAAAAGTTAAAAAGTATCTTTTATATTGTTTGATTATTTAAAGGCAAAGGAATTTTTGGATTCACAGCCTTGTATTCAGTTATAGTATATTTCATTACAAGTGCGGAAAGGCTGTTATTGCAAAGAGTTCCGACAAATGTCTACCTGAGCCGAGGCGCAGCCGAAGGCGAGGGTTGACAGTCGGAACAAGTTGCAATGACGGTTCCGCACGTGTTCTGAACGACTATTTTTAATACAGTTGCGAAAAAATGAAGCAATTTAATAAAATAATAAAAACACAATAAACTTAACTAACTAATCATTTATTTCTTATAAAAGTTATAATTCACATATACATTGAAATTGGTAGTTTTTTATACTAACTGGGGAAGTTTTAGGTTGCATATTTACTGTTTTAATTTAATTCAAAAAAACTAGGGTCGAAATTACTCATTTTGTGCAACAAACAACTAAACTCGCAAAGAAAATTCCTGAAATTGGATAGGCAGAGATTTAGATAGACAGAGATTTTTTTTCCTTCACCCATTCTGGTAGGCAAAGGGGACTATGCCCATACAGCCAAGTCTTCAGTAGAATTTTTTTATTAATATGAAATGAAAATGAAATTTAATGAGATGAAATGAAATGAAACCTAACCTAACTCATTCAATCAAATCATTAAATTTGAAACAAATTAGTAGCTTCTTTTTAGAAATATACGTATTTGCATGAATCATAAAAACTTTTTTTAGTAAAAACTTCATGGTTGGTTTTTCTTTTTAATAGACATTATTTTGACAGTTGGGAAAGAAAACGCACGAGTTCGGGAAAGGTAAAAAAAAAGCACGAGTGTGTAATAGCCCACATCCCGAACGCTATACGTCCCTGCAATACGCCACTTTTTGAGCAACTGTATTAAAAAATAATAATCATGTCATGGATTATTGTTATAGTGTAATTTTAGTACTCGTAGAGTTGCGAAAAATTAATAGTCCACAGTATTTAAAATAACTTGGCTACACTATACTAATTTTTGGATCATTAAAGTCCCTTGTACCTTTTGCCGTACCTTTTTGCCTACCGAGATCACCTACTTAAGAAATATAGTTGTCTCTCTTTAACCTTTGCATTTAGGTATAAACTTGTATTGATTAGAGCGAGACATGTCTTCACGTAAACCAGTGTCTACTATAGCAATAAAATTATATATTTTGTAAAACAATGAATGTATTATGCCTAATTGCGTATGTTTGTAGTTGATGTAAGTTGTATATGATACTACTGTATCGGTTGTTTACAAAATTTGTGCCATTTCATTTGATTATTGCACCGTTTATAATTTAAAAAATGGAATTTTTCAAGCTGTTCATTTTTTTCATCCCATCGCATAATTTATTCAAAATGGTGCATTTTTTTACATAAATATTGAATTTCTAATTTACATAATTATAAGTAACTTTGGCTGGTAGTGACGGCGACTGAGGCAACCGCACACAATAGTTTTTAAGTCGTCGCGGCTTCTGGACTTTCCCTTGTTTATCACTAGGTAAGTCGAGGTCAGATGTCGAGTCTCAATACAAGAAAATTACATATTAATATTTAAGCGTACAAGTCTGGTTGCAGAAATGATATTGTTACATAAATATATATATTATATTGTTTTATGTAATGACAATTATTTATTTTGATATTCTCTTTCCGTTCTTTTCTTTTAGAACATGACTGAGATTTTTTTCTAATTTTGCACAAATTTATTTTATTAAATATGTTTTTAAGTGTAGTTAATAAACTGTTTTTCAATAATAATAATAAATAATAATAAGCGAAATTTATAAGATTCGAAAAAAGACAAAGATTAAGAAAGGCAAAAAATCAAAGGTCCGCAATGTCTATAACCAAAGAGCTTGTATTAAAAGAATTGAGTCTCAGGAAGTGAGACAGTTGTATCAGGATCTTGGAAAGTATAACTAAGACCATTTAAACATGGCGCCAAACAAACAGGAGTTTCGAAGAATAAAAATGTTACTATCAATATTCGGTTCAATGCTAAGAGTACCATGAAGTAGATATTTTAGGAAAGTAAAAGCTTTAAGATAGCAGGAAAGATGGGGTAAAGTCAATTCGTAGAATGTTTTCATTCTCTAATATGTTACAAATAACAGTTTATTGACTACAATTAAAATTTGTATATTACATAATTATAAAGAATATAAGATATATAACAGGTATTTTTTTATAAAGAATGTATACTAAATATTATTATTTTTTAAATTTCATTCCAAGATAATAAACAATAGGTTGTGAATAAGTTCAAGCGAGATCAGAATATATAAGCTAGATTTTTAGCTGCGTTGAGGGATTTCTCAACAATTCCCAAAAAGTAATTCCTTATTTTTACTGGTGTGGCGATAATTCCCTCATGCATTCAACATAAATAACATCACTTACCGCGCGGTGATGTCGATATTATTCGTTATAAAGTTTGACAGGTAAGGGTGTCAATGTGAATACTGCCACCAAAATGCTAGCGAAACCATAATTCCGAACGAGACTAGTGGACGTAGCTTACAGAATACTATCACCTCCCTTACAAGCCGCATTTAAGCATAATTCTGTAATAAATAAATATATATTCTAATCTCGATTAGGTGAGAGAAGAAGCTTCGTCTATTTATTAAGTCCTAATTAATTTTGGCCGGCATAGTGACGGCGGCTGAGGCAGCCGGGAACTGACTCGGTTTTTTCAGTCGTCGGCACTCTTGGTCCTTCATCAGGTAGGTGAAGGTCAGATGTCGAGTCACAATAAACATCACCGTATGTACAAAATTGTAAATAAGAGAGCCTAATTAGCATTTATAAAATGTATAGTATTTTAGCCTTTTTATAATAATTGTCTAAAAAAAACAATGTCAAAATATTGCGAATGCTACTAAAACAACTTAGATTAGACGTATATTATAGCGATTAGCAGACATTTTCATCAAAGATTCGGTTTTGTTGACAAATAAATTATTAATTTAATAAATAAATAACTACCTATTACATTGTGGAGTACAGGATATCATACATAATTATAAATACTTGTTGTAATGTCTAAGACAATTTAAAATAGTCACAGCAATAAATACAAACGACAATTTAAATTGGCTGGTTTATAACTTATAACCCAGCCAATTTTAAAGGTCACTAGAATGGGTTTTACTTTGGACTCCATCAATATTTCTATTTGTTATATTTTTTTAAATATTAATTCTAGCTTTGACTATTATTTTACATGTAACTTCACAGTCGGTTCAAGTTTAAAGTGTTCTTATGTCAAGTGCCATAAGGGCTAATTTGTAAATGTATTATAATCAATGTACTATTAGTGAAATAGGCAAATCTATCAGTATTTATTTTATTGCTTCGTCTGAATAATATACTATGTATCAATTGCAAATAAAAATATATTGCAATTTGCAGCTACGAATTCAGTGACTTATATCTGCTGTTCCAGATAACTCGCGTTCCACAAAATCAGGTCCAAACATGCAGCACCGAGTACTAGAAGGTTCAGGTAGTCCCTGATGTTTAAAAATTCCAAACACGTCTTTTCTCTTTTCCAATGATCCTAAATTAACTGTGCGAGCCTATATAGGGTCCAGCCAGCACAGACCTGCGTGCCGACTGCCTAACTCAATGACAAGAAGTATGGGCTTTGTTTTAACAGTTGAACTCCATTAATGAGCTTCAAAATTAAAATTGCGACCGCGCAACTCAATGTCAATGAGCTTCGTTCTGACAGTTGAACTCCATTAATGAGATTCAAAATTAAAATTGCGACCGCGCAACACTAAGAATTGATGTTCATTTTCATTAACAGTTCAAGCTCATTGTAACTCGTCCGAATGAATAAAAGTTGTTTTTGACACTAACAGCGACCGCATAACTTTTTGACAAATAGGAATGATTTTTATTGTCATTACCATTGAAGTTGCGCGGTCGGCTCCCCTGTCCGGAGTGGCAGTCGTGCGTTTTGCTTAATATAACTGATCAACGGTTAGCCTTAGAATATTGGTTTGGGTGTTTTGTTTTATTTTTATTTGTAATTGGTACAAAGTATAGATGTGAGCGCCATCTGGGTCTAACGATACTAAACGTCATTTACGAGAAGCTGGAAATTGTGTAAACAAACGTTTAAAAACTCGCAACATTTGGAACAAAAGAAAAGAGCATTCGAATACGCATGTTGAATGTTTACATTCGAGAAGTCGGACGCGTTCCTGTACCACACTAAACAGAAAGCAATAGTAGTTTTTATCGCTAAATATAATCCGACTAATTCAAATTGCTCATTAGTTTCTTATTACCCGTATATTAATTTAAGTCGATTTGATTTAGTTTGATTTGTTTGCGTCTAATCGTCGCTTAATAAAAGTTTTAACCCAGTTGGTTGATGTACTTAATTTCTTACTTCTCGTGGTGGGAATTGTGTATTCTTTCGATTGTACACCTTTTTACATAATAATATAATAATTGTAAATAATAATAAATGCTTTGAATATAAGAAAGTTCATAAATGATATCAAATGTGTTTATTAAATAAACGTTAACATTGAATTATAGAGAAGTTTTATCGACGTAATATTTAGTACTTAATTTATTTTTTATTCATATAAGTCACTACATACTTATACATTCCTAAGGTTTCGACGGTTCAAATTCTTCATATGAGTAAAATAAATTATATGGGAAAATTATTTTGTGTTTTTATTTCTATAATATGAATATTTAATAAAAGGTTGAAACAACTGTCAACGCGCTACTGCTCTGTCCATTGCCTATGCGTTTGCATTCATTCATTCCTATCTTCACTGTGGTGCCCAGTCTTCTGATCCAGGGTAGTACAACCACTTACAAGTATACAAACCGTGAATTGATTTGGTCGCGTTTCAGGATCAGCTTGTAAGTTATCCGTTCCGCATCCATTGGGCCGGCATAATGGATGCGACTGCTAATCAATCAAATTGCCACGCCCTTTTTCCACGGGGATAGGCAGAGACAATGGAGCGTCACTTGCCACAATCCTGACACAACTCTCTCGCTTCCTTCACATCCACAGTTCTCTTCATACAAGCTCTATGGTTATAGGCACTAGGCAACCTAGCTTTCTTGAGGATGTCTCCGATTTGTTCGGCAAACACCCTCCTGGGTCTGCCTCGTTTAACGCATCCATTCACATGAGATTTATAAATTGCAGTTATTTAAATGCAATAGCAGTCGCCTCTATTCACGGTCCGCACTCTGGCTTAACACCAGGCGGGGTGCTGTCATATGTCAAGACAATAAAAAATAAACGACAGGGTACTTATACAAACATAAATTATGTGCATTATTCAATACTTAGAATGGATGACAACCAAAATCAGCAGATAAAAATATCCTTACACCACAACCTTACACACAATGAAATTTTAAGAAAAGACATAGTGATGTTGTACGCGCTCCGAACAAACTATTCCAATAAGCAAATCTGAATTATTTTTGTGTGTCGCTATTCAGAGTATAGTTTGTCTAACTATAAATGACGCGCCCCTCCACTTTATTAGTTTTTTTTAATGTATGAATGCAAATATTTCTAACTATACTATTATATAGACAGACTATAACATATATTTGTCTCTTTTAGCTCTCAATAAATATCATTCGGCCCTACTTTAACTTGTGTTTGCCTAGCCGTGGTTAATCGTTCAAACTCGTGCCATTTGCTAAAACTCGTTTAGGTGACGTATATACCTTATTTTACTAAATATCAATGCTTACTAATAAAAGATGTCATAAAGACTGCCGGCATAATGACGGTGACTGAGGCAGCCGGCAACTAACTCGTCTTTTTCAGTCGTCGCCACTCTTGGACCTCCTCTTGCTTATCATCAGGCGGGTCGAGGTCAAATGTCGTGTCACAATAAAAAAAGATTTTAATGACTAAAAATGACAAGGTGTAGAAATAAAAATATTAAAGTATGTAAATTAAATATAATTTTATTGCAAAAATATAAAACTTAAAACTAAATGGACTTTATTTATAAGGATGTTAAAAACGACTTTAGGAATGACTGACGGATTCGGAACATAAAAAAACAATCCTGACATTGTTAGGTGGGCTAACTGCATAAATAAGGATAACGTAACAGGAAAATAAAACTCATTTGCATAGCGGGAATCGAACCTGCATATTTTGTAATCCAAATTTATCCTCAACTCTTTCCCAAATGTATCCTCATCTTTAATTCTTAATATTGAGGCTAATGACTTTTAATTCATAAATACACATTTATTCTAGTTACATGTGAGTATATGTAAAGGTGTTGTAGAATTAATAATTATATTTTATTTGTTTAAACTTTTTATAAAACCTATTTTTTGTACATTCATTTTTATATAAAATAGAATTGTATGGATGAATGTAGGGAAAGTCTTTTTAATAAATAAAAAGCTTATGTAGAAAAAACGTTATTTTAATTTTTTCTCCTTTGACAAATGTGACATAAATCATAAATGACAATTCTATTTTATATAAAAATGAATGTACAAAAAGTAGGTTTTATAAAAAGTTTAAACAAATAAAATATAATTATTAATTCTAAAAACAAAACATAGTACTGAATAATATTGTTTCCGGTTTTAAAATTCACAAATCGCTGTTAACAATAAATCTGTTGCCTTCGGAATGTTTGCCTGTGTACTTGTAGCTTAATTTGCCGTAGGCACCTGCCAAAGAAAAAAAGTAAATAGTTTTTTTATAAGAGCATTGCCTGATGTTAAACTGGAATACAATGGAATACAATGAATAGCTGCTATATATTCATTTTTGCAAGAAATTACCTTCTTGCTATCTTGCTGACAGGGGCTAGCAAAAATTAATAAAAGTTCCCAATTTTTTTTAATTTCAGAAATGACAAAAGTAAAAAAAAGCAATTTCATTATTTATTGCGTAAAGCGTGCGTTCAAAAGTTGGCAACACCCTACATCAGTTATAGCGGGCTGCGGGATTTTCCCGTTTAAGTAATTTACTTCACGGGGAATCCCACAACAATAATCAATGTACATACGATACGATGATTAACCACTGAGAGCAATGTTTATTGACGCGTTTTATTTATTTGTGCATTACATTGTAATACAATACAAACAATTCCGTAGTGGTAGTGCTCAGTTGGGAGGCGAGGTTGGGGACAGTACTCTCTGCAATGCTTACCTTTGTGTTTGCCCAACGCTGCAAAGTCCACAGGCATCGGTCTCTGATCAGCTAACAGAATTGAAGAACTCGGCACCATAGCACATACGACTGAGGTGTTAGGCCGACGTACACGTGTAAATTCACCACGCGTTAACGCTTCCGCATGTTCAGTCTGCGTAACACGACGCGAATCAAGAAATCGAAGATTTTTCAGTTTATATATTACGAAGTGTCTGAAAATGAACAGATCGTGTAATATATAAATATGTTAAACTATCAATCAATTCAAAGCGACCGTGGTCTAGTGCAATGGTTACACAAACTGAGTGCACGGGTTCGAAACCACCCACCGGTACCAATGTATCTGATCCACCGGTAATTTGGTTGTCCTATTTCTATTATACAAGCACTTTAGTAGCTTAGTATAGAAATGTAAAAAATTATATCACACCTTTTTCCCACAGGGATAGGCAGTGATAATACAACGCCACTTGCCACGATCCTGACACAACTCCCTTGCTTCCCCTACATCCACAATTCTTTTCAAACGAGTCAAATGTAGATAATTTAGTAAGAATATAAAGGATCGTCATTAGAAAACCACTGTTAATTCATATTACTAAAAATAGGTACATCATAGGTATTTATGTATATATAAATTTATTTAAGTGTGTATATTTTTTTTATTTGTGTATGTATTGTATGTATCTGAAAAATGTGGTTTAACGGAGCAGTAAATACCATCGTAAATATACTACTATATTCATTTCAACCATTTCTAAAACGTAGAATATCAATATAAAATGAAATCATTCACTGCAACCATTTCATGCTACTGGAGTTATACTTTTGAGAGCTTTATGACATATATTATTAAATCATACGGTGACTGAAGTGAATGTCAGTAATTAATCCTAAACAAAAAAAAAATCTTTTAAAATTATTTTTGGACAGTAATATATTGTGATTTTTATTTAGTTAAAAACTATATTGTTTAAAATATAAGTGAGAGTATTATTAGGACAAAATTTAGTAAAATTTGATAAAAATATTATCAAATAACATTTTGACATTTTTGACATATATTAAAATCAAAATGTAATAATATTATTTATATTACATTATAAATAATAATAATTTCAGTCATGTAAGTCCATCTCCACACGTGTAAGCCTTCTGTAGAATGTAGCAGGTACATCCAATAACAACGTAACTTTAATACAACCATATTGGTATATCTGGCGAGTTGGAAACGACCAGCAAACAGCTCGTGGGATAGCTGTTGAGAACCAAAGGTCAGATCCCATAGAGGGAAGCCTCGACAGGCCAGTTGCAGCCAGAATATTTGCAAAGGAAAGTTTGCAGCGAGTGCATAGAAGCTGGAAAAAATTGTGAAAAATGTGTACATTTTGTTATTTTATTGTGTTTATAAATTTCTTTTAAGTTATTATTTTTTGTGAATTTATTAACCAGTTGTGAATGCAGTCCGTGACACAATCTTGTGATGGCACGTCGAACGCGACCCATACATGTTCACAGCGCAGCAAGTCATTCAAATCTTTAAAAGGCCTCAACATACACACTACAAAAATACACAGGAAATGTTCTAGCCAAAACAGTTCACCTATAGACATTCATCCCATTATTCCGAGTGCGCCTACTTATGTAGCCAACAATTCAACACCTTTCCACAAATATCTTAGTAATTTAAAAAATAGTATACCTGTAGTAAAAAGAATCCCTCGAGGAGCACGAATAACCGTTGCTACACATTTGTCAAAATTAATACAGAAATGTTACATAAGTAATTGCACTCAAGACTGGCAGAACCTATTTTTATTTTCATACAACACACTACACATAATAAAAACGAATGAACCAAATTTATCACTAACACAAAAGATTAAGAATAACTGTGCTGTGAGCTCCTTGCACCTCCTTCTCCTCCTTCTCCCGCACCTCTTGCGATTACGAGGAGCATCAAACATGATGCCCCTCGTAATCGCAACAAACTCATAGAAAACAAAATCAGTGACGGAGATCTCAAAGGTGCCGCTCGCCTTTTGTTCTCCAACGATGTGCTATCACCAGATACCCCTGACACTCTTCAGGCCTTACGGACAAAACATCCTCCAGCTCCATTAAACCCATATTTTCTCGACCCACCAACAGCAGGGCAAGCATGCCTTCAAATTCAAAACAAAGATGTTACGGATGCTATTTTATCTTTTAAACCAGGTTCGGCTGCAGGTTTGGATGGAATCTCACCCCAACATTTGAAAGACTTAACGTCGCATTCTGTGGGTGATGCAGGCGAGCAACTTGTAAATTCTATCACAAAATTAATCAACTTTATGTATTCCGGTAATGTCAATCCAGAAATTGTTCCTATTCTTTTCGGCGCGAACCTCATTGCTCTCACCAAAAAGGACGGAGGGGTGAGACCAATTGCTGTTGGATCAACTCTACGACGTCTGGCCTCCAAAATTGCTGTTCGACATATTTTACCAAAATTAAATTCGGAATTTGAACCCGTACAGTTAGGCTTCGGTGTAAAAGGAGGGTGTGAGGCAGCCGTCCATGCCCTACGCTCTTTCCTAACTTACGGACAGCCTGACGTGTTGCTCAAAATTGATGTCAAAAATGCTTTCAATTCGGTAAATAGGGATACCCTGCTGACGGAAATAAAACAACATATACCGGAAATATACAATTATCTTCTTCTCAGTTACGCTGACCCAACAAAATTGTTATATCGTTCTAATGAACTGTCCTCGGAAGTAGGTTGTCAACAGGGTGATCCCCTTGGGCCTGCAATTTTTAGTTTGGCTATAAATCCTATAATCAAAAATTTAAATTCTAATTTCAACGTTTGGTATTTGGACGACGGGACCCTAGGAGGTGATGTGAATACTGTGTTTTCGGACCTTTTTTTAATCAAAAGCAAATTTGAAGCCATTGGTTTGGAGCTTAATTTTAGCAAATGCGAACTTTTTATAAATAACAGCGCCTTAAATTTAAACGACGTAAAACAAAAATTTAATATTTTGGCTCCAAATATTAAAATAGTTAACAGTAATTCACTTTACCTTTTAGGTTCTCCAATTTTTGATGAATCTATTTCTGAATATATTAAAAATTCAATTACTAAATTTCAAAATTCTGCTGATCGTCTCCTTGAAATTAGTCCACATTATGCACTTTGCATCTTAAAATTCTGTCTTTTCGTCCCAAAATTCACGTATGTGCTCCGTTGCTGCTCTTTTTGGAGTTACCCAGATCTTTTAAAACATGTAGACAACTTAATAAAAAATAGTTTAGAATCAATTCTTAATATGCAGCTGAACGAGCAATCTTGGACCCAAGCATCCCTACCCATCCGTTATGGTGGTTTAGGGATTCGCAAAATTTCCAGTGTAGCTTTACCTGCCTTTCTATCTTCTGTCCATAGTTCAGCAAATCTCATAGGTAAAATTTTAAGGGCAACCCCTTCAAACTTTGAGATTGCTGCCTTGGAAGAAGCTAGAAACGCTTTCTTAATTGCATGCCCAGGTCAAAATTTTTCAATTTCTCCAAATTCACAGAGGAGCTGGGACGACATAAACTGTAAATTGACTTATGACAATCTATTGAGCAGTAGTACAGGTTCGGCGCGTGCTAGGCTTTTGGCCGTGGGTACGCATGAGGCCGGCTACTGGCTTCACGCGTACCCTTCGTCAAATACAGGAACATTTCTTGAGCCTGACACGTTAGTTCGGAAACGCAGACACGCTAACATTTTATGTTATAGAGCGTATACTTGTCTAGCATCGTATAACTTCAAACCAAAGAATTTGGAACGATTAGAATCTGTGCTAAAGAAGAACTAATTCATTGTTAACCACGTATGACTGAAAAAGACAACTACTTGTACTTCAATTCCTTTATTTCAAAGGTAGGCACTACTTTTTTTTGCAAATACAACCACTTGTAATTGTGGTTGACTTTTAATACTGCTTAATTAAAAGTCACGTGGTAGTAAGAGTAGCGGCATAATTGTTCCGTCATCCTTTTTTGAAGTATTTTAATGTCATTTGTTATTCTCTCAAATTAGGTTGTCAAATGATCATCAAAACTAGTGACAACCTTCTAAATTACGAATGTAAAATGTACATTCATCCCCATCTGACTTCTTTTTAATGCCATAAGTGAAAATAGTATAAACGGTTGTATTTTGTCGCTATTTTAGGGCTCCTTCTGTTTCTTAAGTCCAAATTCTTTGCTTCAAACCATATTTTTTTATTAGCTATCAATGTCAGTTCTAACAGAGTTGATCGTGCTTACATCGCGCATGCATTTGAGCAAGCGTGAAAAAGCACCTGTCAACTGGATCGGGTTTATTAATCTTCAGCGCTCTTGGACTTCCCCCTGTTTACAATCTGGCAAGTCGAGGTCATATAATGCGTGTCAATATATCAAATCAATCAATCAAATTATCATGCCTTTCTCCCACAGGGATAGGCAGAGATCAAATGGAGCGCCACTTGCCACGATCCTGACACAACTCCCTCGCTTCCTATAACCGTAGAGCTTGTATGAAGAGAATTGTGAATGTGTTAATCTATTGCACATAAATACCTACAAAAGTTTACAAGAGGCAAACTTAATGTTTTAAGGCATGCTTATTTAACTGGTAGTAACCTTTGGGAGATGTGTCCGGTGATTTCTGCAGTACAGAAATAAAATAAAAATCAAAAGAAATTATATATAAATCACATGCACAATAATTTATTGTTTTTTTTTTAAGATTAAAGAGATCTCCATTTAAAGTCGTCGCGCCTCTATTCCCACAAGGATAGGCACTAACAATGGCGGGTCACTACTTTCCATGATTTTTTTTTTAGACAGTGAAATTATTTTATATACGTACCTATATCTTTGATAATCCGAGTCATCTTTATCCCGGTCTGTGAGTTGATCTGGGCATGCGACGTTACTTAATAAACTTAGATATGTCAGATTGGGATAACTTCGAGCAATTTTATCTATTATTCCCTCTAAATCTGTAATCTGTTTAAAGCATAAAATATTTAAACACCAATGTTTTAAACGATGATTCCTTGATTATGAAATTGTTTGCTTGGGACGTATGTTTACAAGGAATTGGAAGGGTGATGAAGGTACTAAGAGAAGATTGCAAAAGGGTAACATAGTGAACGGTGCCTTCTATAGTACATTGAACAGCCAAATAATGTCCCAAAAGTCAAGGATGGCTGTTCATAATACGGTACTTTAATTGTATGGAAGTCAATGTTGGGTGTAACTGGAGAAGCATTCGAGTAGAATTAACGCTATAAAAATGCGGTCGTTAAGGCGTGTATGTGGAGTGACGATAGAGGATAGAATAAGGAATAGCACAGTGCGCGATAGATGTGGTTTGATAGAAGACGTAGTGACAAGGATTGACAAAGGAATGCTGCGATGGTTTAGGCACATGGAAAGGATGAGTGAGAGTAGATTGACGAAAGGAATTTATAAATCTGATGTGGATGGATGCGTTAAACAATGCAGGCCCAGGAAGGTGTTATCCGACGAAATCGGAAACAACCTCAAAAAAGCTGGGTTGCCTAGTGCCCATAACCTTGGAGCTTGTATAAAGAGAATTATGGATGTGAAGGAAGGGAGGAAGTTGTGTCAGGTTCATGGCAAGTGGCGCTCCATTGTCTCTGCCTATCCCTGTAGGAAAAAGGCGTGACAATTTAATTGATTGATTGATTCTTTAAGCATTGGTTAAAGTTAACAAATTAGTCACGTGTTTGTTTGATTAGTAAACTTTTATTATTTGTTGAAATTTACTAATCAGTTACGTGATTAGTCGATTGTTTGATTAGTAAACTTTTGTTATTTGTTGAAATTTACTAATCAGTTACGTGATTAGTCGATTGGTTGATTAGTAAACTTTTATTATTTGTTGAAATTTACTAATCAGTTACGTGATTAGTCGATTGTTGGATTAGTAAACTTTTATTATTTGTTGAAATTTACTAATTAGTTACGTGATTAGTCGATTGTTTGATTAGTAAACTTTAATTAGGGTTTACTAATTGTTAACGTGATTGTTTGATTAGTAAACTTTTATTATTTGTTGAAATTTACTAATCAGTTACGTGATTAGTCGATTGGTTGATTAGTAAACTTTTATTATTTGTTGAAATTTACTAATCAGTTACGTGATTAGTCGATTATTTGATTAGTAAACTTTTATTATTTGTTGAAATTTACTAATCAGTTACGTGATTAGTCGATTGTTTGATTAGTAAACTTTTATTATTTGTTGAAATTTACTAATCAGTCACGTGATTAGTCGATTGTTTGATTAGTAAACTTTTATTATTTGTTGAAATTTACTAATCAGTCACGTGATTAGTTGATTGTTTGATTAGTAAACTTTTATTATTTGTTGAAATTTACTAATCAGTCACGTGATTAGTTGATCATCTGATTAGTAAAGTTTAATTATTGTTTAGAGTTTGACTACTGAATGAACTATTAACATAACATTGCCTATAATTAATGCATTTAATTAAGAATAAATTAACGATTTAAGGAAAATAGGTAAACGATTTCTAATTTAGCGCGTCTTGAATATTATATTAATGAGTTTTACGATACCTGGTTATTATTAAGGGAGAGAGTCCGAAGATAAGGCAGATAAGGCAAGGTGACATTGTCAGTTAATTTATTATTGTCCAAGATTAACTCTTGCAAGTTGTGGAAGCGATCGATCCCTTTTAATGTTTCTATGTTGTTGTAACTGAAAAATACAAATTATTTTAATTTGGCCGGCATAGTGACGGCGACTGAGGCAGCCGAAAACTGACTCGGTTTTTTTCAGTCGTCGGCACTCTTGGACCTCCATCGTGTTTACCATCAGACAGGTAGAGGTCAGATTTTGAGTCACAATAAAAATATATAAATTAAAAGTTATTGGCTGGCGTCTGAGGCAATCGTATACTAAATTGGTTTAATTCTCTTCATACAGACTATGGTTAGGGGCACTGCGGACCACTGATTTTAGATGTCAATCAATCAATTAGTCGCCTTTTTTTCACAGGGATAGGCAGAGACAATGAAGCGCTACTTGTCACGATCCTGGCACAACTATAGATGGGGAACGAGTTAAATAGATTCGGGGGCTGAGGTGCGGTGGGGCGTGAAACAACCACCACCCGTATCATAGTGGCCGCTAATAGTGACGCTGATTGCTCGGCGATGTCATTTAATATCGATAAAAACGTGTCCACATTTTCTTTGATTATTGAAAAATTAGTGAGTTAATTGAATGAAAGAGTCGTCATCCGTAGTCAGACTAGAATCATTATTAGAAACGTGATTAAAATGTGTGAAAAAAGAAACATGCAGTCACTATTCTTAAAATTAAATTAATACAAAATTCATTAAAAATTGTTGCTGCTGTTTAATGTTTATACTTCAATTTAATACACATTTATAATTTTTAATAACTAATTCTATTTGCTTTTTGAGGAAAGTATGTGTTTATCGTTATCAACATTATGCATTTTACTTCACTATTCATAATAGACACGTGACCATGACGTCACAACTGCATTCCTACCGCGTTTTGGCTCGTTCCTCGACAGTACCTCGCTTCCTTCACCTCTACAAGTCTTTTCATAGGAGCTCTTCTATTATGGGCACTAAGCAACCCAACTTTCTTGAGTTTGTGTCCGATTAACGCATCCATCCATGTTTTAAATGCACAAGGATTTATATCGCCTACATGCATACGTGTAATCGGATTAAGAAATATATGTGTTAGCCCTCTTAAATGATTTGCAATCTGTCACCATTTATCACTAGTCCATAGTATCGCTTGAAACCCCAAATTTTAGCCAAATGACGAATCGGGTGGGCGTGTAGGTTCTATATTTACCTCGATCTCCAATTTAGCGTGAAACGACGTACGGTAGCCAGAGAAATTAATCTATTAAAGTTGACATTTCGATTTAGCCAAGGATGTGTAAAATAATTTTATACTTAGATCGTCAGGCCTGATATTTTAGCCAGTACACTCATCTTGACAAAATGTAAAAGGCGTTGGTTAGCACACTAGTCCGTTACGCGTAAAGTCACGGGTTCGATTCCCAGTCAGAGCAACACAGCTTTAATTTAGTTTTTTTTTTTATTGTGACTCGACATCTGACTTCGACCTGCGCCATAGTAAGCATGATGGAGTTCCAAGAGTGCCGACAACTGAAAAAAACCGTTTCAGTTCACGGTTGCCTCAGTCGCCGTCACTATGCCGGCCGTATATGCTTTTTATTATTAATTAGATTAAATATTGCAAACGGTTCTGGTAATCTGGTTGTCTAAGAGTGGTAGGCAGTGGTTTTTAGTCTGCCGATCTGAGGAAATCCCCAAGTTTACAAGTTTACACTGAGACCGCGAAGTGACTTATTCGCGTTTCAGGATGAGATTGTAAGATGCCAACTGTCTGCCTACCACTGTTCAAGTGACATCTTACATAAAAAATAGAGATGAATATTTGCTTCGGTAGAGTGGTAGACAGTGGTACCCAGTCTGCCGATCCGGGGTAGTACCACCACTTTCTGTTTTAGGGATTTGGTCGCGTTTAGGGATCAGCTTGTAAGTTGCCGGTTCCAACTAGGCCGGCATAATGGATGTAATTGCTACTTACAGTTATTGAATTGCAGTAACAGTGACATCCATTCATGGACCACACTCCAGCTTAATATCAAGCGAGGTGCTGTCATATGTCGAGTCACAATAAAAAAAATTAATAGTTAAATTGAGGGTTCGTTTATGTAGATGCTTCATAAAGTTCAAGGTGAAGGAGCCCTTTCTAGATTATAATATGAAGGGACGAGAATATTACACGAGGTCCACCTTTCTGCCAATTTTCCCGCCCTGACCCTGCGTCCCGACATTTTAACAAAGAAATCTCTCCTTTTCATAAATAACGTTATAATTTTGCATAGAAATTGCGTTATGCATTATAAAAGCTATAACTAAACTCCGACGGAACCCTTAAAAACGCCTTTTTAAAGTTTCGGAGTCTTATTTTATTTTTTATTTTATGAAAACTTGTATAAGAAAAATAAGGTTAAATTTTCTTTTTATTTGTGGCTCTACTAATGACAGCATCTCATCTAATATTAAGCCAAAGTCATCATCATCATCATCAGCCAGAAGGCGTCCACTGCTGAACACTGGCCTCCCCCTTAGAACGCCATTCCGCACGACAAGATGCCAGTTGCATCCACCGGTTACCCGTGACTTTCACTATGTCGTAAGTCCACCTGGTAAGAGGCCTACCTACGCTGCGTCTTCCGGTTCGTGGTCTCCACTCTAGAACCTTTCTTCCCCATAGGTTGTCGGTTCTTCGTGCAATGGGGCCAGCCACCGACTTAAATACGAGTAGCAGGGTTTAAATTTCGCTTTCTATACAGTTGTCGAGACTCTTGGATCTCCTCTTTCATACTATCAGGCGGGTCGAGGTCAGATGTCAAGTCACAATTTAAAAAAAGTATTATAATGTTCCTTAATAAAGAGTACCTACTGTATAGAACCAAAATGAAAAATCATTTTAATGTTTTGCGGAACCCCAGTGATCTCGCCACGGACGGAACCAACCCTCTTTGAGAAACTCAGCCTTATAAGTAGCGTTAAGCTCGCACAAAGATGGCTACTTTATGAAATTTTTCGTCGTTTATGTCAATGATGTTAAGTTTTGATTTAGGCACCTTTATTTTTTATTTAACCATAGAGCCTGTATGAAGAGAATTGTAAATGTGAAGGAAGCGAGGGAGTTGTGTCAGGATCGTGGCAAGTGGCGCTCCATTGTCTTTGCCTATCCCTGTGGGAAAAAGCGTGACAATTTGATTGATTGATATTTTTAATTTATTATTATTATTATAATATTTAATTATTGGAAACTGGTGACAATATCAGCCCTGTGGTGATATGGATACGGTGTCTTTTTCTTTGCGAACCGTCAAGAAAAAGACACCTTTGAATCAGTCAAGTGAAGTTAGTCAACAGCCCGTCCTATACTTATTCTAATAGCATAGTAAACTCCATTGATCACACTCCAGCTTAACTTCATGCTGTCATATATCTAGCCATAAATACAAACCTTAAATCCAAATACTGCACTTTAGCCCCATACATTTGTACCAAAGCTGCTGGAATTCTTTGACAATCCTGGCCGCAATAGTTTAACTGCAAAAATTATAACACAATTAGAACCAGATCTTTATAATTCAGTAGGTTATACACAAAAATAGAATAATCAAACTATAAATAAGAAATATCCACTAAGAGACGTTTCATCAGAGATAGTCCCAAGAAGACTGGCAACATTTTTCCTTAGCATAGCGAGATTAATACGTTGGCAGAAATAATTGCTAGACGCCCTTCAGACTTTTCTTCTCTTAGGATGATTGTTGTAATAATGTACAAGTAATTTTCCCAAAACCATTTTTTACGGTAAAGAACGGTCTTGGGAAAATTACTTGTACATTATAACATAACAAAGACAATCCTTGCACGAGGAAGTCCAAAAGCGCCGACGACTGAAAAGATCGATTCGGTTTACTATGCCGGCCAGAGGTGCTTTTAAAATCTATTATTTTTTTTATTGTAACTTTATATTGGACCTCGACCCGCCTAATGGTAAGCAAGAGGAGGTCCAAGTGTGCCGACCACTGAAAAAACCGTGTCACGTTTACCTCAGTCGCCTTCACTATGCCGGCTTTAGCTATGTGCTTCTACACGCATCGCGTAAAGGATTCAGAATGTATAGGATGGGATACCCACCACCGTGAAGTGATTTGGTCGCGTTTCGGGATCAGCTTGTAAGTTGCCGAATTCAACTAGGCCGACATAGTGGATGTGACTGCTACTTGCAGTTATTGAATTGTAGTAGGAGTGACCTCCATTCGTGGACCGCACTCTAGCTTAAATTTAGGCTGGGTGCTGTCATATGTCGAGTCACAATAAATACATATATAAAAAACGAAATTTATTATTATTTTACTGTTCAATTTTTTTGATTAAAAACTATAATAAATATTATGTTAAAAGTTTAGGACGCTTTCATTTTTCAGTATTCATGAGATGTTATAAAAAGAGAATTCCGGTGGGAAATCCGAACTGAAATTGGGAACGAGATAAAAGTATGTTAATCATTTTAGTACACCTCACTGGTTCTAGATTAATATCACTTTTTTCTTGTGACTCAAAACCCGACCTTGACTTGCCTGATGGTAAGCAAGAAGAGCGCCGATGACTGAAAAATGACTCAGTCAAGAGCAAAGTCGTCTCAGCATTAAGCTGGGGTGCGCTTCATAAATGGACTACAGTTTAATAACTGTAAGTATAGCATCACTATCTATTGTATGTCTAATGTTTTATTCTAGATACGGACTGCTATTGTGACTCGACATATGACACACCTCGCCTGTTGTTGAGTTGGAGTACAGTATGGAGGTGAGTATAACATTTGTGACTGCTAACCACCAGGTAGTCCGAGTTGGAGCTGGTAGCTTACAGTTATTGCATAGTCCATTTACAGTTAAATAACTGTAAATAGCAGTCGATTCAAAAGGGAATCGAACTCGAGACTTTACGCGTGAGCCACGCCTGTTATTAAAAAACATAATGCGTCACGATAAAACATAATTTAGGTAAATACAAGTAATATTATACAAATTGCTTTACATTACAAATTATATCAAAAACGTAGCCTATTTATTTTTACTCGTAAAAGCTTCGTTTTTGAGATAAAAGATTATTGTTTTTCTAGATATATTAATTCAGAGCACGTACAACGATCTGTAAAACGCGTATTAAATCACTCCTTAGCAACATTTAGACATTGCTCAGTGTATTGTTAATAAAATAATGTTTTTGTATTATAGCTCTAGGTGACTGCTACTACTAAAGTTATATAACCAACCGCAAGTAACAGTAGCGTCTAGTTTGCCATCCTAGTTGGTTCCGGCTAATCTCAAGCTGATACAGAAACGCGTCATAAGTCTATACCAGTGTTTCCCCCACTTTATTTAATAATTAAGGGGGGCAATTTAAAAATGAACTCTACACGATTTTAACCCTTTCGCTTTTGGTTCTTTAAATGCAATGCTCGATATCGGTGACAAATTTAACAAAAAAGGCAAATTCTTAAAGAAATTCTATGGTCATTTATATTACTTAAGGGAACCAAATAATTTTTGAAGGTTAAAAATAATGTATGGGGGGCATAGAAATTTTTAGAAATACTAAGGTGGGGCATGGCTTAAAAAGGTTGGGAAACACTTTGAAGTGGTGGTGACTATTAAGACCGATCTTTATAATAACAGTACAAAAAAAATGAATAAAGATTTGTAATCCAAATTAATAAATAATTCTATTGACATTTTTTTTAAATAAGAGATTGTATATAGTTTAATTATAGCTAATTAGAGTTTGTATGAAGAGAATTGTGAGTGTGAAGGAAGCTAGGGAGCTGTGTCAGGATCGTGGCAAGTGGCGCTCCATTGTCTCTGCCTATCCCTGTGGGAAAAAAGGCGTGACAATTTGATTTGATTTTAATTATACGTAATATACTTTCAATTTTCTGTTTATAAAATAAAGAAAATACACATATCTCCTACGAATATAACACAAGTAATTAATTACAAATACGTAAGTATATATGTATAAAAACTGATAACCGACAGGGAAGAAAGGTTCTAGAGTGGAGACCACGAACCGGAAGACGCAGCGTAGGTAGGCCTCCCACTACGAATAACCGGTGAATGCAACTAGCATCTTGTCGTTGGAAATGGCGTTCTAAGGGGAAGGCCTATGTTCAGCAGTGGACGCGTTCTGGCTGATGATGATGATGAAGTATGTATATACAATATAATACTTATAATAAAGAATTTTACCTCTATATGTACGTATGAGTATATGTGCTAAAATGTAAACAATGATAAATGATATTTACTTAAGATAGTAACTCCTTGCTAATGGTGTCACATTTAAAAGAAAAATGCATAAATATTTATAAATTCATTTAAAAGCAGATAACGTTTATCAATGTTATTATTAAGACAAACACTTATTAAAAATAATGGATAAAAATTCTTGCACAATAACAAAACACAAAGGCCCTAATGAATGCAATAATTGCATCCACTATATGCATCCAATAATTGCAAAAACAAATATTGTTGTTGGAAGATTGTGTTTTTCTGTGGCGACAGTCAACTCCGTTCATGGATTGAGATCTACCTTACCATCGGCATTATATATATATTAATCATGGTAATTTAAAAAGATATGTCTAGAGTAAAATTCAACGAATATGCAAAAAAGAACATGCATGTAGTTACTTGTTACGATCACAGGTACTTGAACATGCAGTTTATTTTTTCTTTACCTTCATCTTCATCTTTAGATCAACATCCTTAGGGTTTGACTGGTAGAGAATGCCTTTGGCATTAAGTCTACCTTTATACTATTGTGCATTAAGTTTGTAAATAAATAAAGAAGTCTATAATCCAAAAAAATACTGGTGGATACCCATGATATATGGCTTCGTTGAGAGCGAACTGTTCAAGAATGCACAAAGACACCAACAAGGTCTCAAGTGCAAAAATGACTTGAGACCTTCAATAAGTAACAATAACAGTTTATGTACACATTTAAGAGAGTCAAGGAAACAGATGAATTGACATAGTATCATAGAATAGGTAGATATTTAAAGTTATAAAAAGAATTGTGAATTTTCCACAGCGATACTTAGCGGCAAATTAATGCCACTTTCCATGATCTTGACTCTTGGGTTACTGGTACTGTTATGTGCGGGCTCATTCCGGCACTAGAATCCTCTGAGGTTTCTTTGTGCGTTCTTAAATAGATTTCTCTTTTTGGAGCCAAACAATCTCCTCCACACTAGGAGACACATACTCATTCATATTATCAAGAATGTAATAAATATAACACACACTAAGTGCAACTTTCATAAGTTTTATCCCTATGTTTAACATTAAAATTAAAACTTTTAATGAAAAGTAATTTAAGATAAAGTACTTTTAATAAAAAAATAAGACGTGTTAACTGTATATTGCTATATAAAATTGGTAACAATAGTAATGAAAATGTTAAATTGATAAAATTGTAAAATTTAAATAAATAAAACTTACTTTATTGTTTTCAAAAGATAAGGCAAAGTTGTTTATATGTGATTGATCCATGTTTATAAACACAAAAACACTACCAATATAGACGTACGTATTCCCTATAAAACTGACTGTTTTAAGTTTAAGCAAAACCTTTTAACACACCCAAATAAATTTTATTTACCAAATAACTAATTAAGAAGTCTTTAGTTAATAACTATCAAAACAAATTACTAAATAAGTTTCGTGTTTGCACTAATAGTTAAAACCCAACATATTAAATATGTCACTCTCTCCTAATATAAATTATGATAGTTTTAACAATTATATTTTTTCGAACTATATTGATAAGTCGAAATATTTATTTTATATCATATTGACAATTTGCAAAAAAGATGGCGGGGTTTACAAACTATTGATAGTTTTGGCACATGTGGTATCCAGGGACCAGACGACATTTGAAACCAGGGATCGAACACGCGACCGCTTTGACCTATAGCTAAACAGCGCCTATATACTCGCACTATTGTTATTTACGAAAGCGAGAATACTTAAAAAGTATTTTGAATATCCTGATCTAAAACATAAGGTTAAACATTTATCTTAAACATAATTTTATAACAAAATTATATCCAGATTTGTCCCAACTATTGATTACATGCGGCTTGTTTTGATTTCCCTCGTGCAATCGATCCGATCTACCTCTTTGGAGTGTGCCAATCTTGAAAAATTAATATCATGTCATGTGAGCCTTTATGTTCACGATGTATTATTAATTTAAGGGTGAAGGGTGTCAATTGTGTAATGTAATTTTAAGGTTAGCTATTATAAATTTAAGATCGCTCGAAGAACCGACAACCGATGGGGAAGAAAAGTTCTAGAGTGGAGTCCACGAACCGGAAACGCAGCGTAGGTAGGCCTCCCACTAAGGTGGGCTGACGACATACTGAAAGTCACAGGTAACCGGTGGATGCAACTGGCATCTTGTCGTTCGGAATGGCGTTCTAAGGGGGAGGCCTATGTTCAGCAGTAGACGCCTTCTGGCTGATGATGATAATGAAATTTAAGATAAGTAATTGAATAATTACTTATCTTAAATTTCTAAAAATATAAATATAAAATATAAGTGAATAATTATTATTCATTAAAGACCCTATTATTACTTGTTGAATTATTATTATATACATTTTTCATTTTTTTCGGAGACATCCTCAAGAAAGTTATGTTGCCTAGTGCCCAAAACCATAGAGCCTGTATGAAGAGAATTGTTAATGTGAAGGAAGCGGGGAAGTTGTGTCAGGATCGTGGCAAGTGGCGCTCCATTGTCTCTGCCTATCCCTGTGGAAAAAAGGCGTGACTCAATAAAATGACAATTTGATTGATTGATAATTTATTATTTACCATAGATATCTTAATATGGGGATATGGTCTAACGATTGCGAATAAAGTGAAGAATAAGTATAACTACTAGCAAATGAAAAGAGCGCTGACTGTTGAGCTGCGCAGTATAAGGACAGAAAGATAAGAAGACCACTAGGCGACTGCGGTGGAAACAAGTCCATGCGTTTGTACAGTCGTGTATATAAAAAGAAAGTAGTTAACAAAACAAGTTACTGCGCAGCTTGGATGCCAGCGCTCTTTTTATCTGTCGGGATCTATACAGTTGTCTGTCATGACGTGTTTTAAACGATGTTGTAGTCCATGGGAGAAATACTACTTGCAGCTATTTAACTGTAGTAGCAGTCTAATTCGTTCATGGACCTTTTCTAGCCTAACATCAGTCGGGTGCTGCCATATTGCGAGCAACAATAATAAAAACTTGCTCGTTCTTAGTTAAAGATAATTATAAATATTAATGATGTCCACTATGTTTATTTTTTAATTAGTAGGTAGGTACTTTATTAAAATTCTTCAAGAATGGTAATACAGGATATTGTTAATCTCAGTTAATTGCGGAATGTACATATAAATAATAATATATAGTAAATAACCACAGGTGTAGACGAACGATTAGAGATTGGTTTGTTGCGCGTAAAGTCCCGGGTTCGATTCCCGGTCGGAGCAAATATTTGTTTCATAGCTTTTTATATCTTCATATAAAAAAGATATTAAAAAATTGTTAATAAAAAAAGAGGTGGATATTTGCTTCGGGTCTGGTTATTAAAGAGCGGTAGGCAGTGGTACCCAATCTGCCGATCCGGGGTAGTACCACCACTTACAAGTATACAGACTGTTTGGTCAACTGAAGTGACCAAACAGTCAGACCAAAAAGTTTGGAAGACAGAAGTGATTTGGTCAACTATGACCGGCATAGTGGATGTGATTGCTAATCACAGTTATTGGATTGTAGTAGCAGTGGTATCCATTCATGGACCACACTCCAGCTTAATATCAAGCGGGGTCAAGCAATAAAAAAATATTTATGTAATAATAAGAATAGGTAATAAGTTCTCTAAAAGAAAGTCTATTTTTTTTAAACTTGTGTGTCGCAATATGACAGCACTACGCTTGATATATATTACGCAGGCATCAGGATGGAAGGATGACCATAACCATTATGTAGAGAATTGTGGATGTGAGGGAAGCGAGGGAGTTGTGTCAGGATCGTGGCAAGTCCTTTGTCTCTGCCTACCCCTGTGGAGAAAAGGCGTAACAAGTTGATTGATTGATGGTTGTCTTATCTAGTATGCCTACTTGGCAACTTGAAGCCTAGCATCAGGTGGGCTGCAGTCTAATGACGAGTTACTTAATCAGACCAATCAAAGAAGCATTTTCGTTGTTTGGTCTAAGCTTATAAGTGGTCATTATTATCAAGTAGTTATTTAATTCATTTATTGCAAGTCACTATGACAGTACGTTATGATATGATAAAAGGACGGTTTGTCCAATAACAGTTAAACTATGTTTAGGCGAGTTAGAGTTGGCAGTTATTTCTGCTTAACGACTATTTTACCACTAGAGAAAATTAATTAGTTAATTTTTATTTTAACTTTCAAAGATATTATTTATAAGTATGCTGAGTTAAATAACAATCAAATGTATTTTTGTTGCAATCATAATCTATTGTTTTGTAGTTATTTAATTCATATTGCAAGTCACTATGACAGTACGTTATGATATGATAAGAGGACGGTATGACCACTAACAATTAAACTATGTTTAGGCGAGTTAGAGATGGCAGTTATATCTTTTCCACTTAAAGACTATACCACAGAGCAAATATATTGTACGTTTCATTTTTACCTTTAACTTTTAAAAATATTAGTTATAAGTATGCTGAGTTAAAAAACAATCAAATGTATTTTTGTTGCAATCTTAATCTATTGGTATGTAGTTATTTAATTCATATATTGCAAGTCACTATGACAGTACGTTATGATAATGATAAGAGGAAGTTATGGCCACCAACAGTTAAACGATGTTTAAACGAAGTACTTCTTAGATTACAAATATCACAATCAACATATCTTTCCGCTTCACGTCTATATAATTCGCAGAGAACCATTTCATTTTATTATACCATCAACTATAAAAAAATATTAGTTATAAGTATGGATAAATATATTTTTGTTGCAATCATAATCTAAGTTATTTAATTCATACATTGCAAGTCACTATGACAGTACGTTATGTTGTGATAAAAGGAAGGTTTGGAAATCGAAAGTTAAACGAAGTTTAAACAAGGTAGAGGTAGATAGTTTTTTTAAGTAAAAGTACTGTCATTTACGTATTTTATGCCTCAATCATTTATTATTATTATTATTATTGTGACTCGACATATGACTGTACCCCGCTTGATGTTAGGCTGGAGTGTGGTCTATGAATAGATGTCACTGGTACTACAATTCAATAATTATTAAAGTGAAATTACAATAATTTATTAACATGGGGATGGGCTTAGCATGCTCTAGGTTATTTTACCATGGCGTACGAAGAGAAGAAGGCCACAAGAAACTCGTCAATTTATAGCTTGTACATATAATACATAATAAATAAGTATCGGTAGGCTATCCAATTATTAGTATCAATTTTTATTGTGACACGACATATGACCTAGACCTGCCTGATGATAAGCAAGAAGAGATCCAAAAGTGCCGATGACTGAAACAACCGCGTTAGTACATTAAAACTAAAATATCGACGACAGGCTTGGATGAACGATTTAGAGATTGGTTTGTTGCGCGTAAAGTCCCGGGTTCGATCCCGGTCGAAGCAAATATTTTTTCATAGCTTCATAGCTATTTGTAATATTTAATATTTATATTAAATATTGCAAATATTTATTAATAAAAAAAAAGAGATGGATATTTGCTTCGGGTCTGGCTATCAAAGAGTGGTAGGCAGTGGTACCCAGTCTGCCGATCCGGGGTAGTACAGTACAGTATACAGACCGTGAAATGATTTGGTCACGTTTCAGGATCAGCTTGTAAGTTTCCGGTTCCATCTATGCCGGCATAGTTGATGTGATTGCTACTCACAGTTATTGAATTGTAGTAGCAGTGACATTCATTCATGGACCACACTTCGGCTTAACATCAATCGGGGTGCTGTCATATGTCACAATAATTTTCGTAAATTCAATTTTAAACTTCAGCCAGCCACCCATTGTATCATCATAATGAATCAAATGCAAATAATAGTCGGATCTGACAATTATTTATTAATCGTTGGTTATCTTTTCGTATTAACAGTTATTATGGTTAAACATTGGTTAAATTTTGATGAGTATGGACCTAAGGACATAATCATCAATTTAGAGCGACGAGTATAAAATTAAGTTTCCCAAGGCCAGATGGTCAGTTGCGCGGGCGCACATAAGTTGGAACAACGTCGATCGATATGGCACCGGAAATCAAATATACGAAGGTGAAAAGATTAATGAAAATTACACTATAGTGAAGTGATTTTTATGGAGTTTATGTTACATTTATCTAGTTATTTAAATGTGTTGATTTTGGATTTGTCTTTGACCTGCGTAAACTATTATTACCGACATATAAAAATTTGAATTATCATTTTTTTTTATTATTACAATTATATTTAAAAAGTTTATATTTATTTAGTTATTAAATTAATTATTCATTGAACGGTTAAATTAATATTTAAAATTAAAATTGTAACTGGACAATTATTTGTTCACAAGCAAGCCTATTAATAATTTTTTTATTACGGTTTACATTGGCTTCTATGAAAAAGGACAAAAGTAAATGTGAAAATTTAGGTATTGTGTTTTTTGAGACGATAGTAAACAAGGGCAAATCCAAGAGCCATGACGACTGAAAAAACGATTCAGTTTATGGTTGCCTTTGTCATCGTCGCTATGCCTGAAATACATTTTATTTTAATAGCTCAAATTATTTTTAAAGTTATGACATTCGTATGAATAAAAAAAAGTAATAATAAAATATAATAATTGATATATGGTTAATACACATATTTGTTAGTAATAATAAAAAGGAAATGTTTGCCGCGGTTGTACGAGTTTAAGAGTGGTAGGCAGACAGTTGTTGGTCTGCCTAATAACATGTTATTAAAAAAAGAGATGGATATTTGCTTCGGGTCTGGTTTTCAAAGAGTGGTAGGCAGTGGTCTGCCGATCCGGGGTAGTACCACCACTTACAAGTATGCAGACCGTGAAGTGATTTGGTAACGTTGCGGGATCAGCTTGTAAAATTCCGGTTTCATCTAGGCCGGCATAGTGGATGTGATTGCTACTCACAGTAGTAGCAGTGACATTCATTCATGGATCACACATCGGCTTAACACATCGGCTAACAAATAAATTTTATGTCGAGTCACAATAAAAAAAAAAGTTACCACCACTTTCGAGCGTAATAGTAGTAAAAGTAGTAGTAAAAATCGCCTTTATTTATGAATTGCACTTCAACTTGACATCAAATAGGCTGCTGCCATTGTCGGCCTATAAAAAAATATTTAAATATTTAATTAAAATAAGTTAAACGATACAATTCACAGTGATTATTTTCTTGCGTCAATAAATATTTATGTTATAATAACTGTATGTAAAACCGGAGTAATTTGCTACTCATAAAGTGTTCGTAATTTGCGAAGTGATCGGTAATTTGAGTTTCCCGTTTTATTACCAGTGAGAAATAATTTATTTAAATAATCCAATTCAGACTTAATGGCGGCTCTAAAGTAAGCCGTAAGTCGAAATATGGTCGAAAGTATGGCATAGAAAGGCTCGAGTAGACGAGAGAGCTTATTAAGGCGACCGTGGTATAGTGGTAGTGCAATGGTTACGCAAACCGAGAGCACGGGTTCAAAACCACTTGCCGGTACCAATGTATCTTTGATATATGTACTTCGGTTGTTCTGTTTCTATAATACAAGCAGCTTAGTATAGAAAAGTAAATAAAATTACAAATATTTATTAAAATATATTATTTTGCTTGTATATACTCGTACCTCGGCAGATATTAAGAGCATTGACTTTTAAGTTGCGCAGTATAAGGATCGGCAGATAGAAGAGCTCTGGACGACTGTGATGGGAGAAAGTCCGCCTATCTATTGAATTCTATAGTTTATTGTGATTTAGATAGTTTGATAAAATAATTTTAATTGTATAGATCTAATATCTGTATGTTTTTGAATATTGTGCATATTTGTAATTGGTGGCATATTAGCCAAAGAAAGTAAATATGCATTATCAATGTAAAATATGTTAAATGTAAATATGCTTAATAAAATAAATAAATGAATTTTAGGTAGAGTCAAGAACGGTTAATTTTAGGCTTTAAAGATCGTAGAAGGGCTCCAGTATTTCTAGGATTGTTGAACTAAAGGCCATATTTGGATGGGATAGAGGCGTGACATTTTGATTGGTTTATTCCTAAGCCTAACTTGTGCATATTATATTTCAGTTATTCATCGACAATGAATGGGTGGATGCCGTGAGTGGTAAAACATTCGACACGTACAATCCTCATGACGAATCAGTTATTGCAAAGGTCGCTGAAGGTGATAAGGTAAATACTAAATTGATTTGATTGATATTCGCTGATTGGTTACGAAGATGTCAAATATGGCAAACTCGTCATTTCGCTTTCGTAAATTAGAGCCCAGGCCAGGCAGTCGATGCCGGGTAACCGGAACGTGTGAAAAGGTATTCACTACATCAAACAAAACAATCATTTTGACGACAGGCGTGGACGAACGGTTTAGCGATTGGTTTGTTGCGCGTAAAGTCCCGGGTTTGATTCTCGGTTGGAGCAAATATTTGTTTCATAGCCTTTATTTGTAATATTTAATAATTATATTAAATATTGCAAATATTTGTTAATAAAAAAAAGAGATAGATATTTGCTTCGGGTCTGGTTATAAAAGAGTGGTAGGCAGTGGTACCCTGTCTGCCGATCCGGGGTAGTACCACCACTTAAAAGTATACAGACCGTGAAGTGATTTGGTCACGTTTCGGGATTAGCTTGTAAGTTGCCGGTTCCATCTAGGCCGGCATATTGGATGTGATTGCTACTCACAGTTATTGAATTGTAGTAGTAGTGACATTCATTCATGGACCACACTTCGGCTTAACATCAAGCGAGGTGCTGTAATATGTCGAGTCACAATAAAAAAAAAGCTTAATTTCGCATTTCATTTGATCGAGAATAAGGGCCAAAATCTGTCTAATTAACTTGCCAATTTGTATATCAAACCACTACAAAGAAAGTAATTTCAAATAGGCCGAAAATGTAATGTCAAAGTCATAACTCCTTAGACCTCATAAGCTCTTTACAATAAATACTTGATAAGTCTTTAGCTTTAATAAGACTTGACTTTGAATGAAATTTGATTAATTTTCCGTGAGAATTATATAAGTATATTATGAATATACTTATGTAATAATCAATCAATCAAATTGTCACGCCTTATTTCTACAGGGATAGGCAGAGACAATGGAGCGCCACTTACCACGATCTCGACACAACTACCTTGCTTCCTTTACATCCACAATTCTCTTCATACAGGCTCTGTGGTTATGGCCACTAGGCAACCTAGCTTTCTTGAGGATGTCTCCAATTTGGTCGGAAAATACCCTCCTGGGCTTGCCCTGTTTAACGCATCCATCCACAATGTCCACATACATACAAATGTAATTGTGTGTGTGTAATTGTGTTTGTCGTCATTTGCTCAGTCTGTCGATCTGGGAAAGAACCACCACTTACAAGTGTACAGAACGTGAAGTGATTTGGTCGCGTTTCATGATCAACTTGTAAGTTGTCGGTATTCAAGCAAGAGTATTCGGCAAAGAGGACATGACTGCTACTTGCATTTATTTAACTATAGTAGTCGTCTGTATTTATGGACCGACATAGTAACAAGCGCCGAAAATAAATGATTTAATTTTCATCTCAATAATTCTTGTATGTGGAGTGACGATAGCGGATAGAATCAGTATTAGCACAGTGCGCGATAGATGTGGTTTAAAAGAAGATGTAGTGACAAGGATTGACAAATTCGATGGTTTGGGCGTGGAAATGGAAAGGATGAGTAAAAGTAGATTGTCGAAAGAAATTTATAAATCTGAAGTAGATGGATGCGTTAAACGAAGCAGACATAAATCGGAAACAACTTCAAGAAAGCTGGGTTGCCTTGTGCCTATAACCGTAGAGTTTGTAAGAAGAGAATTGTGGATGTAAGGAAAGCGAGAGAGTTGTGTCAGGATCAAGGCAAGTGGCGCTTCATTGTGTTTGCCTATTTCTCTGGGAATAAGACGTGACAATTTGATTGATAATTCTAGGCTGACATCGACTTGGCAGTAGCTGCAGCAAAGCGTGCGTTCCATCGAAACTCCCCATGGAGAACAATTGATGCATCCGAGAGAGGGCGACTACTCTTTAAATTAGCTGATTTAATTGAAAGGGATGCTGAATACATTGTCGCTTTAGAATCCTATAACAATGGGACCACGATCACAGTTGCCAAATTTATGATGCATATGACTTTATCGTTGCTAAGATATATAGCTGCTATGGCTGATAAAATGCAAGGGGCTACTATTCCTTGTGGTATGTATATTTAGATACTTTATGTAGACCCAGTATTTACTCGTACTATTATTCACACGTAACTTCTGGCTTTGACTTTTCCAATAAGGAAATTTCAAAAGAGGCAAACTAAAAAAATACTGGTTAACGGTACTTTTGATGCTTAGCCTAAAGGATTCAAGATTCGGATTCTATTTGTTCTGCAAAATATTGTGAACTATTAATTGGTCCTTAAGATAAAGACAAGCAGTAATATCATCCATTATGTCCATTATGGTCTTTACGCCATAAGAAAGTCAGCAGACTTGGCAAATAACCATCATCTGCCGCCTACATACTCTTGAATATGATTGCGTAAGGGTATGGCAATATTTAAATATACGATATTCTTATTATCCTGGTTATCAAAGAGTGGTAGGCCAGTCTGTCGATTCGGGGTAGTGCCACCACTTACTAGCCTTACACGCCTCTATAAAAGGGATAAAGGATGTCTAGCCACAATTAAAAGGAAAAAAGTATGAAAATACTAGATTTCATAACCATTGGTCACAATTAACCGATTTTCATTAGTAATTTATACCCAGAAAAATCATACCCAGTTCTAACAGAATTTTCCTTACTTGGGTTTGAAAACGGAATACGAACATAGATTATAGTATAAAAAACATTCTATGACGTTCAGTATTATTTACTTTCATAGATATTAATTTATTAAACAAAGTACAAAGTTGAAAAGACCTAATAATCAAAATAAATTACTTCTATTAGATTTTGCGCGAACATTGGTTAATAAATTATTCAAATTTAATGCAGCTTACTATCGCGTTTATTTTGGTTTTGATTTTACAATTTTATTTTATTAGTCTGTCTCGCCGAGACCACGCTGGACGAAAGCTCTCGAAACGTCGGAATAATAAAAAAATCAAAATCATATTAAACGCTATAGTAAGCCGCATAAAATTTGTTTAATTCATAAATTACATTCATAAAATAATTGAGCTATGTTTTAATATAACCTTTTTAGATGGCGAAGTATTTTCCTACACGTTAAAACAACCAGTTGGTGTTTGTGGATTAATTCTACCATGGAATGCTCCAATAGCAATGTTCGTCAGCAAAGTTGCCTCTTGTCTTGCTGCAGGTAATTTTTTAAAATCAATTCTTTTTAAAACGCGACATCCGAACTCAACTTTTTTTTTTTCTTGTGACTCAACATACGGCAGCACCTCGTTTGATGTTAAGCCGAAGTGTGGTCCATGAATGAATGTCACTGCTACTACAATTCAATAACTGTTATTAGCAATCACATCCACTATGCCGGCCTAGATGGAACCGGCAACTTACAAGCTGATCCCGAAACGTGACCAAATCACTTCACGGTCTGCATACTTATAAGTGGTGGTACTACCCCGGATCGGCAGACTGGGTACCTCTGCCTACCACTCTTGAAGACCACTTGCCTGGTGGTAAACAAGGAGAGGTTCAAGAGCACTGCCGTCACTATGCCGGCTTTTTAACGGTTCGCTTGAATAGTAATATCGATTGTTCTGCAAATAATCTTTTAGTTTGACTACATATTTGGTACATGCTAATCCTTATTATTTAAGTAAATATAAAGTTAAATCTATAAAAATATTAAATAAATAATTCAATTAAATTATCACGCGTCAAGTCCCACAGGGATAGGCAGCGTGAAAAATCGTAGCGTCATTTTCCACGATCCTGACACAGCTATTTCGTTTCATTCACATCCACTATTCTCGATGTCACATTATTTCGATCTAACTGTCATAGCGTAGTATCGATCAAGTTTATTCACTTTTTTCATCCTCATGGGAATTATTCATTTGCCTTATTATTCATAACCTTATGGGAATTTGAAATTGGAGCAAAATATTTTTTTCTAAAACTTTAGTAGAATCATAATTAATTACAGGATGTACTGCAATAGTAAAGCCAGCAGAGCAGACACCTTTAACAGCATTAGTTCTTGGGTCTTTAATGAAGGAAGCTGGTTTTCCTGCTGGGGTTATTAATATTGTTAATGGATTTGGACCTGGTGCTGGGTCAGCTTTGACGCATCATCCACAAGTCGCTAAGATTTCTTTTACTGGATCTGTTGAGGTGTGTATTAATGTGTTATTCGAAATATATTGACAGTTTAATTTTTTATTACCAAGAAATATTTTTTGCTACACTTTTACGAACCATATCATGTTAAAGCAACGGTTAGATTATTAACTGTATTTTTTTAATCAATCAATCAATCAAATTATCACGCCTTTTCCCATGGAGATAAGCAGAGACAATGGAGCGCCACTTGCCTCGATCCTGACACAACTCCCTCGCTTCCTTCACATCCACAATTCTCTTCATTTAAGCTCTAAGGTTATGAGCACTAGGCAACCTAGCTTTATTGAGGATGTCTCCGATTTGATCGGAAAACACCCTCCGGGACCTGCCTTGTTTAACAGTTCCATTCCATCCACATTAGATTTATAAAATGCTTTCATCAATCTACTTTCACTCATCCTTTCCTGTGCCCATCGAAGATATCTTTTATAGATATCGAAGATATTTTTTATAGGAATAAAATTGTAATTGTAATAATTTCTAATCTATTGATGATAAAATACTTATACTTTTATTAATCGCAAACAATTAATTAATTTTGTTTTAAATTTACTTCAATTAATTATTATCTTTCAATGATGATTATATATTTTATTTTTATCTTGTTTTACATTTTAATTTAATGTTTTTATTATATATTATCTTAAATATTATCACAGTTATAACGCATGCAGTCCCGTTCTATACCTGAGATTGCATTTAGCTATACTATAAAAAAATAGACATCCAAATCGGAAACTTCCTCAAGAAAGCTAAGTTGCCTAGTGCCCAAAACCATAGAGGTTGTATGAAGAGAATTGTGAATGTAGGAAGCGAAGGAAGCGAGAGAGTTGTGTCAGAATCGTCGCAAGTGGCGCTCTATTGTCTCTGCCTATCCTTGTGGGAAAAAGGCGTGACAATTTGATTGATTGATAAAATAAAAGGTATATAACTTTGTATTGAACCCAATGAAACCTCTTTGGAAGGCTTAATAAATAAATAATTATAACGTAGGTTGGCAAACTGATTATGCAAGCAGCTGGTGCCACTAACTTGAAAAGAGTTACTTTGGAACTTGGCGGGAAGAGTCCATTGGTTATATTTGATGACGCTGACGGTAAGTTTTGTTTGTATCTGTGTAATTCTTATTTTAAACATTTTTATTTCTTTATATTTTTTAATTTAGTATAAAAAAGAGGCGGATATTTGCTCTTGTTCTGGTTATTAAAGAGTGGTAGACAGTCGTGCCCAGTAGTACCACCACTTCCAATTCCAAGTAAACAGACCTAAGATTTTGTAAGACGATGCGCGGCTCGTCTCTCGTAAAACTGGCCGCGCGTCGTCTTACAAAACCTTAGATACAGACCGTGAAGTGACTTACCTGCGTTTTGAGATCAGCTTATAAGTTGCCTGTTTCAACTAGACCTGCATTGTGTATTTGACCGCTACTTACAGTTATTTAACTGCAAACAGTCACCTTTATTCATTGACCGCACTCCAGCTTAACTTCACGCGGGGTGTGGTCATATATCGAGTCACAATAAAAAAAGTAGGTGCACCTCAAACAAAATGCACCTACCATTTATACAATCTACCCATCCCTTTTTATATTTATTCCAGTAAACGTAGCGGTCGCCTATGCAGCTGAAGGAGTATTCCTCCACCAAGGCCAAGTGTGTGTGGCGGCATCTCGCTTGTACGTCCAAGCGGGCATCTACGACGAGTTTGTGCAAAAAGCTACTGCCTTCGCAAAGTCAAGGAAAATTGGCAACCCTGCTGATATGACATGCCAACATGGACCACAAGTAAGCTAATTTTTATAACGTCATATAATCGACACATCACCTGATATGTGACAATGAATGTCTCGGATTCGAATCCCGATCAGAGCAAAGATTTCATCAATCAATCAATAAAATTGTCACGCCTCTTTCCCACGGGGATAAGCAGAGACAATAGAGCGCCACTTGCCATGATCCTGACACAACTCCCTCGCTTCCTTCACATCCACAATTCTCCTCATTAGAAGCTCTACGGTTATAAGCACTAGGCAACCCAGCTTTCTTGAGGATGTCTTCGATTTGATCGGAAAACACCCTTCTGGACTGATCTCCCCTACGGAATCATTCTTTAATGCATCCATCCACATCAGATTTATAAATTGCTTTCGTCAATTTCATTTCATAGCATTTATTTGTAATATTAAAAAACTTGATTTTATATTATAAATATTTGTTAATAAAAAAGACTCGAAGCAAATCCTGCCAAATATCCTTCGGATCTGCTGATTTGGGGCAGATACACTTACAAATGTACAGACCGTGAAGTGACTTAGTCGAATTCACTGTGGCAGCCTAGTTGAAACCGGCAACTTTTAAGCTGATCCCGTAACTCGCTTGCGACCCTTTTTTTTCTTTTTATTGTGACTCGATGTGACTCGACATGTCACTGCTACTACAATTCAATAACTGTGAGTTGCAATTACATCCACTATGCCGGCCTAGATGGAACCGGCAACTTACAAGCTGATCCCGAAACGTGACCAAATCACTTCACGGTCTGTATACTTGTAAGTGGTGGTACTACCCCGGATCGGCAGACTGGGTACCACTGCCTACCACTCTTTGATAACCAGACCCGAAGCAAATATCCATTTCTTTTTTTATTAATAAATAATTGTAATATTTAATGTTATTAAATATTACAAATAAAAGCTATAAAACAAATATTTGCTCCGACCGGGACTCGAACCCGGGACTTTACGCGCAACAAACCAATCGCTAAACCGTTCGTCCACGCCTGTCGTCAAACTGTCAAACGGTATAGTACTTCACGGTATACTAACGAAGTAAGGGGTGATACTAACGCTGGAATGGTAGACTGAGTATAGGATCAAAAACTGCTTGCCTACTACTCTTAAAATCATTGTTTTAAGCCAAAATTATTTTGTTATAGGTAGACAGCGATATGTTTAAGAAAGTACTAGGTTTTATTGACAAGGGCAAGACGGAGGGTGCAAAACTGATGGCTGGTGGCAATCGTGTAGGTACAACTGGATATTATATTGAACCAACAGTATTCGCTGATGTAGAAGATCATATGACCATTGCCAAGGAAGAGGTAAGAATTAAGAACTAAGGAACTAATATTAAAAGGGACATGATTAAAAACATCATTATCATTATTAATTTTAATTCAATTCAAATTGTCACGTCTATTTCCTACAGGAATAGGTAGAGACAATACAGCGCCACTTGACACGATCCTGACACAACTCCCTCGCTTCTCTCACATCCATAATTATTTTCATACAAGCTTATAAATAACGGTAAATGTAATTGCCGGGTGCTCTGTCGCACACCCTGTTAATATATAACATCAGGCGAGTTCTTAGGTAGAGTCTGTCTAAGCCGAATTGACGCGCCCCTCCACTTCATTTAAGCACACGTGCGAATATAAAATATGAATGCAACACACCAAAAATGCAATTGTAATTGGTCATTCAGTTGCTGGTTAGAATCAAAAGGACGAGCACGTTAATAAAATATAGTAGTATAGTTAATAATATTTATATTCACACATTTAAATAAATTAATAAAGTAGAGGGGCGAGACATTTATAGTTAGACAAGCTATAAATGAAAAAAAGCTATAGCTTTTCTAACTATAAATGACGCGCCCCTCTACTTTGGGGCGTTTATTTAAATGTGTGGATGCAAATATTTATAACTATACTACATCTGTGTGCGTGCATCGATCGTTCCGTCAACGAAGATTTGTGTGCGAACATCATGGATTTGTCACTAGTCGCGTGACAAATCCGAAAACGCATTTTGTATAGAGCGACGCTAGCGCATCAAATGGAAAAGGACGTCCGAACTCACGCGCGACTTAAAATATTATGGTTAGTTGGACAACAAATCCGAGACCGCCCCTTTTAGCAAGTAGCAAGTATCAAACAATGCGTGCATCTAACTAGCAACTGAATGACCAATTACGAATCGCATTTTTAGTGTGTTGCATCTATATTTTATCTATACTCGTGTGCGTAAATGTAGTGGAGCGGCGGGTCATTTCGCCTTAGACAGACTCTATAAGAAAATTAAATAATTTTCTGCTTAATCGAATATTTTTAAATAATCTTTTCATTAATAAATAACTTAATTAATCATAATGTTAAATATTACCTAAGTATTATATTGGATCCTTGTAGGTAGTATATGTTATTGTGATGGCTCGAATACTCTCGGGGATAAATCTTACCGTGAAACCATCAATAAATGTCTACGCCCAAGTTATAAGTGAAGAAAGGCGTAATATTAATTTTATATTATTAATCTATTTCAATAAAACACAATATTATAGGGAATTTCCAAAGAATAAAAAATATTATAAGCTATCTGAAGTATATTAATTTATATAATAAAATTTAAATAATTGTTAGGTAATAAATTAAACAAATTTTATGCGGATTACTATCGCGTTTATTTTGGTTTTGATTTTACGTCGAAACGTCGGAATAATAAATTAAAATTGTAAAATCAAAACCAAATTAAACGCGATAGTAAGCCGCATAAAATTTGTTTAATTCATTCGCGCATAGAAAATAATATTATAGTATAATTGTTTGTTAGGTAATATAATGTATTTAAAATGTAGTCGCAATTGACCCTATAAATGATAGGCGACATTAAATAAATAATAAAAAAAAAGTGAAATATAAAGTATTTTAAAGTACTTTATAGTGTTTTTTGAGAAATAATGGTATGGAAGTAATATTAGCTTTTACGAAATCTAAACTCGACTCGCCTGATGGTAGGCAAATTTTTAGAAGATATTCAAGCGCGTCGACGACTTAAAATCATTGACTCGGTTTAAGATTCTTAGTCGCCTTCACTATGCCGGCCAGAAAAAAAAAACACATTTTACATCCATATTCTACACAAACTTGTAGGCTTTTTATTTCTTACTATAAAGAACAAAAATGTATAAACATTTATAGTTTTTAATGAATTTTTCAAACAGGGATAGGAAGAGATAATAGAGCGCCACTTGCCACTATCCTGACACAACTCCCTCGCTTGCCTCACATCCACAATTCTTTTCATACAAGCTCTAGGTAACACAGCTTTTAGAGGATGTTTCTGATTTGATCGGAAAACATCTGGGCGCATAAATCCACATGAGATTTAATAATTCCTTTCGTCAATCAACTTTTACACATCCTTTAACCGTAAGAGTGGTAGGCAGTGGTACCCAGTCTGCCGATCCGGGGTAGTACCACGTGGTAGTACTTACAAGTATACAGACTATAGTGATTTATATAGTGATTTGGTCGCGTTTCGGGATCAGCTTGTAAGTTGCTGGTTCCAACTAGGCCGGTATAGTGAATGTGACTGCTACTCACAGTTGTTAAATTGTAGTAGCAATGACATTCATTCTTGGACCACACTCCAGCTTAACACCAAGCGGGGTGCTGTCATATGTCGAGTCAAAATAAAAATAAATATTTTTTTCCAACAGATCTTCGGACCTGTACAAAGTATCTTAAAATTCAATACATTAGAGGAGGTGATCGACCGCGCTAACAACACCAACTACGGTCTCGCAGCTGGCGTATTTACTAACAATTTGCAAACAGCTTTACAATTCTCCAAACACGTCGAAGCTGGAACTGTATGGTAATGTATATTTAAATTTTATTCCTTTAGTATACTTAGTATCAAGAACATATGAATAAAATGGTTATACTCGTATATACGAGTTCTGTGCTCGGTACACGTATTATTATTGTGACATATGACAGCACCCTGCTTAAGCTGGAGTGCGGTTAATGGAGGTGACTGCTAGTACAATTCAGTAACTAACTGTAAGTAGCAGTCACATTGACTATGTTGGCCTAGATGGAACCGGCAACTTACAAGTTGTGGGGCGCGACTAAGTCACTTTGTAGTCTGTACTCTTACCCCGGAATCGAATTCGATCGGAAATCATACCCGGGACTTTCCCGGTCAACCGTAATCTGAGTCGTTTTTTCAGTAGTCGGCACTCTTGGGTCTCTCCTTCCTTACCATTAGGCAAGTCCTTGACTGTCCTCAAAACAGATTATTTTTACGGTTTCCCCTGTCGCCGTCAATATGCCGACCCTTGAAGAGTCCAAGGTTAAAGGATGGGGAGAACATACGAGTAGAAACGGCGTGTCAAACCGTTTAGTTGATCAAGAGCATTTGATATATGCACTTTAGTTGCCTGGTAAGATACATGCCGATCCGAGGAAGTACCACCTCCTTTAGTGACGTTTCGGGTTCAGCCGGTTTCAACTATGCCGGGATAGTGGATGCGACTGTTACTTGCACTTAATTAACTATAGTAGCAGTTGCCTTCATTCAGAGACCATACTTTTTTTTCATTTTTTATTGTGACGACATCTGGCCTCGATCCGCCTGATGATAAGCAAGAGCAGGTCCAAGAGTGACGACGACTGAAAAAACCGAGTTAGTTCACGGCTGCCTCAGTCCCCGTCACTATGCCGGCCAAACACACTAACAACAAGAGACTCTAGCCTAGTGTTTCCCAACGTAGGGCCCACGCCTACAGGGGGGCAATTTCATAGTTAAGGGCCCCTTGATTTAAAAATGGACTCGACACGACTTTAACCATTTCGCTTTTTCTAAACTTTTATTAAAAAAGGCTATATTTCATTTATATTTCTTAAAGGAACAAAATAAATTTTATAATTTAAAAATAATGTATGGGGAGCATAAAAAATTAAAAATGTTAAGGTGGGGCATGGCTTAAAAAAAGGGTGGGAAATACTGCTCTAGCCTAACATAAGGTTGTGCGCGATATAAGTCGCAATAAAAAAATAGCTTATGCAAAGTTGCACGCTTGTAATTTTATTCATTAAATTTTGTTTGTTATTTATTCAAGGGTTAACCGTTACTTTGGTGGAACACCGCAATGCCCTTTCGGTGGTTTCAAAGAGTCAGGTGTTGGTCGGGAATAGTAAGTATTATAATATTAATTTGCATTAATATAAGTACGAGTATATACATATCTCCCTGCTTCCTTCACATTTACAATTCTCTTCAAACAAGCTCTATGGTTATGGGCACTAAGCAACCTAGCTTTCTTGAGGATGTCTCCGATTTAAGAGTTGTGTCAGGATCGTGGCATGTGGCGCTTCATTGTGTTTGCCTATCCCTGAGGGAAAAAGGCGTGACAATTGGATTGATTCATTGATGTACATATATTATTAAAAAATCCAAAGCCCGATTTAATTACTGGTCGCAGTAACCGATAATATTATGTCGGCGTGGGAATTTTTTATTTTGACCTAGACTTGCCTGATAGTAAGAGATTCAAGAGTGCCAATGACTGAACAAAAACACGACTCAGTTTGCGGTTGCTAAAATATTTTACATACTACTAACACAGTAACGTTAAAAAAATAATTACTACTGACGCAAATCAATACGATAATATAAAAATATCTAATAATTACTTTGAAAATTTTATTATAATTATTATTGGGGCAAAATGTTTGTCATTTGTAAATTTTCCGTTTTCATATAAATGGATTTTGATAAAAAAATATGTATATATTATATGTGTGTAATAAGGCTCAACTTTTGTGCATTCTATAGAATAAAATTCTTTGATAAAGGATAATGGGAAATGGTGTTTTTCATGTTCGTTTACTACTTGTGTTAAGTAAGAAAAAACACAGTGTAGTTTTATCCTGAAAAACATGATACTTATATACGTTCTTTTTATTTTCACAGCGGTCTGGAATGCCTTCAACCCTACTTGGAAACAAAATCTGTCATCATTACACTACCAAATCAATGTTAAAATATAAACTTTAAACAGATTATGATATTTTATTTCTCGACTTCACCGCTCTATTGACGTGATCAAACAAGTTGTTAATCGATTTAAAGTTAATTAAGAACGCGCCGAAGTAATTTTTCCGTTGATCAAACTTTTAGTGTAATTTTAATCGGCTTTGTTACGTCATTAGATCGGCTAAACTGTTTATCGCCTTTATTAAAAATCCAGTTGAACTCCCTACTTCTTTCGCTTTATCTTTAAAAAGCTACTAAACTTACTAAACATGGGTTTCTTCTAAAGTATGTAATTGTAGAACAACAAGATTCAAAACTACTGATGTTTGAAAAATGCGACAGTTTATAATAATTTAAGAATTGCTTTTTTATTATTATTATTATAGTGGATTTATTTATTTTAAATTATATATCAGCACCCCGCCTTGTCTAAAGCTGGACTGCGGTCTATGAATGGAATTAACCTAGATGGAACCAGTAACTTACAAGCTGATTCCTAAACTCGACTAAGTCACGGTCTGTAATTGGAACTACCTCGGATCGGCAGACTGGCTACCACTATTTGACAACTAGACCTGGGGCAAATTTCCGCCTCTGTTTTTTTTTACAAATATTTGTGATATTTAACAGAATCATTTATTAAATATTAAAAGATATTTAAAATCTTACCTGTATCTTCTTACTGTTATCCATCTCCTCAATAATAACGCTAAGATGTGATAGACATCTTTGTTCATCGCTTCTTGACGTAGTCCTTAATTGAAGCGAATATTTGTAATGAGATTTAAGTGTAGGCGTCGAAATATTCCTGTAGGCGTCTTTATACTCCTTGAGCAAAGTAAGAAGACCCCCATATTTAGTAATAACAATAACCCATTTAATAACAGCGAAGGGAAATACGTAAGTCTCTATAAAACTAAATATCACAATACTTGCGTTCAAAAACGTGTAGAAGCGGTCCGAAAACATTGTCCTTTTAAATCACTCACTTTAGTTTTACATTACGATGTTAAAAGAAATAAAACCGCTTTTTATTTTAATTTTAAATTTCTATAGCTTATGTATTAGACATTGTTTTGTGGTTATTGCATAAGGCAGTATGGCAAATATGTTATGAAATATGAGGTTAATTCAATTAACGTTACATAATTAAATAAAGTTTTTATGTTTGCCGTTGGATGTTTACGAGCATTTCTTGGCGACCACTAATACGAACCTAGACTATATAAAGTATAAACTATAAAGATAGTTAGTTACTTTTTTATTTTTGTACCACATACAACCGCACCTCACCTGATTACGACTGGTGCCGAAACCGGACTGAGTTACTTTACTGTTTTTAAACCAAAAATGTGTTCATAGGTTTGGAAAAGTGGTGAATAGACCGCTATCAGAAAAAGTGTTTTGCCGATCTGCGGTAGTACTCCCCATTTTAAGTGTATAAACCCTGAACTGACTGAGTCACGTTTTGGGTTCACATTGAAAGGACATCATTCATTTTGTCTAACTTGTATTAATAGTTGCATATACATTTTAAAATAGTTTGATATACGAAGATTACAATGTAATTGGAATATATCCTTTAATTTGCATAGTTTAGGTATGCAATATGGTCAAACTATAATTAAAATAGTTCAAAGCAGAACTGTTAATATAGCGTGTCTTTGACGAGAGACGATACAAAATCAATGTCTTATTTTCCAAATAACTCAATTGCACAGCAATTAAATGTAAAACTCTTATTAGTTTTATTAATACAAGTATCGAAATTACCATTTATATATTTTTTCATCATTGGAAATTACAAAAGTAGTACATAAAAGCCTAAAATGAATCCTTTGCGGGATCCAACTAGGCCTGTACTTAATAATAATACTAGAGGTAGTGGCCTCATTTTTTTAAACCTAATCTTAGGTAAGATCTCGTCACAATGTGTCGAGCCAGAAAAATATTATTGAATATATTTTTATTTATGTTATATTTGATCTTATTATTAATAGAGGTATTTCAGTGTACCTCTGTTGGAAATAAAATATTCAATTTTATTAGGAAAATGTAACTACTGCGAAGTCATATACAATACATAAACTGCTATGGACACATCAAAAATTAACATCGTTCTTTATATCAACGTCGAAGTTCGACAATAAATAATGCCAACATAAAAAAAGTAGTTATAATAAGTTAATTGGTAATAGATATCCGAAACATATAAAATAAATAAATAGATATAAAATCTACATTAACTACTTATTTGTCTGTTATGCCAATCTATTGTATAGCTTGTCTAACTAATAATTACGCGCCTCTCCACTTCATTAGTTTATATAAATGTGTGAATACAAATATTACTAACTATATTACGTTACTTTATCAGCGTGCTCCTCCTTTTGTGTCTAACCAGCAACTGAATAACCAATATAATTGCATTTTCGGTGTGTTGCATTCATATTTTATAGTTGCAGTTGCGCTTAAATGTAGGGGCGCGTCATTTCGGCTTAGACAGACTCTACGACCACTTTTATAAGTAATCTTTTAGATACCTGCGATGTTTACTTTTGAATGGCGCGAAAGCCGAAGCCCGTCATCTATTGGTTGTTGCGTAGGAACTAGTTTGTGAATTGCCGGTTCCAACTAGGCTGGCATAGCGGATGTGACTTCTACTACAGTTATTTAACTGTAACCTAAACATATTTAGGTTACAGTTAAATAACTTGTGTACAAATTCATCAGATTCTTCGTATTTCAAAAAAAGGAACACACAATTCACTATATTCACTATATTTATTATATTTATTATTACATTGAGAGTCTTTAAAATGGTTATAATATAAAAAATATTATAAAATAAAACAAAATTACTAAACTAAAACTTTTCTGACATTCATAAAAACAAAACTAGCCCATGCTTTTATGTCAATGGTCTAGTCCATACAGTATTTGTAATAATAATAGATTTTGAACACTTGTTTGTTTGATTTATTTCCCAACGACATTAACCTTTTAATTTTCAAATATATAAACAGAGAGATTATCTACGAGTAATTATCAGTGAAAGCATATTTCAAAGGCAAGCTGCAGGCACAGAGAAGATTAGAGTAGAGATGCAAAAAAAAAGAGATAGAAAAAAGATTAAAGAGTTCCTCGGATAATGCTTGATAAAAAATATACTCAGATTACATTTTTGGCTTGAGTTCCGTAAACTGAAATTGTTAAGCTACGTTTGCTGGGGCTGGCACAGCAGATGCGATGCTAGCAGTCTTTTCTGCACAAAAATCGAAGTAAGGTTTAATAAATTATTAATTTATAAGTACGTTTAATTATCTCTAATCATAGTTAATACATTTTTATTTTATCTGTTTCTTAATAAAGGATCTTAACAATTATCTCAAATTACATAATATAGCGCCTATGCGCCTAATAATAATTTGTACTAACACGGGATTATTCCTAGATGAGCAAATAAAAACCATTTCGCTGTATCATAGTTATAATGACTTAACACATTATTAAGGGCTACTGGCTAAGATCATATAAATTAGGCCCAACGTCCACAGGGACAAGAAAACGTGACGACTTTGGGTAAATGATAGGTAGGTGGGCATTTATATAACGCAATAATCATCCAAAATTATAAGGTCGCGCACAAACCATGTTATGATACGCAGTCAACTTAAAGTTTTTTTCCTTCAAACGACAGACGGACGAACGGTTTAGCGATTGGTTTGTTGCACGTAAAGTCCCGGGTTCTATTCTCATTCGGAGCAAATATTTGTTTCATAGCTTTTATTTGTGATATATTATACTAAATATTGCAAATATTTGTTATTAAAACAGATGGATATTTGATTCGGGTCTAGTTAACAAAGAGTGGTAGGCAGTCGTACCCAGTCTGCCGATCCGGGGTAGTACCACCACTTACAAGTATACAGACCGTGAAGTGATTAGGTCACGTTTAGAGATCAGCTTGTAAGTTGTTGGTTCCAACTAGGTGGAGCATAGCATAGTGGATGAGCAATCTCACAGTTATTGAATTGTAGTAGCAGTGACATTCATTCATGGACCACACTTCGGCTTAACTTCAAGCGGGGAATGTCATATGCCGAGTCACAATAAAAAAATAACCTAATATTTTCATATAATGTCTTATTAGTGATAAGATTCGTGGTTACTAGAAAAAAGAGAAACTACGGCCGTTTGCATCGCTATACAAAATCGAGATTTGAAATGATTGCAAGACGTCGCGATTTGTTCGCCTATTAGAAGAGCCCCTCAGATCGTGAGGACTAAGTATAATCTCGATATAATCGTGCGTCCATCGGCAACCGCCCACGCTCTCTATTTGAGAGTGATTTGCCCTCGACCATAGAAACGAAAATCCTGGTTTTTATAATAATAATTATTATAACTTACTATATGGATTTAGTCAAGGCGACCGTGGTCTAGTTATATGGTCTTTAAAACACTTTCATATACATTGGTCGCTCAGTTTCTCTGATACAAGCATATTTATTAAATTATTAAATAATCCAAGAAAAATGAATTTGAATAAGGATATTTTAATTCAAGATTTTTTTGCATAATATATGTCCAAAGTTTTTCTATTTTAAAACTTAATGCACTATATACACAAATGACATTAATGCCGCTAAAAATCCTTTGCCAGTTATGAAATAATAAGAAAATAATTTATTAGCATTGGCTTGTTCTTAACATGCCCTTGCTCATCATCAGATTCTACCATGGCATCGGAAAGGCGATATGACGAGAAGAAGACTACAAGGAACTCTACATAGCCTGCATATATATATATATATTAACAAATAGGTAAGCATATAAATAAATAAAAAAGTAAATACATACTATCCGTAAATTATGGAATACTATAATAACATATTGTAGTTATATCCAACCCTGGTTGCAACCACACAGGAACACGCAATATAAAAACAGAAATTAAAAAGCAAGCAGGCGAGTAGCAGGCAGAGAATCAACAGAGAGATAGTTCCTAAGGTGAATGGTCCCTAAGACTAAAAGAAAGATGCAAAATAGGCTACTGTATCTGTTTACTTAATACTTTTAGTTTATTTCCGTCGAATACTATTTTATTTAGCTATAGGGTTCATAGGAGCTAGCGGAGCTTTATTTGTTCATTATTAGGTATTCATCTAAAGTCTAAAGCCACGTCCATACAGAATTACTAGACCGGAAGAGATAACTGACAGGTAACCTAGATTTAGTACTTAAGTATTGGCTAGAATTGATTTCCTTAGAGCTGTAGGGCGTAGGCATACAGAATGGTCTAAAGCTAAATAATTTTATCTCTTAGTCAACCTTAGGATCAAGCAAATAGTGAAACGCAGGAAAATGAAAGTTATTTATGGATAAAGAGTTATTTATATACTTATGAAAAAACTTATTTATGACCATTTGCTACGATAATAATCAGGTCATTATGACATCTCTGGCCGGCATAGTGACGATGACTGAGGCATACGCAAAGTAAAGTCTGATGTCCTATTAATGATAGCCTGATAAAAAAACTTAATTATTTTTTTATTGTGAATCGACATAAGACAACATCCTGCCTAATGTTAAGCTTGAGTGCGGACAAGGAATAGAGGTGACTGCTACTTACAGTTAAATAACTGTAAGTAGCAGTCACATCCACTATGCCGGCCTAGTTGACATTAATTTTATTAGTATTACTCGTATACAACTCAAATAAAAACGTCAATATTTTAAAAGTTCAGTACACTCAAGCAATCTCCACGAGTTTATCTAAATTTAATTTTAAAATGTCATTATTTGTACAAACACAGTCCATGTAAGCCCTTGGGATTATTTAGTCGTATAAAGGTAGAAAGTGTACACCTTATAGTAGAAATATATAAAGCGCGTATAACCGAGTATGAACGGTAAGTACAATGTATTAACGACTGCAAATTTCTACCTACCATGAAATCGAAAACCTTCCTATTTTGGTAACTTATTATTATTTAATATCTTTCTAGTATGTAACAAGAAATACACAAACTCACTCTTAAACTCAACTAACTAACCTAGTTAGCGTTAGAGCTATTGTGTGTTTTTACTTTTTTTTTGTAACATGACATTGACCTGTCTGATGATAAGCAAGAGAAGGTCCAAGAGTGACGACGACTAAAAAAAACGAGTTAGTTCACGACTGCCACAGTCGCCGTCACTATGCCAGCCATAGGTGCTTCTTTACGCATCGCTTGAAGGATCCAAGGTTATAGAATGGAGAGGGCTGGCAAAGCATTCCACTTGTCGATTGTTCTACAAAGAAAAGACGCACCGAACTTTTTAGTCGGTCAACAAAATGCGGATGCTTCTCCCGCCCAGTGCGGGTATTACGGGTGTGAAAAGACGAGGTAGGAACAAGGTTAAAGAGCTCCTCGGAACATTCTCCGTGGTATAGGCGATAGAGGACGCACAGAGCCGCCATGTCTCTGCGTAGTTTATTTCAGCATGTCAACCCAAATAACTATCCTAGATAGCGAAGGGCAAATGTGTGTATTTCTTGTCGTTTTTTTTAGTTTTCAGCATGTTTACCCAGCATACTATATTATTTAGTTACAACAGTAGGAATAATAACAATATTATTTTAGTAATAATAACAAATTTTGTTATTTATATTAATTTATAAAAATCAGTTATAAATATAATTGTGACCTTAAATTGTTTTTTTTTATTATGACTTGACATATGACAGCGCCCTGCTTATTGTTAAGCTGGAGTATAGTCAATGAATGGATGTCACTGCTACTACAATTCAATAATTGTAAGTAGCCGGCCTAGTTGGGACCGGCAACTAACATGCTGATCCCGAAACGCGACCAAATCACTTCACGGTCTATATATTTGTAAGGGATCGGCAGACTGGGTACCACTGCCTACAACTATTTAATAACCAGACTAGAAGCAAATATCCAACTAACAAATAAGGGCTGTGTTGTGATATTTGTATTTGTATCATTGCTCACTTTATGTAGGGTCAAGTTACACTAACGACTTTTCCTTGTATTTCTATGTCGAAAACAACATATAAGTATAGACGTTACATACTACATACTTTTAAACTATTAAAAGTATAAGTATTTATTTTTAAACATTAAATAAAGTTTCATATCTTATGCTAATGGTACTAATAAAATCTTTAAGTTTATATTGACTTTATTCATAAGGTTCAAATAATTCGAAATGGGCATCGTACGTTTTATTTTTACAAGTTACGCGCTCTAATGCAGGCTCTAATGCTACGGAGAGCATTCATAAAGCGTTCTTAACATGTACAAAGCCAGTTATTGCCACTATTAAATTTTATATTCGCAATTCCAACTAGCATGAAAGCCTTATATAGGCTATTGAACTAACATTTATCTAAACCTTAAATTCCAATCTGTCCAGAATTTTAAAAACAACACCAACTTGAACTTGATAGTATTTTTTTATTTTTTTTTATTGTGACTCGACATATGACAGCACCCCGCTTGATGTTAAGCCAAAGTGTGGTCCATGAATGAATGTCACTGCTACTACAATTCAATAACTGTGAGTAGCAATCACATCCACTATGCCGGCCTAGATGGAACCGGCAACTTACAAGCTGATCCCGAAACGTGACCAAATCACTTCACGGTCTGTATACTTGTAAGTGGTGGTACTACCCCGGATCGGCAGACTGGGTATGAGAGTGAGGTGCTGACATTGAGTTGAGTTTTTTTTTCATATCACTTCGACTTGCCTTATAGTAAGCAAGAGAAAGCCTAAAAGTGCCGATGACTGAAATCTGACTGAACTTACAGTCAGATGAGCCTTAGTCGCTGTCACTATGCCGCTGTATATAGAACCCAATGATAGCTGCAGGTCGTAGTCATAAACATAGAATTAATTCCTGGTTCGATTTCAAGAATGATATTCAAATCAATCAATTAATCCACGCCTTTATTCCCACAGAGACTTGCTCGAAGAAGCGATAATCGATGGACAAGAAAGGTTCTTAAGTGGAGACCACTAACGGGAAGACGCAGCCAAGGTAGGCCTCCCAATAGGTGGACTGACGACATAGTGAAGGGCGCAAATAACCGGTGAATGCAACTGGCATCTTGTCGTTCGGAATAGCGTTCTATGTTCAGCAGTGGACGTCTTCTGGTTGATTTTTTTTTTTTTTGATATTGTGACTCGACATATGACAGCACCTCGCTGGATGTTAGGCTGGAGTGTGGTCCATGAATGGATGTCACTGCTACTACAATTCAATAACTGTAGTAGCAGTTACATCCACTATGCTGGCCTAGTTGGTACCGGCAACTTACAAGCTGATCCCGAAACGCGTCTAAATCACTTCACGGTCTGTATACTTGTATACAGACTAAATACTGTATACTGCCTACCACTCTTTTATAATCAGACCCGAAGCAAATATCTATTTTTTTTTAATAACAAATATTTGCATATTTAATATAATTATTAAATATTACAAATAAAAGCTATAAAACAAATATTTGCTCCGACCGGGAATCGAACCCGGGACTTTACGCGAAACAAACTAATCTCTGACCGTTCTTCCACGCCTGTCGTCAAATGATGGTGATACTGGTGAGGCAGAGACAATGCAGCGCCACTTCGGGGAGATTTATAAAAAAGCTTGGCGTTCACAATGTCCATAACCAGTATGAGTGAGTTAGTAGAACATAAAGTTAGTATGAAGAGAAATGTTGAATGAGAATGAGAAATATCCTATAGAAATGAAATTATACCACATTTTCGTAGCAGATATATAAATAATAAATATCGATTGTTAAATGGCTGCTATATTCTAATTTATTGGTAGATTTACCCGCCATTCAAGCGTTAAAGAGGGTATTTTGTTTACGAAAATTCAAATTAACGGCTTAAGGAACTTCTTGTCTTAAATAAACAGTCTACGTGACAATTTATCCAAGCTTTTGTTCGAAATTAAAACTTTTCACTGCTTTTATACTACTCTTATTTTTAATTATTTCTATACTTAGCAATTGAAAATGCTTGTATCATTAAAAAGTAGTGTTCATGGTGTCTTCCAGTGTACAGTTCCATACTAATAAAAATAGCCAATACATTTTTCCCAATGATTTTTCCAAACATTTTTTTTCCTTTTTTATAAGTAGATACAAAAAATATAATAGATATAATATACACAAAAAATAACGTATCATATGCGAGAGAATTCAACATATTTTCCAGTCAACTAAGCACGAACAATAAAGTTCTATGACGTTGTGCGGTTCGCAACTTCTCATCAACAAAACAGTATGATATAACAATTTTCCAGACCAAAAACATTTACTCATATAATTATTATTACAAAATAATGAAAATTTAAGAGTGGATGGCAGACATTCGGTAGTTATTTGCCCAGCTTGTAATAATAGGTGTAGTACAACCACTTTCAAGTGTACAGACCGTGAAATGACTTAATCGTCTTTCAGGATCAGCTTGAAAGTTATTTAACTATACAGTCCCTTTATATGTAGACCGCACTCTAGCTTATATTAGGCAGGTGCGGTCGTATATCGAGCCATAATTAAACAGAAAGAATCGTAGAATGGTGTTCTATTATTTGATATGTTTTCTTAGGCACGTCTGTGAAAAAAAATATTTTAATGTAGACTTAGTAGGCCAATGACGAGATTGTTTTTATCATGCTCCTTTCTTGTAGAATCAGACGATGGGCAAGTATACCAATCGACAAGGGGAATGCTTTGCCAGCCCATGTGTTCTCTCTATCCTGTAACTTTGGATCCTTCAAGCAATGCGTAAAAAAGCATCTTTGGCCGGCATAGTGACGGCGACTGAGGCAGCCGTCAACTGACTCGGTTTTTTAAAGTTATTTTCACTCTTGGACCTCTTCTTGCTTATCATCAGGCGAGTAGAGGTCGAATGTCGTGTCACAATAAAAAAAGTGCATGCTAAGCACATATCCATGTTAATATATTTTTTTTCATTTCATCTCATTAATTCTCTAATACATTATTGAACTGAAAAGAAGGAATATTATCTTCACATCTGTTTTCAAGTCTTATAATATTTCCATAAATTAGATTAGTAGAATTCGTAGTTAAAATTCAATGAATTTTTCGTATTTTTTTTAATTTATTTTTTTTGACTCGACATATGGCAGCACCTCGCTTGATGTTAAGCCGAAGTGTGGTCCATGAATGAATGTCACTGCTACTACAATTCAATAACTGTGAGTAGCAATCACATCCACTATGCCGGCCTAGATGGAACCGGCAACTTACAAGCTGATCCCGAAACGTGACCAAATCACTTTCACGGTCTGTATACTTGTAAGTGGTGGTACTACCCCGGATCGGCAAAATGGGTACCACTGTGGTAGGCAGTCTTTGATAACCAGACCCGAACAAATATCCATCTCTTTTTTTTATTAACAAAATATTATTAAATATTACAAATAAAATCTATAAAACAAATATTTGCTCCGACCGGGGATCGAACCCGGGACTTTACGCGCAAACCAATCGCTAAACCGTTCGTCCACGCCTGTCGCCTGTTGTTTATTCACCAACGTTCCCCCAAACGTTAGAAATTCCCATACGTTATAAATTATAAGTATACAAACCGTGAAGTGATTAAGTCCCGTTTTGGGAGCAGCTTGCAACTAGGCCGGCAAAGTGGATGTGACTGATACTTATAGTTTTTAATTGTAATAGCATTGACATTCATGGACCGCACTCCAGCTAAACATGGGGGGTGTTGTCATATGAACGAACAAAAACTACAAAAGAAAATAAAATGCCATGACATCTAAATTACATATTTACAATGAAATTTGTAAGAAGACCTCGAATTACTCTTAAATTATTCTGAAAACGCAGCTGTAAGATAAAACCGTTGTACAAAATAATATTAACAACATTTTTTCTCCTTACTGTGACTTTTATAGTTATTTCTATGGTCTAACCGCAGGTTTATTTTGCAGTTAAAGTTCAGTGACCTCTCTCTTAATAAAAAAAATGTATATTTTAAGGCGACCGTGGTTTCTTCATCATCATCATCAGCCACAAGGCGTCCACTGCTGAACATAGGTCTTTAGAACGCCATTCCGAACGACAAGATGCCAGTTGTATCCACTGGTTATTCGTGACTTTCACTATATCGTCAGTCCACTTACATAGTAACGCTGCGTTTGCCAGTTCGTGACCTCCACTTTAGAATCTTTCTGTATCATCGGTTTTTAGTTTTACGAGCGATGTGGCCAGTGGACCGTGGTTTGGTAGTAGATAAATGGTCTCACAAACCAAGAGTTCGACATTCAACATTACTTGCCGACACCATGTACTTTTGATACTTGTTTATGTACGTAGTTGGTCGTTTATATGACTTAGATTACGTTTAGTAGCTTAGTATCAATCAATCAATTGACCAAATTTTTACGCCTTATTTCCACAGAGATAGGCAGAGATAGTGGAGCGTCACATGTCACAATCCTGACATAACTCTGTCGCCTCCCCCACATCCACAATCCTTTACGGTTATGTGATCTAGGCAACTCAGCTTTTATGAGGATGTCTCCGATTTGGTCGGAAACACCGAAAGTTTGTACGATTAAAGAACGTAGGTTTATCAACGATACGAACGGGCCGCGCATCGTGATAAACGATTACTTATAATATATTCTTTCTATCGTTATTGCAGCGCATTACAAAATTAAGTACAACTATTGAATAATGAAAGCTGTTGTAATTTTGACTAATTATTTTGGATGAAGAAATCGAACGGTTGTAGTTTTTACAATCGTCGCTGATACTGTAAAAACGTTTTTTAAACCAATCATATTGTCGACGTAGACTTGCCTGGCTGCCGAAGACTAAAAAAAGACTCAGTTTACGGTTTACTCAGTCGCCGTTACTACCGATACTACTTGGCCAAAAATCCTACTAAAAATACTATTATAAAAGATAGGTGTCTATAGGTAAATTTCCACAAGCCTAAGTCTATATAATGAAAAATGAATGAAATTTCATCTTATGAAAACATGAAAGGGGAGACCTCAATGTTTAACGAGTAACAGGAGGTTTATTTACTTCAGAAATCGACACCAGATTGAAATGTTGACACGCTCTCTTTCAAAATTCCAATAACTTTGAAACCTAATCTAAAATTTATAACTACTATGTTTTTTTGAGTAATAAAAAGGGATTGTTTAATAAACTCTCACTAATTCCAACAGGGATAGGCAGAGCCACTTTCCACGAGGGGCTCTTTGTTTACGCGGTCATCCCATGAGGTCCACGACCACCACGCTCGCCTTAATTTAAATCTTAAAAAAATAAATTTAATTGAGTAATTTATTCGTTTGTTCCTATATGTGTTGTTTGTGTAGAATGCAATTTATGATACCGGGGATCTCATTATACCGAAATGTCAAGTCGATAATTGTAAATGATAAATGAAACCCCGGTGAATACCTCCTAGGGAAATGAGTCGACGTCGTATCTCGACTTGCCTAATGCTAAATACGCAAAGGGAGATCCAAGAGCGTCGACGACTCAAAAATCGACTCAGTTCACTGTTACCTCAGTCGTTTTTACTATGCTATTCTGTGAATTGGGATCATAAAATCAAACGTGTGAAGGCAGTTTGCCGATAGTATTAAGTGGTAGTACTTAATACTACTACGGACAGACCGTGAAGTGATTTGGTCACGTTTCGGGATCAGCTTGTAAGTTGCCGGTTCCAACTAGGCCGGCATAGTGGATGTGATTGCTACTCACAGTTATTGAATTGTAGTAGCAGAGATATCTATTCGTGGACCACACTCCAGCTTAACATCAAGCGGGGTACTGTCATATGTCGAGTCACAATAAAAAAAACGTTAACACTTCTTTTGAAAGATTCTTAGTATGGCAACATTTGTAAGTAAGCTTTGAATTACCGGTCCCTAATCAAAAAACTTTAAATATAACTTTTTCAAAGTTTTAGAATATAGTATAGTTTGTTTCTTTTATGAAATTGCTGCCGGTAAAATGGATACCTTCGGTTAGCGAGTTTGTTTGTTAAATATCTCCTATTTTTATTACACTATATTAAATAATCAATAAATATTAGAAATAAATGTCATGCATAAATAAAATTTTGCTGCGACTAGGAATCGAACTCTGTACTTGCGTGTAACCTCTACGCCCGTGGTCACACAGATCATAAAAGAAAAATTGTGTGATATTTATGCTATAGCCGATTAATGTTTAAAATCATCTCCAGTTACGGATCTACGATTTTTTCGAACCGTAGATCGAAAAAATCGATAGACAGCAAAAAACTTTAGCGTTTGAGATAAATTATTTAAAAACTTGTGGTGTGGCGTATGCTAGACGCTTTGTAGAGCAAGTCTTTCACTTTTAATAATATTATGATTTTGGCGCCCCCTGAAACTGTCGCTTGTTGCACCGGTTTAACACGCTTTGGCCCCGCCCCCCAGATCTGGGCCTGATCATCTCTTATTAGGTTTTACATTTAAACACCGAACTTTGTAATTAGAAATATCATTGATTTTAATTATAATAAAAATATTTGTAAGTAAAATAAAAAGTAAATGGGCTTTGATAACATGTAATTGACATGTCTGCGTTAATTAAAGGACAAGAATTTTAATTAAAGCAATTAGCTTGAATAATTAAAACCATCTTTTTAATAATGAAACGAAAAAAATATGTAACTTTGATTATAGTGCACCTTTGTATATTTATTGTTTTTTATATTGTGACTCGATATTAGACCAAGAGTGCCGATGACTGAAAAAAAGAATCAGTTTACTGTTGCCTCAGTTGCCGTCACTGTGCCAGCCAAAGGTGCTTCTTTATGCATCGATCGCTTGAAGGATCCAAGGTTATAGGATGGGGTGAATGTGTTTTTCAATTTAAAGTTATAGTCTACGTGCTTTATATAGCGTTATTATGATTTCTGGCCCGATCGTATGCTACAGGAATCACACCTCATTTCTTATACAAGCTAAGAATTTGTGTTAAAATTAAATGTTTTTTTAATTATTGTTTTTCTGTGTTATTTCTTAATTATTCTCAGTTCGTTTTTGTTTCACCAACAAGGATTTCTGAGACATTAAAAGAAGCGGGGAAGTCCCTTGTCCAGCAGTAGGCCAACGGAACACATAAAGAATAATGAATACAATAGCATTTGATTTTACAAGAGAATCGTAAAAAAACACATTTGGCCAGTATAGGAAACACGACTGAAAAAACCGTGAACTGAATCAGTTTTTTTAGTCGCACACAATAATAATAAAATACATATAGATTATTGTGAATCGAGATAAGACAGCACCCGACCTGACATCAAAATTTTGTTTAATAATAGAAACTATAAAATAATCTCATGGTTATGTTTTTGGAATAAACTTGCTTATTTGGCGAATCACCCATCCGTGTCTAAAAGGTCCGCAACGTGAGGGCATGTACTGATTCTGTCACAATTCTGAGAAATTTACGATTATTACACATGTCTGTGTGTGTCTTGCTACAAAATATATCTACGTAGTTCATGCTAATAAACAACAAATATTTATGACATGTTTACTCCGTTTCAAATAGCAATATTTTAGGCTATCAATGTTATGCCTCAATTCCTACAGATAAGCAAAGACAGTGAAGCGCCAACTTACACAATCCTCTCGTTTTCTTCACATTCACCATCCTGTACAATCCTCTTCATATGAGCTCTATGGCTATGTCTATACAAAGCCATACGCACTGCCGATCCCTGCAGTTATTTTTTTAATATAAAGCAATGTATATTGCTTTTGTATCATGTCGACCAAACAACATATTTCTAACAAGATACATTGGTAAAGATCCCGGCAGAAAAAAGAACGCTGCGCAGAATAAAGATCGGCAGAGCTCCGGACGACTGGGAGCAAGTCCGCCTACTTGCTCGTCGTCAATCCTCCTAGTAATAACATTCAGGTTTTTACTAGGTTACATAACTTAAGGTATATGACTTTAAGGTACTTACATATACCTTAATATTATTAGGCATTTTCTCACAGCTAACCATCGTTAAATGTGAGCGGATATCAGGTGCATACCAGTATATAGAAAAAAAAATATTTGCGTAGATACAAAAATAAAGGTATAAAACATAAATCAATCAATCAATCAAATTGTCACGCATTTCTTCCACAGGGGTAGCGCCACTTGCCACGATCCTGACACAACTCCCTCGCTTCCTTCACGTTCACAATAAACATAAATAAGTATAATAAATGTTTAACAAAAACTCAAAATGAATAATTAATTCGTTTTTCGACTATAGTCCTATTGCCACCCTTATTGTATTGCCAGTATTGCTTTGATGACTATAGTAGTATTGTTTCACACTGATTCTTAAAAAAAGTAGATTATTCAAAAGGTGGTGCACTATACTAAATTGGCTCATCTACACGAGCGTTAGTTAAGTTGGTGAGGGTGCGGTAGACTCGAGAAAGGGGATTCTTCGTACTTAACTCACCGAAAAATAGGACGACAGTCTATTCCACTAAACTAAACGTATTATTTCATTCGCTGTGGTGTTCAAACGACAATAACAACTTAACTCGTTACTGTACTTGCTAATGTAGATAGTTTAATTATAAAGCTGTTTATTTAGGTTTAAATACATTTATTACTTACAAGAATATATCATTCACTTGCGTGAGAATACAAAATACTATCAGCTACAAATGTTTTAAAGTAAGTAATTTTTGTAGATTTTTTTTACTGTGACTCGACATATGACAACACCCCGCTTAATGGTAAGCTGGAGTGTGGTCCATAAATGGATGTCACTGCTACTACAATTCAATAACTGTAAGTAGCAATCACATCCACTATGCCGGCCTAGTTGCAACCGGCAACTTGCAAGCTGATTCCGAAACGCGACCACATCACTTCACGGTCTGTATACTTGTAAGTATACTGACCGTGACCGTGTAAGTACTACCCCGGATCGGCAGACTGGGTACCACCGCCTTCCACTCTTTAAAAATGTTTGTTAATAGATAAGTTTGTTATGATATATATATAATTGACGAATTATTCCACTGGTAAGTAAAAGTAGGCGGCCGTGGTGTAGTGGCAGTGCAATGATTACGCAAGCCAATGTACTTTGGTTGTACTGTTTCTATGATAAGCACTTTAGTAGTTTAGTATATATAAAAATGCAAGAATATAGACCGTGGTGACCGTGGTGTAGTAACAGTGCGATGTGGTTACGCAAGCCAAGATCACGGGTTCGAAAGCATTCACCGGTACCATTGTATCTTTGATATATGTACTTTGGTTGTCCTGTTTCTATAATACAAGCATTAGTAGCTTAGTATGATAAAACATAAAATAAAATATTTTGTCTAAAGTACATTCTGTCATTGTGATATACGGGCATCGAGATGACAAAACCTTTTCGCAATGATAGTCCGCTTTACCAGTAGATATATTGCGCTTAATGTCATGTCATTTATTTCAGGATTCAGGTTAGCTAACTAACTATAGGGGCAGTGTGATTGCGTTAACTAAATCTATAAATCTATTGCACCCTACCTCTTATCTATATTGTCGGATCAACATCCTAAAGGTTTGACTGGTAGAGAATGCCATTGGCATTAAGTCCGCCTTTGTACTATTGGGCATTAAGTATATAACATGACATCAGGCGGGGTCAACAGAAGACTGCTACTACAGTTAAATAGCTGCATGAAGAGTGGTAGGCAGTGGTACCCAGTCTGCCGATCCGGGGTAGTACTTCACGGTCTGTATACTTACAAGTATACTTACAAGTATACAGACCGTGAAGTGATGTGGTCGCGTTTCGGAATCAGCTTGCAAGTTGCCGGTTGCAACTAGGCCGGCATAGTGGATGTGATTGCCACTTACAGTTATTGAATTGTAGTAGTAAGCTGATACTTACAAGTAACGGCTTAACATCAAGCGGGGTGCTGTCATATGTCGTGTCACAATAAAAACAAAAATGAAGCAATCCAAGTCAAATCCATTATGCCGGCCGTTGAAACCGACAACTTACAAGGTGATTCCAAAACGCGACTAAGTCTGATGTTCTGTACACCTGAAAGTGGTGGTACTACCCCGGATCGGCAAACTGGGCAAATGACCACTGTCTGTTAGAAATTTGCCTATCAATCTTAAACAATCAGACCTAGAAGTTTATTCATTATAATGTCCATGTAGTATGGATACCACATCGCTCGAAGAACCGACAACCGATGGGGAAGAGTTCCGAAGGTTCTAGAGTGGAGACCACGAACCGGAAGACGCAGCGTAGGTAGGCCTCCCACTAGGTGGAATGACGTAACCGGTGGATGCAACTGGCATCTTGTCGTTCGAAATGGCGTTCTAAGGGCCTATGTTCAGCAGTAGACGCCTTCTGGCTGATGATGATTTAATATTTTTTATTTTTTTATTGTGACTCGACATATGTCAGTAACCCACTTGATGTTAAGCTGGAGTGTGGTCCATGATTGGATGCCACTGCTTCTACAATTTAATAACTGTGAGTAGCAATCACATCCACTATACCGGCCTAGTTCAAACCGGCAACTAACAAACTAATCCCGAAACGCGAACAAATTACTTCACGGTCTGTATACTTGTAAGTGGTGGTACTACCCCAAATTGGCAGATCGGCACCGCTGCCTAACAGTCTTCCATTTTTTATTGTAGTCCGACGTGATTCATCTCAGCTCGATGTTTGAACTGAGATTTGTAAGAGGAGACGATTTCTCCTGCAAATAAAAGTCTATAATAAGCAGACGCAAACAATAAGTCTGTCTCGTGATGACTCATAACAACAGGGCACCATTTGTTGAGCTTTTTGAGTGGTCGTAAATTATTTATACAATAGTTTAGTAAAAAAATAAACTTCTTACCTAATTATTATTATTAATTATTATTAACATTGTATTTATTATTAGGTTCACAAAAGTTCATGTATATGTATAAATATACAATCAATCAATCAATCAAATTGTCACGCCTCTTTCCCACAGGGATAGGCAGAGGCAATGGAGCGCCACTTACCACGATCCTTACACAACTCACTTGCTTCCCTCACATCCATAATTCTCTTCATACAGGCTCTGTGGTTATGGCCACTAGGCACCCTAGCTTTCTTGAGGATGTCTCCGATTTGGACTGGGCCTGCCTTGTTTAACGCATCCGCCCACATCAGATTTATAAATATACACTACACAATAAGATAGTATAGTGTACGTACGAGTATATACTCGTATGTAGGTTTATTAAGATTTGTTTTATTAATCGGCAGTCGAACTAAAAAGATCGGTGCGTCTTTTCTTAGTAGAACAAATGACAAGTGGAATGCTTTGCCTACCCATGTATTCTCTCCATCCTATGACCTTGGATCCTTCAAGCACATTTGGCCGGCATAGTGACGGACACAATTTCGGTTTTCTTAGTCGTCGTCACCCTTGGACCTCCTTTTGCTTATCATCAGGCGGGTCGAGGTCAGATGTCATGTCACAATAAAATAAAATACAAATTATGTTCTATTCACACATACATTCGCATCATCAAATGCACAAAGAAAAAAAACTGTATGAAATTACTTGGAGCGATTAGGTTAAGTTAGGTTAGCAAATTAAATATGAATTTATTACACATATAAATTTAAGTGTATTTAAATTTATATGATGATAATCCTGTTTAGATTATATTGTGTTGTATTGTATAGTATGGTATAGTGTAGTGTAGTATGGTATAGTATAGTATATGTGTTATACATGTTATTTGTGTATCTATATATCTATGAGTATATTTATGTATATATGAATAATTTATATGTTTTTCATAATGTAATTGGTTATGTATTTTTTTTGCACCCTACCTCTTATCTATATTGTCGGATCAACATCCTAAGGCTTGACTGGTAGAGAATGCCTTTGGCATTAAGTCCGCCTTTGTACTATTGTGCATTAAGTTTTTAAATAAATAAATTAATATTAAGATTTTTTGTAAGAAATATATTGTATTAGTTGGATTAAGTCTGTAATGTACAATTTTCTGTTAAATAAATATATAAACATTTATTAGGTCGTGTTTTGTGTCACTACGCTTGTATATTATTGTTTTATTTAACATTGTTACATAATAAAGTTATAAATAATTGTAACACGTAACATAGAGAACATGCGCGAATCATTGACCTCTGAACCCAAAGATAATGGGCACATAACCGAAACTGAAACAAATGGTCGTCGTTTCCCGAAACCCGGATGACACATTACTCTCTTTTCACATGTTAAGTGGGAGCCAGAAAGTGTACTTTGACTAAATTTTGGGTAAGCACTTAACCTAATTAAGTTCTTCGTAACTCCCACAAAATGTTTTGAGCAATTAATGATGATTAACTGATGAGTAGTCTTTTTTATGTTACTTAAAAAAATAGCTTTTTACTGTATTTCTGTTTTACCTGTAAAGATAAAAAGTAATGCCCGTCTTGGCATATTGTATTGCACCTTAACCTTATCTGCCTTTCGACGACACCATCTGCGCCCAGGGTCATGGGTGGGCGCCAACTTATAAGCCACTATATCAAGGGTACGAGACAGCTGCTTAGATATTTCTGTGCCCTATCTTTTCTCTAAAGAGATATTTTCACCTATATTTTATGAAAAAATAAAGGAAAAGTTTTAAATTAGAAATTTTTCTAAATATGTAAGTAGTCTGTCTAAGCCGAAATGACGCTCCCCTTCACTGTATTTAGTATAAGTATGAAGTATAATAGTATAATCAGTGGCGTAGCGTGGGGGGGGGGGGGGGGGGCGGAGGGGGCGGCCCGCCCCGGGCGGCACATTTAGGGGGCGGCAAACATTTAAGAAAACTAAAATAAATCGTTGAAATTTGAACCTGAAATTCATATTTTTGTTGTACCTATGATTGAAACTCCTAAATAAGGGGGCGGCAAAATTTTTTTTTCGTCCCGGGCGGCCTACTTCCACGCTACGCCACTAATATTAGTAAGTATAATTAGTAATATTTATATTCACACATTTAAATAAATTAATAAAGTCATTTATAGTTAGACAAGCTATAATAAAACTTATTTTTATTTAATCTTTTTCAATATACTCGTATAAAAAGCCGTTGGCATTTTTTACATATTAAATCTTAAGAATAACAGAAACGTTGATTACTACCTGAGACTGCAGTAATATACATACACAAATAAATAAGTGATAATAAATAATATATGTAATACAAAATACCAATAGTTTAATCTGTATTGCCATGATGTAAAATTAAATTTAATAAAACAAATCCTTCAACAAAAAAATATAAATTCATACGAGAAGTTATGGAAAAAACAAAATAACATAACAAAATCTTTACAAACTTCTAGAGCTCAAATCAAATAAACGTCAACAGTTATTCTATCCGACACCATTGTTTAATATCAATCATTTTTCTCCATTATTTATGATATGTAAACTCGAAATCCATGACAGACACATCCCACGCGAGCAAAACAATCTTCCTCACTATTTAAATCATCAAAAACTCCACAGTTACTAGTAAGAACTTTTATCTGACATTGTTTACATGTTTTATTTTCGGTTGGAACGCGGTTGTGAGATTGCCTCTGCTAAATTGCTCTAATCAATCGCACTGTCTGACCACATGTGATTGAAAGCCGGATCCGCTTTAAATACGATCTTTTGTACTTATAAAGTATGGGCCAGGTGTATCAAACAATGTATTTGAAAATTGAATACTGAACCTGATTTATTGAAACCTCTCGAATTATTTAATTGGCTATTCGATGAAATTAAATAACAAAACGGGGCGGGTCACGTAATAGATCTAGGTGTTCCATATTTCGTTTAAGTTCCATATAGAGTCTGTATGAGGATGTGAAGGAAGCAAGAAAGTTGTGTAAGGATCGTGGTAAGTGGCGCTCCATTGTCTCTGCCTATCCCCGTGGGAAAAAGGTGTGACAATTTGATTGATTGATTGATTCCATATAAGATATACGCATGTTTAGAACGAGTTACTCGTAGTTTACTCATAACTTATCATGTTAAAAATATTTTCCTAGATTTTGCACGAGCATTGATTAATAAATTTAACAAATTTTATGCGGCTAACTATCGCGTTTATTTTTGATTATTGACAATTTTATATTCCGACGTTGCGAGTGCTTCGGAATAAAAATGATCACTGAAATATAGTATAATAATAAAAAACGCGATAGTAAGCCGCATAAAATTTGTTTAATTCATGTTTAAAATAAATAAATAAAGACATTATAGATTTAAACCCAGGCTTTATGAAACAAGGGCAGGAGTAATAGTCATTTGCCCAGTATGTCGATCTGGGGTAGCGCCACATTAAAAGTAAAGACTGTGATGAAACTCACGAGGTTAGCCTAAAAGGTTAGCCTAATCTTACCTTGTCTTTTTATTTTCGCTATACGGGTCAGGGGAAGCATCCGCATACTGATGACCGAATCGACAGTCAAACTAAAAGTTTCGGCGCGTCGTTTCTTCGTTGAACAATCGATAGTTTAAGGCTTTACCAGCCCATGTGTTTTCCTCATCCTATAACCTTGGATGTTTCAAGTAGGCCGTCTGCTTAGTCATATCCATTAATAGTTCGCATTCAGCTTCACACAAGGCGAGGTGTTGTCACATGTCAATCCACAATAAAAAGGGGTGTTCCTTAATCCGTTGACCCATGTACAAATATCTAGGTTATGTTCTACCTACATTATGAAAGATGTATTAGCTATAAATATATTTTACATATTCTTATTCAGTTTTAATAAGACCAGTTGCTGGAGTTGCTGAGTTAATTTTAGATGTGAGTTTTTAATGTAGCTTTCTTTTTTTGTGTTGAAGATGCATGCGTTAAACGGGGCAGACCTAGGAACCCTCACGAAAGCTGGGTTGCCTAGTGCCCGTTACCGTACAACTTGTGGGTGTGAGAGCGCATGATTATGGCAAATGGCGCTTCATTATTCCTGCCTATCCCTGTGGGAAAAATGCGTGTGTACAGACCGTGAAGTGACTTATTCGCGTTTCGATATCAGCTTGTAAGTCTCAGGTTCCAAATAGACTAGCACGGTGGATGCAACTGCTACTTGTAGATATTTAACGGTAGTAGCGGTCGCTCCATTCACGGACCGTACTTTAATTTTGAACCCGAATATAAAAAAATAGGTTAATATGTCGTTCTACACCCCTTTGATTATATTTACAATTTACTTACACACATACATTTTTTTCCATTAACGCCAAGTGTGCAAATTACCATAATACCTTGGTATACAACGGAGCTCGCATATCTATGTCCATGTTTGTTGTAGCGACTGTAAGCAATTGTAATATTTAAGCCCCAGCGCATACATGCGGAATTCCGGATCTGAATTCAGTTCAGGAGTCTAGCCCACACTACCGGTTTTTTTTAATTAGGAATTTTTAAGACTGGTAGAATTATAGAGACGCTATTGTGTTAAAATATTGTGTTACACTTAAAACAACTTTAGTCATTGTATCATAGTTATATCTGAATTAAACAAATTGTATGCGGCTTACTATCGCGTTTATTTTGGTTTTGATTTTACAATTTTATTTTATTATTCCGACGTTTCGAGAACGCTATGCAGCCAAAATAAAATAAACCCGATAGCAAGCGGCATAAAGGACATCATTCATTTTGGGCTTTTATGTACTACTTTTGTAATGTCCAATGATGAAGAAATATATAAATAGTAGTTTCGATACTTCTATTGATAAAACTAATAACAATTTTGTTTTTAATAGCTGTGCAATTAAGTTATTTGGAAAATAAGATAGAAATTTCTATGAATTTTGTATCAGCTGTCAATCAACGCCATATTTGTTCTGCTTTGAAGTGTCATAATTATAGTTTGGTCATTTTGCACACATAAACTATGCAAAATAAAGGATATATTCTAATTACATTGTAATCTTCGTACATCAAACTATTTTAAGATGCATATTAAACTGTTAATACAATTAAGCCTAAGTCCCCATACAAAATAAATGATGTCCTTTATTTATTTCATTAATCAATGTTCGCGCATAATCTAAGAAAATATAGTTATATTTCCTAAATATCCCTTGCATCATCATGGTCCATCATCAGGTATTCAAGTCTTCGATTTCATAACAGCCCAAAAGAGATAGAACTTTAGTGCTTAAACTAAAATTATTCCATTTTACTAGCCATTGGCTGGGCTGTCATGAAATTGAAGATCTGAATTTGTTTAATTCACATATAACTATGATACAATGACTAAAGTTGTTTTAAGTGTTATCGGGGGTTGATAATTTTTTAAATTTTAACACAATAGCGTCTCAACAATTACCAGTCTTAAAAATTCCTAATAAAAAAAAACCGGTAGTGTGCACTAGACTCACGAATTCCTGATCTGAATTCAGATCCGGAATTCCGCATGTATGCGCCAGCACTAAGGTGCGATTCCGATGGCGACTGCAGACTGAATACGCAGACAGCCATACAGTTGTGCAGTCGCGACATGCAGCGGCTGCACTGCATACATACAAACCAGTAGTATAGTCTGCAGTAGCAGTCTGCAATCGCACAGTATGGCAAAAAAGAAATACAAATTGTGCAGTCTTTCTATTCTTACTCAATTGAAAAATGGAACAACAATCTGACCTACAATAACAGTTTAATAAGCCGGTGGCATAGTTGACTGCTACCTGTAGTGTAGTAATATTATATATTTTTTATTGTGCCTCGAAATATGAGATCACCCCGTCTTACGTTACATTAAGCTAGACGGACCGCACGTCCGTGAATGGGAGCGACTGCTAACACAGTTAAATAATTGGAAGTAGCAGTCACAACCACTATGCCGGCCTACTTGGAACCGACCACTTTCAATCTGAGCCACTTAACGGTTTATACACTGGTTGTCTATGAATTCAGTTGGACTAGTCTATGGACTATTGAATAAAATACGGTCAGTTGTTCATATACGTGTCTGCAGTTCATACTCTTGTATGTTTGCTCTACATATTATACCATACGAGTAATAGCTATTTCCATTGAAATAATTCCAAACGATCCTTTCCTTTTATAATTTGTATCTTTAAGTGCCATTTAAGGTATTACGCGAAAATTCCTATCTTGGCAATATATTTTCTTTAATATATACATATTTATATTTTATTCACGCTTCCCAATGCGGAAAGGAGTTCGACAGGTTTAAGACATGTCGACGTCTTAACGACACCTATCTAGTGACTACAGTTTAAGATAATATCCGAAACAGTTGGGTGTCATGAGTGGAGTCGAGATATTTTTTCACTGGCGGTCACCCATCCTACTTGTGCCATTCGTTACTTAACTTTGTATAGAAATGCAAAAAAATAAAAAATATAATAATAAAATTGTTTTTTTTTCTTTAATAAGTGGTGTAATACCTAATATAAGCAATACCTATTTAATACCTTTTCTTTAATGCGGATGATATTGAATAAAAAAAATACACGTGGAAATCGGCGAACCTGGTGTCTGTCGCTTAACCCACGACCTCTCTGACCTCTCAGTTACACAGAACTACAAAATAACTAATAAATTAGGTTTGTTCTTACCTTGTCTTTTTATTAATATTTTCGCGATGCGGGTCAGGGGAAGCATCCGCATATTGATAACCAAGTCGGCAGTCAAACTAAAAGTTTCAGCGCGTCGTTTCTTTGTCGAACAATCAACAAGTTAAAGACTTCACCAGCCCATCAATTTCCCTCATCCTATAACCTTGGATATTTCAGGCGAAGCGTGAAAAATCACCTTAGGCCGGCACAGTAACGGCGACTAAGTCAACCATAAGCTGAAACGTTTCTTCAGTCGTTCTTTTAGTTCTAACATTCTCTTCTCTAGTTCTAACATTTAGTTCTCTCGTTCTCTTGAACTTTCTATTGCTTACCATCAGGCAAGTTTAGGTCTATTAACGTCTAACTGTTCTATATAATAGACGTAAAAAAACGTCTATTATATAGAACAGTATCAAAATGTCCCCTTCATGTCTGTTGAATAAAATAACCATAAGTAATACAATAGTTTTTATACGATAAATAAGTATTTACTATTCTTTGTCGAACAAAACTTAGACGTCTTTAAGTTAGGACACTGAAGACGTTCGTATTGTTCAGACTTTAATATCACAAAATCTTTTTCAAGATAAAAAATATAAGACTATTCTGTTATATATCTTCTTTTTTCGATATATGAAAACATGATCAAGGATGTATTGACTTTTAGTAAGGACTACGTACAAGATACAACGTTCCGGTCCACTGGGAACAAACCCTTATGGTCGCTTAAAGCAACTACTAGAGTACACTTCGGATTTCAGCGCCAAAACGTACCGACTAATCGTGAACTTGTTGATTAGTTTTTAAAATATAGTCGGAGCAAATATTTGGTTCATAGCTTTTATTAGTATTTTTAACATATAATAGCAATTTTTATAATTTTGTCCTTTTAACCCGCTTTTATTAGCTTGACTTGTATGTATATAATTATGCAACGGTATCTTTCGAATTAATACGAATTATCCACTTCCAGAGGTCTGAAAAGTTTGAAAACTTCTACACGTATTAAAAGCTGATAAAAATACAATAATTTCATAATGATATAGGCCACCGTGAACTGACTCAGTTCTTTCAGTCGTCTGCATTCTTGGATTCCTCCTCTTGCTTTTCATCGGGCGGGTCAAGGTCATATGTCGAGTCACAATAAAAAAATTGTACACTCTAGTTCACATTGTCATGTAGGCGTGTTTTTTAAACTATAGTTTTATTTAATTAAAAATATTAGGTTTTAGTGATATTCTCCTGCCGCGTGCTTCAAAAGTTAATTTCGAAGAAAGACTTCGTTACTGATTCGCGGTAATGTAGCTAAGTAGTTGGTAATATTGTGAGACATCAGACCGACCCTTCTGGGTTAATCTTCTCTAGTTAGATTATAGTTTTAGCATTATACAGAATACCTAATACAATCTCTAAATTAATTTCGGCCAGTCAATGTAATTTCCGAAATCTTATTAGTTTTGGTTTTAGTTTGCTTCGGAATAAAATGTAATCGGAAATTTAAAAAAAACATGCTATATCTGTTTGGATCGTGATTTATCCAGACAGGAGGTACCTACTCACGCTTCTCAATGCGGAAAGAGGTTTCACAGGTTTGGGACATGTCGACGTCTTGACGACATCTATCTAGTGACTACAATTTAACATGACATCCGAAACAATCGGATGTCATGAGTGGGGTCGATATATATTTTCACTCATCCTACCCGTGCCATTTGTTACTTAACTCGCATGGTCGATTGTTTTGCTACAGTCGCCGTCACTATGCCGGCCAAAGGTTCACGCATCGCTTGATGTTATATTGATGTTATTATTAGTAAAATTATTGATGAAAATGGAAATACGATTAATAGAAGCCCATAGTGAAGAAGAATTCCACAGTGCACTTAACCATAGATCTTGTATGAAGAGAATTGTGTATGTAAAGAATGTGAGACATTCGAAGGAAAAATGATCATGGAAAGTGGCGGGCCATTTTGTCTGCCTGTCCCTGTAAAAATTAAAGCGTGACAATTTGATTAATGAATTAACTGTTATATTTGTAAGAAATCAGTTTGTATTTCTAAGAATTTTAGACTCAATTCTTGTAGAAAATGAGTAGGTAATTGAAATATTTTTATTGAAAAGGTATTATGCTTTAGGCTTTCCTTAGAAGTATGGGATAAAAGGGTACTTCTGAATAAATACAAGAAGAAAAATTGTACCAATCATCGCATCTTTACTAACTTTTCTTTAACCTATATTTCGGTTTTTAGGCTTAAGCCTTATTTATTTTCACTCAGGTTAGTAAAAATTGGCCGGCAAAAATTGGACTGAGGTAGGTGTAGAATAAAACGGCTTTGTTAGACGTCGGCGCTTTTGAACCTTCCTCCTGCATTCCATCTGGGGAAACTTCGATTTCGCATCTTCGCATGCGGCCTTATGATGGCCGACGAGAGCTGCATTGCTATGCAGAAATAGATGTTCAGAAAAAATATGAGGATTTCCCCACGAAAAAAAAGGGAACTTAGCTAACTTTCTTGAGGATGTATCCGATTTGGTAGGAAAAATCCCTCCTGGGTGTGCCTTGTTTAACATAAGTATAGGAAAGTGCGTACGTACATAGGTTAACCTTGTCAAACGACTATGGCGCACTGACTATAGTATAAAGATATTAATTATTCCAACCGCGTAATAAATTACCTCGCAGTGAAAATGTCGCTTCTCTTCTAAGACACGTTTACTGATTTTTAATTACTTGAAGTTGTTGATAAAATAAAACTAGATCAAATTGCTATCATTAAATATTTGAGACACGTCTTTTTTTTATTGTGACTCGTCATATGACAGCACCCCGCTTGATGTTAAGCCAAAGTGTGGTCCATGAATGAATGTCACTGCTACTACAATTCAATAACTGTGAGTAGCAATCACATCCACTATGCCGGCCTAGATGGAACCGGCAACTTACAAGCTGATCCCGAAACGTGACCAAATCACTTAACGGTCTGTATACTTGTAAGTGGTGATACTACCCCGGATCGGCAGACTGGGTACCACTGCCTACCACTCTTTGATAACCAGACCCGAAGCAAATATCCATATATTTTTTTTATTAACAAATATTTGCAATATTCAATACTATTAAATATTACAAATAAAAGCTATGAAACAAATATTTGCTCCGACCGGGGATCGAACCCGGGACTTTACGCGCAACAAACTAGTCGCTAAACCGTTCGTCCACGCCTGTCGTCAAATATTTATTGATAGGTTAGAGGAGAACCAATTGCATTCTTCTTTCTATGGAAGAGAGAAAAAACGCAAATAAAATTCAAGTCCAAGTTTCATTTCTTCTCTTTTGTTAGGTATTTTTTTTTAAATCTTTGAGTTAAGGAAGCGATCAATCAATCACATTGTCACGCGTTTTTCCCACAGGGATAGGCAGAGGCAATAGAGCGCCACTTAGCTCGATTCTTACACAACTCCCTTGCTTCCTTCACATTCACAATTCCCTTCATAAAGAAACAGATTTTAAATAAAATGTTCAACCCGTTTTCTTTCATATAATGAACAATATTTATCTACTGACCTTCGCAGCGTTTAGTAGTATTTAGTCTGTGTTAACAGTCTCAAGAGAATAACAACTAGGTCTTAGGTCTTGTAAATTAATACTGTTAGTATTAAATTCATAGATTTTATGCAAAGTTTACTTTTTTTACCTTTATTTCCTCATACCTCGCTGAGCTTTTAAAAGCTTTTACCATAAGCTGTGAATTGACATTCTTATAATAATTTAGGTAAGTTAGCTAAGGTGAACTATACTTTATAACTTATACTTATATTATATTAAATATATATATATATACAGGATGCGATTGGCAAGCGAGCAAATATTTTTTTTAGGCTTCAGGTGTTAGTATTAGAACCCATTTTTGAAATAAAAAAGGATTTTTTTTTTCAAGATAATAAAAATTGTCCTGATAGTAAAACACTACTGCATGGTAAATAAACGGCGCGCGCGCCGCCACGTCCGGCGGCCTATACACGAAACGTGATAGAAGTGTGTCAAGGTCACCCCGCTTCCTTTAGTAGCCAGTCAGTAGCTAACGGCGCCCGCGAACGATCGCACGTGTCTGCCCGCATTGATACTTAAAAATGTCTTATTCATCTCGAGAGTGCTATGAAATGGTACGATGTTATCATTTATGTGGCGAGTCTGCACTCGCAGCCCAGAGGATGTACGCAGCAGAAACTGTTCCTCGGTTGCAAAATCAGGGCATATTACACCCTCGTGTACCAACACCCCGTACGATTGTGGTAACGGTGCAAAGACTTCTGGACCATGGCCAATTTTCATTGCCTTCGCATGCTCGAGGACATGGTGGACCAGGAGGCAATATTGAAATAGACGAAGAGATTTTTAATTATTTTGAGAGAGAGCCCAGAACCAGCACCCGAGATGCGGCGCGACGGTTTGGCGTTAGCAGCTTTAAAGTTTGGCAACTTTTAAATAGCTCTGGGTTATACCCATACCGTTTCCAGAAAGTACAAGCTCTAAATGACGCTGATGCCGCTCCCCGTAGACAATTTTGTGAGTGGTTAATCGCACACGGAGATTCGAACATTCTGTGGACCGATGAAGCCTTATTTACGCGAGTGGGTCTATACAACCAACATAACGAACATTGGTGGTCGTTTCGTAACCCGCACATGATTAGGGAAACGCATCACCAAGTACGCTTCAGTGTTAATGTGTGGGCTGGAATAGTGGGAAATAAACTTTTGGGGCCATATTTTATCGAGGGGAGATTAACGGGAGGCACGTACCTTACAATGCTTCAAACAGTGATATCAGAATTTATGGACGAATTGCCGCTCGCGTTCCATAGGAATTTGTATTTCCAGCAGGATGGGGCTCCTCCTCATTTCGCTTCCGCTGTCCGCGCCTACTTAAATAGGGAATATGGTGACCGCTGGATCGGTCGTGGGGGTCCTGTTCCATGGCCACCACGTTCACCAGATCTCACACCATGTGACTTTTTTATGTGGGGCGAAATAAAGCGCAGAGTTTATGTTGAGGAAGCCCAAAACCGAGATCACTTAAAAACGCTAATAAAACGCGCGTTTAATGAACTAAAAAGCGATACGGTAGTTTTAAATAAAATAAAAAACAATTGTCAAAAGCGTGCAAAACTCTGCTTAGAGAAAAATGGAGTACAATTTGAACATTTACTGAAGTACTACTGAGTTATAATGGTAAGTAATTTCTGATAAATAATTAAAAGCTTTTACTTTTTGATAACAGATTTGTATTATTATTTTTTTAGGTATTATTTAATTTAATTTGACTTTTAGTTTTGTTAATTTTATTTCTTGTGTGAAACAAAACAATAGTTGTATAATGTATCTCTTTCTAACACATAAAGTTAGATGAGAAGCCATATGCATCGAGCGCGGCTTTTTCTATCTCGCTCACACCCCCGAGACTTCCTACGAAATAGAGAGAAACAAATACAGGCTCAAATTTCTTAAGTCATTCATTCAACATTCGCGCGAACGTAGTTTAGGCTCACAATGATCGTCGACATTTTCAGGAAAACTTCTCTGCTCCGTTACTTAAGATTTTAGTACTGAGTGGTATTAAAATAAAAAATACATAGTTACTTAATTTTCTTTTAGTATTTATTATAAAAATATTTGCTCGCTTGCCAATCGCATCCTGTATATATATATATGAATTGTATACCTGATATAGAGGATAAATAGTTCATATCCAGCTGTTGGGACCGAAAAGTTCTCGAATGGGGGAAAATGCAACGTTGTTATCTGTTGGAAACTGCTGCATACAAGTCGCTTTCAAGAGGCTAAATGCAAGAGGCTAATTTTTATAAAAATATAAAAAAGCATAGCTGCTAAAGGAGAATTTACTTTATTGTAACACCTGATCATACCTGTTTTAAGCAAATAAATGATTATTATTAAGCCGCGTGGGTGGGCCTCCCACTAGGTAGACTGACGACATAGTGAAAGCCACGAATAACCAGTGGATGCAACTGGCATCTTGTCGTTCGAAATGGTGTACTAAGGGGGATGATGATGATTTTTTAATTAGATTTACTCAATTAAATATGTATATATGAAGTTACCAATACAATTTAACATTTCTTGATGAAGTAATAAATAAATCTATAAAAGTTTTATGGTCTATTTGAAAGCTGAATAAAATTTATGTGTCTTTCAAGCATTGCGTACCTAAGTATTTGCATAATTTTCTAAACTTTTAGGTGAAATTACCTGTCGCAGTCTCTGGTTTATGAGATAGCGTTGTTATGTTATGTAATAGGTTTATAATTGAATATGCAAATCATATCTTTTTGAAACCATTTATTATATTACTCGAATGACTCTTACTTACTTATTTAACTCGTAATACTTCTTTAGGCATATCAAACTTAGACATTTAGTGCCAGCGCTTTCCGTATTAGGTTTCCTGATCAGCAATTCAGATTTGGAAACCTAAATCCTCTACTTACATACAAATATACCTTTATACGTATACTTTTAGACATTTATTTATTGTATTCGTATTTTCTAAGGTTATGAGCGAACGTTGTCAATGAAAAAAAGATCATTACGGCTTACCTTCAGTTTATTTTGATTGATTTTTGATGTGTTTAGCCTCCACGATGGACAAACAACTTTCGAACAATTGGATTAAAAAAAAATAAAAAAGCGGCATTTAAAGGTGACCGTGGTGTAGTGGTAGAGCAATGGTTACACAAACCGAGAGCACGGGTTCAAAACCACTCACCGGTACCAACGTATCTTAAATATGTTTTTTTTTGAGACGACATATGACAGCACCCCGCTTGTTTTAAGCCGAAGTGTGATCCATGAATAAATGTCACTGCTACTACAATTCAATAACAGTGAGTAGCAATCGGATGTGACTATGCCGGCCTAAATAGAACCGGCAACTTACAAGCTGATCCCGAAACGTGACCAAATTACTTCACGGTCTGTATACTTGTACTTTAATTGTCATGTTTCTATGATATAATACATGCACTTTAGTGGCTTAGTATAGAAACGTAAAAATAAAAAAAATGGAAAAATTATGATATACATCTCTTTTTTTTTAAGTATGAAGTAAATGTCGAAGTTGTCGATCAATGTGGTCCTCCTTCTCTTATCATTTCCGCTGGACGCCGACTACTAGGGCGGCACTAAAAGATCTTAAAAAATCCAAAACTTTCAGTGTCGCCCTCGTATTAGAGAGAAATTAGGAGAAATAAAACTAAAAAAACAGATGAAAAAATTACACATTTATTTTTATTAACATTACCTATTATATCACATTACTTAACATAGTGTTGAACTAATAAAGGTACACAAATAATTTATTATTTTCACCATTGTAGCTCGACGTATGACAGCACCCCGCCTGATGTTATTAAAGAGTGCGGTCTATTATTTAACGTGACTGCTACTACAGTTAAATAGCTGCAAGTAGCAGTTGAACCCAGCTTGCCTAGTTTGGCCGGCATAGTGATGGCGACTAAAGCAGCCGTGAACTAAGACGTTGTCGGCACTCTTGGATCTCAATTATGATTACTTTCAGCCAGAAAGAGGTCAGATGTCGAGCCACTTAAAAAAAGAAGGAACCCGAATCTTTTACTCGTAAGCTGATTCTGAAACGTGACTGGGTCACTTTACAATCTGTACACTTGACTACCGGAAAGGCAGATACTATCGTCTGTCTACCATTTATTTATTTTACAACTTTATGCACTATGTACAAAGGCGGACTTAATGCCGCAATGCATTCTAACTAGCCTACCTTAGGAATCTTTGAATTATGAAATTTACGGCATGATATAATTGTACAATAATTAAATCCTACCATTAAAATATTTGGTTTTTGTGTCTGAAAATAATTGGGTAATACTAATTTAAACAGTTTATTTTATTTCAATTATAATATAATGTAAAAGGTTTATAACAAATTAAAATGTTAGTGTAGCAGTACTTTGGAAATAGGTTGCAGCAGGTCTATTATATGATTTAAATAATACTAATCAGTACATTTAATAAAATAATAGTCAATTCACTATATTCATACATATTTAGTATATTCATTAAATAATCATCATGCCTATTTTCTATCATTAATTTTGTATTATATACCCTAAAGTAGTCAAGTAAAGTCTACGAAAGATAAAACAAAAATGAGCTTATTTTCTCTTTTAAGTGGTTATAAAAAGTGGTTACAAAAACGTGAAATATGAGCTTTTAAGAAATATTTTTATATAATAACGTCTTAGTGTAATGTAACGTTATGTTTACGAAGCGATATTTTCTTGTGATAACGTAGCATTTTCTTAAAAAAAACATATATTTTCGTAGTATTCTTAATAGGGCTTACAAGACGTACAATCAATCAATCAAATTGTCACGCCTTTTTCCCACAGGGATAGGCAGAGACAATGGAGCGCCACTTACCACGATCCTTACACAGCTCCCTTGCTTCCTTCACATCCACAATTCTCTTCATACAGGCTCTGTGGTTATGGGCACTAGGCAACGGTTATGTCTCCGATTTGGTCGGAAAACACTCTCCTGGGCCTGCCTTGTTTAACGCATCCATCCACATCAGATTTATAAAATCCTTTCGTCAATCTACTTTCACTCATCCTTTCCATGTGCCCAAACCATCGAAGCATTCCTTTGTCAATCCTTGTCATTACATCTTCTTTCAAACCACATCTATCACGCAGTGTGCTATTCCTTATTCTATCCGCTATCGTCACTCCACATACACTCCTTAACGACCGCATTTCTACAGCGTTAATTCTACTCTCATGCTTCTTCTGCCATACCCAACCTTCACTTCCATACATTAATGTAGGAACCAGCATAGCATTATGAACAGCCATCCGTGACTTTTGGGACATTATTTGGCTGTTCATTATACTATGGATGGCACCGTTCACTTAAGACGTACAAAAATCATAATTAAAGTACTTTTTTTTTGGCTATATAATTTTAACATTTCATATGATTTAACAATATTTAACTTAAATATGAAGTAATATGCCTAAAACGATTTTCTAAAGCTTTTTAATGCAAAAATTATCTTTTAAAAATCATTTTTATTATAAATACTGAAATTATTTCTTTACTATTTCCAATCTGCTGCTAACATATTTGAGTAAAATTAAATAATTTGTTTTGTTTGGCATTGCGTTTCACTCCGCTTTTAATTTAGTACCAAAAACACATTAATGTTTTTGGATTGTTTAATGGGTTTTTCGTGCTTCTGGTTAATATTCATGTAATTATTTTTAACAAAAAATATGTATTGTATTTGCAAAATGAATTGACTTCACTACGTTAATTGTTTTTATTGTTATATAACTGAAATTTTAACATATTAAAATTAGTTTAATTCAAGTGATTGATGCAAATTGGATAAATAATATCACGTCTGTCGAATCTAACGCGTCGATAATTTTTCATTTTATATTTTCATCTTGTAGTTCCTTCAACAGCTAGGGCTACGTTGCAAATTACTGCTGGGTTAAGGGCCTGGGTGATTTTATAAATTCAATTTTTATTATAAATTTATATAAATTGAAATATGGCAAAACTTATTAAATTTAAAATTTCACATTGGATAGAATTTAAAGAAATGTAATACATGCATGCACACTTAAGTATACCTTACAGCTTAGCACTGTGGCTTTGCATGGATTTAAAAACCTCAAAGATTGGATTCCCGACTGCAATTTACTTTTATTATAAAAAATAAAGTCATATCTTTTAGTAGAGAGTGATAATTTTTATCTTTAAGACGTGGGACATTTTGTAATTAAAACAATTCATTTATATTTTTTTATATTGTGATTCGAGATCTGACCTCGACCCGCCTGATGGTAAGCAAGGGGAAGTGCAAGAGTGCCGACGACTGGAAAAATCACTCAGTTCATAGGTGTCCAAGTCGCAGTTACTACACCACCCAAAAAACCTTGTTTGCAGCTGTACTTAAGAATGTATTTTTAAAATTTAACAAAAAAAAATGTTACTTTTAGAAGTTTTTCTAAAGATGATCGCGCCAAAACACTGAAAAACTATGCGAATTGCGATCTCAATGATTCAACCCTTGCAGTTCCATTTAAATCTCGTGAGGTGATATTATTGATTGGCAGTGAATCCCTATTTGTGCCATTACACGTTGGCCGTACTGTGCAAACAGTGCAGGAGCCGATGCGGGTCTGCTGGCAATGAGATATTGTGTAGCCACGACGTCCGTTTACGGAACCATTGACACCGATCATTTCTGTTGACAAAAAAATAGTATTATAAGCCCGATTCGGCTGTTGTGTATGAAGCGTAGTCTCGTAGTCTCATGATACTATAATCAATCAATCAAATTGTCACGCCTTTTTCCCACTGGGACAATGGAGCGCCACTTACCACGATCCTTACACAGCTCCCTTGCTTCCTTCACATCCACAATTCTCTTCATACAGGCTTTGTGGTTATGGGTTATGGGATACTACATTCATTTCAAAATTAATAAATTCGATTGATAACATTGGAAACATAAGTTATGAAGTATATTATATAAATAGTACAATTAAAGGCGACGTGGTGTAGTGGCAGTGCAATGGTCACGCAAACCGACAGCACCGGTTCGAATACCCTTGTCGGTACCAATGTATGTTTGATAAGGTACTTTGGTTGTCCTGTTTCTATGATACAAGCAAGAATAAACATGTTTAAAAAAAAAGAAAAAACATAGTGACAATTTGATTGAAAAATAGTACAAATAAAATTTAATTTTCAATGCTGTTAATATATAATCTTGAGCTTGTGGTTAGAGATTCAAGCTTATTGCAAGTTGTATTAGTCAGTATATATTTTTTATTCTTGTGCGAAATCTGACATCGACTTGCCTGATAGTAAGCAAGGGGAGGCCCAAGAACGATAATGACTGACAAAAATACACACAATTTATAGTTGTTTAGTTGATTTTTCGCACGGAATAGATATATTGGTATTTTTTATTTTGTTTTAGCGGATCCTTTGCCTGAATCAGCACGTAATCTTTATAAATAGATCATAGGTTTAAAAATAGCTTATATTAGGACAAACTAAATTTAGCTTCGAATATGATTAGATTAAGATTTGTTTTTAAGAAAAATCCTTTTAATGTAGATACATATGAAATTTCTGTGATTTAATTCGATGGGACTGACGTAACCAAATTATGGTCAAAGTCCATTTCAATAAGTTCAAGTCAATATGAAATAACAAAAATAGAGATTGATATATTATGAGGTATTTAACCATGTACGTAATTTAGTATTATATCACCAAATAACCAAAAAAATTAAAATAATTTGTATAAAAAAAACTGTTTATACAGTATTTATAACCTTTTTTCTGATTATAAAAAGCGTGGAGATTAACAGTGTATTATTAATGTTGTAAATTAATATTGGGGTAAAAATCTATTTTAAAGCCTTTGATCCTTATCCTCTTGTTTTTTTTATTTCACATTTTTTTACTTTATAATTCGTTTTATATGAAATTATATTATAAATAAACGTATAATAAAAATGTATCTACAATAAGTTTATTTTATATTAAATAAAAGAGGCGGATATTTTCTGCGGGTCTGTTGACGAAGACTTAGTCGCACTTCGCAATCAGTTTGTAAGTTGCCGGTTCCAACTAGGCCGACAGAGTAGACGTGAATGCTCATACAGTCCATTCTTGGTTCGCACTTCAGCTTAACATCAGGCTGCTGTCATATGACATATGTGTATCCACAATAAAAATAAAATATTGTGACAACAAATCGAAGAGCACGGGAAGTCAACCCATAACCTACTTTTATTCTTTCTTTATTATTCGCAATTGAACACTAGTCTTATAATCCTGGATCCTTCGAACGCAACGTTAGGTCCAGGTCAGCATTGGGGAGACAGCTCCCTCACATTTCTACATGTGGCAGCAGACGGACTGCACTCTAGCTTAACATCAGACGGGTAGTCAAATATGACGACGTAAATATAATATATTAAAAATACCTTACCAGCGCCAGCGTAATAATTTATCTGTGATTAACAATTTATTTATTATTAAATTGTTGTTCATTGCTTCTTGCTTCCAAAGCCTAATTTATTAATTCAAAGGAAAATTCAAAAAATCACTAGTCTTTTTTGAAGTAAGTTAATGTCAAAAGTCCATGGGCGAAGGGATTTGAGGTGCCGCTGTTCAAAACCGTGGTCGATGGAAAAGTAACGTCCTTCAGAATCGAGATAGCGAAGAGGAGAGAGAGAGGAAAAGTGATTTTATTTGACGATTTCTATAAAATATTTACCTGACATAGGAACTCCTTCACAAATACTAGATCTATGGTGCCCATTATCGACAAACTTGAAACACACTCTTCCACATAAAACCTACGAACAAAACAAAATACTTAATTTACTGCTGATAATGTAAAATTATCTTTAGCCTAGAGTCTAGACTGACCTTAACTATATATTAACGGAAGTGTAGTAAGCAAGGGAAAGTCTAAGAGCGCCGACTACTGAAAAACCTTACGTACGCTGCTGTCGCCGTCACTATGTCGGCCAAACATATATCTCACCATCAGTTGTTCAATATTTGCTTTGAAGTATTCGAATTTTTGTATGAATGAACTTAGTCTTATTTGTGTCTACAATCAACATATGACAGCACTCGGCTTGATGTTAACCTTGAGTGGGGTTCATGAATGGAGCTGACCGCTACTACAATTCAATAACTGTAAGTAGCAGTCACATCCACTGTGCCAGCCTAGTTGAAACCAGCAATTTACAAGCTGATCCCGAAACGCGATCTGTATACTTACCTGAAGTACCCTGTATCGGCAGACTGGGTACCACTGCTTACTTTGTTGACTTTAATAAAAATTACCTGTTTGAATCCTCTCCTATATCTAGCATTCATATAGCAGTAAATGATAGGGTTGTAGCACGAATGTGACATTGCCAACCAGTGACTTGCGAACCACACGTACGGCATTCCGGGCCAAGCACCCCAACTCTCATCGCTTTCATTTACAGTCCATAAAACCTAGGAAAACAATAAATGTAATAAAATTATTCTAAAGGCTTAATGTACTAGTAATCTAGCATTAAAATGTACGCAGAGCTACTGATAAATCTATTTAAAAAAAAACACAAATTGTCAAGACTTTTCTCTCAGCGATAAGCAAAGACAACAGAGCGCTTTGCTCAGGTCCAGAATTCTCTTCATACAATCTCTACGGTTATGGGCACTGGGCAACCTAGCTTTCTTGAGGATGTCTCCGATTTGGTCTGGAAACACCCTCCTGGATTTGCCTCGTTTACCGCTTTCTTTTACATCAGATTTATAAAATGCGTTTAACAATCTACTTTTACTCATCCTTTCCATGTACACAAACCCTCGACGCATTATTCCAGAATGAGAGATTTCACGGCCTGTACACTTAAAAGTGTTGGTACGGTCTAGGATTTGCAGACTAGGCAATTTAACACCAACTGTCTGCCTACTCCTCACAACCATAAAGTGAAACCTTGGCATATAATAAAGTCGTAGACGAGATTGCATATCTTTCTCATAACTTTCTCTGATGTTAGATTACAAGCGACATTACACGCAATGTTAGGCCCTTTAACTTTTATACCGGATGTCATATTTTTCCTAATGAATATTTATAAATCATTTCTATTTCAAGAAAGATATGAACAAAATTTCCTTTAGTATTTGTAAATAGAAATTCGGTCCAAAGATTTATTTTACTTTAAAATGTCGTTTAATTACTCAATCAATCAAATTGGCACGCTTCTTTCCCACGGGGATAGGCAGAGACAACGGAGCGCCATTTGCTACGATCCTGACACGACTCCCTCGCTTAAGTAATGTCGTTTAATTAATCTGAATTTCAGCATTCATAAATTTTAGTAACAATAGAAGTATTTCGCTGAATTTATTCAAAAGCTTTGTTGTTACAAGATTTGTTTTAGATTTGGACGAATTCAATCCACTATAGAAGATAGTAATAAAATCATAAACATTATCGATAAATATAATATCGATATAAGTTTCATGAAGTATATATCGTTATACGATAAGTTTCGCCTAATCTACGAATGGAGGTGACTGCTATTACAGTTATAGTCTGTCTATGCCGAAATGACGCGCCCCTCCACTGCATTTAAGCATACGTGCGAATATAAAATATGAATGCAACACACCGAAAATGCAATTGTAATTGGTCATTCAATTGCTGGTTAGACACATAGGGGGAAGCACGCTGATGAAGAACAGTATTATAGTAACTAATATTTGCATTCACACATTTAAATAAACTAATAAAGTGGAGGGGCGCGTCATTTAAAGTTAGACAAGCTATAAATAACTACAGTCACATCCACTATTAATTTGACAACCAAACCCGGAGCAAATACTTGCCTCGTTTTTTATTAACAATTAATGTTAATCAATTTAATTCATTATTTTAAATAAAAGCTCTGAAATAAATCGACCTGCCTGATGATAAGCAAGAGGAAGTCTAAGAGTGACGACAACTGAAAAAAACGAGTTAGTACACGGCTGCCTCAGACGCATATGCTGGTCAAATATCTATATATATAAATATCGTCACTATATCTAAACATTAAAAAATACTTACGATAAAAACATTAAGTGGCAGCCAGGATATTGTAAATACAGCAACAACGGTTACCATCATTTTCACCATCTGTAATGTATTATTTAGATTAGTTTTTCGGGAAGTTTAAAGTTCTAATACTTAAAGGATTGTATACGTCTACGTATAAGATTGTACACGTCTAGTTAACTTTATCAAAAATGAAAACAATAACTCTCGCCGCCGTATGTGTTACATGGATTTCGCTTCCCGTCATTTAGCGTTTTTCAGTATTAATAGGTAATAGGTGTCTCTGATATCCCCGTGGGAAAAAGGCGTGACAATTTGATTGATTGAATAGGTAATAGGTATTAACAGCGAAACTGTAAAATTAAAGTAGAAATATTTTTTTTTTCTTTTAAATGAAAGTTTTTATTCGAATAATTTATTAAATGAATTCTGTTATAGAATCGAATTAAACGTATTACATCGGATCAATATTTTTGGGTTTCTCTTTAATACAACTTAATAAGTTGTATTTATGGTATGGCTAAACTATCAATCAAATAGTCATGCGTTTCATTTCTTCATTTGCCACGATCCTGACACTCCCTCGCTTCCCTCACATCTACAATTCTCTTCATACAAGCTCTACGGTTATAGGCACTAGGTAACTCAGCTTTCTTAAAGATGTCTCCAAATTGTGCCTATTTATTTTTGTATTCACACACAATTTATTTAACCTAAGTAAGCCAATGTCTATCTGCCTTTCAAATGTAGATACTACTAAAATTACTACTTAAAATAATAATACTAAATTACAGCAAAATATCCCCCCCGCTCCGGCCGCAAGACGGAGCTCGACCGTAGCCCCCTTGCTGACCCTTACCCTCTCTCAGCCACGCTGTCAAATATCTAGTTAAGGTATATACAAATTATGTATAATATTTAATTATACATAATTTGAATCCCAACTCATCAGCAAATGAAGTGAAATAAGCAAATAAATATTTCCCAAGAAATTTAAATTATGTATAAACTTAATCTTTCAATGAAATTAACAAAAACTTTATTAAAGTTAACAAAACATTGCTCTGGTTAACCGGTTTGTAAAAGTTTGACATAATTCAATTTAAGAATTTCCGTTTCTTTAGCTTTCAATTAAAGTTATTTGTTTTAATGAAACAATAAAACCACAAATACAAAGACTTAAACACTTGAAGAAAAAACAAATGAAAAATTAAATTATTAAATAATGTACATATTTAAATACTTATTAACTTATTATAATAATTCGGTACTGGTTACAAATTTGCGCCGTTTGGGGTCGTGACGATAGGCCCTTGTGGACCTTCAGCTAAGCGCCTGGCCAAGGATGAAGGCAGGAAGGCTGGCAATTATTTCTGCCAACGTATTAGCCTTGCTATACACAGGGGAAATGTTGCCAGTCTCCTTGGGACTATCTCTGATGCGACGTCATCAGATGATATTTTTTATTTGTAGTATAATTATAGTTAATATATTTTTAATTTTATCTGTTTCTCAATAAAGAATATTTGGTATATTTACTTATTGTAAGATGTTCAAATAATAATATTTATATCTTTATTTAAATATGTTTATATATATTTTTTAATATCACTTAATAAATCCCTAACTAAATAAATATTATAGGACTGTAATTTCAATAAAAATACTCGTATATTTAAAAAAATATTTGCTAATATTTACCTTTCTTTTCGACCTTTGCATCCTTGAATCTCTAGCACTTTGAGCTTCACCAGGTGGTCTTCCACCCCATACTGCGATCCCTATCCTTGCATATGTACAAACTAGAGCCGAGAGCGGGACAGCAAATTGAAGTATCAGCAAAGCACACGTATACTGCTCACTCTGCTTTCTTTCGAGCCAGTTTTCACCGCAGATATCTCTAGAGTATTAAACATTGTCATAGATAATAAATTCAACATTATCTTAGATTTTGCGCAAACATTGATTATTGAATTAAACAAATTTTATGCGGCTTACTATCGCGTTTATTTTGATTTTACAATAAAACATAATAATTGTAAATCAAAACCAAAACAAACGCGATAGTAAGCCGCTTCAATTTGTTTAATTATTTTTATTTATTATAGTTTGTTTAATTGGGCTTGACAATAATTATCATCAATTATTGTCACACCCTAATTCCCATAGGGACATTAGGGCGATTGTTATATTTTTTTTATTGTAATTCGACATATGACAGCACCCCGCTTGATGTTAAGCTGGAGTGTGGTCCATGAGTGGATGTCACTGCTACTTATATTCAATAACTGTAGGTAGCAATCACATCTACTATGCCGGCCTAGTTGGAATCGGCAATTACAAGCTGATCCCGAAACGCGACCGAATCACTTCACGGTCTGTATACTTGTAAGTAGTGGTACTACCCCGGATCGGCAGACTTAATACCACTGTCTACCACTCTTTGATAACCAGACCCGAAGCAAATAACCACCTCTTTTAATAATCACAAATATTTGCAATACTTAATATAATTATTAAAAAATATACAAATAATGTGTGAAACAAATATTTGCCCCGACCGGGAATCGAACCCGGGACTTTATGCGCAACAAACCAATCGCTAACCGTTCGTCCTACTGTCACGATCGTGACAGAACGCTTTCACTTCCTTCAAATACACAATTCTCTTCATACACTTCATACTCTTCATACGTATATAGTTTTTGCTATATGCGTAGAGCGTACCCCTTAAATGTTTCTGATTATAAATTATTATTATTTTTCATTGTGATTCAACATATGACCTCTACCTTGTGTTCAGCCACGTTGTCGCTTACCTCAGTCGCCTGCACGCTGGCCAAAGGTGCTTTTCACGCTAAGGAATTTAAGATTTATAGGAAGGGAATATCACATTGCAGGGTAACCTTTTAAAGCTTTAGATTAATTAAATACAAAGAGAATTGCTGGGTTTAAAGAGATAAAATGTGGGTGTAAAGGGTAACTCAAGATTCTTTTCTTCAGTCGATGTTTTCATAAATTACAATGTTATTTAAATCTTGTCTGAAATTTGTCAAGATTATCTTAAACATCTTTATACAAACATATCTTAAACAAAAACTTTACACCCTATTGTCAGAATGTCGTAAATACAACGAAATGTCAAATTAATAAAAGGAATACATGGATATATATGAGTGGATATGTAATATATAAATCCAGATTCTCGTCCTTTAAAAAGAGCGTTACCATCCCCTAGGTATCTGCCACCCATAATACCCAGAAGCGTGAACAGTTTAAACACTTATTTTGTTCTTGTTTACCTCATTTAATTTAGTGGTTTTGTTAGAAAATTGCTAAGCTGTGTGAAAATATCATTAAAATTATTAAATTAATAAATAATACGTGTAATACCTGCACAGGTCGGGGAAAGCATCCGCATTTTATCGACCGAATCGGCAGTCGAACTAAAAAGTTCGGTGCGTCTTTTCTTAGTACAACAATTGACAGGTGGAATGCTTTGCCAGCCCATGTGTTCTCTCCATCCTATGACCTTGGATCCTTTAAGGGATGCGTGAAGAAGCACCTTAGGCCGGCCTAGTGACGGCGACTGTGGTAGCTTCACTCAATAACTTGGTTTTTTCAGTCGTCGTCACTCTTGGACCTCCTCTTGCTTGTCATCAGGCGAGTCGCGGTCAGATGTCGTGTCACAAAAAAAACAACAGTTTGCCAACTTATAAGTCTACTTACCGCTGACATGTTTCATGCCAAAGCGAAGGTCTTTGCTGTTCGGATACTATAAAGATAGGTGCAGCAGTAGCCATCGCACCAATCCACACGGCAATCACAACCAACTTGGCTGCTGGTTTATCGATCCTCGGTTTCAAAGGTCTCATAATCGCCATATAACGATCTATTGAAATAGCTAACAACGTATAAGCACTCACTAACACTGACACTGCTTGTGAATAGTTCACGACCTTACACATCACTTCCCCAAAGGGCCAATACCTCAATATTAACATTGATACAAAAGAAAATGGCACACAAAACACTGTCATTAAAATATCACCTACAGCTAAGTTCACTATGAAATAATTTGTCACTGTCTTCATTCTAGGTGTATTATTCACTACGTAGCAAACTAATCCATTGCCGAGGAGAGCCACGATAAATACTGCCCCGTACATGATGTAAACACAAGCCTTAAATGTTCCAGAATTGATAAAATCTTGAGATGTTGTCTCAACGTCACACGCCATTCCTTGGCTAAACCACGTTTGGTTATATGTGCCATTGTAGAGGAATGAGGAGTATGGATACGAAAAGTTGATGGTTTGGGAACAGTCGCTGTTTGATAATAAACAATTTCCAATATATGTGATTTCATTGTCTGGTAGTGCTGCGTTATTATCCAGCATTCTGGATTTAACTTTTCGACTTACATCGTACAAGGTTTTGGCGCTTTGTACACATTGTCTTCAGGTTCATCTGTAACAAATACAATACTTTTAATAATGTATATTGTGACTCGACATATGACAGCACACCGCTTGATGTTAAGCTGGAGTGTGATCCATGAATGGATGTCACTGCTTCTACAATTCAATATCTGTAAGTAGCAATCACATCTACTATGCCGGTCTAGTTGGAACCGGCAACTTACAAGCTGAACCCGAAACGCGACCAATTCACGGTCTGTATACTTGTAAGTGGTGGTAATACCCCGGATCGGCAGACTGGGTACCACTGCCTACCACTCTTTGATAACCAGACCCGAAGCAAATATCCACCTCTTTTTTTTAATAAAAAATGTTTGCAATATTTAATATAATTATTAAATATTGCAAATAAAAGCTATGAAATATTTGGCTCCGACCGGGAATCGAACCCAGGACTTTACGCGCAGGCAGTGATACAGAGCGTTAAGTGATTTAGTCGCGTTTCGGGATCAGCTTATAAGTTGCCAGTTCTAACTACGTCGGCATAGTGGACGTGACTGCTACTTAGTTATTGAATCACGGTCTGTATACTTGTAAGTGGTGGTAATATCCCGGATCGGCAGACTGGGTACCACTGCCTACCATGCTTTGATATTAGACTTTAAACGATCTTCACACAACTCTTGCTTTCTTCACATGCACAATTCTCTGTATACTTATATATTACGGACACTGCGAACCTCTTCTTTATTTAGGAAGTACTCACCACTGATTTATAAATCTCTTTTGTCAATCTCCTTTTACCCGTACTTTCAACGTGGCCACATCAACGCAACAAACATTCTCAATTTTATTTAATTTAAAATCCAAAACCAAAGCTAAGACAATGGTTTGTTGGGCAATATAATAACTTTCTTAATATAAGTTGTATGCTCTACCCATGTAACAGAAGTTCCATAGGGTTATCAAATCCCTAATATAGCTATCCAATCATCTTTCTTCGTAATATCAAACTCAAAGCTAAGTTCTGTGAAATGTATGAGTTTTAATATTGATATTGGTCGGAATTGGTTTAAGTTTCAACATAATAAAATATTCATATAACATATATAAAATACCTTAATGTTTTTATATTATACTATAACTTTCAGATTATCCGACAAACTTATTTTTTTATTGGGAACCAACGCAATAACTGAATATCTGCAGGTCAGTCTTACTGCCCTCATTTAACTCGCCAACCTCCTAAACCCTACCAAAGATAATATTAAAACAGATTTAATTCTTGAAATTATTTCGATTATAATAATTAATAATTATGACAAACTCGTCTTAAACGTCTAATGATATTGTAAAAGAATTTTTGTTAAAAGCGTTAACGTGTTTTCATTATTGACTACCCTTTAATATAAATTTTACATCATTTCCTCAATACATTTATCTATTACCTTATGTATATATTTTTTACTTTATCGACAGCATGACTTTCAATTTTCATTCAATGAATAAATTTGATTACTATACATAATGATGATAGAGTTATATTTAAAAAATAGCTGTGCCCGCGGTTTCACCCGCGTAAAATTAAGTTTATAACATAGTCATAAAAAAGAAGGAAGTTCTCAATTTGACTGTAAATCCTTTTTTTGTATTTATAACTCATATAAAAATGACAGACGGAAATAAAAATAAATATAGAAAAAATCAAAATAGCTGAAACTATGGTAAATTGGAAACTATAGTAAATATATTTATACTATAGTAAAATATATATTTTTTAATTAAAAGTATCCTATGTTACTTCTAGTACCTCCAAAAATATGTGTACAAAGTTTCAAAATGATCGGTTGGGTAGTTGTTGCGTAAAAACGTAACAAACAAACTCATATTTACATTTATAATAATAGTAGGATATTCCATAACTCAATTGACAGACGTCACCATTCTAATAAAACTCCAGTTTAAAGTTCATAATCATAAGCATCTCGATGCCCTGGATTTATTGCTAGCACCGAACTATCCGAAGTATTGAAAATATTTTGAGAACTCTTAAGGCCTTGCAATTTCGCAGACATGGTAGCTGTGTATTTTACTGTCTATTTATACCATGGAGAATGTTCCAAGAAGGTCTTTAACAAGTCGGGAGAAGCAACAGCATTCTGTCGACCGAATCGGCAATTAAACTAAAAAGTTCGTTTCTTTGTAGAACAATCTTAAAGTAGAATGCTTTATTAGTTCACGGTTCTCGCTATCCTTTAATATGACACTATTGGTTGGAATGGTAACAGCGATTGAGGCAACCAAATAATGAAACGGTTTTTTTTTCGTTGGAGGTTTTGTACCTTTCCTTGCTTACCATTATCATGGTAGCCTATTAGCTACAACTGCTGGACATAAGCGTCCTTTCAGCAGAGAGCTATCTCTATATCTCGGATTGTAGGGTCATATAGGCCGGCATAATGGATGTGACTCTTTTAGCTATTGAATTGTAGTACCACTGACATATATTTCATGGACTGTACTCCAGCTTAACATCAAACGAGGTGCTGTCATATGTCTAGTCACAATAAGAAAAAGTGATTCTAATGAACACTTCTAAGGTCTTATCAGAACCGCGACATATTTGCGTCTTTCTTTATCGTCGCGACATTGTCCTTAGTGCTCCGCCGATTTGTTCCGTATTTAAACAAAGTAGATATTTAAAGGTTGAAGGTTTGTGGACTGAAATGGAAGTATTACCAGACATTTGGATGATCAGAACTCCTCAATCACATTAACTTAGTTCTATAACAATTATTTCTTAAATTTATATAATTATGCGTCCTCTAAGTCATTACAGTGATCTAGTACAAGTAATAAATATATATATAATATATATATATATATTTTTTTAAATCAATTTTTGCAAAAGTGTTGGATTTTTCGGACCATCCAACAGTTCTACGAATAGTGTCAATATTCTCTCCTAATGTTTAAATAGTAGATGTTGACAAATGACCATTACTATGATTTTCAAGTGTATGTCATAGATATCAAGATATAAAGTGTATCTTTATTTTAATTGCTTAAAGTTTGTTAACGAACAAGATTTTTTTTATTTTTTTATTTTTCATTTATATAACTGAAAGAGTTTTGTGCAGGGCAGATAAACTCTCTTTTACAAAAGATATTTTAGGATTTATACAATAGAGGCAATAATAAAGTTGGTTGTGTACGACCTGGCCCTAGGTTTATTGAAATTTATTATTTATATTTTAACTTGCAATATTTTAAATAATCATATTATTATATTTAATTAAAGATGAGGATTATCCTTTATGAGCGGTGACAAGAGCTAACAATGTTATCACATTGGATAACAAATTAAGTGAAATATTTTCATTTGGATATAATTTATATAATAATTCTTAACAAACATTGGGTTCTTAAATCATATTTTCGAGTTTGTGGGCGAAACCTAAAAATCTCTTAGATAGTATCTTAACACAAATGTCAGTGGTAAGTTCATTTGGTAAATGAGGGCTATTGCTGAATATACCAATTTACTGAATTATAACTATAGCCTTTATTAGAAGTATTAGAAAAAGGTTAATAAATAAGAATAAATAAGAGAAATCTTATCTATCTGTGAAGTGTAATGTATCTGTATATTTGTGATACTATTTTTTTACTATTACAATAATCTACAATTAGGTATGTATTACATTGCTTCAAAATGTTATTGACAATGAAGCACCTGCACTTACAGGCAATGGTTGCAATGGTCAATATGAGCCAACTATAATTACCCTAGGTGCCTTGTTACAAAATTTAGAAAAGCTTTATTATAATTGAAAAGGGTGGAAAACGAATGATATTTGTAAAAAGTCCTGTATGGAAAACGTCCATGAGATTGTGAAAGAATCTCTTGCGATAGCATAGTGGTCTGGTCGCCAACAAATATATAACTTACACTTATGATTATGTGTAGAGGCAAACAAATCTTTTTTAGAAATACCAAAACCTGAAATAATCGTATAAAAGGCATATTTTGGCGTTTTTCACTAGGTTCTATTGTTAAACTGTCTTGAAGCAGTGTCAACTGATTTTATTTGAAGCAGTATTGTTTTTGATGGTATATAATCTGTCTATACGCACATACTTGCATGCTTACACCACTGCTAAATTAGTTTAGCTAGACTATCAAGATGTGGTGTTGTTAATTCTTAACATGATAAAGCAGTTACTTACTTTTATTACATGTAAATGATTTTAAAGCAAAAAGACAGCCAGTAAATTTAGGTAATTATTGTGTTCATTTATTTATTTATCAATCTTACCGAACCCTATTAGTGGTACAACATAACCGCAATTTAACAATAATGCATCTGCATAAATTACTTATTTTGGCTGATTAATTGATTCTTATGAAAGTGAAACAAATTATTTTGTCAACAGGATAGTTAATTATTGGCACCTTGTGATATTGTTACTTGGCTATTATATCTATTATTATTTAATGCATTTCCATAGTTCAAGTTGTTTTGTATGCGCATCAGCTATATTATGTTACACCTGAAGTCCTGGACATTCTGCATATAGCATGCCTGTAATAGTGGCCAACTTTGAATAGGACGTGTTTTGTTCCAACTGTCATGTTTTCAGAACCTATTCTCATTCATTATGCTTGTGGAATTAATTTACTTTTAGTTGTGTTTATAATAAAATATAAACTTACCAATATATAAGTCTCCTTTGTGGCCATTAGACATGATTATTATGTCTTTATCTAAACATTTAAATATACTAATGAAGTATAATTCCTGTTTTTATTATATTTATGTATGGGTGTCAAAATCATCTTTAATATCAATATTGGTCATGTAAAAAAATCCAGAGCAGTTATTAATAATTTAAGAGCAGTACGTATTTCCTCAATTTTAAAAGATGTTAATTTTTTAGGATTAAAAATAAAACTTTAATTTTTTATATGTATTATTTTGGAGACAATAAAGTGGGGATATAAATTAATTGGACTCTGGTGAGCTCAAGATAAATAGCACCTTTACATAACAGTTCATTTATTGAACTATTAAAGTCAGCAATTCTTCCTTAGAAATTAGGCAACCTGACCAATTGGAACCTGACTTATTGTACAGGTATTAGATTTATACAGGTATTATATTAAATGGAATATTGTGTCCCAGATCCATGAAAAATAAATAAATATGTCAGAGGGTACCTTGTAAAAATATTGTAATCGTCTGTTGACGCTGTTTGTTGTTGCCTTTCGTAACAGCATATTGGTAGCAACCACCTTCTCACATAGTCTTCCGAGGGAGTCCCCAGTAGTTTAAAGGATTTTATTTATTTAAAAAATCAGTGGTCGAACTTGCTGCGGCTTTACTATTTCCCATTTTATCACCAAAAGTCCAAAGTTGACTTCAAAAAGGGATATTTCAGGAGTTGAGTCCTGTGCTGCATCTCTGGCAACTTCACCTGAACTAGCCTGAGGCTAAAAACCTTCTTAAAGAGAAGTTCATTGAAATAAGTTTTTCAGTATCTTTCTGACATTCTGAACATTTTTATATTAATAAATGGCGGTATTGATATATCTATATAACACCGTATAATTTTATTCTTAATACTGTGATTTACTGTATTTGCATGGCATGGCAAAATAGTGAATACTTTTTGTTTTATCCCTCTTCAGAGAGGGTTTATTGATTGCATATGTGACCTCAGGGTTTATTTTGCAAGGGTTAACCATTGTGTTAAATACATTTTCCCTCTCTCTTTTTTTTTTTTTTTTTTTTTTTTTTACACCAGACTAACTTTTTGACCAACGGTCTGTGGGTTCTAGTTGTGTATGGCTGGTTCTGGCACTCACGTTCTTTGGTATGGCCTAGAGCAGTGTTTCCCAAAGTGGGGCCCACGCCTTACAGGGCAATTCGATAGTTAAGGAGGGTAATTTCAAAATGGATTAGACACGACTTCAACCCTTCTGCTTTGGGTTATTTATATGCAATGCTAGATATCGGTGACCAATTTATCAAAAAAGGCAATTTTTTTAAAAAAATATTGTAATCATTTATATTTATTAAGGGTAAAAAACATTTTTTAAAGGTTGGGAAACACTGGTCTAGAGTGACTAATAAAACAAGGTCAAGAGTTTATTGACCTCGAATCTTTATTGAGTTGGTGCTTAAAAGCATAAACCCTGGGTAAAAATGTTGTAACCTGAATTAGGATTCTCATTATATATAGTACATTTTTCTAATAAAAATCATACACATCAATATATGGACGACGTAGGTTCACCCATGCTCAAGAGGTAATAATATTGGATTGTGACGATGTAATTCCTCGAAATACATTCAAGCACAATAATAAAATAAATTGCGACGTTGCAGTTCTTCAAACTACACTCAAGCACAATAATAAAATAAATTGTGACGTTGCAGTTCTTCAAACTACACTCAAGCACAGTTATAATTAGTTGTCACATTATAGTTTTTCAAACTACCATCAATAACAGTAATTATAAATTGTGGCATTGCAGTTTTTCAAACTACACTCAATCACAATAATAATTCATAAATATTGAACGTTATAGTCTCACGAAGTATTAAAACATTTTGGTTGCAACAAATCCACTTATGTAAAAAATCCAGTATCGGTATTTACCTGAATCGTTTTGTTCATGCAGGTAAAACGAACAAACGTTGAGGGCGACCGTGATGGCGTCGTATTCGTGGAGCTCCGTTTCTCCAACCATCTTATTTTCTACGGTATTTGTCAATTTGCTTGTTCGTTTTCAGCTTCTTCTCGTTGCCTTTTACCCATTTAGAGTAAGATTGTATAATTATTTACACTAAAATTTACAATAAAATGCGGACAACCGATAGACACGTGCATCTAGTAGCACACACGAAATACGGAATGATGTCTTAAAGAAATCGAGGCTTGGACAACCGTACATTCAGACAAAAAAAAAAAAAAAAACTGATTACTATTAAACGTGTGAGAGTAGCCATCGAATGCGAATACTACTTTGTTTAAATACGGAACAAATCGGCGGAGCACTAAGGAATTGAAGTACAATGTTAAATATATATGTAGATGTTAAATTCAAAAACTATTAATGTAAATGTGGTCAGAACAACTTACTCGAGATCAAAGTCCGTAGCTGATATATTAAAATGTATTCTGTTTGTAGATCCCAAAGTATTTTATCAAAACCCACCCTCTCCTTATATTTTCAACATTACGTCTTTTAGTAATTTTGTAGGTAAATGAATCTAAATATGGAAATCAATACTCTTATTTCTTAGTTTTGAATAAAAATAAATGTAAGTCAAGTTACTTTATTGAGCTACTGGATAAATTAATTCTTTAGTTAATTAATTAATGTGTTCTCTCCATCCTATGACCTTGGATCCTTCAAGCGATGCGTGAAGAAGCACCTTTGGCCGGCATAGTGACAGCGACTGGGGCAGCCGTGAACAAACTCGGTTTTCTCAGTCGTCGTCACTCTTGGACCTCCTCTTGCTTATGATCAGGCGGGACGAGGTCAGATGTCGTGTCACAATAAAAAAAATATGTTTTCGGCTCGGATTAGTTTGTACTCGTATTAGCAACCCTAACATAACCTAATCTTTTAATTTACAATTATATCTACCTTATCGTATCTACTTGTCTGTATCAATGTATCTTTGATATAATGTAATTTGGTGAACCTGTTTCTATGATTATTAATAGAACATTAATAATAGCAAACAACAATTTAAAATTAAACCTTTAATAAATTCATTACCAATTCATATATTAAATCTTTCGACACATGAAAATTTTCATGTCATTTATAATGACATGAACCACGGTCACCTACACAATAAATTAGGTTTTAAAATTGTTGAGTATTAATTATAACCGTAACCTGATACCAATTACGAGTGGCTATTAGGCAGCATAAAAAACAACGGTCGTCAAGTGGTAAAAAAATTCAGTAATGGTCTGTAAAAGGAGAGATTAACAACCTAACGATATAGGCGACCGTGGTGTAGTGCCAGTGCAATAGTTACACAAACCGGAGAGCACGAGTTCGAGACAACCGTACCAATGTATCTTTGATATATGTACTTTGGTTGTCCTGTTTCTATGATACAAGCATTTTAGTAGCTTAGTATAGATATATAAATATTTAAAAAAAAAGTGTTTTATAAGAGTACTTTGATTTTCTAACAGTAGCCGATTCCAAGCATTTTCCTATTTAAATAGCCGATTTTCCAAGTTCGCCGATCCATGGTAGCACCAAGTGTACAGACCGTGAAGTGACTTAGTCCCTTTTCGGAATCAGCTTGTGAGTTGCCGGTTCGCACTAGGTCTCAATTCATGAATTGCACTCCAGCATAAGATCAGACGGAGTATTGTCATATTAATTAATCAAATTGTTACGCTTTTTTCCACAGGGATGGGCAGAGACATCGGAGTGTTAATTGCCTCGATCCTGACACTAATAAATTTTAATAAAATATTAATGTTCATACTTAACGTATGTTACGTATGTTGGTTCATACTTTAATAAATACTTAATTAAGTATATGAATCGGCAAAGAATAATATAAAATATACAAATGTATATAAATATAAAATGTAATAAAATACATTACATATTTCAACAACGTTAAATATTTTACCCCGTTAAATAAAAAAGACAGACAGCTTTTCTCTTTAAGAAAATAAGGTGAATCATAGCTTTTGTTTTATGATGTAGTGACTCTGGGTTATTTTATTTTGTCGGTTATTCTTATCTTGAAACAAACGACACATTATTTTATAAAACGTTTTATCATCTCCCACAAGAGATGGCGTGAGATGCAAGAAGCAGATAGTGAGGTAAAATATTTATTTTTCCTAAACTAAAAATATAACAGAGATATTTTTAAATAAGCCAAAGTTTTTTAAAATACTTATTGCCCTATGCATATATATTATTTAGTTAAAACTAAGTTAAAAAGCAAGAGTTCAAGATTAAAAGAACTTATATATTTGTTTAATTTAATGGTAAAATACAAATGACTATGATTTGATTAAAATCTAGGTTTTATAAGATAAGAATGAAAAGCATCTACCTCAGGCATCTACCAACATAATGAAAATTATTGCTTTTATTTTTTTCTTATCAAATTTTGTTGAGCTATGATCTAGAAAGTATTTCTTGTTGGAGCTAATTATTATAAAACCTTCATTTAAAATATCTAAACTTGTCAGGCTTCTCAAATATTTCATTTTAATTAACAGAAGACAAATTCAATTAATTAAAAGCTAATTTAATTACCCTCTCATATTTACTCGTTTTATTAACCATTGTTGCAATTAATTAAAAATGGTTTGTGAGCATTTGGCTATTTTAAATTAACTTTTCATATAACTATAACAATAGTATATTTGCGCACACATTGCTTATTAAAATATATTTATTTTACGGCGTTTAATTTTATTATTTTATTCGATGCTACGCCGACGCGCCATTTTGATTCCATCGTGCTTAGTAGTCGCCACGAGGCTTTCGAACGTTTAATAAAATAAATAAACGATATAGTCCTAAATAGCAATAATATTTTTAATTAATGTCCTTTTTGTTCTAAACTAAATGTTACACTAAATATGTAATATACGAGTATAATGTAAAAAAACCTATTATAATATATTATACCAATTTTGTTTATTTGAAAATTCATTTATCAAATAAAACATATGAGTATCGTATACATACATTTATGTATCGTCTTATTATGGTTTCTTACCTCATGCTATATATCTATAACTGACCACAGGCGTGGACGAACGGTTTAGCGATTGGTTTGTTGCGCGTAAAGTCCCGGGTTCGATTCCCGGTCGGAGTAAATCTTTGTTTCATATTTGTTAATAAAAAAAAGAGATGGATATTTGCTTCAGGTCTGGTCTGGTACCCAGTCTGCCGATCCGGGGTAGTACCACCACTGACAATTATACAGACTGTGAAGTGATTTGGTCACGTTTCGGAATCAGCTTGTAAGTTGCCGGTTCCATCTAAGCCGGCATAGTGGATGTGATTGCTACTCACAGTTATTGAATTGTAGTAGCAGTGACATTCATTCATGGACTACATTTCGGCTTAACATCAAGCGGGGTGCTGTGATATGTCGAGTCACAATAAAAAAAATCTATAGTAGGTACTATAATTTTTGACATTTTGACCTTAGCAAACTTACTCCCAAAGAAACCTCGTTAATAAAGTAAAACTATATTTGCTTGCTTCAGACGGCAAATAAACTTTTATATTCCCGGACTATAGTCATAATTATACCTATAGATACAATTATGTAATCTAGCGAATGAGGTATGCGTGTAATTTATAAATCTGATGTAGATGGATGCGTTAAACAAGGCAGGCCCAGGAGAGAGTTTTCCGACCAAATCGGAGACATCCTCAAGAAAGCTAGGTTGCCTAGTGCTCATGACCACAGAGCCTGTATGAAGAGAATTGTGGATGTGAAGGAAGCAAGGAAGCTGTGTAAGGATCGTGGTAAGTGGCGCTCCATTGTCTCTGCCTATCCCTGTGGGAAAAAGGCGTGACAATTTGATTGATTGATTGATTGTGTAATTCACAGGATTACCTAATCTATAGATTCTTGACGTTTAGTCCTGTATCCTTATAGATATACTGTTAACGCCGTTTGTATTATTTACATTTATATATTTGGCTACTAGTGCTTGTATCATAGAAAAAAGTCGTCCAAAGTACATACATCAAAGATACATTGGTACCAGCAAGTGGTTATGAACACGTGCCATCGGTATGCGTGACAACTACAATTAAATTACAATAAAATCAATCGCCTTATTAAATTAAATTAAATTAATAAATATTAGACAACTAACACGATTATATTAGCCAAAAAAGCTTATTATGTTATTTATATTTAAAACGTATTTGTTTTAATTTTGGTGAATGAATAAACTAAAACCTCAAGCTGTAAATTGCGTGAATTTTATGGCTACTTGGAAGTTTCATGGCTTCTTTTTACTACTTAATGTGTAATTTTGGTTTGGAAATGTAACTACCCCAATACATTCAAACAAATGATTCGTTTTTTGATTTCTTAATAGAATATGGGTCGTGAATAAGGTGTGGATAATTTCATTTGCAAATGAATGAACTATATACAATAATAATATGCCATATTTTTTTTATATTTTTATTGTGACACGACATCTGACTTCGTCCCGCCTGATGATAAGCAAGAGGAAGTCCAAGAGTAACGACGACTGAGAGAACCGAGTTTGTTCACGGCTGCCTCAGTCGCCGTCACTATGCCGGCCAAAGGTGCTTCTTCACGCATTGCTTGAAGGATCCAAGGATGAAGATAGCGCCATTGCATTAAGCTTTGATGCAATGGAGAAAGGTCCAAATGGTCTTAATATAAACACATTGAAAAAAGTGTGTAAAATCAAATCAAATAAAATTGTTACGCCTTTTCCCACACGGATAGGCCGAGACAAAGGAGCACCACTTGCCACAATACTGACATAACTTCACATTCACAATTCTCTTCATACAAGCTCTATAATTATAGGCGACTTAGCTTTTGTCAGGACCGTGGCAAGTGGCGCTCCATTGTCTCTGTCTATCCCTGTGGGAAAAAGGCGTGACAATTTGATTGATTAATTCATATTGTTATTTTACTTTGACATACCTGATGTCAACTTGTCAGCACGGGAGACACATATTTTACACTTATAATGAAACAGCATTTACAATAGAAATATCAAGTTTAAAATTTAATTCTATGGTAATTTGGTAAGTGATATTTGAATAAATAGACGTTTTTAATAAATGAATATGCAATGGCTCTAAATTCTCTAATATGTTCTAAAGAATTATCTACAATTTATATTTTAATGAGTACGAAGAAAAGTTCTAAGAACATAGTAGTAAAGATGCAAGAAATATATTTTTTATATCATTTAAAGACTAGTAACAATAACAGATCATGGCCAAAAGTTGTAACTAAGAAATAGTTTTTCCTTTTACCAAATTGCTTTTCTGATGTGCCAGTTCGAGATCGTTTCAACATCAAAATTCAATTTATAACTGTAAGGAAGTTCTTCCTATGAATCTTTTTTATTATTTTATTGCTTACTCAGATGGAAAAATATTCATTCTCTTTAGTTAAAATTTATTAATGCACAAGCAGGAGTGCTGTAAGGCCAATTTTCTTACATAATTTGTCGATCATAAGGTTTCCATGCATCATTGTTCTATCGATTATTATTATCATTTAATTTTAGCCGATACTCGTATTTTATTTTAATCTTATATATTTCTAACGTGATCCACTGTAGTCTGCTGGAAACGACCTGCATCCAGCGGTTTCCGTCAGTTCATCACGTGGACAAGCGCGCTACGCTGCAATTCACGTACGTGGATTATAATTAATTTTTTGGATATGGCACGTCTTCTCTATCGTTTTTAGTAGCATTTAAAAAAAAACTAAACATTCATTCAGCCATTCGACCTGCGACCAGCCATTTCTTTCCGTCGATGACTTGGAATGTCACATAGAGTTGGGTGCCGTTTAAGTCATATTCAAGCTCATCACAAAACTGTTGATTAAGTCGTTGTGGCCAGACAAGACAAAGAGGCCATCAATAACCAAAATTAAACTCTATAATAAGTCGCATAAAAGATCTAGCCCGTATTCTTCCTATCCTATACCTTAGAGCCAGGCGTTTTTCCAGTATAGTTTCGGCGACTCAGGCAGTCCTAAATTGAGTCTGCCTTTTCTATAGCCGGCACTCTTAAATTTCCTCTTGCTTATCATCAGGCAGGTCAAGGTTAGATATCGTTCCACAATAAAAATATTATAAAAAGTTTTCATTGTTTTCATCCTATCATTTTGTTTTCGAACAGAAGACAACAAAATTTTATTCTAACTATTTACTGACCTAAGTTTTTTGTTTTCAACAAAACTTTACCAGTTTTAGATTACTTATTGACCGATTAAATTGATTTAGACCTAGTGTTTTTCTTACTACGTAACTACTTTTATCCTGCCTGTTTTATTATTTAATATTTTAAGTTACTTTTTCAATTTGTAGCCGTTTTAAACCTACATCCTGACAACTCTGTCGCTTTCCTCACATTCACAAACCTCTTATTGACGATACGTGCACTTGGACTTTAAATTACAATAGACATAATAAAATCCATGATAGCGATTCAGGATACGTTTACAGTTTCCCAGTCTCGGTAAACATATTGATTCCATTTAAATATAGAATATAGGAAATCTAACACCTTTTCAAAGTGCCGAATTTCCTGTTAAATTGAATTGATTGTGGTAAATTTCACGAAAACGTGACTGGGATACAAATTATGGACTTAAGAGCTAATAAATAATATTGACAAACTCCATTAAAGCTTATTGGAGTAAACTATTAACTATACTTATACAATAAATATATTTTATTATTTTTCTTACAAAAAATATAGTAACTAAGATACAATTTCTTCTACATCTGTTATACGAGTACATAGCTTGTAAAACAGATGGCCATTGATTTTGAATAGAAACCACGCACAGGAAAACGCGAGCGTCCCTGACCGACCAACCACGACGACTTGCTGAGATTAGCAGGGAACTGCTAGATGCTTCTTCCAGCAGGCCATTGTGTAGCGGAGGCGTATGTCCAACAGTGGAAGACTAATAGCTGGGAGTGTGACAGAGAGAGAAAAAGAGAGATATTTTCTCTCCATGGTTATCCCTATTGCATATCCCCATGGTTATCCAGCTTTTTCAAACCATAGTTAATTAATATTCGAGTAGGAAATAAAATTTGCTGAAAAGAAAGAGTTGTATTCGTTGTGAAAAGTGGTGCTCCATTTTTCCACCTATTCCTGAGGGATAAGTAATGGACGTAGACAGACATTTAATAGTTATTTACTCAGCCTGCTGATCCGACTTTCAAGTATACTGATCGTAAAGTGACTTAGTCGCGTTTCGGTATTAGCTTAGTGATTGCGACTTCGACTTGCAGGTATTTAACCAGCTTAACAGCAGGGCGCTGTCAACTGTCGAGCCACAATAAATTTAATTGTTTGTTTTAATATTCCTTTAACACCCAACTTCGTTAATTATTAATTTTAAATTAATATTAAATATTAGAATTTTAATTTTGGAATTTGTTTTAATTAAATTGTATTGTTATTTATTTGATTCATTCATATTCTTATAACACCCAACTTCGTTAATTATTAATTTTAAATTAATATTAAATATTAAAATTTTAATTTTGGAATTTGTTTTAATTAAATTGTATTGTTATTTATTTGATTCATTCAAGTTGAATTTTCAAACTTTAAAGGTTGTAAACAATGAAATCTAATTTTAAAAAAACCTTTAAAGATAATGAAACCTATCAATCAATCATATCAATTTTCCCACAAGGATAGGTAGAGACAATGGAGCGCCACTTACCACGATCCTTAAACAACTTCCTTGCTTCCTGCACATCCACAATTCTCTTCATACAGGCTCTGTAGTTATAGGCACTTGGCAACCTAGCTTTCTTGAGGATGTCTCCGAATGAAATGAAACCTATTATTCTTTTATTAGCTAATAAATGAACAAATTTATGTCTACGGAATAAGTTAACAAAAATTTTCGTAATATGTTACAGAGTATTTCAGTGATCATTAATTATATTGGATGCCGAACATTCCTGTCCGTAAACAACATACCCAATTTATCATTGACAGTATTTGATCTATCTTTAAACATATTCGCGTGTATTTTAGTAACAAAAAAAAAACAGTACCATTGCTGCCGATTATAATGCTACTACATAGTTTTTTTCGAATATCAAAGTCTTGTAGCGCAATGTATTTAGAACGATGCTAAATGATTCATTTAAAAGTTTTATTAGTAATTTTAACTCATTAGTGAACTTACAACTGTGCAGACCGTGAAGTAGCGTTTGGGGATCAGCGTAAAAGTTGGCATTTCCAACTAGGCCGGCATAGTGGATGTGACTGTTAATCGCAGTTGTTTAAGTGTAGTAGCATTTGCCTCCATTCATAGACCGCACTTCAGCTTAACACCAGACTAGGTAGGTAAAAAAAAAATCGAGCTCAAGCTCATTGAAACTCATTGTCCGAATGACTAAAAGTTGTTACACTAACAGCGACTGCGTAACTTTTTAACAAATGGAAATGAATTTTATTGTCAAAACCATTAAAGTTGTGCGGCCAGTCCCTGGTTGTTACTAGGCACTCTTCCAATTTCCTTAGCCATAGGAAATACAATAGTAATCGTGATCAAGCTGGAAACTTAGAAACCAACATCCGATAGGCATTTAATCTTTTAGTAATCAAATATTAAATTATTGTATCTAAAGTTTGTTGTGTAGGTTGTTGTAAGAGTTATTTTTAGATAGATTAGGTATTGCTAATAATTAAAGCATGTATTTCAATTAGTGTCAAGTTAAAAGTAAGGGGAAGCTGCCGCATCCTATCGACCGAGCGGCAGCCAAACTCGTTTAGTTTGCCTGACGATGTTTGGAGTAGAATGCCTTGCCAGCCCAACTGTACTACCTATCCTATAACATTAAATCCTTCAAGCGAGGCGTGATAGAGCACCCCCTTTAACGCATCCATCCACATCAGATTTATAAATTTCTTTCGTCAATCTACTTTCACTTATCCTTTCTATGTGTATAAGACTTGTATAAAGAGAATTGTGAATGTAAGGTACGCGAGGGAGTTGAGTCAAGATCGTGGTAGGTGGTACTCCATTGTGACTGCCTATCCCTGTGGAAAAGGCGTGACAATTTTATTGATTGGTTGATTTTTTTCACGAATTTTAGGTCTAACCCGGATCATGTTGTAATCGAGATGACTACACAAAATGGTAATACGTCAATAAAATTTAATATAAGACAATTCAAATATATGAATAAAAGAAAGGGGGATGATATCACATTTTCATGGATGATTTGATATTTTATATACCTTTCATAACAATCCGTAAGTGGAAACCTCTTATATAGGCGAATGTATGGTAGGATATTTTATTATTTGCCGACAGTACTGAGGGCGTGAAACAATAAATTATTACATTTTTCTTTTTGTGATTTATATTATACTAGCTGTGCCCGCGGTTTCACCCGCGTATAATTAGGTTTATAACACAGTCATAAAAAAGGAGGAGGTTCTAAATTTGACTGTGTATCCTTTTTTTTGTATTTATAACTTGATTGCTCATATAAAAATGACGGACGGAAATAATAATTCCAAGCAGCTGAAACTAATATAGTCAATTGGAAACTAGTAAAAAATATATTTTTAAAATTAAAAGTATCCTTTAATTAAAAGTATGTTACTTCTAGTACCTCCAAAAATATGTGTACAAAGTTTCATGATGATCGGTTAAGTAGTTGTTGCGTGAAAATGTAACAAACAAACTCACATTCACTTTTATAATAATAGTAGGATTTATTTTTTTAGTTACTCATCGACCGGTTGTTTCACCATATAACATGGCGATAGAATTAGAACGCACCCTTTTACGTAGATCATAAAATTATTTCTTTCCACCCAATAGCCGAAGGCGTCAAATTTAATATACTTTTTTTTTATCTATATTAACTTTCATCGAATGATCTAGAAACACCGATTTATGTTACTTCTGAGACCGTACTTAAAAATTCCAGGTTTCCCGTTCTACTTCGTAACAATCGTAACTTCTTCTCAAGTTACGAAGGGTCTGGTAAATAGGTTCTAAACATCCTTTAATTTGTAATATATACGTTATGCGTACTATTGATTTTCGTTAGTGGTTCGTTCACCACCTGGTTCCTCTTATTACTTTTTGTTAACCTAATTTCAAGGGGTAAAGTAGTTCAGACGAATTTGGACTCTTAAAGCAATATATTTACATAAGTAATTTTATTACACAATGGTCGCTTTGGGGTATTGTGAAGGATACTGCAGGAAGAAAATCAAATTTACAATTTACAAAAAAATGTATTTAGTGAAATTGGAGTCGGCGGTTTTTCGTCTTCAAATTTCATTATTTAAAAATAGAATCTCCAGAGAATTTCTTTGTCACATTGTTTGTTAGGTATACATTTTTAAGAAAGGAAAATACTTCCTAAAGAAGTATATACCTATTGTATATACCTAACTAACCACACTCCGAATTAACATAGACGGGGTGCTATGTCTAGCCACAAAAAAGTTAGGTTTCGAAAACTATTCAAAACTATTTTCGTTTATAAGCTCTCTCAAAATCCGTCTCAGATTGGTCTAAAATTAAAAAATACGAGTATAAATAATACCCACTGTTCGTTAAAAGTAAATATTAGTATATAAACCACAACTAATATAAACACTTACTCATCTTTTCGTTCGTTAATGGTATATTCTTTACTATAATTCTGTCTAGGTTTTATAACTGAGAACGCAATAAACTGTTATTGATTGCCAATGATGCGAGATTTCCTCAGCATTGAAACGACCTATTTTTGTCGGCATTGAGGTGGGCGGCCATAAATTCGGCGCATTCTAGACATCTGCTGTTGTTTGCACATAAGCTTACAATGTTATGATACGAGTACAATCAATAATCTCGTAAATTAATAATTGCGTAACTATAACAATATAGCAGACCACATCGCAAGAAAAACCGAAAACCGATGGGGAAGAAAGGTTCTAGAGTTCTAGAGACCACGAACCGGAAGACGCAGCGTAGGTAGGTCTCCCACTAGGTGGACTAACGACATAGTTAAAGTAGCGAATAATGGCATCTTGTCGTTCGGAATGGCGTTCTAAGGGGAGGCCTATGTTCAGCAGTGGACGCCTTCTGGCTAAAGATGATGATGAACAATATTGGTATCACAGATTTTATTTAGATTTTGGGTTAAAATTAATGAATTAAACAAATTTTATGCCGCTTACTATCGAGTATTTATTGCGACGTTTCGAGAGGTCTCCGTGACTACAATGGCTGCAAAGTTCTCGAAACGTCGAAATCTAACCAAAAATAAACGCGATAGTAATACGCATAAAAGTTTTTAAATTCATTAAAATTGGTATCATTTTTAAACAATTAAAAGTAGCAGTCATGTTTTCCTGCTTAGTAAAACCGGTAACTTATAAACTAACCACAAAAATCACAAATCTTTTTAAAACAGCTAACAAAGTAGAAGGCTAACAATTTGTTTAATTGATTGATATTCTTAAAAATATTCATTTAAACTTTATTGCGTAAATAAACCTTATTCTGTGAATAAAAGTGACCGTTATGACGGTTGAAGAACTGCTACTACAGTTTGAACCGTTAACTTTCAAATTGTTCCTGAAGTTCCTGAAACGGTATATACACTTGAAAGGTGTTATTAAAGGCCGAGTTGACAGACGGACAGAAGACAAACGACTACCAATTGTCTGTATACAAACCTTTAATTTATAAACAAAATTTTTAGCAATTCAACAAATCGATCCTCTTCTTTAAGAAGTGAAGAAAGGATTTAATGCATAAAATATATTTTAATTAAATGCCTACATGGCTAAAGTTTAAAGTGGAAATTAATGCTATGTTTGAAGGGCCTTAGAATATTGGATAGAATTTAATTAGTATTCAGAAACGCCAAGTCATTCATCATTCATTAGCCAGAGGCAAGAACTAACAATATTATATAGATGTAGATATGTGTAATGAGATTCGATAGGTTATAAATTTAATAACCTAAAATATACATACCCAAAAGATGTATTGGTAATTAAGCTACGTGCCTGCCTAGTTTTATTAAGTAGTTATAATAAATGTTCTTAATAAGGACTTACCATAATAGAATAGAATAAAATAGAATAGAATAGAATAGAATAGAATAGAATAGAATAGAATAGAATAGAATAGAATAGAATAGAATAGAATAGAATAGAATAGAATAGAATAGAATAGAATAGAATAGAATAGAATAGAATAGAATAGAATAGAATAGAATAGAATAGAATAGAATAGAATAGAATAGAATAGAATAGAATAGAATAGAATAGAATAGAATAGAATAGAATAGAATAGAATAGAATAGAATAGAATAGAATAGAATAGAATAGAATAGAATAGAATAGAATAGAATAATGAAACAATTAAGCGAAGCAATCATAAAACACTAAAATCAAAAGATTCACAAAAAAGACTAAAATTACAATAAGTTATTTAAGAGTAGTACAATGGTTTACGAGTACAAGTGTTGGTATTACCGCGGATAGCGTTCCGGGATCTTGTAAGTTGCCGGTTCCAACTAGGCCGGTATAGTGGGTGCGACTGATACTTGCAGATATTTAACTATATTACTTAACGTTAGGCGGGATGTCGTCATACAAGTATGTTGAGCTACAAGAAAATTAAAAAGTACATACAAATGTCGGTTAGTAAAAAAAGTTACGTATGATACGTAGACAGATTTTTTACTCCTACCGTGCGTAGGTTGCTACGCATATCTTAAGAACATACTTTTTAAAAGCAATGTTAAGTCAGAAAACGGATCAAGATTATGAATGTTAAAGTCAAAAAGTATATGAAATTATAAAGTTGTGAGATAAAGATACCCATGTGATTTATATTTAGGACGTCATGTTAACGCGATTGGCCTGCTGTTAAGCTAGAGTGCGGTCCGTGATTAGAGGAGATTGCTGCCAAGGATAAAGAGTAGTAATCCCGTCACTCTACTAGAGGCAAGACGTGTTTTTCTCAATGGACTGACATATGACCTACATACTATCTAAGTGTATTTTTAATATACATTTGCGACGACAATCGCGCCCATGTGTGGTGATAGATACAATAATGCAATAAGTCACCTAACAACCGCAGCTGTTCCAGTTGAATATTATTAAATTTATTCAATCAAATAATCACTCAATTACCCCAGCCAGGAATTAGATTGTAATATGTTATAAATTAAATAAAATATTCCTTTTATTTTCTTAAATTTTGCGCGAACATTGATTATTGAATTAAACAAACTTTATGCGGCTTACTATCGCGTCGGAAACGTCGGAATAATAAAAAAATGTAAAATCAAAACCAAAATAAACGCGATAGTAAGCCGCATAAAATTTGTTTAATCCAAAAATATTCATTTGTCCAATAAGTTATATCAGCCATATTTATCAAATACAACGTGATAATATTATATAGTTTATTGATAATTTTTATTATATTATTAAATAATATATTAATATGACAAGAAATTAATATATTTGTGCAATTTATAAATGAAATAACTATATTAACAAAATTTGCAAAAACTGTACCTAAGTAACTGTACCCAAAGTCTATTTGTTTAATTTTAAACTCTAACTAAAAAGCCATTTTAAATAATCTGCAGGAGAGTGTGCGTAGATGTCACTACACAACACAAAATTATGTCTTAAATAATGATTTAAATAACGAGATTATAATAAATTATATTATATTTTTAGCTATTCCAAACTGTGTCTTATAGTTATAATGTCTTGTAAAATGAGTAGTTTTTATGTTGAACCAAATGATTTATTTTGTGTTTGATTTAAATGTAGATTTACGAGTGTAAATATCGTTAGGGATTTTTGTCAGTTAGAAAGGAGATAGAAATTGATGGGAAATATTTAGGGTCAGGCCGCAAAAATGTGTTTAAACACAGCATTTGGTTAACCCATGTCACCTTCGTCCGAAATCCACTTGTTTTGCGACATCCATTAAATAAAATGCAATTTTAATTTTAAAAAGTCTTTATATCCGTGGTCAATTTATTAATCCCACATCTAGGTTTGGTTGGAGGTCAATGTCAGTGTAGTTAAGAAGATTTCTACGAGATAGGATGTTTGAAAAATATAGACCATCCTGATTTCGATAAAGTTATGCAGTCAACGATACAATTATTCACAATACGACTTGTTCACAAGCCAATTTAGAATTATTGGTGTTTATGTTCATAATGCGGTGCGTGTTTCTACATTAATGTATGGAAGTGAATGTTGGGTATGGCAAAAGAAGCATGAAAGTAGAATTAACGCTGTAGAAAAGTGGTCATTAAGGAGTGTATGTAGAGTGACGATAGCGGATAGAATAAAAAATAGCACAGTGCGCGATAGATGTGGTTTGGAAAAAGATGTAGTGACAAGAATTGACAAGGAATGCTTCGATGGTTTGGGCACATGGAAAGGATGAGTGAAAGTAGATTGACAAGAAGAATTTATAAATCTCATGTGGATGGATGCGTTAAACAAGGCAGGCCCAGGAGAATGTTTTCCGACCAAATCGGAGACATTCTCAAGAAAGATAGGTTGCCTAGTGCCCATAACTATAGAGCTTGTATGAAGAGAATTGTGAATGTGAAGAAAGCAAGGTAGTTTTGTCAGGATCGTGGCAAGTGGCGCTCCATTGTCTCTGCCTATACTATAGAAAAAGGCGTGACAATTTGATGATTTTTATTAACTTTTTAACAAGTTAATAAGAGCCTTAATGCGTTCTATGCTTTAGTGTGCGCTAGCCCTTATAAGTCTGACTTTGATACATACTTCAACATCCAATAGATAGGTATTTGAACATGTCAAGGTTGTGTGTACTCAACTGAAATTTGTATCTTCCACATAAATTAAATTACATTATACACTTTAATGTATTTTACATGTGTGTAAAATACATTACACACATTTATATACATTATAACAAAAATATCTATTACTATAAATGATGCATAAATGGAGATTAACGAAAGAAATTAATGAATCTGAGAGAAGTGGAAAGATAAAACAAGGAGGACGCAGAAAATTGTTTTTGAACAAATAAGAGACTTTTATGAAAAATAATTTAAAAAAAGAGATTGATATTTGCTTCGGGTCTGGTTATAAAAGATTGGCAGGCAGTGATACCCAGTGTGCCGACCCGGGGTAGCACCACAACTTACAAGTATACAGACCGTGAAGTGATTTGGTCACGTTTCGGAATCAGCTTGTAAGTTGCCGGTTCCAACTAGGCCGGCATAGTAGATGTGACTGTTACTCACAGTTATTGAATTGTAATAGCAGTGACATCCATTCATGGACCACACTCCAGCCTAACATCAAGTAGGGTGCTGTCATATGTCGAGTCACAATAAAAAAGCCCTTAACTATAAAGTCTATATGATAAGAATTGGATGTAAAGCAAGCTAGATAGTTAGGTCAGCATCGTGGAAAGAGGCGTTTCTATAGAAATTAGGGCATGAAATTAATGATGATGATTATTGTAATTACGTTGACATATATATGTATATTTATATATTATATTGTGGTGATAATTAATGTGGTAATTAATCTAAAAGCGTGCGGATTCCCTTTAATGTTACTAATGGTACTTGTATATTTGAATTTGAAATCTGTTTAACGTAGTTTGCGCTTAAGAGCTGTCTTGAAATAATGATTCAAATAATCTTTATCATTAGTTAATTATTAAACCATTATCACATCACAGTGAATTATAAATATTTGGAATTATGATAAAAATGCCTGTTTCGAACGATATGTCTCCTCTTTAGTAATATATAGTAGTAATTTACTATATAGTAAATATATAGTAAAATATATAGTAATACAAACCAAAAAAATATTAAACAAATTTTATGCGGCTTACTATCGCGTTTATTTTGGTTTTGATTTTACAATTTTTCGTAACGTCGGAATAATAAAAAATTGTAAAATCAAAACCAAAATAAACGCGATAGTAAGCCGCATAAAATTTGTTTAATTCATTTTTCAATATTCGCGCTAAATCTAAGAAAATACCAAAAAAATATTTATTATAAATAAATATCTAGCTAACTTAATAAGTATATAACTATAATAAATAAGTATAAAAAGCAAAAAACTAAATATATAAAAAACGTTTAAATTCATTTAATAGGAATAAGTTTATTACTCGTAGCTTATATAAGCAAAATTTTTATTAGCTAGTGTCATTTAAATTAAAACATAGGGCTTATATTATTATTTTTAAACAAATTTTATGCGGCTTACTATCGCATTTATTTTGGTTTTGTTTTTTTTGTTTTGCCATCGAGTCTCTCCGTGAACACGATTGCTGCAAAGCTCTCAAAATGTCGGAATAATAAAAAAAATTAAAATCAAAACCAAAATAAACGCGATAGTAAGCCGCATAAAATCAGTTTAATTCATTAATCAATGTTCGCGCAAAATCTAAGAAAATAAGGCTTATTCTTAAAAGAATGGTACAGTACTCTGCTTTTTTAAAGTATGTGATGAAATAACTCGGTTAACTTTTAATTAACTAACTTTTTTTGGAGTTGAAACAAAAATAACACCCCAGAGAAGTCATATGACATAACTTTTTAATAAATAAGCGTATGTGACATTTATAACCACATGGTCAGTTCCAAGAAAAAACATATATTCCTGAGGTTTTATTATTATAAACCTGAATCAAATCAATTTTATGCGGCTTACTATCGCGTTCACTTTGGTTTTGCTTTTACACATTTATTATTCCGACGTTTCGAGAGATTTGTAGCCATCGTAGTCAATAAAAAATTGTGAAAAAATTGTAAAATCAAAACCAAAAAACGCGATAGTAAGCCGCATAAAATTTGTTTAATTAATTTTTCAATATTCGCGCAAAATCTAAGAAAATACTATTATTAATACCTTTCTAACTGGTAACCTTAGATCCTTCGAGCAAAGCGTGACAAATAACATTAAGGCCGGCGGCTGGGACAATAGAATTATTTTTTTAGCCTTTGGCAATCTTGGACTTCCTCTTGCTTACCAGCAGGCAAGTCGAGATCAAATTTCGTGTCTAAATAAAAGAAGATGACGATCATCATTAATTGTCAATTTAATTCCCACGGGGATATGTAGAGACGAAACAAACGAACCTAAAAGTAACCGTGGTTTAATGGTAGTGCAATAGTCAAACAAACCGAGAGCCACCGGTTCAAAATTACTTGCCGGTACCAATGTAACTTTAATCACCTTTTCCTTGGCTTGTTCTATATCGTCTTATTTCTATAATAAAAGAACCCTAAGTACGTTAGTATATAAAAAAACTTGTCCTATATCGTCCTGTTTCTATGATACAATCGCCTTTAGTAGATTGGTATAGAAATGTAAAAATACTGGAGTAATTAAACCCGCCTATTAAACCTCTGAGAAAGTCGACGAAATTTCAAGGTCTTTAAGAAGATTTGTATCTTACAGTACATTAATTTACATAGGAATTTTGTTTTGGCCTTGATAGTATGTGTTGTTCGTGTGCAATGCTTTCACGGTAGTCATCTTTGATGGGTTGTGGTTACGTTTTACGATTTTGTTTTTTATACACACATCATATACACTATTCTCTTTGGCTTTGCTTTACTACGCATTTCTAAGGAAATATGTATTTTGTAAAGTACATTTTTAGTGTGTCGTACTGGGAAAAATACTGCTTTCTTAGCCCACCAAGGAGATTATTTGATCCTGGGACTTGTTAATAGTGAGGGCAAAAGAAATCTTCCCGGGATGCCTTTCAAATAGTATGGGTAAATCCATCAGAATCATAGGCATCCGCAGTATATTCTTTCGCAACTCTTTATTAAGAAGCCTTGTGCCACTAGACTTTAGAAAATTGATGACCAGTGCCTACTTGGTTTTCTATAATGTTCGAACGTTGTATTATTGTTTATTTATTTATTTGAAATTAAAAATCACTCTTCTTGTGTTTTATTATTCATTAAAACAATTTCTTTGTATTTTTATTTTATTGTGGCTCGTCTGATGTTAAACTAAGCCCCCTAATGAATACTATTTATTAACTTAAATATCTACAAAAAAGCTAAAGCGTGCAAATACAGGGGTCTAGGTTCCGAGTATGATTTTGTCCCATTCGGTGTCTAGACCCTTAGTCCGTGGGGTCCTAGTGCTATAAGGCTTTTTAAGGAAATAGCAAAAAGGTTAGTCGACATCACAGGAGACCGAAGAGTTGGAAGCTACCTCGGACAAAGAATTAGTCCAGCTATTCAAAGGGGGAACGCTGCTAGTATCTTCAGAACTTTGCCTAAAGGGACTCCTTTTAATAATGTATTTTTTTTAATAAATATATTGGTATATATATATATATATTAGTTTTTTACAATTAGCAAATATTGTATTATGTTCTTTTAAATAAATTTTTATTATAATACTTCCCTAAACGCGACTGAGTCACTTTACAGTTTGTTCTTAGGTTATTTATTGTTTACATATCGTAATAAGTATTATATATGCCTATTTATTTATTTCTGAATCATGAAAGATTTTAAGATATTTTGATAATGTATATTCATAAAAAAGTTTATAATATATAAACAGCAATCCGTGCTTACTACGTAAATCGTTATGCGTGGGTTTGCAGTACCTCAAAGAGATATATTTTACACTTAAAGTTTAACACACACAACTTTGCCTTTTCACCTCATGTTAATGGAAAAACTTTAGATAGTCATAAACGTTTCTAATAATGTTTAACTTATTCCGTACTCGTACTAAAGAGGGTGGAGTTTTTTATTATTATTATTTAGCTTAAGGAAAAAGGAAAATGTATCTCACAATTAGTGACAGTAGCCCTAAATTCTCATAGCGATAGGCAGAAACAACGGAGCGCTCCTTTCCAAGATTCTGAAACAACTTTATATCATTAAAACGAATGAAATACCAAGGTAAAGATTTAAAGTAATTGGATTTTTACCTAAAGTGACGAAGTAAGACTAATTTGTATTACGTAGAAAAACAAACCGTCAATTCTTATTTACGATAATTTCCACGAAACTCACAAGTTTTAAGTTATTAATTTATGGAATAATAATATATATATATATATACTTATAATTAAAAAGAGCTGTGTTGCCTATAAAGCTTGTATAAGCATATTGAGGATGTGAGGGAAGCGATGGGGTTGTGTCAGGTGGCCTATCTCTGCCTATCTCCGTAGGAATAGGGGTTGATAATTTGATTGATTAAATATTTATAAACTGTGTCTGTGACCGAACTTCTTGCATTCTCGTGATCCAGTATTGCTTACTCCAAGTCTTCAATTAAATGACGATCCAACTAAAGCCTTATAGTGAGAAACAATTTTAGGACTTCGGTTTGACAGCTCGACGACTTTGCATTGATTCCGTGCTTATAATTGTGATATCTGGAATGTGCAAATAAATAAATTGATAAATAAAGAAATTGGCATTGGATTGTATCCTTAAGAACCCCGCGGAATTTCCAAAAGTATGGATTCATATTGCGAAGTACTACAATGTGGGAAAGAGAGAGATATATATTAAATTAAATTTAGTTCTAAAATTGATTTATGGCGAAAAGAAAAATAAGAGAAAAAATGATACACACAACCTAATAACCGTGTTGTTTTATTATTACATTTTATTCCATACCGATTTTTATTAGATTTTCTCTGTTTCTTGCGTGCGTGTTTTTATTTGTGTGTAAAAATAAAATATTAACCCATGTTTCGTGGTACAACTCTTTTGAAACCTGCCTGTTAATAAATTTATAATTACAAATGTTAATTGCTTTTCTGAAATTCATATGTCATAAGTATTCCCATGTTCCTTTAACTTCACGTTCTAAAAATATATTCTTTTTATCTCTACAAATATATATACAAATAATAGTATTAATAATTTTTATTATTATATTTATGTACTAACCTACTAAGATACCTACTTGTATCATAGAAACTGGGTGACCGAAGTACTTATATCAAAAATACATTGGTACCGGCGATGCTTTTGAGTTATGTCAGGATCGTGATATTTTATGTGTATTTAAAGAAACATTTAAATTAAATTAAAGTAATAAATAATAAAATTATTACAATGTACCATCAGCATCAGATATATCTGAGCACGCAAAGTGATCAAAAGTATCTATACATTCAGACTGATCATAAATATCTACACACATTAGTTGTCATAATAATGTGAGCATTCAACGCGTCAAAAATATCTATACAATCAGTTAGTCAAAAATATCTACACACTCACTTGTCAAAAATATGTCAACAGACAATTCAGTAAATTTGTTTTAAAATATTACATATTTTATGAGTGTGTAGATATTTTTGACTATTTGCGTGTGTAGATATTTTTGACGCATTGAATGCTCACATTAATATGACACCTAATGGTGTGTAGATACTTATGATCACCCTGAATGTATAGATACTTTTGATCACTTTGCGTGCTCAGATATATCTGATGCTGACTGTACTAATACGTACTTAAAATAAAACAACAGAATAAATAATTATATTTTATTAGATTGTGAGCGTTGGGAATAAAGAAACCATAGCAACTTTAACAAAACTTAATTTTCAGTAGAAAACCTAAGTAAGAGAAATCTCAACAAGCACTTGTTACGGTTGACAAAGAAATGGTTTTAAAAGAACAAAGAAAATGGTTTTTCCTAACAATTTACTTTAAGAAGAAGTTATTTTATATAAAATATTTTCTAAATAAAAAGAGACAAAGCTCCTTTTTTAATTTTTTTTATTGTGACTCGACATATGACAGCACCCCGCTTGATGTTAAGCCGAAGTGTGGTCCATGAATAGCAGAGGTATTCCTCTGCTACTACAATTTAATAACTGTGAATAGCAATCACATCCACTATGCCGGCCTAGATGGAACCGGCAACTTACAAGCTGAATCCGAAACGTGACCAAATCACTTCACGGTCTGTATACCTGTAAGTGGTGGTACTACCCCGGATCGGCAGACTGGGTACCACTGCCTACCACTCTTTGATAACCAGACCCGAAGCAAATATCCATCTCTTTTTTTTATTATTAACAAATATTTGCAATATTTAAGATTATTAAATATTGCAAATAAAAGCTATGAAACAAATATTTGCTCCGACCGGGGATCGAACCCGGGACTTTACGCGCAACAAACCAATCGCTAAACCGCTAAACCGCGCCTGTCGTCATTTATTTATCAAACATCACTCTTCAGGCTTATATTATATTATTATGAAGAGAATGCGAAGAATGCGGATGTAAAAGGCGATAGACACTTGTGTTAGGATCTTAGCGTCCTTTATCGCTTTTAACATAGAGAATGTTACGAGAAGCTCTTTAGTTTAGCCTTGTTCCTACCTCATCTTTTCATACCTATAAAACAGGTCAAAGGAAGCATCCGCATTTTGTCGACCGAATCGGCAGTCGAACTAAAAGGTGCGTCGTTTCTTTGTAGAACAATCGACAAATGGAATGCCCATGTGTTCTCCCCACCTTTAATATTTCAAGAGAAGAATAAAAAACCTCTGGCCGGCATAATGACAGCGACTAGGAAAACCGTAAACCTCGACTTACCTGATGGTAAGCAAGGGAAGGTCTAAGAGCGCTTATGACTCAAAACACCGTTTCAGTTTACGGTTTTTTCAGTCGCCGCCACTGTGCCAGCCAAAAAGCATTGTTATTTTCAGTGGTGGCGCTCTCGGATCACATAATATTGAAAACAAAAATAAATTACATTAAAATAGATAAATTTTTCACGATTCATTTTACTACGTACAGAGTACGCCAGGTTTTAATTAATTATTTAATTATTAGCCTGAAACACATTTTAAGGAATTGATTGCTGAAAGAAATTTACTTAGGATGAAACGAGTTGGAAAGTAAACCTTTTCTTATTTAATATAAAATAACGTTTACATTTATAAGTAGGGTTACCACAAGGTAATTCAGGATAATGGACAGATGACAGTGGTTAGAGTGGCCATAATAATAGAATCTAAGTATACTCGTTTCGGTCTTATTTATCCTCGGTTTTAAAATGCGAGTTTAGCTGGCTATTTTAAAATTTACCACCAGACCTCAACTTGCCTGCCAACTTGTTAAGCAAGGTTGTTAAGATCTATACACGCCCATGATTAAAGAAAACGTTTCACATTACGGTTGCCTCGGTCGATCGCGAACTAAGTCACTTTACGGTCTGTATACATGTATGGGAAGGTGGGGTAAGACGGGGACCTTAAGGAAATATGCGAAATAAAAGATGCCGTTTTGATTGCACAAATTGGAAACTTATATTACAAAATAATCAGTCTTTCTTCTTTTAAATTATAATTAAACAAAACATAAATAAACCATTCTTCTGGTAGAAATAACAAAAACAAAAAAAAAGTACCTAATCCCCATCATGCCCCACCCATAGGGAAAGATGGGGTACCCCCCTGGGTAAGATGGGGTATGGGCAATTAGTCATCGTCACTTTCACAAACTGGGCAGATATGGGCAGCTTCGTCATCGTTATCTTCAACGCCAGCACACCCACAATGTGCCCATTTACCACAAATTTGACAAGTTATCCACCCTTCACGTGATTCCGTATATAAACAATACAAACACTCTATGTCTTCGGTATCGCTATATAAATCTTTGATTTTCTTTTTAGCCTTTTTCCGTGCTTTTTTGTTTGTTACCATTTTTTTTTTAACCTGAGATGTCTCCTTTATCTTTTTATCATCTTGAATATTTTTGCTCTTCTGTCTTTCTTCTAACTCTAATTTATATGGAGACGCGGTAATTATAGCTGTCTTTCCGCGTCTACGTACCTGTCTTTTCCTATAACTTGTATTTTGTGGGTAAGGTAATAACTGTTTTGGACTAATTAGATGAAATGATGTTTGATCTTCTGAATTATTTACCAATGTTTATTGTGTACGAGGGGGCTGTGATGCAGATGCTGCTGAAGTACTTGGTTGTGGTTGCAGAAGCTCTAAAGTTTGGGATACTAGTGATAAAGTTGTGTTCGCTGCTGGAGTTTGAGTTGTCGGTGAAGAACATGTAATCGATGTTAAAGTCTGAGCTAGTTCGGGAGTTAGTTCTAAATTTGTAGAGAGCTGCGAAGATTGTAATATTGCTAAAGGGTTGGCATTCACAAGTGAGGTAGCTGATTGTAACATCTCATTCAAATGTGATGTTTGGCAAATTTGCGAAGTCGACGGAGTGGGTTCTAAGTTTGCACTAGTCTTTAATGTCGTAGGTGCTGCTGATGATGGTAGAGGATTTGCACTGACAGACTGTTCTCCATTAGGATTCAAAACAATGTCAGTAGCCTCTGCAGCTGCAAAATCAGCGTCCGTAAAAATTTCAGCATTGTAAGGACTCTAACACATCTCTAATTGCTTGTCTCATGCTTTCTTCCTCCCAACATCCTCTCTTTGTCTTTCTTTTATAGTCGCGAACCATGATCTAGAAGAATATTATTAATAAAAAACTGAACTCTGTAAAATATAAGTAGTGGGCAAGATGGGGTACTGCACCGAGCTTCATACCCCATCATGCCCCAAACAGACTTCTTAAGAAACAATAAAAAGTTAAGGTTATAAAACGATCCCATCAAAACTAAATTGTAGTGTATTCAACACTATAATAGATGAGTATTTAGAAAATAAATACGTGTATGACCTAAATGTAACACGTTTTGAATAGTCACGCTGTTTATGTGCCTTAAAAATTAGATAGAACACGTAAAAAAGTTAATAATTACTCACAAAATTGCAAAACGTCCTCCAACCGCTATAACACTTGTAGGACTAATAAGTTTCCCAAGTAATATACTAGATGGAACTAATAGCCTCACGGTAGCTAGTTTGAATCATTAAAATCTATTAGGTCCCCGTCTTGCCTCACTACCCCGTCTTGCCCCACCTTCCCCTATGTGGTGTTACTACCCCGGATCGGCGGACTGAGCATGGTGCTCAGTCCGCCGATCTGTCCTCCTACCACTCTTCAATCTTCAAGAACCACAATAAGCCTTTCAAAAAGATGGTAGCATAGGCAAACGATCATCTGCCCAGTCAGTATGAAGTGACTATGAGTCGCGATGCAGTCATCATCATCAGCTGCCAGAAGGCGCCACTGCTGAACATAGGCCTCCCCCTTAGAACGCCATTCCAAACGACAAGATGCCAGTTGCATCCACCGGTTACCCGTTACTTTCACTATGTCGTCCGTCCACCTAGTGGAAGGCCTACCTATGCTGCGTCTTCCGGTTCGTGGTCTCCACTCTAGAAACTTTCTTCCCCATCGGTTGTCGATTCTTCGAGCGATGTCCTAACATTTCAGTATCAGCTGAGAATTTGCCGGTTCCAAATAGGCCATTTATATAACTGCACTTCAGTATTAAATCAGGCGGGTGCGTCATATAAAAAATAACTTTATATAAAACACGTTTACAAAATGACTTATGTTAAATACTTGTCGGACATTTTTAGCGGAAGAATTTTAAAATCAAAACACCCTCGCCTCGTAAACAAAACGGATTATGCTAACCCATGCACGACAGGTTTAGCACGCATGTTAGAACATTAATAAACAATTCTTGAGTATGAAATCCTTAAATTTTACGTGCTACAAATTGCCTAACATAATCCGATTAAAAAGACAGCTTTTAGGATTAAGTGTTTATTTTATTCTAAAACTTTATGCAATTGTTAGGATCTATTGTTTAAATGTCACGCCTTTTTTCCCACAGAGATAGATGGAGATAATGGAGCGCCACTTGCCACGATCCTAACACAACTCACTCGCTTCTGTCCCATTCACAATTCTCTTCATACAAGCTCTACAGTTATGGGCACTAGGCACCTTTCTTGAGAATGTCTCAGACTTGGTTGGAATACTGGGTCTGCCTCGTTAAACGCATCCATCCACATCAGATTTATAAATTCTTTCGTCAATCTACTTTCATTCACCCTTTTCATGTGCCTATTCAGCATTCGTTTCTCAATCCTTGTCACTACATCTTCTTTCGAATCACATCTATCGCGCACTTCCTCATTCCATCCGTTATCGTCACTCCACTTAACTCCTTGTTCATTTTTAGTAAGTTTCAAATAGACGTTGAATACCTCGAAAGTCTATATTATAAACGCCCACAATAAGTAAAACTTTTAGTAACATTTAATCGTAATAAATTAATTACACTTACGAGTAAGTGTTAAAACCACGAGCTCGAATGAACCACAGTAAATAACAAACTATGCTTTCACGCATAAAACGAAATATACTAAGTGAAATTGTTTCCTAACATTTTAGTTCATGCTCGATAAGTTTAACCTTCATTCATAATTATTTCTATTTATAATATATCTATTAATATAACGCTCAAAGATATATTAGCTAAGAAACATACGCGAGTGAACTGACGCTCGATAGAAAGACGTATCAGAAACTTGCTAACCTATGTCCGTTAAGAAGTAATAAACAAAGAATCAATCAATCAAATTTTTCTCTTTTTTTTCTCACAGGGTTAGGAAGAATCGGCAGTCGAACTAAAAAGTTCGGTGCGTCTTTTCTTTATAAAACAATTGACAAGTGGAATGCTTTGCCAGCCCATGTGTTCGCTCCATCCTATGACCTTGGATCCTTCAAGCGATGCATGAAGAAGCACCTTAGGCCGGCATAATGATGGCGACTGAGATAGCCGGGAACTAACTCGGTTTTTTCAGTCGTCGTCACTCTTGGACCTCCTCTTGCTTATCATCAGGCGAGTCAAGTCAGATGTCGTGTCACAAAAAAAAGAGACAATGAATATCCATTTGCAACGATCCTGACACAACTCCCTCGCTTTCCTCACATCACATCAATGAAGAAGATTAATAAAAAATAATCATACCATCATCATCATCACAATAGCATAAGTTATCCAATGTCAGATAATTATTTTATAGCCCTTCCCCAGCGTACTCCTATTTCACAGTGGCCTGCATTTACCTGTAGCAAGTCATCAGTCTATCTTGTAGGTAAAGATTGAACGTCCTACACTGCGTTTTGCTGTACATGAATGATCTGTTTTAATTCTTCTTGATATAAATAGCATCGATTCCAAATCGGAGTCAAAGAAAGCTGGGTTGCTTAGCGCCCATTACCGTAGAGTTTGTATGAAGAGAATTATGGATGTGAGGGAAGCAAGGGAGTTGTGTAAGGATCGTGGCAACTCTATTGAAAAGCTTTATATATGTGTGCGATATGTTTTTTATCTTAAAAAAACACGATAAAATTGTCTTTCAAATTATCCTGTATGAATTTATTTTGTGTAAATCCATTTATATTGTAATTTCTAATTAAAAAGGACAATATTATAGTTTATTTTTTCTACCAATCAATAAAATTGAAAAGCTCTAATTCCCATAGAGATAGGCAGACGCATTGGAACGTTACTTTATATTTCATATTATTAATCAGTCAGATTGTCACGCCTCTTTCCCACGGGGATAGGCAGAGACAATTAAATGTGCTAAAAGAAAACATATTTTAAAATAACTTCTAGTGAATATAAAATATTAACCAAATAACTTTATATTATGCCATAATTTATCTCTAACTTGCAGAATGTTTCTCCCGAGAAAATTTCCTTTTCTTATATTCTTATGTCATAAATAAAAATCGTGCAATAACTTATTTTGAATTTATCAATTTATGTTTTTAATTTAACTGTTTTCCACTTTAACTATTAAAATAACGATTTCCATGTGATTTTAAATGCACGATTACTTTCAGATTAAGAGCTAGTTAAAAAGAAAAGTTTGAAATTGAAATTGAATTGAAATTAATTCTGACAGATCATTTCAAAAGAACAGATAAATATCTACGATTTATTATAAATTTAGTTTTTTAGTCTTCGGCGCCCTTGTACTTTCCCATCGCATATTTAGGCAAGTCAAGGTCAGATGTCGAGTGTTAATAAAAAAATCTCCACCAAGTCGAGCAAAGCGTCACGGCCGTACCATCCTTTTCTCGAAGCAATTCAGACCATTTTCGACCCCCTGCAACTTCGTTGTGGATAAAACTAGAAGACTGAAATTTTCAGTAACCACATGCAGGCATTGTAAAGACACGTATATTTCAAATTTCATTCAATTTGAACCAGTATTTTAAGAATTATAACGGGTCAAATTTCTTAAATTTTGTCACTCACTGACTCACCGATCATCAAAATTCTAAGGCACTTCTAGCAGACCTAGAAGCTTCACATTTGGAATATAAGTAGTGTTTGGTGTATGAATCAAGGAAAAACTAAAAAATCTAGAAAAGACCGCAAAGAAAATTAAGCCCATACAGCCAAGTCTTCAGTTAAATTTTTCAATATTGGCTTTAATCGTAACGATGTTTTAAGATTTTATTTATTTTTCGGCAATTATTATTATTGATAGCGCGAGGGCGCGGGGCGGGGACAGTGGCGAAGCGCGCGGAAATGTGAATGTCGCCGAGCGAGCAGCAGCCGCGCTCATATGCGCGAGCGACCCAATGCTGTTTGGATGTGCCCAGAATTCTTACCTATAAGTTTGCGGTTTTCATTGATAATTTCGATTGCTATATTAGTTTGACGACTAAAGGCTACTCTCATTGGTTTACTGATATTATTTGCTTACAATTTGGACGTTGTTCGGATAAATAATTTAAATTAAATATTGATACTTTAAGTACCTAAGTATTTATAAATTTCTTATTACCTAATCGTATTTCTGCATAAAAATAACTTTGCAATCTAACTTGTAGGTAGTCGCAATGGATTCAGTAATACTGTATGTGAATGATCAGCCTTGTCCACACTGGGTTATTCCTATACCTGGTGATGGTTCGTGTTTATTTCATTCTTTGTCATTCTCTATGTATGGGAATATTGAGTCGTCGTATGATATTAGACTTGCTATAATCGAGTATGTGGTAGCGCATTACAAAATAACCGTCTACAAAATACAAAAAGAAATGAGATCCCATCAAAAACAATACTTGTAAAAAAAACCAAGTCTCGCAACTCAGTTGTTCTGCGGTAAAAAGTTGTAAGATCCATGTACCAAGTCAGTTATTAATTTATTCAGTCTCTACTTAAGCGACTTTCTGTCTTAATACGTCCAGTCTCTAAGATCGTGGTCCATAACAATTGAAAATCAATTGTGTCTGGAATCTCCGTACTCGAAGCATTAAGTTGTTACGTAATAATTAACAGCATCTTATTGTGACGCATATCAATATTAAAATTCTTTAATGTTTTATATAAATATATTGAGACTTGGCCATCGCCTGAAAACACGTGTAAATTCAACCGCCTGAAAACACATGTAAATTCAATTATTTAGTGCGATTATTTATAAGTTTATCTAAGAAGTTAGATAAACTTATCGCACAAATCAACCACCAATTGCCCATCAGTAGAAAGATGTATATAAGATGCTATTTTTATTAAATATGGCTCGACATATTATGGGTGTAGTGTGGTCCATGAATGGAGGTGACTGCTACTATAGTTAACTATCCGCAAGTAGCAGTCGCATTCGCTATTCCGGCCTAGTTAGAACCGGATTTTTTTAAGCTGATTCCGAAATGCGACTAAGTCACTTCACAGTCTGCAAGCAGTGGTACTACTCAAGATCAGCAGACTTGTCTATTGCCACCAACTATGTTAAACAACTATACCCGAAGCAAATTTCAATGGGATATATTATAGTAGTGTGTTTCAGATTTGGGAGCTAGAAAAAGAATTGTAAAATAGTTATTTAAAATTAAACAATTTTTATGCGGCTGATTGTAATTTATTTTGACGTTTTGAGAGCTTTGCTGCCATCGTGGTCACGGAAAGACTGAGGTTAAACGTTTGTATTGTTTCCAAAAGCCGCATAAAATTTGTTTAATTCATTCATCAATGTTCGCGCAAAATCTAAGAAAATTCTAAGGTTATTATGTTTACTCTAATTAAACTGCAAAATTCAGCTGACTTCAAAACCCGAGTCACTTTACGGCTTCTACAAATAAATGTGGTGGAACTACTTAATCTTGACAGACAGACTGGTCAAACATTCATCAGCTTGAGTCATCTTGTGGGTATACGATTGTATCAAGGTTATGTTGTAGGCGTAGAAATAGCGTAATATTCCTTAACAACGAATCATAAATATTTACATAGTTGCAGAATGAACCGGATTACAGTTATCTTTTCTTAATTTAGGCCGTCAAATGAACAACGTGTCAGACGTTAGACGACAGGGGCCGATTCCTTTAATTACATGACAGCGAAATAGATTGTCCACGACAAAGAATTTGAACCTAACAAATAGAAGGAGCCCTAAAATAGCTACAAAAAGCAACCATTTATACTATTTTCACTTATGGCATTAAAAAGAAGTCAGAAGGGGATGAATATACATTTTCACATTCGTAAGTTGTCACTAGTTTTGATGATCATTTGACAACCTAATTTGACACAATAACAAATGACATTAAAATACTTCAAAAAAGGATGACGGAACAATTATGTTGCTACTCTTGTTACCACGTGACTTTTCATTAAGCAGTATTAAAAGTGAACCAAATGGTTGTATTTTCAAAAAAGTGTGACAACCTTTGAAAAAAAGAAATTAAAGTACAAGTAGTTGTCTCTTTCAGTCACACGTGGTATAACCATAATATAAATGAGATAAATAACACTGAATTAGTTCCTATTTTAGCACAGCTTCTATTCTTTCCATATACTCCACGAACTTTCGGCGTAACTTTTACGTAATATTCATTGCGCCAAAATGCAATGTAATTCCACAATGAATCTGACATTCTTGCAGAGGTAGCCAATCAACGTAGATAACCAACTATCTTTTTTTTGTGATAGACTTAATAATAATCTTTTAATTTTATCTGACAATAATGGTTTTTTTACACAAAAATATAAATAAATATTTATCGTTAATCTATACAAAATATGTGTGTAGAAATTTATCAAAATAAAGTATCTCTCAAAATAATAATAAATAACGAAATAAAAAGCCACTGCATTGTCAAAACATATGACATTTGTTTAACCTTCAGTGCAATTTCAAAGCGATTATGGCGCCGCCACAATTACGTGAAAATCACGCGGAATTTCAATTTCCACATCATTTCAATGACATCGGGCAAGAGAATCGGGCCCCAGGCGTCACGCGGAAAGTTCCGGGTTCTACTTCGATTTGTAATAATAAATAATTTAAATATTACAAATATTTGTTAATAAAAAAAGAGACAGATATTTGCTCCGGGTCTGGTTATCAAAGATTTGTACGCAATGGTGCCCTGTCTGCCGAGTGGATGTGACTGCTACTAACAGTTATTTAAATGTAGTAGAAGTCACCTTAATTAATGGACCGCACTTCAGCATCAGGCAGGGTGCTGTCATATGTTGAGTCACATCCACTATGCCGGCCTAGTTGGAACCGGCAACTTACAAGCTGATCCCGAAACGCGACTAAGTCACTTCACGGTCTGTATACTTGTAAGTAGTACTACTACGAATTGGTAGACTGCCTGGGCACCACTGCCTACCACTCTTTACTACGATTGTTCCAGTCGTCTATACTATTACGACCAAAACTGTGAAATTACGGCAAGTGTGATGTAAGATGATTATGAAACATAAAGGAAGTTTATAAGTCTTAGTTGGTCTCCAAACCAGCATTAAGTGGGGAAAAGATGCCCACGGAGGCCTATACAAATATAACAGGTGTTAGAATAAAGGGGTAGGTGATATTTACACAATACGAGTCTCACTACACAGATCAATAAACAGACAATGGAATTGGCTACAAAATATATTATAAAGAATGTAGTAAAGAATTGGTCGCGTAAACCAAAAGCCAGCGACCGTAGTGTAGTGGTTGTGGAATTGCCTTGCTAACAAAGAGCCTCCGCTTCGAAATCACACCGAATGACACATAAAATACTGCTTATCCCAGGAATTGGTATACATGTTAAATAGATAGAGTATTTAAAATAACATTAATAAAATAATTTCTAACAAAAAAAAACCGACTTCAAATAGTAAACTAAAAAGCAAAAAATAAATTTTCTTCGCACAAAGTAATACGTATTTTCATTTAGTTAAATAGAAATGATTAAATAATTACTTTATAATTTTAAAGTCGGTGCCAAGTAAAACAATAACTGTGTATAGATGAATCTTTCTAACAACTGACGATAATATTAGTAGGTAATTATCACGAAATATCTGTTCTGTGGTAATTATCAGTACTTCCTTATAATTCCTTGTTTTGGTTTTGCTAATAGATTTTGTGATTTTTTAAAATTTAATACGTTCATGCTATTATTATACGTATTGGATAGTTATTCATATTTAAATGCCATTGGATTCCATTTTGAGTATTTCATTTTAGTAAATTCTTTTGATTTATTTCAACATTGATATCTTGAGTACATTTGTTATGTAAATAGCTACTATATGTCTAAGTTGTATTCAGTGTCCTTTCATAATTCGTTTTCATTTACTAGTAGTTTATAAGCCAGTATTTAGGTACATAATATTTAAAAAGGTACTTTGATAGTTAGTAGGTACCGATTCTTATATTTTTATAAGAATATTTAATAATATTGTGTGTACTTAGTAATTTGATATAGTAGTAAGGTTGTTGTAGCATTGACTTGGCACCGACTCCAAAATTATAAAGTAATTATTTAATCATTTCTATTTAACTAAATGAAAATACGTATTACTTTGTGCGAAGAAAATTTATTTTTTGCTTTTTAGTTTACTATTTGAAGTCGGTTTTTTTTGTTAGAAATTATTTTATTTTACGATTTTAAGTGATGGTTAGACCGAGCAAAGATGCTTCTCGAATGAAGAGAAGACGGTTACTTTAGACGGAAAATGATAGACGGAAACGATTAGACATAATAAAAAAAACTTAACAAACGCACTAGTCGCCCCTACGATGAAGATCCCCTCGATTTCTCTGGTCTGCCATCATCAAACCCTGATTTTCTTATCATGAGACCACCTTTGAAATATCTTCTATCTTAATAATCAAAATCGGTTCATTAACAACGAATATAAACGGCTGAATTGAGAAACTTCCTCTTTTTTTGAAGTCGGTTTAACTTTGATTCCCTTATCATCAAAATCGGTTCATAAACAAAGTTATCCGCGAACAAACATAAAAAAGATATATACAGTCATTTTAGAAACCTTCTCCTTTTTTGAAGTCGGTTAAACCCTGATTTCTTTATCATGAGACCACCTTTGAAATATCTTCTTTTCAACAAAATCGGTTCATAAACAACGAAGTTATCCGCCAACAAACATAAATTAGAATGTTGAAAATTTAAGACTTATATGATTTTCTCATGGATGCCATTATCAGAACTGGACCAAATTAAAATGGGACCAAACGGGAAGCATCAGCTATCAAATAAAAAAAGAATCATTAAAATCGGTTCAACCAGTCAAAAGTTTTGAGGTAACAAACATAAAAAAAACATACTGGTCGAATTGAGAACCCCCTCCTTTTTTGAAGTCGGTTAAAAATATATACTAGGCCTTACTTTCCATATTTGAAAAAAAAAAAACGGTCGAAATTAAATAAATTCTAATGTAAATATTAGTGTGATTTCACCACCAAAGGTCATAAGGAAAATGTTAGAAGTTTTCAAAATTATTCAAAGCATGGTTACCGTAATTTTTTTTTAATTAAGTAAAATGTAACCCTATATATAATAGTGAAAAATACCAACGTAAAAAAGGGGATTAGGAAAAAAATTGATTTTAAAAGTTTATTTTTATATTTACAGCAAGATGTAATATAATATCCTGATAATATTTTTGGCATAGTGATACAACTGTGAGCAGAGTAGGTTTTTTTCAATCATCAGCTCTCTTCGGCTTTCCCTGGCAAGGTGCTTTTACTATGGCATGGCGTCCAGGCTAAATTCCGGCTACTTTTTTTTTTTATTGTGACACGACATCTGACCTTGACCCGCCTGATGATAAGCAAGAGGAGGTCCAAGAGTGATGACGACTGGGACAACCGAGTCAGTACCCGGCTGTCCCAGCCGCCGCCACTATGCCGGCCTAAGATGCTTCTTCACGCATCGCTTGAAGGATCCAAGGTCATAGGATGGAGAGAACACATGGGCAGGCAAAGCATTCCACTTGTCGATTGATCTACAAAGAAAAGACGCACCGAACTTTTTAGTTCGACTGCCGATTCGGTCGATAAAATGCGGATGCTTTCCCCGACCTGTGCGGGTATTACGGGAGTGAAAAGATGAGGTAGGAACAAGGTTAAAGAGCTCCTCGGAACATTCCCCGTGGTATAGGCGATAGAGGACGCCACGAGTTGATCCCCTAATGCGACTGAGTTACTTAATTTATAGCTTACACAGTTCAGAACGCCATTCGAAATCATAATAGGAAGGGTTATAATTGGTTTCAAAATATTATTAAACTTTTTTAATTACCTGAACGTTTCAGTGATGTTGAAAAGACCGTAATTGCGATTTCTATGCGCAATTCAAAACATATGAGTTACGGTTATTATTATGACTCGACATATGACATCACCCAGCCTGATGTAAGCCTGGAGTGTGGTTTACTAAATGATGTGTTGGTTACGAAGATGTCAAATGTCAGTGCAACGTAATTTTTTCGCCATAATGTACTCGTATAAGAGAATAAGGGCCCAATGTGGACAGAAAATTCTTTCATTGGGTGTTACTTTGCATTTCACCAATCTAGACCGCGCATTACACTTAAAGCGCTGTCTAACTAGCAAATAGTCTGCGTGGCAAGTAAAGCTCCTGGGTAAAATGATGTAATGAAATTGGTGCTTCATAGCAGGAAAGTGACACTTTGATGACATTGTTAGATGAGTAGGCTTTTAAAAAGATAATTCATTTTTGTGTTCTCTTTATCAAGAAGGATACTTTTTTTAACAATATTTTGTTCGAAGTTAATTTTCCTAATTATGGATATTATTATAAGAGGTATAAAAGTATAAGGCGAAGTTTGAGGCGACCGTGGTGTAGTGCAATGGTTACAAGAGCACGAGTTTAAAACCACCCACCGGTACCAATGTATCTTTGATATATTGTACTTTGGTTGCCCTGTTTCTCTTTTAGTAGCTTTGTATAGAAATGTATAATAAAAAATTAATAATAAAAATTGTAGACAGAGAGTTGGTGTTATTTTTGCCCAGCCTGCTGATCTACCAGATACCACTAAACAGACCGTAAAGTAGCTCAGGCACGTTACGGGATGAGCTTGAACAATACCAGCATATTGGATGCGACAATATTGGCACCCAGGCTTAACATCAGGCGGGGTATTGTTGATATAATGATGTCGGAGCCACAATAAAGAAAAGGTAAAAAAAATGTATTTATAAAAACTGATTTTATAGTAAAAATAGTAAAATCAAATTGGTTTTATTTTATAGGCACGAATTATGCACATATTTTAATATTTTTATACATATTCTTATAATAAGGCATTATATTCTTCTTCCAAGGCAGGCCCAGGAAGGTGTTTTCTGATCAAATCGGAGACGTCCTCAAGAAAGCTGTATTGAATTGTAGTAGCAATTACATCCGTTCATTGACCAAACTCCAGCTTAACATTTGCTGTACATTGTTGACAGTGGCGTGGCGTGGCGGGGGCGGAGGGGGCGGCACATTTAGGGGGCGGCAAAATTTAAAAAAACTAAAATAAATCGTTGAAATTTAAACCTGTAATTAATATTTTTGTTGTACCTATGATTGAAACTCCTAAATAAGGGGGCGGCAATTTTTTTTCCGCCCCGGGCGGCTGACTTCCGCCCCGGGCGGCCGACTTCCACGCTACGCCACTGATTGTTGAGCTTATATATACTATCAAATAATACTAAAAGGTGAAAGGTAATTTAAGTATAATTAATTTATATCCATCAACTACCATTTTGGTAGGTATCTATTTTGATACTGATTAAAGTTTTATTAACAGCGCTCGTTGAAGTTCCAATATAAGACGCAGCCTTGTTGTAGTTATAATAAAATGGCCTTATAAACCAAGAGACCCTGTACGAAACCACTCGCCAGTCCTTTGATACAAACATCCACCTGATCCCGAAACGCGACTAAAGTCACTTTATTTTCTGCACACTTCAAAGTGGTTGTACTACCCCGAATCGGCAGACTAGGCAAATGATTTATTTCCTACTCTATTATACACTATAAAGGGATCGTTCTAAGCCTTAAAACCAAGAAGAAAAAAAAACTACAGGTATTTAATCAATCATTCTGTCACGTCTATTCCCACGGGATAGCAAAAATGGGATTATATTTTGACCTTTATTTTTAAAGTATTGGTCCGACAACCTCGACTGTAATATTTTATCTAAGATTTTCCGCGATAATGTTTATAAAAGGTTTTGCTTACTATGGCGTTTTTTACCGACACGTTTCGAAAACAACAACTTTGTACAACAACCCAAACGCAACCAAAAAACAGATGTCGCATTTTATTAAAAAACAAAGCTTTGCAAATATCGAAGTCGCGAGGAGTCTAAAGTGTTCATTGCTTCAACAATTATTTGTAAATTTCTAAAACTATCCTCATAGTTTTAATCCTTATGATTTCATTCATTAACCTCCACTGGCCTGATCGTACGAGTAAGAGGTATTGGAGGGAGATATATGAGTGCCTACGTTCCGGATTCCACATCGGTAGAAGAACCGACAACAGACGGGACAAAAATGTTTTTGGGTGGAGACCACGAACCGGAAGACGCAGCGTAGTTATGTCTCCTACTAGGTGGATTGACGACATAGTGAAAGTCACAAATACCCGGTGGAAGCAACTGGCATCTTGGCGTTCTAAGAAGGAGGCCTATGTTCAGCAGTGGACGTCTTCTGGCTGACGATAATGATGAGTGCCTACTACTGAAGGCGTCGCCGCAATATTATTTTATATTTACGTCTAAAGCGTCTTGGAATTTATATCTTAGGGAAAGTTAGAAAGGAAAGTACCCGACCTATTAATTTAAGTGTGTCTATAAAAATCGTAGGTACGAGTATCTCATTTTTCATTTGCAGTTTTATGACTTGACGATACTATAAAGCCACTCGAAATATGTTGATACCTTTAGACAGCTATAAAATGCTAAAGTCTTCGTTACCTGTCTCCTCTGTCGTGGATAACGCATTTATTACAATAGCACGTCTAAGTTAATAGAATCGCATTCCTTGAGCTTTTCCGTTTTACACCTTTATGCAATCTCTCGAAGAATAATGTAGGTCCTTTCCTTGCTTACTATTCGGAAAGACGATGTTATATACCACAATAAAAGTAATTCAATACAATTGGCCTCCCACTAGGTGGACTGAAAACATAATAAAGATCGCGAATAACCGGTGATGCAACTGGCATCTTGTCGTTCGGAATAGCGTTCTAAGGCGTAGAGGCCTGTATTCAGCACTGGACGTCGTTTGTGTAATGATCATGATGAATTTAATAAATTAAAAACTTTATGTAATGGAAGGGACTGCTACTACAACTAGCAGGGGTCTCCATGGATAGAAGTCAAGTTTAACATCAGGCGGGCTGTTATCATACATCGACCGATTATAAAGTTAGTAATTCTTACTATTCTTCCTGTTGATCTTTGTTTGATAAAATCAGCCATCATTTTTTAGTTATTTACACATTGCCTAATGTTCAGATCAGTAGCGAAGCGTGGCGGGAGGAAGAGGGGGCGGCAAATTTAAAAAAAACTAAAATAAATCTTTAAAATTTGAACCTGAAATTCATATTTTTGTTGTACCTATGATTGAAATTCCTAAATAAGGAGGCGAAAAATTTTTTTTCGCCCCGGGCGGCTGACCCCCACGCTACGCCACTGGTTCAGATGATGTGTTGTCCATCGCCTATTGGACGTCACTTGTCAAATATGCTTTGCGAAACAATACTGTTTTACCTTAAAGTTTTTGAAAGTGGTGAAGTTGGCAGATCACTGGGACATCGACAATCAATTGTTTATGATAGAAACCGTTAAGATTAAGGTCGTTGGTCAATTGAGTCGAAAGAAATTGAAGTTCGCAAATCTCCGAAGTAGAAGAACATCAGTAAAGAACAACATTTATACTGATTTTATTGCTGTTTTTCCTCACCAGCTTTTAAAAGAATGGTTATAAAAAGGAGAATAATCTTCTTTTGGGACTTGTCAAGAAAACTAGTTATAAATCTGGATTAAATCCTAAATGAACTACGTTCTTAAGCCATAAAACCACTCACGACTAGTGAACTTCAACATCAGGCCTTGGTTTTAATAGGCCTTCATAGTGACGGCGAATGTGCCAGCCGTGAAATGATTCGGCTTTTCCAGTCGTCAACACTCTTAGACCTCCATTATGCTTACCATCAGGCAGGTCGAGGTCAGATATTGAGTAATAATAAAAACCACTGCTGGATATAGAACTATTCCAGATTGAACTCGACTTTCGCATTCTAAAATTTTACGCAGCCTTGCGAGTTTTTTTTTATTGAGAATCGACATCTGATTACGAAGAGGAAGAGCACTGACCACTAATAAAACGTTTTAGTTTTAGTTCAGTCGCGGCCACTATGCCGGCCAAAAAAGGTCGATATTAGATTCAAAATATCTTTACAAAATGACCTACTAAAGGTAGAAAAGATAAATTTCTCAATATTTCTTAAGTATTTGCTAACTTATGATAAGGACTCTTCGCTTTTATATTCCGGTTTCATACCCCAATTCATGTTACGGAAAAGGTCGCCACTCTTCTAAGAGATATGAGGTCTACAGAAAAAGCCGTCTATCACTTCGTTATGATATACTTGTTTGGTACAATAGGTTATTTCTAAAAGATATAAGATATATATATCATAGATAGGTGTATAAAGATAAGATTTTTCATTGCGTTTTTATTAGGGCTGTACAAATAGTTATTTTTATTATTTGTAAGGAAAATTAGGTAATATTTTTATATTGTGGTTTGTCATCTGACCTCGTTCTTGGTTATGATTAAAGCAAGGACAGATTAAAAAGCGTCACTGACTGAAAAAAACGACGCAATTTACGATTGCCTCAGTCATCGTCACTATGCCGGCCAAAGAATGTTTAAGTAATGAATGAATTAAACAAATTTTATGCGGCTTACTATCGCGTTTATTTTCGTTTTGATTTGGTTTTGATTCATTAATCAATGTTCGCGCAAAATCTAAGAAAATACAACGTTTAAGTAGTCAAGTCATATTTTAAACCCTAAACCATAACATTAAACCTGTGTATTTTCTTCATATAAATAAATTAAATTAATTATACAAATCATAAAATAATTTTATTTAAATAAATTGTCACGTTTATATGACGACAGGCGTGGACGAACGGTTTAGCGACTGGTTTGTTGCGCGTAAAGTCCCGGGTTCGATCCCCGGTCGGAGCAAATATTTGTTTCATAGCTTTTATTTGTAATATTTAATAGTATTAAATATTGCAAATATTTGTTAATAAAAAAAAAAGAGATGGATATTTGCTTCGGGTCTGGTTATCAAAGAGTGGTAGGCAGTGGTACCCAGTCTGCCGATCCGGGGTAGTACCACCACTTACAAGTATACAGACCGTGAAGTGATTTGGTCACGTTTCGGGATCAGCTTGTAAGTTGCCGGTTCCATCTAGGCCGGCATAGTGGATGTGATTGCTACTCACAGTTATTGAATTGTAGAGTAGCAGTGACATTCATTCATGGACCACACTTTGGCTTAACATCAAGCGGGGTGCTGTCATATGTCGAGTCACAATAAAAAAAATAAAAAATAAAAAAAGTGACAATAAAGCGCTACTTGCCACGATCCTGACACAACTCCCTCGCTTCCCTCACACCTACAATTCTTATGGGCACTAGACAACCTAGCTTTCTTGAGAATGGCTTCGATTTGGGCGGAAAACACTTAAAAAACCTAAAATCACCTAGTAAATTAACCATAAAAATTATATCAATCAATCAAATTGTCACGCCTTTTTCCACAGGGATAGGCAGAGACAATGGAGCGCTACTTGCCACGATCCTGACTTAACTTCCTTCACATTCACAATTCTCTTCATACAAGCTCTATGGTAAAAATTATATATATTTACAAAAACAAGGTGTTACTTACCACAGTAAAAAATAAAGTTTACTACAAACTCGTGCACTTTTTCATTAATTTTTCAAACACTTTTTTACATAAAAGTTTAAAGTGCTTACATTAAACTCAACTTACACTGTCAATTATTTAGAACTTTATACTGTTAACTTTTTCGAACTAGAGTTTCGTGGGAAATCGTACACGCGACACACGAGCGTAAAGCGTCAGTCTCGTTCGGCGGCGGTCGTTCTTTGAAGCTTTTGGCAAAGGCTATCCGACGTGGCGCATGCTTGCCTACGTACTAGATGAAAGCGAAACTGATCAAACTCTGAATTTTTTTTTTTAAATTTTGACTCCACATATGACTCGATATAATGATGTTAAGCTGGAGTGTGGTCCACGTTACTGCTACTACAGTTCAATAATTGTAAGTAGTAGTCACATCCACTATGACAGCCTAGTTAAAATCGGCAACTTTCAAGCTGATCCCGAAACGCGACTAAGTCACTTCACGGTTTGTATATTTGTAATCTTGATACAGATGTATCTTCGATGTTCTAAATTTAGTAATTTTGTATATTTTATTAGTATATGTATTTTGACTGAGACAACCGTCAACTGAACCGGGCTTTTCAGGCATCGGCGCTCTTATGGTAACATCATGCAAGTCGAGGTCAGAGTCTCAATATAACAAAATGCACTTTTGTCCTTTCTGTACATAAGATCTATAAAGTTTAATTAAGTGAAAATACGAGTAAGTGCATATTTTTAAGTATTTAATTTAAATTATCTATTCATAAAATAAAAAGAATTGTGACTGTGAGGGAAGCGAGGGAGTTGTGTCGAGATCGAGGCAAGTGGCGCTCCATTGTCTCTCTGCCTATCCCTGTGGAAAAAGGCAGGACAATTTGATTGATTGATTGAAAATAAAAAGCATAATTCCTTAATCATATTAAATGATAACCGTGAAGCAGAGGTTCTCATGATGATGTCATAATTAATATTAAATTATGTCTAAGTGGAGTTTCTCTGGTAAAATTATTTATGTGAATGAACTTAAAAAGTGGAAAAAAGAGATTACCACCTTTTATTGTTTTTTTTTTTAATTGAAACTCGACATTTGATTTGATTTGCTTGAAGGGGAAGTCCCAGAGCTGGAAACAATAATTTTGTTTACGCTTCCTACATTCGCCGTTACTATGCCGGCCAAACGAAATGAGGACTATTTCAATTGAAGTAAACATGAAGAGACTAATAATAATCTTAGACAATCCAGCTTTACGTACAATTAATTGTATTGCGATGACAATTAATCCTTTCCTTAAAAGCATTCTATTGTCCTTCAATGTTTAACAGTCATCCTATCTATTTAAACTAACAATAAGACCTATAATACATTGAAAGCTACAAGAGATTTGGATTTGTTATATTATAAGTAGGCATAACAAATCTATTGACACTTATTGTTTTTCTATTCATTGCACAGTGTGAAGGATACTAATGCACTAAAGATGTTTATTTTAAATGTTTAAAACGTTATGTTTATTTAAAAAAATATGGTTAAAATTATTGAAAGTTTTAATTAGTGCAACCACAGACCTAGAATACGTAAACTAATGGCTGCAATTAACCATGAGGAAAAACGAAGTGAAGCTAGAATAATGCGTTATAGCAATGGTTAAAAATTACCCGTCGAGCTGTTTAAAAGTTGTACAAATGCATTGGTAACTATTTTTTTTTTTCTTTACCTGTTCTCCATTACTCAAAATACATATTTATCTCTGCTCTAATGAATAACCACCCTTATGAAAGTTCTCAAAATTTCTCTGAAGCTATGTTAATTACCTATAGATTAGTTTCATACCCAGAAACTAAGCAACACAACGTTTACAAGAGAGAATATAATACAGTGGCAATTAAAATATAATATTTAATTTGGAACGAGCATATATAGGTATAGGAAGTATGCAAACAAGCTATAGATCCAACCGCGTGTAAAAAGACAATTAGTCACCCTTTAATCACGTACTTTAACAATAAATTGAAAGATACTTTTAGACTTCCGTGTAATTGATTTATTCTTGTCTGGCCGCAGTGGACGCGTAACATTGCGTCCGTTATTTGTAAGTTCAAACACCGCGAGCACTATGCGAGGTCGTCGTCTCGCAACGTGAAATACTGTTGTTACCATTGCTTATGATATTATAATATAATTTTTTTTTTCACCAAAATTTTTCATCCATTTTTGCGCAAAAACTTTAAAGAAGGCGAGAACGATAATAAACGGAAATCAACGAATGGGAATTTCGGTTATAAAGAAGTATTAAACTTACTATTCTATTCTATCAATTATTATATTTTTGGGACTTAATTTCCATCGGGTTATCGTAACGCAGGTCGTTAGATCTCCGAGCCTTCTTAAGGCCCCTGCGGCTTCCGACAGGCTACAATGTATATATACTAGTTTTTATATAGTATATATTATAGTTTTTAGTATTTAAATTTTAGGTCACGTCTATTTTTATTATAGAAAGTCGTTAACTTACGATTTCTCTCCAAAAATTGAGTTTATATGAATAGCTATTAAATAATAATAAAAACTATTAAATACGATATTATTATATTTTTTCCTTCGATATATTATTAAATAAAATAGAAAATATTTTACATATTCTTAGAAAAAACGGAAGCACCAATGTTATAATATTAGTAATTTATTATTTTCGCGTAATAATATGGTTCATATTTTCCAACAACATGACATTAATTACGTGGATACTTTTATTACAAGCAAACAAAATATAACAAATTACTTTTTATAAAACCACGCCTAAGTCATTATTTAAAAAATGAGTATTGTATGTCGTAAGTCCAACGTTAAAATCAACTAAGAGTGGTAGTCAGTGCACGGTGCACAGACCGTTCAGTCGCGTTTCAGGATCAGCATGAAAGACTCTGGTTCTAACGTGACCCATGCCCTTGGCTTGCATGGTAAGGTTTAAAAGAGCCGATGAAATTAAAAATCGTTTCAGGTTACGTTTGCTTCATTCGGCGTCGGTTTATCTACTACTATGCCGCCGTAGTAGCTTTTTTATGCTTTTAGTTACTGTGTAGTTGCTTAAAATATGTATTTTGTAGCTTATTTCGTTTTTATGTTCACGTATCGCTTAAGCCGAATGTTTATACGTACGTAGAGATTTACGTATATTTTAATAACAAAATGTTAACAAAATTAACATCATAAAAGTGTTATTTCAGCTTCATTTAAACCAAAAATAGATTGTTTTCATTTGAGAGGAACAGCCAAGAAGATAAATAAACAAGACCTGTTGCAGATAGCTATGACTGTCCTTGCATAATAAGCAGATTTCATTATAAAATCAATGAAATCTTCTTATTAAAATATAAAATTCGGTACGTTTTGAATTTTGTATTTTTTGATAAGTTGTTAGAAATATATACTAGACTTTTTCCACAAAGCATTGTTATACAAATAAATACAAAAAATTCTTTTTTAAATAAGTTTTTTTGTATTGTACATGATACATGATACTTATGGTTAGGGATCCTAAAGCATTATTACACATTGGCTCTTAAAAGGATAAGAATCATATATCATATAATATTGTTATAAATTTTAGTGCTTTTGCACCTTATGCCTTCATCTGTTCACATCCATATCTGTGACACTACTTTAATGTTGGTTGCCTGGAAGAAATAGTTTTTTAGTGATAAGGCCGCCATTAGTAGGTAAAAAAATCTTGAAGTCTTTTTTGTATCTATCCTGTCGTGTAAAATAAAGAAGTCTGTCTTTCAGTTTGATGTAATTGCCTAACCCAGGTAACTAAACTGCCAAAAAAATCAAATAATAAAAATAATTTGAATCTCTTGGGAATTAGTGATGATAAAATAACTTCAATTCCGATAACATGCAGGAAGGATCAGTTCGTTCTCACACGTTTACGTATAGGTCATACCAAAATTACCCATATTTATTTAAAAACCGCGAAAAACAATTGTAATATAGAGCGTGCCACATTAATTACTGGAATGTACATTATTTCAAAATGAAAGGAACAGATTTAAGTTACCGGATGGTACACGTGAGTATTTGAATTGGGATAATATTGCCTCCACATAAAGTTTTTTTAAGATTATTAATTTTTATAACAAAATTTAAATTGTTGAATTTTAGTATCTTAATGTATTTTAATGTAGTTAAATGACCACGCTGTTTATAAGCGACTTTAAATAAATAAAAAATAATAAAATTCATAATATGTAGCATTATAAAATATATTAATAGCATTATAATTATAGTTAAAAGTGTAAACAGTAAATATAGTTAAATTAGAGGTTACATTTCTTGGGTAAAGATATAATAACGGTTTTTGTCTCCATATATTCTTCCAAACAATTTAGACCGCTGAAAAATATAATCTATGTTAGAGCTGGTAAACTACAACTTTCAAAAATGAGTTTAATAGACTTACTTTTCTTTTCCTATCCCAGACTCTTTGAATCCACCGAATGGACATTGAGGTCCTCCACCAAAATAATTATTAACCCTGAAATTATAGTATTATAAAAGAAATAATATAATTTTTAACCAACAAGAATATTTATGTATATTTTTTAATATTTTGCCATGTGTTCTTCTCATCTTATGACCTTTTAGATCCGTAGACATAGAAGATAACCTAATAATATTTTCTTTTTCGATTTTGCGCAAACATTGATTAATGAATTAAACAAATTTTATGCGGCTTACTATCGCGTTTATTGTGGTTTTGATTTTACAATTTTATTTTATTATTCCGACGTTTCGAGAGTTCCGTGACCACGATGGCTGCAAAGCTCTCGAAACGTCGGAATAATAAAATAAAATTGTAAAATGAAAACCAAAATAAACGCGATAGTATGTAAGCCGCATAAAATTTGTTTAATTCATTAGATAACCTAATGCCATAGGTTTAAACGAGGTTAATACGTTAAGCACTTTTATCAGCTTACCTTTGGAATTGTGGAAAGTAGGATAATGTAATATAAAAATAACACATTTGAAATTTGAAAATTTAAATAACTTGAGGTAGGTAACTGTAAAATAAAAAGTAACACGTAACACTATATTTTTAATTTTTTGTTTATATTATTTCTTAATAGTGGGTGTGGGTGTAAACATGAGGGCGGAATTAGCGCTGTAGAAATGCGGTCATTAAGGAGTGTATGTGGAGTGACGATGCCGGATGGAATGGGGAGTGGCGCGGTTCGCAGTGGACGTGGTTTGAGGGAGGATGATAAAGGAATGCTCCGATGGCACATGGAAAGGTTCATCTGAAAGTAGATTGACGAAAATTTATAAATCTTGGTAGGGTGTTTTCAGACCAAATCAGACACTTCCTTAAGAAAGCTGAGTTGTCTAGTGCCCATAACCATAGAGCTTGTATAAAGATAATTATGGATATATGGGAAGCGAGAGAGTTGTGCCAGGATCAAGTGGCGCTCCACTGTCTGTGCCTATCACTGTGCGAAAAATGCGTGACAATTTAATTGAGGTATCTAAAGAACTATTTTATTAGGTAATTATTGAAATGTTATTCACCATACAGTTCCAGCTTGGACGTGCTTTGCGAATTGTAAAGCTGTTTGTAAATTATTGGTAAATACGCCGGCTGCGAGACCGTAGTTGGTGTTGTTAGCGCGGTCGATCACCTCCTCTAATGTATTGAATTTTAAGATACTCTGTACAGGTCCGAAGATCTATAAAATATACGTTATAATGGAAATGTATTTGAATAAATATTTGTCGACAACTCGAACCAATATAGTTAAGTGGATCATAGGATAGATATTGAGGCAAATACAAGCAAAAACGTTTTAGGTACTTGTGGTTTATTGACCCTTTTTGTTGATCTTTCTTTTAGGTGAGCAAAATTACACTAAAGCAGTAACCAATTTTAAATTGGTGATTTAAATTGGATAGTTGGTGATCTATCTCCGCAGATAGGCCATTAACTGTCCGACCACTAAATCCCGCGATCTCAGTTGGTGGTTAAATTCTCTGTCTGCCACTCCGGGGTAGTACCTTGGATCCTTCAAGCGATGCGTGAAGAAGCATCTTAGGCCGGTATAGTGGCGGCGGCTGGGACAGCCGGGAACTGACTCGGTTGTCCCAGTCGTCGTCACTCTTGGACCTCCTCTTGCTTATCATCAGGCGGGTCGAGGTCAGATGTCGTGTCACAATAAAAAAAAAACATCACTTTCAAGTGTACAGAGCATGAGTGACTTAGTCGTATAGTTCCTGGTTCAAACTAGGACATCATACTAGATGCCACTGCTACTTGCGATTATTTAACTACAATTGGCGGACTGTAGACCTGCAGAGAATGGTCTTTACAATAATGGTTTCAAATTTGAATAAAACTAATGACATAAATAATAAGAATTGAGTTCTCACCTCTTCCTTGGCAATGGTCATATGATCTTCTACATCAGCGAATACTGTTGGTTCAATATAATAGCCAGTTGTACCTACACGATTGCCACCAGCCATCAGTTTAGCACCTTCTTGTTTTCCTTTTTCTATATAATTGAATATTTTCTTAAACATTGTCTTATTAATCTGCAAAAACATTTATTTAATAATTTAATACATGATTTAATGATACAGCGATAAGCACCAGATATTTAGTGTCTATAAGGCTGAGAGTAGACGGTCATTTTTACGATGCGCAAAAACGGTGGCTTAGTTTTACGTTTGACTGCGACTGCGTTAAGTCGCCAATCTATTTTCTCACTATGCGGTTTTTTGTAATCAATTCCATATACTCGTAGCTACATGAATGCTTTTTTACTCAATAATTTTTTTTTCTTGTTGAACATTTTATAAGAGAAAGTTGTCAACTCGCGCGTATCCTCTGCTGGTCTGACCGATGCTGCCCGCAACAAATCGGGGCAGTCTTACTGAAATACGCCTGTAATTATGCATATAGTTACATGATATTGGCCGGAATAGTAAAGGCGACTGAGGCAGCCGTGAACTGAGATGGTCTTTTTCACTCGTTGGTATTCTTAGACCTCCATCATGCATCAAGAAACATAGTCCGCCGACCATAGTACGCAGCCCTGAGAGGCGGGGGCATCCAACGACATCCTGATCGATGTGCTTTCATCAACTACAACGCAGCCAGCCAGAAAGAAAAGCCTTGCGCTTGACTCTAGCAAACACTTTAAGGATATCCAAGCCAATGGCAAAGGCCTCTTAATTTCCACCTAGCGCTTCATCGTAGAAGCGCTTAGTGTTAGAGACTTAAGCTTGTTTAAGAATGCATTCAATAAGTGTAGAGTGTAGACTATGTTGGACTACGTGGGCGCACGGCTATTTAGACAAATAAATAATGGGAGATGTGGTGCAATACGCTCCACATAAAAATATGGGTAAATTCGTGCTACTTTCCTAAATAAATTAAAACTAGAATTAAATATGATAGTCCTTCAGTTGAAATTTCATTAACGTGATATAATTCTAATTCGAATTAAGTGATATCAAAAACCTAAATTCGATCTTAGTGAAATCACAATCGAAATCTAATATCTTTATTGTCAGAATATTCTGAAAATGTAATATGACGTGATCATTATTTGTGAAGAAAATTTAATTTCATTGCTTTTAGTCCGTAATTCTAAGCCTGAGATTTAATAATATATTATTATAATATTACGTTAATTATATATTTCACTATTATATGAGATAATTAAATCTTATTAATAACTATTGTTTATTTAGAAGATATAAACAACAAATATATTGATATTTGTAGTGTAAATATAAATATATAATGATTTATAATCATTTATTCTGGCCACATTTGTCTATTCACCATTTTTAGATATAGAAACTTTATCATCTTCAAGAAAGCTAGGTTGCCTAGTGCCCATAACCATAGAGCTTGTATGAAGAGAATTGTGAATGTGAAGCGAGGGAGTTTTATCAGGATCGTGGCAAGTGGCGCTCCGTTGTTTCTGCCTATCCCTGTGGAAAAAGTCGTGACAATTTGATTGATTGATATCTCTCGGACCCTCCATGTATTTTACCTAAGATTCTTACACACAAGCTTCTGCGTCCAGTTTGGGTTTAAGCACCGTAAATGCAAGGTAAATACATGTTGCGTATTTACTACAATTCGATAAACACTACAAAAACGTTGGGTCGACGCGACGTCAGTGCAACGCTCACTGGTGTGTGCTCAGTGCGTAGTGAATTATAACGGTTTTGTTGTAAATATTCTCTTAATAGAAGTCGATGTTTCCGAAAATCCATTTCTATTAAGAGTCTACGCTGTTGTTTTCGCTTATTTCGTCTTAGCAAAAGAATCAAAAGTAACGCTTGCTCGTCTAAACTCTGCATTTTACGTCTGAAACAGCTACAGACTAGCTCAGGTGCTTTTTGCAAGTACGCAGAACATAAAAATAGCGTTCAACTTTATTTTAACTCTTGTAATTTTAATGATAATCCAAATTATCCTTAATTTGTTTTAGGCTCTATTTGTTTATCTTATTATTTTATTGGTAGAGCCTGTTTTTATTGATGAAGATATAATTGAATATACGTATGTCTAATATACTCGTATAAATATCAATCAATCAGTCAATAAATCAAATTGTAACGCCTTTTTTCTACGGGGAAAGGCAGAGACAATAGAGCGCCACTTGCCTGATCCTGACACAACTCCCTCGCTTCCTTCACATTCACAATTCTCTTCATATAAACTGTATGGTTATGGGCACTAGGCAACCTAGCTTTCTTGAGGATGTCTCCGATTTGGTCAGCAAACAACCTGGGATTGTATTTTCTTAGATTTTGCGCGAACATTGATTAATGAATTAAACAAATTTTATGCGGCTTACTATCGCGTTTATTTTGGTTTTGATTTTACAATTTTTTATTATTCCGACGTTTCGAGAGCTTTGCAGCCATCGTGGTCGCGGAACTCTCGAAACGTCGGAATAATAAAATAAAATTGTAAAATCAAAACCACAATAAACGCGATAGTAAGCCGCATAAAATTTGTTTAATTCATTAACCTGGGATTGCCTCTTTTAACGCATCCATTCACATGAGATTTATAAATTCTAAATATATACTTGTAAAATATTTTATTTATTACACATTCCCGTTTAATAATCCATTTTCATCGCCCAAGAAACTTAATCAAAGCTACGAAACTAAAGCAAACTTACTTGGGGTCCTTGTTGGCATGATCGATCATTTGGGTTTCCGACTTTCCTCATTAGTGCGTATTCTGCGGCTCTTTTAATAAATTCCTCATAAATTCCATCTTGTACATAAAGTCGTGATGCTGCAATGCATATTTGACCTTGATGGACAAATACTCCTTCTGCGGCGAATATTACTGCCATATCAACTGCAGAGAATATTATAAAATTCAGCTCAAGATACATCAATCAATCAAATTGCCACGCCTCTTTCCCACGGGGATAGGCAGAGACAACGGAGCGCCACTTGCCACGATCCTGACACAACTTCCTCGCTTCCTGATACATTCTGTTAGATAATTAGTTTCTTTTGTGACTCGATATATTATAACAGCACCCTGCCTGATGTTAAATTGGAGATGACTGCTACTAAAGTTAAATTACTGCAAGCAGCCGTCACGTCCACTATGCCGGCCTAGAAAGGTTTATTTTTATGGTGTTTTAACTTTTTTATATTGAGCCGCAACATATAACCTCGTCTTGTCTGATGGTAAGCCCAATAGCGTCAACCTCAGTCGCCGTCACTGTGCCGGCCAAGGGGGCTTTTTCACTTTTCGCTTGAAGGATCAACAAATTTTTTTTGGTATACAACAAATTTAGTCGGTATATCATGGCCACTGATCAGGATATCGAGTCCTAATGAAAGAAGAAATAGATAAAATCGTTAATAATTTTATATATTTTTTATCGTGTTTTACAGTACAGCTGACTTACCCTGATAAAATCTCGCATCTAAAAGGTTAAAGGTTCAAGTATAAGCATTAGGTAAATCGATGTAAATCAGACGTACGATTTATCAACTGAATGCTTGTAGCATAAATTAAATGCGAGTTATTTTCTAAATTCGAGCCTGTACGAAGAGAATTGTGGATGTGAAGGAAGCAAGGGAGTTGTGTAGGGATCGTGGTAGGTGGCCCTCCATTGTCTCTGCCTATCCCCGTAGGAGAGAGGCGTGCCAGTTTCATTGATTGATTGATAATTTTCAAAATTTCTCGGTCGCGCGTGAAGCGATAGGCAGTGGGCACGATTAAAACAACAGGCGTGGCCAATAGGTTGTTAGCACGTCAGTTGGTTACGCGTAAAGCCCGGGTTCGATTCCCGGTCGGGGAAAATATATGATACACAGCTTTTATTTGTAATATTTAATAATCACGAGTATATTAAATTAGCAAATATTTGTTAATAAAAAGGCAGATGTTTGCTTCGGGTCTGGTTATCAAAGAGTGGTAGACAGTGGTACCCAGTCTGCCGATCCGGGGTAGTACCAACACTTACAAATATACAGACTGTGAAGTTATTCAATCACGTTTCGGGATCAGCTTGTAAGTTGCCGGTTCCAACTAGGCCGGCATAGTGGATGCGACTGTTACTTTTGAATTCTAGTAGCAGTAACCTCCAGTAATCCTTATAACCACTCCAGCTTAATATCAGGCGGGGTATAAACTGTTTGTGCATGTAAAATTATAGAGTAGTTAGTACATGTGTGAAATAAGTTGTGAATCATATCGTACCTATATTAGTATTTCATTACTTACTGTCAGCGTCGTCAAATATGACTAATGGGCTCTTTCCACCAAGTTCCAGCGTGATTTTCTTCAAGTTGCTAGCACCAGATGCTTGCATAATCAGTTTACCAACCTACAATTTAATACATTTCTATACCGAGCTACTAATCGTGCGTGTACTACAATATTAATTCTGAGCGACTAAAGTTAATACCTTGTAAAAACTAATTACACAACACCGTGCATAACTTTTGGGCTAACATTGTTTTTTTTTCTATACTACGCTATTAAAGTTACGCTACTGTATCACAGAAATAGGACAACCAAAGTACATAATATCAAAGATGGTTTTGTGTGCAAGTGGTTTTGAATCCGTTTGCGTAAACATTGTACTGCCACTACACCATGGTCGCCTTGAAGTATCAAAGATACTTAGCACCGGCAAGTGGTTTTGAACCCGTGCTCTCGGTTTGCGTAACCATTGCACTACAACTACACCATGGTCGCCTTGAAGTATCAGATACTTAGCACCGGCAAGTGGTTTTGAACCCGTGCTCTCGGTTTGCGTAACCATTGCACTACAACTACATCATGGTCGCCTTGAAGTATCAAAGATTCATTAGTACCGGCAAGTGGTTTTGAACCCGTGCTCTCGGTTTGCGTAACCATTGCACTGCCACTACACCATGGTCGCCTTAAAGTATCAAAGATTCATTAGTACCGGCAAGTGGTTTTGAGCCCGTGCTCTCGGTTTGCGTAACCATTGCACTGCCACTACACCATGGTCGCCTTGAAGTATCAAAGATGGCTACCGGCGAGTGGTTTTGAACCGGGGTTCTTGGTTGTGTTTGTATTTGTTATCTAATATAATGTAATGGTATGTTGTCTATATTAAATTAGATTTTTATTTTATTTGACCTTTCACTTGCTTACCGCCAGGCTTACAGGAGGATTAAGAGCGCCAACGACTGAAAAAAAATCGATTCCGTTTACGGTTGCCTTAGTCGTTGTCAATGGTGAAGAGGTGCCGGAGGCAAAGCTCTAAGTAGTAGGATGGGAAAATCACATGGACTGGTAAAGTAGATTGTTGGACAAAGATCGTCGCGCCGATTGCGGAAACTATTGTTGGGAAGACGCCTGGCTTAAAAGCTGTAAAATGTCTTTATTTATGAATTAAACAAATTTTATGCGGCTTACTATCGCGTTTATTTTGCACAATATTTTATTTTATTATTCCGACGTTTCGAGAGCTTTGCAGCCATCGTGGTCACGGAGAGCTGGGTGTTGGTCGTCCTATTGGTTGACGCTGTTATTATTTCCAAAACTATCCTGTTTATTATTTTGATTTTGTTTTTCTGTTTCCGGTTTAATTCAATTTTTTATAGAAATAACTGACGGAGTCATCTGGTTTGGCCGCATAAAATTTGTTTAATTCATTAATCAATGAAAATATTATGTCTATATAATTGTTTATAATTAAATAAAGACAATTTATACAAAATTATAAACAAAATTCCGTTATGTACTTATCGTCAAGCTAGTTTTCTTTGGTGTGTAGATTAAATTGAAAGAAACGGGAACCGGTCCAATAGAGAAGATTGGTCATTTTGCTCGAGCACTAAAGTTAAGGTCAGCGAGTTTTAGATTCATGCAATTATATTGAATTTCCAACCAGTAGTGCCACAGTAGAGCTTGAGCTTACGTGAGAATTATTTGTAGTTGTAGAGGAAGCGAGAGAGTTAAATTTGAGCATATTAAGCACAACTGAGGCGACCATTAACTGCATATTCCCTTTCTTCGATATTCCCTTTCTTACCATCAGTACTAGTATCTGTCTGTCTCTACACTACTGTATCTGTACTTTTTTTTAAAATAAGATTGTGAATCACAAATAAATATCCACCACTCACCCTTAGTGAAGATATCTAAAGATTAGCGTATATCTCCGCGTATAATCGCAATAATTTAAAATAAAAAAACAATCTACCTCTACAGATCCTGTAAAAGAAATTTTAGCTACAGAAGGTTGGTGTGTTAGTGCTGATCCAGCTCCGTCTCCGAATCCTGGGACTATATTGACAACTCCTGGTGGTACGCCAGCCTCCTTCAACAATGCTCCAAGTGCTAATGCAGTTAATGGGGTTTCCTCTGCTGGTTTAACAACTACTGTACAACCTTAGAAACAGAAAATAATTATATTTTTATATAGTACTATCTGCTGGAAAAAAATATGACACTGCGTTATATTTTTTATTTACATTTCTATTCCTACTAATCAACGAACGGCTTGTATCTGTAGGGGTACACTGTACAACAATTAATTTGATCGTGCGCATGTTGGCCGCACTGCATTTTGTTACAGCGTAAGCAGGCGTCGCTGCGCTTAGCAACTACCTTAAGTTAGTTAGTCATTAAATAACATCCAAATGAAGTTCACGTATTTTATTTGACCTGTCACACACCCCACATAAATGACTCAAAAAACAGGACAACCAAGTACATATATCAAAGATTTTGAACCCGTGCTCTCGGCTTCCGTAACCATTGCACTACCACAACACCACGGTCGCGTCGTTTATGGCAAAGATTTAAAAGAAGATTAAATATTTTTGGAAATATCTAGTGTTGGCAGAGTTGCCGAGTCTGCCATCGCTGATAGTACCGCCAGTTTCAAGTGTACAAACCGTGTACCTCAGTCGCGTTTCGGGCTCAGTTTCAAAGATGCCAGTCGCAACTAGACATAGTGTATGCGACTGCTACTTGAAATTATTTACCTGTAGAAGCAGTCGTATCAATTCAATGTCTACATTCCAGCTTAACACCAGGCGGGGTACTGTTATATGTCGAGACAGAATTTGAAAAATCAAATTTTTTTTTTATAAATTATTATGAAATCCAATTATCCTCGACCAAAACGTTATTATAATAAGATTACTCGTATCTTTTCGAAGATTATCTTTATATGCGTTAACAAAATAACTGTACTTTGTCTATTATTATCTTTAAAATTATGAAAAAAAATTAAATTGTTGTTATTGTAAATATATTAGCATAAGTACACTATTAAAACATTTCATAGCCACTACAGTATACTGTTGTTTTAAAAGTGAATCTATTTACTTTGTTCCTGTATTAAAAGTAGAGTTTATCACATATTTTTTAATAAAAAGATAACATTTTACGACCGATATTCTTTGCGATTTATAGTCAACTATGATATTGGGAAAGGTTTTTATCTTTTTCAATCAATCAAATTGTCACGCCTTTTTTCTACAGGGATAGGTAGAGATAATGGAGCGCCACCTGCTACGATCCTGACATAACTCCCTTGCTTCCCTCACATCCACAATTCTTTTCATACAAGCTTTACAAGGCACGCTACGCTTCTGAAATAACCCTTACATAAAAAGGACCTTTTCCAGCAGAGGGGCAATTAATGGCCCAGTAAATGAGCTCTTACCTGCAGCTAGAGCAGTAGCAACCTTATTTACAAACATTGCAATTGGCACGTTCCATGGTAATATTAACCCGCAAACGCCTACTGGTTGTTTCAATGTATATGCAAAAACATCACCATCTGAAATAGATACAGTTAAGTAAGCACTACCTTAAAATAACTTCCATATTTGCATATTAAGGCGACCGTCATGTAGTGGCAGTGCAATGGCTACGTAAGCCGAGTGGCACGGGTTCGAAACCACTCACCGGTACCAATGTATCTTTGATATATGTACTTTGGTTGTCCTGTTTCTATTATACAAGTACTTTAGTAGCTTAGTATAGAAATGTATAATAAAAATATGTATATATTTACATATGAACAACAAACAACTAACAATGTGTAATTTTTTTATTGGATTCTAACACAGAACAGAGAAGAAGGGTAGAACCAAGGGTTGGCACTTGGTTTGCGTACCCATTGCACTACTACTAGACCACGGTAGCTATAATTATAACTGTTTTTGCATATTTATGGATTATTCAGGCGGGTCAGATGTCGTGTCACAATAAAAAATAAAATAATAATAATAGTAAGGGATTAAACCTAAATTTAAAGTTAAATAGGAATTGTTTGAGAAAGGGTGGAACCTTCTCTGGTAGACCACAGAACAGAAAAAAATCATTATTCAGTGGGCTCGACATCTATTTTTGGCTGGCATCGTGACGGCGACTGAGGCAGTCGTGAACTAACTCGGTTTTTTCAGTCGTCGTCATTCTTGGTCATTTTCTTGCTTATCATTAGGCGGATCAAGGTCTTGTGTCGTGTCACAATAAAAAAAATCTAACCGACTGTTATTGTTTTTTTTGGACTATGGCGGACTAAAAAATATATACACAAAAGTCGACTTCATGCTGTTTATTTATTTGTTGCGGCTCGACATAATATGTCAGTACCCCGTCTGATGTAAAGTTGCATCCACTATGCCGACCTAGTTTGAACTGGAAACTAGACCACGATTATGATATATGTTATGTTCTTAGTAACAAAAAATCTAGTTACCAAAACACAATGTCTAGTCAAACAAAAAAATCATGCAATTAACTTTTGTGTGGCGGCGCTTAGCGTTGACAGATGATGTGGCATGTTTCTAAATGTTTCTTCTCTTTTTTCCTCCTTTTTAACGTGAATTTACTTTTGTCTTTGATTTTTGTTTACTTTTTACTTCTATTCTCATTATTTCAATAAACAAAGTTGTTTCGGCTATTGTTTAGGATTTTTCTCATTATAGTTGATTTTATGAAATGAGTAAAATCAAAAGCAGTGACTTTCCAGTTAATGTTGTTAAGCCCGATGTTAAGCTAGAGAGCAGTCCATCAATGGAGGCGACTGCTACTACAGGTAACAATTGCATGTAGCAGTCACATACACTATGACCGCCTAGTTGGAACCAGCCATTTACGAGCTGATCCCGAAATGCGACTAAGTCACTTTACGGTCTGTATACTCGTAAGTGGTGGTGTATTATCCCGGATCGGCAGGCTGGGCACCACTGCTTTTATCCACCAGCCTCCAAAATTGTTTCTTATTAAAAAATATGTAATCTTACATATAAAAGCTATGAATCAATAAGCTACTATGCCAATATTTAGCGAGATGCTACAGTATCTATTGCATTTTATTTCTCAAATCCTATATGACGAAACATTTTGGCACACAACACATTTTTAAAAAACCACAAATTTCTTATGGCAATATTTTGTGGCGATATTTGTGTTACAAACCAACATAATTTAACGCCTTGATTCTCACAGGATAAGGATATTGTTGGAAGACTTATTAAATAAATAAAATATAAATATAACTAGTAAGCTTATTAAATCTCCTAACAAGCCTTTCTTTTATCCAACAATCCATCGTAGTACCCAATGATGTTTTAATAAAAATACTTTTTGTCTATATCATTGGTTATACCCATTACTTATGTACATTGATATAACTACTATATCTCATATGGTTTTATAATTATATTATGTCATATGGTTTTATATCTGTTTCAGTACATTAAAGTTGTCTGGAAGAGATTTAAGGTCAATTGTAGATAAATAGGCTTTTTGTAGTCTTTCTGTGTATTCAGTTTTGTACAATAACTAATTTCATCTGTTTAAAGTGTACTGAGATTAGAACTCGGACCGAGCTACCCCAACCAAATATTCCAGGTTGTGTGTATTTTGTTTAAAATGTGATTGTTTAGAAAACTATGGCATGATTTAATATTCCAAATAAGATGTGACTGAGACAAATTTATCATATCACTAGTGTAAAATTCATAAAGTTTAAACCGTGGTCTAGTGTTAGTAAAAAAGTGACACATACTGAGAGACTCCGGTTCAAAATCTTTGATATGTGAGTTTTGGTCGCCCTCTTTCTGTGATATTAATTCATCTAATCTTTAATATTGATTTTCCGAGAAGCTCATTAACGTTTTTCCAATCTCATTTTTAATTTTGCTTTCGCATTCTGTCGACGGTATCGGCAGTGGAACTAAATAGTTCTGTCCGTTGTTCGACAAGTAAGATCCTACAACAGTGGACCCTTTAAGCGATGAGTAAAGAAGCACTTATTGCCAGCACGGTAACGGCGACTAAGGCAACCGTAAACTGACTAAATACCAGTTTTTTATCTGGTTCTAAATCGACAACTGGTATAAAGTCGTTCGGACTGGCGTCGTTCGGAGGGGGAGGCCTATGTGCAGCAGTGGACATCCTCCGGCTGATTATTATGATGATGACTATTTGACCTTGATATGCCTTACCATGATGTGCTTACCATCAGGCATATCAAGTTCAAATGTCAAGACACATTTAAAACGAACTGATGACCTTGAAACCCCTGGTCAGATATTCATAAATAACGAAAAAAAACGCATCGTAATCGGTCCATTCGTTTAGGAGCTACGATGCCACAGACAGACACACAGATACACAGACAAGTCAAACTTATAAAACCCCTATTTTTGAGTCGGTGGTTAAAAAATGCATGATATAGTAATAGATATATTTACCTGCTGGAACAGTAGCACCCTGTACTTTATCAGCTAAACTTGCAATGTACCTCAGAGCTCTTAAGGACATGTGAAAGGTTAGTTTTGCAAACGTATATGTCGCTCCATTGTTGTACGACTCCAATGCTATGAGGTATTCCGAGTCACGTTCCATTAGATCAGCAAACTTAAGGAGTACCCTACCCCTGTATGATGCGTCCATCAACCTCCATGGAGAATTGCGGTGAAAGGCTTGTTTCGCTGTGTTGACAGCCAGGTATATGTCGGCCTAAATAAACAAGGAAGTTTAGGTTTAGTTCACTTTATTCTCAAACTCTAATATTTTAAAATTAATTTCTATACCAAGCTACGAAAGTGTTGTTATTATCTAAGATTTTGTAGAGGCAGCCCGCGCGTCGTCTTACAAAATCTTAGGAATTATAGAAACAGGACGACGAAAGTACTTCATATGACAAATTGAGCAAGGAACAATATTCTGTATTATCATTTCACTCTTGTATTATTAGGAGTCGAAATCAGACCTAGACATGCCTGATCGTAAGCATGGCAAGATCCAATAGCGACGTCGATTGAAAATCTGAGGCAGTTTACAGTTGCCCAGTCGCTAGAGGTGATTTATCATTTTAAGGATCCAAGGTTATTTCTATATTCAATTAATCAATCAAATCAAACTGTAACGCCTTTTTTAACAGGGATAAGCAGAGACAATGTTTCTATATTAACTTACCAATATAGGTACCTGTTTTTATAAAATGTGTATATTTTATAGAAACAGAACAATTAAAGTACAAACATACATACAAAGATATATTGAACCGAAGGCAATTGGTTAGCGTACCCATTGCACTACCACTAGACCACGGTAACTATAATTATAACGGTTTTTTCATATTTCTCGAATAATAAAAAACATATCGATCCACAAGAGATTGGTGTGGAGCCGAAGTAAGGGGATTAAACCTAAATTTTAAGGCAAACAAGAATTGTTTAAGGAAGTTGTGGATATATAGAGTTTCTTATGCCTTTATAAATGGATTACAGTTATGTTGTCAATTGATTTTAAAGGGGATAAATAATGTCAACAGATACAAAATTACGACAATTGAAAGTAGGTCAGTGCATTTGTTAATTAGCTTTATTAATTTTTATCCCCTGTAATCATATAATTTGATATAGTAAACAAAACTATATTAAAGATACATTTTTTATTATTGTGACTCGACATACGACAGCACCCCGTTTGATGTTAAGCCGAAGTGCGCTCCACGAATGAATGTCACTGCTAAGACAATTCAATAACTGTGAGTAGCAATCACATCCACTATGCCGGCCTAGATGGAACCGGCAAGCTGATCCCGAAACGTGACCAAATCACTTCACGGTCTGTATACTTGTAAGTGGTGGTACTACCCCGGATCGGCAGACTGGGTACCACTGCCTACCACTCTTTGATAACCAGACCCGAAGCAAATATCCATCTCTTTTTTTTATTAACAAATATTTGCAATATTTAATATTATCAAATATTACAAATAAAAGCTATGAAACAAATATTTGATCCGACCGGGGATCGAACCCGGGACTTTACACACAACAAACCAAACGCTAAACCGTTCGTCCACGCCTGTCGTCAAAAATTAGTACCAGTGGTTTCAGTATACCAGCTAGCGTAATAAAAACAAGACGACCAAAGTTCACATATAAAAGATAAGTAGTTTTGGACCAGGATTTCTTGGTTTGCGTGATTATTTCACTACCACTAAATTATGGTCAATTAATGAATTGAACAAAAAACAAGAAAAAGAGACCATGCTCTCGACACGGGGAATAAAAAATTGTTTAATTAAGAACCAAAAATAAACGTTTATTTTTTTAGTTTTAATTTAGTTATTTTAGTTTAATACAATAATCAATGTTCGCAAAAATTAAAAAAAAACTTTAGCAGATTATTTTCTCTAGTATTGCGATAATTTTTATGTTTAGATGTCATGTACATGTAGATGTAAATGTTCTAAATAAATAAACAAACAACATGTATAGTAAGTGCAACTATTTAATTTATATGCAAAAACAAAACAACAACATTTTATTTTAGAAAATGGAACGAAAGCAACTTTCACATAACAAGCGCAGACAACAAATGTTAATATGTCTCGCTATACGTTTATCTAACACTAAGAATATGGAAAGAATAGAAGCTGTGCTAAATTTGTTATCAATTTGTTAAGCAAAACTTGAATTTATATAAAACTGCTATCGACATATTTCCTAGAAGCACACGAAATAAAGATTCACTCGTTACAGATAACTGCCCAAAGACTGCAATCTTCATGAAAAATTGTTATTTTATGTCTATCAAGATATATAATGCAGTTCCCAAGGATATTAAGGCATTGCCTTTTAATAAATTTAAAGCCGAATTGGCAAAATGGTTGCTGAGTAATATGTTTTATTCATATAAGGAATTTTCTGAATATGAAAAACATATCAAGAAGTTTAAAGTAGTGCCAGGATAGTACGAAAGTAGATAAGGATAATTTGTAATTTAGATTGTGTCCCACAAATTGACATTTAAATAATATTGTTAATAAATAGATAATGACATTACATATAATATTATAATACATTGATACATATTTTGACATTGAATTATATAACTTTAAATATTTGCATGCTTTATGTTAGCTGAATAAGGAGGACTTACTATATTGTACCATTGATATACTGTACCCTTTTCTAAGCAAATAAATTATTATTATTATTATTATTATAAAATAAGAACTATTTCAGCGTTACTTATCTTATTTATACTATGTTATTACCACATGTGACTGAAAGAGATACTTGTACTTCAATTCCTTTCTTTCAAAAGTTGTCAATACTTTTTGCACTTACAACCACTTGGTTGACTTTTAATACTGCTTAATTAAAAGACACGTGGTAACAATAGTAGCGGCATAATTGTTCCGTCATCCTTTTTTAAAGTATTTTAATGTCATTTGTTATTGTGTTAAATTAGGTTGTCAAACGATCATCAAAACTAGTGATAACCTTCTAAATTAGGAATGTAAAAATGTATATTCATCCCCTTCTGACTTCTTTATAATGCCATAAGTGGAAATAGTATAAACGGATTTTAGGGCTATTTTAGGGCTCCTTCTATTTCTTAAGTCCAAATTCTTTGATCTAACAAGAGTGTAAATGTTAAGCCCTTTGGGAGTTACTGTATATACGAAGGTTAATTAACTAAATAGTTGGTGCAAAATAGTGCAATGACCATGTGTTTAATAGGAAATCTCTTGAGACTATTCCTTGAGTAATCTTTGTGACCTTAATTCAGTGTTACTTAACGTGGGGCCCACGCCCCACAGGGGGGCAATTTGAAAGTTAAGGGGGGCAACTTTAAATGCAATGCTAGGTGACAAATTTAACAAAAAAGGCAAATACTTAAAAAATGCTGTAATCATTTATATTTTTTTAAAGAACAAAACAATTTTTAAACGTTAAAAATTATGTGTAGTTGTTATATTACAGTTGTTATATTAAAAACATTGAAATGTTAAGGTGGGCCATGGCGTAAAAAAGGTTGAGAAACACTGCCTTAATTTGTAATTTTGAGTTGTTTATTAAGGCTCATCTGGACATTTAGACTTCATATACAGCTTACATTGTGGGGGATAGCGAGCAATTTTTTTTATTATTGTGACACGACATCTGACTTCCACCCGTCTGATGATAAGCAAGAGGAGGTCTAAGAGTGACGACGACTGAAAAACCGATTAAGTTCACGGTTGCCTCAGTCGCCGTCACTATGCCGGCCAAATATCATAACTATTCAAAGAGTAATCAGATACTAGGGAACATTACTAACGCCCTGTGAAACAATGAATTACACTACAACCTGCAATTGAGCACAGTGAAGAAAGAGGCACAAACTTGCGCTACTAAATATAAGGCCAGGCTACAATATCACCTCACGCACTCAAGCTTAACAACAGGCGGGGTGCAGTCATATAGAAGCCTCAATAACACAGGAATAGGCAGAGACAATGGAGCGCCACTTGCCATTATCCTTACACAACTCCCTTGCTTCCTTCACATCCATAATTCTCTTCATACAAGCTCTGTGGTTATGGGCACTAGGCAACCCAGCTTTCTTAAGGATGTCTCCGATTTGGTCGGAAAACATCTGAGCTGCCTTGTTTAACGTATCAATAAATTATGAATATATTCCAATATGTTTGTGTATTCCTTTGTCAATCCTTGTTACTACATCTTCTTTCAAACCACACCTATCACGCAGTGTGCTATTCCTTATTCTATCCGCTATCGTCACTTCACATACACTCCTTAACGACCGCATTTCTACAGCGTTAATTCTACTCTCATGCTTCTTCTGCCATACCCAGCCTTCACTTCCATACATTAATGTAGGAACAAGCACCGCATTATGAACAGCCATCCGTGACTGCTTCGATGGATTGGGCACATGGAAAGGATGAATGAAAGTAGATTGACGAATGGAATTTATAAATCTGATGTGGATGGATGCATTAAACAAGGCAGGCCCAGGAGGGTGTTTTCCGACCAAATCGGAGACAAGCTAGCTAGGTTGCCTAGTGCCCATAACCATAGAGCCTGTATGAATATAATTGTGGATGCGAAGGAAGCAAGGGAGTTATGTAAGGACCGTGGTAAGTGGCGCTCCATTGTCTCTGCCTATCCCTGTGGGAAAAAGGCATAACAATTTGATTGATTGATTGATGTTTGTGTAATACCTTGTCTCCATGAGCAACTTTAGCAATTACGCGTTCATCATGTGGATTGTATGTGTCGAATGTTTTCCCACTAACAGCGTCCTTCCACTCGTTGTTTATGAACAACTGAAAAATAACTTGTTTTATGTACTTATACGTTGGTGCTTGTATCATTTAAAACAGATACATTGGTGCTGGTGTATTTACTATTAAATATGAATTACTAATATGAATTTACTATTAAAAATTAATTACTAGATTTGTTTTTATTGGCCATAACAATAGATGTTTGTGTGCTTCAGGTGCACCATTACATAGGTTCATAGTTCTGTACAGAGGTTATAATAAACAATGTCAATAAATAGAATAATAATAACATAAATAATAAATATAATAAAATGTGAAGATCGATAACTGAAACCTTCTACAATTAGTGGTACCACTGCGTACAAAGAGTGGTAGGCAGTGACAGCACTGAGTACCACTGCCTACCGCTCTTTGATAACCAGACCCGAAGCAAATATTGACCTCTTTTTTTAAATAACCAATATTTACAATATTTTATAAATAATTATTAAATATTACAAATAAAAGCTATGAATCAAACATTTGCTCCGACCGGGAATCAAACCCGGGACTTTACGCGCGACAAACCAATCTCTCACCATTTGTCAACGCCTGTCGTGAATGTTTTTAATCTGCCAAAAAGTAAACTGTTTACCTTGGTGTATTTAATATCGGGAATCATAACGTTAATATCACTGAGCACATAAAAGGGACTATCACTACAAAGGTCGCGTACGAATGCGTCCAATAACCTTGGCTTATTACATAAAAACAAATAACACAATCTATTATTATCACTTTTGATAACGCAATAAAACTCTTATAGATTCATTTCAATTAATTGTGTGTTCATTTTGGACGTCTTAACACGATAGAGTTAACAACCACTTCCCTCACATCTACATTTCTCTTTTTGGATCCTTCAAGCGATGCTTGAAGAAGCACCTTAGGCCGGCATAATGACGGCGACTGAGGTAGCCGGGAACTAACTCGGTTTTTTCAGTCGTCGTCACTCTTGGACCTCTTCTTGCTTATTATCAGGCGGGTCGAGGTCAAATGAAGTGTCACAATAAAAAAAAACTGCGGAGTGCTTTTATTGTTCGACATGTGAGAGTACTCCGCACAATAAAAAAACTGCGGTGTCTTACATTCTCACAGTGATAGGCAGGAATAATAGAGAGCCACTTTTCACAATCCTAACAATCGTTTTCCTTAGAACAACATTTCTCTTTGACATATTTTTAAAGATGTTAAATTCTCTTGTTTTTGTTTATACAATAATCCTTTATAATTGCAAACGTAATAAACTTTAATGAAATTGCCTGTTTTGTGTATCTTTATTTTCGGTTTTCCGAAGCACCTATTTCGGAGTTCTTAATCCGATTTAATGACGAACAAATACTTTGTACTCTGTTGTAATCCGTTTTCGTAACTCAAATTGGGTAATTAAGTTTGTTTTTAAATAAAGTAAGATATCCAAACTCAAACATAAGTACTCTGTTATTGATAATTTATCTTATTTATTAGTATTGTTTTAAACAATGATATTAAGTAAAATGAGGTAGATACATCACCTACACGAGTTTAAGTTATTGCGAATGGAACTACTTCCATTCGCAATAATTCGGTCCTACGACCGAATGATAGTTATTAAGAGCGAAAAAGAGACAAATATATGTTGCTCTGCATCGCGACACTGACTTCAGGTTTGCTTATTAGCATAATTTTAATGTGTCTTGTTCGGTGCGCGTATAGCATATCTACGTCTTTTCCTTCAATATCATTGGTTTTAAAGGTATTTTCCTGGTATTGCTATTTTTTAATAAAACTGTTGTACTATATGTTTATATAGTACTATATTTTGTTTATTTGGTGATGTTTGTTGTATATTATACATGTTACACAGTTGTACTGTATGTTTTATTGTGTCTCCAGATATGATAAAATTACGGACGCGTTAAGCTGAAGTGTGGTCCACGAAAAATAGCTACTACCACATTTAGATAACTGTAAATATTATTAACCTTGCTTGCCTAGTTGGCATCGGAAACTTTTCAATTGATCCTAAAACGCGACTGTATCACTTCGTGTTCACTTGAATCAATAATTGCCTTACACTTTTTTTAAATAACAACAATCAATTAAGTGTCACGCCTTTTTCCACAGGGATAGGCAGAGACATTTTATCATTACTTGCCACGATCCTGACACAACTCCCTCGCTTTCTTCACATCCACAATTCTCTCCATACAAGTGGAGTGGCGAGTGGCGCTTCTTTCTGCCTATCCCTGTAGAAAAAAGGCGTGACAATTAGATAGTTTTTTCAGTCGTCGGCGCTAAAAAAACCTCTCCTTGCTTATCAATAAATTGATAAACAATCGAGTCTGAATAAAAAAATGAATAAAGCAAGAGGGTTATGTCAGGACCGTGCAAAGTAGCGTTGCGTTTTCTTTGGCGTCGTTGTCTATCCCTGTGGGAATTGTTGCGTGACAATTTCATTTAAATCTCACCTGTGTTTGAAATTGTTAATAATTATACATAAGTTTCTGCTTCTATAATTACTTTGCTAAACTTAGCAAACATTATCACTATAGTACCTATTAGCTAAAGGTACAGCAGAACAAAATCAAAACACTAGACATATTTTTTTCCAATTATGTGTTTTTATATTCGAAATATTATTAAAATCGTAAACTGAGCACCACTTTACGATTTTAAACCACCAGTTTGAGGTAGGCACAGGCAAGTTGAGGTAGCGATAGCGTAAAAATAAAAATTAAATATGACAAAGGAAGAAAATTTGTATTTTGAAAAGAATAAATTGTTGATGCTTTTTTGCCACATGTCTGATGCATTATGGGCAAAGACCGCTACTGAGTGGATACCAGATTACAAAAGAGATACTGCAAAATGTCGGTGAGTCATGAAAAAAGGAGGGGAGGACTTTAACCAGCAATGGGACAAATAAACAGGCCATTAATATTAATAACAAATAATAGTCGTACTGAGGTTTGATTTCGGACAACCGAATAGTACATTAAAGGAACAAAATGATTAACTAATTATTAATTTGACATAATTGTAGTAGTTGGATTAAAATTTAATGATGTTTGTGTTAACTCTAGTGTGTGATTAACTAATGGCTGTACTTTGGATTAGACTTAGTAAAAAGATTGATTAGTAATAGGTCTTGGTTTAATCTTAATATTTATTACCTTACAAAAACTTACTTAACCGTGTTTAATGTTCATCTAACGCGACTTATTTTCTTGCCTTTCTTGATAGTGATATACTATCCTACTTATTATTATAAATGTGAATGTGAGTTTGTTTGTTACGTTTTCATGTAACAACTACTTAACCAATCATAATGAAATTTTGTACACATATTGTAATAACATATTTTTGACTATATATTCCAATTAACTATAATTTCAGCTGTTTGGAATTTTTCTATATTTATTTTTAATTCCGTCTGTCATTTTTATATGAGTTATCGAGATATAATTACAAAAAGGGATATAAAGTCGAATTGAGAACCTCCTCCTTTTTTTATGACTGTGTTAACCTAATTTTACGCGGGTGAAACCGCAGGCACAGCTAGTTAGGAATAAATATAATTACTATAGAACTTGGTGAATGTTTTTTTAATTATAAATAATTATACTACACATTTGACCTTATTTATTATATTATTTTGTTACAATGAGTAATATTTTCCGAGGTTCCAGTTCTCAAGAACTAGTGACCTTCCTAAGAATGAGAACTGGAAAATTACATGAATTAAACAAATTTTATGCGGCTTACTATCGCGTTTATTTTGGTTTTGATTTTACAATTTTTTTAATATTCCGACGTCTCTCTGTGACCACGATGGCTGCAAAGCTCTCGAAACGTCGGAATAATAAAAAAATTGTAAAATCAAAACCAAAATAAACGCGATAGTAAGCCGCATAAAATTTGTTTAATTCATTAATTAATTAATGTTCGCGCAAAATCTAAGAAAATGGAAAATTATATATTTATTTTTTATATTGTGGTTTGACATTTATCAGTACCCTGTCCATATTAGAAAAAAGTGCGGCCAATGAATTGAGGCGACTGCTGTTATAGTTAAATAAGTGCAACTAGCAGCCGCATCCACTATGCCGCCCAAGTAAAGCGGCAACTTTCTAACTGAAACGTTATTTATTTTTTGTCATTATACAATTTGTATTGTATGTCTTATTTATTTCTATCCGGTTTTCATTACTAATTTATACAATATTCATTTAGATTTCCTATTAAATAAGATTTTTATCAGATTTCTAAATCTAAAGATTTTATTTTGTACAAATGTTTCTTAAATTACTCCATTAGCCAATTTACAACTTTGTTTTATTAGTCCCAATGTTATTGTTAATAGAGCCTTCGAAATTCTTTCATCAATTCCGTCCCAATACCGCAAAAGCAATTACCAAATAAGCTCTATCTAGATGGCTTTCCATTTAAAATAAAATCAAATCGGGCCAAGGATATACGATTTAGTTCTTTTCTAATTTGGTGAATGTTTGACAAGGAATCTTGTATTGTTTTTAAATATATTTCGGAGTTTAAAGAGTTTTAAGAATTGATTTTCATTTAAGGGCTCTGGTATGTAAATTTTATTGGAAGAGAAATTAATACAAGCGTTAACTAAAAAGCATGACGTTTTATATCAAAAGTTTTATTCGTTTATTTACATTATTAAGCTAAGCGACTAAAGTGCTTGTATCATAGAAACAGGATAACCAAATTATTATAAGTATGTAACAATATATCGAAGATACATTGGTACTGGCAGGTGGTTTTGAACCCGTGCTCTTGTTGTTGATGATGTTGTTGTTATTGTTAATAATAATAATTTTTATTTTCATATATATACAGTAAATAAAAGTAAACTCCAGTCTTGCATCAGAGATGTCTGATCTCTGACATCTCTGATGCAAGACTAGACTCTGACTCTATACTTTTTTGTTTCAAAACAAATTATTTTTTCGATATATTTTCACCTTATCGCCGAAATAAGGCGTATGTAGATACACGTATGTTAATTTTTTGCCACGCTATACGGTTATAATTGTAGGAGTAACAAGGATATAATAACATTTATATATAGCGTAACCGAAAAAAATCATCGAGTCTGTTTGAATCTCCTACCTTTCAAATGCAACTTTATCGTAGAGCTTATTTACTTAGTAGCTTAACCGAACAACTTTTCTTTATAATAAAATCTTCAAAATTATATAACGCAATACCTTTTCTATTTAAACATTCTGTAGATTATACAGTACAGTTGATTTTTTCTTCTTATTTTTTTCTCGTATTATAGTTTTTATTGGTACTTTTTTTCTAATAATTCATTTCTTAGTAATATAGCACATACTGCCTTTGTAAATCTATTAAATCATTTTCTTCTTTTATAAGGAAGAGGACTGCATGATCGATCACCCGTAGTCAGAGGTTGTGTAGCCTGGTGACCGTTCTCTAATAGTAGTGAACACAAAAAAAAAAACTGGATGCTGGCTGTACAATAGAAAATATTTTCAATATTATACCTATTAAACATTATTTGACGTTTATATACAAAACTACTAAATGTGCTTAAATCATAGAAATAAGTCGACTAAATTACATTTCTTTTTATTGTGACTAGATGTCTGACCTCGACTTGCCTCATGGAAAGCAAGGGGAGGTTTAAAAGTGCCAACGACTGAAAGATAAAACTGATAAATTTACGGCTGCCTTAGGCACAATCATCATGTCGTCCAAAAAATAGCCATATATTAAAGATTTGTAAGTGGTTCTGAACCGAAAGCTCTTGGTTCGCGAGACCATTTTTCTACCGCTAGATCAGGGTTGCCTGTATGTTAGTCTTATATATTTTTAAATATTCTTACCAAATACCCCAGTTTCTCGTAAAATATAAAAAAATAAAACCCAGCACGTTAGTTGGAATGTGCAGTACAGTTTCAATAGCCACACCGAAACGAATTGCCTCTTTGTGCGTAATTATTTTGGCGTACATCCAATATCGCAACAGTTTCAATGCATCACATTTACAAAAAAAAAACGCGCTACATTGAATAATGTGAAACGTGATTGATGCCTAAACTTTATAAATATTTAAATAATTATATTTCTAAACTTAACTATTATATCATAAGCAATAATAAAAATCGAAGACATCCTCATTGGGTAGCCTTTTTTGTGGGGAAATCCTCATGGATACTCCTGGTTTCTCGGGGTAACAAACGCCGGAGATTGGGAGCTGGGGTACATTCGTCCGACATCTCCAGTGGTCTCATTGATAGCCTATAATCGTAGAGCTTGTATAAAGATAATTGTGGATGTGAGGGAAGCAGGGTATTAGTGTCAGGTTCGTGGCAAGTGGCGCTCCATTTTCTCTGCCTATTCTTGTGAGAAACGGAAGTGACATTTTAATTCAATGATTGATCATAAACACTGGACTACGGAAATGTTCAATAGAAAACCGACAGGCCTGGACGAACGGTTAGCGATTGGTTTGTTGAGCGTAAGGTCACGGGTTCGATTCCCGATCGTAGCTTTTATTTGTAATATTTAATAATTACAAATAAAAGCTATTTTGTAATATTTATTAATTACAAATAAATATTGCAATTTTTTTTAATATAAAATTAAAAAAAGAGGTGTATATTTGCGTCGAATCTGGTTATTAAAGAGTGGTAGGCAGTGGCGCCTGGGTAGTACCACTTACAAGTATACAGACCCTGAAGTGACTTAGTCGCGTTTCGAGATTAGGTTGTAGGTTGCCGGTTTTAACATGGCCGGCATAGTGGATGTGATTGATCCATTCATTGACCACAGTCCAGCTTAACATCAAGCGGGGTGCTGCAATATATAAATAAATAAAGAGAGACATTAGAGAGACAAATTGCTTGCATTAGCAATTCTAGTGTGTTATCTATTCCCTACAGGCCTACCATATACCTACCATGAAGAATATAACGAAGAGTCTAATCTAACTCCTTTTTTTCGACAAGCCCACGTTTCTTTTGACAATTCATAGTTTGTCAAAAGAGAATTATGAATGTCATGGAAGCGAGAGAGTTGTTACGTGGAAAGTGGCGCTCTATTTTAATATCCCTGCGATTAAGGCGCGACAATAGGTTTAATTAAAATTTTCCATGCAGGGATCAAATCTAAGAGCTTTTTTTAATAAACAACGATTTTGTTACCACAATTTTGTAATGCCTGTGTTACATAACTTCACATTGAGAGTAAACTTTTATCTGAAATTTGAATAAGCCTAGCAGCCAAACCACGGGTGCTCTTTATGAAAATATTTAATTAATCATAAGGGAGATGTTTACTTGTCGTTTTATTACTTTTTTCCGTCGTAAATGACTGAAAGGCATAGAGCACATTTCGACAGACGAGTCTTCATTAAAAAATGTACAAATTTAATTGTCATTTTTTTTATTTCTATACGGAGCTACTAAAAGTGCTTGTATCCATAGGTACATATGACGAAAGTACTATATCAAGGATATATTTCTGCCGGCAAGTTTATTTTTAAATCGGGGACTCTTGATTTACGTGACAATTGTATTATACTACCACTACACTATAGTCGCCATTTTTTTGTATAGCATCAATTATCAATGCAAATCGAATAAAAAATGATACAGCAGCTACGAGCGTCTATCGGCAGACAGTCGATCGATAAGTTCATTGGTTCACGATGTGATGTCTATAAGTATATGCTCAGTGTTGTAAGGTCATTCCTTGTTGTCTCCAGCTATGAAAATAACATGCTATAAACTCCACGTGGGCCTTTATTAGTATTTATTACAATACCCATTTGTTCAGGATTTTTATAGTGCTTTATTCCGAAATGTATAATTAAAAGTTATTCTTAGATTTCGTAATTAATATTTACACGTTCTTTATTTGTTTAGGGAAGTAACAAGTAACTTTCAAAATAGTAGTCCTTACCGGAGCAAGGACTACTATGCTAAGCTACTTAATGCGGACCTAATGCTAAGCTAGCGGGCTGTTCACGACCGGTGTCAAATGATAAAATTCGAACTATTTTTAACATCAGAATAAAATTTCATATTTAAAAATGAAATTTTCTCGGCTTCTTCAAATCCACAATTGTCTCTATGGTAAAAATTTTAGGGAATTTTTACTAAAAACAAATTCTTCATTTATTCATTATTTCTTAGTTCTGTTCTGAAACCCTGTTAGCGTAAATAACGCAAATGTTAATTTTATTTTTCAACCCACAAAAAGCATTGATAAAAATATGGTAGTTGAGAAAACTACTTCTACATACTCTCTAATAAGAGGGCAAAAAGTTTTCTTACGAGTATTAGATTTATATTCAACTTCTTATTAACCTGGATTTTGTGTAACACACACAAATATTCGCAGGAACGTAGTTATTATTACACTTTATTTTAATTATTTAAAGAAATGAATAAATAATACATAAACGAAACATACTCGTATTTTTATTACATTTCGGCTTAGTGTAATATCTACTAATTGGTAATGAATAATTCACGAGTACACATGGGTCAACTCCATTCAGGAATAGTATCAAAACGTACTAAATCGTCTGTGCACGAATTGTTTCTATAAATATCAATTAGTCTAGAGATCTAAATATCTGCTAGTATGCCGGCCTAATGCGACTGAGTCACTCCAGGGTCTGAAAAATTGAAATTAATGTTATCCTGGTGTATAACCACCTTTAGATGTGAAGTTTATTATGGACTTTGCAAGCTGTTATTACCTGGAGAGGTTTCTCATTAAGGCTGCTTTGTTTATCGGAAGATTATAAATTGTGTCTTACATCTTACACTTAGAATGGGTACACTTGGATGTGGGTGACGGGATGGGTACACTGTTTGTACCTTTGTTTATCACACTGTGATCGAAAAGTAGTAAGACTTTTTATTTTAAAATTTGAAATTAAAAGTCTTGGTTGGGCACCGGAATTTTATATTGAAAAGTATTTCTACTTTTCTTTTTGATCACAATAGTAATACTAGATTCTGTGTGGTTTCTGACTAGTTTTGTTTATAACTATTTTTTGGTGTTTTAAACAATTTAAATGTTTAGTTAATTTTTTTTTTTCTTATCGTATATTTATTATATAGACTATAATTTACCAGTTTCTTGTGATTTCTATTTGTCATATTATGCCTTTTGAGTTACAAGTGTACAGACCGTAAAGTTACTTAGTCGCGTTTCGGGATCAGCATGCAAGTTGCCGGTTTCAACTAGGCCGACATAGTGGATGTGACTGCTATTTACACAGTTATTTAACTGTTGTAGCAGTCACCTCCATTTATGGACCACACTCCAGCTTGCTAGATAACTGTATGATATATTAGCAAGAGGAAATCCAGAAGCGCTGAAACAGATAAAACTGTTTCATTTTGCAGTTACCTGAGTCGCCGTCACTATGCCGGCCAAAATGCTGATAACTATAGGAGATGCAGTGGTTACGCGAATTCCGCGGGAGCCCCTGCAACTACGTAGAGACATAACGGCTTTGTGCGTCTTTTATTACGGAGAATGTTCCGAGGAGCCCTTTAACCTTGTCAAGCTTCCTAAATCGTCTGTTCACACCCGTAATACCCGCACTGGTCGGGGAAATCATCCGCATTCTGTCGACCGAATCAGCAGTCGAACTAAAAAATTAGATGTGTCTTTTCTTTGTAGAAACTATGGCAGCCATGAACTAACTCGTTTTTTTCAGTCGTCATCGCTCTTGAATCTCCTCTTGCCACAATAAAATTTAAAAAACTACCTCTAGAGGTATCAGTTACTAAGCCTTAGTTGAACCGTTAATTTCGCCTGCTTTCATCATCAGCCAGAAGACGTCGACTGCTGAACATAGGCCTCCCCCTCAGAACGCCTGCTCTCATGCATTGAATGGGTGACTAATAAAGTCGCTTAAGCCCTTTTATTTTTAAACATCTATATTGAATCTCATACATTTGTGCAAAAGTTGGATTGATTTTTTAAAGTTTCTCTTTACTTTATTGAAGATTGCATGAGAACAAACTGATTTAAATGGTTTTTTTTTATGTTTGCGCATTAGCAATAGATTTACATTTTATTTTAAACCTAAAACTAAGTTTAAATAGTAAGTTTAGTTTGCGTCTTCTAATCACATCGTTTGAAAAACCGACAACTGATGGGGAAGAAAGGTTCTTGAGTGGTGACAACGAACCAGAAGACGTAACGTAGGTAATAAAAGTCACGAATAACTAGTGGATGCTAAGGGGAGGCCTATGTTCAGCAGTGGACGAACTTCCGACCTCGACTTGGCTGATGGTTTGAGCAAAGCGACCCAGCGATCTTTCACTCTTTGCTCGAAGTGTGGATACGTTATGCGATGTGGAAAGCATGCGGGCGGATAAAGTATTTTACTTGTTAAATCTTTGACAAAGAATAGACGCATCGGATTTTTCTTACATTCTAAATTTACAAATATTTGTTATAATATTTGCTCCGGGTCTGGATGTCAAAGAAAGTTATGCATTGGTGCCCAGACTGCCAATCTGAGGTAGTACTGATACCACCACTTCAAGTATACAGACCGTAAAGTGACATAGCTACGCTTAAACTAGGCCGGTATAATGGATGTTACTGCTACTTACAGTTATGTAACTATTGTAGCAGTTACCTCCATTCATGGACCGCATTTCAACATATGGCGGGGTGCTGTCATATGTCGAGTCACAATAATAATAAAAAAGAGTAATATTTCATCTATTCCGGTGTAATAATTATTTTCATTTCTCTTGGCTAAAATTATGCTTGAAAAGTACACTTACTTTTAAGTGTGTGCTAAAAAATGTTAACATATATGGTTGAATTTATGCATTCATTTCAAAGCACTTCAATTATGAGTTAATTAACAAGAGAAAGCGCAAACCTTATAACAATTTTCCGCACGCAAATTGCTATATTTTAACGTGTAAATTTACACGGCCCACTTATATTAATACCAACTTCCTTGTTTGTGAATTTTGCGGCACCAAAATATAATGAATTTGCGTAACTAAAATATCTTAGGCTGTCTTTGTAATTACAAAATTACTTCATCATCACACGCAAATAGTCAAAAATAACTACACACTCATATAATATGTAATATTTTAAAACAAATTTACTGAATTGTCTGTTGACATATTTTTGACAAGTGAGTGTGTAGATATTTTTGACTAACTAATTGTATAGATATTTTTGACGCATTGAACGCTCACATTATTATGACAACTAATGGTGTGTGGATATTTATGACCACTCTGAATGTATAGATACTTTTGATCACATTGCGTGCTCACATATATCTGATGCTGACTGTACCTATGTTTGTTGACAAGCAACTTTGTAGGGAATCCATGTAGGTAGGTATATAAAAAAATACGAAAAATCAATATTTATTAAATAGATTTTACCAGCATAGTGACGACGACTGAGGCAACTGTAAGATGCGATGGTATTTTCAGTCGTCGGCGCTTTTAAACCTGCCTTTGCTCACCAATGAGGCAAGTCGAGGTAGATGGCTACAAAGCTCTCGAAACGTTAAAATAATAATAAATTGTAACATCAACAACCAAAAGTAAACGCGATAGTAAGCCGCATAAAATATGTTTTATTAAAAAAATATGTTTTACTTAAATTTACTTCGTAGAGGAAAATGGGCACAAAGGACTATGACTCTTTTAAGTGAGAGTACGAATTTAGGCAGTTCACGAGAATGATAGATGAATTATCCATAGATTTATACGATGATCACGTAGCAAATTTCGCCCGAACCTCATTATAATGTGAATAAAGCTGTTATTTACTTTGATAAATAGTCAAATAAACAGGTCAACGTTTCATTGAACCTTCGGTATATAGATAAACATCATATTTCATGTAGTATTTTTTTAAATATAGCTTGGCATATCCCAATATTGGTATTCTGAAATGAACGTTGCTCGATGTAAAGATAGGTAGGAAGTATTTTGACACGATGGGTTGCTTAGTGGCCACAGCGGTTGGGTGTTAAGTAACCAAGTTCGATTCTAGGTGGCAGTTGACCGATACCGATGCCGATGTCTGAATTATTTCTTTTTTTATTAATTTCTATTTTTTATTGTGACACGACATTTGACCTCGACCCGCCTAATGATAAGCAAGAGAAGATCCAAAAGTGCCGAAGATTGAAACAACCGTGTAAGTACACAGTGGATCCGAGAAGGATCCAAGGTTATAGAAGGAAGAGAACACATGGGCTGGCAAAGCATTCCATTTGTCGATTGTTCTACAAAGAAAAGACAAGAAACAATTTTCATATTCATTTTATACAGAAATAAGTTATTTTTCTTTACTTTTCTTTTGGGTTATCCAGCATATCTACGGAAGCCAAAGACACTTGATGTTAACCCCGCCTAATGTTAAGCTGGAGTGCGGTTTATGAATGGAGGCAATTGCTACTACAGTTCATTAATTGTAAATTGTAAGTAGCAGACAAATCTACTTTGCCAGCCTAGTAGGAACTAGTAGCTTACAGTCCTAACTAGGCCGAGTAACTTCATGGTCTGTATACTTGTAAGTGGTAGTACTACCCTGGATCGGCAGACTCGGCACCTCTACATACCAAGCTTATTTTATATTCAAAAAACTTATAAAACATAGTTTGAAGTCCGCAAATAGATTTAAAAAGGTTAAAATGTGTGGTTTTGATTCTTTCTTGTAGTGTGTGATAACGTCAAGATTCCAATATAAAACGTCTTTTGCCCTTTTCTATAAATGTGACATTTTGCTGGAACATTGCTCCTTTTATATTTGCCTACAAACTCGAAAAGTCATATTGTGTCTCTATTTTGCATATAAAAGACTCTTATTGCTTTATTCTTATTGTGTTTTTCAGGTGGAAAATTTTCAAATACTCGTATATAACTTTTTGCATTTATTAAACAGTAGCAGATTTTTGAATTGTCTTTATTTTTAGTTTGTTAGTAGAAGGTTTTAAACACACATTTTATTAAGGTTAATATGTTTATTAGTTTTTTTTATATATTTACATTTCTGTACTAAATAAAGTATTAACTACACGTTAACTAATTTGAACGTAGTCTCCGCCTATCTAATTTATGATGATGAAGAAAATAAATAATTAAGGTTATCTACAAAATAATTTTAGTTTTGGAAAATAATCCGATTGTAAATTAGGTTTTTTTTTTGTAGGTATAAAAATTTGTATCAATTTGACAATAAAAAAACTTTTAGTATGTAAAATAAATTATAAAGATGAATCGATTGTAAAAGTGTCATTTCTTCAAAAATCTCATTTCCTTTCCATTTGTGGAAGTTAAATAACTGGGCAGGGAAATACATTTAATTTATAGCCCTGATATTTGAGAATATCTACCTATTTGCATATTTATGTTTTTTTAATACATATTTTTTTATTGTGACGCGACATCTTGATTGACTCGACATGGTGTACACAAGGGAAAGGGCAAACGACTTAAAAAGTCGACTTAGTTTACAACTGCCTCAGTGATCGTCGCCAAGCCAGCTAGCAAAAATGGTTATGGAACCAAACTTCATTAAGTTTAATCGGAAATTAGGAAATAGGCGCGCCATCTATTAGGAAATTTAAGGAAAATTTTGTATAGTCATAAGCAAACGAACTAAGTTGTGTATAAATATTTTCAAATGGGGGCGCTGCTGTGTTCGCATTTGCTGTTTGTTGTATATTATATGTGACCGTATATTTGTAAAAACCGTTAGTTTACAATCTATCTCGCGAGTTTGTAAACTGTCGATAAATTGTGAACTGTCCATACTGCTTACAATATAACGTAATCGATAGTTAATAATCTATTCATAATAGATTATAATATTATATATATAGATATGGATATATAGTTATATAAGTTAGATATGGATAGATTATAAACTATCGAAAATTAATACGTTATATAGTAAAAAGTACTGTACAGTTCACAATTTATTGACAGTTTACAATCTCGCGAGATAGATTATAAACTAACGGTATTTACAATTATACGGTCACATATACATATCTTTACAGTGTCTTAACAACGCTTTCGAAAATAAAGTTGGAAGGTATAGATTTCACGATCCTAAAAACAATTGTAATTATACAATTATAATAGTAACATTAAAATGTAAGGAAAAAATGTAATTTACATTTACCTAACTGTAGTAGCCGTAACCTTCAAACATGGACCGCACTCTAGTTAATTTTTAGGCGGGCTGCTGTTTATAACCTGGGCTGCTTTTCATGGTCCTGACAAAATTCTTTCGATTCCTTCACACCCACACTTCGAACCTTCAAACAACCTCTTTGCGGAACTTTGATTCTTTCCAATAAAGCAAACGACACAGTCTCATGTTCAAATTTATCTCAGAGGACGGAGAAAGTTATCGATTTGATAAAACTTTTACACTGATTGCAAGTGTTCGATATTTCGCAAGGAAAAGTAACTTCACAAAGCACAGCGCATATATTGATAGACCTTACATCTTCATTTTACATTCAGAATACATCGGAAATTAATTGACATACAGAATTATTAGTACTCAATCAAAAGTTATACTTGTTATCACAGCAGTCTATAAGAAAGATTTTCATAGACTGTTTAAAGTCTTTTTTATACTCCGTCTATTGACATGTAATCTGTACTAAAGTACGGGCCACTCGTGTGAATTTACGACTGTTTTCCTAACTTAACATGTTTTTGCAAGCTCATGTTTGTACATATGAATAAACGTAATGAAATTATGTAGCTTACTAATATGATTTTTGCCACTTACGAGTAGGGTGGTAAAGTACGCACGTAAATAGGTTAAACACAATTATGATATACTTTCTCCTTATTGCATTATGGTTGTCCTAGGAAACAAATAGTAATTCACAGATGTGTCGGTTACCGTCGTAAATTACTCCGAAACAACACTGACAGTACCAATATAACCTCGTAATAATTAGATCAGATATTTGTTAGTAAAAAAGAGGCAGATATTGGTCAAAGAGGGTCTGGTTGTCAAAGAGTGGTAGGCAGTGGTTCCCAGTCTGCTAACCCGGGGTAGTACCTCCACTTTTAAGTTTACAAACCGTGAAGTGACGTCGCATTATGGACCAGCTTGTAAGTTGCCGGTTCCGGCATAGTGAATGTGACTGCTACTAATAATTATTTAATTGTAAGTAGCAGTTGCCTCCATTAATAGACCGCACACCAGCACAGTGGCGTAGCGTGTGAGTCAGCCGCCCGAGGCGGAAGAAATATTTGCCGCCCCCTTATTTAGAAATTTCAATCATAGGTTCAACAAAAATATGTATTTTAGGTTAGATTTATTTTAGTTTTTTAAATTTTGCCGCCTCGTAAATAAGCCGCCAGGAGGGGGACGGCCCCTCCGCCCCCGCCACGCTTCGCCACTGCACCAGCAAAAAACAAAAAAAGTTATGTATCAAAGTATTGATGTTTTAGAATATACTACTTCTATTAGACTTTTTACAGCTAACGCAGTTAGGGTATGGGTTTGAAGGCAAGGTGGTTATAGTAGGGATAATAATTTCTAATAAAATAAAACACAATAATACATTGAATATTTATATTTCATTACATTCAGTCTTAACATTTGACATATCTAAAATTTTACAAATTAAACAGTAATTAAATTAGGAATTTAATATTTACAAATTTAAATTCGTCTTAACATTGAAACAATCTACAGGCCTCTTCAGTGGAATTTAATTTGCCCATTAACTCTAGGAAATTTCATTCTCAAAACCGAATTTTATATAATATGTGTAATTACCGCAAAAAATTGCGAAATTTTCCAAAATATATAAAAAAAAAATGATTGGGCATTTACGAGTATTATGTTTTATATAATGTCACCGTATAATTGTGAATACCGTTAGTTTATAATCTATCTCGCGAGATTGTAAATTGTGAACTGTACCTACTGTACTGCAGTAGCAAAGAAAACCTTTTGTTACGACTCTAAACCTCATTAACGACTATATATATTTTATACTTTCGATAATGAGGTTATTTGATCGCTCAAGGCTTCTTTTTAAATTACAGACACAATGTGACATCCGAAATAGGTGCGACGGATTACAAGGTATTAGGGACGGCCTACAACTCTTGGAACATCGCTATGGACATAATTAATAGGTACTTTTTATTAAAAAAAAATTTCGTAATACAATTTTTTTGGTGACTCGACATATGACAGCACCCCGCTTGATGTTAAGCCGAAGTGTGGTTAATGAATAAATGTCACTGCTACTACAATTCAATAAATGTGAGTAGCAATCACATCCACTATGCCGGCTTAGTTGAAACCGGCAACTTACAAGCCGATCCCGAAACGTGACCAAATCACTTGTGTATACTTGTAAGTATACAGACCGTGTCACCACTTCACGGTCTAAATATTTATTTACTACTTTATAAATTAGCTATTAAATTAGAAACCCTAATCCAAACTTACACATCGGTCGGCTGTCACCTAAGGCCACGTTTACACGGCGGTAAGTTTTGTAGGATCTGCTATTTATCGGATCCTGCAAAACCGAATAGTGTGTTCACACGGTTGTGCAGTTTTGTTGGATCCTACGACCCATTAAAACAGGGGGCCGCAACTTTAAGACATGTAGGAATGATGATGACAATGAAATACAAAACGGATATCGCGTCGCTCTACACGCGGTTTCTATATATTATTTATTGACTTGTTTCTTCAAAGAGGTTTTTAATACGATTGACTTGAAATATTATTAATATTTACACTCGAATAAATAAAACAGTTTAATTTAAATAATAAAATAGAACGTTACTGCTAAACTATTACTAATGTTAAAGCAGTAAAGTTATATTTATACTTGAGATACTTTGCACATTTTTTTATTTAAAATTAGGTAAAAATATGGCATTTGTAAATATAACAGTTATTTAAACTTACATAAGTATAAATAATATAAAATGTGAATGAAGCAAGAGTCAGGATCGAGGAAAAAAGCGTTCTGTTGTCTCTTCCTGTCCCTTTGAAAACTGAGGCAAGAAATTAAAAATGATGAAGAATTTCAACAGAATGTTTTCTTCAAATTATCAATAACGATTATAGGTAAATTTAGACCAGGGGTAACACTTATAACTAATGTAAAATAGTTATTTTAATATAATACATTTTATATTTTTAGATAATACAGAATTACACAACAGTTTTATGCCTTTTAAATGTTTTTTTTTTTTATCGAGATGCCACATCTGACTTAGACTTGCCTGATAATAAGCAAGAGAAGGTCTAAAGGCTCCGACGACTGAAAAAACCGTCTCATCTTACCTTAGTCGCCATAACTATGCTGGTCAAAGAAATATAAAATAAACATTTATAATGATCAATGTTTATAATTCAATATAAATGTTTCCTTGGGACTATCTCTGATGTGACGTCATTAGATGATATTTTTTATTTATAGTTTAAATATAGTTAACTATAATAAAACTATAAACAAAAATAAAATTACAGTATGTTATATTATTACAGTATATACAGATAAAATTAAAAGTATTATATATTTATATACTTAAAATTTTATCTGTTTTCGAATAAAGTTATTCAATATAAATGCATTACCTAATATTTTTATCACAATCATATTATACTAGTAAATTAACAATATTCACTAATAACTGTTTATTACGGTTTTATCAATTAAAAGTACGCTGAAAATCAATCAAACACACGCCGATCATATACGGCGAGCGTGGTGTCGCGTCAACATGCAACAAACCGAGAGCTTCCGGTTCAAAACCACTTGCCGGTACCTATGCATCTTTGATATAATGTAGTACTTTAGTCGTCCTGTTTATATACTACAAGCACATATAGTATGGTTTAAAAATATATTCAATTTGACAGACGTCCGCATTTACTTTTTCTGGCAGTGATTTCAGGTGGAGCTCAGTAGTTTCAGCTAATGAAACCTTATCGAGAGCGCTCTGACAGGTGCCATTGGAGCTGGAGGTCTTAGTGTGTTTGTACGCCTTAAAGAGTTACAGGAGGAACACGTAGGTCCTCGATGAAGTCGACAGATGCAACTTGACATTGTACCCCGACGTGCAACACCGTTTACTCCGATCATTTCTGAAAAAAAAAAAAACAATTATAACTCTTTTAATTCTTGGAAAAAATTTTATTTTTTATAGTGTAAATAAAGGAGCTCTTTAAACGTAATTATTAAATTATACGAAACATCATGAGCAGGTAAAACGTGCCGCTAGTATAATGTATTTATAAATAAAAAGTCCGTATGAATTATCGTCGAATGTCTTAGTACAAATGCTGCCTACATAAAGATACGAGGGAAACTCAAATGTGATGATGTAATATGTAAAATCCTAAATAATGGCGTTGACTGTACCTACAGAGTAAAAACATGCCACATGCAAAGTATTCTTATGTTAGAGAAATTGTTTTTAAATCGAACTAAATACGATAAATTTGATTTTGTTTATGTTATTTCAGGTAAACAATTTAGTTAACTTATTTTACAATAATAACTTGTACATAATAACTAATTACATTTAATAAATTTCGGTGAGGAGTTTTTATTTATTTATTAGGAGATAATAAAAAAATAAAATTACTACGGTAACTTAACTTCTTAACATTCCTTACAAAGTTTTATTTAGACGCAGTTTTCTTATTCTCAATAATTTCTTAAATCTTAATGAGTCACAATAGTGATAAGCGATTTAAATATATTAAATATATCTTAAATAAAATGCAAAGATATTACGGTTATAAAAATAATAAAAAAATACAATTCGAATGTCTTAAGAATACACCAGTTTGTTATTTTAGGAGCGAACGTTACAAGAGAACCTGCAACTGTTATTGTTTGGAAACTTTTTGCTAATGGCGTCGTTTTAAGCTGATTACAGGTATTAAATTTAAATTTTAATTAATATAATATAAAGTTAATACCTGTATGGTAACTATTATATACCGACGATGTTTTGGTAAGTATATAAGAGTTACAGCGTCTCAGGCAAACGTACAATAAAACGATTTTTTCAGTCATCATGATTATTAATCATGATGACTGTCATACATATACGTACTACAAGTAAGTTGATAAAGATCAAAAAGCCTATATAAATTTAAATAACAATAAATTCTAATAAATACTCTAATAGACAACATTCATTTTGGGCGTTTGTGTACAACTTTTGTAATGTCCAATAATAAAAAAATATATAAATAGTAGTTTCGATACTAACAACAATTTTGCTTTTAATTACTGTGCAATTGAGTTATTTGGAAAATAACATATGGATTTTGTATCGTCTTTCAATCACAAAGACACGCCATATTAACAGTTCTGCTTTGACCTGTCATAATTATAGTTTAATCATTTAGCACGCCTAAACTATGCAAAATAAAGGATATATTCCAATTACATTAATTTTTATTCCATTTGCAGTTGAAACGATGGGCCCGTGGTCCGAGGATGCTCTTGTGTTCTCCCGCGAGCTTGGCGAGAAACTCTACTTGGCGACGGGCGACCCTTTGAGTAGAGAATATCTCGTTCAAAGGGTCAGCCTCGCTGTTCAACGGGGGAACGCAGCGAGTGTCCTCGGCACACTACGCCCATCGAATAGTCGTAATTTTATTTATTAATTTTTAGTTTTTAATTAGTTTTTTTGTGAAAAATAATTAAAATTAATAAACAAAATAAACGCGAAAGTAAGCAGTAAAAAAAAAAAAAAAAAAAAAAAAAAATACATTGTTATCTTCGTACATTAAAATTATTGAAAATGTATATGCAACTTTTAATACAATTAAGCCCAAGTCCCCATACAAAATGAATGATGTTCTTTATTGCCTTTACCGCGAATATGTTTTAATATTTATTGAGATGATTTATTATTAAAGTTAAACTACATCTATGTCAAGAGTCTTACCGACATTTCAGATTCAATTTATTTTTACTTGGAAATATTGATGGCTGTTGCTGTTAGAAATAAAAATGACAGAAAAATCATCTTCATAAAAATTTCAACTTCAGTTTCAAACATAATTAACAAATCTTTTTGTTTTTATAATTCTTCAAAGTATAATTAAATAACAAAATATAGCAGTAATATTTACCTTACCTAATCATTTTTTGAAATATAAGGGTAATTTTTTTTATTGATATATCTAATAATATATACGAGTATATTATCGATATCTACTATTATAATACATGAAATGAACTAATTTTGCGGCGTACTATAGCGTTTATTTAGATAATGTTCTAAGACTTTACAGTCATAGTGGTTGGTCTAGGGGACACCACTAAAATGTTTAATTTTATATTTATAAACTATTTTTGCGCAAAACCTCAAAACTATTCTAAAACTAATAAGTGTGTTCTCTCTAATTTAATATTTTTCAACTTTTAATGTTGTATATTGATGAATAAAATAAATAGATAAAATAAACAAAATAAATGTTGATATTATACCAGTACCGGACATGGGTAAGCCATCACAGATGCTGGATCTCTGACAGGATCGAGCTGGATGATCCATTCGCAGACAAAGAACTGAACAGAGGGCCTGCAATTAAATAAAAAAAACTGTAAACTAAATCAACTTTTTGATTAAAATGATGAAAGGTTATGAAGAAATGGGGTTTAGCAAAAGTTTGCTAAAATTAATTTCTGTTGCAATAGTAAACTAGTGCCTGAAAACGATGAGATTGCCTTGCCACATTTAACTTTTTTAGTGACGGCGTCTGAGGCAACCGTTCACAAAGTCGTCAGGCAAGTAAAGGTCTGTTGTTGAATCCCAATATAAAACTACTACAAATGCGAAAACGTCTCCAAGCTAATTTGACTGTACTCCTTCCTATACACAATAAAACATTATTTTAATGTGTACAGGACATAAACATTTTTTTTATTGTGACTGGACACATGACAGCACCCCGCTTGATGTTAAGCCGAAGTGTGGTCCATGAATGAATGTCACTGCTACTACAATTCAATAACTGTGAGTAGCAATCACATCCACTATGCCGGCCAAGTTGGAGCCGGCAACTTACAAGCTGATCCTGAAACGTAACCAAATCACTTCACGGTCTGTATCTTGTAAGTGGTGGTACTACCCCGGATCGGCAGACTGGGTACCACATCCTACCCGATAACCAGACCCGAAGCAAATATCCATCTCTTTTTTTGTTAACAAATATTTGCAATATTTAATATAATTATAAAATATTACAAATAAAATCTATGAAACAAATATTTGCTCCGACCGGGAATCGAACCCGGGACTTTACGCGCAACAAACCAATCGCTAAACCGTTCGTCCACGCCTGTCGTCTGAATTACCAAATTAATTGTACCTACTCTTTAAATATGCAATGGTCAATTATATTTATTAAATAAGTACCTATTAATACTGTTGAGCAATTAGTTCTGGTACTATAAAATGTACATAACGTACTTTAATTGTTTTAAAAATTTGTGTTTATTACGAGTAAATAATACTTTTAAGACAATTTAATACATACATTATTTTAAAAGCTAGTAAAATGTCAGAGTTATGATGCAAAACATAACAAAATAAACGTTTCTATTTGTAACCCAACGGTCTTTTCGACTATAAAATTTTACAGCGCTTTAGTGTTAATACCCTTTTAGACTGAGAAATTGGATCCCTTGTCGACCTTGTGACTTTTACAAAGACATCTCTAAAATTGTCATGCCATTCGTATCTATCACAAAAAAATCTAAGACACTAAAAAAGGTTCTAACATACTTTTTACAATATTTTTATTGACTTTCACGTGTGACGTCGACCGGTCCAAAAATCTGATGATCTTTTTAAATTGTGACATACGACAGCACCCCGCTTGATGTTAAGCTGGAGTGTGGGTCCATGAATGGATGTCATTGCTAGTACAATTCAATAACTGTAAGTAGCAGTTGCATCCACTATGCCGGCCTAGTTTGAACCGGCAACTTACAAGCTGATCCCGAACGGCGACTAAATCATTTAACGGTCTGTATACTTGTATAATGTATATTAAGCTGGAGTGCGGTCCATTAATGGAGGCGACTGATAGTACAGTTGAATGGCAAGTAGCAGTCACATTTACTATGCTGGCCCAGTTATTACTGATAACTTTCAAGCTGATCGCAAAACGCGACTAAGTCACTTCACGGTCTGAACGATTGATAGTGGTGATGCTCCGGATCGGCAAAAAAGAAATATGGGAATAAGTTTCCGGTTCCAACTAGGTATGGTAGATGTGACTGCTACTTTCAGTTGTTGAATTGTTGTAGCAGTCACTTCTATTCATGGACCTCACTCCAGCTTAACATCGGGCGGGTAAATGTCATATATCGAGTCACAATAATAATAAAAAAATTCTATGATGAAACATATCTTTGCTTCGCTTGGAATCAAAACCGCGACTGGTGTATTTAAAATCCTCCAAGCGCTTCGTTATAATTTCACCCTAATAACAAATCAATATCGAAAGGTGATAATTAATATCGATTAATATCGAAAAGGTGACCGTGTTGTAGTGGCAGTGCAATGGTTACGCAAACCGAGAGCATGGGTTCAAATACACTTGCCGGTACCAATGTATCTATTTACTTGTCCTGTTTCTATGATACAAGCTCTTTAGTAGCTTAGTACAGAAATGTAAATAAAAAAAATAAAAATAAAAAGTTAGCATAACTATTTTAATGCTATTTTTAACTCTTACATCTAAATGTGGGATCGTAAACGTCAAACTATAGTGTAGTATCGATTGAGTTACCCATGACTATTAATACATTTAACAGTTTAGCTTATTTATAGGAACAACTGTTAATAGCATTGCATAGAATCATAAACGTCCACGAACGCCATTCTGAACGACAAGATTCCAGTTGCATTCACCGGTTACTCATATATGTGACCTATGTTGTCAGTCCACCAGGGTTCGCGGTCTCCACTCAAGAACCTTTCTTTCCAATTTGTTGTCGGTTTCCCAAGCAATATCGCCATTTTGTATGTATCATCTTTATCATCTTTAACATCATCAGCCAGAAGGCTACTGCTAACATAGGCCTCCTTCCCCTTAGGACGCCATTCAGAACGACAAGATGCCAGGTGCATCCACTGTTTTGTACTTTTGTACTTTGTATTAAAAAAAACGTTAATTTTCAATATTTTTTCTAATGTGCAAAATGAATTACCAAAATTATTAGATAATTAAATGACAGCCTAACAAAATAAAAAAATATAAATATAAAAGTATGCACAAAATACTTAAAACTATAAATTAATTAATTCACTAGAGTAAAACGAAATCATCTTTTTCGTTTATTGGGGCCTGACATTATGACAGCACCCCGCCTGATGTTAAACTGGAGTGTGGTCCATTAATAAAGGCGACTGCTGCTACATTTAAATAACTCCAAATAGTAGGCACATCCCTTATGGCAGCCTAGTTAGAACCTGCAACTTACAAGCTAATACCAAAACGCGACTAAGTCATTTTACGGTCTGTACACTTGTAAACCCAGGAAGGACTGACCACTCCTAAAAGTGCTATCTACTTGAACGTTTACAAGCGACGTGTATAACAGTCGAAAGTTTTTTTTTTAATTTCGTTCCGATGCTACAATTCTGACCTCAATTTTCCTGATGTGTAAGCAAGAGAAGTGATTGTAAACAGCCTCTTTAAAACCTATTATCTACAATAAACATGTCGTACGTTTATTTCAAGATAAATCACATTAACCTCAAGTCCCAAGTCCAGCAAACTGCCAAACCAGATGACACCGTCAGTTATTTTTGCAAAAATTTGAAATAAACCGGGTACAGAAAAACAAAATATGAAACGGGGTAGTTTTGGAAACAATAACAGCATCAATCAATAGGACGACCAACACCTCAGTCTCTCCGTGACCACGATGGCTGCAAAGCTCTCGAAACGTCGGAATAATGAAATAAATTGTAAAATCAAAACCAAAATAAACGCGATAGTAAGCCGCATAAAATTTGTTTAATTCACATTAACCTGTTTGAATCCCCTTCTATATCTGTTATTCATATAGCAGTAAATTATAGGGTTGTAGCACGAATGTGACATTGCCAACCAGTGACTTGCGAACCACACGTACGGCATTCCAGGCCAAGCGCCCCAACTCTCGTCGCTCTCATGTACAGTCCATAAAACCTGCATAAAACACAATTAATTAAGAACCTAATTAAATTAAAAACAATAAACATTAACTGCAGAACCCATAAATGTCTTGGCATTAATGGATTCCGGGGCTGCTGTAAATGCGTTTTTCAAGTCATCAATTCTTTTTTTACTAATTAATGTTTTAAGAAGGGTAATAGTTTTTTTTTAGTAATAACTCCTGAGTTGAATAGACATTGGCTAACTCTGCCAATGTAGTATGTATAGCTTGTCTAACTATAAACTATAAATACCGCGCTCCTCTACTTTATTAGTTTATTTAAATGTGTGAATGCAAATAATACTAACTAAACTACTATACTTAATCAGCGTGCTCCTCTTTTTGTGTCTAACCAGCAACTGAATGACGTGGCAGTGGTGTAGTGGCAGTGCAATGGTTACACAAACCGATAACACGAGTTCGAAACCACCCACTGGTACCAATGTATCTTTGATATATGTACTTTGTTTGTCCTGTTTCTATGATACAAGCACTTTAGTAGCTTAGTTTAGAAATGTAAAAAAATCACAAACTGGCAAGCTGGCAAAATCACAAGCTGGGATATCAATTTCTGTCTTTGTCAGCAGTCGCTTTTAGTCATACATCTTATTTCAGATTAACATCAAGCAGTGTGCGATTTTATGTCAAGCTAATCTCACACAGCTCCGGATAGGAAATTCTCCTACAACTACGTAAACTAAAAACATCCTAATATTTTAGGTATCATTTTAGGTATTTATACTTACTATAAATACATTGAGCGGCAACCAGCATATTGTGAATACAGCAACGACCGTGACCATCATCTTGATCATCTGCAACACCATTTAAAAAATTACCTTTTGAATTCATACCGTTATATTCTTTATCCGAGTTAATATAATATGATGAGAAAAGTTAATGAGTTTGCATGTTTGTCGAGCTCCGTTATGGAGCTTTTTTTTGTTAAAATGCTAATTCAGCATTGAAATTTTCATATACTTTTTTCCTAACTTAGAAAATATGTAGACACAAAGCAAAATACACAATATATTTATTAAAATTCGTCGTTTGTATATATTTAATTAGTAAATATTTCTGTTTCGAATTAATTTTATTGACGACAAACGATATTAAAAAGGTTTATGAAAAACACACTTCGCATTTGTCTGTGTACGCTTCGGGAATTTCGTAAAAGCCTACGTTTCCTTTTACCTTTTAAATTTTCGAGCACTTTCAAGGAAAAAGCAAAATATGGTTCAAGTATCCCCAACCAGAAGAAAATCCAATCTTAAGTAAAAATAGCATTAATCCATCCAACTGTTTATGATATCCAACTAAATTATTTTTTATTTATATGTAATCTTAGTGCAATGACAATATTGTTTGTACCTTTCTTTTGGAGCGTTGCATTCGCGTGTCTCTTGCACTTTGGGCTTCTCCTGGTGGACGGCCTCCCCAAACTGCATATGCTATCCGGGCGTAAGTAGAAATAAGCGCGCATAGAGGTAACGCAAACTGCAATGCTAGTAACGCACACGTGTATTGCCCACTCTGTTCTGGACGAGCCCATCTTTCAAGGCAAATATCTCTGTGAAATATCCAAAAGCATTAATATATATTCTGCTATCATAACCAACAAAATGTAAACAATTTTGACAATAACAATAATATACCTTTTACAATAAACATGCCAATCAGTTGGCCTTTGTATTTCAGAAACTAACGGAATGGGAGCGGCCGTGGATAATGCTCCAATCCATACAGCTGCCACCACTAATTTCGCTGCAGCTTTACCCAAACGTGGTCTGAGTGGTCTCATAATCGCCATATAACGATCTATGGAAATAGCTAACAACGTATAAGCACTCACTAACACTGACACTGCTTGTGAATAGTTCACGACCTTACACATCACTTCCCCAAAGGGCCAATACCTCAATATTAACATTGATACAAAAGAAAATGGCACACAAAACACTGTCATTAAAATATCACCTACAGCTAAGTTCACTATAAAATAATTTGTCACTGTCTTCATGCGTGGGGACGTCTGAACAACGAAACAGACTAAACCATTTCCTAATAGTGCTACTAAGCAAACTGCACCATACATCAACGATACGAAGAGATAAAATGATCTTGAAGTTAAAAAATCGTTTGAGTTTTCGAAGGAGCAATCTACTGTAAAATTGTGCCATGATGTATACTGTGGATCGACTACAGTTGATAAGTCTTCGTCAGAGACAGTGCTGATGGCAGTTGATGTGATATTCTGTATTGGATCATAATCATCATAATTAAGTTCCGAATCATTGGGAAAGATCATCATGTGATTATAAATATGAATCACATTTTAGCTTTTCGTCTGACCTTCCTATGCCGGTGTAGTTTCATCTCATAATGTTTACCTGAAACAAAAATAGAATTATTTTAATTACAAATAAATAATTTTAAAATTTATGTTCTTTAAACATATAACTCATATTTTTAATTACTTTTGTACAGGGATTTGTTATTGTATTTATCTTATAGGTACATCACATTACCATCGTCAGATAGAAATCAGAAAAGTTTTGATGTAAATAAATCAGTAAACAGAAGTGATCTATTAAGTGATTGACCTTTATTTAAAATGAAATATCAAAAATGTTAAGGTGAAATCAGGGGTTGTTGACAGGGTAAATTATCTATGACGAGATTACAACGGTGGACCGTATGGAACAGAAGGGCGATGTAATCAAACATGCTATCTTCAAGTATGTGATTTTAAAGTCATTCCAATTTATTATTATCTGATTAAACTTGTGTCGCAAAAGTTAATGTAACTACGATTTGCAAGTTGCCTATAAATCTTTGCTTGTAAAAAAGCGCATCGGAAGATATCTTTCGTGCCAAAAGTTTTTTCGTATTTTACATAATAGTTATTAATTACCCGGATTATGGCCAGCAAAGTGAATGCGACTGAGACACCGTGAACTAAGTTTGTTTTTTTAGTCGTCGGCTTCAACTCAGGCAAGTCACGGTCAGATGTCAAGTCCAAATAAATAAAAACTGAGAAAGTATTTTACTGAGAAGTGTGTATTATGCATTTATTTATTTATTTATATACTAAGCTACTAAAATGCTTGTATCATAGTAACAATATCCCAAAGTAAATATCCCATAATAGTTTTGGACCCGTGCTCTCGGTTTGAGTAACCATTGCACTACCACCACGATAAAATACCAACTAAAATCTTCTTTAGGTCTTGTATGCACGATACTCTCATTCCCTTTAAGCAAAGTTCAATTATTACAAAATATACGAACATACATAATTTTCTATTTTAACAAACTCCACCATGCATAATTCGTCAAAATGTGTACGTGCCCCTTCACCTAAGTATTTGGGCCAAAGTCGTTAACAATAGCAACTAAGAGTATTTTACGAGTATGATGTATGTACACACTATGAGTATCTACCTACATACACCTGTTTCAATTACGCAGAACTGATGTTTACATTACAAAAGCATTTGAATTAACAATTGGACAGGTGTTTATAGATACATCCGAATGTTCCAGTAATTTTATGGTTCTCGGAATTATTATTAATTTGTTTAAATAAGGTTATTATTCATATTATATTTAATAAATGAAATAATCGTTTTTGTTTTGCATTTATTAATTATCAATCAAAGTAATAGTCACGACTGTTTCCCACATGTATGGGCAGAGACAGAGAAGCGCCCATTGCCACGATCCCGATACAACTCCCTCGCTTCCCTCACATCCACAATTATTTTCATACAAGCTCAATTATGGGCAATTTTTAAAAGGAGGGTTTGCAATAGATTTAAAGAATCGTAGAGGCAGGCTGCTAAAGTTATTTTTATCGAGTTATTTTACTTACATTACTATATTATATAATTTTATTTTTGTAATAATATACCAAACAAAATACAAATAAATAAAAAAATTAAAAATACTAAAAAACGAGTTTAATATAAAAGTTTTTCCTTAGAAATGTAATGTCGTCGTCGTCATAAGAGTGAGGCATCCGGATTTCCGCATTAGATCTTTGAAGATAACCTTTTAGAAAAAATAGTGTGTTATTTTCTATTTCCTTGTCCTTTTTATTTCTATTGTAGACCCTAATCTCTTTTTATTGAACTTTTTTCACATTTATATTGGGACTATTATTCTAAATATATCCAAAGTTTTTATAGCGTATAAACACTTCTTTTTCTTCAAAGAGTAATAACATTGGTTAGTTAGCACACCAGTCGGGTACTCCCCGGGTTCGATTTCCGGTCGTAGCGTAGACCTAACTGGAATAACTGGGCAAATAATCACTTTTAAACAATGTGATCTAGTGCAAATATCTACCTCGTTTTTTCACCAATTCTTGTTATAATCAAAATAGGTACAAAAAATACAAAAGAATGAATTAAAATAGTGGTACACTGACCGTGAAGTGACTTAGACGCGCATCAGCTTAAAAGTTGCTGGTTTTAACTAGGCCGCATAGTTAATGCGACTGCCACTTGTTATTGACTTGTAGTAGAAGTCGCCTCGTTTCATAGACTCCAGCTCATCCCCAGAAGGTGATGCTGTCATACGCCGAGACACTGTAAAAAAATGTTTTGAAAGAAATCTCTGCTCCGACTGGAAATCGACTAAAAGCTTATAATAATGCGCTATGCCAATGTACTTCCGAGTTGTTTATGACGTTTGGCGCCGAGTCAAAATAATACAAAAGTAAATTATTTAGTAAAGAGTGGCGAAAATGACTTATTATGACGTAAATTAACTTAAGGAGTTAAGTTGACAATCTATCAAAGTTTTATGAGAGAACTGTCTTAACTTAACAAGAAAACGGGGGTTTGTCTGACACCGCAACACTTATATAGGACACCTTCAGTTCGCATAATTAATAAGTTACCTTTTTACTTTTCCTAAAGAAAGTTGTTCTAAAAACGACAAATTTCGTGACAAGAAGTGACAAGGATTGAGAAAGGTATGGTGTGTTGGTTTGGGATTGTTGCAGAGGTTAGGAAGAAAGGAGATTGACGAAAAAGATTTATAGTTCAGAGAAGAATGGTAGTGTAAAACAAGGAGAATTGTAGTTTAAAAAAAGCAGTAGTAAAATTACGTACCAATGCTTCTCAAGTATCTATAATTAAAAATTATGAAACAAAACTGTTTGTTTTAATAAATATGTTATGCCTTTTCATACAGATTTTAGATAAATATTTACATAAAATGGCGGATATAAAATGTTATTTAACAAAATATTTGGTTAATTTAACTTTACATCACCCATAATAATATCTTCAGAAAAGATCTTTCAACAACACTGGTACGAATCTTTCATTTTTGTATTGTTTTATATATTTTATAATAAAGAAATATCGTAACACGATATCTTGCTAGTTTGTATAAAAAAAAATAGGACTAAATTGATTTTTCTATACTAAGCGGCTAAACAAAGCAATAAAAAAAAGGAAGGATAAAAGGAGATTGTCATTTTTTTTATTATGACTCGATATCTGACCTCGACCTACCTGATTTGAAGCATGTCCTAGATTACTGATGACTGAAAAAAACGACTTATTTCATAGCTGGCTATATTTCTAATATTTCCAATAGTTATTCGTAATCAAAACAAACACAAGCTTTTAAGATTATCATTTTTTTATGCACTTGGTGTTTCAGTTATCATTTCAATTAACTTTTATTAACATTTGACGAAAATTAACAATGTCAGCATCGACAGTGATCCATTGTGTCTGCCTATTCCTGTGAAATGAGGCGTGAATATTATGAATAATTGTTCCAAGAACAAAATTTATAAGTATATACAGTGTAATTGTAATATTTTTGGGTTTTCAGTAATCAGTTCTCAGTTTCTTTGGTTTTGGCTTTCTCTTTAGTTATATATGCTTTGATTACAGTGAAACATTTGCAATTAATAAGTCTAACTAAAAAGTTCGGTGCGTCTTTTCTTTATAGAACAATCGACAAGTGGAATGCTTTGCCTGCCCATGTGCCCATGAGCTGCCATGTGCCTGCCATTGGACCTCCTCTTGCTTATCAGGCGGGTCGAGGTCAAATGTCATGTCACAATAAATAAAATATAACAACTGAAAATTCGAGTCAGTTTTAGTCGCGTAACTATGCCAGTATTATTATAATCCGACGCCGACGTTTCGATAGCTTTTCAAACATCGTAGTCGCGGAGATCTTTTTACATTCAAAGCTCAAACGTTTTCAAATTAAAGTTCATGCCGAATTCATTTCTAATCGACATAAGGGAGTCTTGGCAAGTCTTCTAAATAATTCATGTTCGAGTCACGTATCTTGTAGGGAAAGTGCTGGAAAATACCTCTTTGAAATTCCTTTGTTTATACAACTTGTATTACCCTCCTGTCCTTTGTGGTAATGTTAGGAATTTGACCTGACAGTATGAACTTTAGACAACTATATAATGACTCCACTTTGACAATCTTTAAAAAATGAGGCCTCGCCCACCTGTCCCTCTCCCTCTCTTAGCCAACTAGTTCCCCCCGCATACCTCACATTCATTGACTCCGAAGTCGGGCTTCACTCGACTTTGGAGTCAATTCTATTTCTCATGGATCACCCGCTTCACGGGGATCCACCACTCTATCGCGCTTATATATCCGAATGGATACCAGCAATTATTCTTACAAAAAAATCTTAAAAAAATACTGTATGAAAACTACCCATCTATCTAGAGTCTAAACTATTTGTAATAATAAAATAAACTAGTATAATATTCTAATCTATATTTATTGTATAATTAGGAGAGTGTTTTTTGGCCATAACCGTAGAGCTGTATAAAGAGAATTGTGGATGTGAAGAAAGCTGTGTCAAGATCGTGGCAAGTAGTGCTCCATTATCTCTGCCAATCGATAATGGAGTGAAAAAGTCGTGACAATTTGATTGATTGATATGTATATCATGTTCGAATTTATGTTTAATGCATTGAGTATTGTTACAAATATAAGTACTTCTTGCACCACTTGATTTTTATTGTCTTTCTTTGTATTTTGTTTCAGAAAATAAAGAATTTTATTTTAACACTTTTATAAAGTTGTTTATTTATTATAATTATTATTTGATGTTTAAATGATCGTTAATTTATTTGCCTGAATGAAATAATCAGAAGAACCTACTGACCCTCACTTGTTTAGTGTAATCGGCAATTTCCGCCTATTTCTCGTTTGGCCTAAATTAATTTGACGTCTTAAGTGACTGTCCTTGGAAAAAATACTTTCGAATTAGATGAAAAAAAAACACTTTTGTTTTTCATTTTGCCGTAATGTTCTAATGATTCTGCTAATGTTCAATACATTTTATTTATTTTGTCTAGAACACCGACTAAACATAATTTGTAGCATGTAGCATCATCAGCCAGAAGGCGTCCACTGCTAAATATAGCCCCCCCCCCCCCCTCCTTTAGAACGCCATTTCTAACGACAAGATGCCAGTTGCATCCACCACGGGTCATTTGTGACATTCACTATGTCGTCAGTCCACCTATTAGGAGGCCTACTTACGCTGCGTTTGCCGGTTCGTGGTCTCCACTCTAACATAAACTTTTACAATAATTCTCTACTAATATCAAACTCAAAAAATAACAATAAAAAAGCCGATTTTGCAACTATTTTGCAATAATAAGGATTAAGCGTAGCTCGGTTTTTCAGGATGTAATTTTTCTAAATTTTTAGCTACTAAAGTGTATCATAGCCAACCAAATTACATATATCAAAGGTACATTGGTACCGGCAAGTGGTTTTGAACCCGTGCTCTCGGTTTGAATAACCATTGCACTGCCACTACACCACGGTTGCCCTAATTAACGTATTTTTTTCTAATTTGCCACATTTCGACTTGTTGGCACCACCCTTACCTCTCTAGGACGGCGACTATTTATATTGTTTATATCCCTGAACCAAGTTTTCTTGCGACTAAAAATTATTTCATTTATTAACAAAAAAAAAAACAAATTATAAATTTAAATTAGCTAAAACTTTAATTTGTATTGTTCGCGCATAGATTAGTTAATGAACAACGATTAGTCAGCGAGAACAATCATAAATCTATGGTTACGCCAGATATTTATTTAAGACTTGCCAGACGACTGGAAAAATAACAGATTCAATTGTTAGTTTGACCCAAATGCCTTAATAAAGGAAATGTGGGAAGTTTTGACTTAGGTAGGCAGTGATACTTAAAAAATGTTTCACGTCTTTCGGTATATTGAATACATGTGACCCTTCATTATTCATTTACCTGAATAAAAAAGGGAGCACAAGGACGTGATTTCATTCAATGAGATTTATTGTAGGAATTTTGGGTTTTGATTTCCTGTCAAAGTGTACGTCAATTAAGTATAAAATACTTTAACAAAATTCATATTCAATTATTATATAATACATATAGATATAATATAACATATAATATAATAACATTATTATATAATACATACATTTTCTTAGTATGCAATTTTTTTTCGATTGGTATGACTGCACCAAAAAAAAAATAACCCACCGCCTGATGTCAAGCTGGAGTGCAGTCTATGAATGGATGCGACTGCTACTACAATTAAATAACAAAGTTATAGTAACAGTCGCATTCTCTACACCGGCCAGTTGGCAATTAACAAGCTGTTCCTGAAACTCTACTAAAATACTTAAATCTGTAAGTGGTGGTACTACAAGTCGTACCTTGAATCGGCAGACTGTGCAAATCGCTATCAACTGTTTGCTTCATCATCGTCAGCCAGAAGGCGTCCACCGCTGAACATAGCCCTCCCCCAAAAACACCATTCCGAACGACAAGATGTCAGTTGCATCAACTTTCACTTGAGGCCTACCTACACCGCGTTTTCCTGTTCGTAGTCTCCTCTCTAAAACCTTTCTTCCCTATCGGTTGACTTTTTTATTTATTGTGACACGACATCTGACCTAGACCCGGCCGATGGTAAGCAAGAGGAGGTCCAAGAGCTACGACGGCTGAAAAAACCGAGTTACTTCACGGCTGCCTCAGTCGCCGTCACTATGCCGGCCAAAGGAATCTTAGAGCGATGTGTTTGCTTACCACTCTTAAACTGTTAAAAAGAAACTAAATCCTAACAAATAGTAATTTTCTTACGAGTAGCATCCATCAATTCTTAATGCGGGTTCCGGGTCCCTCGCGTGGCAGACAAGAAAGCGAAGGGTGCGTTCTGGACACGCGACCGGAAAGTAGATTTAGGGTCCTACAGATTTATCATAATTAAGAGTAGTAGGCACCTTAAGAGTGGTAGGCAAACAGTTGGTGGTCATTTGGCCAGTCTACCAATTCGTGTTAGCACCAGCATTTTTTAATGAATTAAGATCTATCTCTGTAGGAACAATTCGGCGTAACAAAATTTATTTATTCAGAATTACCAATAAAGAATCCATTAATACATAAATAACAATCTTTATAAATGTTTCTCTATTAACAGGTAATAACATCATGCGAAGGAATACATACTATTATGTATTTTTAACTATGACTATTTTAACACCATAATAACAACAAGAATAAGCAAAGAAACACGATTCACAAAATGCTACAAAAATACACACATGAGAGAAAACTTACAAAATATTTAAAAACCAATTTAAGTATGTTTTAATTACGTTTTATAATGATTTTATTTTATTTTTAATTGGTTTGTGCTTAATACTTTTTTCGTTTGCCAACATAAATATTACAATATTAATAGTAATAATAATAATAATAATTCTTTATTGCACAGTAAAAACAATACAATGGGCGAGCTTAATGCTAAATAGCATTTTCTACCAGCTAACCTTTGGGAGAGGGGTAACAAAACATGAGGTGGGTGCTTATATCTAATAATAATAATAAAATACAAATCTTACTTTCTTTATATTTTAGCATACAATGTCAATATAAATTTTATTTGTAGATATCATTGAATCAATCAAATTGACACGCCTTTTTCCCACTGGGATAGGCAGAGACAATTTCTAGATATTCCATACCATATTCGTTCTACTTCAAACGCAAATACCACAACGTTGGCCAGTGCTTATATACTTTTTTACATTTCTAAACAAACCTTCTAAACGTGCTTGTGAAACAGGACCACCAATACATACATAAACGGGAAGTGGTTTTGAACCGGGTTCTCTTTGTTTGCGAGACCATTTATCTGCCACTACACCACTGTGGTTTAAAAATGGAACACATCGGTTCGTCCTTATAAATATATTACAATGAATGATAAGTTATAACTAAGTTATAAATAGACTTAATTGTCACGAACTAAAAGGAAAAAGGGTCTCTACGCTCACGAAATAATGAGAAAATTTCGTGAAAATGTAGTGCCATTGAGCCCAATGAATTCCCTAATAAATATTCATTTTCCACGATGACTTTTAGTTTCATTTTCTCATATTAACAAAAATTAGATATTATGACCTAAATAGTTTCATTTTATATTCGGACTTGACAACTAAAAAAACATGTTTTTTATTGTGACACGACATCTGACCTCGACCCGCCCGATGATAAGCAACTGAGAAAACCGAGTTTGTTCACAGCTGCCTCAGTCGCTGTCACTATCCCAGCCAAAGATTAGTTAAAAGTTGTTTTACATAAGCTTTGTATACATAAGGCGACCGTGGTGTAGAGGCAGTGCAATGGTTACGCTAACCGAGTACATTATATTTTATATAATGTACTCTTTGGTTTTTTTTTTTTTGTGACTCGACATATGACAGCACCCCGCTTGATGTTAAGCCGAAGTGTGATCCATTAATAAATGTCACTGCTACTACAATTCAATAACTGTGAGTAGCAATCACATCCACTATGCCGGCCTAGATGGAACCGGCAACTTACAAGCTGATCCCGAAACGTGACCAAATCACTTCACGGTCTGTATACTTGTAAGTGGTGGTACTACCCCGGATCGGCAGACTGGGCACCACTGCCTACCACTCTTTTCCTGTTTGTCCTGTTTCTATGATACAGGCACTTTAGAAGCTTAGTATAGGAATGTAAAATAAAAAAATATATCCAAATACATGTACATGTATACTCGTGGTTGTCGCTCGTGTCTATAACAAATTAAAATCCATATATACAGTACTTACTAGTCTACACTCAATAGATCATTAATATTCAGACCTGATACGAACAATATTTTTAAGTTGTTTTCCTGCTTTTATATACATTTAGATGCCGGAAAACTTCGTTCCAAGTTCCAGATTTTTCAGAACTTATTCATGTAAACTGTTTTCGTAACTCCATTCATACTTATTTGAATGGTCCTATATTCGGTAATATCATGTACGAGTATACAAACATGCGATTTCCGGTTATACGATTATATAGAGACGTATATTTGTGCGTTTATACATACTGTATTATACGTACGTAGCAGTTAAGTTGCCAGTTCCAACTAAGCCAGCATAGTGGATGTGACTGCTACTCGCAATTATTAAATTGTAGTAGCAGTCACCTTCATTCGTAGTCTGCACTCCAATTTAACAATGCTGTCATGCTGTCAATTCTCATCATACAAAGTACTATGGCACTGGTGACTCCTTCTTTTTAAGAAATGTCGCTAATTTGATCTTTTCCCGCAAGCATTGATTATTGTGGCTATTAAACACCAATGTTTTTTATTTTACTCATAATTTATAGTGGTACACAGTATTACCGCCACGTGTACAGACCGTAAAGAGATCATTCGCGTTTCAAGTCAGCATGAAACATGCCAGTTCCAACTAGGTTTACCAACAGTATACTCAAGGTGCTTGTTGACATGCCGGATAGTAAGTTGCAACGGCACTGGACAACGGCCCTGATAAACCCAGAAGCTGAAAAGATCTACTGCATTAATTAAATATTTTTTTTATTTTATTGTGACACGACATCTGACCTCGTCCCGCCTGATGATAAGCAAGAGGAGGTCCAAGAGTGACGACGACTGAAAAAAACGGGTTTGTTCACAACTGCCCCAGTCGCCGTCACTATGCCGGCCAAAGGTGCTTCTTCACGCATCGCTTAAAGGATCCAAGGTCATAGGATGGAGAGAACACATGGGCAGGCAAAGCATTCCACTTGTCAATTGATCTACAAAGAAAAGACGCACCGAACTTTTTAGTTCGACTGCCGATTCGGTCGACAAAATGCGGATGTTTTCCCCGACCTGTGCGGGTATTACGGGAGTGAAAAGATGAGGTAGGAACAAGGTTAAAGAGCTCCTCGGAACATTCCCCGTGGTATAGGCGATAGAGGACGCACAGAGGCGCCATGTCTCTTCGTAGTTGTAGGGGCTCCAGAGTTCGCGTGACCTCTGCATCACCTATGATCCGGACAGCTCGGCGCTGCAATGAATCCAGGCCATTAAGAAGATACTTGGCAGAGCCGTCCCAGAGGTGCGAACAGTACTCCGCGCAAGAGCGAATCTGTGCCTTGTAAAGTAGCAGGCGAAGCTCTGGCGCGAAGAACCGCCGCACCTTGTTCAGGATGCCAAGTTTGCGGGAGGTGGTCTTAATGGCCCGCTCGATGTGGTCCCTGTGATTCAGGTCGCAGCGAAGGGACATTCCAAGAATGTCCAGTCTGTCCGAAGCACTGAGGGAGATGTTACAAAGAGAGGGAAGGGGAGTAAACGGGGATTTTTTCGTCGAGAACGCGCATACCTGAGTCTTGTCTGCGTTGAACTGAACCAGGTTTTTGTCGCCCCAGTGGGTAATACGATCAAGAACCCGGTTCAGTTCCGCTACAACAGACTCTCTCATATCGGCTATCTTCTGTTTGCCGGCTGCGGGGCGGGCAGTGTAGCGTCCATGCACCGTGCTGTCGTCTGCATAGCAATGAATGCCGGATCCAAGGTCCAGCATGTCATTGATATGCAGAAGGAACAAAGTCGGCGACAGCACGGAGCCCTGAGGGACACCGGCATTCACCGACATCCTGCGCGACGCGCTTCCATCCACAACGACGCGTATGGAGCGGCCACGCAGGAAGTCAGCTATCCAGCCCCGCAGACGGTCAGGTAAACCGTATGCCTCGAGCTTGGATAAAAGGCCCCTGTGCCAGACCCTGTCAAACGCTTTGGAGATGTCCAACCCAACAGCAAGGGCTTCTCCATTACCATCCAATGTGTGTGTATTACTAACAAATAATGGGACCTATGTAGTCTGCGAATAAACGATTTCATTTTATTTATTTATTTAATTGCGACTTCTACTTGAAATTATTTAACTGTAGTAGCAGTCGAATTAAAAAAAATGGCAAGAAATTATTTGAAATCAACTTGAATCTATAATTAGTAGCATATTACGTTTACTTGTAAAAGAAAATAGGTATTAATTATGTCAAATGGGTTTTGGTATGAATTCTTGTTGATATACCGTTCGTCTTATTAAACATTTGCTTTTTGTTTCAGAATCAACATATTTTATTTTCATTCTCGCGTCTAAGCATCTCCCTAAATAACTAATGCGACTTCTACCCTCAGCTAAGTAAGTAAGTAATGTAGAATTCAAATCCACACTATGCCGGCCTAGTTGAAACCGGCAACATAAAAACTGATCTCAAAACGCGACTAAGTCACTTTACGGTCTGTATGTATGTATGTAAGTATGTAAGTTGTGGTACTACCCCGGAAACTGGACTGAAAACTGGAGGACCAAAATACATATATTAACGATACATTGATACCGGTTAGTAGTTTTGAACCGGAAGTTCTTAGTTTTCGTGACCATTTCATTACAGCTAGACCACTTTCGCCATTTTATCTATTGATAATTATAAATGATAATGTGTTTAGAAGCTACAAGTATATTAGTATATTAGAAGATGCGACCAATATAGCTCCATTCAGGACCAAGTTGATATCACAGATTCGTTCGTCTCCACTCTGTTCGTCTTAGAGTGGTAGGCAGTGGTGCCCAGGCTGCCGATCAGTGGTACCAATACTCACAAGTATACAGACCGTGAAGTGATTTGGTCACGTTTCGGGATCAGCTTGTAAGTTGCCGGTTCCATCTAGGCCGGCATAGTGGATGTGATTGCTACTCACAGTTATTGAATTGTAGTAGCAGTGACATTCATTCATGGACCACACTCTGGCTTAACATCAAGCGGGGTGCTGTCATATGTCGAGTCACAATAAAAAAAAAAGTATACAGACAGGGAAGTGAATTAGTCGCGTTTCGGGATCAGCTTATGAGTTGCCGGTTTCAACTAGGCTGGATGTGACTGCAATTTGCTTTCTGGTTATCAAAGAGTGGTAGGCAGTAGTACCTAGTCTGCCGATCCGGGGTTTACAAGTTTAAGTACTAGTTACAAGTATTCAGACCGTGAAGTTGAGAGACCGTGAAGTGGTGGTCATGTTTCGGTATGAGCTTGTAAGTTGACGGTTCCAACTAGGCCGGCATAGTGAATGTGATTGCTACTCACAGTTATTGAATTGTAGTAGCAGTGACATCCTTTCATGGACCACGCTCCGGCTTAACATCAAGCAGGGTGCTGTCATATGTCGAGCCTCAAATAAGTGCTAATAAATGTCAGCTTAACATTTTTTCCGCGTGAATTTTGTCAGTTAATAATTTGATCCTCGCTTTCTCGTGTTTTTTATTTCTTTAGAAAAAAATCCTCGAGGAGAATAATAATAATACACTTAATTAGGCTTTAAGGAAAGGATTGAGAAGCCGCCTTCCTTTAGTAAACTTGAAACTTATTAAATATTTAAGTAAAATTGAATATTAAATGTTTGATCTTTTTCGAAGTTCTAATTTTAGGTGACATTTAAAATAAGATAATGTCATCCTTTTGGAGAAATATATATATTTCCGTAGATTAATTTGTAATATTCCTTTTCACTAGGCAGATCAGGGCAAGCATCCGCATTTTGTCGACTCTTGTAATGTTGGAATATTTATATTGTTATTTTTTAAATTGTGAATCTACATCTGACTTCGACCTGCCTCTTGGTAATGCTTGCTTGGTAATGGAGGTCTAAGAGTGCCGACGACCGAAAAAACCGAGTCAGTTCACGGCTGCCACAGTCGCTGTCACTATGCCGGTTTTGTCAGTCATCGCCAACCAACACATATAGTTTTTCAGGGATTCAATACTAGTCATTAACATCATCATCAGCTGGAAGACGTCCACTGCTGAACATAAGCCGCTATAGAACACCATTCCGAACGACAAGCAGTCACATTCACTATGCCGGCCTAGTTGGCACCGGTAACACACAAGCCAAACCCGAAACGAGACTAAGTCTGTATACTTGTAAGCGGTACTACCCCGGATCGGCAGACTGGAAACCACTGCCCACCACTCTTTAATAACCAGACCCAGAGCAAATATCCGCCTCTCTTTAACTTTATTATCAAGGATAATTATTTATTTGCAATATAATTATGAATTGAGAAACAGATAAAATTAAAAGTATATTAACTATAATTAAACTACAAATAAAAAATATCATCTAATGACGTCGCATCAGAGATAGTCCCAAGGAAACTGGCAACATTTCTCCCTTGTATAGCAAGGCTAATACGTTGGCAGAAATAATTGACAGCCTTCAGACTTCTTTGTCAGCCGCTTGAACAACTCCTTGGGCAGGCGCTAAGCTGAAGGTCCCCAGCCCCCCCCCCCCCTCCCCACCTAAATATTACAAATAAAAACTATGAAGCAAATAATTATTGCTGGTGTGCTAACCTGTCGTCAAAAACTATTTTTAGAACACTTAAATGATTTATGGCAAAAAGAAACCAAAGAGTACTATCCAATGTTTTGCACGACTACACACGGAAATAACTTCAAAATCATAGGGTTTTTTCTCCACAAGAATGGTCCATTCTAATACAGTAATATACTGAATTTATATGGAGATCTTACTAATATTTATTGATGTGGTTTGAATGAAGATGTAGTGGCAAGGTTTGACAAAGGAATTCTCCAATGGTTTGGGCACGAAATGAATGAGTGAGGGAAAGAATGAGTAAAAGTAGATAGACGAAATTTATAAATCTGATATGTTTTTTTTTATTGTTACTCGACATATGACAGCACCCTGCTTGATGTTAAGCTGGATTGTGGACCATGAATGAATGTCACTGCTACTACAATTCAATAAGTGTAAGTAGCAATCACGTCCACTATACCGGCCTAGTTGGAACTGGTAACTTACAAGCTGATCCCGAAACGCGACTAAATCCAGTAGGATCGTTAGATAGAAACGCGACTTCAAAAGTGTACAGACTTCACGATCTGTACACTTTTTTTTATTGTGACACATCTGACCTCGACCCGCCTGATGATAAGCAAGAGGAGATCCAAGCTTCTCAGTCGCCTCAGTCATCGTCACTATGCCGGCCAAAATGATACTGGTACCACCCCGGATCCTGAGCAAATGCTGGCCAACTGTTTGCCTACCAAGAGTTCAGTACAACAAAAGTCGAAAAAAAAAACATTACGAGTATTATTTCATAAACATTTTTTACATAGAGACAATTAAATCAAATCAAATTGTCACGCCTTTTTCCCACAGGGATAGGCAGAGACAATAGAGCGCCACTTGTCACGATCCTGAAACAACTCCCTCGCTTCCTTCACATTCACAATTCTCTTCACACAAGCTCTATGGTTATGGGCACTAGGCAACCTAGCAAACACCCTCCTGGGCCTGCCTTGTTTAACGTATCACTTCACATGAGATTTATAAATTCCTTTTGTCATTCTATTGAAAAATTAAAATGTAAATGACTTAGAGACAAATTGGGCCATAAAGAATACGTCCTAAATTATTTGGGTCAACACTTATTCAACATTATTTTAAGTACTAAATATATGTCCACGAGTGAAAATGTACCCTAAAACAAGACAAAGACCATTAGCCTGTTATTAATAGGTTTAACACTCGTTTATACTGTTCGAGCTTGAAAATTTAAATCACAATATTATTTTCAAACCTAATTTTAATTTAATGTGTTCGTACATTTCTATACTAAGCTACTAAAATGCTTGTATCATAGAAACGGGACAATAATCATTAACAAAAAATAAACGCGATAGTAAGCGTAAAATTTGTTTAATTAATTAATCTAAGTCCGCGCAAAATCTAACAAAATTTTATTTTGCATATTTTTTTAATATGATAATAATTTAGTTTATATTAGTTTACAAACAAAAATCGCACTAGCAGGGCTTACATAGGATAGCCACACATAAGATTTTAAAAGAATAAAGTTGAAGTGAAACACGTCCGACTACAAAAAGGGCCAGCGTGAAAAAATAACTTTGTACAAAAGAAAAACTCATTTGAACTTCCAAAATCTTCTTTCTCTGTAAACTTTTAAAGAATGTTCTCTTTGATGAAATTGTAAAGTTGAAAAATTATGTTTTTTAATTCATACATAAACATGCATCTTGATTTTTTGGCTTAACCTTTATCGTTGTCAGGAAAGAAGTTTAGATTTAATTAAAAGTTGTAACAAACGAGTAGCGATGTGATTACCATGTTAATCTGCTCAGTAATTTATTTCATCTGGGCTCGACATACAGTGTTAGGCTTGATTCCGGTCTATGAATGGAGGACTGCTACTATAGTAAAATAATTTCAAAACTATTTGGGGCTACTAAGTCACTTCACGGTTTGTACACTTACTAGTAGTACTAACCCGAACCGACAGACTGACACCAGTGCATACCACGGAGTGGGGCGTTTTTTCCATTAAATCTTCATCATCGTTATAACGCCTACACACAGAGCTCCATTTTCCATAATCTAAAGTGCAAGAAATATAGAAGAAAAGAAAATAATAAAAATACTTTTACCTCAGAAAAAGATTCCTTGACGTAATAACATATGTGTTCGTCGATTTACATAAAAAAAGGAATATTATGTAAATTTCGTTACCACTTTCCTAATGTTCACTACAATCTGTGAATATTTCAAACTAGTGTTACAATTCGACCGGGTACATGAATATTGTCAAAAGTGAAATACTAATGGTCTATTATAGTGAATGTGCCTGCTACTTGCACCTGTCTGTCTACATGGACTGCATTGTAGTGTAACATCGTCGAGTCATAATAAAAAAGAAAAATTTAATAAATCACGAATGCAGTCTCTAAATTAAAAAAAAAGCAAGAATATGTTATTATCATCAACCAGAAGGCATCCACTACTGAACATAGAACGCCATTTCGAACTACAAGATGCCAGTTGCATCCACCGGTTATTCGTGACTTGCACTAAGTTGCACTAGACTACCTAGTGGGAGGCCTACCTATGCTGCGTCTTCCGGTTTGTGGTCTCTACTCTAGAACCTTTCTTCCCCATCGGCCAGCCCATGGCACTTCAGCTTGCAAATCCTACGAGCTACGTCGGTAACTCCGATTCTTTGACGAATATCCTCGTTCAGGATTCTATCGCGCACTCCAAGCATAGCTCTCTCCATTGCCCGCTGAGCGACGCTGAGCTTTTCCAACAGGCCAACATTTTGGGGCCACGCCTCAGTGCTATAATGTCATTACTGGCAACACACACTGGTTGAAGACCCTTGTCTTTAGGCATGAATACGTGATACTTATCAAATTAAATAAATAAATAATTAAAAGAAAAGATATTGTGATAATCACTTATTTCAAAAACAAGTTCATAAAAAACCTTAGAAAATACGTATTACTTTTATTTTTGTATTATATAAAAATTGAAATTGTTGTTTATGTTCCTGAAGTCGATTATGTACTAATAAAAAATCTGTCTACTTTTTAAAAACTTTTCCTTTTCGTTAATATTTATTTTCTTTGTCAATATAAATAATAGGAAAAACATGTTGTATATAAATTGACTAATTGTAACTTATGATACAATGAACGGCAACCAATCGAATTGTTAGAGATATGAAATGAAAAAGACGTCGACGACCTCTGTAAACACAGACGAAACCAAATCATTTCTTTTGATGTTCACAGAAGAAATAAACAACTTTAATAAACTTTGATTACTTATACACTTGTTTAACACAGTGTCTGTCTTGTTTAACATAAACTAGTGTCATTTATCTTATCTGTTACTTCTTAGTTTCTAACTAGCAAAGTGGAACAGTGAGTATTGATTTTATTTTTTAGATCAGTTTTTTTTCCTCTTTTTATTGGTAGTGCAATGGGTAAACAAACCGAGAACTCCCAAATTCACATGCCTGTACCAATGTACTTTGGTCAGAGGTACTATTCTATGATAGAAGCATGTTTAGTAGCTTAGTATAGAAAAGTAGGAATATTTTTTTTATTTAGTTCTGTCAATATAAATATGACTTCGACTTATATCCTTTTCTTTTCTTTCCTTTCCTTTCCTTTCCTTTCCTTTCCTTTCCTTTCCTTTCCTTTCCTTTCCTTTCCTTTCCTATGTCCTTATATCCTTTTTCCTGTATATCCTTTTTCCAAGATTTGAGCTAAAACATTCTATATTATAAAGCTATTTTTTAGCTTTTCAGTTATTTTACACTCAGTTGGGTTTATGCTTTTTAAACGAATTTTGTTTACGAAGTGAATGATCAATTTCTAGATATTATCCAGAAAAGTAAACGCAGGTGAAACATTAAATTCATAAATCAAAGTTTATGACGTTTTCTGTGATAGTAAGTTTTGTAACCATGAAGAGCGAGTTTATTTCCAGATTTGTATCTTCTATTTATTGTTGATTAACTGTTTTTTATTGATACTATTATAGTATTTTTATTTGTTTGCATATTTTTACTTGTGTATTTTTTTTGTCGTAATAAAATGCTTTTATTACTGATATTATAAATTAGTATGAAAAAAATCTCGTGTGCACATCGCTTAACTGCAAACCGGGCCGTTGACAGCCCAGGATTCGAACCCGGCTGTTCAATGAGCTTAAACTGTCAATGAACATCAATTCCCAGTGCATTGCGTGGTTGCTTTTGCAATTAAAAAGTTTAATCTATCAATTAAATTATCACGCCTTTTCCCCACAAGGATAGGCAGAGACAATGGAGCGCCACTTGCCACGATCCTGACACAACTCCATACAAGCTCTACGGTTATGAAGTTCATCAATGAAATCTGCTGTCAAAACAAAGCTCATTGTCATTAACATTGCAATTATTTTCTTACAAGCCTTACGGTCATGTAGTTCATCAATTAAATTCCACTGTCATTGTCTTTAACATTGCAATTTTTTTCATACAAACTCTACGGTTATGAAGTTCATTAACACTAGAGTGCACGCGCGGGCTACATATGTAGCCCAGCATGTCATACTGCCGTGTCTCTCATAAACACTTCGCGCCACAGTGCTGCCCTTCCATGTATTCCTCGAGTATGAATCCCCGCTCCCTTCAGTAGCTTGCCGATTCCCGCTGCATTTGTGTAAATTGAGTAAATTGCCAGTAAAGTTGCTGGGCTACGCATGTAGCCCGCGCGAGCGTTCGAGACATTTTTTGTAGAAGTGATTTCATCGGGTTTAGTGGTAAATATATTAATATTCTTGTTATATTCACATCCGTAGTTTGTTTTATAGTGTGTTATATATTATTTTTTCATTATTTCAGTGCGTATTTGTACAATATTTCATTTTTACAGAAAATTATAGCAGAACGTCAAATACAGGAATGGTTGATAGAAGAGGACGAAGATAGCAACATTTCCAGCGACAGTGAGGTAGAAAAGGAAGATCTTGTGAAACCAAATGCACCGTATTAGTCTCCACACGACTCCGAAAGTGAGCAAGATGTTTTAGAGGAGAATGAAGAGCAAAAAGAGTCAATGGAGGAGGATGACTTAATTAGGATCAGTCTCGTAGTGGAACAAAATTTGGTCCATTACGAGTCTATATTAGGAGTATAAACGGTCTCGTAATATATCAAATGAATAATCCCAAGATAAAAATTATTCGCTGCATTACTTGCGAAAAGTCGGATTTGAACTCGCACCCTGTATAGAACGTCGTATGAACATGAAAAATAACCCCAGAAACATAAAACTAAAGGGCAGACAACTTCTAGGTTTGACAGAGCAACCTTCACAGCCTAATATGTCAATTAGGGGTGGAGTGGGTAGCTGTGCTTTTTATAGCAGAGCTAGAGACCGAAGCACTCGAGAACAATGTAGCAAAAAAAAGAAGCGCATTTTTAGTGACCATCAATCAGGTGATTGTGTGTCCTCAGTGCATAGAAAACGAATAAACATCCATATACATTTTGATTGACTGATGGATATAGAAGAAGAAAACTGATTCATATATTGTATTACAATTGCATATCGAAAATTAAGACTAATTGATCTCAAACAGTCCAAATTATGTTGATTTTGTCAAAGTTTACAAATTATGAGAAATTACGAAAACAAATGTTAAATTTAGTTAAAATAATGCAATTTATAAATAAAAATAAAGTTAATTATTCTAATTATTAGGTTTTTTATTTTTCTTTTCACCATTTACAGAAAAAACAACACATAAAAGTGGGCTACACATGTAACCCGCGCGAGCGTTCAAGGAGTATTTTAGGGCGCGTGCACTCTAGTGTTAATGAAATTCCACTGTCAAAACGAAACTCATTGTCATTAACACTGCTATTCGTTTCATACAAGCTCTACGGTTATAAAGTTCATTCATGAAATTCAACTGTCAAAACGAAACTCATTGTCATTAACACTGCTATTCGTTTCATACAAGCTCTACGGTTATGAAGTTCATTCATGAAATTCCACTGTCAAAACGAAGTTCATTGTCATTATCATTGCAGTTACGCGGTCGGCCCGCTGGTTTACTTACCAATGCGCTACGACCACCGTTAGGTTGTATATAATATGAATTTCGTTGTATAAAATAATTACATACAATATTGCTATTTTTATGTGTAAGAAGGGCCAATTAAGTTTTATTAAACAATGTTTTCTTTATCCTTTAGTTATCCCTATATTACATCAATATGGTAACGCTATTTATATTACATGAGACATATTTCTTGGCCGGCATAGTGACGGTGACTGAGGCAACCGTGAACTAAGTCGGTGAACTTACCATATTTAAAAAATATTTTAAAAAACTCATAGATTCTCCGTGCTTTACGACCTAAGACCTTCAGTCTACACATTGAAAAGTAGGTTCTTCTCGAAGTACGAGTAATAACCCAAAGTAATAAATACATAGTAATTAAGTTGTTAAATTTATAGCTTTATAACTTATAATAATGAAAAACCAGTACCAAGTTAAATTGGCGAGAGTAATAATTGTAATTCAAGTAATAAACCCATTTCACACATCTCATCATATACAGGGGAATAAACAATGGCGCCACTTTCTCTCCATTCTTTATAAATTAATTTATATATTATATATTGTGACTTGACATATGACAGAGCACTTCGCTTGATATTAAACTGGAGTGCGGTCCATAAATGGATGTCACTGCTACTACAAACAATAACTGTAAATAAATTATTCTAAGACTAAAATCACTTCACGGTCTGTATACTTGCAAGTGGTGGTACTACCCCGTAGCGACAGACTCTTTGATAACCAGATCTCAAGCAAATATCCGCCTCTTTTTTATTAACAAATATTAATAAATATTACAGCAATGAAATCAATTATCAGCAAATTATAGTTTTCAATTTCCCCTACGCGACTTCCGACCTTGACTTGTCTGAAGGTAAGCAAGGGGGACGACTGAAAAAATCGCTACAGCTTACGGTTGCCGTCTATCACTTTGCCGGGCAAATAATTTCTATATACGAATTTTCTATTTTCCCTATTTCATAGTGAATGTGACAGTATGGGCCGTCACATCCACTAACCGCCTTACAAGCTGATTCCGAAATACGACTAAGTCACTTGATGGTCTCTATACTTGTAAGTGGTACTTCTATCACGGATTGGCAGACTGGGCTTCACTGCTACCACTATTATCTATAGTTGTGTGCCGACCTTAAAAAGGTCGCACTAAAATTATTTTAATTCATTTCCATTAATAAAAATAAATGTCATTTTCAAACTCATTTATTCTTTTGTTTTTTAATATTCTATTTTTACGTCAAATAAAATAGTCTTCTTTACAATTTTAACGGGTGCGTTTCATTTCTGCACGTCCTTGACCACGTAGCGTCAAAGTTGTAATACCAACATTAAAATATCGCAAAAAATAGTTTAAAAAAAATACAATAACTACATAATTATATTCTATTGAAGTAAATTAGGTATTGAATTCCTCATATTATATTTCCCCCCTAATTATTCGTAACTGTACTATGAAAAGAAAATTACGCTATTTTTACATATCAAACACATTGTAAGCAATTTTCTATTCAATAGGTAAATCTAATTAAAAACCTTTTCCCTTTAAAACCCTTCAGCCAAAACCCTTGAAGGTTTTAGGTAAAATATTTAAAATTTTCACTGTTTGGTCCCTCTCTGGTCTCTTATCCTATTACATCATAAATAAAATTAAAAACCACTTTTCATGAACCGTGTAGGTCGCTGCGGACATCTGCTTTTCCCTGATTCGATCGAGGAATTATCTTCTGAGCGGTCCCGTTTTATTCCTATACTAAACTTTGAAATATAAATCTCTAATGTGCCCAAACCAACGCTAAATGCCTTCGTCAATACTTGTCTTTCAAAGAATATTTAAATTTACGAAGAAATTGTTTTTCTAACTCTGGATCGTTACCCCAGATTTTTTATTTATTGAAACGCAATTTTTGAATCCAACTTGCAAGATTTTTTTTATGAGCTTCTCTGTAAGTGTTCGCAATTTTGTTGATAATAACGCGTTTGTGTAACGTACCTACATATGTACCTATAGTTTTAAGCTACACCTGTATTGTATAATTTGCACAATAATGACTTATAATATTTAGGTGACCGTGGTGTAGTGGCAGTGCAATCAATGGCTATGTAAACAGAGTGGCACGAGTTCCTGTTTTTTATCCTGTTTTATCCAATCCTTTGGTTATCCTGTTTCTATGATACAAGCACTTTAGTAGCTTAGTATAAAAATGTATAATAATAAAAAATAAAAAAATATATTATTGGTAAAAATAATAACAGGCATTGTGACGGCAACCGAGTCAACCACAATAATTGTGCATTTCTTACATTACTATACCAAGGTATTCATGTTATTGTATCATAGAAACAGGACGACTAAAGTACAAAATATTTTAAAGATACTGACAGGAGAACCTAGAGAAAATTTACTTGCCACAAGACCGCGGTCGTCTCTTTCAGTCTATTTTAATAGTCCCGTCTTAATAAAAGAAGCTCAATTTAAATCACATATAAATAGGTATAACAAGCGGCTAATGGAACAATCATGACTACGAGGTATAAATTAGGCCTGTAATTGCTTTACTTTAACACTAAAATGATAGGAACTTTCACCTTTCTTCACTACGGCCAGTGTCAATAAACATTTGTAATTTTGACCGACATAGTAAAGGCGACAAAGACAACCGAGTGTCGTCTAATAAATCAAAATTATGTTTGTAAGGTTTATTTGTATTGTGGGGCGACATATGACTATGACAGTAACCTACCTGAAGTTAAGTTGGAGTTGGAACTAATCAGTTGATGTTGTAGAATTAATAATTATATTTTATTTGTTTAAACTTTTTATAAAACCTATTTTTTGTACATTCATTTTTATATAAAATAGAATTGTCACTTATGATTTATGTCACATTTGTCAAAAGAGAAAAAGTAAAACAACGTTTTTTCTACATAAGCTTTTTATTTATTAAAAAGACTTTCCCTATTAAGCTAATAGCGAAGGGGTCATCAGTCTGATGAACATTAATTGTCTGCCTACTACTCTTAGGCATACTGTCTATCAATAATACCCGCACAGGTAGGGGAAAGCATCTGCATTCTATCGACCGAATCGGCAGTCGAACTAAAAAGTTCGGAGCGTCTTTTCTTTGTAGAACCATTGACAAATGGAATGCTTTGCCAACCTATGTGTTCTCTCCATCCTATGACCTTGGATCCTTCAAGCGATGCGTGAAGAAGCACCTTAGGCGGGCATAGTAGCGGCGGCTGGGGCAGCCGGGAACTGACTCGGTTATTCCAGTCGTCGTCACTCTTGGACCTCCTCTTGCTTATCATCAGGCGGGTCGAGGTCAGATGTCGTGTCACGATAAAAAAGGCGTTTTTTATTAACAAAAATGTGTAATTTAAGATCCAAATATTAAGTTAACTGCAAGTATTAAGTTAACTGTACTATCAGTCGCCTCCAACATCAGGCGAGGTGCTGTCATATGTCAAGCTACAATCAAAATAATATTACCGTCTTCTTAGTGTTATTAACAATACAATAGAACAACCAGTCACCGTGTGGAGGTTACTATACTAAATATAGAAATCCCCTGAATAAATAAATATATTTATTTTGGTTTCTAAACTTAACCAAATACTTTCTTCTTTCCTTTATGCTTTTACACTTTTTCCCTATCCCTAGAGGAAAAAGGCGTGACAATTTGATTGATTTGATTGATTGACGTTTTTTAGTTCCTGTTTTTAACCCCCGACTCAAAGAGAGGGGGTTTAGGAGTTTAAGTTTAAGAAGTCTAAACGAATAGACCGATTATGATGCGTTTTTTTTTGTTTGAAAGCTGACCTAATGTCACTATTTTGTTTGCATGGATTGTTAACTTATTTCTCCCCCTTTTGGATTAGTTATGGGTTCAATCTAGGCGTCACTAAAATACTAAGACAATCTAATCCGAAAGGATGTGAAGGAAGAGATTTGTATTAGGAACGTGGCGCTTCTTGTCTTCGCCATTCCCTGCAGCCATCGTGGTCCTAGAATTAAAAATTAAACAAACACCATAGTAAAGCGCAAACATGAAAAACTAGTATATTTTATAAAAAATCTCAGAAAATACTCATGCCTAAATTTTTGGCCAACCGCAATAATCTTATCTCTCAACATGATACCTCTAATTGGATTTTCCTAATACTTGGCTCATAATGAATACCTATGTCACAACATCCTAAATCCTTAAACCTAACTCTCATAAAATAAACAATATAGAGCGCGCATATCTCTCTATGTAAGCAGCGTGCGTACTAATGAAATTCGTGTACATAAGATAAATAGGCGTACAAATCGCCACTTTGCAGGGATAAAGTAACATTTCTTATATAGGGTCCGCCAAATAACTTTTTTTTTAAAAATGCTATAAAAAAAAACTACTGAATACTAAACTACTGAACTACAGCCATTTGAATAAAATTATTTTTCATCATTAACCGAAAGGTATGTACTTTCAAATAAAAAAAGAAATTTGAAAAAATATAGTAGTTTTTTTTATAGCATTTTAAAAAAAAGGTTATTTGGCGGACCCGATAGATCTAGTATTATTTTTCCACTTCTTTTTCGCCTTGTTATACCTACTTATTTTCTACAAAAAGGTTTATTTTCAGCGAATCTATAAGCGATAGAAACAAATGATTAAATGTTTAAGAATAAATTACACCTATGTAATCCTAAATCTCCGCTCTTTGTTCTAAATATTTGCTTATCTATTGTTCACTAGTGTATTATTTATAGTATCTATTGGTATCGATATCCACGTAAAAAGCTACATAAAAACCATGTTTGAATTATTCAAAGTTTAATAAGACATACACATACTCGTACATCTTTGTTCATACGTGTGATTTCGGTTTATACTCCATCACGCGCGCTCTGTTTCGATCATTATCTAAGCTTATCACGTATATTGCTCCTACGCTCTTCTAAGTACTAATTTTTTTCTTAACAATTCGCTACCCTAAAACGAAATACGTGCCCTGAATAATTACCCATCTTACCCAATTTTGGCTTTTTATACATAAATGCAAAACAAATGTTTATTGCAAACAAAAATTATCGGATTTTAGGTGACTAAAGTAAACTACATATACTACATATATAAAATGCAGGAGTTGCCTCCATCTTCCTGAACTTTTGCGGCTTTCAAGCTGTTGCAAAAAGCGACTGGGTCGCTAACGGTCTCTTAACTTGATTGTACCACCTCGGGTGTATAATCTATTTGCAAATGACCTTTTTAACATGAAATAACTTTGTAAATTGTGGTATTTCTTTGATTTTGCGCGAACATTGATTAATAAATTTAACAATTGATTTTACAAATGTAATCAATAACCCGAAATAAACGCGATTTTTTTTAATAATAAAATTTGGGTAATTCATTTATAAATTGTATTTTTTTTCGGATATATCATTTTTCATTTGAGGTAAACTTTTTAGTGCCGTAGCAAAGATGTCAGCAAACATAAAAGGGTTATAAAGGCTTGAATATACGAGTATATGTATAGACATAATAATAAGAGTAATAAAGGATTTCAAATTTAATAATAATATTATAATATATACTAGTATGTATTAATAAAAAAGAGAAGGATATTTGCTTCGGGTTGTCTAAGAGTGGTAGGCAGCGGAACCCAGTCTGCCGATACGGAGTAGTACCACCACTTACAAGTATACAGACCGTAAAGTAATTTAGTCTCGTTTCAGGATCAGATTGTAAGTCGCCGGTCCGAATCCGTCCGGCATAGTGGATGTGACTGCTGAATACAGTTGTTAAATTGTAGTAGCAGTGACCTCCATAATTAAAACACAATCCAGCTTAACATGACATATGTCGAGACACAATAAAAAACTAAAAAAACATATTATACCTAGTCATGACAATTACTGAAACTTAAAAATAAACTTTACCACCCTTGCTTGTCCCAAAAACACGAACAATAGCATCCCTTATCTGGCGACGGAATTTATGTTTAAATTTCCTGCCCTAAGTTTTGCATAGGTCTAGTTTATTGTGGAAACGTTTCATCATAATCGTTGGGTTTAATAATAGAATAGTGACCGGCACGTTTAAAACTAGAGTTTCTAGGTGTTTCTATTAAATCTATTGTTTTTTATAGTACACCGTCTGTTGTTAGGATGAATGGAGGCCACTGCTTCTACAGTTGAATGACAGTAGCAGTCGCATCCATTATGCCGGCCTAGTTGCAACCGGCAACTTACAAGATGGTCCCGAAATGCTACTAAGCCTCTTCACGGACTGGCCACCACTGCCTACTCTATAAAAAAAAGTTCATAGGTCTCAACTTGAACGAAATTTATTTTGAATTTGCTTTTACTGATTCGAACAATCTCAGACGAAAAAATAAACTTTTCTATATATATCTTTTCTATATATTTTCTATATTCATCTTTTCATTATGTATTTAAAACATATGATGTAAGTGAAACGCGACAGAGTTGTGTCAGGCTCGTGGAAAGTATCTACCTATCTATCGAAACTGATACGTGACAAATTGATTGAATGATTTCTTAGAAAAGATCCGTTTATCAATCCATCTTAGAGCTTAATCGCACATTTTCTTGAAAACTTTTAATTTTATTTATTCTTTGACTTTCCCAAACAACGCAGAGTTTTTAAGCTCAAAGTTATCATGGCGGATTGGGCATGATGGATTGCCCATTATTACATTTAGCTTCGGGTTATCTTATCATAGTACCGAATTAATTATTATCAATGATTATTTGACGACAGGCGTGGACGAACGGTTTAGCGATTGGTTTGTTGCGCGTAAAGTCCTGGGTTCGATTACCGGTCGGAGCAAATATTTGTTTCATAGTTTTTATTTGTAATATTTAATAACATTAAATATTGCAAATATTTGTTACCGGTGGGTGGTCTCGAACTCGTGCTCTCCGGTTTGTGTAACCATTGCACTGCCACTACCCACTGAAGTGAGTAAAGGCGACTGGTAGTAAAGTTAAATTACTGCAAGTAGCAGTTTGCCAAGCATTTCGGAATACGCATTCGGGTTCTTTTGAGTTTTTTCTGGTTCTCACGTCACTATGTTTATTTCAAAGATTCTTCCTAGAATCAATCAATCAATCAAATTGTCACGCCTTTTTCCCACAGAGATAGGAAGAGACAATGGAGCGCCACTTACCACGATTCTTACATAACTCCTAGAACTGACGCGTAAAATTAATTAAGATTTATATTGGAATATTTATTTAGGCTTTTAAATTAAAAGTAATCAAAAACAACTGATATCGAGTGGTGCTTATGAAATCACTTCAAAAAAGTTAATTAAATGAAGGTCCAAATATATTTTTTATATTTAAATCTGCGTCGCTAGGTACTAAAATATATATTTTATCTCAGTTTTTGCCAGCCATAGTCGCTATCACTATCTTAACTTAAAATACTTTTTTACACCTCACTTAAAGGTTCCAGGTTTAAAGTATAGTGAAAACAAGTCGACTGGAAAATCATTCCGTTTGTTGATTGTTTGACAAAGAAACGACACGGCCAACCTTTTGGTTCGACTGACTAAAAAGTCACGAGTAGTAATCGCATCCGCTTGCCTGCATAATGAATACGTAAAGTGAACTAAAACTACGTATATCTATATATAGTATAGTATATATATGTCACCTTATAATTATGAGTAGCATTGGTTGTAATTTATCACGCGATTTTGTAAACTATCGATAAATTGTGAATTATCGATATTCGATAGTTTTTAATCTATCCATATCTATTTTTAAATATATATCTATATATTATAATATAATCTATCATGGATAGATTATAAACTATCGTAAATGAATACGTTATATTGTAAGCATTATGGTACAGTTCACAATTTATCGACGTTTTACAATATCGCGAGATAATTTTTTTATTTTTATTGTGACTCGACATATGACAGCAACCCGCTTGATGTTAAGCCAAAGTGTGGTCCATGAATGAATGTCACTGCTACTACAATTCAATAACTGTGAATAGCAATCACATCCACTATGCCGGCCTAGATGGAACCGGCAACTTACAAGCTGATCCCGAAACGTGACCAAATCACTTCACGGTCTGTATACTTGTAAGTGGTGGTACTACCCCGGATCGGCAGACTGGGTACCACTGCCCACCACTCTTTGATAACCAGACCCGAAGCAAATATCCATCTCTTTTTTTTATTAACAAATATTTGCAATATTTAATACTATTAAATATTACAAATAAAAGCTATGAAACAAATATTTCCTCCGACCGGGGATCGAACCCGGGACTTTACGCGCAACAAACCAGTCGCTAAACCGTTCGTCCACGCCTGTCGTCAATAGATAAATTATAATCTAACGTTATTCATAATTATACGGTGACAAAATACAAGTATATTATATAATATACACCTATAACTCGATGACCACGATATCTAAAATAAATAAACTGGGCGCTTCTAATAGTAACAATTACTTATAATTAAATATACAGAGGTCTAGTGGTAGAATAGTCACGCAAACCAAATACTATCCCGGTTCAAACTATTGGTACCAATGCAAGGTATATTTGATATATGTATTTTAGTTGCTAAGTTTTAATGATATTAGCAAGCTTCCTAGCTTGCTAGAAATGTATTATAAAAGAAAATGCAAACGTAAATGCTAATTTCACATTCCTGTCACCTTAATGGAATAAAGAAATAAACAAAAAAATCTAATCTTTACAACTAATCGCACGCCCTATAAAAATGGGTGAAAATTTATTGTACTTTTCCACAAAAGCCTAATATTGTTGGTCAGACGTTGGTTTTATTACAGAATTATGATAAAGTGTAATAACTCATGTGTGACGCAAAATTTGTAATATTTATTTGCATACATTGTAACAGATATGTTTGTATATTATGGAAAATGTTTAATTAGGATTTACCCGCATGTTTATATTATAATTTTATAAGATAATATTTTCTTAGATTTTGCGTGAACATTGATTAAAAGATTAAGCTTTTATGTGGCTGACTGTCGCGTTTACTATGTAATAATAGTAAAAACGCAATAGCAAGCCGCGTAAATTTTTTTCTTTTTGATAAGATTTTTTATTTAACGTTATGCTGTTTAGTAAGAAGATCACCTTTTTAGCACTATACTCACTTTTTTTTATTACTAGCTGTTAAACCCGCGTTAATAAACTGTGACCCGTAGCTTGGGTACATTGCAATACCCCTTGTGTCCTCATAGGCCATCATTAGATACTCCAGGTCTTTAATTTGATAAGGCGCACAATAAGAAATAATGTTAGACAAAGCACCATTGTTATATCTCTTACATATACCTTGCATTCTCATGGTCCGTCAACAGATACTCCAAGTTTTCAATTTGGTAACAGCCCAGCTAGAGGCTCATAGTAAGAAAAATATTAGTCAAAGCATCATTATGGAGTGGAATTATTTTTATTTTACCATTATTTTTTACGTTGCTTTTAATTATTTATTTTAGTAGACACCTAAATAAAATTTCAATTTCATTATTTTTATGAATATTTTTTTATTATTATTTATTATTATAGTAGGGGAGCCCAAGAGACTAATCGGGGATTTACTCGAGCGTCGTAGAGACCTATTAAATTTTAAAGTTTAGGTGACAGAAAAATTAAATATTATGTACTATATATCCTTTTAGCGGTGGGGGAAGCGTGTACAGATTTTCAAAAATGTAACACACTATTCGCGGTAAGTTTAGACGTTTAGACTATTTCTCTCTCTTTCACTCACAATCACTGCCCCCTTTTACTCATGAGTAATAATATATATATATATAAATGTATATTACATGGCTTCACTAACTGCTTACCACTATTAGTATATTTATGTTTTTGTTTTTTTTATTTTGTACGACATAATACAGCCTTAGGCGTGTGTAGGTACACACACACACTACTACAAATGCAAAAATGCTATTTTGACTGTATGTATATAAATATAAAAAGTATACTAACCAACGAACTGTATACAAAATAAGTTCGTTTGTATACGTATATTCCAAAATTCGTTAGTCTAAACTGCTTATTTAAATTTAAAAATTCTTTCAAGATAAGGAGAGAATTTTAAAAGAAACGCAATGAAATCAAAGTAACATCTTTAAGACTACAAAAATGTTCTATTAAAGAAGTCGACGACCGAGATTGTAGTGGCCCTACTATGAGTCTCTAACACACTTTAATACAGACACAAACAACTACAAAGCAACCGTGGCCTATACCCTGTCCATTCGTTTATTTTTCTTTTGACAGCTCACGCTTATGAGAAACTCATAAGCGTGAGGTTATTTTTACTATAATTATGTACTACAGGATCTTATTGACGGGTGAGACCCACTTAGTGAAGTATCCTGTGCATAACAAACAACTACAGATTATAAAACAGGTCTTGAAATAAATCGATGAAATGAAAAAAAAAATGGAACGCTTGGAAAATGTATCGCGAACATCATTAAAGAAGTAACTCGCCTTGGCTCTATTGAAATTTATAAAAATGCACCATTAGATAAAATAAAAATCGATTATTATTTCAAACCGAATTAGTAACGTGACGCCCTCACGTCACTAATTTAGAACTGTCTCGAACTGTCAAAAGGAAAATAAACGAATGGACAGGGTATAGTGATAGTGGAGTGAATACTATAACGGAGAACCACCGGTTCAAAGACCTGAGTGGTTTTTATACCGGTGGAAGATACATTATTGAAACCGGTACCAATGTATCTGATATATGTACTTTGGTCGCTCACTTTCTACGATTCAAGCACGTTTTGTAGCTGAGTATAGCAATGTTAAAAATGTTATATAATTATATAACATTTAATATAAAGCAACTGTTTAGGTAGGTCTGTTCAGTTCTAAGCTGCTGATTTACTACCCTGCCCAAGTTCCGGCTGTAGGAAGATATTTCACTCACAAATTGTCACAAAAGGATTCTTATACCTTTGTTTAATGATAATAAATACTTTGCTGCGCACAACTTTGTTGCTTAAACTCTAAAATAAAGGAGACATAATAAATGATTCATTCCATCTTTTAAATCGTATTTTTAAAATTTATAGTTATTAAAATTTATTAAATTGCAGGTGTGCCGACCGTTTCCATGTACAGTTATTAAAATTGTAATAGCAGTGACATCTATTCATGGACCACACTCGAGTTACATCAAGCTGGATGCTGTCGAGTAACAATAAAAAAAATCTGTCAAATTTCTGAAATATGACGCTCCGTTGCCTTGGCCCTCCTGTGGGAATTGACTCGGAAAAATGATGATGTAGTTTTAATAATATTCTTGTAGTTTTCAATTGTAACTCATAATTGAGTAACCAGTACTTGATTCCCACAACAGATATCAGTGCTACGTATTTCTCAGGTGAATGTGGGTACTGTAATGATGATTTGATGGTGCTTAGCTTTTATGACGTTGACTCATCACATTAGATAATACACAGATAAGTGCTTTTTACTTTACATGGTAAAAGTAAATGTGCAAATGTATCACTGGTCTTAATTTTTCTTGAAATCGCTTTTTCATTTTTTGACGACAGTCTTAGCGCATTGGTTAGTCTGTTACGCGTTAACTCCCGGGTTTGATTTCCGGTCAGAGCAAAGATAGTCCACCTATTTTTTTATATAAAAAAATAGGTGGATTATTGCTTGGGGTCTGATTGTGTGTCTGCCACTACAGATTGGTATGAAGTAGTTTTCAATCTATACTTACACATTTAGCGTGAAGTGACTTAGTCGCGTTTTGTAATTACAATAAGGCTGGCATAATGGACTTGACTGCTACTTGCAGTTATTCAACTGTAACAAGTCTCCTTCATTGATGGACCGCACTCCAGGTTAACATCACATCGATCAATTGTCGAGCCTCAATAAAAAATAATATGAGGATAATTTTGGATATAAGAAGCGTATATACGTTATAAGTTACAGCGTGGTAAGTTCTATCTACCCCTTCCCATAGAACGAGACTTGTAACGATTTAGATAGATTGATAAGTGAGGCGACCAAAAATTAGATTCTGTCCAAATACGAGTATTCTTCACTGCTCAATAACCTTGTTTACAAAACTAGATGACTTTTATATATTGTATTAACACAGATAATGTACTGGTAGACCTCAATACAGTAACCTGTATAGAGTAAAAGAGTGGTTCCCAGTCTGCCGATCCGGGGTAGTACTACCACTTACAAGTATACAGACCGTGAAGTGATTTGGTCGCGTCTCGGGATCAGCTTGGAAGTTGCCGCTTCCAACTAAGCCGGCATAGTGGATGTGATTGCTACTAACAGTTATTTAATTGTAGTAGCAGTGACATCCATTCATGGACCACATTCCAGCCTAACACCAAGCGAGGTGCTGTCATATGTCGAGTCACAATAAAAAAATAAAAAACATGTAATAAATAACGTGTATAAATTAATTATTTATGTAAACGTGAAGATTTTGTTAAACAACAAAAAACCATTTTTGCATTGCGATGCAGCGCGCGAGTACAAAGAGCATTGTGGATGGAAAGAAAGCAAGGTACTCCGTCTGTGATTCATACAAAGGCGATATTGAGGGCTGCAGGTAAATTGTTTATTATTTAAGATGACCGTGGTGTAGTGGCAGTGCAATGGTTACGCAAACCGAAGAGCACGAGTTCGAGACTACCCACCGGTACCAATGTATCTTTGATATATGTACATTGGTTGTTCTGTTTCTATGATACAAGCACTTAAGTAGCTTAGTATAGAAATGTAAAAAATATATGTAATATATATTATTTTAATTCAATCTACTAATCACGAATTCTATTTTAACTAACCTACCACAAAAGCTTGGTAAATAATATTAAATGCAATTTCTAGTCGTATATACTCTGTGTATAGAATAGATATAGAATTATATCGTAGTAATCCATCATGTTATCCCAAAAAATGCCCACTTTCGGACGTAAGCCTTTAGATTCCCTTCTCCTTCGCTATCTATTTTTTGTTGATAAAATCATTCAACCGTTTTTGTAATGTATTTAAATAACCGTCCATTTTTATAGTACTTTCAATTTGTTATTTTTTTTATTATTATAAAATTATGGTAAGCTGAAATGCGCTTTCTTAAATGGAGGCAATTGATACTACAATTAAATCACTGCATGCATCAGTCGCATTCACTATGCCGGCTTAGTAAGAACCGAAGATTTTCATGCTGAAACTGAAACCTAGTACGGGAGAAGTATCTCGGTCACCTTCGAATAGGTCAATCAATCAATCAAATTGTCACGCCTTTTTGTCACAGGGATAGGCAGAGACAATTTACGGACAGACTTTTACTCTTAAAAATCCTTAAAAATCTAGTATTTGAAACCTAAATTATCCGAAACTATCGGATATACCGTAATAGTTACATATTCGTATCCATACCCGAAATTTCATATCTATAACATCCCCATTCTGTATTTACCAGGTTACGCTCCTACAAAAATGATCCACTTATCACCCGTATGAATGAGTTTTTACAAGTAGAATTACAAACAAAAATAGATCTTAATGTATATAAATAATGGACTATAATCCCTTGTACACACCTTTATGTAGTTAATTGACTTTGGCTTAGTCACCAGACTTATCCAGAAATCTCATTAGAAGAGGTTGCCATATGAAGATGTTTATTCTAGACCCCTTTCATGGTATAATTCGTTTCCACACAAACTCTGTTTCAGTTTACTTTGCGGAACAAAGTAGAGGTCGTATGTAGGGTTTGAAAATTGTACCTTTTGTGGTTGTTTTGAAGGTTATTTAAATTATCGCCATTATTTACTGCATGGAGACGCAAAAAAATCCTTTTTGATCAAATCGGGATATAAAACCATAATTTTTCGTTTTTTTTTTTTTGTTTTTCTTTTAGAATCCTATACTTATCTTGTTACTAAAAGTTTTTGTATCATAGGAACGGGGCGGCCAAATTAGATATATCAAAGGTACATTGGTATTCTGAATCGAAGACTCTCCGTTTACGGGACAGTGCATTGGTCACTGCCACTACGGTCTAAGGCTAAGGCATCGACGACATTTTTAAAAAACAGATGACTGTGGATAATAAATATGAAGAGAAATATGGATGTTATTAAAGCGAACAAACTGAGCCTGTCTTGTTTAACGCAGAATCCATATTAGATTTATAAATTGCTTTCGTCAATCTACTTTCACTCATCCTTTCCATGTGCCCAAACCATCGAAGCATCCCTTTGTCAATCCTGTCGCTACATCTTCTTTCAAACCACATCTATCACGCGCTGTGCTATTCCTTATTCTATATTCATCGTTTCAATATTTAAAAATATATTATTAATAGACGCGTTGATAGATATCTACTCGTATTAATATTGGTAATAATCGCCTAATCGTCTCGCGGTAAATAATCCATACAAAACATATTATTATATGTTACACATTTTGTTATCAACAGCTGATATAATTGTGATCCTATTTATTGTCAAAAATAACAGAAACCTGTTCGCAGTTCACTGATGATTCATCATCAGCCAGAAGGCTGAACATAGGCCTCCCCTCTTAGAACGCCATTTCGAACGACAAGATGCCAGTTGCATCCACCGGTTATTCGTGACTTTCACTGTGTAGTCAGTCCACATAGTGGGAGGCCTACCTACGCTGCGTCTATTATTCATTATTATTGATAATAATGATTTTTTTTATTGTAACTCGACACATGACAACACCCCGCCTGATATTAGGCTGAAGTACAGTCAGTGAATGGAGGAGACAGTTTCTTAATTTATTGACATGAAAATCCTATTATATTAGAATATCTACCATGACCATTGCCGATGACCTACTGAAGGTTAAAACAACGGAAAAGCATAAAGATTATCGGGTAAACATCTAGATATAAACAACGAATAAATTATTATGATTATAAACGAAAGTTAAAATAACAAGATAGAATTGCACAATTTATTTAGTTTTTCAATAATAGTCGATACTATTACTTTATAAACAGGACAGAAATAATATAGTTAAGTGCACATTCGTATATTCTCACCTTATCACGCGCCGAAGACCTAGCTTTTATTCCCGTTCGCAGCCAACCGAAAGAGCAAGAGTAAATCTTTCTATATTTTCATTAATTCCATATTTTCGAACCCGGGACATTACGTGTAGCGGACTCTTGTGCTACCAATGTGATTACAATCTACGAATGCGTTTTTGGTAAAATCAAATAATACTTTTTTAAGAAATGTACAATAAAACATGAAGAGAATAAACTCATCGATTAAATGTGTCATCAATTGACAGGACGTTGTTCTCCGTACAAAATTCGGAGACATCCTAAAGAAGGCTGGGCTGCCTAATGCCTATAACCGTAGAGCTTGTATGAAGAGAATTATGGGTGCAAGGGAAGCCGTGTAGACTCGGTTGCAGAAAACCGCTAGATATAGGCCGCATCCAGCAGGCCTTTATGGAGATCGCTAATAATGTATTTGACTAGTAGTGGACGTCTAATGGCTGACATGAAGATTTTATTGAAGCCTTTAGCCATTCGAAAATCCTTTAGCCATTTTTCTACTTTAATAGTTTTCCAATAAACTAATAACTGAGGGTTCTAGTCATTTGCCCAGTCCTCCGATCCGGGGTGGTATCACCACTTTACAAGTGTACAGACAGTGAAGTTTCAAATTCATCTTGAAATTTATCATCGCATAGTGGATGCGATGGCTTCTGCAGTTTAACAGTACTAACTCACCTTCATTAATGGACCGCACTCCAGCTTAACTACAAGCAGGCGGAGTGTGCTATATAAGGTTTATTGTATAACATGGTGAATGCTCCAAACTGAATAAAATACCAATTGTGATTAAAACCCAAACGGAGATAGGGTACGAATTTTCTCTTAATTTAGATTTTTTATGAAACAAAAGAGAGTGTCTGAACTCTGATATCCGATGATATGTCCCAATGGGAAAGATTGCGGATGAAGGCGTGATGTTTTTTATTGAACGAGTCTCATGGGTAGAGATTACATTAGTAGTGGATCCCGAAATAAGTAGGTGCTCTTTGTGAGTAAAAATCACCGTCTGCGTACAGTATTGTGATCAAAATAGATTACATTTAGATTAATTTACTTGATCTAAATTATAGATTAGAGGAGATGCTGATGTCCCAAAAACTCTAGAGCCCCTGCAATTTAGCATAGACATGGGGGCACTAGTCGTCATTTGTCGCCTATACCACGGAGAATGTTCCGAAGAGCTCTATTACTTTGTTCCGACAGAAACTTCAGTCGGGATAAGCTTCTGTTGACCGAATTAACAGCCGAACTGGCCATGTGTTCTCCCCTTTCTAACCCTGGAACCTTTGCCGGCTTAAACACTGTTCTGATGACAAATGAGGCCGCCGTAAACTGAGTCGATTCTTAGTCGTTGATGCTATTGGCTTGTCATCTGGCATGTCAAGGTTACATATCGATTTACAATAAATAAAATAATAATAACAATCCACAGTGAATTCAACCAAAGGAAAATGAAATAAATTGTCAGTTAAGCGAAAATAATAATATCCGGCAGTGTAAAAGCTTACACCATATCAACTAGCTTTTTTAGTATTGAAGCGATTTATTCTAAGAATAAAATTTTTCTTTATAGTCGAAAAATTAGACTAATCTATCAGTCCGTTTGTTCAAAATAAAATACAATAGGCACACAAATATAATAAATAAGAACAGCACCTTATGTTAAGATCATTTTATCAGCTATTTTTCATACACCAAATTAATAATCATCAATCTTCAAGATTACATTGATACTTACATTATATACTTAATTATTAGAGCAAGCGTGATAAGGTAGGAACCGTTAACTATTGTATGAACAACATCTGTAAGGAATGTATTTATTAGTTTTTGTAAGCGATGTTTTTTGGCGCATATTTTTAGAATTACAAACTAGCATAAAGTTTTAATTAATTTTATTAATGTTAATCGATCTATATACAGGATGCGATTGGCAAGCGAGCAAATATTTTTTTTAGGCTTCAGGTGTTAGTATTAGAACCCATTTTTGAAATAAAAAAGGATTTTTTTTTTCAAGATAATAAAAATTGTCCTGATAGTAAAACACTACTGCATGGTAAATAAACGGCGCGCGCGCCGCCACGTCCGGCGGCCTATACACGAAACGTGATAGAAGTGTGTCAAGGTCACCCCGCTTCCTTTAGTAGCCAGTCAGTAGCTAACGGCGCCCGCGAACGATCGCACGTGTCCGCCCGCATTGATACTTAAAAATGTCTTTTCATCTCGAGAGTGCTATGAAATGGTACGATGTTATCATTTATGTGGCGAGTCTGCACTCGCAGCCCAGAGGATGTACGCAGCAGAAACTGTTCCTCGGTTGCAAAATCAGGGCATATTACACCCTCGTGTACCAACACCCCGTACGATTGTGGTAACGGTGCAAAGACTTCTGGACCATGGCCAATTTTCATTGCCTTCGCATGCTCGAGGACATGGTGGACCAGGAGGCAATATTGAAATAGACGAAGAGATTTTTAATTATTTTGAGAGAGAGCCCAGAACCAGCACCCGAGATGCGGCGCGACGGTTTGGCGTTAGCAGCTTTAAAGTTTGGCAACTTTTAAATAGCTCTGGGTTATACCCATACCGTTTCCAGAAAGTACAAGCTCTAAATGACGCTGATGCCGCTCCCCGTAGACAATTTTGTGAGTGGTTAATCGCACACGGAGATTCGAACATTCTGTGGACCGATGAAGCCTTATTTACGCGAGTGGGTCTATACAACCAACATAACGAACATTGGTGGTCGTTTCGTAACCCGCACATGATTAGGGAAACGCATCACCAAGTACGCTTCAGTGTTAATGTGTGGGCTGGAATAGTGGGAAATAAACTTTTGGGGCCATATTTTATCGAGGGGAGATTAACGGGAGGCACGTACCTTACAATGCTTCAAACAGTGATATCAGAATTTATGGACGAATTGCCGCTCGCGTTCCATAGGAATTTGTATTTCCAGCAGGATGGGGCTCCTCCTCATTTCGCTTCCGCTGTCCGCGCCTACTTAAATAGGGAATATGGTGACCGCTGGATCGGTCGTGGGGGTCCTGTTCCATGGCCACCACGTTCACCAGATCTCACACCATGTGACTTTTTTATGTGGGGCGAAATAAAGCGCAGAGTTTATGTTGAGGAAGCCCAAAACCGAGATCACTTAAAAACGCTAATAAAACGCGCGTTTAATGAACTAAAAAGCGATACGGTAGTTTTAAATAAAATAAAAAACAATTGTCAAAAGCGTGCAAAACTCTGCTTAGAGAAAAATGGAGTACAATTTGAACATTTACTGAAGTACTACTGAGTTATAATGGTAAGTAATTTCTGATAAATAATTAAAAGCTTTTACTTTTTGATAACAGATTTGTATTATTATTTTTTTAGGTATTATTTAATTTAATTTGACTTTTAGTTTTGTTAATTTTATTTCTTGTGTGAAACAAAACAATAGTTGTATAATGTATCTCTTTCTAACACATAAAGCTAGATGAGAAGCCATATGCATCGAGCGCGGCTTTTTCTATCTCGCTCACACCCCCGAGACTTCCTACGAAATAGAGAGAAACAAATACAGGCTCAAATTTCTTAAGTCATTCATTCAACATTCGCGCGAACGTAGTTTAGGCTCACAATGATCGTCGACATTTTCAGGAAAACTTCTCTGCTCCGTTACTTAAGATTTTAGTACTGAGTGGTATTAAAATAAAAAATACATAGTTACTTAATTTTCTTTTAGTATTTATTATAAAAATATTTGCTCGCTTGCCAATCGCATCCTGTATACATAATATAAATAAGTGAATATTAAATGGTGAATGTTTTATGATAAATCGTTTACAGATCTTTTCAACAGTTTTGTTTGCGGTTAAGAGCTGTTTTGACGTAAGTTAATATGGAAGTCACCTAAAAATGCTTCAATTTAAACTTTATATGAATTTACCACGTATGCTTTGACATTCAAATAATTTATTTGGTTATACACTTATAAAAGCTTAAAATCTTTAGCACTGCACATAGATCACGATTTTATCTATTTTGTTACATGTCGATTTTACAGCTGTGTGATATAAATATAGCGGACGGCTATTCGGGTACAAAATATAATAACAAACAAATATATACTTTTTTATATAAATATATTACTCCTTAATTGTCTATATTACATTTCATTTATCAGCCTAGTCCAGGCAGGTTTTAAAAACATACTAATGCAAACTGATTACAATTGGGACATTAGGCATAAGATGATATTCGCGCTCTAGTATATATATATTTCTACGCCGTGGATAAAATTAATGATTTAATCTTATTGTGACTTGCATTTTTCCTAAGTATAAAGGACTAGGCAAGTTAAAATTTTCCATAGAAATAAACCATAAATGAGGCGAGTTTTTCATTTAATTTTATATTTTGGATTAAGTTATATACTTCATTAAGTATTGAAATATTAAGTCTTTACTTTGAACAATTCGAATCTTCGTTTTAGTACCTACCAAGGTGATCAATGTATTTCATGCATATCTAGTACCTTTCGAATTACTTCGACAGTGGTTGTGGGTTTTATTTTTTAAATTCTTTGCACAAAGTAGAAAACCGAATCTAATGCAGCTAGACATTTTTCTTAGAGGGCTAGCCAAAGGATAAATAGATAAGATACTACATTTGGTAATAAATGAAGCGAAATATTCACTTTATCGTGTATGAAGCTACTCAAAAACTTGTTTTCTTTTTCTTGTGTGTATTTCTAAAAGTATTTTCTATTCCACAATATTATTATGATAAAAAATAGGAGAACGACGATAACTTGTTACTAACGTGTCGTTAGTGACTAACTTGTTATCAACGAATGCGATTCAGAAATACTGTAAATACTTTTAAGACTCGACTCTGTACAGACGGTACTGTGACTCGATCGGGTTTCAGGATCAAGTTAAAAGTTGCTAGTTCCAACTAGGCCAGAATACTGGATGTGACTTTTTTTATTGTGACTCGACATACTCCGCTTGATGTTAAGCTGGAGTATGGTCTAGGAATGAATGTTACTGCTACTACAATTCAATAACTGTAAGCAGCCACTATGCCAGCCTAGTTGGAACCGGCAACTTACAAGCTGATAACGAAACGCGACTAAACCACTTCACGGTCTGTATACTTGTAAGTGATGGTACTACCCCGGACCGACAGACTCGGTACCACTGCCTACCACTCTTTAAAATGCTTGCACTTACTTATTTAACTATAGTAGCAATCACCTCCATTCATAGATGCACTCCAACTTAACATAAGTCAGGGTGTTCTCAATGTCATGCCACAAAATATAAAAAGAAAACAGAAATATGAAAAGTAACTGAGGGTAGTACTAAAAAATTCAAGGATTTTCCAAAAAACAACCTATTTTTTCTGTAAATTAAGGCCTTGTTTGTGATACTGTAACACATCAATAACTGTCATTAAGACGTAGGTTACAAACTAGGACAGCGATAAGCGGAAGCGAGTTTAATTAGCGAAAATATAATAAACCCCCACTGCTTTCGATAGCGTTTAATTATTATTTTATTGGTGTAGTTACTTGTATAGATCGATAAAACTATATCTGTAGGTATGGGATTTCTAAGTATGTCGTTTCTTTTTATTTTCATTCAGATGAGCCATATACTCCGACTTATTGGAGAATCGAACGGTTCGGCTCATTGAACAATTGACAAATAAAATGCCTTACCAGCCCAAGTGTTCTCCCTATCCTACCTTAGATCCTTCATGTATGAAAAAGCGACGCATTAGTAGCTGCCGGGAATAAAATATACAATATATATTATAAGGAACATAATACTTTTTTATCATTCCCATATTAATTATCTTAGATTGCCTTGCTTCAACTGGTTGTCCATACTATCTATACTAATATTATAAAGAGGAAAGATTTGTATTTTTGTGTGTGTGTGTATGTTTGTAATGAATAAACTCAAAATCTACTGTGCCGATTTCAAAAATTCTTTCACCATTAGAAAGCTACATTCTTCGTGAGTAACATAGGCTATATTGATTTTCAAAAAGTTTAGGATTCCGTACGAAACCTCGAATAATGTAACCTAAGGTGTAAAAAAATTACTCATAAAATACTTACGCTGCGAAAACTATTGACGATAGAACAAAATATTGTTCTACAATTTTAAAGATCACATTGAAATCTACAAAAAAACTGATGATTGACCAGGGCAACGCCAGGTTACGCAGCTAGTCGTATATATGTTTAGTTTTTGCCAATAAAGAGTTTTAATGCAGAAATCTTCTTAGTTACGTATTAGAACAATTCCAGATAGATTTTTATGGACCGCAAAAGACATGCATAGAAAAATATAATAAACGTATAAAGATTGTATATATTGTTAATCATAATAAACAACATTGACTTAGGATTGTTTACTTGGAGCACATACAAACTTATTCGACGGGCGACTTAATTAATTTACACATGTAACAATCTTTAATTAAATTGTGTATTAATTAAATTGAAAATGTTACGACTTATCAAGGACATTCTTCAGCAAGCAGGGATCCGCAGGGACCATTACCAAATAGCTTTTATGAAGAGAATTGTTAGAGCAAGCGAGAGAGTTGCATCATAATAGTGGAAAGTGGTGCTCCATTGTCTTCGCCTATCCTTCAATTGATTAATTGATTACACAAAATATCCAATAAAAACGTTAGAGGACATACCAAAAATTCTAAACTGTATATCTGTTTGGTTTTATTTTTACATTTTTTTAGGATTCACTTAAATATTGTCTATCGAAATACCGTTTGTTCAAAAGTTTTGTAATCATCTAGGTTGTGTTTTGTTTTTATAATTCATATTATACTTTAACAATTAACCAATCAGGCTTAATAATAAAATTGGGGAATCTATATCATTTATTGTGACTCGATATTTGACTTCGACTGGCTAGATAAAATAATTCAAAATTCAAATTCAAAATTATTTATTTGTTTGTTATGTGTTAGTTATATTTTTTTTACATCTATGTTAGTACTTTAATAGGTATCTAAATATTTTATTTTTATAATAAGTACAAAAAGAATTGTGGATGTGAAGGAAGCAAGGGAGTTGTGTAAGGATCGTGGTAAGTGGCGCTCCATTGTCTCTGCCTATCCCTGTGGGAAAAAAAGCGTGACAATTTAATTGATTGACAATAAGATGCTTATTTACAATTTACATTTATTTTATTTCCATGTCATATAAATATTACTTAATGTCATACTCGTAATATATTTTTTCCTTTAATAATTTCGTTACAATATTTTTTTAATTTATTAATGTCATCTACATCTCTTATACTAGCAGGCAATTTGTTATAAGTTCTAAGTGCCATTCCAGTTATTAATTATTAATTCTTGGAGACGTTTTTGACATTGAATAGAATAATTAATATAATGGAAAAACTTGTAGAAAATGTTATTTAAAATATTCACAGTCACTTTGTAAATTAAAAATATTATAGCTATGTTTTCAAGACATGAATTTCTAAAGATATGTGTCACATACGGCAATATTCTTTTAAAAGGTAAACACTAAGTTTTAGCTGAAGTAAGCAATATTTTAAGAGCACATAACTTTTAGTATTTACTATTAGAAGCACCTCTAGCCGAAACAGTGACGGCAACTGTGCCAACCGTAAACTGAAGGTTCCCCTTGGTTATCATTAGGTCAGTCGAGGTCACATGACGCACCAAATACTTTTACCTTGCCTATCTTTGGAATAACTAGAGAATCAGGGTACCCTATGCCTAATAATTTGCTACTGCAGTTATGTAATTTTATAATTTTTTTTACTTTCTTGAATAAGCTACTAAAGTGCTTGTATCATAGAAACATAGAATAGATAGAAACAACTAAAGTACATATATCATAGATACATTGATACCGGCGTAACTATTGCACTGCCACTACACCATTCGTATACCCCATTCCATCTTAAGATCAGGCGCGGCGCTGTCATATATCCAGCCAGCTGCCAACTTGTGGATCTTTGCTTTGGTGATGTTACTACTAGCGTTTAGCTGAGTAAGTTTCTGCGGTTATAAAGCGATGCAGGAGGGGTGTGTTTTCATTTACATGTCACCCCTTCCACCACGCTTCTACCGCAGGGATTTACTCAGCTTATGCCTGTGCATGTAGAATATGGCAAAAATTAATTTAAGATATTTTTTGAAATAATAAAACCTTCTTTAGCGGCGTTGTGCACTTTTTGTGATGAGTAAAAAATGTTAAACTCGCGTCAGGACACGTGACCTGATCGAAAATTTGTAAGACTAGGGAATTTTAAGATTTTTTTATTACATTTTTATACTAAGCTACTAAAGTACTTGTATCATAGAAACTAGACAACCAAAGTACATTTATATTAAAGATACATTGGTACCCACATTGGTACTCTCGGTTTGCGAAACCATTGCACTACCACTACACCAAGGTCGCTTTAACTGCAAAAACTTACTCAGTTTAGCCCTATGCATGTAGAATATGTCTAAGTTTTTTTAATATTACTTTGTTTCTTCTGAAAAAAATGTATAAATTTAAGAATTATGAGAACAATTTATGGGTGAGTTTTCTTAAACTTCGGCTGTTAATACTTTTTGCTGAGAGTTTTAAGGTTGAGAAAACTGGTGCTTTTTAATTGTTTTTGCCTATCTACGATTATAGACATTGTAACAATTTAAGATGATATAAATTTGATGAAGTCTTGACTTTGTATTGTAAAAGCTATTATTTTTACAATTCCGCTATTTGATTTGAAAGCCGTAGGCTTAATGATTCGTCCTAATGAACACCTGTTACAAACATTATACCCTTAGAATAATTATATTTGTCGTCTTTAAAAAATGAATTTATTTTTTTTATTGGGTTATACTCGTATAAATTACGGCAACCGTGTTTGCGTGGTTTTACTAGAGTCCCTCGTATAAAACCACTTACCGGTATCAATGAATCTTTGATATATGTCTCAACTATTTACCTCCGCAATACCCGTCCCGCATTAATCAAAGGAATCATCTTTACTCGTATTTTGTCAACCGAATCGGTAGTAGAACTAAAAAGTTTAGTTTCTTTGTCTGCCCATACGTTTTCCCTTGTATATAGGTTGTAGTATATAATCTTAGCTTTGAAAGCAATCAAAACGTGAAAAAGAACTTCCATAGGACTGAAAAAGAACGATTCAATTTACAATTGTCTTAGTCCTCGTCACTTTGCCAGCCGAAGGTACTTTTTTTTAGTTTCACGCTGAGGCTTAACAAATAATTTTTAAAGTTAAAAAAACACAGAGTTTTCTACACTTTTTCTTATTTTGACGGTCTTGGTTACCTGCTGGTAAACAAGACCGCCGACGACTGAAAAAACCGGCTCAGGTATGGCTACCCAGATATAAGGAGAGAACACATTTGCTTTCTAATATAAAAAATAGTTAATACCATAATATCAATATATTTATATTATAAAAATAAATAAAGGTACTAAATAAATCAGTATTTAAATCAAAAGGTATACTAATTAAAAGTAATATTTTTTAATACCATGTACAATTATATTTAATATTGTAGAAAATTTAGAGCTACTATGTCGACAGTAATTGTAACAAAATGACACTTAAAATAATACTCGAAAGAATACTTAAGTATGAATAATAAAATGGAGGCTCTTTTAAGATGGCGGCATAAACAAAATTTTAAACATTCAACTAGTCTTAATAGTCGAGCATTAATTATTCATAGAGAATAGAGTCGTCAAAATATGATACAATTTCAGGGAACAAAAGAACATCAGAGATCTCAGAAACAAAACTTTGCAGATAAAGGATTGTTTCATTAAAGAGGACATGATTGATTGCTACATTTTTGAAGCTTACTCGAATCAAGAAATCCTAACAAGAACGAATCCAAAATAGATTTTCATTAGTTGTATTTAATTAAAGTGTTGGGTAAAATCCTTTAATTCCCTTTTTCGAATGATTTACTATGTAACAGACGTGGACGAACGGTTTAGCGATTGGTTTGTTGCGCGTTCCCGGGTTCGGTTCCCGGTCGGAGCAAATATTTGTTTCATAGCTTTTATTTGTAATATTTAATAATTATATTAAATATTGCAAAATATTTGTTATAAATATTTAAATATTTGTTATTAAAAAAAAGAGATGGATATTAATTGCTCCGGGTCTGGTTATCAAAGAGTGGTAGGTAGTGTGAAGTGATTTGGTTACGTTTCGGGATCAGCTTGTAAGTTGCCGGTTCCATCAAGGCCGGCATAGTAGATGTGATTGCTACTCACCGTTATTGAATTGTAGTAGCAGTGGCATTCATTCATAGACCACACTACGGCTTAACATCAAGCGGGGTGCTGTCATATGTCGAGTCACAATAAAAAAAAACATCTTTTTAACATTTTACTTTACAATTACAAGCCGACCGTGGTGTAGTAGTAGTGAAATGGTCACGCAAACCGAGAGCACGGATTCTTAACAATTTACCGGTACTAATGTATCTTTGGTACCTATATGTACTTTCGTTGTTCTGTTTCTTTGATACAAGCTTTCTTTGACGACAGGCGTGGACGAACGGTTTAGCGACTGGTTTGTTGCGCGTAAAGTCCCGAGTTCGATCCCCGGTCGGAGCAAATATTTGTTTCATGGCTTTTATTTGTAATATTTAATAGTATTAAATATTGCAAATATTTGTTAATAAATAAAAAAAAGAGATGGATATTTGCTTCGGGTCTGGTTATCAAAGAGTGGTAGGCAGTGGTACCCAGTCTGCCGATCCGGGGTAGTACCACCACTAACAAGTATACAGACCGTGAAGTGATTTGGTCACGTTTCGGGTTCAGCTTGTAAGTTGCCGGTTCCATCTAGGCCGGCATAGTGGATATGATTGCTACTCACAGTTATTGAATTGTAGTAGCAGTGACATTCATTCATGGACCACACTTTGGCTTAACATCAAGCGGGGTGCTGTCATATGTCGAGTCACAATAAAAAAAAAGCATTTTACTAGCTTTTAAGTATAGAAATGTAAATATAAAACAATAAAAAATAAAAAACATTTATAAAAAAAAGTGTACCTTTAGGTTTAGATACATAGAATCAACCTAAAGTAATTAAAAGTATAAAAAAACAATATAAAACATGACAGATAACACATACATACACATCCTTCTCATTGTTAAAATGAAAAAATAATCCTTTTTAACGTGCTTTTATAAGCTTGACTTGTATGTACGTACAAGTTTGTAACTATGTAACGGAATCTTTCAAATTAATTTTCACCTACTTCTAAATCTACACGTATTAAAAACCGATGACAAAACAACAATTTCATTAAAAAAAATTGCCGGTATAGTGACGGCGATTAAGGCTAGCACACCATTACGCGGTCCCGGGTTTGATTCCCGGTAGAAGCAAATATTTGTTTATAGTTTCGTTTATCGATTTTATTTAAATTAAGTTAACAATTAATATTTAATTTGTGAGAAAAAAGAGGCAGATATTTGCTCCGGGTCTGTCAAAGTGCTCTGGGCAGTGGTGCCCAGTATACAGGCCGTGAAGCGACTACGTTTCGAAATCAGCTTGTATGTTACCGGTTCCAACTAGACCGGCATAGTGGACGTGACTGCTAGACTTTCTTGAGCTTTCTTGAGGATGTGTCCAATTTGGTCGAAAAACACCCTCCTGGGTCTGCCTCGTTTAATGCATCCATAAATACAATCCAATCATTTATTATTTCAAATAAAAGCTATGAAACAAATGTTAATTTCGACCGGAAATTGAACCAGGGACTTACGCATAACGGACTGGTGTATTAACCAATGCGCCACGCATGTCGTCTGAAAGTTATTTCGTAAAATGACTCTATAGTCAGGTGAAAACTATAAAACTTAACCCGAAAAATACTGCTGTTTTGAATAAGTGGGTTTTAATATATTGCGAATATGTGAGAACTATACAGACCTATACAAGTATTCAGACCGTAAAGTGACTTAGTTTCGGAATCAACTTGTAAGTTGCCGGTTTAAACTAGGCCGGCATAGTGAATGTGACTGCTACTTACAGTTATTAGACTGTATTAGCAGTCACCCCCATTCATGAACGCACTCCTGCCAAACATCAAGCGGGGTACTGTCATATGTCAAGTCACAATAAAAAAAATGAGGATGATAGTGAGATTGATGATTGTCTTAGTATCAATTAATCAATCAAATTGTCACGCCTTTTTCCTACGGGGATAGGCAGAGACAATGGAGCGCCACTTACCACGATCCTTACACAACTCCCTTGCTTCCTTCACATCCACAATTCTCTTCATACAAGCGGTGGAAAGCCTTTACTAAGAATACGGAAGGAGTCCTAGAGGGAAAACGAAGAAATCAATTTCACAGCTTTAAACCCCTTGTCTATACTCGATCAAATTTAAATTGATTACTGGATCAATTTCAATTTATGGAAAAGGTGAATTTTTTTTATAATTTAAAATTGCGCGTCCTTTGCTTTTTACCCGTTACCCGCCAAAACTCAAAGCCTTTAATAATATGGTTTATGGTAAAAAAGGCATGTCTTACTTTTTAAATTATTTATAGTTTTGATGTGTAGTATAAATATTATTTATTATTATTATTTATTTATTTACATTTTTATACTAAGCTACTAAAGTGCTTCTATCATAGAAACAGGACAACCAATGTACATATATCAAAAATACATTGGTACCGGTGGTTTTTGAACCCGTGCTCTCGGTTTGCGTTTGCGTAACCATTGCACTGCCACTACACCACGGTCGCCTTAATGATATATATAGAATTTTTCAAATTTAATAACTATGTGTAAACTAAATACTTATTGTTAATAAAAACTATTAAAAAACAAAAAATTTCACTTTAATAAAAAAAAAGAAATTATAAATTATCAAAAACTTACCTAAAAATTAAACAACAATATTAATTATTTATAATATTTACAACACTAAAACTTTAAAACTACTACTATAAAGTTTTCAGAATCCACTTCACTATTTATAGAGCTAAATCCTAACCACCAAAACACTCATTAACATGTTACTTAAGTAGCTTAAATTAAAAAAAGTTTTTCATGAAACTTTCATGAACGTATTTTTGTTGCGGTACGGCGGCAGCGTAGGGCGGGCAGCACCGTAGAGGTTTAAGCGTAGACTCGCGTCACACAACGAGCTTTCCATTCTCTAGTTAGTCGAGCTTGCGCCTGTCATGGACCGTGACCAATGTATGGTAATACGTTTCAGCTAAAACCTTGAGAAATTGTGGTAAACTTTATTTCAATAGTATTACGACGACAAAACATTTTATTTACTTTTCTGTACTAACAGCTTACTACAAAAATAAATACATATATTAAAGATACATTGGTACCGACAAATGGTTTTAAACCGATGGCTCTCGGTTTGTGTACCCATTGCACTACCACTACACCACGGTCACCTAATTCCCGGTATAGTCTGTATTTAATTTCAATCAATCAAATTGTTACGCCCTTTTTTCACAGGGATAGGCAGAGACAATATTTAATTTCATTATTTTAAAAATCTATAATTATCATTTTTAACGTCTCAATTCCCTTTTGTATAAGGTTATTTATTATACGCATAAGTTTAAGAAAAATAGTTACTTATTTAATACATTTCTCCAGATTCGACAATTTTAGATTTAAAAGGTAAATAAAATTCTGAAATATAAATTTCAATTTTATACGTATTTGTATGACTTTTACCTTTTATATAAGTCGAGACAATAAAGCGCCACTTGCCACGATCCTGACTCAACTCCCTCACTTCTCTCAAATCCATAATTCCCTTATACAAGCTTATATTATATTAATATATATTTTTTTTTAAATGGGTCTCGCAAACTCGAAAAAATTGATATAGCCATAGAACCTATAATATTAGTGGAATCATTTGACAATGTAATACATTACTTCCCAAAGTGGTCCAGGTATACCCCCAGGGGTCCACGGGAGACTCAACTTTGGTGTGACAAAAAAATGGGGGTTCACAATTCGTAAAATATCTGGTTTGATATTTTTTTGTGGACTTCACCTGTCAATGAAGGCTGATACTCGTAATATTTTAAGAAGCTCTGCGACTGTTACTTGTAAAAACTTACATATTATATTATATTATATTATATTATATTATATTATATTATATTATATTATATTATATTATATTATATTATATTATATTATATTATATTATATTATATTATATTATATTATATTTTTTATTTATTTATTTCTTTGTACAGGCGTACAGGCGGACTTAAAGCCCGATGGCTTTATCTTCCAGTCAACCTTCAGAAAAACAGATAGTGAAAGGCAGGTGCATGAAACAATGTTTAACATAGATACAATTTTTAGAAAAATTAAAAAAAAAAAAACTTAACACTAAAGATTTAAGTCACAATAAACGTACATATATAATAGGTAAAAATACATAAATAGATATATATTAAAAATAATACATATATATATATATATATATATATATATATATATATATATATATATATATATAATATACAATATATTATATACAATACATAATAATATTATAATCTATATTCATCCAAAGAGTACTACGATTTTTGAGTGAGATGTTTCCTAAGTTGGCTCCTAAACGCCACTCTGTTTCGGGACTTTCTAATATCGATAGGAAGGTTATTCCACAGGCGAGCTGCCTGCACCACAAATGCTTCATCAACTGCTCCCTTATGATGGAGAGGGATTTCCAGCTGTAACGTGTCTCCTGACCGAAGGTTTAATTGATGAGAGTTTGAAAGAAAGTTAAATCTATTTTTAAGATATATAGGGGAAGTAGTCTCCATGAGAATAGGATAAAGAAAATTAAGGAGTCTAAATTTTCTGCGGTCACGGATTGTTAGCCAACCAAGCTGCCGACGATATGAGGAGATATGGTCATATTTCCTCAGCCCATAGATAAATCTGATACAATTATTGGAAAGACGCTCAAGTTTATCAGTAAGAGTTTCGTTAAGATCTAAATAACACACATCGGCGTAATCCATAATTGGAAGAATAAGCGCTTGAACTAACAATTTTTTGGTACTAGACGGTAACAGGTTCTTAAATCTATAGAGATATCGCAGTCCATTTACTACTTTGCGACTTACTTCAGTGATATGTGGCTGCCAAGAGAGGGAAGCATCAATATTTAATCCCAGATTTTTTACCACTTTACTAACTGGTATAGCCACTCCATCATACTTAATTAGAGATAATAGATCCGGGTTCAACCTACACATCGACCTACTGCTCCCTACAATAATACACTGACATTTGGCCGGATTCACTCTAATTCCAAAATCATTGGACCAAGAATTAATATAGTTAAGATCTTGATTAATTAAGTCAATTGCCGAATTTATGGAGTCCAATGGGGCTTGTGTGTAAAGTTGCAGGTCATCTGCATAAAGGTGATACGAGGAACTCAAAGAATAAGTGATGGAATTAATGAAAATGGAGAATAACAGAGGAGAAAGGATGCCTCCTTGAGGGACTCCAACAGAGAGGTCACACCAATCAGAGAAAGTTTTATTTGAACGCACCTGCTGCTTTCGACCGCAAAGATAGTTTGAAAACCAGCTCAGAGCATCAGATGATATACCACATTGATATCTCATAATAGCAAGCAAAATGTCGGGATCAACCATGTTGAAGGCATTTGAGAAATCAATGAGCACCATAAGAGTCAACTTTGACTCCTCCATTCCCCATCTTATGTCGTCGGTGACTTTGATAAGCGCCGTTGCAGTGCTGTGACCTGACCTAAACCCAGACTGGAAAGGCGAAAGAAGTTGATTTTCCATTAAAAAAGCCGAGAGCTGTTTGTATACTACTGATTCTAATATTTTGGAAAAAAAAGGGAGTATAGAAATAGGTCTATAGTGAGTAAGAGAAGTCGGGTGCGGTATTTTTGGAATTGGTGTTACAAAGGCTTGTCGCCAGATTGCAGGAAACTGACCAGATTGTAGAGAGAAATTTATGATGTGATGCAATACTGGTGACAAGGCCTCTGATAAAAAAGATATCATGGTTAGATTTATACCATCAACACCCGTGGCCCTTGATGTAATTGATTTTAAAACTTGTTTGATATCGTTGACAGTGACCGGTGTCAAGGTGAAAGAAGGCAGATTAGAGGAAGTTTTTGAAGAGATTTTGGTAATGGTCTGGCTTTTAATCTCAGCGGTAAGAACGCTAGAAGAAGAGAAGTGGGTGTTAATATCATTAAGATTTATATTAGAGGGTACGCAATCTTGTTTGAAGCTGCCAATACCAATAGATTTTAGGAACTTCCATAACCCAGAGGGTTGGACTTTAGAGATATTTTCGTGAAAATAATTCCGTTTAGCCGAACGTACCGCCTGATTACATTGATTTCTTGCTATTTTATATTTGGACCAATTAAAATCTGTGCGATCTTTTTTGAAAATTATGAATGCTCTATCCCGCTTCCTCATCGACAAACGAACTCTGTCTGTTATCCATTGAACCGGAGCACGCTTGACTTTGACCTGTCTTACAGGAGCATGTTTATCAAATAACTGAACCAGTATATTGTTGAGGACAGAGACTTTATCATCTATTTCCGGAACAAGCTCAATAGACTTCCAATCCGCACCAGCAGCGTCAGCATGCAAAACATCGAGATCCATCTTTCTGTAGTTGCGACAACGCAAGTATGTTGGTGAGCGCTTACCGGGCTTTGCCCTGTAGGACATATAAATGAGATCGTGCAATGAGAAAGCCGGAGCAAGGAGCTGTCCATGAGTAGCTATTTTTTCCATATTTGATGTGATAATAACGTCAAGCCATGTGTCAGCAGTGTGAATGTTATGGTGTGTCGGCCTGAGAGGTACAATTGTGAGACTGGCAGCTTCAACAACCGAACGTAATCTCTTGCTGCGAGGGCAATCAACGAGAAGGTCAGCGTTAAAGTCTCCCATTATTATATGATGAGAGTATTCAGATCCAATCGATTCAATAAGTTGCTCCAATCTCGAGTCAACCGGGACAGTGGGCGGACAATAGACAACACCCAGTAAAATCACTTTGCCACCAACCGAGACCTCAAGGAAAAGATATTCAGGCGAGTCGCTGCAGTTAGGTGGGGATGACGCTATTACTTTATGACAGATGTCGTTACGTAGGTAAATAGCAACGCCACCACCCCTTTTGTCAACGCGGTCGTTTCGCAGAAGCACAAATCCCGGAATGACGTAAGAAGTAGATGGCAAGAAAGGTTTTAGCCAACTTTCAGAAACTAACACTGCGTCAATGCCCCCACAGGAAAAAGTGTCAAGAATGTCTGGATAATGACATGGGATACTCTGCGCATTAATATGGCATACATTAAAATTTTTTGCGAACTCCAGCAATCTACCCCTCAGAGTGGCCCCCAGGGGCTCGATACAGTCAACAAACTCTTCAGATGACTCACCCGAGTCCAAATCATCAGCAGTGTAAAAGGAGTCTGAATCATCATCAGAGTACATGGTTTAAGTAATACGAATGAATTAATATGTAGTATAATTGAAAATAAAATAAATATATAATAGATGTATATAAATAATATAATATAATATAATATAATATAATATAATATAATATAATATAATATAATATAATATAATATAATATAATATAATATAATATAATATAATATAATATAATATAATATAATATAATATAATATAATATAATATAATATAATATAATATAATATAATATAATATAATATAATATATTTTTAATATAAGATATAGGTATATATTATTACAATCGCAGTTTCTATTAGATCAGTAAATCACATCTGCTGCCAGTAATATAGCGGTTTAGAAACCTTATTAATAATGACCACAATAATAAGTAAGTATAAAATGATAAAAGTTTCAAAGCAAATTAATATATGCAAGGTGATTGACGTTAGCGCCGATAGAACAACTGGAACGCGGCGAGAATATAATGTAAACAGAATTTACAATTTGTATCTACCTCCAATATATAACAAAGATACTATTATTGTTTACAAAGTAAAACATTATTAAGTTAAATATTATTTAAATAAAATTTAAATGGTTAAATCCTTACAAAAATTACAAATAATATAAGCTTGGAAATAAATAATATGAAAACCGGTGAATTTACACAGGCCGCTATTGCTTTGCTTTCACATTCCTTGCTACTCTTGCCCTCTTCTGTTGATTATCAGGTACATCGGGGGGATATTTAGACATCAGCTCTTTAAGGTGGGTCTCTGAGACAATGCGACGTTTCGTGCCATCCGTAACCTTGACATACACTTGTCCTTCTTGTGACCAGCAGTTAGATATGCCATAAATGCGACGCCCTTCAGCATGTAGACGCCTGCGGATGGCAGTCAGGAACTCCGCCAGTGATATTGATGTACCTTTGAGCGCTTTCTTGGACTTCCAGATGCGAGCACGAACATCGAAGCTCTGAAACTTGACCAAGATAGGTCGTGGCTTATCAGCGGTCTTTGTGCCAAGCCTGTAGCAAAACTTGATATCAACTGTGCTCAAGTCCAGTCCAAGAGTCTTAGTGCTAATATCACAGATTACCTGTGTCACATTCTCTTCTTTTGACTCCTTTACGCCACGGAACAACAGGAATTTCCTTCGACTTCTCGATTCGATGTCGTCGGTTGCAGTAACAAGTGCAGAAATCTGGGTCCTTAGCATTTCCACCGTATCTCTCATAAAGGATTTAAAACTTTGAAAGTCCTTGGCGATTTGGTTCAGAGTCACAGTTTGTGATGCAGAGGTGAAACGATTTTCAAAAGTTTGCATCGTTTCCTCAAACTTCTGTTCGAGCGAAGAGAGTGTAAAAAGTGAATCCATTGTGTTGGAAGTAGTGTTGTTCACTGTTCAGTGCTTCAGGTTGTAAATGTGGATAAGTGGCGGGCAGCGATGCGACTTTTGACCATCAGGTCATTCCCCACGTAGTATGTATTAATCACTGAATTTCACCATAACACTTAACTACGATCACAAATGAAAGTATATTATTATAACTATGTAAACAATTGCGTAGTATTTTGCATTTAAATAATAAAAATGGTTTATCAACAAAAAATGACGTGTTAACTTTTCAGCACCATAGACAAAAATTATATTATATTATATTATATTATATTATATTATATTATATTATATTATATTATATTATATTATATTATATTATATTATATTATATTATATTATATTATATTATATTATATTATATTATATTATATTATATTATATTATATTATATTATATTATATTATATTATATTATATTATATTATATTATATTATATTCCGTATTCAGTACAACGTGAAAGTGAAAGTGGTTTATGAGAAAGGAAAGTTTGGGAACCTCTGATGTAAAACAACTCACAAAGGTCAGTTTACAATAAACGTTTTAATTTTGAGTCACTATGGTATTCGGAACACATTGCGGGCTTCGTTCTTCTTGGCTGGTCAGCTGAATGCATCCTTGATCCTTTGTATTCTAAAGTCTACAAACCGTAGCTGATTTCTCCTAAATAATAAGACAATCAATCAAAATCAATCAAATTGTCACGTCTTTTTCCCACAGGTATAGGCAGAGACAATGGAGCGCCACTTACCACGATCCTTACACAGCTCCCTCGGTTCCCCCACATCCAGAATGCTTCTTATACAAGTTCTACGGTTATGGGCACTAGGCATTATTTAGACTTTTTTTATTTTATAATACATTTTCTTTTGATTTATTTTGCCGCCAAATAATATTTGCCGACAGAAAGATCAAAATAAAGGATCTGGTGCAAATAATAGCATTAGGAATAAATTTATTTATTTATTTCAAACCTAATTGCACTATGTACAACGGCAGACTTAATGCCGTTACATACTCTGACAGCCAAAAATTGACTCTAAAACAATGTAAAAAGAAGGTATTCTGTTCTGTTTCTATGATACAAGCACTTTAGTAGCTTAGTATAGAAATATAAATTTAAAAAAATCTTTTTTGACAGAATGCAATCGTGAAAATATAATATATTTTTAATTTATTAATTTTATTATTAAAGTTTTTCTATTATATAAAAACAATAACAATAAAAAATTTAAAAGTATAATCATAACAAAACTTTATAGCCGCATAAAACCAATATTTATTATACTATAAAACCCCCATATAAGTAGGACACTAATACTGAATCTTACAGTTTTCAAAGACAAGTATTTTGTTAATTTTCTAGACTTAACCTAAATGCACAGTTGTTAAAAGAACTGTGGGAAAAGGCGTGACAATTTGATTTAAATAGTCATGTGGTTAAATACCCACACTAAAATTTATATTAATTCTTTTTTCACAAGCAGTAATGTGTGTATTTACTTTCCTTTAGAGCGGTTTACCGAACTTCTTCATGACGTCCTTCATGATCCTATTTACTCTAAATGTTCATCACGCCTATACGAACAGGTGTGAGCAGAAAATGATCATCGAACTGGATCGTGTGTTATGAATATTGAATTTTCCTTTATAATAAATTACTCAGGGAAAATTAAGATCGACTTGGTGGAAAGAACCTTCGGGGTAAACAAAATAGTTACCTTTTTAACCTTTTTTCATATTTTTTTAATAAGGCTTGAGAAATGATAGCACCCTGTCTGATGTTAGGCTAGAGTGCTGTCCATGAATGGAGATCACTGCTACTTACAGTTATATAAACAACTAACTGAAAGTAGTATTTTCTTAGATTTTGCGCGAACATTGATTATTGAATTAAACAAATTTTATGCTGATATAAAACTTAGTTTACGGTTGCCTTAGTCGCTATCACTATGCTGGCCAGAGATGCTTAAATTAAATAATAAAATATTGAGAAAAGAGACATCATCATTTTCCCCGAAGACTTCCCCTTAGAACGTCATTTCAAACGACATGATGCCAGTTGCATCCACCGGTTATTCGAGAGTTTCACTATGTCGTTAGCCCTTAGTGGGAGGCCTACCTAGGCTTCCGGTCCGATCTCTCGATCTCTCTTTGCTGAATACTGCATCAGGCATGTAGAAGACAGATGTCAATTTTAAAATCTGAGTGCTTATAAAAGTGTTTTATAAAAATGTATGTTTTGGACATACACACTCGTCCTAACAAAATAAATTATTAAAAAGGTTTTTTGAGTAAAGTGCTTTGTTAAATATTTGCATTAAAAATTGTATTTGGCCTGATATTCAATACTTGATAGAAAGTTTTCAGCGGCCATTTTGACATTTTAATCGTTCATGAAGTTTCGTATAAGTTAGTAAATACGTTTAAAGGAGCTGTTTTACATTGTCACTATAAAGAATAACAATTGCTTTTTCAAACGTAATTATTAATTCATACGAAACTTCATAAACGGTTAACGTCATATACGTCAAAACGATCATCATAGCGTGCTGCTGGTATAACATTTTTTGTTTACTTTTCTATATTAACCTGATAAAAGTGCTTGTATCATAGAAACAAGACTACCAGAGTATATACGAGTATATTTGTTTTTGGTTTTATATTATATACAAGTTCTGAAAAACCTTTAATACACATAATATAACTAGCGATTCCGACAATCGTCTATCTGGGTCTTTTCCTGCCTAATTGCAAAACAAAATGAATGAAGCGTCACCTACCGGGTTCAATTGTGATTCTGAACCATCTAGGTACCCACATAAATACACAGAAAAATGGATTAATATTTTTGTAGAAACTTGTTTTTACGTATCACTAAACAATAGGTCAACGCACGCGCTGTTTAGAAACGCTGTTCAGAAACGCTTTTTCTTCTGAAATTTACTTTGAAAAATGTCTATATTTAAGGGTCGTCGAGACGTGTAGCCTAATTCTAAATAGCCTATACTATCCCTTCCGAATCTGGCTATCATATACAAAAGAAATTTTCCAAACCGACTTATAGTTCCAGAAATTAGCGCGTTTACAAGCAAAAAAAAAAACAATCAAAAAACTCTTTTGCTTTATTATACATAGATCTATATAAATAATTATAGTCTATCAGGGAAACTGATGGTGACGTCATATCGTCTTATCGTACACAAGAATGTAAATATCGCTTTGTTGTCGCGTTTGTCTGTGGTAAACAACAGAATGAATGACAATAGATAAACAAAATAACATTTCGTGGTACTGGTCGGTGTTCTAGCCATGTTAGTATTGCCCGTTTAAAGCTGGTGACGTCATTATCAGTTCTCCCGTCCATCAGTCTATAAACTTTGATAAATTCTAAATCTATTTTATTTAGTATATTTATGTATGTATCTGTAATTTTTTCTCGTGGTTAGACTTGAGGTTACCTTTCAATTCCTTAAGACATTAAAGTTCGCATTTTATAATCTGGATTTTATGTTATTATTGTGACTATGACAGCACCACGCCTGATGTTAAGCTGGAGTGCGGTCCATAAATGGAGATACAATTTTTGAAACCGGCAACTTACAAGCTGATCCCGAAACGTGACTTATAAAACGCGAATAACTGTAAGTAGCAGTCACGTCCACAATGCCGGCCTTCACGGTCTGTATACTGGTAGAGGTATAGCTTGTCTAACTATAAATGACGCGCCCCTCCACTTTATTAGTTTATTTAAATGTGTAAATGCAAATATTTCTAACTATACTATTATACTTTATCGGCGTGCTCCTCCTTTTGAGTCCAACCAGCAACTGAATGACTAATTACAATTGCATTTTCGGTATGTTGCATTCATATTTTATGTTTTCTCGTGTGCGCAAATGCGGTGGAGGTGCACGTCGTTTCGGCTTAGACAAACTATAGTTATACCTCGAATCGGTAGACGGGGCAACAGTGGCTTTTATTTGTACTATGAATAATATTTAATATTACTTTATTCATCATTATCAGCCAGAAGGCGCCCACTGCTGAACATAGGCCTCCCCCTTAGAGCACCATTTCTAACGACAAGATGCCAGTTGCATCCACTGGTTATTCGTGACTTTCACTATGTCGTCATTCTACCTAGTGGGAGGCCTACCTATGCTCTTATACAGTAAAGGAATGCTTTGATGGTTTGGGCACATGGAAAGTAAATGTAGATTGACAAAAGGAATTTATAAACCTAATGTGAATAGGAGATGTCCTTAAGGAAAATGGGTTGCCTAGTACTCATTACCGTAAAGCTTGTATGAAAAGAATTGTGGATGTGAGAGAAGCGAAAGAGTTGTGTCAGGATCGTGGCAAGTCGCACTCCATTGTGTCTGCCTATTCCTGTGGGAAAAGGCAGAGACAGTGAGGGCCACTGAAGCAACCGTGAATTGAATCGGTTTTTTCAGTCGTCGGCGCACTAAGACCTCCCCTTGCTTTAAGCAGGCAAGTCAGAAGAACAGGAGTCAAGTCCTAAATAAAAGTATTTTGTACAATTATTTAAACAGGTTTTATGCCTTTATTATTGATTATTACAATTTCTCCGCGACCACTATAGCTCCAAAGCTTTCGAAACGTCGAAACATTGAAAAATTGTAAAAACAATAACCTAAAATGAACGCGATAGAATTTGTTTAAGAAAATTCTATATTTTGTACAAATTGAATATGAACAACGTAAAACTTCGAATTCATTGCAAAAGTTAAAACACCCAAATAATAATTAGTATTTTGCATTTTGCCAACGGACGGCAGCTTTGGTCTCGTATGTAATTAAAGGGAGGTCGTTAAGCCAAAAGTAGAATTAACAACTGACTATTAAATTGTTTTGTTACAAACCCATTATACTTTTAACTCCTAACTAGTTACCTTCACAATGTACTTTTGCTCTATTTAAGTGATGTTTTTTTAGTGGTCTAGCCAGTCAAGTGACAGCACTTTACCCGATGTTAATCTGGTAGCATGATGCAGTTTAATAACTGCAAGTAGCAGTCACACCCACAATACAGGCCTAGTTGGAACCGGCAACTTTCAAGTTGATCCCGAAACGCAACTGAATTGTTCCACGGTTTGAACATAGGTAGAATGGCACTACTTCCTACCACTCTTAACTCTGGAAAGTAGGTACCTCTATACCTTTACCCAGCGCGACGGAAAATCTGTTTAAGATATCAATCAAATCAATCAATCAAATTGTCTTTTTCTCACGAAGCGCCACAATGGCAGAGACAATGGAGTGCCACTTGCCACGATCCTGACACAACTCCCTCGCTTCCCCCACATCCACAATACTCTTCATAGTAGCTCTACGGTTATAGGCTACGGAGACATTCTCAAGATAACCTAGCTACCTTGGGATGTCTCTGATTTGTCAGAAAAACCCACTTAAAATCGTTCCATTAAAAAGAAAATTTAAAACTGTAACTGCAGTTAAACTTTAGAATTCGTATCCTAGGAATTTCCTATTAGATCTCTTGTCCTCTTTTCGAACTCGAGTTTCAATCAACGCTATTCATTCCGTGATAAACACCGAATGGCTTTCCAAAATGCACACAGACGAAAATATATTTTCTAACAATACTTTGTACTTTGTTTTAGCTATATAAAAGTACAGTCTAAGCGTACTTTAGTCGCCCTACTGAAAAAAAAAAGATAATTAAAGGTGTCTTTATTATTTGTAGTGGTGACGTCATAGTTTATCTCTTTTAATATTTGGTATAGTGACGACGACTGAACTGTAAACTGATTTTTCATTGTGACTCGACATATAACAGCATCCCGCCTGATGTTAGCTGGAGTTCCTGACATAAAGCTTAACAAAAAACAAAGGTCGTCAGCCCTCTTGTACGTCTCCTTGATTACCATCAGGCAAGATCAGATATCGCGACTTAATAAAATATAATATATAACATGTGTTTATCTCATAATAGGGAAATCCCCTATTTCATTGGAAACCTTCCGATTTTTTAGTTGTGTAGCGTTTTTCACATCAGGTTATATTATCTGATTCGGAGGGCTTCTACTGACATGTTCAAAATTACTTTATTTAGTAGTAACTAATAAGCAGGCAGTTGGTAGTGATTTAGCTAATTTACCGATCCAGTACTGCAGTCAAGTATGAATCAGTCGCATTCGGGTTTAGTTTGAATGTCGCCGGTTTTAACTAGGCCGGTATAGAGGATGCTATCTGCAGTTGTTTAACTGTAGAGGCTGTCGCCTCCATTCGTTGACTTCATTTCAGCTTAATGTCGATGCGCTGTTATGTATTATGTTGGGGAGCCACAATAAAAATTAAAAAATAAAACACAATATACTTTGTTGGCTATGAGAAATGACGTCACACAGTTACTAAGTAGCCACTAACTTTCCTTGCAACAAATATATTCGGAAAACCAATTAGAGTAAAAATTTTACTTTAACAGATCAGTGGCCGGTCGTCGACATACCATTTTTCTGTTTTGGTTTATGAGAATTACTTGTATCACTAAACTGTGTTTAGTTAAATTAGGAATAATGAAATTAAATAAAACTTCAATTACTAATCTCTAACTATATTCAATGTACAAACGGATTACTGGTATATATTGTTACATTAAACCACTGACACAAAACCAAACCATTGACGATGCTTTATCATACAGGTATTTATGCTTTACACATTTTAAAGAATATTTTTTGTACTAAGAAGAGATGATAAAAGTTGCTGAAAAAAATGTAGGAATTAACATTTTTTACCCAAAAGTTTATTCAAACTTACAGATATTAGGTGGTGATAGCTTTGGTTTAGACCTACTAAATAAAAAATCATAGCTTTTGAGATATACCACATTTAACAAAAATGGATAAACGAAGGTATCGTAATAGTCTGATTTAATTTAAAAGCAAATCTGATAAAAGGCTTCTTGTTTATGTGAGAAATTTACGCCAACGAAAATGTTACATAAAATTGAGAAATAATAAAAAAAATATATACCTGTTCAATTGACCCTAATTTAATTATTTTCCAATTGTGAATGGATTGTTCTAAGCGTATCTAACCTAAAAATTAAAATAATGGTTAGTGCTTTAACTAAAATTGTTACTCACTATTAGCTTTTAGCTGAGCCGTTTTCAAATTGTAATGCAATCTGATAATGCATCATCATGAATCCTCTCAGATCAGCAAATCAACAAGAGATAGAACTACAGTGCTTTAACTAAAATTGTTACTCACTATAAGCCATTAGCTGGACCGTTAGGAAATTGAAGACCTGGAGTATCTGATGAAGCACCATGAGGATGCAAGGGATATAACAATGGAGCCATGACCAATATTTTTTCTTACTATAAGGCTGGTGATATGACGAAAGTGGTTTCAGGCGTTTGATTTTGATTTTATTGTCAATACTAAGTTGCGTAGTGCCCATAACCACAGAGCCTGTATGAAGACAATTGTGGATGTAAAAGAAGCAAGGGAGTTATGTAAGGATCGTGGTAAGTGGCGCTCCATTGTCTCTGCCTATCCCTGTGGGAAAAGGCGTCAATTAATTAAAAATATCCCTATGAATAATACCTGCGTTGAATAATATGAATAATACCAGAATGCGTTAAACGAGGCAGACCCCCTCGTTTTACGCATTCATCCACATCGGATTTATATATTCCTTTCGACAAATAACATTCCTTATATATGTCATTAATAATAAAAATAAATAATTATATAAATTGCAGAACTTACAAGTCTTTCCCCAAATGTCCCCGACACAGGATTGTAAACTTTTTTAGGTGGCTGATAAAAAATAAATCAATAAATTGAATACGTTAAATAAATATACAAATAATGTAGTATTAAAACAAAAAACGCGACCTAATAGAAAACGCACATCGGGGGAGGCATCCGCATTCTGTTGACCGAATCAGCAGTCGAACCAAAAGGTTCAGTGTGTCGTTTCTTTGAAGAATAATCGACAAGTGGAATGCTTAACCAGCCCATGTGTTCCTTCTATTGATAAAGAAGCACCTTTGGCCGGCATAATGACGGCAACCATGAACTGACTTGGTCGTCGACACTCTTTGACCTTTTCTTGCTTACCATCAGGCAGGTCGTCGATGTCAGATGTCGAGACACAATTTTAAAAATAATAGTTTAAAAAACTAAAAAAACACGCTTTTATAGCAAACCGAACTAAAAACTAAAAAATAATTTTTAATAACAAAGATTTTATATTACAGTAGCAGGAAGGTGAATCATATTTAATTAAATAAAATTATAATAAAATTTAAGTTATAAACAGAATCATTTAATACAGAGTGAAAAGCCGTGGGGTGCTTGACATGTTAAAGGTTACAATCATTCTATTGACAACTATCTATGAGAGGAGAGTTATGGGAATGTTGTGAAATGAACCCCACGCTTTTCACTCTAAAATAAAGGAGGATCTGAAGAAACTGATCAAGGATTGGGTTCAGATCAGCAATCAACAAAAAATAGAACTTTAGTGCTTTAGCTGAAATTGTTACTTACTATGAGCTATTAGCTGGGCCCTTAAAGATCTGGAGTATCTGATAATGCATCATGAGAATGCAAGGGATATTTAAGAAATACAACTGTGGATGACTAAAGTTGTATTTTACTAAAAGGCTGGTGATATGACTAAAGTTATTTCAGCTGTTTCGGAGGTTTCTTAAATAAATTGATTTATTATATAAATATTTTACTTACACTCATGTAAGTTCTATCTCTATTTCTTTCTCTTACGTTTACCTGAAAAGCCAAAAATAGGACTTTAGTCTTACTTGTTACTTGTTCTACATTGTTACAATGTGGGCAGACTCATGACCGTTAGAACCTACCCTTTCTTACCACCAGGCAAGTTTAAGCAAAGTTAAGAGTAGACAGTTGGTGTTCAGTTGCCCAGTCTGCCGATCTGAGGTAGTACTAAACTTTTTGAATGTATAGATTGTATAGTGACGGCTCCATTCAAGGACTGCACTCCAGCTTATTATCAGACGGAATGCTGAGTCATATGTTTTTTGTGACCTGACATTGACTTGCTCGATTGTGAGCAAGGAGAGGTCCAAGAGTACCAACAAGTGAAAAACTCACAATTCACAGGTGCCTTTTGTTAATAAGAAAAATGAGGCGGATATTTGCTCCGGATCTGCTTGTCAAAGTGTGGCAGGCAGTGGTACCCAGTCTGCCGATCCGGGGTAGTACTACCACTCACATACTCGTACAAGTATACAGACCATGAAGTAAATTGCGTTTCGGGTTCAGCTTGTATGTTGCCAGCATAGTAAATACGACTGCTACTTATCTATTTAATTATAGTAGCAGAGGCCTCCATTTATGGACTGCACTCCATATTGACATCAGGCGGGATGCCACAATAAATTTCGAGGTCTACAATTTTTTTCCTGTGTACTCGTCGCAAACACTTATTAACCGATAAAGTCAACCGATAAATCATCAAGGCCACCATGGGATAGTGGTTGTGGAATGGCCACTTGTTAGTATCAATGTATATTTGATATATGCACTTTGGTCATCCTGTTTTTATGATACAAGCACGCTTGATACAGTACTTTAAATACAGACATTTTAAAAAAAATTAAATTTCATCTTGTTGCTCATAGCCGTCTGGCCGTCTATTGTGTTTGTAAATATCCTAAGTGTCCCATAGAATTTTTTTATTTTTTTTCTATTGTGACATGACATCTGACCTCTACCCGCCAGATAATAAGCAAGAAGAGGTACAAGAGTGACGACGACTGAAAAAAACGAGTTAGTTCCCGGCTGCCCCAGCCGCCGTCACTATGCCGGCCAAAGGTGCTTCTTCACGCATCGCTTGAAGGATCCAAGGTCATAGGATGGATTACAGTAAACATTGAAACCTCTACGCCGCCTGCTATGAGATCAGAGTCTAAATAAATATATAAGTACGGTACCATAATTTGATTCTTCTTCGAGTAACGTGGAATCTGGAATTAAATCTATTTATTAGTCACAACTAATTTTACATTTGTTTGTAACCAAAACACAGATAAATAACTGTAAGTAGCAGTCAAATCCATTTGCTGGACTAGTTGAAACAGGCAAGTTTTAGGCTGATCCTGAAACGCGACTGAGTTACTTCACGGTCTTCATTTTCTTGTTATATTAAGCCAAAAACAAGAAAATGAAGACCGTGTATTCAACTTGCCAGTGTCAACGTAAAAATGTATGTTCAATATTTAAACATCGTCAAGTAAAAAATCATATGAAGATGAAACACGCGATTAAATGAATGATAAGGATGATAGTAAAATTGATAATGATTGATAATGACCTTAGTAAAGCGGCGGAGAGCCTTTACTAAAACTTCGAAAGGAGTCTTGAATGGAACACGAAGAAACACATTAGTTCACTTGCATATACTCGATTAACTTTAAAATGAACTGGATAACAATTTCACCATTATTACACAATAATATTCAAGACACAACCTTTTCAAATTATTTAAAATTGCGCGTCCTGTCACTTGCAGTTTCCCGCCAAAACTTAAGACTATTTCACGGTTCAACTCAGGTTTTTTATTCGTCGGCGCTCTTGCACTTTCGCATGCTCGATGCAAGTTATAATAAAATAATAAATAAGCTTGATATTAATTTACCAAACGCAAAACTGGATCTTGCACTGGTAAATTTTGTTTCTGAAATATAAAAAGAAAGCTATAAGCAAACCATACAAACCAGTAGTGCGGTCTGTACAAATATAGGTTTATAAAATACTTTTACGAATTTAAAATACAAAAATTACTATCCAAAGATACTTGTCACGCCCGCACGCATAATAAACCCTTGCCGCACAAGGGTTCCTCAACACTCTTCCTTCACATTCATAAATCTTTTAATACAAACCCCAATACTAAGCCATTACTAAGCCATTACTGAACCCAACTTGTTAAAATATTATAGATAATGTCTCTTATTTTACACAACACTTTTACAGGAGCTAATTATTTTTACATACCTTAAAGTGAGTATCATGTTGTAAAACTGGTTGCGCATTATCCTGCAAATATAATCTTTTTACATTTACTATCCTTTTTACATATAATCCTGTTTAAATATTATCTTAAGTCTAAAACTATTTAAAAATTCAGTTTTTTTTATAGCTGGAATGCATATGTTTTCCCCGACCAGCAAAATAACGAACTTAGATTATGATAGACATTTTACTTAAACAAGAAAGAATGTAGGCACTAGGCAATTCGAGGTCATCGCGTCGCAATAAAAAATCATGAATAAAATCAACTTTTACCAAAAGCAAAACTGGTAAATCTAAATTCTAAAAAATAAAACCTATTTAGCATTTTACTGCTATATGGGTTCTATCTAATTTGCACAGAATTTTATTGGGAATAAGCTAAGAGTTCAATCAAAACAAGCTCAAAGTCACCCGACATCTGACCTCAACATTTCTGGTGCTAATCAAGGGGAGGTCCTCCTGCAACACTAACTTCTTATGAATACGAGACCAGACATACATACCAGAGGAAGAGACAAATTAATACATTAATCACATTTTTTTATCTATCAAAGCCAGCACAGCTTTCACACTAATGTTATGGGAACTAAGGTTATTAAGACATTGATCACTAGTTACAACAATCCCAAGTATCCACACTAATATCATGGGATCTAAGGTTATTTAGACATTGATCATTATTTATGACAATTCCAAGACAGTATCCACACTAATTTCATGGGATAAAAGGTTATTTAGCCATTGATCACTAATTATAACAATCCCAAGACAGTATCCACACTAATGTTATGGGATCTAAGGTTATTTAGACATTGATCACTAATTATAACAATCCCAAGACAGTATCCACACTAATGTTATGGGATCTAAGGTTATTTAGACATTGAACACTAATTATAACAATCCCAAGACAGTATCCACACTAATGTTATGGGATATAAGGTTATTTAGACATTGATCACTAATTATAACAATCCCAAGACAGTATCCACACTAATGTTATGGGATCTAAGGTTATTTAGACATTGATCATAATTATAACAATCCCAAGACAGTATCCACACTAATGTTATTGGATCAAAGGTTATTTAGCCATTGATCACAAGTTACCACAATCCTAACACAACATTGTTGCTTTACATTCAGAAATATTTTATTTATACTCCAATGCTAGAGCCACTACTGAACTCATTATTTTTATAATATTAGAAAATGTCTCCGAATTGATCAGGCAAGACTTTTAATACAATAACCAATTATTTTTACATACCGAAAAAAGATTGATATGATTTTGAACCGGTTGCACCTCTTCCTGTAATGGAATACTTTAAATATTATGTCGCTTTAAATATTCTTTAATGTGAATGAGTTACATTGTGTTTTTATGCGATGGCCAAGTCAATCTATTTAATTTTAACATAAAAGATTTTTAATATTCATGTGGTCACTATGTTGTTGTTGTTAGATTAGCTAATTATGTAATAACTTAAGACAAAAGGCTCCTTAAGTAGGGACTGAATAAATCAACCGACTTGGTATTATATGGATCTCACAACTTTTTAAGGTAGAAGAACTGAGTTGCGAGACTTCGTTTTTTTCTTACAAGTTTTTTTTTGATGGCACTAAATATTATGTCGTTTTAAAAATTCTTTAATGTTTGGACACAAGTAAAAAATGAAGGTTCATAAGGTTAATCTGGAGTGTGACTAATAGAGTATTATATTCGTCGTTTTTCGAATATAATTTCGAAGTAGAATGATTTACTCGCGCATACGTTCTCCATATCCTATAACCTTGCAACCGATGAACGAAGCTTAGTCAGTTTTTTTTTCAGTTGTAGGCGCTTCTCTTGCCTACTATCAAGTAAATTAAGCTTAGTTGTAGCATCACACTGAAAAATCATTATTAAAAATAGCTTAATACTAATTTACCATACGTAAAACTGGATCTCGTACTAGAAAATCTAGATTCTGAAAAATAAAACAACGGATATTAGTATATTTATGGTTTAAGGAATGGGTTATTGCTAAAATTATGCCATTTGTTCTAGACACGGGGTTCTGTCGGTCTAATGGCGTCACAAATTAGATTTGGAATGAATCAAGAGTTCGATTGAGCCAAGGTCAAAGTGACTCGATATCTGAGCTCACGTTCCTGATGGTAAGCATTCCCTTTGTGCAGCCGTCTTAAAAATACCTTTACACTATACAGACCAGAAGTAGGCATGAATGTTATTTAGACAATTATTACTAATTACAACAATGCCAAGACAACACTCACACTAAGGTTACTTAAACATTGATCACTACTTACAACAATCCCAAGAAAGTATTTACACTAATCTTATGGAAACTAAGGTTATTTAGAAAATGATAATTAAAAACAACAATCCCAAGACAGCACTTAAACTAATGTTATGGGAACTAAGGTTATTTAGAAATTTAACACTAATAAAAAAATCCTAATACAGCATTCACACAAATGTTATGAGAAATATGGGGTTTATACTACGGTGAAACCTACTATAGAAAATGTTTCCGATATGACCAAGCACCTTCAGCCAAATTTTCAACAGCAAGTTCAACACAAAGTTTTCAACAGCCAAAAAGTTTACATACCGAAAAGTGATGATTTTGATTTGAAACCGGTTGCGCGTTTTCCTGTAATATGATGCCATAAATATTAACTCGCTTTAAATATTCTTTAATGTCTAAAACAAAATCAAAATGATGATTCTTGGGGTTTTCAGCTGTAGTACGATCCAAGAGAGATCCACAGACCATCCACTCCTTAAGAGTCAACCATTATATCAGTAATCAGTCATCCACAGCTGGGCCCTGATTCTCTTAATAGAAATGAAATCAAATACGCCCTTTACTCCTTTTTCCCACTGGGATAAGCAGAGACAATGGAGCGCCACTTGCTACAATCCTGACACAACTCCCTCGTTTTTTTCAAATTCACAAATCTCTTCATACAAGCTCTATGGTTATAAGCACTAGGCAACCTAGCTTTTTTGAGGATGTCTCCGATTTGGTCGAAAAAACCCTCCTGGGCCTGCCTTGTTTAGGGCATCCATCCACATCTTATTTATAAATTTCTTTCGTCAATCTATCGCGCACTGTGCTATTCCTTAATTTCACCGCTATCGTCACTCCACATACACTCCTTAACGACCGCATTTCTACAGTGATTATGTCTGGTTTTGGGATCAGCTTGTAAGTTTCCGGTTCCAACTAGGCAGGCATATAACTGCTACTTACAGTTATTGAATTGTATAAGCAGTGACTTTTATTCATGGACCGCACTCCAGCTTAACATTAAAAGATTGGTGTCATATGTCGAGTCACAATAATAATAAAAAATGTACCAGATACTGCATCAATTTACCTTAGGGATATTGGCAGCGAAACAAACTAAAATGAATGTAAAACCACACTTCATTTTGACCGTTACTTGAATAAGTTATATCAAATTTAATTTATTATTTAATTTCTCGGTTGGATTAACTTAACCGTCATAGGAAATCAAATTAATTATTTAATATGTTTACCACCATTCTACAAGCATTTCTTTTTGTTTTTTTTTATTGTGAGTCGTTATCTGACCTCCTCCCGCCTAATGATAAGCAAGAGGAGGTACAAGAGTGACGACGACTAAGAAAACCGAATTTGTTCACGGCTGTCTCAGTCGCCTTCACTATGCCGGCCAATGGTGCTTCTTCACGCATCGCTTGAAGGATCCAAGGTCATAGGATGAAGAGAACACATGGGCAGGCAAAGCATTCCACTTGTCGGTTGATCTACAAAGAAAAGACGCACCGAACTTTTTAGTTCGACTGCCGATTCGGTCGATTGAATGCGGATGCTTTCCCCGACCTGTGCGGGTATTTTGTAGTATATAATAGTTATTAAAATTATAAAAAAAGGTGGTCTCATTTTAAAATATTAACTGATAAACTGAAAAAAGTTAATCAACAATAAAAATTATTTTAAATGTTGCAGGTAAAGATTACAAAGATTATTAAAACAGTTTTTGTGTAAAAATAAAATATTTTCGTTTAAAACCATCACATTTTTTAGATTATTAGCCTAATTCCGCCTTAAATTCCTATTTCTTCATTTTTAACTTGCGTTTGGCTTTTTAGTTGATATTTTTTATGCAATGTTTTTTTAATATGTTAGTTTTATTTTTATTAAAAAAAGTTTTTGTTTGGCACATCTAAAATCAGAGATGAGTAAGTGAAAGGACAAAACAAGTATGACCCGGAAGATTGTTCTTTGATAAAATTGGGGACTTTAAAAAAAGGGGTCAGCGGTTAGAAGGGATCAGCAGCGAGAGAGTTGTGTCAAAATCGCGGAAAGTACGCTTTATTATCCCTATTGGCAGCGCCGTATTTAGGGTATGTAGGGCATGTAAGGCCCCCTTTACGTATAAAATAGATTATTATTTTAATTCTAATTCTTTAATTTAAATGTGCCGCGGCCTATTAGTCCAGTCAATTTAGACATCCGATGGTACAAAATACGCGCCCAGCTCAAAGTTGGTAGGCTTGTTCAAAATACAATCATAAAAAGTCCTCATCAGTCCTATACCTGGAAAAAAAATACTCGGGGTCAAAGGTCTAAAAACGGTTTTTTGCGATTTTTATCATAAAATTAGTTTGGACAAAAATTGTAGATCAGTAAATTATCAATAAAAAAAGTCGAAATAGTTTTTTTTCTGAGAGCCACCGTTTCTGAGATATAACGATTTAAACTGGTGCGAATTTGTGTACCTTCACTCCTATTCATTGGTCAATTTGACCGGACTATATGTATTTGCCTGTCTATATATTATGCCTATGTATGCACTGCCTAATGGGATTTACATGTTACAATGTGACAAAGTGATTGAATAACTAAGAACAAAAAGAACATTTTAGTAGCAGTAAATCATGTGAACCATCTATTACAATAATTTTATTTATAGCTTTCTAAGAATAACATAGAAAACGTTGCGCCGATTGATTACTGAAACATTTTGATGTGATCTACAAATAAATTCCTAAACACAGCATGCCTAGGTTCCCAAAATAAACGCCGAAAATGTTTTTTATCTAACTGTGCGTTAGACCCTCTTCAATTCATGAAATTTTCATGATTTTTCACCAAGAGATTGTTATCGGAAATGCTACTAAATTTTTATCACTAGCTTTTGTTTTTATCGTCTTTTCGCATTATTGACACTGCTTCTACTTGTATTCTTTATTTGAATTTTATATATAAAATGTAAGTATAATAAGAGCTTGTATGAAGAGAATTGTGAATGTGAAGGAAGCGAGGCAGTTGTGTCTGGATCGTGGCAAGTAGCGCTCCATTGCCTCTCCATCCAAGTAGCTCTCAAAAATGGAATGGGTATATAATACCAGTAGTAGCTAATCGAAGACATCCTTAAAAAAGCTGGGTTGCCTAGTGGCCATAATCGTAGAGCTTGTATGAGGAGAATTGTGGATGTGAAGGAAGCGAGGGATTGTGTCATGATCGTGGCAAGTGGCGCTACATTATCTCTGCATATTCCCGTGGGAAAGAGGCGTCACAATTTGATTGATTGGTTAATTGAGTAGCTATTGTATATACTTACAATGTAAACTTAAAACCAGTGTTTAATATTTGGTTAATATATAATATTAATATAATAAAATTCACGTGTTCGCAACAAGCTCTTACTTTGTGCAGTTGCTCACACCTGTAACATTTAAAAGTTATAAGATTACATTACGAAACATTTTTAAACCTAATATTACACGGGTAAAATTATTTGACATGGATCATTCATAGTATTATATTTTCTGAAATTTTGCGCAAACATTGATTATTGAATTAAACAAATTTTATGCGGCTTACTATCGCGTTTATTTTGGTTATTGATTTCATATTTTTTTACTATTCCGACGATCCAAAATAAACGCGATAGTAAGCCGCATAAAATTTGTTTAATTCAATGGATCATTCAACCAGGCAATTATTCTTTTTGGGGTTCCGTAGAAAAAACGGTACCCTTATAGATTCGTCATGTCTGTCTGTCCGTCCGTATGTGACAGCCACTTTTGTCCGAATTACTATAAAAATATATCCACTATGAAACTTGGTAAATAGATGTATTCTGTGAAGCGCATTAAGATTTTCACACAAAAATAGAAAAAAAACAATAAATTTTGGAGGGGTTTTAGGGAAAATGGATAAGTCTTCAAAAATGGTATTAAGGTTTCTAATATATTTTTTCGCTAAACTAAATAGTTCGCGCGAGAGACACTTCCAAAGTGGTAAAATGTGCGTCGTCGTCCCTGTAACTTCTAAAATAAGAGAATAATAAAACTAATAATATATGCAAACTTTCACCGAAAATTGGTTTGAACGAGATCTAGTAAATAGTTTTTGTTAATACGTCATAAATCGTATACCGCAATTTACCTTTCATTTATTCAACTTAAATATAAAAATCGTTCAAAGTTACAACGAACTACAAGAACTTATGTTACATGCTGCTACGGAACCCTTCATGGTCGAGTCCGACTCGCACTTGGCCGCTTTTTTTATTATGGCTATCTATAAATAATTAAATATTCATGGACTAGTTATAGATTCCGGTCGATAAAAAGAGCGCCGGCATTGTAGCTTGACTTGTTTTGTTACTTACTTACTTTTAGTTTTACAAATGTGTATAAAATTTCAAATATTATTAAATTTGTGGACGACTGTATAAATAGGCGGACTTGCTCTCGCCGCAGTCATCCGAAGCTCTTCTAATTTTCCGATTCTTATACTGCGCAGATCAAAAGCTCTTTTTATCTGCCGGTCTTTACATAACGTGCTTGTGTCATAGAAACAAGACCATCAATCAATCAATCAATCAAATTGTCACGCCTTTTTCCCACAGGGATAGGCAGACACAATGGAGCGCCACTTACCACGATCCTTACACAACTCCCTTGCTTCCTTCACATCCACAATTCTCCTCATACAGGCCCTGTGGTTATGGGCACTAGGCAATTTAGCTTTCTTAAGGATTATAGACCATCAAAGTACATATATCAAGAAATGTACCGGCAAGTGCATTTTGATATATGCACTTTGGTTGTTCTGTTTTTATGATACAATTTTTATAAAAATCTAAAATAAATTAATAAAAAAAATACGAAGCCATGCCGCAACTAGTACACCACGGTCGCCTTACATGTTTATCTTTTGTCATATTTAGTTAAGATCTATGTTAAATAAAATTGACTGTGTAACACTAGTCTGTGACTGTGGAATCAATCAATCAAACAAATTGTCACGCCTTTTCACAAACAGTCACTTGCCATAATCCTGACACAACTCCCTCGCTTCCTTCACATCTACAATTTCCTCATACAAGCTCTAAGGTTATGGGCACTAGGCAACCTGGAATCAAAGCACACAAATTTAATTTACCAAAAATGTATGTTTTGGAACATAATCCAGCAACATAATGGAACATTAACTCAACAAACATCCAATGAACAAATGAACCCTCTTTTGTGTAAATATCACACATATATATTAATAGTAACTATACCAGCAACCAGGGCCGTCTTTATCCGGGGGTTCAAGGGGTGCAGTGCACCCGGGCGCACAGCATGCCGACCGCCATAAATTGCCGACCATGCGAGCGGAGCTTTGACTTTCGCACCCCGGCGCTGAATATGCTTAAGACGGCCCTGCCAGCAACACGCTATGAACTAACTCGATTGTTTCAGCCGTCGATCTTCGATCTCCACTTGCTATAATCAGGCGAGGTCAAATGTCGTGTCACAATAAAAAAATGAAGACCGTTTTCAAGTTTTTTTTTATTGTGACACGACATCTGATGATAAGCAGAGGAGGTCCGAGAGTGACGACGACTGAGGAAACCGAGTTAGTTCCCGGCTGCCCCAACCACCGTTACTATGCCGGCTTCTTCACGTATTGCTTGAAGGATCCAAGATCATAGGATGGAGAGAACACATAGGCTGGCAAAGCATTCCACTTGTCAATTGTTCTACAAAGAAAAGACGCACCGAAATTTTAAGTTTGACTGCCGATGCGGTCGATAGAATCGGATGCTTTTAATGCAGTTTCGAATAAATTAACAATTACGTTTGAAGAAGCAAATTGTGGTTTTTTATTTTCATGTGCCGGCTTCTCGAAAAATGGCAGCAATATTTTTTCAAATACACAAACAGGTTTTCTATATTTCATATATTAATTACATACGTGATTTTTTTTATCGCAATTTCATTAATAACTAGCTGACCTGACAGGTGTTGTCTTGTCTTAGCTATGAATATCAAATCGATCTAAATTAAATATTTTTTTATTGATTAAAATATTATATATATTAGTCATCATTTTAATGTTTTTTTTTTATAAACAAAATTGAGCTGGCGCTTAAATAAATAATGTTGATGGTTTTCAGACATGGGAAAGATAGAATAGAGGAATTCCGACTCGAGTACGTAGGTGCTTTGTAGCTCCGAAGTTAAAGCTTAATCAAATGTGAATTTTATCCTATTTTCATAACAAAGTTAAAGAGAACATTTACTTAAATTACTATAACAAAATTCTTTAATAAAATTCACGACCAAAAATGACGACTATGAAAATTATTAGAACGTATAAAATTATGCAGGACTTTTCATATAACGAAACCAATTTTAGAAACAGTCATAAAGTAAAATAGTTTTGAGACTCAAGAATCGTGTTGTCACCAGATCAAATTTATGTTCCTAAGTAAGATGAGTTTTATGTAAATGTTGGTATACCTTTAACAAAAAACATAAACAATGAAGCTTTAGTTTTGACACATCAGGGCTCCGACTCTCTTATTATGGCGACGAAACAGCAGTGTAATTGCGTCGCGGTCGCAAGTGACCAATCAACGTATTTTATAATGACGTCTAACTCTCCAACCAACTTTAGTATGGTGTCTTTTTCTTTACGGACCGTCAAGAAAGAGACACCTTTGAATCAGTCAAGTGAAGTTAGCCAACAGCCTGTCCTATTCTTATTCTAATAGAATATATTCCTTATCTATTGATTTGTTATTCGCTGATTGCTTACGGAAGTTTAAATATCAGTTGTAAGTTCGTCATTTCGCTCTAAGAGAATCAGCGTCCTGGAATAAAGTAAATATTTCTATAATAGCACATCCATAGCAACGCCATCCTAGACGATAAATATTAGATTTTTTTAAATTTAATAACCGATCATAATTTTTCTTAGATTTTGCGCAAACATTGATTAATGAGTTAAACAAATTTTATGCTGCGTTTATTTTGGTTTTAATTTTACATTTTTTATAAAGTTTTAGTTTGGAGTCTCATCGTGACCACAAAGGCTGCAAAGCTCTCAAAATGTCAGAATAATAAAAAATCAAAAACAAAAACTCAAAACCAAAATAAACGCGATAGTTAGCCACATAAAATTTGTTTAATTCATTCACCGAACAAAAGACTTTCTTTTTTCAAGTAAAGCATAGTGTTTAATGTGCTTCATCCTATTTTTCGAGTTAATAAACAAAAATATATCTAACGTTTTTATTTTATAATTTAGTAGATAGTATGCTAGTATAATAAATCACAAGTAAAAGTTTTCTTTGGCTTTTGTTCCTTATATTTGGGCTAAAGATTTAAACTAAGTTGATGTCGTTCAAGATAATTACTGTCTTTTATTTGTTTTAGAACTTATCTTGGAACTTTTCTTTTAAATAATTAGGCAGTCATTAAGAAATATTTTATAATTTATTTATAAATAATATAGAAGCAGCGAAGGTCAAATCACCTGGTGTTTGACCTTCGCCATACAGACCTAATATTTGACCTAAACGTACTTTCTCATTTCGTACTTATGCTCGTACTGTACTCGCCCTATTTTCTTTAGCATAGAAATGTAAAATAAGTTACATAGTAACAGACCGATAATACAATATCATTGTCGCGTAATATTTGTACCCTACCTGTGATTGTTGAGGGCTTATGCCTTCTCGACCCTTCTCACGATAGCTTTGAGGATCTCTAACCTTAATTTTTGCCTCTGAAATGTTTTCTCAAGAAATACGAGTACTTATTAAATATATTTCACTCTTTGATCTTACAAATATTTTGTTGTAGATATTATATTTATTGAGGATTCACATAAATAGTAGCAGACCCGACAGACGTTGTCCTGTCCGAAAGTAAATAAAACGATTGCAGCACCATCTATAGGGTCAAGAAAACATCCAGAGATCCACTTAAACACTCGGACAGAAGAAATATATATACAAAGGTTGCCGGGTTCCAGCAAGGCTGGCGTAGTTGTTGAGGTTGCTCCTAAGGCTTATATTTGTAAATAATAAATTGTGTTTTATTATTAAAGAACCATACTAAAATTATAATACATATTTTAATCTGTCTGTAGCAACATTTGCAGCCATCGTGGTCAGGTGTTGGTCGCTCGTTTAACATTTTTATAAATGTTCTCAAATCTATCCTCAATAGTTTTTCACTCATTATCCAAGTTGTTTATTCATATATTTGCGGGAGTACTCGTAGCTGTAAAAATCTTTCATAAAAATTTCTTACTCAAAACCACAATACACACTAATCTGTTTATTTTAAATTATTTTCTAGATTAAAAAATAATAATTAGATTTTTTTAAATAAGATGCGACATCTGACCTCGACTTACCTGTTAGTAAACAAGGGGGTTCCAAGGGCGCCGACGTCATGAGCTACTGTTTCAGTATTCGGTTGCCCAATTACCACTATGCCGGCCAAAGAATTTATTATAAATAATTTAAAAAAAAAATATAGGTACATGTAATGGAAGCGAGATAAATGTGCCAGGATCGTGGAAAGTGGCGCTCCATTGTGTCTTCCTACTCCTTTGTGGGAATTGAGGCGTGACATTTTCATTGATTGATTGATAATATAACGCGCAAAATAACTTCAAAACGAGATTCTATAAACCTATTAATGCTTAAATCTAATATTTCAATGCGAATATAAAGAAATAAATATAAAATTTTATTCTGAAATGTAAAATGTGCTCTACATTTTAGAATAAAACTTTATATTTCAAGTATCATTTACACAGCCAAAAACAAATTTTCTTTCATGCCATATTATCGATTATGCCCCAATGAAATTATTATTGGATTTTGGTTCGTTTTGTGTCTAGAACATTCGGCTGTATCAATTATTCTAAAGAATGTATTGAAAGAGGACAAAGATACAAAGTAATACGTCATTAACAGTAATAAGATATTTTCTATTAATGGATATACGATTTGTATTATATTTGTACATATCTGTGAAAGTAACTTCGAGCATCAGAGCCTTCTGAAAATGTGTTCATTTTTTATATTATTTTTATTGTGACTCGAAATATGACAGCAACCCGCTTTACATGCTTTGTCAAGCTGGACTGTTAATCAATCAAATCGTCACGCTCTTTTCCCACAGGGATAGGCACAACTCCTTCGCTTTCCTCACAATCACAATTCTTTTCAAACAAGCTTTACTGTTATGGGCAGGCACTAAGCAACCTAGCTTTCTTAAATTACCTTAGCATTATCGCTTTAATGACCCTTGTGAAGTTGGTAGTGAAATGGTCACGGAAACAACGAGTCTCCTGTTCTCGGTACCCATGTATAAAAATATATGTACTTTGGTCGTTCAGTTTCTATAATACAGGCACTTTTAGGGTAGCTTGGTATAGAAATGAAAAAAACTACAACATACTTGTACTTTACTATAGCTTGTCTAACTATAAATGACTATATTAGTTTATTTAAATGTGTAAATGCAAATATTACTTACTATACTCTATCAACGTGCTCCTCCTTTTGTGTCTAACCAGCAACTAAATGACCAATTACAATTGCATTTTCGGTGTGATGCATCCATATTTTATATTCACACGTGTGCTTAAATGCAGTGGAGGGGCTTAGACAGACTATATAAGCTATAACAGTCAAATTAGGTTGTACGCTGCCACCCGTAATATCAAAATAGACTATATCATTACCTTCGCTTTTAAATCAATTATGTACATTAAAGCCTCTCCTTACTTGTATATGTATTATGTATGGTACAGTGTTTCATAATAATTGGCTTAAATATAATATAATTAAGGTTAAGTGTATTTGATGTTTTATGTTATCATTACGTTGTTTAATGTATATCAAATCATATTTATTTTAGGAGCTTTATTGCCAGCTTAAAGATAGGTATATATCTCAAATCTTATGTATATCGAAACGCTCACTTTGGAATGCGATTACTTCTTCATAACCAACTGACAACCAAATTACGGTTGCCACATGTTACAATCTTACAAGATTGTAAGCAGTTCGATTGTATAAAATCATTTTATTGCAAAGTTTATTTATGATGTGCTTTGAAAGAAGATGTAGTGACAAGAATTGACAAAGGGATGTTTCGATGGTTTGGGCACATGGAAAGAATGAGTGAAAGTAGATTGACGAAAGAAATTTATAAATCTGATGTGGATGGATACGTTGAACAAGGCAGGAGGGTGTTTTCCGATCAAATCATAGGCATCCTCAAGAAAGCTAGGTTGCCTAGTGCCCATAACCTTAGAGATTGTATGAAGAGAAATGTGGATGTTGAGGAAACGAGGAAGTTGTGTCAGCATCGTGGCAGGTAGCGCTCCATTGTCTCTGCCTATCCCCATGGGAAAAGGCGTGACAATTAGATTCACTGATTGATCTTTTGAGTCTCATTAAACAATATCTTTTACAGAAATAAAATAACTGTAGTCTTAATTAAAATCACCTTTTTTAATGTGGCTCGACATATGACATTTAAGCTACAGTAATAACTGCAAATAACAGTCATATCCACTATGCCGGCCTAATCCCGACGTTCTTTTGTCACAGATATTAGTATTATGTAATAAATATTTATAGATGTTAACAAAATAACTATGATAATAATGATTGGTTCACTTCAAGCGTGTTTACATTGTGTTATTATGGCTAGACTGAAGTAATTGACTTGTTTAACTTGTAAACTAAGAATCAATCCGTTACCTAATATTGTAGCTATTTATATTGTAACTTTACAAGTACGCAAATAATTACACAGAGCCTATTCCTCTTTATCTATGTAGGTAGGTAGTTAGCAACTGTGGTCATCTGGACTATGACGCAGCGCGAGTGATAAACAGGGAATCCATTTCATTCTTTCCATTATAGAAGAATGAAATGGCTTTTGTTTTATTTAAATTATCAATCAAATTGTCACGCCTTTTTCCACAGTGATAGGCAGAAACAATGGAGCGACACTTGCCACGATCCTGGCACAACTCCCTCGCTTCCCCCACATCCACAATACTTTTCAACTTAAAATTATTTATATTACAGTGTCTTTATTTGTACATACAAAAGAAAATATGTAATTATGTAAAATAAAGCTCCCTATTTTATTCAAATTATGGCGTCTTTGTAATCATTTGATACAGGGTTCCATAAAAGAAAATTATAAAGCTTTGAAAATATGCTTGGTATTTAAAAGTTGCTAAGTTTAAATAATTTGTGATCCGAATTGTTTTTAGAGTTATTTAACTACAGTAGTATTCGCCTCCGTTAATCTTACTCCACCTTAACATCAGCGGTGTGCTGTCATATGTAGAGTCACAATAAAAATAAAGTTGTGTGCCGGTCTAATTTTTTTGTACATTTCTATACTAAGCTACTAAAGTGCTTGTATCATAAAAACAGGACAACCAAAGAACAATCAAAGATACATTGGTGCCGGCAAATGGTTTTTTGAACCCGTTCTCCGTTTGCGTAACCATTGTACTGCTACTACACCACGGTCGCCCATTAAAACTGGCAACTTACAATCAAATTGTAACGGCTTTTTCCCACAAGGATAGGCAGAGACAATGGAGCGCCACTTGCCACGATCCTGACGAAACTCCCTCGCTTCCTTCACATTCACAATTCTCTTCATACAAGCTCTATGGTTATGGGCACTAGGCAACCTAGCTATTTTAAGGATATCTCCGATTTGGTCGGCAAACACCCTCCTGGGCCTGCCTCGTTTAACGCATCCATTCACTTGGCAACTTACAATCCGATGAATATAGGTCGGTAAAAAGAAATCATGTACAAGTATTTCAGTAATCACGGCCACAAGCACTATTTATTGAAACTATCTCGATCGATTTGATTTAATGCTATTCTTTGTAAACAACATAGAAATGTATTGATCTTGTTGTCAAAACAATTTATATAATCTTAAATAGAACTCACAGACATGCGTGATGTATGTACACATACAGGGTGTATCCAGTCTGCTAATCCGGGGTAGTGCCAAGAGAAGCAAATGCTACAGGCCCCGCGAGTTTGATGGACCCGCACTCCAACGCCTGTCTGGCCGTGATAATAAAAAAATAATTTAGATAGGAGCGTAAAATATCTTGCATACCTTAAACGCGAAGCATTACCGCTATGCTTCACTTCCACTTGAAAATTTAGGTCGATATTAAAAATGTTATATGTAAATTTGCACATATTAAACCCAGAAAAGTTTATTTGTAACAGCTTTGTTTTATTTAATACCCTAAACCTGAGAACCTAAAGCAAACCAAGGGCCCCTTGACTGAATTTGCTACAGGCCCCGCGCTTACCTAATCCGGCACTGATCCGGGAGAGTACCACCTCTTACAAATATACAGACCATAAAGTGACTTAGTCGCGTTTCGGGATCAGCTTGTAAGTGGCAGGCTCTAACTAGGCCGGATATACAGTTAAATTGTAATAGCAGTTACCTCCATTCATGGACCTCACTTCAATTTAACATCAGGCGGGGTGCTGTCATATGTCGAGTCACAATAAAAAAAAACGATGGTTAGCAAGAGGAGGCCAACCCAAGGGGAGAAAAACCTGATTCAATTCACGATTGCTTCAGTAGCTGTTACAATGCCGGCCAAAGAACAGCGTAATATAATTTAATCATTCAATTGACCGAGGCAACCGTGGTGTAGTGGCAGTGCAATGGTTACACAAACCACCCACCGATACCAAGGAATCTTTAAGATATGTACTTTGGTTTTCCTGTTTCTATGATACAAGCACTTTAGTATAGAAATGTTAATAAATAAATAAACAATCTTATTAGTCACGCCTTTATCCCACAGGGATAGGCAGAGACAATGAAGCGCCACTTGCCACGATTCTGACCCAACTCCCTCTTTTTCCTCAATTCCACAATTTTCTTTATGCAAGCTCCAATGCTCTACGGTTATATCATTTAATAATATTGAAACTTTTTGACCTAATAAAATTCTCGCCAGTGACGTAAGCAGGGTTTCACGTACGAGTCAGACCGATCCTGGTATTATACTTCAGAGAGTCGTTGAGGCTGACATTTCGAAAGCGTAGGTGTAAAAAGAATGACAAAGAGATTGAACAATATCTATAAAATTTTATGGGTAAATTTTAAAATGGGACCGTTTACTATACAAAGGAATGACGTATTTTCTAATTATAGATTGATTTAAAAAATGCTTTTAAATATTTTATTTAAGATTTATTCTGATTATAATCTTTTGATAAAAGGCGACCGTGGTGTAATGGTTGTTAGCCACGCTAAATAAGACCCAAGGTATATTTGATACAATGTACTTTGGTCGTCTTTTTACTATGATACAAGCACTTTTAGTAGCTTAGTAAATATGTAAAAAAAGCAACTACAACAACTTTAAAACACATACCCTCATAGAACTGCGCGAACTCGAAAGAGGGAACACGTACAGATTTACCAAGTAATTTGAGAACTAGCAAAAATTGCAACTTACAAGCTGATCTCGAAACACGACTAAATAACTTCACTGTCTGTAAAGTTGTAAGTATTACCCCGGATCGTCAGACTGGGTACCATTTCTCTTTGATAACCAGACTCGAATCAAATATGTGTGAAAATGTTGAAGGTAGTTACAAAGTAAACAATAGTCTCCCAAATTAAATTAAAAATACAAAACTATGTTCAAAGTGTAAATAGAAAGTGAAAACGTAATAATTACGGTTAAATGAATATGTGATATTGTTTTTGTGCTCTCCTCAAATGTCAATAAACCAAAAATATTATAAACAATGACTGTGTAAAAGTTGGTGTTACTTTTCGAAAAATACAAACATTCCTACACAGTTATATTGAGTGTAACATAATCGTTGCTGAGACCATTGGGTGGTGCAGCAGAGTGTACTTTAGTAAGCTATTATTAACAAGTTAACATAACCTAAAATCAGTTATAAAATTATGAACCAATCAGCTTACACAATACATTGCAAACACCTTACAACTGGTTTTAAGTAAACAACTGTGATCCCTATATTCACGAACATACGTAGCGTGACTTTGGCCGAGTGGTAAACACCGTGGCTTCGCATCTCAAGGGACGCCGGTTCAAGACTCACATTTTACTATCAGTTTTTTATATAAAATATTTTTCATTTATAAGGTCTATACATAGCTTAAACTAAATTCAAACATAGATATAAATAAAAAAGGGCCCCCTAGTAAGCAATTATATACAATTCCAAGATCCATTATTGACTTGTGCCATAGTAGTGTTGTGAATTGATCGTTGTTATAACATAGCTTCTACCTAAATACTAGCGCCGCCACCTTGAAGAAAAAACAAACACTGCTATTTCAATTTTACAAATACTTCTGATTACAATTGAATATATAAGTATGGCATGCAACGGTTGTAATAAAGAAATTAAGTCCAATAATTGGCTTAAGTGTCATCTCTGTATGGGAAAATTTCATCATGAATGTCTGAACATTTCTTATCAAAATTTTATGGCTCTGACAGAAGAGTTTCACCGTGCATGGACTTGTCCAGAATGTGTAAACGTAACCCGAAGAAATAGAATAAAAAACGATACACCTGTAAAGCAAGGACAAATACCTGATATGTCTATGGACATGTCCGTAGCTAGCATTAACACCACCACTAATGCTAATTTAACCGAGCAGTCAATGGAAAGAATCAGTGTGCTTATAGACCAGAAAATTAATGCTTCACTTTCTCTCGTTATGGATAACCTAAGAAGAGTAGTTAGAGACGAAATCAAAGCAATGGTGAAGGAGGAAGTCGGTTTAATAGCACAAGAGTTAAAAAACGATTTTACTGAAACTACGGACTTTTTGGAAGCTGAACAAAAAGATATGAAGAAGAATATGGAGAAATATAATACAACAATCGCACAACTTGAGTCACATAACATACAACTACAGAGTGAACTCACCAATTTGAAATACAGAGTAGAGTCCATGGAGAAGATATCCAGAAGCAACAACGTAGAGATTCAAGCCGTCCCGGAGAGCAGAAATGAAAACGTGCTTAACATTGTAAGCAACGTGCTAAAGACATTGAATGTATCAATAGACGGATCCCAAATTGGTGCCTGCCGCAGAGTAGCCAGGATTTCGAGGGATTCCAATAGACCAAGAAATATATTAGTAACACTCTCTTCTTCCCGCCAATGTGACATAGTCCTCTCAGCGGCCTATAGATATAATAAAAGTAATCCTGGGAATCCTATAAATTCTTCCAGCATTGGTATTACTGGTGAAACCAGAAGAATATATATCTCGGAGCACCTATCGTCTGAAACAAAGTTTCTGCATGCTGCCACGAGGAAGGTAGCCAAGACACAAAATTACAAATACGTGTGGATTAAATATGGACGCATATATGTGCGCAAGGACGATAATTCAAATGCTATTCTAATCAATAACAAGCTTTCACTGGATAAGCTTCTGTAAATACGTGGTTTTTCATAATTAGTATATTTTTGATTGTTTTAATGATTAGTGTGTTTTATCAAAATGTTAACAGAATAAGATCAAAACTTAAAGAATTGTATCTAAATACCTTAAATAGTGATTACGATGTCATATGTCTAACGGAAACAAATCTGAATGATAGTGTTTATGATGGCGAATTATTTGATAATAGATACACAGTATTTAGACGGGATCGCTGTAGTACTTGCATTAATAAAGTTGATGGAGGTGGTGTACTTATTGCCATTAAAAAGGATATTAATGTAATCCATCGAGTTTCTTGGAGTAGTAGGTTTGAGGATGTTTGGATAAGTGTTACTCCACCTGGTTGTTCATCAAGGTGTATAAATATTTGTGTGTGTTATCTACCACCGGACCTACCCAATAGTAGTATCAGCGATTTTCACTCTGTTCTTCAGGATGTCATTATGCGCTATCCTGAGGACAGTTTTGTTGTGTTAGGAGATTTCAATACCCCTCTTATTACATGGGACTTACAAAATAACGCAAAAGCACTTACTCCTAGTAAACCCTTGAATATTAGAGCTGAAATCCTTATCGAAACGATGATGTTCTGTAATCTTAAACAATTTATATCTATTCCAAACAATAATAATAGATTTTTAGATCTGGCTCTTTCCAACTTAGACGCCATTACCGTTAATAAAGCTGATCCACTCTGTAAATTGGACCAACATCATCTGGCGTACGAATTGCAACTTGACGATATAATTAGACAGAAACCACTTGAACCAAGGGCCACACAACGGCTAAACTTTAATAGATGTAACTTTGAGGCGTTAAGATCAGAGCTCTCGATCGTGCGTTGGAGTGAGATTTTCTCTGATAAAACCCTTGACGAATGCATAAGTGATTTTTACTCAACTTTAAATAATATTCTCAATAAACACACCCCACTCGCTAAGTCTAGAAAGATAAAGTACCCAGTTTGGTATAACAATGCTCTGATCCGTTGTATTAACGAAAAAAACAAAATACACAAAAAATTTAAAAAATACTCTAACCCGCGTGATTACGACACCTTCTGCTTGCTACGCACAAGAAGTAAAAAACTGATAAGAAATTGCTATAACATATTTGTGTCGTCTGTAGAGGATTCACTAAGACAGAATGACGTCAGGAGTTTCTGGCGGTTTATCAATAAGATGAAGAGTGGCAATTCCATCCCAAATATTATGACCTACGGAACTTGTACATCTACAGAGGGATAGGAGACCTGTAACCTCTTTGCCAGTTACTTCTCGTCAGTTTTTAATAAATCCTCTCCTGTAACCGGTCCTTTGCCCCACATACAATGCAATTCTGTTTCGGTTTTATCAAATATTACTATCAGCAAAGTAGAAATAAGGAACAAGATAAAAAAGCTAAACAGAAACAAGAGTGCAGGGCCCGATGGTATCCCCCCTTTGGTTTTAACGTCTTGCGTGGACGAGTTGTGCGAGCCTCTTTACGTAATGTTTAACCGATCACTACAGTGTGGTACTTTCCCTGTTATTTGGAGGAGCGCTCATATCATACCGATATATAAATCTGGAGACAAGAGCTGCTGCGAGAACTACAGACCAATCAGTATACTATCAAGCATACCTAAATTGTTCGAGTCTTTGGTTTTCGACTATGTATACCACCATTTTCAGCCACTAATAAATCCTAACCAACATGGTTTTATAAAGCATAAATCTACGCTGACAAACCTACTTGAATATAAAAACTATATATGTTGTGCATTTTCCAAGATGTCGCAGGTTGACTCAGTGTACACTGATTTCAGTAAGGCTTTCGATAGCGTAAATCATATATTGCTTTGTCATAAGCTTAGCTGTTATGGTGTGCACGGTAGCCTACTGCGATGGGTCACGTCATATCTCAGCAATAGAAGCCAATTGGTTACACTCAAGGGGTTTGTGTCTTCTCCAAGTCCTGTTACATCGGGCGTTCCACAAGGTTCCCACTTGGGGCCACTACTCTTTAATATATATATCAACGATCTTGTAACTAACTTGGAATGCCAGAACCTTTTATATGCTGATGACCTCAAGTTATTCAGCACGGTAAAGAGCGTGGAAGACTCCCTTAAAATACAGCGTGACTTGGATGCTATCTCTCTTTGGTGTGAGCAGAACTTTATGTCGCTTAATGTTGATAAATGCGCGGCAATCACATTCACTAGGAAACAAAACCAAATAGATTTTCCATACACCGTAAAAGGTAAAATTCTTAAAAAACAGTCAATTGTAAAAGATCTAGGCGTATACTTTGATGAAAAGATGACTTTCATTCCTCATTATGAACATTTAGTTAGAAAAGGTAACCAGGTACTGGGTTTTGTTCTAAGAGTCACAAAAGAGTTTAAAAACCCTGCCAGTGTTCTCACGATTTTCACTAGCTTAGTAAGAAGCAAACTAGAATACTGCTGCCCAATATGGTCGCCATTCTATCACATTCACACAAAGAATATTGAACAGGTGCAGAATAAGTGCCTAAAAGTCCTGTCTTATCGTCTTAACATTGGGCGAAAATTATCTAATTATAACCTGAGGATGGCTAAATTTAACATTCAGTCACTTCAGGACAGACGAAAAAGATATGATCTACTTTACCTCCATAAAATAGTGCACTCGTCTGTTGATTCCCCTACCCTTACATCTTTATTGAACATCAACACAAGATATGCTAGTCGCTCACCAAACACATTTTCCTTGCAAGTATACAAAAACAATACTTCATATTACAATCCAATTATTAGGATGTGTCGTGAATACAACAACATTGTATCCGAAAATAAGGACAAAGTAGATATTTTTAATCCCTCTTTTAGCGTCTTCAAAAGACACATCACTGATATCCTCAAGCCTACTAAAATAGATAATAATTAAGTAATGAGAATAATTAGGATTCATTTAATTTAATTTGTAATTTTTGAATTAGAATTTTATATAACATTAAGACATTATTTTTAATTTATTATTTGAATGTAGTCATTGTAATTATTTGGATGTAATTTTATGGATTTTATTGGTAATTTTTATTTTATGTTTTAGGAGTTTTAAATTTATTGTTTTGCTGTGTGTACATAATTTTGGGACACAATCTAGTTTATAATTGTCATTTTGCGTAAATAAATTTAATGTAACGATTGTGTCCTGTCATGTATGCCTATAAATAAATAAAAAAAAATCAAATATCTCTCTTTTTTTTAATTAACAAATATTTGCAATAAATGGTCTCAAGAATTAAACAACGACTGATGAACTTTATTTAGTATGTCCCGATTTTAACAAAAGAATCCCGCTTCTTTATCAAAATAGTTTTAAAATGCCCAAAAAAACTTACAAAAATTATAGAAATTAACTTTGTAAAATATAATAAAAAATAAGTCTGATATAAATTTAATTAATAAGTTCTGTAAACAAACTGTCGTGGCATCAAAATGTAAACAAGAAGAAATATTTCTCGCCAAATTAGGTACTTCAATACATCTGTCACTAAAATTGAGAAGCTTACGAAGCTAAGGTGTCATTGTCCAGGTAACTTGCTCTTTGCGAGCTCATTTCGTATCAGAAAACTCTAGGGAGAAATTACAATGTTACCGTGAGTCCGCACATTTTTTTATTGTGAATCGAAATCGGTTGGCGGTCTTTGAACACTGCTACGTCGCATCCACTATGTTGGAATCGGCAACTTTCAAGCTTATTTCGAAACGCAACTAAGTCATTTCTTTTCTGGGCGGGCCATGTATTCGTCCTTTCCTTGGATCCTTCAAGACAAGCGTGAAAATGGTGAAAACCGTGGTGTAGTGGCAGTGAAATGGTCATGCAAACCGAGAGCACGGGTTCGAAACCACTTACAGGTCTTCCAATGTATCTTTGATATATGTACTTTGGTCGTCCTGATTCTATGATACAAGCACTTTGGTAGCTTAGTTTAGAAATAAATAAATATTTTTTTAAAGGCGACTGAAGCAACTGTAATTTGTATTTGTATTTTCGGTCGTTGGTGCTAGACCATAGAGATGTCTGATTCACAATTAAAATAAGTCAATAAATAAAAGACAATGCGTTTGGCCGGCTTAGTGATGGCGACTAAGGCAATCGTAAACTGACTAGGTTTTTTCAGGCAGGTCGAAATAAGATTTCGTCGTACAATAGAATTTAAAAATCGTAAAGGTCATTAATAAATCATTTATATGGCTAGAGCTTTTAATAGTTATGTAATTAGAATTAGAACTTTTTTTAACAAAATTATTGAATTTCGTAAAGCCTGTAATGGGGCGTTCTCACGGGGCGATTTTAGTTGATCAATATTTGTCGTTTATTAAAAATTCGAAAGCAAATATTGACGGTAGCGTTCTCACGATTCAATATAATCGACTCAATATTACACGTGTTATTACACTATCTGTCCATTTTAGCATTTTTCTCGTGGATGTGGACGCCACAATTCACATTTTATTTTATTTTACTAACAAAATACTGGTGATAGAGAAATGCAATATACAGTACATAGGTACTCAATCGCGCTGATTGACTGACTGATTTGACTGATTATTCAATGCAAGTTGAACGAACAAGTTCAGACGAGTCGATTCGCTGTCAGCTATCAAATGAATCAACAAAAGTCGAAAGGTCTTTAACTTTTGTTGAATAGATATTTATTGCTTCAACTTGATTGAAAGTCTGTTCAGACGGTTCAAATCACGAACGATTTCGCAGTTGATCAACTAAAATCGCCCCGTGAGAACGCCCCATTAGTTACTTGTTTTCATTATTGATAAATTGAATTTAAAAAAAATTAAAACTAAACAAAGTTTTTTGACGACACGCGTGGCGGATTTGTTATGCACAGGAATAGGCAGAGACGATGGAGCGCCCCTTGTCACGATCCTTACCCAACTCCAGCCACAATATATTTAAAAAAAACATAAATATGGCCGGCATAGTAGCTCAGTTTGCGTGACCATTGCTACCAAAATGTTACGACATAATAATTTTATATCATAAGTAAATTATAAAACCAAATATAAAATTCAACACAATCTAATCTAATTTGTCATGTGCTTTTGCATATGACAAATAAAAAAATTGTTAACTATGTAATCTATCCTATCTAAAGTTGTACAAATATAAGTTAAGCATATTGAATGTATTCGTTTCAAAAATTATTAGCAATATTGCCATGAATTTATAAGTAAAAAACTATGAGCTTAATTTAAATAAACTTTCAAATAGTTAATAATACAAATAGGATTATACAAATATACTCGAGTTAAAAACTCAGCAATTTGTAGCTTAGTTTTCTTTGTATATTTTCTTTTTAAATTTGATTAAAGCCCTCCAGTAGAAATAAACGCTAAGAATAGTTTTTTGCAAAGAGAATATGTGAATTTTTTCTTTCTAAACATGCGCGCAACTTTAATAAAAATAAAATTTAATGCCGTTTTCTTTTAAATTAGAATGTTTATGATCATAGCATTTATTTATTCTAAGAAGACATAATAAATATCATATCAAATGTGATTGCTTTCCAATTGCTAGAAAACTTTTTGAAAAAAAGACGAAAAATGAAACCGCATTAATGTAATATCATTTCTAACTTATACCGGGTGCACATAGACACATAGCGCTCTTCTCTCAGTTAAAGGCGAGTTAAAGGATTGCGAACGCTATGCGAAGTCGTAAACTGACCGTTGTGTTTGCATTACTTATTTATGATATTGATTTTACACTGACAAGTGTACAGACAAGTGTCGCGTATCGGAATCAGCTTAAACGTTTCCGGTATATTATTTTTTTATTATACATTTTTATACTAAGCTATTAAAGTGCTTGTATCATAGAAACAGAACCACTAAAGAACATATATCAAAGATACATTGCCGAGATGCATTCGGCTTGCGTAACCATTGCACTGCCACTACACCACGGCCGCCTTAATTGTACCAGTGTAATAAGTGGTCTTTATTCATTGACCACTTATTATAGGAAATTATACTAAACATTTAAAGAACAAACTGCTTGGACTGCATAATGTAGAATCTTTTTCCCGAGATTGCTTCATTTATATTTATACCCGGTATATATAAGTCCCGATATATGAATGTTTGTTTGTTTATCGAATCATGCCCACAAATCATAGCTTGAACGGATTTGGATGAAAACTAAGCCTTAGAAAGCGTCATGATCCAATTGGATATTGGATATCTTTTATCCCGGTAAAAGCTTCTTTTGGGATAAAGAATTCTAGGTGGCCTTAATTGAAATCCAAAGTGGCGGAATGTTTTTTTTTAGTGGAGTATCAAATAAATATATTTTCGTAGACAATACAATACCTATGTCATATTTCTAACATTATATTACATAATATATTAAATTTAAAAGGCTGTAGAGGCAGTGCAATGTTCACGCAAACCGCAAGCACGGGTTTAAAACCACTTGCCGGTACCAATGTATCTTTGACATATGTACTTTGGTTGTCCTGTTTTCATAATAACAAGCACTTTGGCAGCTTAGTGCAGAAATGTAAATAAAACATAAAAAAATATATATGGAAAATTTGAAATTGTGATAAGAATGGAAAACCTTAGCCATTTCTTAATAAAACCACAGCTTTTATAGTATGCGGTACTTGTTCATAATGCGGTACTTGTTCTTACTTTAATCTATAGAAGTGAATGGAAGTTGGTGTGGCAGAAGAAGCATGAGAGTAGAATTAACGAGTGTATGGGAGTGACGATAGCGGATGTAGTCAGATCGAAATAGCGAAAAATTTTTTTGCGAATTGTAAGCGATCCACTGGTCTGATTTTGCTCTACCAGAGCTCATTCTTTTTTGTTCTTAATGCACGTATGTCTCACTTTAAACTTTTTTTCGTAAAAGCTTTAGTTTTCGCTTGAGATACAATAAACAGGTTTTTACTACTTTTGTCATTTTTTTACAGCTTGACTGACAATATCATGCTATAATTTTACTTGCCATCAATTCCTGATAGTTAAATCTACATTTAAAATTTTTTTTCGCTCCAATAGGAATTTCTTTGTTCAAAAAGCTAATTCATTCTAATAGAATGAGGAATAACACAGTGCACAATAGATGTGGATGAAAGAAAATGTATTGACAAGGATTTGCAAAAGAATACTCCGATGGTTTTTGGGTACATGGAAAGGTTGATTAACGAAAGGATTTTATAAATCTGTGGATAGATGCGTTAAACGAGGTTTTCCGACCAAATCGGAGACATCCTCAAGAAAACTAGGTTGCCTAGTGCCTATATTCGTAGAGCTTGTATGAAAAGAATTGTGGATGTGAGAAATGCGAGGGAGTTGTGTAAGGATCGTGGCTATCGTCTCTGTCTATCCCTGTGGGGGAAATGGCATGACAATTTGATTGAAAATCAATTAATCAATCAAATTTCACACCTTTTTCCCACAGGGATAGGCAGAGACAATGAAGCGCTTCATTCACGTTTACAATTCCCTTCATAACAGCTCTATGGTTATGGGCACTTGGCAACCTAGCTTTCTTGAGGATATCTCCGATTTGGGTAGGATTGAAAAAAGTTTAAAAAATAACATATTATTATTAGGAATTCATTTTTTCTACTGCACCACATTGTATACGGTTAATTAATAATGGATCGTAAACAAAATACATTTGAATATAAATGGAGAATGGGTGAGATGTAAAATTACGAGCGTCTTAAGTTGTAAAATGCAAAGGAACACCCAATTATATTAGGGAGTCTTATTGCATTCATAAAGTAGGTAATCTTACAATATAACCTTTGATACATTCTGCATGATCAACCCCAATACGAGTACAATGTCACCTTATTTTTATGTCACTTCTTTTGTGACTCGACATATGACAGCACCATACAGCTTATTGTTAAGCTGGAGTGTGGTCCATGAATGAATGTCTGCTACTACAATTCAATCACTGTAAGTAGCAGTCACATCCACTATGCCAGGCTAGTTGGAACAGGCAACTTACAAGCTGATCCTGAAACGAAAATAAATAACTTCACTTTACTACTTGTAAGTGGTACCACTACCCCGAATCGGCAGACAGGGTATCACTGCCTACCACTCTTTGATAACCAGACCCGAATCCTTTTTTTATTAAGAAATATTTGTAATATGTAATATAATTATTAAATATTACAAATAAAAGCTATGAAACAATTATTTGCTCCGACCGGGAATCGAACCCGGGACATTCACATAACGGACTGGTGTGCTAACCTAGTCGCCACGCCTGTCGTCTTGCTTAACATTATGCTATTCGATGTCATATAAATCTCAATAGCGTTATTATATAGAATAACTACTATTAATGTCATTGAATGCACTTATTTATACCCTGCATAAGTAATTTTTTTTTAACTTATTTAACACTACGGTTTCACGTACAAATTCCACTTTCTGCATTTAATTCTAAAAAGTAGAATTGCACACCCACACATAAGCGTAATATTCATAGAACTTATTTCCAAGATAAGAGTGTACTATCAAATTATGTAAAGTTTGTACTATGAACGGAGCAGTCAAACTTGAACACAATCTTCATATTAAATTGGGAGACAGTAAAACACACGTTTAACTTATAAGATATTTAACTATGAATATAAATCAGAACTGAAGATAACTTTATAACTTTAAGAACTATATTTGGTTTTTGCTATTTTTTTATTGTGACTCGACATATGACTGCATCCTGCTAGATGTAAGGCTGAAGTGTGCTCCATGAATGGATGCCACTGCTACTACAATACAATAACTGTAGGTAGCAATCACATCCGTTATGAGAGCCTAGTTGGAACCGGCAACTTACAAGCTGTATCTTTGTGGATTTTATATTTAAACATCAGATGGGTCAATGTAATAAAAAAATATGGTTACTCATTTGTGGTCGAGACCAAATAGGTTATTTATAATTATTTGCGAAAATTATTTTTCTTTTAAAATAGATTATTTTATTGTGGCCCGGCCGACATATTACAGCAGCTCCTACTATTATACTACGTTTTTACGCAACAACTACTTAACCGTCCATCATAAAACTTTGTACACATATTTTTGGAGGTAATACTTTTAAATAAATATATATATATATTACTATGGTTTCCAATTGAATATAGTTTAAACTGTTTGGAATTTTTCTATATTTATTTTTGTTTTTGTCTGTCATTTTTCTGTCAAAAGGAATTTTATAGATAATTTCAAAAAAAAAAGGCAGCAGGCGCATTCATACAAGCGATGATAGGCACTAGGCAGCTGGGTTTCTTAAAAATGTCTCCGATTTGGTAGGACCCGAGAGGGTCTGCCTTGTTTCTTTGAAATTATCTATAAAATTCCTGTTTTATTAAATATCTGAAATCGTAACAAAAATAGAATTATAATTATGATAAAGCCTTAATTGTAAATAACTTTGTCAATTTCTGATATTAATTTAGACATAATTAAATAAAAAGAGAATTTCTCTTGGAATTCGTAATAATAATGAGCTTGGTAATAATACAATTTTAATATAACCAGACTACAAAATTACTCGATATTTTCTGGAAATAATAATATCTATTGATCTTATATCCACTGCAAAAATATATAAGTAGCGATTTTGTGCAAACATTGATTAATGAATTAAACAAACAATTTTGATTCAAGTATTTTAAATTATTGTGATGTCTGATATACTTAGCTATTTGCAATATGTTTCAGCATTATGAATAAAAATCGGGTGAAAACGTTAACTATTCAATTTTGATTTTCATTCAATCAAATCGTCAATTCTTTTTCCCACAGGGATAGGTAGAGACAAAGGTGCGCCACTTGCTACGATCGCACAACTCCCTCGCTTGTACAATTCTACCTACCTACCTATTTGTGTACAAATATCATGACCTCGGTTTGATTCGAAATTATGTTATCAGTTATCAGCGCTCACGACTTTGTTATATTCATCATAATTATTATGATTCTTACATTTAATAAAACTTATAAAATACAAGTATAATTGGAAAAAACGGTGGAAATTCTTGGACTTTTGTTGAGATACGAAAGTCCAAGAATTCATGAATATTCCATGGGTTACTAACACCTCAGTTAAATCGTCTCTCGAAACATTGTTTTTGGCTATTAATATTTATTTTAAAATAATACAAAATCCTTATTATTTATTATATATGCCACGTCCTTAAAAAGAATTACAATACCTAAGGTCATCTTTCCCCTAATTTATTCAAACATTTAATTTTTACGACAGGCTAATACGTTAGCACACTAGTCCAATACACGGAAGTCCGCTGGAATGCTTTGCCAGCCCATGTGTTCTCTCCCTCCTATAACCTTGGATCCTTCAAGCGATGCGTGAAGAAGCACCTTTGGCCGGCATAGTGACGGCGGCTGAGACAGCCGTGTACAGGCTCGGTTGTTTCAGTCGTCGGCACTTTTGGATCTCCTCTTGCTTATCATCAGGCGGGTCGATGTCAGATGTCGTGTCACAATAAAAAAAAAAAAAAAAAAAAAAAAAGTCCGAAGTTTGATTCCCGATCAAAGCAATCATTTGTTTTGTAGCTTTTATTTGCAATATTTATCTATTTAATTAAATTTTTAAATATTTGGTAATAAATAAAAGAAGTGGAAGGCAGTGAGGCCTAGTCTGCCAATCCGGGGTAGTACGACCACTTACGTGATCACTTACAGACCATGAAGTGACTTAGTCACGTTTCGACATCAGGGTGTTCCAACAAGTTGCCGGTTCCAACTAGGCTGGCATAGTGAATGAGAGTGCTTCTTACAGTTATTTAACTCTAGTTACCGCACTCCAATTTCTCATCAGACGGGATGCTGTCATATGTCAAGTCACAATTTAAAAAGAAATAAATGCAAGTAAATAAAAGACAATTTATATAATAAATAATACTTTACACATTTTATTCGAGACCTCCGTTGCTAGTGAATTATTCATACAGTACTTATTCAGCAACGAATTCTTTAACTAATTCCATAACTCAACCAAAGAGCTCTTCAAAAAAATTGTAACTTAAGGAGAAATATAACAGAAGAAAATATAAAATAGTAGTTAACAATATAAGTGCTCGCTGCTGAGCAATAACATGTATTCACATTAACACCTAATTTATATTTATTTAATATACAATTTATGGTTGCGATTAAGTTTTTTTTTGTCATGCCACCTTCTTCTGAATGTAAACAAACATCTACATTGACAATACTATTAGCATCAATACCATCTGTTGGATCATCCAATTCAACTATTACTTTCTCTGTAGTTGAATAACCGTCATCGTCATTATCATCGTCTTTACCATCTGTATTTCCATAAATTGCAACCTCGTATTCACTTTCCGTCATAGGATTACCTGTCATGTATAAAAAGTCTTCTGGATAATAAACCATAGGAAATAATTGCGTAGAAACTATTGGGTTTCTAGAGCATTTGGTTGATTTACGATTTCTCAATATTGGCTTAGTTACTCGTAAAGCTCCTTTATCTCCGGAACACTTGTGTTTACATGTTGGATTTGGATTTGTATTCATGCATTTGCATCTACGAGAATTTTCTGTGTAATGATCTGCGTTGTGATGGCTGTCTATATCGTTATGATAATCATCTAAGCTACGTAATTCTATACTTTTTAATTTTTCTTCTTTTCGACTTTTAGGTTCTTTTATGTTATTTGCATCATTTTTGTTGTTTATATTAGTTTTTGTATGAATTTTTGTTTCTTCATCATGTTTTAATAAATCTTCTTTTGATACTTTTATGTCAATTAGAGATTTATGCATTTCTTCTTGAGGTTTGTCTTTAATTTCCATATCATTTATTTGAGCCCTTGTAAAATAATATATGTAATCCACGAATGGCTTATTCGTTTTTGTAGTTATTTTATCTGTAATTAAAAATAAAGTTATTGGAAATATTGTTATTTTTTTATCCGTCTTCGGTCTAACACCTACCTACCATTAAAATTAATTCTCATTTTAGGATACATTTCGTTATTTGAATCTGGTTTATTAAGTATCTGACAATTAGACAACATTATACAAAATAAGAATCCAAAACATGTAAAAAACATAACAAAAATTAGGAAAAGACATTTTTATCTCAAAATCTGTTGTGCGTTTGGCATTATATTTTATTTTTGTGTAATCTATAGAGCCATGTTTGGGATTAAAACGGAGGTTAGGTCAAGTATTTATTTATTATGTTCAAAATCAATTTGATAGTGACATTAATTTATTGTAAAGCATATTATGTTTTGTGTTTAAATTATTGTGAGGTGTGCAATAACCATACATTGTGTAAATTTAGTGTAAGAATTTATGTCTTTTGTCTCAAACACACGTTTTTCTTCTTCTTAACAATCAGCATAACCTTATCCTAACATTGTATGAGATCATTTTAGATTTCATTTGGTATATTGATGTATTCCTTATCATCTATTGTATACAAGCTTATATATTCTTGCTTTATTAATATAATTTATTTTAATACAGTGTTATGTTTTGCTATTCTGGAGTTTTGATTCAGTCAAACGTATGTACTCTTCATAATTTTAGGGTTCAGCACCTTTGACACGTGTCGCTGACTTATGAGTGCACGAAAGCATGACTCTGGTAGCCGCAACTTGTACACTTTTATTTCATTGAGGAGATTTCTATATATTTCAGTATTGATAATTATATTTTTATATTTTAAACTCGCTTTTATTAGCTTAACTTGTATTGTATGTATTGTATTGTAACGGAATCTTTCAAATTAAATTCACCCACTTCTAGAGGTCTGAATAATTTGAAAATTTGTACACGTATTAAAAACCGATGACAATACAATAATTTCATTTAATTTTTTTGCCCAGCATAGTGACGGCGACTGAGGCAACCGTAAACTGACTCGGTTATTTCAGTAGTCGGCATTCTTGGACTTCTTCTTGCTTACCATTTATTCACTTTTAGTTCACATTGTCATATTAGCATGTTTAATAGTTTTTTTTTAATGTATAAATAAAATTGTATATTTTAGTCCCCTGGCTACAGTAATTCTTGCAAAGGATATGACGAAGGAGTCTTTATTACAAATGAAGACATCGCAGCTATTTTACGGAGGATCAACGAGAAACGTAGCTTCGTTGCAAGCGGACTTGGCAAAAATAAACTTTTGCCTCATGCAGCTAATATGCGAAAAATTGTATGTATTTTAAGTTTTCTTTCTATTCAATTGTATGCTATTTTTAATAAAGTATTAATTTTTATTATGATTCGAATTATAAATAAACAACTAGAAGTTAAAATAACCTTAAAGATAAAAAGAGCGCTGACTTTTGAGCTGTGTAGTGTAATACGGCGTTCTCACGGGCGAATTTAGTTGATCAGCTGCTAAATCGTTCGCGTTGAAATGAACAGACTTTCAATCAAGTTAAAGCAATAAATATCGGTTCAACAAAAGTTAAAGACCTTTCAACTTTTATTGATTCAATTAATAGCTGACAGCGAAACGACTCGTCTGAACTTATTCGTTCAACTTGCATTGAATAATCAGTCCAAACAGTCAGTCAATCAGCGCGATTGAGTACCTATGTATTGTATATTGCATTCTTCTGTCACCAGTTTTTTTGTTTATTTGTAAAATAAAATGTAAATTATAGCGTCTGAACTCCGCATCCACGAGAAAAATGCTAAAATGGACAGATAGTATAATGACCCATGAATTATTGAGTCGATTATTATTGAACCGCGAGAACGCTACAGTCGATATTAACTTTCATATTTTGTTGAACGATAAATACTGAACAACTAAATTCGCCTCGTTAGAATGTCGTATAAGGATCGGCAGATAAGAGGACGACTGTGGTGGAAGCAATTCCGCCTATCTATACAGTGCATATAATTATTAATAAATTTTATAAACATGCGTAACACGGAAAGTAAGTAGGGAACAAAACAAGTTACCGCGCAGCTTCAATACAAGCGTTCTTTTTATCTGCCGGGAGTTCTACAGCCACACACAAGTGTGGACAGACCATGAAGTGACTTAGTCGCGTTAGGGGATCAGCTTGTGTTGGGGCTAAGAGTGCTCTTTGGTAGGCAGGTGCGTTGGTTGAGAAAGTATGAGTACCACTTTAATTGTTTTATAGTTTATTACACTGATTAAATACACTGTGCTAAGTGTTACTGTTAGGGAAGGAGGTTCTGATATTATGCACCTGGACACTTGTTAACCTAGGAACTCACGGTTCGAGTGGACCTAGACACTTGTTTGACTAAAATCCCTCGATGTTTTTATGCTTTACGTGGCCTCATATTAAATCTGTGTCAATACGTCACGTAATGTTAGGTGTCCTTGCACCAAACTGCTTGTAAGTTGCCAGTTCCAGCTGGATAGTGGATTTGTGTGCTACTTATTTTACTCTATTCATTGACCGCACTTCAGCTTAATGTCAGAAGGGGTGCTACAATGCGCCGAGCCTCAATAAATAATACCATTAAAATTTTTTCAGGTATGGTCAGATGAATTGGCGAAATCAGCTCAAAGGTGGGTAGACCAATGTGATCCACGTCCTAATGCAGAAGACGAATGCCGAAATTTAGGTACTAATTCTTTCTTGTATTGTGATACATTGATAGTCCACTTAATAATAATAGGCCGGCATAGAGGATACGACTGCTACCACTTACAGTTAATGAATTAATTAAACAATTAAATTAATGAATTAAACAAATTTTATGCGGCTTACTATGGCTGCAAAGCTCTCGAAGCGTCGGAATAATAAAAAATTGTAAAATCAAAACCAAAATAAACGTGATAGTAAGTTTAATTCATTAATCAAGCGATGCGTGAAGAAGCACCTCTGGCCGGCATAGTGACGGCGGCTGAGACAGCCGTGTACTAACTCGGTTGTTTCAGTCGTCGGCACTTTTGGATCTCCTCTTGCTTATCATCAGGCAGGTCGATGTCAAATGTCGTGTCACAATAAAAAAAATCAATGTTCGCGCAAAATCTAAGAAAATACCACTTACAGTTATTTAACTTTAGTAGCATTTACTTCCATTCACGGACCGCTGATCAAAGCAGGACAACCAAAGTACATAATATCGAAGATACATTGGTATTGATAGGTTTGTATAATCATTGCACTGCCACTACACTACGGTCGCCTTCATTTATAGACTGTTCTTTTGCATTACATCAGGCTGAATATTGTTATATGTTTAGCTCCTTTACGGTCTTAATACTATCCCAGATCGGCAGATTGGGCAAACGTCCATCAACTGTCTGACTACCGTAATATAATTTATAAGTTAAGGTAACGGCGTATTTACTTAGTTAAATTGACAAAAGTTTTGACAACGTTGACGATAAACATTTATATTGTAATTGATTTTAAAACTTGCAATAAATTAAAATTATTTTATGGGGCTTACTATCGCGTATATTTTTGGATATTGATTTTACAAGTCTCTCCGTGACAACGATGGCAGCAGAGCTCTCGAAACGTCGGAATAATTAAAAAAATGTGTAATCAATAACCAAAAATTGATGCTATAGTAGGTCGCATAAAGTTTAATGAATTTAACAAATTTTATGCGGCTTACTATCGAGTTTAATTTGGTTTCCATTTTTTTTTCCAAAATTTCTACTTCTTTGCTGCCATCGTGATACTCGTACAGGAAAGACTGAGGTGTTGGTTTCTATTGGTTGTAAAATCAAAATCAAAATAAACTCGAAAGTAATCCGCATAAAATTTATTTACCTAAATCATTAATCAAAAGTTCGCGCAATATCTAAGAAAATTCTTTGCAATGAATTTACAACTACGTTTTCTTAGCAGGAGCTGTAAAAGTGGGTCAATGCGTTGCGTCTATCTCCGGTGCCACTTCCGGTCTTAATGTGAAAAGCTTCATCGACTCTTGGTTTATGACCTCCATGATATACACAGGAACAATATCGTATTATAATCAGTAAGTAATATACAGTAGAACCTCGATAAGTTAAAGTCCAAGGGAAACACAAAATATTTTAAGTTATAGAGGTTTTAAGTTATCAAGGGTCTATGTTAGGTAAAGGTTAATATAGAGGTATGTACATGTTTCTATGTACCCTTGCTCCCATTTTTACTCGAATGCATCAGAAGGATGGGTTCAATAAAATACTGAAAATTAAATATGTAATCATATTTATTCACATTACTTACATTAAAATAAAAATAAAACAACAACTAAAGGTTTAGTCTACTTAAAAAAATCTGTGATTTTCTTTTGTTTTTTTAGTTACTGAGGGCCTATACAGAGATTATTTATTTAAGTTATAGAGGTTGCGTATTTTAAGTTATAGAGGTTTTGGGCTCTGATGGGAAGGGAACATAGTATTTTTTGAAGTAACAGAGGTTTTTATGTTACCGAGGTTTAAGTTATCGAGGTTCTACTGTATTATATTTATTGTATTGTGGCTCGACATACGACAACACTCCGCCTGATATTAAGCTAAAGTGCGGTCCGGGTACAGTTAAACAACTGCCAAGTTCTTTGGCCGGCATAGTGACGGCGACTGAGGCAGCCGCGAACTAACTCGGATGTTTCAGTCGTCGTCACTCTTGGATCTCCTCTTGCTTTTCATCAGGAGGGTCGAGGTCAAATGTCGTGTCACAAAAAAAAGTACCAGTCGCACCCAGTATGCTGGCCTAGTTGGAACAGGCTTCCAAGCTGATTCCGAAACGCGACAAGTCGCTTCATGGCTCGTACATTTGTAAGTGGTGGTACTACTCCGGATCGGCAACCAGACTCTTTGACAACCAGACCCGGAGCAAATATCCTCAACAAATTAATATTACAAATAAAAGCTATTTGATATTCAAATATTTGTTCCGACCGCGAATCGAACCCGGGACTTTACGCGTAACGAAATGGTGCGATAAAAAATTCACCACGCCTATCGCCATGCCATAAAATACTTATTTTAAAAAGTACATTTGCTATGTAGCTTTTTAAGTACACGAAATACGAGGAGTTTTTACTATATTTGAAAACGTAAAAATGTCTAATTTTTCCCATTAGACACCTCAATGGGAAAAATTAGACTAAAATGTACCATGTCTAATAATTTTAATGGGAATTTCTTAATAGGGATTATTTAACTATTCTCACCGGGTAATTTGTCGAATACCTTCTTAACGTTGTATTTCAGAACTTCAGACTATAATAGCAGACAGTTCACTCAATTAATTTGGGCCATTACCAGTGAAGTGGGATGTGGCCGTGCTAAATTTATAGTAGGTATTTCTTATATATTATTAGAATACTTAGCAAATCTCAGGAGGGCTGGGTTGCTTAGTGCCCATAACCGTAGAGCTTGTATGAAGAGTATTGTGGATATGAAGGAAGCGAGGGAGTTGAAGCGAAGGGAGGATCGTTGCAACTGATGCTTCATTGTCTCTGTGAAAAAGGACGTGACATTTTGATCTGCCTCATTTTTTAAAATTAATATTTGTAAATGTTATACTTTGTTTACAAATAAATACAATGAATCAATTCTTTGCTTCGACCGGGAATCTAACCCGGAACAACGCGTAGCGCACTGGTGTGTTAACTAATGCACTTATAATACCGTGGTTGTGGAATGTACTTACACACCAAGAGCCTCCAGTTCAAACCCACGGGTACCAATGTGTCTAAGATATATGTACTTAGGTTGACCTCTATGATACATGCACTTTAGTAGCTTCAATTTAAAGCGTGGTAAATAGTGGTTCCCACCAGTCTGCCGATCCGGGGTAGTACCACCACTTACAAGTATACAGACCGTGAAGTGACTTAGTCGCGTTTTGGGATCAGCTTGTAAGTTGCCGGTTCTAACTAGGCCCGCATGTGACTGCTACTTACAGTTTATTAAACTGTAGTAACATAGACCGCACACCAGCTTAACATTAAGCGGGGAGCTGAGTCACAATAAATTTTAAAAAAAGGTAATATAAATAAAATATGTTTAATAAATACCTATAAACGTTTTTCAGATTAATATTAATGAAGGAAGTAAATTTATAGATAGACTTGTATGTAATTTCGCACCGTCTGGAAATGTTCAAGGGGAAATTGTTTATGCGATTGGGTTTCCTGCGACCCAATGTCCTGTGGGGACTGCGCCCGATGCTCAGTACTTAGCATTGTGTGCCTCTATTAATATGCATATAGGTAAGCATATTTAAATCAATCAATCAAAGCGAACGGGGTGTGGTGCCAGTGCAATAGTCACGCAAACTGAGAGCACGGGTCCAAAACCATTTAGGGGGCGTCCATAAATTACGTAAGGTGCTATTTTAATTTTTTTTTATTTTTCTGTTTCCGGTTTATTTTAAACTTTTGCAAAGGACATCATTCATTTTGGGCTTTTATGTACTACTTTTGTAATGTCCAATAATGAAAAAATATATAAATGGTATTGATAAAACTAATAATAATTTTGCTTTTAATTGCTGTGCGATTGAATTATTTGGAAAATAAGATATGGATTTTGTATTATCTGTCAATTAACGCCATATTTGTTCTGCTTTGAAGTGTCATAATTATATTATAGTTTGATCATTTTGTACACCTAAAATATGCTAAATAAAGGATATATTCTAATTACATTGTAATCTTTATACATTAAACTACATATTTTAAAATGTATATGCAACTGTTAATACAATTAAGCCCAAGTCCCCATACAAAATGAATGATGTCCTTTGCCTTTTTAAGTTTTAATGGTAATAACGATTAGGTACATTCCTGGTACGTTCCTTTCATACTTATTCATACGTATTCGTTATAATACACCCGCCATCCTGATTCACACGTTTTTGACACTACATGATGTTGACACAATGAGTTAGAATAATATTCCTTGCAGTTCTTTATCTTGCTTCTTGGATTGCCGTGCTAGGGGGGCAGTTGTAATAAACGAAACACGTAGGTACTTGAAACCCATTATCATTTAAATTGCTCGGACTCATGTTCATTCTCACCGCAATGATAATGGGCTTGAAGTTCATTATCATTAGAGTAACGCGGTCGCCCCCTTATTGTCAAAGAGTGCCGATCCGGGAAATTAAGTACCGCCACATGCAGTCCGTGAAGTACCAGTTGCATCTACTATGCCGGCCTAGTTGGAACCGACATCTAACAGTCTGTGCACTTGTAAGTGATTGTACTCGTACTACACCGGATCAGCAGAATATGCACCACTGCCTACAACTTTTAGGATATTAATATAACTTTCCTTTCTTTAGTTGTAAAAATATATCTATTTACAATGTTTTTTCAGCCACTCCTGCCACAAGTACACCAAGAAATACTCTAAGTGCTTTATTCAACGCATCCAAAGAAGTAAGAACATTACGTGAATATATTGGCTTTAAGGAGTTGCCTAAGAACGAAACAAATGGTAGAAATCAGAGAATAAGACATATACCTTATAATGAAACTTCAGGTGTGTATTTTTTATTTGGACGAGCATACTATTCGCGTTTAATGCACTTTATATTTATGTACTTTATCTTTACTAATAAAGGCGACCGTGGTGTTGTGGTAGTGCAATGGTTACACAAACCGAGAGCACAGGTTCAAAACCACTTGCCGGTACCAATGTATTGATATGTGCGTACTTTGACTACAGGCGTGGCCGAACGGTTGGCGATTGGTTTGTTGCGCAGAAAGTCCCGGGTTCTATTCTCGATGTAGCAAATATTTGTTTTATAGCTTTTATTTGTAATAATTATATTTAATATTGAAAATATGTGTTAATAAAAATAGAGGCGGATATTTGCTGCGGCTCTGGTTATCAAAGAGTGGTAATTTGCCGATCCGGTGTCGTACCACCAATTACAAGTACCGCTTCGGCATCAGCTTGCAAGTTGCCGGTTCCAACTAGGCCAGCATGCTGAATGTGACTGTTACTTATCATTATGGAATTGTAATAGCAGCCAAGTCTATTCATAGATCGCACTATAAAAACGATTTGGAACTACAGTAGAACCTCGATAAGTTAAAGTCCAAGGGAAACACAAAATATTTTAAGTTATAGAGGTTTTAAGTTATCAAGGGTCTATGTTAGGTAAAGGTTAATATAGAGGTATGTACATGTTTCTATGTACCCTTGCTCCCATTTTTACTCGAATGCATCAGAAGGATGGGTTCAATAAAATACTGAAAATTAAATATGTAATCATATTTATTCACATTACTTACATTACATAAAAATAAAACAACAACTAAAGGTTTAGTCTACTTAAAAAAATCTGTGATTTTCTTTTGTTTTTTTAGTTACTGAGGGCCTATACAGAGATTATTTATTTAAATTATAGAGGTTGCGTATTTTAAGTTATAGAGGTTTTGGGCTCTGATGGGAAGGGAACATAGTATTTTTTGAAGTAACAGAGGTTTTTATGTTACCGAGGTTTAAGTTATCGAGGTTCTACTGTATTCATTTTATTTTTAATCTGTTTAGTTATTTCATGTGTATTTTATTTATTGTAACCATCGAATTGTTTGTCGAGCCATAATACTTTTCTTATTCAAGGTTTCAAAAAAAAATTCAAAGTCATTTATTCATTTGGTTTTTACAAACACTTAGAAACGTCATTAAGAAAGAATGAGGGGACTCTACCGAGTGTTAGGAAAGGCTACAGACTGAGAAGAGCACTCAAGAAACTCCAGTCCGGCAAAGAACTGTGTATTACATTTTCTAAATAATAACAATTCACAAATTTATTACAGATTACGCGACTATGCATACAACACTAGAGTTTTGGAAAGACGAAAATATGGGAAAGAAAATCACAAAAGAACCGCAATTTACAAAAATATCACATCTAAATACTCGGGAACATGCTCGTAGGTGTACACGTCGAATGCGCTTATCAAATAATTCGATAAAAGTCTATAACCCACCCAAAAAGTGTACAAGGAAATTTAAAAGCCCTGACCATCATACGGTTCCAACAATACTCGTAACTCACAGAACAAACAATCATCATACGACCAACAGAAAATGTACTCGAAATTTTAAAACCACTTGTACTTGCGATATTCCTCTGCATTTAGAAGAAAACTATCCTATAGAATGTGATCATGATCCTCCAGACTATCAATATAATTACAGTGATTTAAATAAACGATGGAAATATTTTCCGATAGTTTTCAATAATCCTTCAATGGTTGTGCAAAAAGATCCTCTCATAAATCCTCCTTTACCAATACCAATTAATCAGCACATGGATCATGTACCCCATATACCAGATTACATTCAAAACGATTATGTGTACACTAATTACAAGGAACCCCAAAGGTATTACTTTACTTTAGATAACAACTACAAATTAATCAGTCCTTTATTTAATTTAAATACAAGAACCAAACGACAATTTAATCAACACAATGCAAATAAGTTATGGCAGAATGTTTATTCAGTAACTGAAAGACCATTACATTTAAAATCTCTACGATACACAACAAATTCTAGAAAAAAAAATCGTAAGCTTTCGACGACACTTAAATCACCAATGATAACGACTCTAAGTACAGAGTCTATTACATTAAAACCAGATTATGAATTACAAAGTGAAAATCCACGACCGAAAATCCCAGAGAAATTTCTGTCGTTTGATGAGTTAATGACATTGAGACGAAAAAATGATATGATAAATTTCGATGATGGCCGCCGAACGAATGCCAATAGTCTTCGACAAGAACAATCTTCAACTGAAGCTACGCTATATTCAAGAATACGTCACTGCACACGTAAATTAACTTGTACTTGGACAAGACCAACACTTAAAAATGAAACAAGCCAAGGTCGAGGTTCTAGAACTCCACCAGGATATGTAGAAGGGTGCACAAGAACTTCAACTTGTACTAGAGAACACTTGGACAAGAATAAGTATCCTGACTCAGGTATTGGATCAGAAGAAGGCAGCGGACACGATTATGACGATTATTGTGAGAAAAGAGCTTTGCATGTGCAAAGGAGAAATTTAGGAGTAGACAAAAGAAAGCTTAGAAGAAAGGATACTACTCGGCCTATGGTTCCTGAATCAAGCACTCCTAAAATTATTCGTAAACAATTCTTAAGGGCACGGCAAAAGAGTGAACATCAAGATTATTCAGACGACTGTATTTGTTAAAAAAAACACTTAAGAAATAAATAAATACTTTATAGGTACAATAATTTAGATGTTTTATTTATCATATCTTTACAAACGATTTATCTCGCCTATCTTCAATTTCTTGTAAAAATATTTTCATATTTTTATACCCTCTTTTGAATAAACTTAGATCATCTGGTGACAATTTATCTAGTCCAGGATAGATTGTAGTTTCTACTGTTTCATCTGGTGTATCTGTTTCAAGAATATCTTCTAAAAAGTCATTTCTTGCTGCTTTACTCTTTATATTATTAATCTCAGCTAAAATATCAGGTGACTGTATTTTGGGAATTTCCTCATAATATGCATCTATTTTATCTGTAGTGCGATTTTCTTCATCTTCCCCCTCTTCTTCATCTTCAGGAAAGAAATAATGGCCATCGAAATCTGTATTGGGTGTTGTAGATGGAATTTCTGCTTTAACTTGTTTCATTTCAACAGGGTTTAATGCAGTTGTTAATTCTGTTGTTTTTTCATTATTATATTGATTATTATTTATGCCTGTAAAATTATTCATATTAATGTATTGAATGCTCAATGACCTACATGAATTTTAATAACAGTATTATTAAATGTAGGTAATTAAGTAGGTATCTGTGTGTATTATGCGTGAATAATTAGATTTGATTGAAATATAATTTACTTATTATTTTAAATATTTTATAAAAGACAATTTTTATTGGTTATAGTAGACAACTAACATTCAGTCCACCTAATTATACATCAATTATATCTAAGGAAATAGTTTAAAAAAACCCGTTGCGCAAAGCTTAGTTAAATAAAAGTCATTTATATAATGATATTTTGTGCAACATAAGCATGAATTTACCCTTTTGGTAATTGATCTAACATGTCAAAAAATGTATTACTTCAAAATTAACCTTCTTTTAACACAGGCTTTAACTGACGAAATGTTTAGTTAGTAATACGAAAATAATATGAATAGAAACTTAATTAAACGTCTTGTACTAACCAGTATTTCTAAATATGACAGCTTCAACTAAATCAACCAATAATGATGAATTGAGGACATTGTGCGTGATGGGCTTTTTTATAGTAGTACTTGTCATATCTTTTTTATAGAGTTTAAATAAAATATCATTGACTGCACCATTGTTAATGTGTTCATCATTTTCTTTAACGTGTGCGAAAGACGGATCGTTTACAAGTTTGTTTCTTATTATATTTAATAATTCATCAACTATCATAACACTTTTGCAAGGAGTCTCTTCTAAATTTTTCGTAGTTTCAGTCTCCATTGTATTAGTTGATGATGCTTTATTTATTTGCAATAAATCAGATATATAGTCATAGCTTTTAGAATCTGTTCTATTCTCCTCTTCATTGGGTCTTTCGTATAAATCAGAATACATTTCGAGTTTAGTTTCAGTTTGTGTAATATTTATGTCTTGATCTGAATCAGTTTCAGGCAAAAATTGTATTGTATTTAATGGTTGTCTTTCAGAAAGAGCTGTTGTAGTTTCTGTAGGTTGGACTGTAAAATTATAATAATTATTTTTATGTACCTAATGATTCATTTGTTTATGTAATGATTCAATATTTCACATTAAAGCACATTTTTATTGCACGTAAAGTATAATATATTACAAACAAACAACAAAATTGTGTATTCGTATCATTTTTATTTTTCATACATGTTCTGATATACGTAATAATCTATCTCGTTAATACAATACTTTTTTTTTAATCATTATTTTTTACAATATTTGGTTGGGTGTTGACATATCACAAAAAGCTTTGAAACCTACATTTCGGTCCCAAGTCCGAAACGCTACCTACAATCTCCAAGCGGGACTGGATGGACTGGATGCTAAGAAATTGTTTCATTTTCCAGCAGCAAGCTATGATGGCCGTTCTGAGCTATGTGGCTCATGAAGTTTCTTATAAATTATTATTTAAGTATAAAAAAGCAATTGTTTTTCTTTGTAGTGCCAATAAAGAACAGCAATTTACTTCTTCAAACGTAATTAATAATATACGAAGCTTCATGAACGGTCAATACGGTATAGTTACCATTAATGGGGGGCCTACAAGCGTGGTTTGCTTAGGAAATTAAGTAGTCTTAATCGGACATTGGTTATATGGTGTACAATATGAGTAGGTATGAAGTAATTTTGATGTAAAGGAAGCGAGATAGTTTTATCAGAATCGTGATAAGTGTCGCTCAGTTCTCTCCGTTTATCCCTGTGGGTTTTTTTATTATTGTGACTCGACATTTGACACCTACCCGCTTGATGTTAAGCTGGAGTGTGGTTGGATGGATGTCATTGCTACTACAATTCAATAACTGTAAGTAGCAGTCACATCCACTATGCCGGCCTAGTTGGATCCCGAAAGCGACCAAATCGCTTTACGGTCTGTATACTTGTAAGTGGTGGCACTGCCCCGGGTCGGCAGATTGGGTACCACTGCCTAGCACTATTTAGAGTAGTAAGCAATCATTACATAAACAATTAAAGGCCTGACAATAGATGATGATGATGTAAAATATTATATCATACCTATAACTATATCACAAAGGCCAACATAATCCTCGTCGCAAGTTGATTCCTCAGGACAATTGGTACATGGTATACCTTCTTCATAGACAGGCTCACCAACAATATTGCCTTTTGGGCCAAAGTTACACACCAACCTATGGACAGTTTGACGTCTTCTAGAGTTGTCCTGTTAAACAAAGAGAGAAAGTAAAAATAGTGACACGCCCCTCCACTTTATTAGTATATTTAAATGTGTGAATGCCAATATTTCCAACTATACTTAATCAGCGTGCTCCTCCTTTTGTGTCCAACCAGCAACTGAATGACCAATTACAATTGCATTTTCGGTGTGTTGCATTCATATTTTATGTATTCTCGTGTGCGAAAATGCGGTGGAGGGGCGCGTAGTTTCGGCTTAGACAGACTATACTTAGTAAACAAAAAAATATTAATATGAAGGCGATGGATGTCTGATGGTCACGCAAACCAAGAGCTCCCGGTTCAAAAACCCCAGATAGGCAGACTGAGCACCACTGCCTACCACTCTTTGATAACCAGACCAGGAGAAAGTATCCTCTTTTTTTTTATTAATATTTAATCAAATTAGTAAAAATTACAAAGAAAAGCTATGAAATAAATATTTGCTCCGACCTGCAATGGAACCCGAAACATTACGCGTAACAAACTGATATCCTAACCAATGCGCCAATCCTGTCGTCAAAATAATCATAGCCAATAACCATTATTAATTATTAAATGTTGACCAAATCAGACACATCCTCAAGAAAGCTGGGTTACCTAGTGCCCATAACCCCATAACCGTAGATCTTGTATGAAGAGAATTGTGTATGTGAGGGAAGCGAGGGAGTTGTGTCACGATCATGGCAAGTGGCGCTTCATTGTCTCTGCCTATACCTATGTGAAAAAGGCGTCACAATTTGATTGATTTATTATTATTTATTTAAGTACTTACTTTAAATCTAACACCGCCACAACCAACTAAATAACTATTTGCCCACATTAATTGTATAAAATATCTTTGTTCGAAATTTGTATTTTCAGGATCACTGAAAAAATTAACAAATACATTATAAGTACTATTATAATTATTAGACAACTAGCTTTGTCATAAAAAAGACATCGATGTAAAAAAGTCATAAAAACCTAACCTAACTTAACCTAACACAGTCATAAAAAAGGAGGAGGTTCTCAATTCGACTATATATCCTTTTTTTGTATTTATATCTAGATAACTTATATAAAAATAACAAGAGGAAATAAAAATATCCTATGTTACTTCTAGCACCTCCAAAAATATGTGTACAAAGTTTCATGATGATCGGTTAAGTATTTGTTGCGTAAAAACGTAACAAACAAACTCACATTTACATTTATAATAATAGTAGGATCACTAAACCGTTCAGCGCGTAATTTCACTGTCAAACAATATTGTTAACGGGAACGCCTTTTAGGTTTCTTTAACCATCCTTTAACCTTAATTCTTCAAGTGAGGCTTGAAGAGGCACCTCTGGCTGACTAGTGACGGCGACTAAGGCAACCGTAAACTGAGTCGTTTGCACTCTATAACCTCGCCTTCCTTACCAGACGAGGTAAAATGTCGAATCAATTTTTTTTAAATAATATTCGAAAACCTTGTTTCTACCTCGTCTTTTCACACCCGGTATATACCCACAGGTCTGCCGTGATTTCTCGTGATATCTGCATCTTGTCGGCTGAATCGGCAGTCGAACTAAAAGGTTCGGTGCGTCGTTTCTTTGTAGAACAATCGAGTGGAATGCTTTACCAGCCCATGTAGAGAACATATCCTATAGCCATGGATCCTTTAAGCGATGCGTGAAGAAGCACATTTAGCCGGCATAGTGACGGCGACTGGGGCGACCGTGAAGACTCGGTTTTGGCAGTCGTCGGCACTCTTGGACCCCCTCTTGCTTACCAATAGGTGGGTCAAGGTCAGATGTCGGGAATACTCAAAAAACATATAGAAAATACTCAGTTTGCGTGACCATTTTACAGAGAAAATAGGATAGGGGGGAAAATGGAAAAAGGAAAAAAGGAGGAAAAAGGAGGAAAAAGGAAAAAAAGGGATAGCAGAGAAAATGGACGCTACTTGCCACGATCTTTACACAACAACTCTTTATACAAGCTCTACCATCCTATTACTTTATAATTATAACGAACCTGTAACTAGAAATAATGCTCGAATTCAAATTTATGAGTTCCATGTACCATATGTCAACCAATGAAGCTGGAGTCAAACCTGGTGCTTCACCAACTATTGTTGCTATGTTTTGGCCAACTCGGATTTTGTCTATAATGGAAATATTTATAAGAATGCTCCGAGGTGCTCTTTAACCTTGTTCCTACCTCGTCTTTTTACACCCCTAATACTCGCACAGGTCAGGAAAAGCATCCGCATTTTATCGACCGAATTGGCAGTCAAACTAAAAAGTTCGGTGCGTCTTTTCTTTGTAGAACAATCGTCAAGTGGAATGCTTTGCTTGCCCATGTGTTCTCTCCATCCTATGACTTTGGATCCTTCAAGCGATGCGTGAAGAAGCACCTTTGGCCGGCATAGTGACGGAGACTGATGCAGCTGGCTTTTGACGACAGGCGTGGACGAACGGTTTAGCGACTGGTTTGTTGCGCGTAAAGTCCCGGGTTCGATCCCCGGTCGGAGCAAATATTTGTTTCATAGCTTTTATTTGTAATATTTAATAGTATTAAATATTGCAAGTATTTGTTAATAAAAAAAAAAGAGATGGATATTTGCTTCGGGTCTGGTTATCAAAGAGTGGTAGGCAGTGGTACCCAGTCTGCCGATCCGGGGTAGTACCACCACTTACAAGTATACAGACCGTGAAGTGATTTGGTCACGTTTCGGGATCAGCTTGTAAGTTGCCGGTTCCAGCTAGACCGGCATAGTGGATGTGATTGCTACTCGCAGTTATTGAATTGTAGTAGCAGTGACATTCATTCATGGACCGCACTTTGGCTTAACATCAAACGGGGTGCTGTCATATGTCGAGTCACAATAAAAAAAAAAAAAAAAAAAAAAGCTCACAAACTCGGTTTTCGTCGTCACTCTTGGACCTCCTCTTGCTTATCATGGGTCGAGATCAGATGTCGTGTCACATTAAAAAAAAGTAAACCTTTAATTTATTAAGAGTTTTTATTCAACGAAATAAATTGACTGATCGTCGAGAAAGCATTGATAGTTGAACTATAATACTGTTCGATGCATCGTTTCATTGTCGAACAATTAAGAAGTGAAATGGTTTACTATCCCATGTGTTTTTCCCGAGAAGCATGAATAAACACCTCAGGCTGACATAGTAACCAGCCGGCATAGGGACGGCGGCTGAGGAAACCGTGAACTGACACGGTTATTGCAGTCGTCGGCACTCTTGGACTTCCTCTTGCTTACCATCAGGGGGTCAAGGTTAGATGTCGAGTCACAAAAATGTCGGCGACTGAAGCGGTCATATACTAAGTCAATATATTTAGTCATCAGCACTCTCGAACTCCCGTTACCATCAAGCAAGTCGAGGTCAGATTTCGAGCTACAATTAAACTAGTAAAATCTAAATTAAATATAAAAAATGTAACCCAAATCCCGACACTTGTCATGCTTATGAAAACTTCCATGTTCAATACATTGATCAGCCCATCTTTGTGCTGATAGCGCTAATTCTTCATTCCAAATCTGAACAATACAAAATACTTAATTAAATAAACAATTTTCTTCGTACGGTATCTAGGTACGGTTAAAAACAGGACCCCTGATTTTTTTATAGTCCCCGATTCGATTGAGGTATAGGTAAAAAGATAAACTATAGGGAAGTAAGACATACATACGTGTAGATCAGTATATTATTTTGATCACAAGACAAAGAATCAAAACACAGATTTTACATTTCTCTGTCCAGTAAAATATTTTAAACTTTAATAACTAATAACAAAATCAAAGAACAGCAAAATAAATATATACCAATCTGTGGTCTGTTTCTATGTTCTGTGATAAAAATAAATAATTGAACTAGATTTAGAGGAAATTTAATAAAATTGGTCAGTTTATAGATTGTATTTTGATATGTATCCCCGAAAACACTTTTTCGATAACAGAATGGTTAGTCAATGCAAAATCTATAAATCAATTTCTCTTCATACAAGCTCTACGGTTATGGGCACTAGGCATTTAAATACGTTTAAAAATAAATATAGATAGGTACCATACCAATTTTCTCATATTAGACGCACTGGGAAAAGAACGTGCTTCCCCGATAGCAATTAAGTTGCGACGTTTATTTAATTTTTCAAGTAAAGTATGCTTGTCTTCATCCACTAATATTGTCCTTTCATATTCTATGCAACGTGTTGACGGGCCATCTATCTGAAGGGTACAAATTATTTTTATTTAATTCAACTATTGTTGTAAATTTAAAAAGTAGTGCAGACGGGTTTCAGCTTGAAGGTTGCCAGGTAACAACGTTAGTGCGGCATAGCGGAAGCAACTGATACTGGCAATCGACTCCATTCATAGACTGCAATCCAGCTCAACGTCAGACGAGGTGCTGCCGTATGTCGAGCCAAAATACAGAATAAAAGAAGTTTAAATTCATTTATGGGATTTAAAGTTTTTATTTTTTTATATTTAGGTTTTCTAAAAAAATCCTTTAATGCATCTTACTATAATTAAATAGGTTAAAAGAAGTACATACAAATACGTTAGCAGAGTGTTATTTGAAGAAAATGCAATTTCCTACTTCAAGTTAACACATTAAACTTTCTTACGCTATATTTGCAAAGAGTGTGTTCTTCGCTTCCATTACAAATCGTTTCTCCGCAATAGTTAAATGCCCAGACTTGAGGTAAAGAAATAAAGTTCAAAAATAATATTAATACGCTACACACAAATAATTTCGTCATTATTATATTTTTAATTCAATTTACTATTCTCTAATATATCTCGGATTTTCCATATTCATCTAGTTGGTCGTGAGTTATAAATTAAATCATTTAATCAAGAATATCTGCCTATGCTAATAATAAACGCGTCATTATATATCGTATATGTGTGTATGTTTTTAATCAAAATCGTCTTATCAAATTCCGTTAAAGTGCTAGGTCAAATCATCTTTATTACTTCTGGTATCAATAATATTACGCAAAAAAGTAGATAAGTAATATTTTTAAAAAAATCTAAATTAAAAATGGTTTTAATACAAACATTTAATTTTCAATGGTAACACATTTTGCGTTTCTTTAGGAGTACCGCTAGCGCAAGGTCAAGATGTTAACATATTACACCAGATAAAATAATACTGTGAATCATATTTTTATCATTTTCCTTTACATATTCAACTTCAGAAAGCAGCAATTAATTGATCGTGGGTTTCGATCTGCTAATAAAATAAACGATTGCTCTATTGACATGGACAGCTTGTGCTGGTTTGACCATTAAACAAACGTATGGCCTGTCTAATTTGGCAATTTGACAAGATTTTTCGCGCCGCGACAACTTTTACGCATGTTTTCAATTTATTTTTGATTTTAAAGTATTTCTTAGTGAAAATGAGTGGTCCGCTAAAAGCAATGATTGGCCCTTCCATCCTTAATGCAGATTTATCAAAGCTCTTCGAGGAATCTCAAACTCTTCTTAATAATGGTGCTGATTATCTTCACTTAGATGTTATGGATGGTCATTTTGTTCCAAATTTAACTTTTGGCCACCCAATTGTTAAATGTTTACGTTCTAAGATAAAGAGTGCGTTTTTTGAAACACACATGATGGTATCTAACCCAGAACAAGTATGTATTCATTTGTTTTTTGCTGGCATACGTCCCAATTTTGGCGGGAAATGTCTGTTTTATTATTTAAAATTAGTGAGTTTACTCAGCCATTTTAATCTAGAGCTATCCTGTACAAAGGTCATTTGTTAATATTGAAATATAGGAAAATCAACTTTTTTACTTAAATATATATGATTTATAATATTTCTCTTGATTAGTGTAAAGAAGGTAAATACTGTTATTAGTATAGTCGACTTGCATGTTTATTAAAATACATTTTTTATGGCTACATATTTCATATATTAACACAACTCAAGAAAAGTATAATTGTAAAAAAAACCACTGTAAATATATATATATATATTTAACACTGTCCTGAAAAAAACGGTTAAGAATTCCATTACAATAATGGAAAATCTTGAATAATTTCAGTGGATAGCACCAATGGCTGATGCGGGTGTTGATCAATACACATTCCATATAGAACCAGTGTCCGATGTTGAAGGAGTCTGTAGAAAAATCAAAGAAAGTGGAATGAAGGTAATCTTATAGGGTTCTAATAATTAATGAATAAAATTCACTCCTAATTTAATCTTTTGCCTAATGTAAGAGATATTTTTTTGGCACCTTTGGAATCTCCTTGCAGGCTCACTTGTGTGGTTACTGGGATAGGGAAGACAGTGTTCCAGACTTGTTATCAGGCCTTAACAACCTTATATAATGAAGACCATAGTGGTGAAGAAACAGTTTTCTAAACCAAAAAAAATTGATCCAAAACTACCTAACTTGTATCTTGTTAGATATATTTACTTTGACATCTATTTTTATATGTAATTGCAAGTTAGCAAAGCTGCATGCCTCGTTTCAATGTCATCCTCACTCTGTCTGATATTAACATAACCTTGTGATTTTAATATAAACATAAATTGTGATGAAACTACTCTTTAAAATCAGGCATAGTAGTAGGCAGACAGATTATCATTTTTCTAATTTGACAATCTGGGGTAATAACACCACTTTTGAGTGTGAAGAGAGTAAAGTGACTCAGTCAGGAGCTGCGGGGTGTGACTGTTGCTTTAGATTATTTAACTATAGTATTAGTCTTCTCCAGCCTAACATCAGGCAGAGTTGAGCCACAATAAATAATTGAATAACCTACTGTTGTGTGCGGGCTTGTTTTCGAGTCCTCTGCGGCTTCTTTGTGCATTCTTTAACAGTTTTCTCTCAGTACATTTAATAACCTAAATCTATTGCAGGTTGGAGTAGCAATAAAGCCAGGTACACCAGTTTCAGAGGTAGAGAAATATATTTCCATGTCTGACTTGGTTCTTATTATGACAGTGGAGCCAGGGTTTGGTGGGCAGAAATTCATGGAGGATCAAATGAAGAAAGTGCAATGGTTACGGGAGAATTATCCATTGTTAAACATTGAAGTGGATGGGGGTGTCGGACCTTCTACAATTGGGTGTTGTGCTAAGGTATGATTTTTTTAATTATTATTTACATTTCTATACTATGCTACTAAAGTGTTTGTATCATAGAAACAAGACAACCAAAGTACACATATCAAAGATACATTGATAAGTGGTTTTGAACCTGTGCTCTCTGTTTGTGTAACCATTGCACTGCCACTACACCACGGTCGCCTTATTATTATTAACGTTTATTTGCATTTAATATTATTTATTGATGAGAATTTCGGCTGTGAGAAAAGTTAGGGAGTTGTGTCAGGATTATTGTAATTTTAAGGATTCTGCTTATTTATTCATACTTGCATATTTTAGTTTTAATTTTGCATTTTAATTTATTACTTTCGTTTTTAATGTTAATTCTGTTTTTGTTTCTATTATGTACATTAATAATTTTAAAATGTTTTTTGTGTGTATACATTTTTGGGTTGCAAATCAACCTAAATCTTGGAAAATTCTTCAGTTTAGTTTGCAACCTGTTGTATACACTAAATTAAATAAATAACAAAAAAACATTGTTTTTGCAGGCTGGTGCTAACTGGATAGTATCAGGAACTGCTGTGATTGGTGCCGAGGATCAGGCTGCGACTATTAAATTGCTAAGAGATGCAGTCACACAGCAAATAAATCAGTCTTAGTATAAACTATAGAGTATAAAGTCACACATACATCCTAAGCACAAAGTATAAATCATTTGTTTTATGAAGACGCGACATCTCACTTCGACTTTCCTAATAGTATGCAAGGAAGCCAATGACTGAAAAAGATTCAGTTTAACGTTCACAGTCCCACCCTGTTTGGGGTTTGATGTTAAGCAGTGAATGGAGGCGACTCCTAACATAATTACATATGTTAGTTGGAACCGGCGTGGGACTGTGAACGTGTTAAAAGGCGACTGTGGTGGTGAAACGGTCACGCAAACTGAGAATCTCTGGTTAGGAACAACTCACATCCAGTTTAAAGTTGTCTCAGAAGAGTTGTCACTATGCCAACCGGCGGTGTTATTCACGTTATGCTTGAAGGATCCAAGGTCATAGGACAGAGAAAACAGATGTCTCATCACATTATTTGAAAGAATGTCTTCTTTAAACTGATACATATCACTAGGTATTTTATAAGATTGAAAACATTCCTATTAACACCAAATGTCTTCCAATTTAGATATATATTGACGTTATTTTTATACTTGAAATAAAACACTATTAAAATAAATATATTTTTTATTATTTTTTACACATTCTTTGCTATATCTTCCACCATTTAGGTATTGGCACCCTAGGCCATAAATCAATCAACTATACTATATCCTATTAAAGAAGCCCTGAGACAAATTGCCTGTTGTTTTTTTTTTTACTTTTTATCATAAATATAAAAAAAATGCGTACAATAAATGCAAGAAGGCGAAAGTTGTAAAAAAATGTTTGGAAACCGCTGGTATCATTGTTTACATTTTGTCTCAGAGCTTGATGAATGCTATAAAGAGCCGATACAAATATGCGCGTTTTATGTCAAAGGGTTGTGCGAAAGCTGCACGAGTCGACATCGATAAAGGGACACGCCCTTATCGATGTTGCCTTACCTTAGAGTAACGTTTTATTATCTGTTATTATTGATCTAGAGCATTTCCATAAGGCCTGCAAATACGAACGAGAGATCTAATAAAATATGTTTATAACTCAGTCAATGCACGTTTGTAATGGCTCAAGCTTAAAGTTACCAGGTTTCCGTACAAGGCCTGATCAAATTTGATGCTTGACAACGTATCACAGGCGAATATGACGTCGAAACTACCCAACGATCTAGCGAATTGCGTCCAAAGATGAGCCTAAGTTGGTTAAAAATCAAGGTTTCTTCGATGTAGTTCGCCATGAGTTGTTTACTTAGCCGTTTCGAGGAGTCTACGTGAAGCAATTTGTCGTAAACGATCTGGGAAATGTTATTCCACCATTTTTCATTGACCCTAGAGTTAAATACAACTAACCCTTTGTAGCTGATGAACTACCAGACTCACAAGGAGACATAATCCGAGTGGATGGATGACACTTATGGAATAAACTAATTAAACCTCATCTTTCTGAAGACGATTATAATAAAATCACACCCACCCAAATATCACAAAAAAAAACAACAACCTTAAGAAAGGAGAGGTACTTCCAATGAAGTGGCCAGTAAATCTGACTTAGATGTTTAAGATAACACTCCAAGTGAAGCTATAGATTCTGAGAGTGATCTGTCTGACTTTAACTTTGACTTCTATTGATAATGAATCTGAAATAGAAGCAAATCAATATTGTGCGCTGCAACAATTTAACTAATTGTAGAGTAGACGCTTTTTAAATGCTAAATGTCGGATCGACGATGACCTTTAGAACATTACAAAATGTACGTACCTACAATATGTCATCCAATTACAGAGCCTATTTCCACGTCTCATCGTCTACGTGTGAATGTTATGATGATTTGTACAAAAAATCATACTAAAAGCTGCAAAAACCTTGCAGATTTTAAGGTCGTGATATCACGTATCACATCGTCCAAGAAATCAACCTATATGTCTGAAAAACAATTGCAACTGCAAGTGAATATGCCGGCGGGATCTCTGACAAAACGCGGCGTAATGAATAGGGTGAAACTACTGTAGACAGGCAATTTGCTATTATCATTTTATTGGTATAGATTTTTTCATTTACGAATACGTCACCTCCAGCCTCACGAGAGCGAAGACAATTCAGGTGGCGGCAGAGCGCGTGTTAAGGTCATACACCCTAAGAGTTTCTACTTTGACAACAACATTAAGGAGAGCATTTAACTATGTCACACGACATTGCAGAAATGCCTCATAAACATTTAAATTAATATAAATTGCCTTAAGATAGTTCATAAGATCTATTATTGTATTAGTATTACAGTGGTTTTAGTTAAATAAATTATATTTTTAAATAACAAAGTCTCCGAGTTATTAATTTGCGGGCAGGGAGTCAGTAGCTCAGACTGATTGATGGGTTAGTTTCGATTTGGATGCCATCCGAGTAAAACGTGTTTCGTGATTTTCTCGAAGATAGAAAACAGCAGTATCGTTCGGTAATTCGCTTTTTATTTTTGGATGGGAAAATGCGAGGAGATAAGAGCAAAGTTGGATGCTGTTTATGGGGACACGCCACCATCTAAAACCACAGTTGGATATTGGTTCAACGAATTTAAACATCCGTTTTTGATAAGGAGCGACCAGTACGCCCGGAAAACGTGGTTACCGAGGAAATCATTGAAAAAGTCCACGACATGATTCTCGCTGATCGACCAACGAAATTGCGCGAAGTAGCAAAGGCCGTAGGTGTGTCGACCGTAACGTCATTAATATTTTACATGATAAGTTGGCGATGAAAAAATTGTCGGCTCGATGGGTGCAGCGATTGCTCACGCTGGAGAACAAGCGGATGCGGCTGTTAACTTCGAAGCAGTGTTTGGGGCAATTTAAGCGAAGTCCGAAGGACTTTTTGCGTCAAGTCGTCCCGTTCATGAAACCTGGATTCATCATTGCACACCAGAAACTAAGCGACAATCAAAACAATGAATTTCTCCCGGTGAATTATCACCAAAGAAGGCGAAGACGGTTCCATCACCCGGTAAGGTCATGGCGACGATTTTTTGGGATGCGAAAGGCGTCATCCTCATGGATGTTTTTAGAAAAAAGAAGAACGATCACTGGACAATACTACAGTGAGTTATTGGACCGCTTCGACAAAAAATAAAGAAGATACGGCCGCATTTGGCGAAAAAAAGTGTTATTTCATCACGATAACGCACCAGCACATTCATCTGGTGTTGTCGCACCCAAACTGCATGAATTGCGTTATGAATCGCTGCCGCACTCCCGTAGTCAACCGATCTGGCTCTCTGCGACTTTTTCTTGTTCCCTAACATGAAGAAATGGCTCGCGGGAAAAAACGAGGAAGTCATCGCCGAGACGTATTTTGGAGAGTTAGCGAATCCAATTTTTTGGAGGGGTTAAAAATGGCCGGAACATTGGGAGAAGTGTATCTTTCTAAAAGGACTATGTTGAATAAGAAAACATTTTTTTGAAAAAAAAAATGTGTCTTCATTTCTAACACGGGTACTTATTAAACCGCCCTCGTATAACAACTATTTAAAGTGGTTAACAGAAAACCTTATTCTTAATTCCTAACCTCCGAAAGATGCTGTTTTGGTAATTAACGATGCTTCTTATCATAATCTTGTTTCCGAAAACATACCGACTTCAAATGCAAACAAAACGAATCAGAATTTGAAGAAAATTTAATTGTGTGAGTAAATTATGAGCAACAAGGAGCGTTTCAAATCATACAGGATAGACGATATAATGAAAAAAACACGGATTTGACGTTTTAGGACTACCGCCACCCTGACTTAAGCCCAATTGAGAGCCAGCCCATCTTAATGATGGGAATTTTATAAGAGAATTTTGTGGTTGCATGGAGAGACGTAAAATTAGTTGACACGCTATCGACTTACCAAAAGGCAGAAATGCTACCTGATCGAAGATCAGATCAGAACTATTTAAAAACTAAAGTGCAAAACTGCAAAAATTGCATGGGTCAAAAACTCTTCATGTACTTATTAGAACGCAAAAGGGATATGAAATGGTATTTAAAAGTGTTTAAGAAAAGTGTTTTGTTGAGGCAACGCTCACCCAATCTCACGTGGTGGAGAGGAAGGATCTCGAAAAATAGCACGTATTTTTTTTCCGTAAAATTGAGATAAATCTGGGTTAAGTAAAACATGTTTTTGCAAAATCTGATCGTGGTATTTACTTTGCATCCATCTCAATTATCACAAGACGAGCTACTGAGTTTTCATGCGCAAGCGACAACGGTTTAGAGTGGCTAAGTCAGAATGAAGTTGAAGAAGCAGATGATTTTTTTTATTAATTTTAATATTAGAACAATTTCAACTTACAAAGCCCTAAAATAACATGTATCCGGGCTAATTTTATATATATGTTAGCTGCGTTATTTGTGTTTATGACGATATACGTTTCAGTCTGCACACTTATGTACAACCATGTTTTTTTGCAGAGAATGTTCACTCAATTAGTAAAATGAGTTATTTGAAGAATGGTCTAAACTTTAAAAAATATTAAAGTATCTTTATGACTTATCTTCTTTAAATTTACTTTACAAACATTACTGAAGGTTCCGAGAACATAACACTAGAAAGTAATCACGTATTGCTGCCAATAGAGACAATACTATGATGAATGTAACATCTGAACCTTTGATCAATAGCCTCCATGAAGTCCTAAGAAAAAAAGGAGGAAATTTGTGTGCAGAGGTGTTGAAACTTGTTGTTTCACTCATTATAGAGCCACAATATCAGCCATAACGCCCACAACCAAATGTTCCTCAAATCGTATTGATCGTCATTCATGTATTGGATTCTGATGATGATGACGATTACAAAGATTGTTTTTTGTGTATAATATATTGAATTTTATATATTTTAATATACTTATTTGACTGCTTCCTAATATTGTATTGACTGATTATTTATAGTTTTAGTTATTTAATTGTAATTCAGTATATTATTAAATATTTTATTATGGAATTTTCGGTGTTTTAATTATTCTAAAGCCGGCATTGGTGGGATCTTACAATATTTGTTTGGGTAGAGGGGATAGTGAAGCCAGGGAAGGTGAGTGTTGACATGTCACAAAAAGCTTTGAAACCTACATTTCGGTCACAAGTCCGGAACGCTGCCTTCATTCTCCCGCCTGCCACGCGATGGACCCGGCACCTACACGGTAAATCCATGGATGCTAAGAAATTGTTTCATTCTTAATGTTTTATAATATTATCAAGCTCTATAAACTAAAAAATATCAAAAAATAATTTTGTCTTACTAGCTTGTTCTACGCGACAGAGAACCCTGCGAAACTTGGCAGTTATTCAATAATTTGATGACAATACAACTTATTGGAATTAGGTAAAAGACATGAAATGCTGTGATAGATAATCACGTATCAACTTATTTCATTTAGTATCATTGCCATATTGGTGTTACGCTCTGCCAAGTTTCATGACATTTAAATCTAAATTAATATAAATGACAAAGAAGATAAATCACTTACAAAAACCATACTTTGTTTGTAGGTGTTTTACATCTTATAAGTGATGAAAGTTGAAGAGAAATAATCATGTGATGTGCATATCGTCGGTCAACTAAGACAGGGAAATCTGTTTGCCACTTAAGCACACTTTAACCACTAAGAAAGAGTGATTGCATCAAAATTATATCTTATCAAGTTTCTTGTGGCCTTCTCGTCATATTATGTCTTTCCGAAGCCATGGTAGAATCTGACGATGAGCCAGTGCATGCTAAGAACATGCCCATGCGAATAAATTATTTTCATTTCATATAGTTCTTACAGCTTGGTCCAGTTCACACTTTACCAAATTATTGCTTAAAATATTTTAATCAAATTTACTTAAATCTACACCACTATCAGCATTGTTATCGGTTTTGTTTGTGGCGAAAATTGAACTTTGTGCCACTCCTTCGTTATTAAATGCCATAGGTTCATTATTGGCTTTTAATTTACTTTTTAATGAGGCCAAGGTTATAAGAATAGCTTCTTCAGTGCGGATTGTTCTGGAACCTTGTCTTGGTAGAACATTGAGGTAATGGTCAAATAACAGACTTGCTTCATTAACATGCAACTGTTCATCACTTTCCAATGCTGTTTCAATGCCATGTAGACCACCAAACACTATGAGAGCATGATTGTATGAAACTGCTTGATTGGGTAAGTCATCAATTGGTTTACCTCTGTCTGATGTACCTATAGTTAGGTCATAACTGAAATAGAGAAGTGACAAATTATATTATTTTTAAAATTTTAGTTAAATTCATTGCTTTATGCAGAACTTATGGATATGTTAATTATGCATGTGGTATCACAAGCCAAATCTGATCCAATATCCATGCTAATGATTAGTGACGGCGACTAAGGCAGACGTAAACTGAGTCTTTTTTAGTCATCAGCACTCTTGGAAAATACCTTGCTTACTCCTGCGCCTGAATTCAATAAGATTTTAGTAAACACCCATTTATTGATATCCTTGTTTTCCTTTTTAAAAAGTGTATCTGGCTGACGCCACTAAATGGCGTCTGACGTATGTTATACCGCGGAGTGAAACAAGATGTCGATATAGAACTACATCTTAATAAACCAGCATATACAGTCCACTAAATTATCGCACAATTATGGCACCAATGCTTTTTTTTATACGATTACTTCAAAGAGTGGTAGGCAGTGGCGCCCAGTCTGCCGATCCAGGGTATACAGACCGTAAAGTGTTCTTCGGGATCAGCAGGTTCCAGGCTGGCATAGTGGATGTGACTGCTACTTACAGTTATTGAATTGTAGTAGCAGTGACATCCATTCATGAACCACACTCTAGCTTAACATCAAGCTGAGTGCTATCATATGTCGAGTCACAATAAAAAAACTTACACTTTAAACTTTACACTTATGTACAATAATGCATCATAGAATTGAAGTTTAGAATACATATAATAATAAGCTTCATAATCTTACATTAAAATCAAATCAAAAAAAAAAAAAAAAGTCAAACTATACGGTCGTGTTTTTTGTGTGCTCCAAAATTTTATTTGTTATTGTGCTAATTAGAAGTAAATTATAATTGATAAGCATACTCAAATGTAGGCAACATTTATGTCTACGTTAGAAATTATATAGTAGTGTATATAAATAACAAAAACTGTGTAAAAATTGTGATTTAGTGAACTTATAAACAGTTAAAAAATAAAAATAAGGGTAGTTTTAAAAATTGAACTAAAACATTTTGTTAAGTTAGTATAGGTATTGATATTTTGGATAGACGTCGATGTGTTGAAGTGGCGCGGTATGTTAGGCATACGATTCTAATGCTTCGTTCGCCGGTTCGAGCCCGCTGTCCCCGTAATGTTTTTTTCAATTTGTATTTTATTATGAAATTTGTTTAAACGTTAATGTTATAAGCATAAGTGTATAGTAGCCAGGAAAAAAAAAAGTTTACATATTTAGAAGTGTTGCCATTTATAATATAAATAAATAAAAAACTGAAATTACCATGTCGGCTTCGACAGTAATATGTGCTGGGTGCCGTGCAACTACTAAAATAAAAGACTCAATCAAGTGTCATCTCTGCAATCAAAGCTATGATATTGAATGTGCAAACATTTCGTCTAAAAAAATTAATTCTATGTCCAAGGAAAGCAGACAAAATTGGAAATGTCCAATGTGCCGCAGCGCAGAACCTAAAACTGATAATTCGAATACTCCATTGCGTGCTCACGATACAGGTAATGTCACCTTGCGTTGCTTGAAAAAGCCTAGACGTAAATCATCAGATGAAATTATTGACATAGGTGAATACTCGGATGCTAATTTACGGGCCATTGTTAGGGAGGAACTAAGTGCAGTACTTAAGTCGTCTCTTGAAGAGTTGGTAACCGTACAGTTAAGAGAAATAAATGACAAGGTTTCGGCATTTGATGAGTCTATTAAATTTTATAATGAACGCTATGAAGAAATGAAAAGTCGCCTTGAAAACAATACCGCTAAACTGAATGAGATGCAAAAGGAAAATGAATTGCTGAACGAGTCTGTTAAAGACCTGTCTTTTAGACTGAATTCAATGGAACAGCATATGAGAGAAAATAATGTGGAGATCAACGGTATCCCTGAACATAGTGGAGAGATTCTTACTAAAACGATTGTGCAACTCGCCAAGACTGTAGATTGTCAAATGAAAGATGAAGTGATTATAAGTGCAAGCAGGGTAGCCAAGCTTAATAAATCCGATGGCAGGCCGCGTACTGTAGTTGCGAAACTATGCAATCGTGAAATGCGTGACAATCTATTAGCCGCCGTCTCAAATTATAATAAATGCAATTCCAAGGACAGGCTCTCATCTAAGCATCTTGGGATTGGTGGCGCGAGTGTTCCTGTTTATGTTTCCGAACATCTAAGTCCAACAAATAAGCATCTTCACGCACTTACTAGACACAAAGCAAGGGAAATGCAGTATAAATTCGTATGGGTACGCAACGGTCGGATATATGTAAGAAAAAATGAAACCTGTGCGGCTATACATATTCGCGGGCTCGACGGCGTTAAGCTGATTGTGTAACTTGCAACTATATTGTTCTCCACGGTACTTATCAGTCCAGTGGTACTGGACAATATGATTTCTATCTATTATCAAAATGTGCGCGGATTGCGCACTAAAACAAATGATGTCTTCAACAACGTGCTACAATGTTCCTATGATATAATTGTATTTACGGAAACCTGGTTAAATAATGGTTTAACAAGTAGCGAATTAATCGACTCAAGATATATAGTTTACCGCCGTGATCGATTATGCGCTCCTAATTCTAAGAAGGATGGCGGAGGGGTATTGGTAGCTGTATCGAGACAAATCAAATCTGTGCGGATGAACCACTGGGAAAGCGTTAATGAGGATTTATGTGTTGTATTACATGTAAAGGTTGGCAATACCTTAAAGAAAATAGCATTATATGCAGTTTATTTGCCACCTCCCGTGAAGGTCAATGCGCTGAGCACGTTGTTGGAGAGCGTCGGCAATATTGTGTGTCATACTATGGACGTTGTCGTGATAGGGGATCTGAATCTTTCATTTATTAATTGGAGCAAACTAGATAGTGAAAACTATGCTGAGCCTTCCTGTCACGACAATGTCCTGGGGAATACCTTATTGGATTTCTTGCTGGCCAACAACATGCGCCAATACAATTGTATAAAAAATTCAGATGGTAGAACCCTCGATCTCGTAATTAGCTCGTTGAACAATTTGCATGTATCTGAACCACTTGATACGTTGAGTAGAATAGATGTGAAGCATCCCACTCTCTTGGTGTCGCTACAATCTAATAATAATAATAATATAGAAACTCTTCAACCTCTAGACAAATATACGTATAATTTTTACAAAGCAAACTACGATAGTATTATTACTGAACTTAGAGCAGTAGAGTGGGATAACAAATTTTCTAATTGCAATAATGTAAATGATATGTCTGAGGAATTGTATGGAGTGTTGAATAATTTGATTAAGCAATATGTTCCTCGTCAGCGAAATAACAAACACAAATACCCAAAGTGGTTTAATAAATCATTAATTAAAATGTTGTCTGAAAAAGATAAAGCGCGTATTAGGTATAAAAGGTATAAAAATCCACGTGATGGAATTGAGTTTCGAATTCTGAGAGAACGATGTCACAAATTATATTCACAGCTTTACTCTGGATATATAAAAGCAATTGAAAGCAACATTACTAAAAATCCAAAGGCATTCTGGCGATTCGTCAAGAATAAAAGAGCAGAACCCTCATCAGTTCCAGCTGAATTAAATTTAAATAACAAAATCGCGTCCACTGGCAGTGAAATAGCTAATCTCTTTGCCGACTCTTTTTCATCTGTGTTTAGCTCATGCAATTCTCCAGAATTACAAATTAACCAGTCATTTTCGTTTGCTGATAATCCTAATAATGTTTTAAGTACCATAAACTTCACTGAAGAAGAAGTTCTGGCTAAAATCAAGAGCTTAAGTGTATCGAAAGGCCCAGGGTTAGACGGTATACCTTCATTACTTATTCGGCGTTGTTGCCGAGAACTATCTTATCCTTTAACGAGTATTATAAATCATTCTCTTGAGAGCGGTATTTTCCCTGAAACTTGGAAATGCGCACGGATTTTGCCACTTTTTAAGAAAGGAGACCAAAGGAACATTCAAAACTATCGACCAATCTCAATACTGCCTTGTTTCTCAAAATTATTTGAATCTTTGGTTTGCCCAATAATTACTACCCACACACAAAATGTCATTTCGCCCCATCAACATGGATTCAAGCGGGGAAGGTCTGTGGTCACAAATTTAATTACCATGGTTACTGATGTTTGTCGTGAGGTTGATTCGAGAGGTCAAGTCGATGCGGTGTATACTGATTTTAGTAGCGCATTCGACAAGGTGAATCATCCCCTGTTGTTAAAGAAATTAGAACATCTTGGTATCCATGGATCCTTGCTCCGTTGGTTCCAATCATACTTGAGCCGAAGATCTCAAATTGTGTTCATCAACGGATTTCACTCTAGAACTTATTATGCCGAGTCTGGTGTACCTCAGGGATCACATTTGGGACCGGTGTTGTTTTCTATATTTATAAACGATCTAGTCTCTGTCATCAATAATTGTAAATATTCCCTTTTTGCTGACGATCTCAAAATCTATAGATTTATACGTAATTCCTCAGATACTCAATTAATTCAACAAGACTTAGAAAGAATTATTCAATGGTGTGACGATAATAAAATGATTCTCAATGTAGATAAGTGTTATTTTATCAAATTTACACGAAAAAAGTTACCCTTCTTTTCTTCTTACTACCTGAATGGTACTCCTATTGAGGAAGTGGACAAAATTCGTGACTTAGGAGTCACTATTGACAGTAAGCTCACATTTTCCTATCATATAGACGCTATAGTTAAAAAAGCAGCACAAATGTTGGGTTTTTTGAGACGAAACACAGTTGAGTTTAGAGAGATTAAGACAAAAGTATTACTTTACAACGCTCTAGTGCGTTGCCATTTAGAATTTGCAAGCTCAGTGTGGAATCCTCTTTACAATGTTCATTCGCAACGTATCGAACGAATACAACGTTCATTTACAAAGTCTATTTCTTTCTCGGCGCAGGGAATCTCACATAGGGCTCCTTACGCAGATCGTCTTTCATTTTTCAAAATGACCTCTCTTCGGAACAGGAGACAGATGCATGAAATCTCGTTTGTTCATAAGATTATACATGATGAAATTGATTGTTCTCAAATTTTGGAATGCCTTGCACTTAGTGTACCAACTCGGCTACCTAGAAAACCAATCACTAAACTCTTTTATATTCCGCAGTGCAAAACAAATTTATTCTTTAACTCACCGGTCAACAGAATGTGTAGATTGTGCAACGAGTTGATTCACAAGGACATTAACATAGACTTTTTTAATGACTCACTAAAAGATTGTTTAAAAAAATTCTTTAGTTTATTGTGATTTAGTTTAATAATATTTAGATAGTTTAATTTGGTATGTAATTATAATTAATAGATTTAATATTTGTATGTTTTTGAATGTTGTGCATATTTGTAATTGGTTGCATATTAGCAAAAGAACATAAATATGCAATTATTGTCAATGTAAAATATGCTAACTGTTAATATGCCTAATAAATAAATAAATAAATAAATAAATCATCTCACTCTCTATTTATAACTTTTTTCCAGCACCCTGCTTAATGTTAAGCTGGAGTGTGGTCCATGAATGGCAGTGACTGCTACCACAGTGCTGGCCTAGTTGGAACTGACTTAGTTGACTTTATGGTCTTGTAAATGGTGGTACTTCCCCACATCGGCTGACGGGCACCACTGCCTACCACTCTTATTGTATTAGGTATACTTTATAAAACTTACCCATCTTTATAAGGACTTTGCGAGAATACATGACCAATTGAATTTGCAATCCTAACTGTATATCCCCAATAAACACCAGTTTCAGCTCTTGGGGTGGTCAAGCTGACAATCTTTCCTTTTAACTTCTTACTACCTTCAAGTGTAGGGAGCATTTTGACTGTAACTCTTAATCCTGGATTTAGAAGCTTATCTGTTGATACATCTTGTAGTAAACCTACATTTACTTGGGAACCACGGCCTGGTTTCACATTTTTGTTCATTGTTATTCCTTCTCTAAAAAGTTTATGAATATTATTTATATGCGACGCAATATCTGACTTTGCCTGGTATGGTTATGTATTTGTACGTAATGGTAAGCATAATACCAGACTGAAAAAAAGACTTACTTCCTTGAGCTGATGTATAACTGAGGCTACCATGCCTCTGTTATACATCAGCTGAAGGGTACAAGGTTATAGGATGGAGGTCAATTTGATTGATTGATGGAACTTTAATGATACAGTGCATTTTTATGCATGGGTAAAGTTTGATATATTAAAGAATTAAATTGTTACTTCTTTTGGCCATGGGGATACACAGAGACAATGGAGTGTCATTTACCACAATCCTGAAACAACTCCCTCATTTCCCTCACATCCACAATTCTCTTCAGCTCTACAGTTATGGGCATTAGGCAACCCAGCTTTATTGAGGATGTCTCGGAAAACATCTATATATTTGTATTTTATTATAATATACAAATAGAAACATTTGTTTTTAAATATTTTATGTGCAGTCATACCATTCATATCCAATGTTATTTTTTCACAATAGTGTGATGGTTATAGGATATTTTTTGGCCTGATAAGTAGCATTTGCCAAGATCTGCACGCTTATCCATGATCCTGTTATGCCTTTATTCTAACTGGGATAGGCAAAAATAAAATGTTTGCGGCTGGTACAAACACCTAGTTCTTAATAAAAACATGATAAAACTATTTAATTATAAAAAATATTCAAACCTATATTTAAACTCATTAGAAGATCTCAAATGGTGAGGTGCGTCAAGAGGATTTAATAGCCCAGCAAACTCCAAATCTTTATGTAGAGGGAAAAAGTGTTTCCGTAAATATTGGGGGCATTCCAAGTATTGTAATATCCGTGCTAGTTGTACACAACTTTTGCGCGCTACTTTTACGCCATCAACGTCCTCTAACTTGGACTTTTTAGTATCTAATTTATCACCTATATCATCATAAACAATCACTTCGTCCACACAAAACACACATGCCGCTCGCGCTATCTGTCCAGCTAAATAGGTTCTTAATTCTGCTGATTGGGCATTTTCCAGTATAGATCCGGGCACAGCTATACTAATTGTAGATATTTCATTATATTTCGCCTCTTTTTCTGCTTCTTCTTTAGCCTGTTTTTCTACCTCCTTCTCATCAATTTCACGTTTTTCACGTTTTAAGATTTTTTCTTCATTTCGCTTTCGTTTCAACGCTTTCTTTTCTTGGTTAATTTCTCTCCAACTTTTACCAGTAGGCTTTGTTCGGTCAATGGGTTGAGACATGATTATTGATCATTCACAAAACCTATTTTTTCATACTGTCAATAATGAAGTTTTAGGTTATAATTTGCGTGCGAGACTTGATAGATTGTAATTTTTCTTTTTTTTGTTTATAAAATGGCAAAGGTTGTTTTTATTTTCTTTTTGGAATAACTTTAATGACCTTTGCCAACTTTAAAAAACAATAATTTAGCGGGGAATAACCAAAGAATTTGGACTTAAGAGATAGAAAGAGCCTTAAAATAGCTACAAAATACAACGGTTTATACTATATTCACTTATGGCATTAAAATTAGTTAGAAAGGGATGAATATACATATTTACATCCGTAATTTTGAAGGTTGTCCCTAGTTTTGATCTTTTTTTTTCTGTCGAAGGTAGGCAATGCTACAGAGCGAAACAAGGTTGTCACTAGTGTACTTATCGCTAGTGATGTACAATATTGACGTCAATTTCGATAAATTTTAAATAAATCGTACACTAAAGTGTTAGTACAACGTATGAATTGTAGTATTTTCCTATCATAAATAACATTTTTGCGGTTTAAATTAGCATTCTGCTAGATGTAAGGAAATCTCCCTTGCATTACTTACGTTACTAGACGCAGTTCTTAACGCAGAACACGGCTACTACTCAATACATTACACACACACTATTTACGCACTAAGGGATAAAAAAAGTAGGACATATCAACCCGTGTGAATTGACTACAGAGCCTAAAGTGAGGTTGGCAACCACACACGCGTGATGAGATGTTCTGAATTCTCCCGTGGTGCCTGTACATTTTTTTTTACATCTGTATGAATAGGTTGACTTTTTGCCCTACTTTGCAGGACGAGAATGTTGCCCTTTTTTTTTTGTAAAAGAGAGTGCAGTGTAATTTTTCATCAATACCAGTAATGTATTCTTATCATATACATTAATATATATATATAAATATTAAGAACATAATACTTAAAGCACATACAAACACACTAGATGACTCGGTAAACTTCTCGGTAAAGGTGGTACCAAAATTTCTTTAAATCGTAATTGTTCCTTTTTTAATAATCATATCAACCTTTGATCTACAATTGAGATCGATAATATTTAATATTAATAAACCGCAACGTGTACGATTTAATGTTTGTTTGGTTAATAAAAGAAAGGCGTTCGTTATTTAATTTAATTACTTTTATTAGATTTACAGATGCAGTAAAAAATCAACACAAAAATTTATATATTTTTAGTTTATTTCCTTCTAAAGATTATGAATTTACAACCCGCGAGCACGAACCGCACACTTTACGAACATATTATTACCATCTTTAGTTCACTTCTTTTAGTTCGGATTGTTGGTTTGGACCGTTTTCTTTCTGGGTTTTCTTGTTGTAAATCCGAAAGTGGCCTCTAAAGCAGGATAGTACTCATTAGGCTACTGTAAGTACATATTCAAATTCAAGACACTTTTAACAAAGTCTTTACTTAACGCATATTTTATATTTAACAGCTGTTAAATGTAAAATATCTCACCTTATAGTATGGATGAGCTACTTGAAAGTGAATTACTTTATCATTTGGTTCTGCATCTCGACCTGGAGCTTGAGTCTGCAATTTTTTTTTATTGTGACACGACATCTGACCTCTTCCCGCCTGATGATAAGCAAGAGAAGGTCCAAGAGTGACGACGACTGAGAAAACCGAGTTTGTTCTCGGCTGCCTCAGCCGCCGTCACTATGCCGGCCAAAGGTGCTTCCTCACGCATCGCTTGAAGGATCCAAGGTCATAGGATGGAGAGAACACATTGGCAGGCAAAGCATTCCAGTTGTCGATTGATCTACAAAGAAAAGACGCAACATATTAATTTATATTTAATATCATAACACTTTTACGACAATATTAGGTTGAAATGTCCGCTAGCGACCGCCGTATTGGATTAACTGTTTCTCATGGCGTAGGAGCCAGGCCTGGTAACACATGAAAAATTAAAAACTACTTAGTATAAATAATACGCATGAAAGGATGATTTACCAAAGAAAAATGTACCATCACAACCACCACCACCACCAAAACCACCACTTCGAACAAAATTACCACCTCCATCACCACCACAAAATTACTATTTCCATCACCACTAAAATCACCACTGCCACCACCAAAACTAACACCACCAAAACTACAACAACACCACCACCACTACCAACAAAACTACTACCACCAAAACTTCCATAACTAAAACTACCATCGCCACTACCACCAAAATCACTACTGCCACCACCACCGCTACAACCAACACCACGAAAACCACCAACCACAAAAACTACGACACCTCCACCACCAAAACCACCATACCTAAATCTAGCATCGCAACCACCACCAAAATCGCCACTGCCACCATCATCACCAAAACAAACACTACCACCACCACCACCACCAAAACCATCATTGCCACTACCAAAACCATCACCACCACCAAAATAAAATTGCCCCCAGCGTTACACAATGCCAGCGTCACAGCATTAGATATTATCAATCAATCAAACTGTCACGCTTTTTTCCCACAGGGATGGGCAGAGATAATTAGATATTACTGCATGTCAATAGATGTTTTACACCAATAAATATAAAAATTATATATTACCTCTTCAACACTTTTAACGGGTAAATACAAAGTTGGTACAGCATCTGTTTTCAGTCTCCTCCATTTTATATTTTTATTCGGAACAAATGAATCTGTGCAGAAATGTTTGGAACAAATATAACTGTTATTTTACAGTCCAATTTGTTCTCCCAATAATCCGTGCCCACTCCTTTTTAAAATATTCATCACAAGGATATCTGAAATATATAGGAAACTTTATCGATATCGGTATTCATTTTCACATCCCTATGTTTTTCTTTATTTCTATAAAAAAAAGTATCAAACAATAAAAGCTATATATTACTTTGTGTACAATCAAAGTTAGGACTTCGATTTAATTATTTTAGATTGAATACCACATTATTATGATTGGAAATATGTATAAAATATGAAACTTACCGATGAAAAGATAAAGCCGCATTATCGTTTTCTTTGTGGGATGTATGCGATTTGCATCCTTGCACTACACATGCCATTTTATATTATTATTTAAAGTAAATTAAATTAATCGTGTTCTAAAATTTTAAGCAAAAAAACAATATTTTTAATTTATTATAATATATCACTTGACAACCCGATCACAATTTGACATAATGACAATAAACATTAAAATACTTCAAAAAATAATGACGGTACAATTATACCGCTACTCTTGCTACCACGTGACTTTTAATTAGGCAGTATTAAATTACAACCAAATGGTTGTAATTGCAAAAAAGTAGCGCCAACCTTTGAAATAAAGGAATTGAAGTACAAGTACTTGTCTCATTCAGTCACACGGGTATAAACATAATATAAATGAGACAAATATCAATGAATTAGTTCTTATTTTAGCATAGATTCTATCTTCTCCATATTCTTAGGGAATAACGAGTGTTTAAAATTATTTATGTATTTATATACCTTAATGGCAGATTTGTGATTAATTAAGTTTAAATAGTGTACCTAAATATAAGTAAGTAATTTAAGTGAATTTCGAGTTTACTTTATATCACAATCTAAAAAATTTTAGTGAATTTTTTGCTTCATATTGTTGCTCATATAATGAATTTTTATTCCTTTGCCTTCAAATCAACTAAAAAATAGGAGTATTGGCGGGAATAATACAAATAACTGTTAATGGAATTTAAAATGATTTGTTGAATATATGTAATATAGGTGGAAATTTTATTCAGTAATCATAAACTTCACTGATTACAGACAAGTGATTTTAAGCTGTGAAACTTGTCTCTTCGTGTTCCCCTTCAAGACTCCGTCGGAAGAGTTTTAGTAAAGTATTTTCACAGCTTTACTAAAACCATCATGTTCACTCGATTGTATTGGATAAAACACTGTAGCGTTTTATCTTTATCAGCTGAAGACATTATAACAATTAATTAATTTATATTACGGAAAACTAGGCGGTATGGACAAAGTATCCTTTGCCTTCTATCGCGTTCTCACCGGGCGATTTCAGTTGATCAATATTTGTCGTTTAATGGGGCGTTCTCACGAGGCGATTTGAGTTGATCAACTGCGAAATCGTTCGAGATTTGAACAGTCTGAACAGACTTTCAACCAAATTGAAGCAATTAATATATATAATTTTTGTTAAACGACAAATATTGATCAACTGAAATCGCCCGGTGAGAACGCGGTATAACAAAAATTATATATATTAATTGCTTCAATTTGGTTGAAAGTCTGTTTAGACGGTTCAAATCTCGAACGATTTCGCAGTTGATCGCCTCGTGAGAACGCGGTCTTCCCAGAACGAAAGGATTGAACCGATGAAGTAGGAGTTTTGGCGGGCAACTGCAACTGACAGGACGCGCAATTTTGATTTATTTGAAAAGCTTGTGTTTTTCATAAATATTAATGTGTAATAATGGTGGAATTGTTATCCAGTAATAATTTTTAAGTTGATCAAGTATAAACAAGTAATTTAAAGTTGTGAAACGTGTTTCTTCATGTTCCCTCCAAGACTCCTTCTGAAGTTTTAGTAAAGGCTTTCCGCCGCTTTACTAAAACGATCATCATCAACCTCACTATCATCATCATCATTTGATGAATCACTCGCGTGGTTCATGTTCATCTTTACTTGACAATGTATTAACATTGAACCATATATTTTTACTTTGACACTGGCAAGTTAAATACTAAAGCCATAAACAAGAAGAAAGAAAAACCGATGAAGTAATAAAAATAATTATTGTCACTTTTTATTTATTGTTTGCTTTTGAGATTTTATTTTGGTTATCTTTTATAATATTAATGCAGTATTTAGTGTAATTAGGCGAGCATCTTGCTGTTCATAAGGTTATTTATAAAGTTATTCTAACAATATTTCTGCATGGACAATTCACGTGGTTCAATTAGAACCGGTTTATAACCTTAATCGCAACAATTTTATATTAAAATTAATACTATATTCTAAATATTTTTTTAAAATAATTAACTTTTAAATTGATTATAAAGAAAGTGTTATTATTTAATGGTAAAATATAAAACCGAAATATAACAATTTAAGTAATCAATCGTTTTATATTATCATAGTTTAATTTAAAATCTAATAAAATACCTTTATAACAAAAAAACTTAACTATTTTTTCCCCTAATTGATATTAGATTTGCACAAAAATTACTTTCAACATGGTCATAACAATGAAATTATAAAAAACAATACTAACCTTGTCCATACTAATGTCTAATGTGTTTAATTCATTTACGGTCTGTGTACTTGTAAGTGGCGGTACTATCCTGCATCGCAAACTGGGTACCATGCCTACCGCTCTTTGACAACCAGACCTGGAAGAAATATCTGCCTTTTTTTACTAACAAATATTTGTAATAATCATTCCAATTAATAAATATCAATAACAAAAGCTACGAAACAAATATTTGCTCCGACTGGGAATAAAACATGGAACTTTACACATAACAAACTGGTGTTGCATGTATTGTCCCAATCTGACTGGGAATCAAACCCAGGACTCTTTGCGTAACAGACTGGTGCTCTAACTAACCAATGCTCCACGCACACCAGCATAGGCCTCCCTAAACTTATTCAACAGTTCAATGTTCATGGATTGGGCCTTGCTCATTGTAGAACAGATGTTTATCCATAATGCAACTGACATGCAGCAGAGGTGGAAAATAATCATCACCATCAATCTCATGCCTCGATTCTCACAGGGGTAGGCAGAGACTATGAAGCACCAATTTCCACGATCCTGACAAAACTAGCTTTCTTCAATTCTTTTCATACAGACTGGTTATGGACATTATGGATGCCTGTTTTTGATAAAATGTTTTTGATTAGATCAAGGAACTGGGTTGCCCCTGTTTTATCTTTCAACTTGCCTCCAGTTCATAGATCTCTGTTGTCAATCTCCTTTTATCCATTTCTTTAATGTGCCCAAACTATCCAATTTACCTCTCTCAATCTTTGTCACTAAATATCACTTTTTTGTCAGTCTCTGATTCTGACTTTGACTTGCCTGGTGGTAAGAAATAGGGAATTGACAGGGAGTGCTGATGACTGAAACATACCAACTTAGTAGGTGGCCAGAAGTGCTTTATCATGCTTCGCTTAATTAAAAGATCCAAGGTTATGGGATCCTACTTTTGTGCTTTTTCTACCATACCCAGCATTTACTTCCATACATTAATATGATCAATTAATTATTTTGGGCTTATTCCTAAATTAGCTCAATATAATTCATTGATTGATTGATCTTTTATACTTTATGCCCAATTAAGTTTTTGTATTTAATTCATGATCAAATTTTACATAAATATTTGTCATTTATTATGTCTATTTTTGTAATTGATAATATTATTTTCATCATATCGTTGACTTGTAGAGTAATAGGGTTGTCACAAAGTATTTAATAAAAAACCAATATTATGAATAAACATGTTTATTTTTTATTTATTAGACGCGTTGTTTATCAATCAAACTGTCACGCCTTGGCGACAATGGAGCAATACAAAGACAATGGAGCGCCACTTGCCACGATACTGGCACAACTCCCTCGCTTCTTCACTTCCACAATTCTTTTCCTACAAGCTCTATGGTTGTGGGTACTAGGCAACGTAGCTTTCTTAAGGATGTCTTAGATTTGGTCGGCGAACACTCTCCTGGGCCTGCCTTGTTTAACGTATCCATTCACATGAGATTTATAAATTCCTTTCGTCAATCTACTTTCACGAAGAAAATTAATTATCCAAAAATAAAGTAGTAGTCGGATCTGTGGGATAATTAATATACATACTTAATATATTGATATTATGACAGAAAACCGTCTGATGATAAAGTGCGGTCCATGATTGGAGACGACTGCTACTACCGTTAAATAAAAATAACTACAACTTAGCCTAGCGACTAAGTTTATTCCTTTAACGTGACGCATTTGGTGAACACACCATTCCACTACGCCAGGACTGGTATTATGGTATTAGATATTACATAATCAATCAATCAAATTGTCACGCCTTTTCCCACAGGGATAAGCAGTGACCGCAGAGCGCCACATGCCACGTTCCTGACACCACTCCCTCGCAACTCAACTCCTTCCCTCACGTCCACAATTCTCTTCATTTGTGACTCTACATATGATAGCGCCCAGCTTGTTGTTTAGTTTGAATGGATGTCACTGCAACTACAATTTAATATCTGTAAGTAGCAATCACATCCACTATGCCGGCCTAGTTGGAACCGGCAATTTGCAAGCTAATCCCGAAACGCGACTAAATCACTTCACGGTCCTGTATACTTGTAATTGGTGGTACTACCCCGGATCGGCAGACTGTGTACTACTGCCTTATACTTAAATAATAAGGCGTGTAGTGGCAGTGCAATTTTTACACGAAACCGAGAGCACGAGTTCAAAACCACCCACCGGTACCTATGTATCTTTGATATATGTACTTTGGTTGTCCTGTTTCTATGATACAAGCACTTTAGTAGCTTAGTATAGAAATGTACATAATTACATAAATATAAAAAAGCTTACTTACTAATAATGTTTAATACTTACAGCCATTCTTTAAAAGCTTTACGGTTATTGGCACTAGCACTTAGCAGCCGTTTGTACCAAAAAAGTTTCGATTTACGAATTTACTTTTACTTTATACTTATTCTTTATAGTAAACATAATATTACTATTACGAAATCGTAAATAGGGTTGTTAATAATTTTATATCGAAACTACCATTTATATATGTTTTTATCATTAGAAATAACAAAAGTAGTACATAGAAACCCAAAATGAATGATGCTCTGTATAAAATATCCGTTAAACGTAAATTTAAAATGTGAAGTTAAAGAGTGGTGCAACCCATTTTTATTTTACTTATACGATACTTTTTACAAATTCGTAAATTATAATTTTTGGTACAACCGGCTGTAGGCAACCCTACTGAATTGTGGTAAACAAGTTAATATGTTATCAGGACCCCTGTCTTCATGTGAGGTCAATCTGTCAATTGTTATATAACACGAGTGCTGTGATAATAACATCTGGGCTCACTTCCATTTTGAACTCCAATACTAATTTACCTACAACATGGCTTCCAATAAGAAATTGGGTAAGTAAGGCTTATTTAATCATTTTAATCATATTTTTATAATTCAATCTCAATTAATAATAATAATAAGTCGACACCTACAGGGTTAGGTTGGCCGAAATGAAATTGTTACGCCTCAATTTCTACAGGAATAGGCAGGGACACTTTTTTCGCAACACGATGATGTAAGAGAGTTGTGTTGTCGAGAAAAGTGTTCCCAAACCTAATAGCCTGACAGACCAGCCAGTTTGGTCGGACATTTTTAACTCATATTATTTTTTGACTTGCCATAATAACTGTATTGACCGAAAAATAACTTTACAGCTAGATTTACAGGTCGAAATGCCTTGCCTAAGTTCACTAAAACCCCATTTTTGTCCCCACTTAAAGAGTAGTTCTGATCAGCTTCCAGGCCCAGGTCAATCAAAGCTTTGCTGACACAAAGCTTGATTCTATTATTCCGCGTTTTTATGCTTGGGTACAATCTTGTTAAACACCGCGAGAACGAGATTGCATTCCTTAGTCTCCACTCTATAACCTTTCTTCCGCATCGGTTGTTGGTTCTTCGAGCGAGGTGGCTAGCCACTTCAGCTTGCAATAAGAGCTATGTACATATTCAGCCTTTGTACATAGTGCAATTAAGTTTTAAATAAATAAATAAATATGTCGGTAACTCTGGTTTTTCGGCGAATATCCTCGTATCGGACTCTGTCGCGCAAAGATAATCCAAACATAGCTCTTTCCATTGCCCGCTGAGCGGCTCTGAGCTTTTCCAACAGTCCAACAATTAAGGGCCACGTCTCAGTGCCATATCTCATCACTGGCGAGTGGCAACACACTGGTTGAAGACCCTTGTCCTTCATTCACTGCGGGATGTTTGACAAGAAGATATGACGTGACATTCTAATCTAAATAATAATATTTGTGGCGAAAGGCTGTGTAATTGCGATTTTTGGAGTTAAATCCTAACTTGTTTTTTTTAGTATATAAATCCATAATGTTGTTTAATTTCAGCCCTTCTGTCCGTCTCTGATAAGACAGGCTTAGTGCCTCTAGCCCAATGTCTATCAGACCTAGGTCTAGGGTTGGTTGGGAGCGGAGGAACTGCCACAGCTCTTAAGAATGCTGGTTTGAAGGTCACTGATGTTTCTGACATAACCGGAGCACCAGAAATGCTCGGTGGAAGAGTCAAGACTCTACACCCGGCTGTGCATGCTGGGATATTGTCCAGGTAATATTTAATGTGGATATGACTTCTATTTACAGTTATTGAAATGTGCTTGCATTCACTTCCCATTCATGGACTGCACTCCAGATTAACATCATAAATAAGTCTAATAATAAATGTCGCACCTTAATTTTTTGCTGTCATAGTGAAGGCGACTGACGCAAGGCTGAAATAAGACGAATTTTCAGTCGTCGGAGCTTTTAGATCTCTCTTGCTTACCTTTAGGCAAGACGAGTTTAGATTTCAGGTCCATTCATGGACCACACTCCAGCTAAACATCAGGCGAGGTGAAGTCATATGTCGAGCCACAATCGAAAAAAAAAACCGGACGAATGAACATCGTCTGCCCATTTATTTCATTTTTTTTTAATTAACAGATTATCCGATTCCGACCAGGCTGATATGAAACGCCAGAAATACGACATGATCAGCGTTGTCGTTTGTAACTTATACCCATTCGTGGAGACAGTCTCGAAGCCTAATGTCACTATTCCTGATGCTGTAGAGAATATTGACATCGGTGGAGTGACTTTGTTAAGAGCGGCAGCTAAGAACCATGATAGAGTTACTGTTATCTGTGACCCTAGTGACTATAATACGGTTATTTCGGAATTGAAACAGAATAAAGGACAGACTACTCAAGAAACTAGGTGAGTTGTATAGAATACATACACCTTTTGATTTGAAGTGTAGTGTACTAAAAATAAAACCGTGTATTGTGGTAGTGCAATGGTTACGTAAAACGAAAGCATGGGTTAAAAACCACTTGCCGGTACCAATGTATTTTAGATATAATACATTGTACTTTGGTTGTCCTGTTTCTATGATACAAGCACTTTAGTAGCTTAATATAGAAATGTGAATGAATAAAAAAATATTTTTTTTGTGAAGATCTGATGTGTCTGATGATGTAACTGTAAACTAAGTCGTTTTTTCAGTCGTCGGCGCTCTTGGACCTCCTCTTGCTTATCATCAGGCGGGTCGAGGTCAGATGTCGTGTCACAATAAAGAAATAAAAAATATATTTTTGTATTTTCAGACAGAAATTGGCATTGAAAGCTTTCACCCATACATCCGAGTATGATTTGGCCATATCAGATTATTTCAGGAAACAATATTCAGCTGGAAAATCACAACTTACACTCCGCTATGGTATGTTATATTAATTCTATATTGGTAGGCAGTAGTGCCTCTCTGCCGTAGTATACAGACCGTGAAGTAACTTAGTCGCGTTTTAAGATCAACTTTAGCTTCGACCGCGCATTGAACCCGGGTCTTTTCCTGTAACGGACTGGTGTGCTAATTACAAAGTCACGCCTGTCGTCAATTTATTTGTGGGCAGTGAATTTTTATCAGGATCCCTTTGGGAAAAAGGCGTGACAATTTGATTGATTGATTGATTAATTTTTTTAAAGCTTTGATGGAATAAATGTTCTATTTAATCAGACAATAGTTAGGGCCTCCACACCTCTAAATCCGGCTCTGACTACAAATACCTAATTGGAACTAGCAACGTACAAGTTGTTCCCAAAACGCACTAAGTCACTTTACGGTCTGTATACTTGTAAGTGGTGGTACTACCCCGGATCGGCAGACTAGGTACCACTGCCTACCACTCTTTGACAAGCAGACCCGGAGCAAAAATCCGCTATTTTTTATTTATTAATAAACATCCGTAATATTGAATCTAATTACAATTGCTATGAAAGAAATATTTGCTTTGGCTTTGAATCAAACCCAGGACTTTACGCCTTTCGTCAAAAACTGAGTCATAGCATAGTCTTAACATCTGAATTTGACCCGCCTTGTGATATTACTTTTTATGATCCTATCATAATTTAAAATTATAGGTATGAATCCTCACCAAAAACCAGCCCAAGTTTTCACCACCCGCGATAAGCTTCCTTTGACAACTTTGAATGGCGCACCTGGGTATATTAACCTCTGTGACGCATTCAATGCTTGGCAATTGGTTAAGGAGCTCAAAGAAGCCCTGGGTTTCCCAGCTGCCACCAGTTTTAAGCACGTTTCCCCTGCTGGAGCCGCTGTCGGCCTGCCATTGTCTAAAGATGAGGTAAGTTTTTTTTATTGTGACTCATCATTTCACAGCACCTGCTAGATGTTAAGCTGGAGTTTGGTCCGTCAATAGATGTCACTGCTTCTACAATTCAAGAACTGTAATAAGCAACCACATCCACTGCCGGCCTAGTTGGAACCGGCAACTTACAAACTGATCCCGTAACGCGACCAAATCACTTTACGGTCTGTATAAGTGGTGCATCAATTTTAACAGAGATAGGCAGAGAGAACGGAGCGCTACTTTTTTATTATTAAAAACCTAATGTACAAAGGCGGAATTAATGCCTAAGACATGTTTTTCCAGTTTTTTACTTCCTCATAGTGAGATAGAATTAACTGAATAAAAGCCTTAATTGATCATAATTATATCTTGGCTTTAAACACACTCATCCTTTCCATGTGCCTGAACCATCGAAGCATCTATCCTTTCAAACCACATCTATCTAGTGACCTGTCAACCCTCTTAAATATCCAGACTTAAAACAATTTTTTTTGGTAAATATGATTACAATATAATCTCTCGCTTGTGATTCATAAAATTTTTATTTAACAGGCTATAGTTTTTTTGTTCAGATTATCTTTTACTTTAATTTTAAGAAAAAGAGGCACTGTTGTTTTTTAGTGTTTATGTTTAGAAAATATTATTTTTATTAGTCATTGAATGTTTTTAATTGGTGGTAGTTTGACGGTTTTTCTTTATATTTATTAGTTTATAAGAGTTATACATATATCACTGTTGGTGTGTCTTAAATATAAATAAAAAATATTTAAAGAATCTGCTCTAACTGGAATATGACCCTGGGACTTCCATGTAGCGTCATAATTACATTAAAATGGAATATAAAAACGTTGGTCTAATTGCAGGCTTCAGTTTGCATGGTGTTGGACCTTTTGCCTCAATTGTCACCGGTCGCATGCGCGTACGCACGTGCCCGTGGCGCAGACAGAATGAGCTCATTTGGTGACTTTGTGGCCCTCTCAGACGACTGCGATGAAATCACAGCCAAAATTATCTCGAGGGAAGTCTCCGATGGTGTGATTGCCCCAGGGTACACTGCTGGGGCCCTCGATGTGCTCAGGAAGAAGAAGGGTGGAAATTATTGTGTTTTACAGGTATTTAACTAATAACAATTTAGCTTTTAATTGAGTTTGTATCGTCTCTCAATCGCAAAGACACGCCATATTAACAGTTCTGCTTCGAACTGTCATAAATATAGTATGATAATTTTGCACACCTAAAGTATGCTTAATAAAGGATATATTCCAATTACGGTGGGTGAGTTTCGCACTAACGATTTTTATGGCATTGTCAGAAAACGGAGTGCCTCGCTGTTGCGACGCTTTCGTACCAGCACTAGTGGTATCCTGGGTGTATTACCTGAGCGGTGGCACTCACCGATGGTGAAGAGGTGGATGCAAGTGCACACCAGCTCGGAACCATTTGTAAAATAATTATTTGTAGTTAAATGAATTTTACTAACATTAGTTTATAAGTTGATGTAAGTTGTTACTAATGGGGCGTTCTCACGGGGCGTTTTTAGTTGATCAACTGCGAAATCGTTTGTGATTTGAACCGTCTAAACAGACTTTCAATCAAGTTGAAGCAATAAATATCTATTCAACAAAAGTTAAAGACCTTTCGACTTTTGTTGATTCATTTGACAGCTGACAGCGAATCGACTCGTCTGAACTTGTTCGTTCAACTTGCATTGAATAATCAGTCCAATCAGTCAGTCAATCAGCGCGATTGAGTACCTATAGTTGAGGAACGAGCTAAATGAATTCGGGGGCTGAGGTGCGGTGGGGCGTGAAACGACCACCACCCGTATCTTAGTGGCCGCTTTTAGTGACGCTCATAACACGGCGATGTCATTTAATATCGATAAAAACGTGTCCATATTTTCTTTGTTTGATTATTGAAAAATTAGTGAGTTAATTGAATAAAAGAGAGTCGTCATTCGTATTCAGGCTAGAACCATTATTAGAAACGTGATTAAAATGTGTGAAAAGAAAAAACAACATGCAGTCACTATTCTCAAAATTAAATTAATATATAATTCATTAAAATTGTTGCTGGCTAATGTTTATACTTCAATTTAATACACATTTTTAATTTTTAATAACTAAATCTATTTGCATTTTAAGGAAAGTGTGTGTTTATTGTTATCGACATTTTGCATGTTACTTCACTATTCATAATAGACACGTGACCATGACGTCACAACTACATTCCTCGCACGTTCCTTTAACTCGTTCCCCTACTATATGTACTGTATATTGCATTCCTATATCACCAGTATTTTGTTTGTTTGTAAAATAAAATGTGAATTGTGGCGTCCACATCCACGAGAAAAATGCTAAAATGGACAGATAGTGTAATAACACGTGTAATATTGAGTCGATTATTATTGAATCGTGAGAACGCTACCGTCAATATTTGCTTTCGAATTTTTGTTTAACGATAAATATTGTTCAACTAAAATCGCCCCGTGAGAACGCCCCATAACATATAATATAATTTAATGTATTATTATTGTAAATTATAGAGATGAGTCTAAAGTAAAAATTATTATTATTAATTACACTGTAATTTTCGTATATTTTACTATTTTAAAATGTATATGCAACTGTTAAGACAATCATCATGTACTCCAGCTTAACATCAAGAGGGGTTCTATCATATGCCGATTGACAATAAAAATAAAATCGCTCCAAGTAATTCAAAAAATTGTATTTCTAGATGGACCCAACGTACGAGCCATCTTTAATGGAGCAGAAAACCATTTTCGGTTTGACATTAGAACAGAGACGCAACGATGCAAAAATCGACGCAAGTTTATTCAAGAATATTGTGACAAATGGTAGTGATTTACCAAGCAGTGCTGTTAGAGATCTTATTGTCGCAACGATTGCATTGAAATATACACAAAGTAACTCTGTGTGCTACGCTCGGGATGGACAGGTATTCGGGTTACTTTTTATAGCTACCAAAGTGCTTGTATCATAGAAACAGGACGACCAAATTACATAAATCAATAACACAATACTGCCTGTAGATAGCGCATAGAATGAGGAATAGCACAGTGCACGATAGATCTGGTTCGAAAGAAAATGTAGTGACAAGGATTGACAAAGGAATGCTTCGATGGTTTGGGCACATGGAAAGGATGAGTGACATTTGATTAAATAATTTGTATTTAACAAATTTTACGCGGCTTACTATGGCGTTTATTTTTGGTTATTGATTTTATATATTTTACTATAGTAAGCCGCATAAAATTTCACGCAAAATCTACTTATCTATACTAAGCTAGTTAAGGTACTTGTATCATAAAATCAGGACAATCAAAGTACATATATCCAAGATACATTGGTACCGGTGGGTGGTTTCGAACTCGTGCTCTCGGTTTGTGCAACCATTGCACTGCCACTACACCACAGTCGCCTTACCACCATTGATTTGATATAATGCTATTAGAATAAGAATAGGCCGGGCTGTTGACTAACTTCACTTGACTGATTAAAAGGTGTCTTTTTCTTGACGGTCCGCAAAGAAAAAGACACCATACTAAAGTGAAATTGGTTGGAGAGTTAGACGTTACAAAATAGCGCCGATTCCGTCCTATTTCTATTTTAATCACATTGTATTTAATGTAAAAAAGCTAATAATGTCACGGATGGCTGTTTATAATGCAGTGCTTGTTCCTTCATTAATGTATGAAAGTGAATATTGGGTATGGCAGAAGAAGCATAAGAGTATACTCAATGCTGTAGAAATGAAATAAAGTAGTGTATGTGAAGTGACGATAGCGGATAGAATAAGGAATAACACAGTGCGCTATAGATGTGGTTTGAAAGAGGATGTAGTGACAAAGATTGACAAAGGAATGCTTCGATGGTTTGGGCACATGCAAAGGATAGGTGAAAGTAGATTGAGGAAAGGAATTTATAAATCTGATGTGGATAGATGCGTTAAAAGAGGCAGGCCCAGGAGGGTGTTTGCCGACCAAATCGGAAACATCCTCAAGAAAGCTAGGTTGCCTAGTGCCCATAACCATAGAGCTTGTATGAAGAGAATTGTGAATGTGAAGGAAGCGCCACTTGTCAGGATCGTGGCAAGTGGCGCTGCATTGTCTCTGCCTATTCCTGTGTGAAAAAGGCGTGACAATTTGATTGATTGATTGATTGATTTTATTTTTAGGTGATAGGCATCGGTGCTGGCCAACAGTCGCGTATCCACTGCACCCGTCTGGCTGGTGGTAAAGCCCAGCTGTGGTGGCTGAGACGTCATCCCAATGTGCTCAATATGAAATTCAAACAGGGCGTCACACGAGCACTGCAATCGAATGCAATCGATAATTATGTTAATGGAACTGTTGGTTGGTTTTTTTATTTATTTATTATGGCACGACATATAATAGTCTTTCGCCTGATGTTAAGCTGGAGTGCGGTCCATGAATGCTTGTCACTGATACTACAATTCAATAACTGTTTGTAGTTTGGAACCGGCAACTTACAAGCTGATTCAAGCCAAATCACTTTACGGTCTGTATACTTATAAGTGGTGGTACTACCCCGGATCGGCAGACTGGGTACCACTGCCTACCACTCTTTGATAACCAGACCCGAAGCAAATATCTACCTCTTTTTTATAAAAAAAAAATATTTACAATATTTAATATAATGATTATATATTGCGAGTAAAAGCTATGAAACAAATATTTGCTCCGACCGGGAATCGAACCCGGGATGTATCATTTCGACTCTTTGTTACACGTTGTATATTTTATTGTCTCTGCCTATTAGGAGCGTGGCAATTTGATTGATTGATTAAGACATATTTTTTTTATTAAACAGGTTCTGATTTACCACTGGAGCAATGGCATACATTATTCGAAGGCGCTGCACCTCCTCTCTTGACAGAGGCCGAAAAGGAAGCCTGGCTTAAACGTATGGATAAAGTCGCTCTTGCCTCTGATGCGTTCTTCCCCTTCAGAGATAATATCGATAGGGCATACCATGTAAGTGCAATTTTTTTATTGTGACAGCTGATAGTAAGCTAAGAACAAAAGCGCCGGCGACTGATAAAAAAAATCGTTTATGGTTACTTCAGTCGCCGTCACTATGCCGGCTAAAGGTGCGTTTTTATTATATCTTTATTTTATTGACATCTGATCTTGATTTAACTGATGGTAAACAAGGGGGTAGTCTTAAAGCGTCGCCGACTGAAAAAACTTAACTGAAATGTTGAGGTTTGCCTTAATCGCCGTTAATAAGCCGACCAATGATTAGATTTATATAATTTTTTATTTAATTGGACACATTTTTTTTATTGTGTTTCGACATATGACAGCATCCCGCCTGATGTTAAGTTGAAGTGCAGTCCTTGAATGGAGGTGACTGCTACTACAGTCAAATCACTGTGAATAGCAGTCACATCCACTATGTAGGCCTAATTGAAATCGGCAATTCACAAGTTGATTCCGAAACGCGACTGTATCTTACCTCGACTTGCTTGATTTCCCTCGGTTGCAAGAATTGATTACAAATAACCGATTCCGTTTACTTCAGTCGCCGTTACTATGCTGGACAATAGTTGATTGATTGATACGACAATAGTTGATTGATTGATACGATTGATTGAATTGCGATGCGTGAAGGAGCACCTTTGGCCGGTATAGTGACGGCGACTGGGGCTGCCGTGAAGACTCGGTTGTCGCAGTCGTCGGCACTCTTAGACCTCCTTTTGCTTATCATCAGGCGGGTCGAGAAGAGAGGCAGGTGAAGAAGCACCTATGGTTGGCATAGTGACGGCGACTGGGGCAGCCGTGAACTAATTCCGCTTTCCAGTCGTCGTCACTCTTGGACCTCTTGCTTATCATCAGGCAGGTCGAGGTCAGATCTCGAGTCTCAATAAAAATAAATATATTTATTTTTTCCAGTGTGGTGTCCAATACATCGGAAGTCCATCTGGTTCCAACAATGATCAGGAAGTGATTGAAGCGTGTAATGAATACAAAATTACATTGGCACATACCAACCTCAGGCTTTTCCACCATTAAACTGTAATGGTGACGGCGACTGAGGCGACCGTCAACTAAGTCGGGTTTCTCAGTCATTCGGAGTAAACCTCCACCTACTTATCTCCTAAAATAAATAAAACACTATTGGTAGGCAGAGTCTTGGTTAAGGACCACCTAAAGTGTAAAGATCGTCAAGTGACTCAGTCGCGTTTCAGGGTCAGCTTGAAAGTTGCCAGAATTCAAATAAGATGGCTTAGAAAGCGATAAAAAGGCAAGATTTAAATCATTTGCTACTGCATTTAAAAACTAAAATAAGTTAAAATGTTTCTTACTTACAAAGGACATCATTCATTTTGAGCTTTTATGTACTACTTTTGTAATGTCCAATGATGAAAAATATATAAATGGTAGTTTCGATACTTGTGTTGATAAAACTAATAACAATTTTGTTTTTAATTGCTGTGCAATTGAGTTATATGGAAAATAAAATATGGATTTTGTATCGTCTGTCAATCTCAAGGACACATCATAATAAAAGTTCTGCTTTGAACTGACATAATAATAGTTTGATCATTTTGTACACCTAAACTATGCAAAATAAAGGATATATTCCAATTACATTGTAATCTTCGTACATCAAACTATTTTAAAATGTATATGCAACTTTTAATACAATTAAGCCCAAGTCCCCATACAAAATGAATGATATCCTTTATTGTTATATATTTTAATAGTTGGTTTTTCAATTTATTGCTTAATTTAAGTAGGTATATAAAGATATGTATTTACATGTACTGTGAAATAATATTTATTTGCGGCTTACTACCGCGTATATTGTCTGAATAAAATAATCATCATAATCGCAATAGTGAGCTGCAAGAATATGTCAAATAATATGGCACAAAATAAAGGTATTACTTACTGGTATTTTTTGTAATATCTAACTATACTATTGGCTACTATCGCCAATAGAACGACCAACACCTCAGTCTCTCCGTGACCACGATGGCTGCAAAGCTCTCGAAACGTCGGAATAATAAAAAAATGTAAAATCAAAACCAAAATAAACGCTATAGTATGCCGCATAAAATTTGTTTGATTCAGCTTCGTATAACTTAACAATTACGTTTAGGAACAATTATTATTGATAATGACAATAAAGAAACTCAATTTGCTCCTTCAAACGTTCAAACGTCAAAACAGCCATCATAGCGTGCCGCTAGTATGAATTCTCACTAAATATCAATCAATAAAATTGTCACGCCTCTTTCCCATGGGGATAGGTAGAGACAATAGAGCGCCACTTGCCACATTCACAATTCTCATACAAGCTCGTAAGGCAACCTGGCTTTCTTGAGGATGTCCCCGATTTGATCGTAAAACACCCTTCTGGGCCTGGATAATAATTTTAAACAAAGGATCTAGTCCAGATAATTAAGAAAAAGCATTTTATTGTGGTGTAATGGTCATTCAAATCGAGAGAGCAGGTTCATAGCCACTGGCCGATATCAACGTATCTTTGATATAATGTACTTTGGCCGCCCTTTTTCTATGATACTTAATATAAAAAGATAATTTTTTTTAAATAATACTCTGCTGTTTTGATTTATTTTAGTCTTTTGATATTGTAATTTCTTTGCTTTTTTATATATTTTGTTTTTATCATAATATGTAGTTATTAATTATAATTAAAGTTAATTAATAATTATAATAAAAGTAATAAATGTTGATTTTGGATTAGATCCTTTTTGCTTAAATAAGTCTATTTTAAGTATAGGTAAAACCTATATGGAATTATTTTAAAATTATTCATGGACCGCACTTCAGCTTATCATCAGGCGGAGTCATATGTTTAGTCAATCAACTAATGGAATCCTTCAAGCGATGCGTGAAGAAGCACCTTTGGCCGGCATAGTGACGGCGATTGGGGCAGCCGTGAAGACTCGGTTTTCGCGGTCGTCGGCACTCTTGGACCTCTTCTTGCTTACCATCAGGCAAGTCAAGGTTAGATGTCGAGTTACAATAAATAAAAAAAAAAAAGACACAATAAAACAAAATAACCGACTATTAAACCTAGAGGTATATTAAAATGGGATTGAATCTCCAGAATTGTGATTAAAAATCATTCCTCGTCGCATTTTTTAATTATACGTAGATTAAGGGAAGTATTTTTGAATCAATTTATTTCAAATAAATATCTCAAAATTTCTTAAAATAGTTTTATTATTTTATATTTCATTTCGACTAGGCCTGCATAGTGGTTGCTAAAGGTGTGTGTTTGAAACAATATTAATGCGGCGGCTGCTAGACTATTAAAGTTGCCGGTTTCAACTAGACCAGCATAATGGATGTGACTTCTACTTGTAGCCAGCCCAACATCAGGCGGGGTGCTGTCATATGTCGAGTCACAATTAAGAAACTGCTCTACAGAGGATTTCGTTGAACATGACAGAAATATTACGTGTGTCGCGGCTATAGACGCGAAGCCAGTTGACAACTATAACAACAATCGCTCGTTTTTGTATTCTGCCGTTGAGAATACAAAAATGGCTTGTAACCACTGCAACGCCACTAAATTCGGTGATCGGACGAGAACCGGTGTGTTCAACATGGTATGGACGTTGGCGAAAGCTGGAGGTAAATACTGGTACACATATTGGTATTAATAAAAATATGGATAAAAACGGCAAAAGCCAACGGCACGTGGTGTTCCCAGGCGGTCACCCATCCAAGTACTGACCACGCCCGATGTTGCTTAACTTCGGTGATCGGACGAGAACCGGTGTGTTCAACATGGTATGGACGTTGGCGAAGGCTGGAGTTAAATACTGGTACACATATTGGTATTAATAAAAATATGGATAAAAACGGCAAAAAGCCAACGGCACGTGATGTTCCCAGGTAAACCGGTAAAATGCCAACGGAATACCGGGTATTCCTATATATAACTAATTTTATTATTAGTTAAATGCTTGACTTATAGAAACGTGTTTTAGGTAGATTAAGGTTTACCATAGATATCATTTATTCTAATTGATACCCTGCGGCCACACACTTGACGAGGGGCAAGAGAAATAGCGAGGAAAATGGGCAGTGACATTATGTAGCTGCGTTTACTTGTTATGCTCTTAGTCCCACCGCCTGTCCTGCCCGGCGGCGATCCATTTTTTGTCGGTTCTTTGGTGCGACTCAAAGTTACAATGTTGTCGTCCATCGGAGCAACGCGATGAAAATCGCGCGTAGGGGATTGTAGTGCAATATTCGCGGCAGCATGTGGAGCATAGTTATAGCGATAGGTCGAATTAAAAAGAATTGTGTATGTAAAGGAAGCAAGGGAGTTGTGTCAGGATCCTGGCAATAAGCGATCCATTGTCTCTGCCTATCCCTGTGGGAAAAAGACGTGTTTATTTGATTAGGCCGGCATAGTGGATGTGATTGCTACTCACAGTTATTGAATTGTAGTAGCAGTGACATTCATTCATGGACCACACTTTGGCTTAACATCAAGCGGGGTGCTGTCATATGTCAAGTCACAATAAAAATAAAAATAAAAAAAAAAATTGACTGATGTTTATTGTTTTTATTATTTATTTTAAATAATTACGGAAAATAATACGCGCGTCGTTGTTGGTAGTATTGCAATTGACAACGCCCTATCGTTGTAGTTGTTTTGCACTGTTGTTTGCACTGTTTTGGTCTCTCCTTAGTTTCAAAATACTTGCATTGCATGCAACTAAATTTCGAAATCAGATTTCCAAGGTGATTTAATTTTCTTTCAATCGGATGATTTTATCACAGAGCAAATAAAAGGAACTTCCTTATTGTGTTTATGGATGAACGTGTCGCGCGTTAAAAGTAATATGATAAGATTCAAAATACGAAATGTGATACATCGTAGTCAATTTAATGAAGGATATGGCAAATGAATGAGGTTCTTCGCCCAGAAGATGATTTGTATCTCGCATATCAAAAACGAATATACAATGACATACATACACACCTTACAATAAGTATAATGAAATTGATAAAAACCAAGTTCTGCGAAATTGTTATTTTTTTACATTTGTATACTAAGCTACCAAAGTGCTTGTATCATAGAAACAGGACAACCAAAGTACATATATCAAAGATACATTGGTACCGACAAGTGGTTTTGAACCCGCGTTCTCGGTTGCGTAACGATTGCACTACCACTACACCACGCCATATTGTATTATTTTGTAATTATTTTTTCTTATTCTGTTTATCCCTAAACTTGCAGTTGTCGTGATTAGGTAATTTCTGTTTCATTGTATGTAGGGGATTTTTTTGAGTCATCGTGTAATGTTATTCCCCCGCAGTAGAACGTCATCGCGATACCAGACGTAAAAATGTCACCTAAATTATTGCAAGTCGTTATTCATATTGCAGCCATTGTTATTATTACGCACTCTATTTTACATTTAATATGTCCTCCGTTACATTTATTAAGTATAAAAAATTAGGTAGTATAATAAATTAGGTGATAAATTTGTCTTAATCTGTGCGAATTAACTTCAATTAACAGCAACACTTTTGTAAACGTCGAATTAAAAGTTTTGAACACTCTGAAGTTGGTCTGAAGCAAGGAACATTGTACTTTGTCGGCTGAAGTTGGTTCTTGGTCGGTTGTGTGCGTACGCGTTTGAACAGTTTTTGTTGTCTTTATGCGGTGTCTTTGTTTTGGCTTTTTATTCGTTGCCTTGACTTGATGTAGGTTTGAGGAAAATTAACAGTAAATAAATTTGTTGATTATTTGAGTGTTAATATTGTTTATTACGATGTCTTCAAGTGACCAAGATACTTTTAGTGATAGCTCTAGTTATTCTCCTGGATCTTATTCTGTTTCACCAAAAAATTCGCCCTTTCATCAAGGGTCAAATTGCGCTGTCCATATTGATGGAGGTAAGTAACTAAAAAAATTGTAATTTATCAAGCCTTATCACATTTCTGAGAATTCAATGTAATAATAATCCTTTATTTAAAGTTGTTATTAACATTAGGTACATTTTTACACTTCTATATTAAGCTACTAAAAGTGCTTGTGCCATAGAGACACCCAGTCATATATCAGAGGTACATTGGTACCCAAGGGCTCTCAGTCTGAATGACCATTTCACACCATGGTCGCCATCATTCTAATGTTTACCTAAATAAAAGGTATTTTAAATGATTTAAGACATCAGTATCCAATCTAGGTTAGTATCACCACTCGTGCTAGTATCACAGACGGTAAATCGACTTAGTAGCATTTCAATTTTAGTTTGAAACTCATGCAACTAAGCTGGTAAAGGAGAATGACAGCTACTACCAGTTATTTTATGATAGTAGTAACCACCTGTATTCATGGAGCACACTCCAGTTTATTCTCAGGTAGATTGATAATGTTGTCTTCTACTTAAGATTGTGAAACCATCATCCAAATGATGGCCCCTATTCACTCAGATTACCACAATCCCTAAATTGGTGGAGGTCAGACAGTAAGACATAGCCTGCATAAAACCAAAGAATTTGGAAATAATAGAATCTGTGCTAAAATAAGAACTATTTCATTGTTATTTGTCTCATTTATATTATGTTTATACCACATGTGACTGAAAGAGACAACTACTTGTACTTCAACTCCTTTATTTCAAAGGTCGGCACTACTTTTTTTGCAAATACAACCACTTGTAATTGCGGTTAATTTTTAATACTGCTTAACTAAAAGTCACGTGGTAGTAAGAGTAGCGGCATAATTGTTTTGTCATCCTTTTTTAAGTATTTTAATGTCATTTGTTATTCTGTCAAATTAGGTTGTCAAATGATCATTAAAACTAGTGACAACCATCTAAATTACGAATGTAAAAATATATATTCGTCCTCTTCTAACTTCTTTTTAATGCCATTTGTGAAAATAATATAAATGGTTGTATTTTGTAGCTATTTTAGGGCTCCTTCTATTTCTTAAGTCCAAATTCTTCTTTTAAAACCATAGGTTTTAACCAATTTCAATTAGCATAGTGCCCGCAATTCTTTTACCATGCCTTTGTGTGTGTGTGCATTTACTATAAGGCAACCGTAGTGTAGTGGCAGTGCAATAGTTACACAAACAGAGAGCACAAGTTCGAAACCGCCCATTGATACCAATGTATCTTTGATATATGTACTTTGGTTGTTCTGTTTCAATGATACAAGCACTTTAGTAGCTTAGTATAGAAGTATAAAAATTAAAAAAAAAACTATTATATGGCTGGCATAGTGACGCTGACTAATGCAACCGTAAACTGAGTTTTTTTCAGTCAGCAGCACTTTTAGACTTTCATTTGTTTAACATTAGCCAAATGGAGGTCAGATGTAGTAGGCAGTGGTGGTTCCCAGTATGCTGATCTGCGGGCTGGAACTTCAATTTACAGGAACTTCATTAATGAGGTTCAAAATTAAAATTGCCACCGCACATCACACTAAAATCCATGCTCATTATCTAACAATTTTGGTTAAATGGCGCTATAAGTCGTATGTCGAATTCACAATACAACAATTCTGCCAGTGTCAAGTGCCAAACCGGAATGTGTGATGTTCATTTTCATTAACAGTTTAAGCTCATTGAAACTCATTTTCCGAATGACTAAAAGTTTTTTTTTTGACAAATGGTAATTAATTTCTTTGTCATTACCATTGATGTTGCGCCGTTGGCCCCTGGGTTAGTACCACCACTTACAACTATACAGACTGTGAAGTGACTTTTTCGGGATCAGCTTGTAAGTTAGCAGTTCCAACTAGGTTTGAATAGTGGATTTGACTTACAGTTACTTAACTGTAGTAGCAGTCACCTCAATTCATGGACAGCACTTCAATTTAACATCAGGCTGGGTGCTGTCATATATTGAGTCACAATAAAAATATAAAATTACAGTGGAGCATCACTTTCAATGATTCTGACACAAGCACACTGCCCTGTACCTACCACTCTTTGATAACTAGTCCTGAAGCAAATATCTGCCTCTTTTGTTAAGAAATATTTGTAATATTCAATCTAATTTTTTTCTGCATTTTGGTAATAATTCTTTTATCTTTATGTTAACAGGTCCAAGACTTGAAATAATAGAACAACCACAGGACTATTTTAGATTTAGATATAAAAGTGAAATGGCAGGAACGCATGGCTGTCTTTTGGGACGGGGTCATACTGGTTTCAAAACTACGAAAACCTATCCAATGGTTCAGGTAACATTGGTTTTCTTTCATAAAACTTTTTTATTTTTACTCTACATCTAACGAACAAAAATGTCATGTTATAACTGAAATAAATAAACTTGAGCTTCTCCAGCCCCCCTAGTATGACAATTTAAAAAGCAAGATAAAGACTTGCAAGGAATACCATTTTAACTTATATTCAATAAAATACTAGAACAGTATATCAAAAAAGATATCTAAACGTTCTGTAAAACTTGACACAAAACAATATACTTTAATAAATAATATTTTATACATTTTGATGTACCGGCCTAATAAGTTATTTAAAAAGAGTTACAATAATATTCCTTGCAGTTCTGTATCTTGCTTCTTAGATTGCCGTGCTAGGAGGGCTGACCATTGAATCAGGACTTACTTGAATCACAGGGACCACATAGAGTGGGCCATTAAGCATCCACATTCTATCAACCAAATTGGCAGTCGAACTGAAAAGTTCTGAGCGTCTTTTCTTAGTAGAACAATCTACAAGTGAAATGCTTTGCCAGCCCATGTGTTCTTTCCTTCCTATAACCTTGGATCCTTCAAGTGATGTATGAAGAAGCACCTTTAACCGCCATAGTAACGGCGACTGGGGCAGCCGTGAAGTGGTTTTTTTAGTCGTCGTCAATCTTGGACCTCCTCTTGCTTATCAGGGGACCTCGACTAGCCTGATGGTAAGCAAGAAGAGGTCTAAGGGCACCAACGACTAAAAAACCGACAATACACAGGCGTGCATTGCTTATGCCCTAGATCTTAATTATGTAATCTTAATCGACAATGTCTGTTGTATTTGCCTATCTAGATGAAAATCGAGGCTATTAATTTTATTGGTTGTTAACAAGTGTTGACTTCACTGTATGCTTTTATTGTAATAAAATTAATAGAAAACCTAGAAACAAATAAAAAACAATGTTAAACCACCGTAGGAAAGTGGTTATTAGATTTAAATTATGATGATACAGAGGAAATATTGAATGTAGTTTTATGAAGTATCATATATATTTTACACAACGAGAGGACCACACGCACACACACACCTACGCACACACGCACGCACACACACAAACGGACACGCACACACACACCCTAACACACTTAATACTACTGTTAACCTTGACCATTAATTAAAATGACCATTAATTTTGTAAAGTTGTAACCGAAGATACAGTTCCCCAACTACTTTCGGAACACAGACATGGCCTAAATTACTTTAATAAAGAGTATAATTGTTCATTGTTGAATAATATAGCACAGGATCGTGCGATAACAGCTCGTCATTACTTTGTTACACAGCATATTATTATACTATGTAATAATACAACTTCCTTCTGCTAAAATAATTTTTAGGTCACACGTAGTCGTTCAGAATAAATTATGTAATCAAACATTCCCAATCAACAATTAGTGCCTTTTAAACGTTCCGGTTACCCGGCGTGTAATGTTATACATACTATGGGCATTACGCCGGATCGTGTGAAAGCTACCATACATTTCACCGCCGGCTACACGGCAGGACTCACAGTGGTGTATGGAACGCGTAATGAGTTTTCATACGTGAAAACTCATTAGTGCGTACCGGGTGGGGCGGTCAGGCCGCCAGGTACTTAAAAGTCGCTGCATCTCAGCATCATAAAGTGATGACTCTCATACTTAATTACCTGAATAGATTTCATTTGATATGAGAGAGTACAACAAACTGGGGATGTTATAGATATGTATAAAATTCGGCCTTATGTTTTTTTATGTGTGTATTACCTCCTTTTTTTTCTGGGTGAACCGATTTTGATGATGTTTTTTTTTAAATTTGAAAGCTCGTGTTTTCCGTGTGGTCTTTTTTGATCGCGATTAGATGAGTAGTTTTTGAGTTATATCTAATAATGCGTATTTAATTAACGACGACGATGTATAATTCACAGATTTCTCCGTCAATTATGGATCGATTTTAAAAATTCTTTTTTTTTTGTTTGCAAGTGTATACCTTCAGGGTGATTCCGTTGTGACTGAATCTGATGAGAGGATCCTATGAAAATTAAGGAAAACCCAGAAAACTATGTATATTGACTGATTTCGCTGTCAATTATGGATTGATTTCGAAAATTCTTCATTTGTTTGCAAGGGTATACCCTCGAAGTGGTCACATTGTCACCAAGTCAAGAACTGATGAAAAGATCCCCTGGGGATCGAGGGAAATCTTTAAATTTCATAGACATAAAGAGATGTTTGTTGTAAGGTTGTTATTGAGCTCCGTAACCGCAACCGAAACTATCAGATATCCGAATGAATGAAATAATTTCTTAGCATCCATGGATTTTGGGAAGTCGGTCAAATAATACGTGGATATTTGCTCCGGGTCTGGTTATCAAAGACAGTGGTACCCAGTCTGCCAAACAGGGTTGTACTACCACTTACAAGATCAGATTGTAAGTTACCGGTTTCAGCTAACCCGGCGTACTGGATGTGACTGCTACTTACTGTTATTTACTGTTATGGAACGTCATATGACAGCACGGGCGGGGTGCTGTCATATTTCGAGTCACAATAAAAAAAAATACAAACAAAAAAACGGCATATTAAAACATCACTAAAAATAAGTGCGTGAAACATGACGCGTCTAGGTACTTAAAAATGGCGAACCTAATGTTTATTTTCAAGGAGTCAGCTATAAAAGCGACTATTTTTATCACCACTTTAGGTTCTAATAAATAATTAGATTTTTAAAATGTAGTAGCAGTCACCTCCATTCATGGACCTCGTTCCAGCCTAACATTAGGCGGAGTGCTGTCGCAATAAAAAAATATAAACGTGTGACATAGTGACGGCGACTGGGGCAATCGTGAATTGACTCGCTTTTTACAGTCGTCGGCACTCTTGGACTTCCTCTTGCTTACCATCAGGGGGGTGAGGTTAGATGTCGAGTCACAATAAAAAAAAATGAGAAAAAATCAAGATAAGAGAGGCGCAGGGTGCGGCGTAGAGGGTCCATGTGTTCCTTCGTCTATACCTTGGACCCTCTACGCTTGAAAATCTGGCCGGCAGTGACGACTACTCTTTAATCGATGGCGCCCTTGGACTTCCCTTTGCTTGACTTAACATCAGCACCCCATCCGATAATAAGCCAGAGTGTGGTCCATGAATGGAGGTAACTGCTACTACAGTTAAATAATTAAGTAACAGTTATGTTCACTATGCCGACCTGGTTGAAACGCAACCAATTCACTGCACGGTTTGTATACTTGTATGTGGACTACGCCAGGTCGGCAGAATGGCTACTACTTCAATGGTTTGGAGGGAAAAGAATAAATGAAAGTAGATTGACGAAAGGAATTTATAAAACTGATGTAGATTGAAGCAACCAAAGCAGAAACATCCTCAGGAAGCTGATTTGCCTAGTGACTAGTGCCTATAACCGTAGGGCTTGTATGATGAGAATTGTGGATATGAGGACAGCGAGAGAGTTGTGTCAGGATCGTGGCAAGTGGTGCTCCATTGTGTCTGACTATCCCGTGACAATTCGATTGATTGATATAATGAATTATTATTTCATTTATTATTTATGATAATAATTTTTTATATTTTTAAAATAAAAACAATTTAAAAATATAAAAAATAGTTGTCCACCGGCATCGGGAACAGGGTCCAAGCCACCGGTGGTCAGGGCTCCTGAGAAAGGAACCTCCTAACAATACGCGCCGTGTCCAGGAGTACCGCTTTCTGAATCAAACGCTTGATCCAGCTACCTAACGAGAGCCTCTTTAGGTGTTCATCGAGGCTCTTGGCTATTAAGCAATTGGCAGTCACGACTATCGGCACAATGATTGCTGCATCCACCTCCCACATGTCGACAATCTCGCGAGCCAGATCAAGATACTTTATTTGCTTATCTTTCTCAGCTTTCACGAGGTTCTCGTCATGAGGGACCGCTACATCAACAATCATTGTGCGACGTTCTAGTCGATCTATCACCACTATGTCAGGCTTTAATGAATTATTATTATTATTAGTCTATTTATTTGTCCCACTGCTGGGCAAAGGCCTCCCTCTCTTTTTCATGACTCACGATATTTGGCGATCTCGCCATGTACTATTGTAGGAGTCCATCTCATCACGCCATCTCCGTTTGGGCCTGCCGCGAAGTCTTCTGCAATCTGGGGTCCACTCAGTAGTGAACTTGGCCCATAATGCATCGTTCAGTTTGGCAGCTTTTTCAGCTACATTGGTAATTTTTGCCAATATAATTAATTAATATTTTTTTTTACAGTTACAGGGATTTAATGGCAGAGCTGTGATAAAATGTACGCTTGCGCAAGTTAATAATAATAATGCTCATCCACATTTACTTGAAGATGATGAGAGCCAAGATGTCATCAGAGATGCCTGTGTTGATAATCAATACATAGCTAAGTGTGTATATATTTTGTACATTTTTTTTTATTGTGCCTCGACATATGACAGCACCCCGCTTGATGTTAAGCCGAAGTGAATAAATGAATAAATGTCACTGCTACTACAATTCAATAACTGTCAGCAATCACATCCACTATGCCGGCCTAGATGGAACCGGGAACTTACAAGCTGATCCCGAAACGTGACCAAATTACTTCACGATCTGTATACTTGTACATATTTATACTAAGCTATTAAAGTGCTTGTAACATAGAAACAGGACAACCAAAGTACATATATCAAAGATACATTGGTACCGGCAAGTGGTTTTGAACTCGTGCTCTCGGTTTGCGTAACCACTGCACTGCCAATACACCACGGTCGCCTTAATTCTTGTTTATCTTTAATTCTTTGTTTATTATGACACGACATCTGACCTCGTCTAGCCTGAACATAAGAGAGAGGAGGTCCAAGAGTGACGACGACTGAGAAAACAGAGTTTGTTCACAGCTGTCTCAGTCGCCGTGTCTATGCCGGCGTGCAACATTGGTTAGCACACCAGTTCGTTAAACGTAAAGTTTCGGGTACGATTCCTGGTCAGAGAAAATATATCTTTTATAGCTTTTTTTTTGTTATTTTGCTCCGATTTGGTTATTAAAGAGTGGTATGGTTATCAAAGACTAATGCAAAGTCTGCAGACCTGATCTAGTAACACCACTTACAGACCCTGACAGTGACTTAGTAGGATTAACTTGTAAGTTGCCATTTTCAACTAGTTTGGCATAGTGGATGTGATTGTTATTTCACTATTGTATCAATTTTTTTTTTAAATTAAAGGACGTCGTTCATTTTGGGCTTAATTGTACTACTTTTGTAATGTCCAATGATGAAAACTTATATAAAAGATAGTTTTAATACTTAAAATTGAGTTATTTGGAAAATAAGATATGGATTTTGTGTCGTCTGTCAATCACGGAGACACGCCATAGCTTTGAAGTGTCATAATTATAGTTTTATCATTTTGCACACTTAAACTATGCATAATAAAGGATATTTTCCAGTTACATTGTAATCTTTGAGCATTAAACTATTTTAACATGTATATGCAACTGTTAATACAATTAAGCCCAAGTCCCCATACAAAATGAATGCGCTGGAAATACCACGACGTGACGTATATAAGGAATTGCTTTGCTAAGGGTATGGGCCTATGCTAGTACAGCCGATTCTCTTAAGACATTATGCTGACGAAAAAGCAGTAAAATTGCGTCGCAGTCGTAATGGACCAATCAACGCAGTTTATTAATTTGTTATTCGCTGATTGGTTACGAAGATGTCAAATATCAGTGCAACGCATTTAATAAGAGAATCGAGGCCCTGTTCTACGTCACTATGTCATGTCGTCAAGTGACGTCAAAAACGCCTTCGACCGCTTAGTGACAGTGACTGAGGCAGCTGTAATCTGAGTCAGTATTTTCAGTCGCCGGCACTCTTGAGTCGTTTTTTTTATATAAGACAATAAGATAATATTTTCCTTTTAGATTTCAGGGAATGGGTATAATTCATATTGCTAAGAAAGAGGTGCCGTCTCTACTCTATCAAAAATACTCCAAATTGTATGCTGGTAAAGAACTTAATTCCAAAGAGGTGAGTGAAAATACAATTTCGATTACGTTTAAGCGCAAAATAAACAGTGGACGGGTGCGGAAGTGTGGTACCCAGTTTGCCGATCCGTACCACCACTTACAAGTACACAGACCGTGAAGTGATTTGGTCGCGTTTCGGGATCAGCTTGTAAGTTGCCGGTTCCAACTAGGCCGGCATAGTGGATGTGACTGCTACTCACCGAATTGTAGTAGCAGTGACATCCATTCATGGACCACACTCCAGCTTAACATCATTTTTTTTAACGCGGCACAGTAGAGCCCGCTTGTAACCATGGACCGTGCTACAGTTTAACATCAAGCAGGAAAAAAAAGTCGTGCCACAAAAAAATTTAATGGTTTTATATAAAAACCCGGCCCTCTAGTTATAACGTTATTTTTTCAGCTTCGTTCGAGGTGTGATTCTGAAGCGAAGGATATAAATTTAAACATAGTACGTCTGGCATTTAGTGCTTATGATGAGAAAAGTGGTGAATTGCTATGTCCGCCTGTGTTTTCTGAACCAATTTATAATATGAGTAAGTAACCTGTTTCAATGAATTAAACAAATTTGTCACTCAGCGGGCAATGGAGAGAGCTATGCTTGGTGTGTTTCTACGCGATAGAATCCGGAACGAGGATATTCGCCAAAGAACCAGAGTTACCGACATAGCTCGAAGGATTCGCGAGCTGAAGTGGCAATGGGCTGGCCACATCGCTCGAAGAACCGACAACCGATGGGAAAAAAAAGTTCTAAAGTGGAGACCACGAACCGGAAGACGCAGCGTAGGTAGGCTTGGTGGACTGACGACATAGTGAAAGCCATAAATAACCAGTGGATGCAACTGGCAACATGCCGTTCGAAATTGCCTTTTAAGGGGGAGGCCTATGTTCAGCAGCGGACGTTTTCTGGCTGATGATGAAACAAATTTGTGACCACAATGGCTGCAAAGCTCTCAAAATGTCAGAATAAAAAGTTCAGTGCGTCTTTTCTTTGAAGAACAATTGAAAAGTGGAATCCTTAGCCAGCCCATGTGTTCTCTCCATCTTATGACCTTAAATCCTTCAAGCGATGCGTAAAGAAGCACCTTACACCGGCATAGTGACGGCCACTGGGGCAGCCGAGAACTAACTCGGTCGAGGTCAGAAGTCGTGTCACAATAAAAAAAATGTAAAATAAATAACCAAAATAAACGCGATAGTAAGCCGCATAAAATTTGTTTGATTCTTTAATCGATGTTCACACAAAATCTAAGAAAATACTACTACATACATGTATAGTATATCAATGTATATCATATCAATGTTTATCAAAAGTACATTGGTCTGTTACAGGTTGTGTGTCCATTTTACTATCACTACACAGCATTTTACTATCACCTTGTATTTTTATTTGTTTATTGTGACACGACATCAGACCTCGACCCGCCTGATGATAAGCAAGAGGAGGTCCAAAAGTGATGACAATTGAATAAACCGAGTTAGCTCACAGCCGCCTCAGTCGCTGTCACTATGCCGGCCTAAGAAATGTTTTTTTGTTTCTAGAAAGTGCTGCAACAAACGACCTCAAAATATGTCGAATGAGCAAAGTCGCCGGACGAGCTAAGGGAAAAGAAGATGTTTATATCTTTGTTGAAAAAGTTAATAAAAGTAATTATTTTTGTTTTTTTATCTATATATATATATTTTGCTTGAATGGCGCTATAAGTCGTATTCCGAATACGATAATTCTGCCAGTGTTAAGTTTACTTTTTTTAAGGTACTAAAAGTTGTATCATATACACTAGGCGAATATACCCCATACATTCGTTTATTTATTTTTTGACAGCTTACGGTAATTCATAGGAAATACCGTTTTATAATGTACTACAATTATGTTGTACCTTATTGACGGGTAGCGCCCACTTAGTTAAGTGCCTTGCTAGGTTGGACAAATAAGAACGATTATCGTCTCTCGTCGGCGATTGTCAAAATAATAAAAGCTAGGCTAAATCCACTAAAACGAGACTATTAATCGTTGTGACGAAATCGTCTGTGCGACGACATGTTTGATCATTATCGTCAATGGTCCTAAAGCGTGATTAGAGCGGTAACTCGCCTAGGTTTTTTTTTAAATTTCGAACTGTCTGACATGTGAAATAAGATCGAATTATTATTTCAAATCGAATCGGTAACGTATGAGGGCGTCACTAATTTCGAACTGTCAAAAAGAAAATAAACGAATGGACAGGGTATAATATTTAAAAAGTCATTTAACAGCAGTAGCACAAGCCTCCATTCATGGACCGCACTCCAGCTTAACATCAGGAGGGGTGCTGTCCAACGAATTTGGAAGGAATAGAATCTGTGCTAAAATAAGAACTAATTCATTATTATTTGTCTCATTTATATTATGTTTATACCACGTGTGATTGAAAGAGACAACTACTTGTACCTTACTTCCTTTATTTCAAAGGTTGGCACTACTTTTTGGCAAATACAACCACTTGTAATTGTTGTTAACTTTTAATACTGCTTAATTAAAAGTTACATGATAGTAGTAAGAGTATCGGCATAATTGTTCCGTCATCCTTTTTGAAGTATTTTAATGTCATTTGTTATTCTTTTCAAATTAGGTTGTCAAATGATCATCAAAACTCATGGACGAATAATCACAATTATTATTCGTCCATGTCAAAACTAGTAACAACCTTCTAAATTACGAATGTAAAAATGCTTATTCATCCCCTTCTGACTTCTTGTTAATGTCATAAGTGAAAATATTATAAACGGTTGTATTTTGTCGCTATTTTAGGGCTCCTTCTGTTTCTTAAGTCCAAATTCTTTGGCGCTGTCATATGTCTAGACACAATAAATAAATAAAGTTTTAACTATAAAAATATGTCAGCGATAATATACAGTTAATTAACTGGGAGTAGCAGCAATATCAATCAATCATAGGTACAACAAAAATATGAATTTCAGGTTCAAATATTACGATTTATTTTAGTTTTTTTAAATTTTGGCGCCCCCTAAATGTGCCGCCCCCGCCACGCTACGCCACTGAGTAGAAGTCGCATTCTTGTAATATATTTTTGTTTTATATAGAGAATATAGAAGTACGCTTCGTGGAAAGAACACAATTTGGAGAAATTGTATGGACTTCTAACGGAATATTTTCACAAAACGATGTGCACCATCAATATGGTATAGTTTTTAAGTAAGTAAATAATTTATTATAAAATCATTATCGACGCAATCAATCGACGCCGACGCATCTAGTTCATATTATTATAAATAATTTGGCACAAAATATAATTTTGTATGTTTATTTTTACCTACATATATGTATTATTAAATATATACTTGTGATACTTGTAGTTTATGTGATTTGCACCTTGCCCATAATTTCTCATCATCCCAAAGGTTGGTTGTTAGAGAATCCCTAATAGGCATTAAACTCGCCTATTTACCTATTTTTAAGTTTATTTTGGTGCAATAAAGGATTTAAATAAAAATAAATAAATAATCAAATTGTCCCGCCCCATTTTCCACGGGTCACGTAAACCAAGTCCGGTTTCGATTCCCGGTCGGAGCAAATCTTTGTTTCATAGATTTTATTTGAAATATTAATTAATTAGATTAAATATTACAATTATTTGTTAATAAAAAAGGCAGAGTTATGCTCTGGGTCTGGTTGTCAAAGAGTGATGCCCAGTATCCGGATTCGGGGTAGTAGTACCACGACTTACAAGACAGACCGTGAAGTGACTTAGTACCGTTTTGGACGGCATAGTGACGGCGACTGAGGCAGCCGTGGACTAACTCGGTTTTCCAGTCGTCGTCACTTTTGGACCTTCTCTTGATTATCATCAGGCGGGTCGTGTCACAATAAAAAAAGATTGTAATTTGCCGAATCCAATTAGGCCGCTTTGTTGAATGCGACTGCTACTTACAGTAATAGCTGTCGACCCCATTTATGGGGCGCACTCCATCTTAACATCAGCCGTGGTGTTGTCGTATGACGGATTACAATTTAAAAAAGATAAAATTAAAATTGATTGAAAATTAATTGATTGTTTTAATTGAAACACAGAACCCCACCCTACAAGGATCCATCAACGCAAACTGATGTAAAAGTACACGTGGAGTTACACAGGCCATCGGACGGACGGACGAGCGACCCTATAGAATTCACATACAAGGCAGATCATAATCAAATGAATAAAAAGAGAAAGAAATATTCATACTCCTCGCTAGGAAGCTCTTCTGGTAAATATAAATATGAAATAACCAGTTTTTATGGCTTGGCATATGAGCCGGTATAGTTACGGCGACTGAGGCATCAGTAAGTGGAATTGGTTTTTCAGTCGTCTGCGCTCTTGGACGTTACATTGCTTACCATAAGGCAAGTCAAGGTCTTATGTCAAGTCTCCAATACATAATAATATGTCGCCACACTGTGTGACAAAGCTAGAGTGCGGACAAAGACTATGCTACTACAGGTAAATAATAATAAATAGCAGTCGTATCCACTATGCCGACCTAGTTGAAACTAGCCCTAAATATCTTAATACACAACGGAGAAATGACTCTGCCTTATTCGACATGACTTACTAATCTAATTAATAATTGGTAGGCAGTGGTACCCAGTCTGCCGATCCGGGGTAGTACCACCACTTACAGAAATATACAGAAATGATTTAGTCGCGTTTCGGGATCAGCTTGTAAGTTGCCGGTTCCCACTAGGAACGCCGGTTTCAACCAGCATAATAAATGTGACTGCTACTTACAGTTTTGAATTGTAGTAACAGTGGCATCCATTCATGGACCACACTCCAGCTTAATATTAAGCGGAGTGCTGTCATATGTCGAGTCACAATAAAGTAAATAAAATAAAAACTTTTTGGCGATGGAATTTCAATAAAATTGCGTTTATATTTGACATTATCTTAATGTCAAATAATACAAGGTGTAACCAGGAGTTTTGGCGGGCAACTGACAGGACGCGCAATTTTGAATTATTTGAAAAGCTTGTGTTTTTCATAAATATTAATGTGTAATAATGGTGGAATTGTTATCCAGTAATAATTTTTAAGTTGATCAAGTATAAACAAGTAATTTAAAGTTGTGAAACGTGTTTCTTTATGTTCCCTCCAAGACTCCTTCTGAAGTTTTAGTAAAGGCTTTCCGCCGCTTTACTAAAACGATCATCATCAACCTCACTATCATCATCATCATTTGATGAATCACTCGCGTGGTTCATGTTCATCTTTACTTGACAATGTATTAACATTGAACCATATATTTTTACTTTGACACTGGCAAGCTAAATACTAAAGCCATAAACAAGAAGAAAGAAAGGTGTAACCAAAGGTGACATTTGACGTAGTGACTATAGATTTTTATTCGTTGTTATTCGTTGATTGGTTACCTACGAGAATGTTAAATATATTATTATATAAATATAATTATTTAGATAACGCAGTGATAAAGCGTTGATAAAGCAGTGGCAGTTCGTGGGCAAGTAATGATAGTTTTAAAGTTTCAAAATTTAGCCTTTAATTTTTCTACTATTTTTTACTCCAAGGCTGAACATACGACAGCACCCCGATTGATATTAGGCTAGAGTACGGTTGCATCCACTATGCCTGCCTTGTTGGAATTCGCAACTCTTAAGCTTATCTTGAAACGAGACTGAGTCGCTTCACAGCAGACTAGGCAAAATACCACCAACTCTGGCCTCTCTTCCACTAAATCTCTTTTAGATCTTGGAAAAATGGAGTCAATAATTGACATAATTTCAGATTTATTTTCTTATTTTCAGGTGGTTCTATAAAAAGTATTAGTGAATTGCCTGTTTCAGTTGTAACTGTAAGTTTGCTGTTAATATTATTATTGGTTTATTTTATTTTATTTAAATAAATAACAAAGGTATTAAAAACAACAACATTTGAAAACAATCACATAAATAAAAGCTCAGTATCTAATAGTATTTCTATTATGGTTTGTAATGACCTGTAACCTGTATCTCTCCGTGACCACGATGGCTGCAAAGCTCTCGGAACGTCGGAATAATATCAATCAATCAATCAAATTGTCACGCCTTTTTCCCCACAGGGATAGGCAGAGACAATGGAGCCCCACTTGCCACGATCTTGACACAACACCCTCGCTTCCTTCACATTCCAAATTCTCTTGTACAAGCTCAATGGTTATGGGCACTAGACAACCTAGGAGGCAATAGGAATAATATCAATTAATCAATCAATCAAATTGTCACGCCTTTTTCCCAGAGGGATAGGCAGAGACAATGGAGCGCCACTTACCACGATCCTTAAATAACTCCCTTGCTTCCTTCACATCCACAATTCTCTAAATAATAAAATATTGTAAAATCAAAACCAAAATAAACGCGATAGTAAGCCTCATAAAAGTTGTTTAATTCACTAATTTATGTATTAATTAATTGCAGACTGATAAAAATATCGTCGACTATGAAGAATCACCGGACTTTAAAATGTCACCAAAGATGGACTATGTAAGTCATGTTTTTTTAAAACGATTTTATTAGCTTATATTTATGTTTATAAATCTCATGGATAGTGAATGGATGCGTTAAACGAGACAGGCCCAGGAGGGTGTTTGCCGACCAAATCGGAGACATCCTCAAGAAAGCTGGGCTGCCTAGTGGCCATAACCATAGAGTTTGTATGAAGCGAATTGTGAATATAAAGGAAGCGAGGGAGTTATGTCAGGATCGTGACAGGTGGCGCTCCGTTGTCTCTGTCTGTCCCTGTGGGAAAGAGACGTGACAATTTGATTGATTGATTGACTTGTATGTATTGTATGTAACTATGTAACGGAATCTTGCAAATTAATTTGCACCCACTTCTAGAGGTCTGAATAATTTGAAAATTTGTATACGAGGGCGGTTCATTAAGTACCCGTGTTTGAAGACAGAGGGCGTTCCTGAGTGAAGTTAGTGTTATCATCGTGTGCTGCCATCTATCAGACGGCGCTAATATAAAATTCAGACTGATTGATAGGTTAGTTTCGATTTGGCAGCCATTCGAGTCAGACGTGTTTCGTGATTTTCGTTAAGATGGAAAAAGAGCAGTATTGTTCGGTAATTCGCTTTATGTTTTTGGATGGGAAAAAGTGCGAGGAGATAAAAGCAAAGTTGGATGCTGTTTATGGAGACACGTCGCCATCTATGACCACAGTTAGATATTGGTTTAACGAATTTAAACGTGGGCGAACATCCGTTTTTGATGAGGAGCGACCAGGACGCCCGGCAGACGTGGTTACCGAGGAAATCATTGAAAAAGTCCACGACATGATTCTCGCTGATCGACGAACGAAAGTCCGCGAAGTAGCTAAGGCCGTAGGTGTGTCGACCGGAACGGCAATTAATATTTTGCATGATAAGTTGGAGATGAAAAAATTGTCGGCCCGATGGGTGCCGCGATTGCTCACGCTGGACAACAAGCGGATGCAGCTGTTAACTTCAGAGCAGTGTTTAAGGCAATTTAAGCGAGATCCTAAGGACTTTTTGCGTCGAGTTGTCACCGTTGATGAAACCTGGATTCATCATTACACACCAGAAACTAAACAACAATCAAAACAATTGATTTCTCCCGGTGAATCTGCACCAAAGAAGGCGAAGACCGTCCCATCGGCCGGTAAGGTCATGGCGACGATTTTTTGGGATGCGAAGGGCGTCATCGTCATGGATTTTTTAGAAAAAGGAAGAACGATCACTGGACTATACTACAGTGAGTTATTAGACCGCTTCGACAAAAAATTAAAAGAGACACGGCCACATTTGGCGAAAAAAAAGGTGTTGTTTCATCACGATAACGCACCAGCACATTCATCTGGTGTTGTCGCGACCAAACTGCATGAATTGCGTTATGAATCGCTGCCGCACCCCCCGTATTCACCCGATCTGGCTCCCTGCGACTTTTTCTTGTTCCCTAACATGAAAAAATGGCTCGCGGGAAAAAAATTTAGCTCAAACGAGGAAGTCATCGCCGGGACAGAGGCGTATTTCGGAGAGTTCGACAAATCCTATTTTTTGGAGGGGTTAAAAAAATGGCCGGAACGTTGGGAGAAGTGTATCTTACTAAAAGGGGACTATGTTGAAAAATAAAAAGCATTTTTTTGAAAAAAATCGTGTCTTCATTTCTAACACGGGTACTTATTGAACCGCCCTCGTACGTATTAAAAACTGATCACAATACAATAATTTCATAAAATATTTTTTTGCTTTCACGGATTTTAAAATATTTCACGATTGCTTCAAGTCACTATCACTATGCCGTAGTCATGGTGACTTGAAGCAATTGCAAACTAACTCGGTTCTTTCAGTTGTAAACATCCTCTTGTGTGTGTTTTTTTAGTTTTTTTACGGGAAGACAAGGCAGGCCTAGTAGGGTCTTTGTAGACCAAATCGGAGACATCCTCAAGAAAGCTGGGCTGCCTAGTGCCCATAACCAAAGAGCTTGTATGAAGAGAATTGTGAATGTGGAGGAAGCGATGTCTCTGCCTATCCCTTTCGGAAAGAGGCGTGACAATTTGATTATTTGATTGATATTTTCTAGATATCACTCCAGAAGCCATGCGTGGAGGAACCTTTAGCTGAGGCTCTTTACACCAACGCAGTTGACCCAAATATGGTAACACGTAACCCATTGATATCACAAGCCAATGTGGCTGTAGCGCCAATGTGGCCTGTGCCAATACAAATTGATTCGGCAGAATTTGATAAAATGCTGGAATTGGGCCCCAAATTGGAGTCGGCCGAAATGAGAGACTTGTTTTGTGAATATGCAGGTGATTTTTTGTTTTTTTTTATATAATTTTCTCAGTCCCCTATCGGGGTCGCATGAGTCTATTCTGAGGTGTTTGTGACCCCTTTCGAGACTCAGTCGCGTTTCGGAATTAGGTCTAAAGTCGCCAGTACAAACTAAGCCGGCATAGCGGATGTGACTGCTACTTGCAGTGTATTTATCGAAGGAGTCGCCTCCATTCACTGCCTAACACCAGAGTCCGCGACCCCGATAGGGGGGTCGTTGGACTGTGAACGTGTTAAAGAAACTTAAGAATTTGATGTCAAACGTTGATGTACATATGTCGTAAAGATGGATGCGTTAAACGTGGCAGACCCAGGAGGGTGTTATCCGACCAAATTGGAATACCGTGGACGTGAGTGCTACTTACAGTTATTTTTATGTATTTTTGGGCAATATACAACCTACAAATATATAGATTTTAATTAATTAAATACTAAAAGCCATTTACAAATTGCCACTTAATAATAAAAAAAATAGGAGAAAACATCACAAAACAAACTAAACATTATTAAGGTGTAGTAGCAGTCACCTCCATTGATGGACCGCACTCCAGCTTAACATATGTCGAGGCAGTTAGTTAAAAAAGCGCTTTATTCACACAATCCAAATATACTAATTGTCAAGCCAAAGTCGTCCTTATGTTCCTCGTCGTCGTTTTCAAGTCACTCTCGTTGTCCTCGCCAAAGTCTTCGCCTTCCAATCGCAGGTATCGCTTGTTTTCGCCTTCGCGGTCCACACTGGACTGACTGCCGTGCCGGCCGCGTTCCGTATATAAAGGAATATTTAACTATCCAGAACATTCTACTTGGATCCTACATAGTAAACTCTTAAGGAGTCCATTTAAAGAGTAGGCAGTGGTACCGAGTCTGCTGATTCGGGGTAGTACCACCACTTACAGGTATACAGCCCGTGAAGTAATTTAGTCGCGTTTCGGGGTCAGCTTGTAAGTTGCCGGTTCCAACTAGGCCGGAATAGTGAATGTGATTGCTATTAAATTGTATGTAAATTGTATATATACAGTTATTAAATTGTAGTAGCAGTGACATCCATTCATGGACCGCACTCCAGCTTAACATCAAGCGCGATATTAACATAATCTGACGCGGCCTTTGCTTTCTAACAAAGGAGATCAAGACTATTCGGTATTCACCCTATCGTGGCGAGCTTGTTTACGTTTATCTAAGAGGGTTTCTAGAACGACCCGATCTCCTTGAGAATGACACTGGCAGTATGTAACACTATTTTTATTTTTACAGATGATATTAAAAGTAATAGCATCCCTCTACATTTAGAAACGGTAAATATCTTGTCTTACATTTTTTTTCATTGTGGATCGAAATCTGATCTCGCTTGATGGTATACAAGGTGAGGTCCAGAGCGCCAACGACTGAAAAAACCGACTCGGTTCACGGTAGTCTCAGTCGCCGACACAATGCCCGCCAAATAATGTTTTACTACTAATTTTGACGACAGGCGTGGACGAACGGTCACAGATTGGTTTGTTGCGCGTAAAGTCCCGGGTTCGACTCCCGGTCGGATCAAATATTTGTTTCATAGCTTTTGTTTGTAAATTTAATAATTATATTAAATATTGCAAATATTTGTTAATAATAAAATATTGTCTGGTTATAAAAGAGTGGTAGGCAGTGGTACCCAGTCTGCCGATCCGGGGTAGTACCACCACTTACAAGTATACAGACCGTGAAGTGATTTGGTCGCGTTTTGGGATCAGCTTGTAAGTTGCCGGTTCCAACTAGGCCGGCATAGTGGATGTGACTGCTACTCAAAAGTGCTTTTAAAATTACTTCTCTGAACCGAACCAATGCCAAAGAATCTACTTTGAGTCAAAGAAAGGCTATTACAAAAGACATGTTGTTACAAAATATTTCCTAAAGGGGGTTAAATGGTCTCTTATAAAGAGTCCAATTATAGTATCTGTAATAATAATCTTTGCTTTCTGACATGACGGATACTAAGGTTGGCAATATTTTTGGCTTAATAATTTATTACAATTTTTACGACTTATTCTGTAAAACACAGTATAATGGACAATAATTTAAATTTTATCTGTAATTTTTTTTCAGAATAGCATAAGTATGGAGCTTTTTAAATCAAGTATGAAACTTGTTCCTGACTCTGGACAACGGGTAAGTACAGCTAGTTTGTAATAATTTATAAAAAATTATAAAATAATAAAAAAAAACATCAAAATAATATAAGACTGTTCAGTTAAAATCAATATATCAAATTGTCGCGCCTTTTTGCCATGGAGATTGGCAGAGACAATGGTGCGCCATTTACCACGATCCTGACAACTCCCTCGCTTCCCTCACATCCACAATTCTTTTCATACAAGCAGGATGTCATATGTCTGACTGCAATAAAAAAATATACTAATTTGACGCTACGTGATAAATGAAACGCACCCGTTAAAATTGTAAAGAAGACTTATTTATTTTGACATAAAAATAGAGTATAAAAACAAAAGAATAAATGAGTTTGAAAATGACATGTAGGTTTTTTAATAGAAATGAACTAAGACAATTTTAGTGCGACCTTTTTAAGGTCGGCACAATACTCCCCCTCAAGCGAAACGTAGTCTTTCGAGAAACCACTGCTAGTAGGGAAATAATATGACGCTGGATCCTTTGAGCATTGGCAGGAGATGCAAGCTTTGGTTCAGGAGTTCATAGAGGGCCAGAAAAATTTCTTAGAAATTTACTTCCTCGGAATAAATGAGTTATATAATGTGCGAACTTTTTAAGGTCGGCACACTAATTAAAACATTATTTACAGAAAACTTCAATCCAGAAAAAGGATGACAGTGATGGTGAAAAATTATTTAATAATGGAGATGCACTACAAATTAAAAAGGTAAAAATAAGTTTATTATTATATTTTTTTTGTTGTTGTGCCTCGACATATGACAGCACCTCGCCTGATGTTAAGCTGGAGTGTGGTCACGACGCAGCGTTTACGGTGCTCGGTTGATTTTGCCGCGGCTACCAAAGACCTGCCTAATGGTAAGCATGATGGAGGACCAGGAGTTTCGACGACTGAAATACCGAATCAGTTCACGGTTGCCTCAGTAACCGTCACTGTGCCGGCCTTTTTTTCATTGTGGCTCGTATGACACGTATGGCGACGTATGACAACAGCCTGATGTTAAGCTGGAGTGCGGTCCATGCATGAAAGTGATTGCTACTACAGTTTAATAACTGCAAGTTATTTAACCTAGTTGGAACGGGCGACTTACAAGTTGATCTTGAAACGCAACTAAGTCACTTCACGGCCAAAGTTTTAATTAGTTATTTTGTTTTCTAGTTGATGTTGGAGATCTGTGATATGATGCAAAACAATAAGTATAAAATTGTTGATATAAAAGATAAATTAAGGCAAATATTTGATATTCGTACTAAAAATGGTGATACGTAAGTATATTATATTTCGTTATATATTTCAATACTGGTGTCTCAGCATTATGACATGTCACTGTCTATCTGTCAGTATATTTTTTTTTATTGTGGTTCGACATATGACAGCTCCTTGATTTGAGCTGGAGGGCGGTCCGTAAATAGAGGCGACAGCTACTATAGTTAAATAACTGCAAATAGCAGTCGCATCTACTATGCCGGCCTATTTGGAACCGGCAACATACAAGCTGCTGTCGAATGTATAGATGCTGCTGAAATCGATGTACACAAGTGGTGATACTACTTCGGATCGGCAAACTGGTAGGTTTGCCAACTCTCCCGGAATACCCCCGGGAGAGTTGGCATTAATTTAATTTTGGGCTTTTATGTATTACTTTTGTAATGTCCAATGATAAAAAAAATATTAACAGTAGTTTCAATACTTGTGTTAATAAAACTAATAACAATTTTGCTTTTAATTGCTGTGCAATTAAGTTATTTAGAAAATAAGATGGATTTCGTATCGTCTGTCAATTACAAAGACACGCCATATTAACAGTTCTGCTTCGAACTGTCATAATTATAGTTTGATCATTTTGCACACTTAAACTAAGTAAAATAAAGAATATTTTCCAATTACATTGTAATCAATACGAATAAGCGCAAGTTTCCATACAAAATCAATGATGTCCTTTCAATGATTACAAATTTTTTGATTATATCATTTGTAATCCAAACCGCTTGCAGTGTAAAAAAAAACTTTAAACAAACTTTTTTTTCACCTATTTTTGATAAACCTAGTTGGCAACACTACAGACGGCATATGACTGCCTAGCACTTGCCACAAACTTAAGGCGACCGTGGTGTAGTGGCAGTAAAATGGACACGGGTTCGAAACCACCCACCCGTACCAATGTATCTTTAATATATGTACTTTGGTTGTCCTGTTTCTATGATACAAGCACTTTAATAGCTAGAAATGAATAATAATAATATACAATAATTATTCTTTGCCCACAGATTCCTTATATCGTTTTTTAAACCTAGCTTGTTACGTGTATTTGAATTTGTAACAAATCTATTACATCAAGTTCGTATGTCGGAGCTATTGAATTTAACAAATAAGGATTCCGAATCTGTATTACACTATGTCATTAAGAAGGATTTACCAGAACATATTGATTATCTGCTTAGCAAAGGTACTTATTGCTTTTTTAGTTAGCATCAGGATGGTGACCAGAGCTGGTTATTTTTTTTTTATTGTGACTCGACATATGACAGCACCCCGCTTGATGTTAAGCCAAAGTGTGGTCTATGAACTGCTAATACAATTCAATAACTGTGAGTAGCAATCACATCCACTATGCCGGCCTAGATGGAACCGGTAACCGGTAAAGCTGATCCCGAAACGTGACCAAATCACTTCACGGTCTGTATACTTGTAAGTGGTGGTACTACCCCGGATCGGCAGACTGGGTACCACTGCCTACCACTCTCTGATAACCAGACCCGAAGCAAATATCCATCTTTTCTTTTTTAAACAAATATTTGCTCCGACTAAACCGTTCGTCGTCGCCTGTCGTGTTAGTCAGACTTTTCAATTCTTATGCCGATTCGGTCGACAAAATATGGATGTTGTAAAAACATAAACAAAGTTAAAGATTGTTGTTGTATAATCTTTAATATAGAATAATTGTATTAGTTTATTTTACATTTGACAGCTCGAGTTATATTAGTCAATTGATTTACTTTTTTTTTATTGTGACCCCGACCTCGACCCGCCTGATGATAAGCAAGAGGAGGTCCAAGAGTGACGACGACAAAAAAACTGAGTTAGTTCACGGCTGCCTCAGTCGCCGTCACTATGCCGGCCAAAGATGGTTTAAATAAAAATTGGATTAAATAATTATTAAATTTTTAATAGGAAAAGGTCTAGATTTATAAAAAGTAAGCACAAAGTGCCTAAACATATTTTTTTAAATCATTAATATGTGGCGGTCGTCGCCTCATGCAACGGCAAGATGGCGTCGCAAAAAGAGATTGTCTATCAATGGCGTTGAACATTTAATATCTCGCAAGTGGTATTTTGACAATTGATCCCGTATACATACCGGGATCAACGCGAGAATGCAACGGCCAGTTGACGGGGCCGGCAAGCGACTTTTTTTTAACCCCCGACCCAAAAAGAGGGGTGTTATAAGTTTGACTTGTCTGTGTATCTGTGTATCTGTGGCTCTGTGTATCTGTGTGTCTGTCTGTGGCATCGTAGCTCCTAAACGAATGGACCGATTACGATGCGGTTTGTTTCATTTGAAAGCTGACGTGATCGAGATGGTTCTTAGCTACAATTGATAAAGATCTGATCAGGGGTTTCAAGGTCATCAGCTCGATTTGTTAGCTGCGGTAGCGATCTTAGACGCGCTGTTTAGGATGGCAACCCTTGTACGTCGCTATGCGACGAAGATTGTTATTTTATGTCAAATAAATATGCCAATGTAAATACACGTAAAAAATGTTATAATTTTTCCCTTAAAATATTCATATGGCGAGGTTGGTTTGCAGTTTAGATCGATTACCTTGATTGAATATTTTAGGGGAAAAATTATAACATTTTTTACGTGTTTTAACAATGGCATATTTATTTGACATAAAATAACAATCTTCGTCGCATAGCGACGTACAAGGGTTGCTTTCCTAAACACGCATAAGGCTGGGAATACACGTCCGATATTGCTGAGCAAATTATTTACAAATCGGAAGTAGGAATCGGACGTCTATTTTGTTTCTGTATTCTGTATGAAAACTGCACCTTCAGACAATCGGATCGGCCATAAAATCGTAAGCGCCTTGGCGTTGTGATTCTGACATCCGATCCGACTATCGGATCTGACGTGTATTAAGTATTCAAACAAATGTATGGCACGAGTGCTTTCCGATTGTCTGATCAGACAATCGGATCGGACTATCGGAGAGGAAAATCAGACTTGTATTCCCAACCTGTTAGGTATTTAATTTACTTTTAAACATATCTGTGACTTAACATTTGAAATAAAAACGTATACAAATACATGTGTGTTTTAACTGGTACCACTAAGCTACTCTGATGATGGAACTCGAAGGTAGGAGACGAAATCCTGGATGTGTTCAAACTTTTTTTGGTATACTAAGTTTGGACTTATTAGATTTGTCTTGAAGGTAGGAAACTAAGTGTAGAAAAGTTTGTGCGATAAAATAAAACATTCCGGATCTAAAAAATCTGATCATGGATCCTCTCAGATCAGCAAATCAACAAGAAATGGACCTATAGTGCTTTAACTAAAATTGTTACTCACTATGAGCTATTAGCTGGACCGTTATCAAATTAAAGACCGAGAGTATCTGATGAGGCACCATCATTAATCCTCTCAGATCAGCAAATCAACAAGAGATAGAACTATAGTGCTTTAACTAAAATTGTTACTCACTAAGAGCATTTAGCTGGACCGTCATCAAATTGAAGACCGGGCAATCTGATGATGCACCATTATGAATCCTCTCAGATCAGCAAATTGATATCAATTGATTAGCAAAAAAAAGAGATAGAACTGTAGTGCTTTAACTAAGCCTTTAGCTGGGCCGTTGTCAAATTGAAGATCGGGAGTATCTGATCATGAATCCTCTCAGATCAGCAAATCAATAACAGATAATATCATAGTGCTTTAACTAAAATTGTTACTCTCTATGAGCCATTAGCTGGGCCATTATTAAATTGAAGACCTGAAGTAGTTATCTGATGATGCACCATAAGGATCAAGGGATATTAAAGGGATATAACTATTGAGCCATGACTAATGTTGTTTATTACTATAAAGCTGATGATATGACCAAAGTGGTTCCAGGCGTTTCGGGGGTTCCTTTAAAATTTTAATTTTGATTTTATTATTATTGTGATACGACATCTGACCTCGACCCGCCTTATAATAAGCAAGAGGAGGTCCAAAAGTGACGACTGAGAGAACCGAGATTGTTCACAGATGCCTCAGTCGCCGTCACTATTCCGGCTAAAAACCTATAGAAATGTTATAATTGTTATAATTTATTTCAGGCTGTGATCCCATGGTTGAGAACACTGAAGGGAATAACTCAATACATTATTGTGTTTTATATCAAAGTGGTTTATCAATATTACTTAGTGCATTAAAAAAGTACAATGTTAAATACGATATTGATGCTTATAATAATGGTAAGATGACTTAAAATTAAGGCGACTGTGGTGCGATAGTGAAATGGTTAGGCCAACTGAGAACCACCGGTTCCAAACCACTTGCCGGTACTATTGTATCTCTCATATAGTCGGAATCGTGGAAAGTGGCACTTTGCTTATCTGAGTATTAATAGTGTGACGTTCTACCTAGAGCAGTGTTTCCCAACCTTTTTTAGGCCATGCACCACCTTTCCATTTTTAAAATTTTTATGCCCCCCATACATAATTTTTATCCTTTAAAAATTGTTTTGTTTTCTTAAGAAATATAAATGATTACAGCATTTTTTAAGAATTTGCCTTTTTTGTTAAATTTGTCACCGATATCTAGCATTACATTTAAATAACCCAAAGCAAAAGGGTTAAAGTCGTGTCAAGTCCATTTTTAAATTGGCCCCCTTAACTATAAAATTGCCCCTGAAAACACTTTGGAAAACAATGACCTAGAGGGTTCTAAAGGGACACAATCATATGCCAATTTCGTCTAATTAACGCTTTATTTACACAATGTCCCAATTGCAAGCACTGTCGAAGTTCAATAGACAAGTCAAAGTCGTCCTTATATCCTCTTCTAAGTTGTATCGTTATCGCAGGTTTCGCTGTCCAAACAGCAGTCCTCGTTAACCAATCGCTGTGGTCGCAGGTATCGTGTACGAATTAAAACTGACTCCCGCGCCGCTATATACAGAACATTTCAGTCGTTCTACACGCTAAATTTATTATTTTTATTTTATACATTTCTATACTAAGCTACTAAAGTGCTTGTATCATAGAAACAGAACAACCAAAGTACATATAACGAAGATACATTAGTACCGGCAGGTACTATCTTTGAACACGTGCTCTCTTTTCCATGATTTTTTTTTGTGATACGACATCTGACTTCGATCCGCCTGATGAAAAGCAAGAAGAGGTCCAAAGTGACGACAACTGAAAAAACGAGTTAGTTCACGGCTGCCTCAGTCGCCGTCTCTATGCCGGCCAAAGGTGTTTCTTCACGCATCGCTTGAAGGATCCAAGGTCATAGGATGGAGAGAACACATGGGCTGGCAAAGCATTCCACTTGTCGATTGTTCTACAAAGAAAAGACTCACCGAACTTTTTAGTTTGTCTGCTGATTCGATCGATAGAATGCGGATGCTTTCCCCGACCTGTGCGGGTATTACGGGTGTGAATGGACGAGATAGGAACAAGGTTAAATAGCTCCTCAGCTCTTTAAGATTTGTAATTTTTTTTTTTTTATAGATAAGCAAACGCCTCTACATGTTGCTGTAGATATTGGCTCTGAAGCCAGTTGTCGATTGCTTCTACGCGCGGGCGCTGATACCAAAGCGAGGGACTCCTCAGGAAGGACTCCATTGCATTTAGCTGCTTATGGAAACCATTTAGATGTAGTTAGAGTTCTATTGGAACATATTCCTAAGGTATGTTTGTTTTTGTGACACAGCTGTTTTTAAGAAAGCTGACTTGCCTAGTCCCCATAACCATAGAGCTTGTATGAAGAAAATTGTGGATGTAAGGGAAGCGAGGGAGTTGTGTCGAACCGTGGCAAGTGGCGCTCTATTGTCTGCCTACGCCTGTGGGAGGGGGCGTGATATTTTGATTGATTGACAATTGACTTTAACTTGCCTGATGGTAAGCATATTAAAATTAGTTAAAAAAACATGCTTAAGCAATGTGAACTAAAAAGTCAAAAGGATTTTTAGTCTTAAAACTAAATCGAACCTCCTGACCTCGACCCGCTTGATGTAAGAGGAGGGGCAAGACTGAAAGACCGATCAGTTCACTGTTGCCTCAATCACGTCACTATGCCGGCCAAAAAAAATATTTAATGAAATTATTTTATTGTCATCAGTTTTTAATACATGTACAAATCAAATAATTCAGTCCATTAGAAGTGAGTGAAAACTAATTTGAAAGATTCCGTTGCATAGTTACAAACATACAAGTCAAGCTAACGTTGATTGATTGATCAAAATATATTTTCAGAATGAAGTTGACCTCACTGACACACCTGGCTATACGGCATTGCAAATTGTATGTGACATTCCACAACATTCAAATTCATATGAGATTGCCAAATTATTATTACAAAATGGGGTATGTACCTAAAATATATGATTTTATTGTTATTAGTTTTATTTTTTTTTTAAATATACATTTCTATACTAAGTTACTAAAGTGAAATCATAGAATACTATCATAGACACAGGACAATCAAAGTACATATATCAAAAATACATTGGTACCGGTGAGTGGTATCCATTGCACTGCCACAACACCACGGCGTCACACCTGAATAAGGCGTCAGAGTGCTAGGCCAGAGAGTGCCAGTGGTGTGACATTCCGTGAAGCCGGCCTAGTTGACTGAGTTACCTCACGGTCTGTACACTTAAATGTAGGACCAGCAGCCTAGATCTGCAGACTGGGTAAATGACCACTAACTGTTAGTCTCCAATTCTATTTTTTTATTTTACATTTCTATACTAAGCTACTAAAGTGTTTGTATCATAAAAACAGGACAAGCAAAGTACATATATCAAAGATACATTGGTACCGGTGAGTGGTCGAACTCGAACTCGGGCTCTCGGTTTGCGTAACCATTGCACTGCTACTACACCACGGTCGCCTTTTAAATTATTTTGCTTGTTCACAGGCAACACCTATAAAGGCGTCTAACAATGAATCAGCCTGGCAGATCGTTTCTGAAAAGTCTCTCGTAAGTTATTTTTCACATATTGGCATGACTGCACCCCGCCTGATGTTAAACAAATCAAGCAAATTAATTTTTTAAATTGTATTTTCAATTGCGAACATTAATGAATTAAACAAATTTTATGCGGCTTACTACCGCATTTATTTTGGTCTAGACTTTACAATTTTTTATTATTCCGATGTTTCGAGAGCTTTGCAGCCATCGTGGTCACGGAGAGTGAGGTGTTGGTTGATGCTGTTATTGTTTCCTTAACTACACCGTTTGATGTTTTGATTTTTTTTCTGTTTATCTAAACCAAATCTAAATTTATCCAAAAATCTAAACCAAAATAAACGCAATAGTAAGCCGCATAAAATTTGTTAAATTCATTTTTTTTTAATCCTATATTTTTTTTAAATTTTAAGTTTTCTCCGATTCAAATCTCATTCGAAGCAAAGATTTGTATCATAGCTATAATTTGTAATATTTATTAATTAGATAGGTTTGACAATTTGATTGATTGATAATAATTAGATAAATTATATTTATAAAAAGGCGGATATTTGCTCCAAGTTCAGATACCACCAAGTGCACAGACCGAGAAGTGACTTAGTCGCGTTTCAGGATCATCTTATTTAACTTTGTTTGCAATCGCCTCCATTCGTGGACCGCACTTCTGCTTAACATCAGGCGGGATGCTGTCATATATCGAGCCTATAAAAAAGTTTTCTTATAAATATGCCACATTGAGACAATCGGAGACATCCTCAAGAAAGCTGGATTGCCTAGTGCCCATAACTGTAGAGCTTGTATAAAGAGAATTGAGGATGTGAGAGAAGCGAGGCAGTCCTTTGTCTCTGCCTATCCCTGTGGGGAAAAGACATGACAATTTGACATTTTTGAAATGTATAATAATTTTCTATTTTATATTGTTCTAAATTACAAAATTAGAATATATTTTTAGAAAACACCTTCACTCGGTAATTTAAAGGACCTCCTGCAGGAATATGTGCCAAAGAAGTATGAGGTGGAGGTGGAGGTCATTAAATTAGAACCAGATGACGAGTACGAGTCCGCTGAAGATTGGGTAAGATTTTGTGCTTTATTACGACGTGATCTCTGACCTCGACTTGACATCTGACCTTGACTTGCCTGATAGTAAGCAAGAACAGGTCCAAGAGTGCCGACAACTGTAAAAACCAAGTCTTCACAGCTGCCCCAGTCGCCGTTACTATGCCGGTCAAAGGTGCTTCTTCACGCATCGCATGAAGGATCCAAGGTTATAGGATGAAGAGAACACATGGGCTGGTAAAGCATTCCACATTCCACAATGCTGGCATAACTCTCTCGCATGTATAATTTTCTTCATACATGCTTTTTTGGTTATGGACACCGAAATGTGTCTTTTTAGTTAAACAGTTCCTGAGCTTGTATCAAGAGAATTGTGGATGTAAGCAAGCGAGGGAGTTGTGTCAGGATTGCGACAAGTGGCGCTCCATTGTGACTGCCTATCCCTGTGGAAAAAAGACGTGACAATTTTATTTTTATGTTAATATGTGAAAAGGGACTTGGGTTTAACTGTTCTAACAGTTTAATGTACAAAGATTAAATTGTAATTGAAATATCCTTTATTTTGCATAGTTTAGGTGTGCAAAATGATCATACTATAATTATGACAGTTCAAAGCAGAACTGTTAATATGGCGTGTCTTTGTGATTGAAAGACGATACAAAATCCATATCTAATTTTCCAAATAACTCTGCAAAATTGTTATTAGTTTCATCAATACAAGTATCAAAACTACATTTTTTTCATCATTACAAAAGTAGTACATAAAATACCAAAATGATTGATGCCATTTTAAATAAATTCCAGGAATCTGATTCTGATCTACGCGGCACAGTTCTATACATAGACGAGTTATCTGAATTGTTGGATCGGTCCGGTAGATGGCGCGAGTTGGCTCGCAGATTAAAGTGTGATACTTTACTCAATTGGTTTGAGAACACCCCCAGCCCCACTAAAACGTTATTCTCACAAATTAAGGTAATTGAATCGATATTTTGACTACAGGCGTGGACGAACGGTTAGTGATTAGTATGTTGCGCGGTTTCAATTCAGTCCCGGGTTCGATTCCCGCTCGGAGTAAATATTTGTTTCATAGCTTTTATTCGTAATATTTGATTTATATTAAAAGAGTGGTAGGCACTTATAATTATACATTATACAAACCCTTTAGACTTAGTCGCGTTTCGGGATCGGCTTGTAAGTTGCCGGTTCCAACTAGGCCAGCATTGTGGATGTGATTGCTACTCACAGTTATTGAATTTTAGTAGCAGTGTCATCCATTTATGGACCACACTCCAGCTTAACATCAAGCGGGGTGCTGTCAGATGTCGAGTCACAATAAAAAATATATAAAAAAGTAACTAAGCTATATTACAATAGTCTTCTTCCTCAACAGGAAATGGACGAAGGATACACATCGCGTTCCGTAGCAATTACGCTCAACGACATGGGAGAGAAGAAAGCAGCTGATGTCATTTGGAGATATATTAATAAACAATAAGTTTTTAATCTGTGTAAATACAAAAACGTATAGTGGCCGGCATAGTGAGTCTAAGAGTGCCGACTACATTTCACGGCTGCCTCAGTCGCCGTCATTATGCCGGCCAATATACATGTAAGTCGTTTTAAGAATTATTTTGTAATAATTTTGATATGTTTTAATTTATATTTTTAAGACATTAAAAATGAATAGTATTATGACTTTTTAGGTTTAAGATCAATTAAATATTAAAGCATTTTAGCAGTTAAAGAGTGGTAGGCAGTGGTACCCAGTCTGCCGAGCCTGAGTAGTATCACCACTTACAAGTATACATAGTGACTGGCCGGCATAGTGACGGCAACTGAGGCACTCGGTTGTTTCAGTCTTCGTTACTGTTGGATTAAGGGCCGTCTAAGAGTGGTAGGCAGTGGTACCCAGTCTGCCGATCCGGAGTAGTACCACCACTAACAAGTATACAGACCGTGAAGTGATTTGTTCACGTTTCGGGATCAGCTTGTAAGTTGCCGGTTCCATCTAGGCCGGCATAGTGGATGTGATTGCTACTCACAGTTATTGAATTGCATTAGCAGTGACATTCATTCATGGACCACACTTTGGCTTAACATCAAGGTGGGGTGCTGTCATATGTCGAGTCACAATAAAACATAAAAATAAAAAAAATGCACATTAGAATAATGGGCCCCTGTGATATTGACAAAGCTCTATTTTATTCTTCGATCATTTACGGTAAATATACAATTCCAGCGACATAAATACAAGTCCGTATTAATGTTGGACTTGCATTTGTTCTCAGTCCAAAATGATGTATGTGACATTACATTCGTGACTAGTTTATACTTTAAAATAATGTGGTAAGGTTCAGTTTACAATTCACTTACATAGTTTATATCAGTGTAAGTGAATTCTGACTTTTATGTCATTATTTAGTATGGGACTTTGTATCTATTAAAAATATATGATCCATGAATCAAGAAAGTAGAAAAACAAGGTTCTGAATTTTTTATTATTTCTTTATTGTTAAAAATTAATGTTGGTTTAAGAGGTAGTGACTATGTAAATATGAGATGAACAAAATCGTTAATTACTTTTCCAAATCTATGTTTTTAAGTATATCACATTAATTTTTTTATCATGTGGAAGTAACCCACAACCCCTATCGATTGTGGATCCCTGGGCACATGCCCACTCCCAATAGGAAAGATGGGCCATTATTTTTAAGTGTCAGACTGTGAAGTGACCAAGTTGTATTTTGTAATCAAATTCAAAAGGTACAAGTAGGATGCAGTAACTTTGTCCTGCGTATAAAAATAAGTACAAAAAATCAAATCAAATTGTCATGCCTTTTTCCCACAGTGATAGGCAAAGACAATAGAGCGCCAATTGCCACTATTTTGACACAACTCCCTCGCTTCCTTCACATTCACAATTCTCTTCATACAAGCTCTATGGTTATGGGCACTAGGCAACTTAGCTTACTTTAGAATGTCTCCGATTTGGTCGGAAAACAACCTTCTGTGCCTGCCTCGTTTAACGCATCTATTTACATAAGATTTTTCCTTTTCTTTCTTTTTGATTCTTTTCGCCAATCTACTTTCACTTATCCTTTCCATGTGCCCAAATCATTGAAGCATTCCTTATAAGTACAAGTTAACTAACCGGTGATTTCTTGTGTGCAGGAAAACAGAACTTTCAATATTAATTATTTGATTAATATTAAGAATTTGAATGAATGTATGGAATATCTCTGATGATTGGATACGTTAAACAAGGCAGGCCCAGAAGGTTGTTTTCTGACCAAATCGAAGAGATCCTCAAGAAAGCTAAGTTGCCTAGTGCCCATAAACATAGAGATTGTATGAAGAGACTTGTGAATGTGAAGCAAGCGAGGGAGTTGAGTCAGGATTAAATGAGGCAAGTGGCGCTCTATGGTCTCTGCCTATTCCTGTGGGAAAAGAGCGTAACAATTTGATGATGATTATGATGAATGATATAATTTACTGTAAAAGAGATTAATCAATTTATATAACTAATATTGTAATAGTTATTTTGTCTGCTGTAAAAGGAATTGTTCACTTATAAAATATATATAATGGGGCGTTCTCACGGGGCGATTTTAGTTGATCAATATTTATCGTTAAACAAAAATTCGAAAGCAAATATTGACGGTAGCGTTCTCACGATTCAAAAATAATCGACTCAATATTACACGTGTTATTACACTATCTGTATATTTAAGCATTTTACTCGTGGATGTGGACGCCACAATTCACATTTTATTTTACAAACAAACAAAATACTGGTAATAGAGGAATGCAATATACAGTACATAGGTACTCAATCGCGCTGATTGACTGACTGATTGGACTGATTATTCAATGCAAGTTGTACGAACTAGTTCAGACGAGTCAGCTATGAAATGAATCAACAAAAGTCGAAGAGTCTTTAACTTTTGTTGAATAGATATTTATTGCTTTAACTTGATTGAAAGTCTGTTCAGACGGTTCAAATCACGAACGATTTCGCAGTTGATGAACTAAAATCGCCCCGTAAGAACGCCCCATAAAATATGTAACGGAACTAGTAGCTTAATTTACTACACTATACCCTCTCCGTTCGTTTAGTATACAAATATGTTTTTTTAATTCTTTAATGTTTATTTTTTATTTTCTTTGTCACGTGACTTGATTACAAGTTACTTATATAAGATCATATATCTAGTGTATTAAGTTGTTTCTATTATTTAGGAAGCTTAATTTTAAGCATTTTTTATAATATTTTTTATATTATGACGAGACATCTGACCTCGACTGACCTGAAGGTAAGTGTAAGAGTGCCGTAAGCAGCCTCAGTCATCGTTAGTAAGCCGGCCAGAAGTGCGCTTAGCTTGAGGATCCATGTTTATAGGATTCTTCATCTCAAAGGCTTGTAAAGCAATAATTATTTAAGAAAAAAACGATGCACAGAACTGTATAGTTAGACTGTCAATTCGGTCCATAGAATGCAGATACTTTCCCCGACGGGAGTAATCATAGTTAGGAGAAATGTTACTATGTAAAAAAAAACACAGACCAATTAATTGACGTCTCAGGCGATTCTAATAGTATCGCGTGAGAATCCAATTAATCAGAGATTAATTGGCTTTAAGTCTTAATCGGTCGCCCCCCTAAATCTCATTTGTTTTTGGTCTAGTGTAAGCGCTCAGTTATTTAAAATTTTATTTTTAATGTTAACTTACAAAAATCACACGCTTTATTGGAAAGTTTGTAAAAAATTATGTAAAATGTAAAAAATCATGTAAAATGTAAAAGAATTGGGTGTTTTTAATTATTTAACACAACGGAAGATAAATTTAAAAAATCTTAGAGGTCAGGGGCACCCGACAGAGGGTCGAAAATTTTAAATTGATTATTTTGTAATAATAAAATATTTTTTATATTGTAATTTTATTACTTTCCTCTGTTATTAACTTACCTAAATTTATTTTTATTATTTTAATCCCAATTGCAAAATAGTATATAACACTTGCCAGTTTATTTCTTCAATTAGAAAATAATATCTTTTTCTGAATAGTGGAGTGCCGTAAAATTTATACCTCGGAATCCAGGGCCAGTCAATGAATCTTTATATAAACTTTGGAAATGTGTTTATAATAGTATATAGAAAAGTGTAAAAAAAAAATTTTGTACGATCTTAATTTTGGGTCGATTTCTTAAAAATCTAACTATTGCAGGAATGGTGGAATTTTCCAAAAATTTTGCGATAATATGTCTTGATTAGACGAGTAGGTTCCACAAATACTATTGGTTCAAAAAATTATACATGTATGTACAAGGTGAAGCACGGGAAACTCCCACATCTAAAAAAATCGCTGTGGAAAAACGGAACGTCGTAGAGGGGTGAGGTCGGTCTTGTTAGGAGGGGAGGATGATGTAGTTTTAGTAGTCACAATGCCGTGGTCAGGAGAACAACGTGCGTTCATTATCGAGACATGTTTTAAAAAAGGCGATTCTGTGACTGCCACTCTGAGGGCGTTCTGCACGCGATACGGTTTGTCGTCGTCTGCTAGTGTTCCCGACCGGAAAACAATTTTCGTTACTGGGCATGAGAGAACCCTCGGGAACTTCACCAAAGATCCCTCCACAGCCCAAAAGTCATAGTTTGGTGTGCAGTATCGTCTAGGCATCATTGAGCCTTATTTTATTGAGGAGGGTGGCGTCACGGTTACTCTGAACTCTAACCGGTACTGTGACATGCTCAAAATTTTTTTGAGGACAAACTTCGCAAAATTCGGTGAGGAATATGACCTAGAGAACTTCTGGTTTCAGCACATACACACAGCCCGTCGTCAACGCGCTATTCTACAGGAGATGTTCCCCGGGCGAGTGGTCTCTGCGCGAGTCCATTCAGTAGCCTCCACGCTTTCCCGATTTAAGCCCCTGTATATACTGGGTGTTACAGAATAAGCCGTAAAAATTATAATCAATTATTAAGCCAAAAATATTGCCAACCCTAGTATCTGTCATGTGAGGATTATTATTACAGAGGGATTTTATTTCAACCATTTTTCCTTTTTTTGTTCATAAAGTTTTGTTATCTCAACCATCCTAATATGTTTAAAGCCAGTACAAAATGAAATGGCTTGAAAATAAAAACAATGTGGTATCAAATTCAAATTATCAAGTTTTGAAATTTGTTCCTTTTTCAACTACTCGTATGTTTTAAAAATAGCTATGTATTCTAACTCAGTTCTGTTAACTAAGATAGTTCTGTGTAATTTACTCTTTGATTTCACTGAAACAGGGTTGGCACATTATTGAAAAAAATAATGTAATTTTAATTTTTGCAGTAAGTTATACATGCACAAAGCGGTATAAAAATACTATAATTGGACTCTTTATAAAAGACCGTTTAACTATCTTTCGACTTTTTTTTTATACCCCTGTATTTTGTATATAAATGTGTACACGACTTATCACGATTGCGCCTACAATTATCAACGAATCTTAATGAAACTTAGTAGGCAATTACCTCGGATAAGTTCAAAGATGAGCAAAATCGGTCAATTAGTTTAGAAATGGTATGGTAGCCGTATAAAATTTTCATAAAATTGTAAAAAAATCTATTTTCATGACTTTGTCACGATTACGCCTACAAATCTCCATGAAATTCGGTACACTTATTTTATGGGCGATTACCTCAGATAAGTTCGAAGATGAGCAAAATCGGTCAATTAGTTTAGAAATGGTAGCCGTATAAAATTTTCATAAAATTGTAAAAAAATCTATTTTCATGACTTTGTCACGATTACGCCTACAAATCTCCATGAAATTTTATGGGCGATTACCTCAGATAAGTTCGAAGATGAGCAAAATCGGTCAATTAGTTTAGAATTGGTGGCCGTTTAAAATTTTCCAAAAATTGTAACAAAAAACTATTTTCACGAGTTATTTTTTGCAAAAATCTAATAAATTAATATTAAAGCTACTATGCACATTTAATGTAATATTTATAAAATTAAAATCTTTACTATAAATATTTTTTTCCTCCTTTCATTTTTTAGTCGAGATCGGTTAATTTTTTTAAACTTGTTTATTTATTTTAATAATGCAGTCAAACACTCATTATACGGATTCATTGGACTGGCCCTGGGTTCCGAGGTTTTACAATCTTTATGCCTTACGGCACTTCACTAAAGTAATCCAAATGAAGCCCAATTACAACTATATTTTTATTGGATTTTAATAAATCGGACATTAGTGCTCACTGAAGAGTAAAATCATCATTTTGTAATTTATAACGCAAACTAATACTCTCCATAAAGGAGTAGTCTACGTTCCAAAAAAAACTATGCCGGCCTACTTTTGCCTGTAGGCTTGGTTCAAATTATGATGTGCCTTCTTCATAACTCAAACGTGAGTACTAATCGAAATACGTTCTTAAACGAGTGTGACGCCATCTAGTATCGGCTTTTGGAAGCTAAATTAAAGTTGACGAAGGTCGTTCCTTAGCAATTTCACTTAACAATATGGAAGACAAGGAAGCAGCTGATGTCATTTTGAAATTTGCATATTACCTATAAAAACTTTTTAGTTTGTGTAAAGAAACCCTTCTACAAAAACATCCATTCATTGCACGTGAGACCAGCCGCGCTGCATCTCATGCGATTTAATATCATTTATTTTATATTATGTAATACTTTATTATCTTCATTTTTCCTTGTTATTATTATACTAGGGGCACCAGGCTCGGGTTTAGCCTGTCGCTTCATGAAGCGAGAAGTGGCCACAACAGCCGGCACCACTGGAGATGTCGGACGAATGTACCCTAACGATTGTGATGGCGTGAAGGCGATCATCGTGGGGTTTTAGCCAAAACAAGTCCGGCATAACCCTGGACCTAACCCTGAGAAACCAGAAGTATCTATGGGGATTTCCCAAAGAAAAATAATAGTTATAAGGTAGACCCAATAAACTGCGGTTATAGGATCCGTTCAAGCTTCTAACCGGTCGAACCAAACCTAGTTTGTAGTGTAGACAGTTGGAATTTGAACGTATGAACGTGTAGTTATGGCTTAATGCTAAGCATGGAACACAATTACCATAGCGGTAAGTGCCCTTTCACACGTTCCGGTTGCCCGGTAGTTGGCGGCGCGCTATTTTTATTGCACATCACTTTATACTTATTTAAATAATAATGGCAAACATAGATTTAGAATGCACGTTTTTTACTTATTCTCGGTCTGTGATGGCGACGAAATATCTCTGATATTGCGATTTATCGCAGCCTTGCAGTCGTAAATTCTTGCGGGCTCGTGAGTTTTAAAATATTATCGGACACCTGCAGTCGCTGCGGGCCCGACTAAATCGCACCGTGAGTTCTTAGCCTTAAAAGGCATTTGAGAAAGACACTTGGAGAAATAAAATTTAAAGCCATAAAAAAATTAAAACAATATAAGTTACTTTCTTTCTTCTTGTTTATGGCTTTAGTATTTAACTTGCCAGTGTCAAAGTAAAAATATATGGTTCAATGTTAAAACATTGTCAAGTAAAGATGAAGATAAACCACGCGAGTGATTCATCAAATGATGGTGAGAATGAGGTTGATGATGATCGTTTTAGTAAAGCGGCGGAAAGCCTTTACTAAAACTTCAGAAGAAGTCTTGGAGGAAACATGAAGAAACACGTTTCACAACTTTAAATTACTTGTTTATACTTGATCAACTAAAGACTATTACTGGATAACAATTCCACCATTATTACACATTAATATTTATGAAAAACACAAGCTTTTCAAATAATTCAAAGTTGCGCGTCCTGTCAGTTGCAGTTGCCCGCCAAAACTCAATATAAGTTACTTTCTTTCTTCTTGTTTATGGCTTTAGTATTTAACTTGCCAGTGTCAAAGTAAAAATATATGGTTCAATGTTAAAACATTGTCAAGTAAAGATGAAGATGAACCACGCGAGTGATTCATCAAATGATGATGATGAGAATGAGGTTGATGATAATCGTTTTAGTAAAGCGGCGGAAAGCCTTTACTAAAACTTCAGAAGAAGTCTTGGAGGGAACATGAAGAAACACGTTTCACAACTTTAAATTACTTGTTTATACTTGATCAACTTAAAAACTATTACTGGATAACAATTCCACCATTATTACACATTAATATTTATGAAAAACACAAGCTTTTCAAATAATTCAAAATTGCGCGTCCTGTCAGTTGCAGTTGCCCGCCAAAACTCCAAATATAAGTTACTTTTTTCTTTCTTCTTGTTTATGGCTTTAGTATTTAACTTGCCAGTGTCAAAGTAAAAATATATGGTTCAATGTTAAAGCATTGTCAAGCAAAGATGAAGATGAACCACGCGAGTGATTCATCAAATAATGATGATGATAGTAAGGTTGATGATGATCGTTTTAGTAAAGCGGCGGAAAGCCTTTACTAAAACTTCAGAAGGAGTCTTGGAGGGAACATGAAGAAACACGTTTCACAACTTTAAATTACTTGTTTATACTTGATCAACTTAAAAATTATTACTGGATAACAATTCCACCATTATTTCACATTAATATTTATGAAAAACACAAGCTTTTCAAATAATTCAAAATTGCGCGTCCTGTCAGTTGCAGTTGCCCGCCAAAACTCCCAAATATAAGTTACGTCATGTAATGACACATAGAAGACCGTTCTAAAACCTAAATATTTTTTATCGCCTTTAACTCAAATTAGGTATTTTGCTATTTTTACTGGAATATTAAATGTAACAGTCCCTTATTATTAAGTTTAGTATAGTATTCGTTATAGAATTTAGATGAATTTATAAGACCTATGTATTAGATACCAGTTTGCATGTAATAAACATTTTATGTGTGACTTATGTTCTGAGTGTGAATGAATATTTGCCATGCAAAATAGAAGTTGAGAGATTGTTAATTTTATAAACAAATCGTTATATAGTTGAATAAAAAAGCCATAATAAAGCAGGTGAAGGTTATTTTGAGTCGTGCCATTAGTTTACGTTCACTTACCGCTGCATAAGAGGTAAATGCAGTTATATTCATGTCAGAAAAACAAACTTTTATTTGCTGATCAAAGAAAAACATCAGGTTAAATATAATATTATATGTGTATCTTTGTTTTTTGGTGTAAGTCAGTGCCATTCTCGAAGAAAGCTAAATAAGTCACAGTGGCACGGAGTGAGTCATACTTTGGGCGGGAACCGTATGTTTTTGTGATCACTTATTTTGATTTGTAGATACAATATTAACAAAATGGGTGATATTATCGAAGAGAAGGTGATAATGACACCAAAATGTAAAACAGCAAATTCTACAACTTTGGTTGTGGAAAGAAAAGCAATAGATCCAGAGGCAAGTGATAAAATCCATGTTGCTGGTGGTGACCATACAGGGATCATAATTAATAAGGAGCAAATATATGGTATGTGGGTTAATAACTTTTTTATAAATTAGTTTCATTTAAGAAAAATATTTACATTCATACTTTATAGTTATATTGATTATACTTATTAGTTATGGCATTTGTTACACGGTTCTTTTAATTTCTTTGTTAATAAATGCAGTACAGAAATCTGTCTATCTATCTAACATTTTAATTAACTTTTAAACAAAGCCTTGAGTAATTGTCCAATATCAATTACATTACATGCACAAATCAGTAACTAACTACTACACTTAATACCTAAATGTCTTCCTCTCAAAATTCCAGTTTACATTTAATTGAGACCATGTTGCATTAATAATAAATGTGTAAATATAGTATTTACAAATATAGTGTATTGTTGAATTTGTTTCCTGTTTTCTTTAAAACTAACTTCCTTTATTGGTTAATATTTTTGTTATAAATTAGTACAGTAAAAAGACACTGACCAAAATTTACTAGGAAGTTTTATAAATTAACTCTTAGTACCAAATTAATTAGTAAAGAAATTTTGGTTAGTACACCAGTCAAGTTATGCAGAAAGTCCCAAGGTTGATTTCCGGTCAGAGCGTTTGTTATTTAAAAAAAAGAGGCAGTTATTTGCTCTGAGTCTAGACGTTAAAGAGTGGTACTCCCTGTGATCCAGGGTAGTATCACCAGTTAAAAGTATACAGACTGTGAAGTGAATTAGTTGTGTTTCATGATTAGCTTGTTAATTACCGCTTTTAAATAGGCCTGCATATTGGATGTGACTGCTGCTTACAGTTATTTAACTGTAAGCAGCAGTCATTTTCATTCAATAACTGTAAGTAGCAGTCAGTCTTAGACTGCACTGCAGCTTAATATCAGGTATGGTGCTTTCATAATTATAAAAGTAATAATTTTAAAAAAAAGTTCAATGTTTTACCCATGAATGTTGGCTAGAAAGGAATAATAAAATACATATATTAATTTGCGATAATACATAAATTTATATTTATATTTGGATAAACATTGAATTCTTTATGGAACAAGGATAATAATAAATGGTGCTTTCTTGTCTCTGACTTATTTTTTGTAACTCAACATTCGACAGCACCCTCTTGATGTTAAGCTGAAGTGTGGTCCATGAATGGATGTCACTGCTGGTACAATTCAATAACTGTTAAGTAGCAGTCACATGCACTATGCTGGACTAGTTGGAACTGGAAATTTACTGAAATCCTGAAACACGACGACTCACTTCACACTCTGTATACTTGTAAGTGGTGGTACTACTCTAGATCAGCAGACCGGGTACCACTGCCCTACGTATCCTTTTAAAAATGAACATGTGACAATTTAATTTGTCTTTTGTCGTGAAAACAATAGCTTTTCCATATGGATAACGTAGTAATATTATTACAGACAATTTTTTGTTTTGTTTAAAACAATTAATAATGTCAAAAAATATGAGTTAAATTTAACATTATCATATTATTTAATAACTTCCTCTCAAACCAAACTATTGTAATAGTAAAAATCACTTTAATCCATATTGCCCTGTTATAAGGTTTATAATTCCTCGAAAGACTACACAGGATTTTACATTGTTAGTTGTAATGCTTTATCACAAAATGACATCATTGTGTTTACATATTTCAAGGTCTTTATTAAAATCTTATATTGTCATTTATTAGTCACAATATTATTTATATAATGTTAGTGCATTTGTTACTGTTAATCAAGCTGTTAATAATCATGTCCAATTAATACACCAGCCCCCCTAGCACGGCAATCCAAGAAGCAAGATAAAGAACTGCAAGAAATATTATTGTAACTCATTTTAAATAACTTGTTAGACCATATAATAATTAGTATTCAACGTTGTTTTGTGTGAAGTTTTACAGAACGTTTAAATATCATTTTTGATATACTGTTTTAATAAGTTATTTAAAATGAGTTGGAATGATATTCTTTGCAAGTCTTTATCTTGCTTCTTGGATTGCCGTGCTAGGGGGGCTGGATTACCTAATTCAGTTCGAATTAATAATCTTAAAGATGTTCCTACTATTCCAGATCAAATCCCAAAAATAAAAAGTTCCAATATCCCTATGATTTGTAGAATAAATTCATTTTCGCTAATAAAATTGCTGATTTAAGCGTGTCTAGGCGACCGTGATGTAGTGCCAGTGCAATGGTTACGCAAGCCGAGAGCACAGATTCGAAACATCACCAACACCGATGTATCTTTGATATTATGTACGTTGTTTGTCCCGTTTCTATGATACAAGCACTTTAGCAGCTAAGTATAGAAATGTATAATAAAAAGAAAATATGACAATACCCCACCTGATTTTAAACTGGAGTGTAGTCTATGAATAAATGCGACTTCTATTACAGTTAAATAAAATCGCTATGCCGGCCTAGTAAACGAGTGTACCGTTATCCCAATTTTCTTCAATTTCTTAACCGACTTCCTCAAAGAGAGGAGGTATACAATTCGGCCGTATGTATTTTTTACATTTTACTTTCAATTTATTATTACCAAGATAAAGAAAGGTTGTTTGTTTTATCAGTGATAGATTATGATTTATTATTTAATCAAATTAAATAATAAACTAAATCAGAGGTGAATGGAAAGATAAAATGAGCACGAGCTGGAAGATTGTTTGTAGGAAAAAGCAGGGTTTCATATGAATTAAACAAATTTTATGCGGCTTACTATCGCGTTTATTTTGGTTATTGATTTTAGAAATTTATTTTATTATTACGACGTTTCGAGAGCTTAGTCCATCGAGCTTAGAGCCATCGTCGGAATAATAATAAAAAATGTAAAATCAAAACTAAAATAAACGCGATACTAAGCCGCATAAAATTTGTTTAATTCATAAATCAACGTTCGCGCAAATTCTAAGAAAATACTAATTAGTCAAATGAAAATTTACTGCAACCGGCAGGGCGTAAGACAATCATGAATTAATATCAATCTAATCCTCTCATCGTCGTCGTCTCTCCGATCTTCGGATCATTATTTAGACTAATAGATAATTCCTTTGGCATTAGCCTGCCTTTGCATCATTGTGTATTTTTTTTTAAATAAATAAAAACTTCATTAAACCCTGTTTATTTTATTGCAATGTAACTGTAATATTAGAAAGGCTCTCATAAATTGCAAGATACAGTTAGAAAGCGGTTTAATTGAATCCAATTTGAGTTAATTAACTGAATTAGTGAGTTATTCTGTATGATTTCATCAATTACCATCATCTGGGTAATTGAATGACTTATGGTAATTTGTCTGGCTGGTTCCTTTTTAATTTTTTATTATTATTTACATTTCTATACTAAGCTACAAAAGTGCTCATGGAAACAGGACAACCAAAGATACATGTACTACCATCATTGTAGTACATGTATCATGTACATGTATGTATTGAAATCATTGTATTACCACTACACCACTGTCGCTTTTTTTTAAATTATTTTTGTATAAACCATTAGTTTGTGTTTTACTCTGATGTTAAGCTGTAGTGCGGTCCATGCTACTACAGTTACATAACATTAAGTAGCAGTCGCATCCACTATGCTGGTGTAGTTGGAACTGGCAAATCTGATCTCTCAACGCGACCAAAATTACTATTAGTAAAAACTATGAAACAAATATTTGCTCCGACCGGAAATCGAACCCGGGACTTTACACGCGCAACAAACCAATCACTAACTGTTTGTCCACACCTGTCGTCAGAACTGAGTGAGATTAATGTTTTTATAACAACATTTTGCGTATATGAACATATGAAAAGTGGTAGGCGGTGGTGCCCCGCGTTTCGGCATCAGTTTGTAAGTTGCCGGTTTCAACTAGGCCGACAAAGTGGATGCGACTGCTACTTACAGTTATTTAATTGTAGAAGCATGAACCTTACTCCAGTTATCATCAGGTCTACCGCATGCCACTGTCATAACTCATATGTCAAGTCACAATACAATCTTTTTGAAGTGGAAACTTCTTTAGCGGCGTTGTACACTTTTGTGATGGGTACAAAATGTTAAACTCGCGTCAGGACACGTGACCTGATCGCAAATTCGTAAGACGGAGGGACGGCGCGGCGTTGTAGAGGAAGTATCCCCCTCTCTTTCTACCGCGCGGCTAAAATGTATGCCTGCGCCTGTTGTTTCTGAATAGTTCTGAAGTGTTAAATTTTTAATGTAATATAAATTGTCATGTTTGTGTACGATAGCGCAATAAATGAATATTGTATTTTACCACATAAATGATAGTACTTTTAATACTGGTAATTAAAGCAATTCGTGCAAAATTATTCCCTAACCATTCCAAAATATCAAAAATGCTCATGTTAATATTCAAGTTTACACTTCTGCCCGCACTCCCGATGTACAACCCGTTTTTTCTTGTTATTTCTATTGTGTATTATTGTTATTCATATTATTAATGCATTGTAATGCATTTTTGTGTGTATACATTCTTGGGTCGCAAACCAGCATAAATCTTAAAATTTTCATTCTTTGGTATAGTCTGTCTAAGCCCAAATGACGCGCCCCTCCACCGCATTTGCCCACACGATAAAACATAAAATATGAATGCAACACACCGAAAATTGTAATTGGTCATTCAGTTGCTGGTTGGACACAAAATGAGGAGCATGCTGATAAAGTATAATAGTATAGTTAGTAATATTTGCATTCACACATTTAAATAAACTAATAAAGTGGAGGGGCGCGTCCTTTATATTTAGACAAGCTATATGTGTAGTTTGCGACCTGTTGTATATATCGAATTAAATAAATTAATAAATGAAATAAATATTTATTACAGAAAACGGCGTAACGGAACCATGCCATGCTCAATTAGAATTCCGTGTCTACCTTGTGTCTGGAGCGACGGGGAATCACACACGTGAGGCGCGCGCACTTAGATTCTGGTTCAAACCACAAATGGTTCCCTATGAGAGACCACATGAAGCCCAGACGTTTTTCCGGGAACTTGTCAGTCCACAGGACTTCCCCAAAGGTTGGTTAATGTTTTTTTTTCATGGAGAAGCGATATCTAACTTATACTTTCCTCATGGTAAGCAAAGGGAAGGCCAAGAGCGCAGATAAAGTTGAGTTCAGTTTACACCAGCCTGCAGTCCTAGGTTTTAGAGGCGTTACCTAGGAAAGCCAAGGTTATTGAGGGTGCATATCGCAGCTTCGTTTGCGGTCGAAACGATGGGCTCTTTAGCCAAGCGCCCTGACCAAGGAGTTATCCAAGCGGCTGATGGAAAAGTCTGGAGTCTGGCAATTATTTCTGCCAATCTATTAGCCTTGCTATACCAAGGGGAAATGTTGCTATAGTACAATTTTCCTTACTTAATAAAAGTAGTAAACAAACTTTTGGCATAATGGCGGATTAACCATAAAAAGCAATAACTACTAACGCGAATCAATACAAATATATAAAAAAATAAATTTCCATATAAATGGTTGGTTTTCGATAAAAGTAATGTATATTATGTGTGTGTTTTAATAACTTTTGTGCATTTGTTACATTGTGTATGTTTATTCTATAGAATAAAACAGTTTCCTTAGATAAAGGGCATGGGAAATAATGATGTTTGTTTACTACATGTGCCAAGTAAGAAAAAACACAGTGTTGGACTATCTCTAGTAGATTATTTTTTTGTATTTTTTTTAAATATTTTTGTGGATCATTTAATAATAAAGAAATATAAGTAGTGATATATGTTTAATGTATTTCAGATTATGTTGGCTTTATAAAGAAGATAATTAAACTAATGCAGCACAAATATCACCAGCTTAAAATATTAGAGATTGAATTGAGGCAAGAGGGAAGTGGACCCCCGCCTGCTGGTATGTATCACCATCATTACCGCGACTTGATTTCCACAGGTGTACAAGTATAGACACCGGGAAGTGACTAAGTCACGTTTCGGGATCACCTTGTAATTTTCCAGTTTTAACTAGGCTGCCATAATGTATGGGACCGCTACTTATAAGCAGTGACTAGTGTATAAGCAGTCACTTCTATTTAAGGAACTCACCCCAGCTTAACATCAAGTGGGGTGCTGGCATATGTCGAGCAATATAAAATCAATCAATCAAATTGTCACGCCTTTTATCCACAAGGATAGGCAGAGACAATAGATCGCTTCCCTCACATCCACAATCCTTCATACAAGCTCTATGGCTATGGGCACTAGGCATCCCAGCTTTCTTATTGGCCCAATAGTTGTCAAATTTTAATATGAAGTATTTCGAAACAATTATTTCCGATTAATCTCTTCAGATCCCAATGACCAGATCCATTTTCCAGCTGGGATGTTTTTTCTCTTTAAAACTAATTCTGATAGTTTAGATCTAATGATAGTTTATCTTCTCTAATGTCAAATATCTAATTCGTCATATAAAAAAGACTGTAATTTTAGAATATTCAGATTGATGAACAGAGAAAATAAATTATAAACAGATCTAAACAATCTGAATTCGCTTTAAAGAAAAAAACTCTTTTTGGAACAAGTATGGGTTTGGTCATTGGATCTGTAGGTAATCATCCTGATTTTGTCATGGGGCCTCACTCTACTATCTGTGATAAAACATGTCATATTTTTATTAATTAAAATTGTATATTTAAGTAAATAATTTAAGTATTATATTATATCTAATTATTTATATTTTTTCCTTTTATATTTATTTATCATACAGAAACAAATGGCGATATAACGAGTAAGAACATTATTTACAAATTATTTAATGAGTGTATGTATTATTTAGTATTGCATGCTGTTTGATGTTTTTTGTTTCATTTTTTATTGTAACAATGATTACATCTAATGTTTTGTTCCTTCCTAACACTGCTAAGAAATTGCAAGACAAATTCGAAATCAAAGAATAAGATTAATAAATTACTATAGTTAGCTGCTACTAGATGGCGTTGCAAAGAGATTTCCACACAAGTGTCAGCAAATATCTCGCAATTTTTGATTGATAAAGATACGCGCACCTACACTAGACCATAGTCACGTCGCTAGTTCTTCTCACATCTATTGTCTCAAAAGTTGGTATTTTCTAGACTTCAGTTGCAGTTCTATTTTTGTTCCATGTGCCCACGCCCTCACGGTGAATTCGCCAACTACCCACACGCCGAAAACAACTACACACACGACAGAAATGATCAGCAGAAGCGCATTTCTTATTTTCCGCCTTCTAATTAGCTGTATACAACACTTGGGGCATCGATTTTATTCCTGCACCCGGCCAGTGAACATCGGCGCTGCCTCTCAACCACATCCAGACCTTAGCCCTGCTGGGTATTGTTATGTACGGGCTCGTTTTCGCACTCGTTTTTTGCGGTTTCTTTATGCGTCATTTAATGGTTTTCTTTCAGCGAAGTCACCCTCTCTCCTCCAGGAAGGTCAAGAGACCCTTCTCGTTCCTTCAGACCTCTGAAAGCGTCTACTGCAGTCTCACTTAGAGACTTATTCAATTTTATTTTTCAACAATGTTTTATAATCATGTCAGCAATTAGTCAATTACTGTTGGACATTGGCATCTCACAGCGATCTTCAAAGTTGCAGTAATAAGAGTCGTAGCCAATCAGTTGCTGGTCATTTGAGCATACTACTGATCTGGGGAAGTACTAGACCGTAAAGAAGACAGAACTTAGTCGCGTTCCGCGATTACCCTTAAAGTTGCCGGTTTCAACAAGGCTGGCTTAGTGGATTCGACTGATTTATAGGGAGCTTTCATATGTAAGCCATATAAAAACAGAGAACTCAATAAAGACAAAAAAATATGGAGTTTCCTCGTTTAGAAATAGAAACATTGTAATATATTTTAACATAAATATAAAAAGGCATGTATGTATTTGTATAATAAGTTTCGTAACTTTGACGCAATACTACTAAACCTTTATTTGAAGCTGGCAAGATCTTTGGGTTGGCAGCATCGACTTTACACTGCTTACTTATTCCAATGCCTGTGGCTGGTCAGTACGGTCAGCGCTCTTGTTTGAGTGTGTTGCCTGGACACAGATTCTCTTAATACATTGTGATGACGAAAAAGTAGTGAAATTGTGTCGCAAGTCATCAAATCACTTCGTTGCTTGGTCGCCATAATGTATTAAGAGAACCCTGCACTGTCTTTTAGAATACTCGTTAGTAGTTTGTAAAGTTGCTGACGCTACCCATGTTGCCAACTTTCTAATATTTTGACATTGACAGATGTCAAAATATTAGAATTGTTATATTTTTTGCTTTTTAATTCTATAGTATTTGTAGATATTAGTATTAGTATGTATTTTAATATAACGTTTAATTATTCATTTATGTAATTATTCATATATTCATGTAGGTACACTAATTTGCCGTGAAGCTTAATGAGTGATGAGTTATTCAAGGATATTTTTTGGCCGGCATAGTGAATGCGACTGAGGCTTGCAGACAATTGCACTTCAGCTTAGCATTGGGGGCCTCGATCTCTTAATACACGAAATGGCTTGGCAACAAACTGGAAATTATATTTGGCATCCTTGTAGGTAACCAATCAACGAATAACAAATCAATGGGTTACAACGTACGAGAATGCTAAATTTCAGTGCAAGTTCGTTGCCAAGTAATTTCGCTGTCGTGCATTAAAAAAGGAATCGGGGTTTGCTGCCATATTATGTCCCTCGTGGCACAATAATTCTTGTAAATATAGTTTTAATAGTTATCACTTATTTATCAGTTTATCTATAGCAGTGTTTCCTAACCTTTAATAGGACATGCCCCACCTAACATTTTCAAATTTTTTATGCCCCCCATACATAATTTTTCACCTTTAAAAATTGTTTTGTTCCCTTAAAAAATATAAATGATTACAGTCCTTTTTTTTAGAAATTTGCCTTTATAGGTAAATTTGTCACCGATATCTAGCATTGCATTTAAATAACCCAAAGCGAAAGGATTAGTCGTGTCGAGTCCATTTTTAAATTGCCCCTCTTAACTATCTAATTGCCCCCCTGTGGTGCGTGGTGCGGGCGTGGCAACACTAATCTATAGTGTGTTTAATCTATAGGAAATTTTGTGCGGCCGATACCAACAAATGGTTCTACGTAAAAACTACGCATTAGCTCATTAATTTTTGCGGTATTTTAAATTTACACAACCCTTACTATAATATCATTATTAGAATAAGAAGCGTAGTTTCTATTCTAGCCTCTTTGCTTCTTTATTTATTTCAATGACGACAGGCGTGGACGAACGGTTTAGCGACTGGTTTGTTGCGCGTAAAGTCCCGGGTTCGATCCCCGGTCGGAGCAAATATTTGTTTCATAGCTTTTATTTGTAATATTTAATAGTATTAAATATTGCAAATATTTGTTAATAAAAAAAAAAGAGATGGATATTTGCTTCGGGTCTGGTTATCAAAGAGTGGTAGGCAGTGGTACCCAGTCTGCCGATCCGGGGTAGTACCACCACTTACAAGTATACAGACCGTGAAGTGATTTGGTCACGTTTCGGGATCAGCTTGTAAGTTGCCGGTTCCATCTAGGCATAGTGGATGTGATTGCTGCTCACAGTTATTGAATTGTAGTAGCAGTGACATTCATTCATGGACCACACTTTGGCTTAACATCAAGCGAGGTGCTGTCATATGTCGAGTCACAATAAAAAAAAAAGACAATTAAGGTTAGCCTTATGATTCGACACATTTTGAGTAGGCAGACAGTTAGTAGCCATCTTGCCAGTCTAGATAAGTGTTTCGGAATAAGCGTGACATTTGCCAAATCCAATTAAGCCGATAGTAGATGCGACTACTACTTGCAGTTATTTAAATGTAGTAGCAGTCTTTAATAACTCTATTACTGGACCACAATCCAGTTTAATATAAAATGTCGAGCAAAAATGGAGAAATTCATGACGTGTCACAAACATATTATAATGAATATTTACTATGTTTTGTGAATATTTTATTGTTATACATATTTACGAGCTGGCAAGCTAGCCGTGGCACAAGGCATTCAATTTCTTCAGCTGGCAACCCAAGCACGATTATCTGTCAAACGAAATTTATGAGTATTATTTCCTTTTATAGCATTCATTGAAGAGCGCACATCGAATCAAACTCAAGTAATATCAGAACAACGAGTATTGGATATGATTGAAAACGCATACCCTAATCCACTGACTGTTGACTATTTTGTCAGGTATGTTGCTTTGCTATCTAATTATTGGATGTTCTACTACAATTGTTACTGCTACTACGATTCAATAACTGTAAGTAGCAGTCGAAACGCGACTAAGTCACTTCACGGTCTGTTTACTTATTAGTGGTAGAACCTATCTGGATCGGCAGACTGGGCATCACTGCCCACCACTCTTTGGTAACCAGTCCTGAAGAAAATATCCGCCTCTATTTTTTATTAAAATATATTTTCATCAATATCAAATACAATTATTAAATATTACAAATAAAAGCTATGAAACAAATGTTTGATCCAATCGGGAATCGAACTCGGGACTTTACGCGTAACAAACTGGCGCATAACATCACTGACTTTACGTTACCAAAAAATATTGTTATTTAGATTTGTATAAAAGCCACGTTGATAAAGCAGTGGTAGTTCGTTGACAAGTCATTTCGCTGTTCTGTATTACGAGAATCGCGGCCCTGCTCTACATTTCATCTGCCGCAGCTAGGCTGCCTAGTGTGCGGCCGGTCTAATAGATTGCATTCCATCTTTTTTTACTCTCCTATATTAAGCTACCAGCGTAATTGTATCATAGACACAAGACAACCAACGTAGATATACAGACCTTTCAAGTATACAGACCGTGAAAAGATTTGGTCGCGTTACGGGGTCAGCTTGTAAGTTGCCGGGTCCAAGTCAGGTAAGGCGACCGTGGTGTAGTGGCAGGGCAATGGTTGCACAAACCGGAGAGCACGAGTTCGAGACCACCCAGTACCAGTACCAATCTTTGATATATGTACTTTGGTTGTCCATATATCAAAGATACAAGCACTTCACTTTAGTAGCTTAGTATAAATGTAAAAAAAAACTGGGCTTAGTGGATGTGATTGCTACTCACAGTTTTTGAATTGTAGTAGCAGTGGCATCTATTCATAGACCACACTCCAGCTTAATATCAAGCGGGGTGCTGAAATATGTCGAGTCACAATTTAAAAAAAAAGATATTTCAAATATACATTGGTACCGGAAAGGGGTTTTAAACCGGCGGCTCTCGGCTTGCTCAACCATTGCACTACTACACCATGGTCGCCTAATTATAATATTTTTATTTCTTTTAGTACTGGAAAATGGGCGAAAGCTGATGTGAAAGATTGCCTGGAGTCATTAGAAGAGAAAGGTCTCACACGTGCCATGTCTGATGGGTTATATGTTAGACAACATAGTGTTGATACTCAGGTATAGCTTGTATAACTATTACTTTTTTCTTTTTTAATTTACATTTCTATACTAAGTTACTAAAGTGCTTGTATCATAGAAACAAGACAACCAAAGTACATATCAAAGATACATTGGTACCGGCGGGTGGTCTCGAACTCGTGCTTTCCGGTTTGCGTAACCATTGCACTGCCACTACACCACAGTCGCCTTGAATGACGCGCCTCTCCATTTTATTAGTTTTTCTTTATTGTGACACGACATTTGACCTCGACCTGCCTGATGATGAGCAAGACCTTATCATCAGGCAATAAGCATGTTAGTAATATTTGCATTTACACTTTTAAATAAACTGTTCGGTGCGTCTTTTCTTTGTAGAACAATTGACAAGTGTAATGCTTTGTCAGCCCATGTGTACTCTCCAAATCCTTCAAATCCAATCCTTCAACTTGGATCCTTCAAGCGATGCGTGAAGAAGCACCTTAGGTTGGCATAACGACGTATATACGGCATAACGTAGCCGGGAACTAACTCGGTTTTTTTAGTTGTCATCACTCTAGGACCTACTCTTGCTTATCATCAGGCGGGTCGAGGTCAGATGTCGTGTCACAATAATAAAAAAAGATGAATAAAAAATAGTCTGCAGTACCACCACTTTCAAGTATACAGACCGTGAAGTGATTTGGTCGCGTTTCGGGATCAGCTTGTAAGTTGCCGGTTCTACTCACAATTGCTCTATTGCTACTAAAAGTTATTAAATTGTAGTAGCAATGGCATCCGATTATGGACCACACTCCAGCTTAACACCAAGCGGGGTGCTGTCATATGTCGAGTCACAATTAAAAAATTACATATATCAAAGATATATTGGTACTAGCAAGTGGTTTTGAACCCGTGCTCTCGGTTTGCGTAACTACTGCTCTACCACAACACCACACCATAATTAATAGTTTAGATAAAAATAATATAAGGCAGATAGATTTTTTTATTGTGACTCGACATGTGACAGCATCCCACTTGATGTTAAGCCGAAGTGTGGTCCATGAATGAATGTCACTGCAACTACAATTCAATAACTGTAAGTAGCAATCACATCCACTATGCCGGCCTAGATGAAACCGGCATCTTACAAGCTGATCCCGAAACGTGACCAAATCACTTCACGGTCTGTAGATATTTGTAATTTACATTTTTTCCTCCACATAGGTTGTAAAACAAATGCCAACTCTATCGTCAGCAAGACAACCTACAATAGCGATCGTCACAGCCCTGTACTGCGAGAAGCAAGCTGTGGACGCCATGATGGACAATCAAGAGACCTTCGTTAGATATACAACAGTTGGTGAGTTTCTCTTATGGTTTTTTAGTTCCACATATGGCCGCAAGCCGCCATTTTTATTATTATTGTGACCCGACATCTGTGCTCGAATTGGCTGATGACTTGAGGTTCAAGAGTGCTGTCGATTCATAGTACGGCTTCTTTAGTCGCTAGAGGTGTATTTTTTTGTGACACGACATCTGACCTCGTCCTGCCTGATGATAAGCAAGAGGAGGTCCAAGAGTGACGACGACTGAGAAAACCGAGTTTGTTCACGGCTGCCTCAGTCGCCGTCACTATGCCGGCCAAAGGTGCTTCTTCACGCCTCGCTTGAAGGATATAAGGTCATAGGATGGAGAGAACACATGGGCTGGCAAAGCATTCCACTTGTCGATTGATCTACAAAGAAAAGACGCACTGATCTTTTTAGTTCGACTGCCGATTCGGTCAATAAAATGCGGATGCTTTCCCTGACCTGTGCGTATGTTTTATTTAGAAGGCTTGAGAGTTCCAAGGTTATAGGATGGGGAGAGCTTGATCCTAACATTGCTGCACAGTCTGTGGACGGTACCACACTGTACTTCAACTGTTTTGACGGTATTTTTTGTTTAAATATGGCATAATTATGATATACTGTGATTTTACTTATTTGGTACACGTATTTTTTTTATTGTGACTTGACATATGACAACACCCCGCTTGATGTTAAGCCGAAGTGTGGTCCATGAATGAATGCCACTGCTACTACAATTCAATAACTGTGAGTAGCAATCACATCCATTATGCCGGCCTAGATGGAACCGGCAACTTACAAGCTGATCCCGCAACGCACTTAAGTAACTTAGTATAGAAATGTAAATAATAAAAAATCAATAAAATAAAATATTAAGGCGACCGTGATGTAGCAGTCACGCAAACCGAAAACCCCCGGTTTAAAACCACTCTAGTACCAATGTATCTTTGATATGTGTGCTTTGGTCCTCCTGTTTCTATGATACAAATATGTAGATTAGTATAGTTTTTTTTTTAAATGAAAATGTCTTTATTTTACGTTGGTATGGGCAAGTGGTTTTGAATATTTAATAATGTTACCTATACATACATATGTATTTGTATCTTGTTTTGTTTTTTAAAGGACAATGTTTATTAGTATGACAAAACGTATCTCCTTACAAAGTTTATTATGTAACATTTAACCTTGTTAATAAGAAGTAAGGTCAGATTTATTAAAAAATATGATTTTAAATTTTACCATACACTGCCTTAACTTTTTTTATTTTATATTGTCGGAAAAGCATCTCTGGTCAGTATAGTGAAAGCGATTGTGGTGTAGTGGCAGTGCAACGGTTACGCAAACCGAGAGCACGGGTTCAAAACCACTTGCCGGTACTAATGTATCATTGATAAATGTACTTTGGTCGTCCTATTTCTATGATAGAATCACCTAAGTAGCTTAGTATAGAAATATGAAGAAAAAAAAGACTGTTTTATAGTCGCCTGTACCCATGGACTTACTACTAATTAGATTAGTCAAAGTCATCCTTCGAGCTATAAAGAAAAAGCTCAACATTTAAACCATCAATGTACGTTAAAATTATATTTCGAATATGTAGGAAGGAGTTAGGAAAATTTCGAGTTAGGCACATATAGTGTGGTCGTAATTTCGTTAGATTGATTTATATAAAAAAAACATTTGACTATTTGTTTTACGTAATGATTATCCCATCAAAAACAATACTTGTCAAAAAAACCAAGTCTCGCAACTCAGTTGTTCTGCGGTAAAAAGTTGTGAGATCCATGTAATACCAAGTCGGTTATTAATTTATTCAGTCTCTACTTAAGCGACTTTCTGTCTCTAAGACCACGATCGTGGTCCATAACAATTGAAAATCAATTGTGTCTGGAATCTCCGTACTCGAAGCATTAAGTTGTTACGTAATAATTAACAACATCTTATAGTGACGCATATCAATATTAAAATTCTTTAATGTTTTATATAAATATATTATTTTGTTATTTTTTCTGCCTTAGAATTTTGATGATCGGTGAGTCAGTGAGTGACAAAATTTAAGAAATTTGACCCGTTATAATTCCTAAAATACTGGTTCAAATTGAATGAAATTTGAAATTTACGTGTCTTTACAATGCCTGCATGTGGTTACTGAAAATTTCAGTCTTCTAGTTTTATCCACAACGAAGTTACAGGGGGTCGAAAATGGTCTGAATTGCTTCGAGAAAAGGATGGTACGGCCGTGACGCTTTGCTCGACTTGGTGGGGGCACGGCCGTGCCCCCAGATATACAAGCTGCGTAACCCGGCGTTTCCCGGTTCAAAATACATCGCACGCCTAATGGTTAAATAATCAGTTTTTCTCAAATGTATGTATACATAATCCTAGTACCTACCATTAAACGAATGTTTTTGTATATAGTGTATATAGGTATAAAATTGATACATTCATTAACTTGTCAAAATAAATATAATTCAAATTTAAAAGTAGTTTGTTGTATTTAAAAATAAGTTTTATTGCATATTTACAGTTTTATAAACAATTATTTTGTTCTATTCTCAATAGTTTTCGCAGCGTACGCGATGTAAGGAATTTTATGAGTAATTTTTTTACACCTAGGGTTCCATTAATCGAGGTTTCGTACGGAACCCTAAACTTATTAAAAATCCAATATAGCCTATGTTACTCACCAAGAATGTAGCTTTCTAATGGTGAAAGAATTTTTAAAATCGGTACAGTAGTTTCTGAGCCTGTTCATTACAAATAAACTTACAAATCTTTTATAAACTAGTATAGATTTAAATATTAATGACTTTTATAATTCTATGATATAAAAATACAATACATATAATTAATTCTATAGATTAATGTGTTAAAGAAGTTCCGTTTCATCAAGTTTCAAATCACGACGATGCTAAAGAAGTTTTCAATTCAAAACTAAAATATTAGTGCGTTATTATTTTGACAATCGTCGACGAGAGACGATAATCGTTTTAACTTGCCCAACCTAACCCTGCTGTTATAGTCTGTCTAAGTCGAAATGACGCGCCCCTCTACTGCATTTACGCACATCGAAAATGCAATTGTAATTGGTTATTCAGTTGCTGGTTAGACACAAAAGGAGGAGCACGCTTATGAAGTATAATAGTACAGTTAGTATTAGTTGTATTCACACATTTAAATAAACTAATAAAGAGGAGGAGCGCGTCATTTATTATATATTTAGACAAGCTATACCTATTACCAAGAATAGATTGCCAATATATATGCCTCTCTAAATCAATGACCAGTCGGTTGACCTTATTTACGAAATGATGTCATGCCGAACTATTTACATTTGCATAATATATTGAATCAAAATTTAAATGGCTTTGTGTGTCATTTAACACGACATATGACAGCACCCCGCTTAATGTTAAGCTGGAGTGTGGTCCATGAATGGATGTCACTGCTACTACAATTCAATAACTGTGAGCAGCAATCACATCCACTATGCCGGTCTAGTTGGAACCGGCAACTTATAAGCTGTTCCCGAAACGCGATCAAATCGCTTCACGGTCTGTATACTTGTAAGTGGTGGCACTACCCCCGAAAGGAGGACTGGGTACCACTGCCTACTACTCTTTAAAATAGGGATTACGGTTCAGTCGACAGAGTACGGAATTATACACCGACCTGTGCTATCACGGTATTAAAAAAACGAGGTAGGAACAGGCTTAGAACCCAGAACATTATCTGTGGTATATCGGCGATTGTCATAATAATAAAAGCTAGGCCAAATCCAATAAAACGAGACTATTAATCGTTGTGACGAATATCGTCTGTGCGACGACACGTTTGATCATTATTATCAATAGTCTCATTTTGGTGGATTTAGCCTAACTTTTATTATATTGACCATCGACGACAAAAAACGATAATAGTTTTAACTTGCCCAAAACCCCGCTGGGTTGCGTCTGTTAAGTCCGTTCGTAATAATATAAAATAAAACACATATAAAGTTATCAAAACATTCATTGATTTATAATAAAAATAGCAACAATCAATAACTTAAATCTAATTTATAATTTAATTAAAGATATATTAGAAACATTTTAAATAGGCATTTTAAAATAGGCATTGTACAACAAATGCTAAATGCTTTTTAAACTTTGTAACTTTATTTTATTATGACACTGAATTTTAATTCCTGCGTTATAAAGACCATTTATCAATAAATCAAATTGTCACGCCTTTTTCCCAATGGAGCGCCACTTGCCACCGTCCTGACTCAACTCCCTCGCTTTCTACACATCCACAATTCTCTTCATACAAGCTCTATGGTTGACGGAAGAAAGGACATCATTCATTTTGGGCTTTTATGTACTACTTTTGTAATGTCTAATGATGAAAAAAGTATATATATATATATATATGGTAGTTTCGATACTTGCATTGATAAAATTAATAACAATTTTGCTTTTAATTGCTTTGCAATTTAGTTATTTAGAAAATAAGATATGGATATTGTATCTTCTGTCTATCAACGCCATATTTGTTCTGCTCTGAACTGTCATAATTATAGTTTAATAATTCTGCACACCTAAACTATGCAAAATAAAGGATATATTCCGATTACATTGTAATATTCGTACATCTATAATAACTATTTTAAAATGAATTATTATTATTATTATTGCATATTATGCAACTCCCAAGTCCCCATACAAAATGAATGATGTCTTTTATAAATCTGGCGTAGATGGATGCGTTAATCGAGACAGACCTAGAAGGATTTTCTCCGACCAAATCGGAGAACATCCTTAAGTAAGCTGTTGCCTGAGTTGTTTATATTATTATATTTGTTATTGGATATAATTGACGAGTTTCTTGTAACGATTTTCCGAAATCCATAGTAGAGTCCAACAAAACACAAGAGTCAGAAGGTCCTATGCTAAATAAATGAATTGATTTAGATTTTGAGGCTCGACATATTCGTATGATAGCTCTCAGTCTGGTGTTAAGCTAGAGTGCGGTTAATAAACGACTGCTCTCACAAGCAAAACAGTCGCATCCACTGTGTGGGCTTAGTTGTAACCGGTAACTTTCTATCTTATCTCGAAACGTCACTAATTGACTTCAGTGGTGGACTTAAAAGTGATGGCGCAACTGACTGTTAGGGTACATTATTAAAGCATGGATAAAAATTCAGTCTCCAAGTAGAAAAAACTCTTTATTATAAATAACACAGACTTAAAATTAAAAACAAAATACTGAAATTGTGAATTTATTTACTGGCATACTAATTATATAGTTTATTCGACTGTCAGGATAGTGGAAAGTGGTGTTCCATTGTCTCTCTGTAATATTGTAATCGAACCGTGACATTTTTTTTTTGTATTTCTTTTCCTTTCGTCAATTAATGTGCCTAAACCATCGAAGCATTCCTTTGTTAATCTTAGTCACCACATCTTCTTTCAAACCTCATCTATCGCGCACTGTGCTATTCCTCATTCTATCCGCTATCGTCACTCCACATACACTACTTAATGACCGGATTTCAATCAAATTGTCACGCCTTTTTTCTACAGGGATAGGCAGAGACGATGAATCGCCACTTGCTAGGATCCTGACACAACTCTCTCGCTTCCGAGAATTGTGGATGTGATCCACAATTCTCTTCCTACAAGCTCTAAGGATATGGGCACTAGGCAACCTAGCTTTCTTGAGGATGTCTCCGAATTAGTCGGAAAACACACTCCTGGGCCCTCATCAGATTTATATATTCCTTTCGTCAATCTACTTTCACTCATCCTTTCCTTGTGCCTAAACCATCAGCATTTCTTTGTCAATCCTAGTCACTACATCTACTTTCAAAACATATCTATCGTGCACTGCGCACTTCCTTATTGTTTTCGCTATCATCACTCCTTAATGCCCACATTTCTTTAGCATTAATTCTACTCTCATGCTTCTTTACATCGAATTATGAACAGCCATCTGTGACTTTTCAGACATTAGTTGGCTGTTCATTGTACTATGGATGGCACCGTTCAATATGTTTCCTTTAGCACTCTTCTCTCAACATCTTCATAACACTTCCCATCCCTTGTAAACTTACTTCCTAAGTAAACAAATTGTTTGGCTTGTTCCACTTTCTATCCGTCTATCATCATCTCACTTTCTTTCATTTCATACTCTTTCTTCAAAACCGTTGCTTTTGGATTACTTACAAACACACAACTTACATTTTAATTGCTACCTTAAATACAATAAGTACGCTTTGGGTAATTTAACGTCGTATTATTCACAAAATATCAAGTTAATCTTGAACAAAATAAACCAAAATAAACGCGATAGCAAGCCGCATAAAAGAACATCTTTCATTTTGGGCTTTTATGTACTACTTTTGTAATGTCCAATGATGAAAAAATATATAAATGGTAGTTTTGATACTTGTATTGATAAAACTAATAACAATTTTGCTTTTGACTGCTGTGCACTTGAGTTATTTGCAAAATAAGACATGAATTTTGTATCATCTGTCAAACAACGCCATATTTGTTCTGCTTTGAACTGTCATAATTTGATCATTTCCCACACCTAAACTATGCAAAATAAAGGATATATTCCAATTACATTGTAATTTTCGTCAATCAAACTATTTTAAGATGCATACTAAACTGTTAATACAATTAAGCCCAAGTCCCCATACAAAATGAATGATGTCCTTTGTATAATTCAGTAATCAATGTTCGCGCAATATCTAAAAAGATACTCGTTTTGAACAGTTTTAAATTACCTTTGTGTAGGCCTAAATAATAATACTGCTTTGCAATTGACACAGAATTTAGTCGTGACTAAAAAGTAACTGAGATGTAATTCTATTCGTACACTTTGCATGTTTTGTTTTGTTTGTGCCGATCTTATTCTTAGATAACCAATTATACCCTGTCCATTCGTTTAATTACTTTTTGACAGTTGAAGACAGTTCGAAGTTAGTGACGCTTTCACACGTTTTTTATTTCATCTAAAGGCGCATTCATTATGTTAAGCCAGTTCGAAATTTAAATAAAACCTTTCATATGATTTATCTTATTTCAAGACCTGTTTTTCTAATCTGTGGTTGTTTTGCACAGGATACTTCACTAAGTGGGCCGTTACCCGTCAATAAAGTACGACATTACGTAGCATGTTATTCCGAGAGAAAAAAACCGGTAAAGCATAGACGAGAGCTGTCAAAATGAAAATAAACAATTAGGCAGGGTATAGGTTGACAAATAAATACATGTGTCGGTGTATGTTGAAATGTTGTCGTTAATTAATATGGCGGTACAGCTTGTAGGCCTCCAGCTGTAAATCTTAATATGCACTATTAAATTTAAATGATATTTCTTTTATATTCTGCACGTCACCTCCTATTCCAACATGCGTTGAATACCTCAAATCGTATGGCGATGGAATGAAATCCAGCGATGTCTCGTTTATCATGAAATTCACACCCGTGCCGCCGTCTAACTCCACTATTTTTAATTCGAATGCAAAATGTAACCCTGAAAATAAAATATAAATATTTATTATTATTAGTTCATTTGACGACAGGCGTATTGCCTAGCTTTAGGGCATGTTAAGCTGATGTGCGGTCCATTAATAGAGGTACTACATTTGAATAACTATAAGTAGCAGTCACATCCACTATGCCGGCCTAGTTCACGGTCTGTATATTTGTATAAATAGAAGCTGTGTTACAATATTTGCTCCAACCGGAACTCGAACCCGGGAGTTTGCACGTACCAAACTGGTGTGCTCACCAAAGCGCTAGGCCTGTCGTCAAATAGAAGTCCATCCTCCGTATATGGTTTATATAAATAAAAATATTTTTTTATTTATTCTAACATTTTTTTCATATTATAGTTAAAATTAAAACTAAGTATAGTTAATTACCTAACATAATTATTATTTTCGCTATACATTCAAATTACATTTACATTTACGTGACTGTACTTTTCAGCTTTTTTTGGTAGGAGGCCCTGATACGGCATATATTTCAATCCACTTCAAATTGTCACCGATGCCTGATACAGCTCCCTTGCTTTTTCACATCCACAATTATCTTTATATTTATGAGCTCTACGGTTATGGGCACTAGGCAACCCAGCTTTATATTTGTAGGCATAAATATAAAGCTGACGTAAATAATCCAATTTTACAAAATATTTAAAGCCTGCAAACTTACCTTGCATCATTTCAGTTGTGTTATATATTAACGAACTATTATATACATGTAAAGAATTATTGTCGTACGTTTCAATAATAAATTTAGTTGTTCTGAAGTCCCCATTCAATCTGAATATCGGTTCGATTTCATTATAAAGTGTTGCTATTATACTGAAAATAAGGTATAAAAATTAATTTTTATTTACTTTATTTGTATCATAACAAATACAAACATGTCGTCAGTCCATCTAGTGAGAGGCCTACCTACTCTGCGTCTTCCGGTTCGTGGTCGTGGAATAAAATGTATAATCGTTAAAAATGTTAGTTAAGAGGTATTAGTCGACCTGTTTTAATGATACAAGCACTTTTAGTAGCTTAGTATAGATACGTAAATTGATAGTAATATAAAAATATACTTACTTTTCACGGTTTTCTTTCATAGTTCCTTTTATAACAATCGACTCTTCAATATCAAGTTGCCGTGGTAAATTAAAGATATTCGGATTGTTGTGCATTTTATGTATCTGTCTTATGTTACTTATTTCATAACCATTAGCTGAAGACTGGTGGGTTTCAGCTAAGCCCGCGCTCCTGTAACAATTTGTTTATAAGTCAACAATTTTATAAGGCGACCGTGGTTTTTTTATTTTATTTTTATTGTGACTCGACATATGACAGCACCCCGCTTGATGTTAAGCCAAAGTGTGGTCCATGAATGAATGTCACTGCTACTACAATTCAATAACTGTGAGTAGCAATCACATCCACTATGCCGGCCTAGATGGAACCGGCAACTTACAAGCTAATCCCGAAACGTGACCAAATCACTTCACGGTCTGTATACTTGTAAGTGGTGGTACTACCCCGGATCGGCAGACTGGGTACCACTGCCTACCACTCTTTGATAACCAGACCCGAAGCAAATATCCATCTCTTTTTTTTTTTATTAACAAATATTTGCAATATTTAATACTATTAAATATTACAAATAAAAGCTATGCAACAAATATTTGCTCCGACCGGGGATCGAACCCGGGACTTTACGCGCAACAAACCAGTCGCTAAACCGTTCGTCCACGCCTGTCGTCACGGTGTAGTGGCAGTGCATTAGTTACACAAACCGAAGAACACGAGTTGGAACCACCCACCAGTATATTTTATATATTATAACATTTTATTTTTATTTACATTACTATACTAAGATACTAAAGTGCTGGTATCACAGAAACAGGACAACTAAAGTACATATATCAAAGGTACATTGGTACCGGCAAGTGGTTCTTGAACCGTGGTCTCTCGGCGTGACAATTACCAGTACACCACGGTCTCCTTAATTTTGATAGGCTTTCTTTTGTTATCAAGGTCGTGTCCCATAAATTAAAACACAGCGTACAAAACAAACTAAACTTAAACACATAAATACTAACAAAATCGCCAAATTAAATAAAGTAAACTAAAGACAAGAAAATATAAAAATCAATAAATGAAATAGATTGGGTTTTTCAACAATGATCCTTATCAGTAGATAACCTCAAATGTATATACATTATTTGCACAGATGATTCACTATATTGCAAGTATTATCAATATTTAAAATATGTACTAAATAAATATTAAATATATATTTTTAATCCAATACTTGGTGTATTGTACTTAGTATCCGAATAAAGCTCTTTTTATGTTGTCCGTGTAGGTTTTGTTGACGTTTAGAGGTATCGATCCTCACTGACAGCTAAGGCCACGTTGCCTTAAACGATGTTTAACCAAGATAAATTATTTGAAACAGGCGTGGTGAATTGGTTTGCACACCAGTTTGTCACGCGTTAAGTCCCGGGTTCGATTCCCGGTCGAATTTATCTACCAGCCGTAGGCCAAAACCGTTCTTATAAAATACCCCTCGTAAGTCAAGTTACCGACAACTACTAGCATAAAGTATAAAAAAAGAGTTTTTTTTTTTTTAATTATTACGTCGGTGAATTGTGAAGTGAAAAACGAATAGTTACTGTTACCGATGACGGATAGTTTATTATAGGAACCGGGCATTAAACGATTAATAATCGTAAATATAGAAAAAGTAACTAACTATCGAAATTATAGCGAATAAACAAAATAAGACGACCGTAGTGTAGTGGCAGTGCAATGGTTACGCAAACCGAGAGCACGAGTTCTTGACCACCCACCGGTACCAAAGTATCTTTGATATATGTACTTTGGTTGGCTATGAAGCACTTTAGTAGCTTAGTATAGAAATGTAAAAAAAACTATTGAATGCAGACCGGAATACGTAAGAACGTACTCGTCGATGCGTACCGGAGAACGTACAAGACAAAACTAAATCAATTAAAGTTGAATCATTTAAAAATCAGCAAGTGATAAGGCTAAAAGTAAACATAACTGTTTTTTTTTGTAGTTAAACACTAAATCATTTTAATATCTCACTGTATTGATAACTTTTTAATTTCCTCTAACCTATTATCATGGATATATATGTAAGTATAGCTTTTTTAACTACAAATGACGCGCCTCTCCACTTTATTAGTTTATTTAAATGTGTGAATGCAAATATTTATAACTAAGTATAATAGTATATACTTTATCAGCGTGCTCCCCCTTTTGTGTCTAACCAGCAACTGAATGACCAATTACAATTGCATTTTCGGTGTGTTGCATTCATATTTTACATACGCTCGTGTGCTTAAATGCAGTATAGGGGCGCGTCATTTCGGCTTAGACAGACTATACAGTCAAATTAGCGGAGACGTTCTTGCACTTATTAACACACGTTACTAAAACACGTCATGTCCTTAGGTTTTAATTGGAAGCAAACGGAAGATAATCGGAAACTTTTAAACTTTTAATGTTTAATAAAAATTGCAGAATATCGAGCACAAAACCGACCAATTGTTTTCACCGACGAAACATACGGTACAGACTCTCTCGAAATCTTACATATCTACCTAATTTGTTTCACAACCATATTTGTTTCTTGTCATGTCATCAACCTGCTTTTCACTGTCTGGACAACCCTAAGGTTGACTGGGAGATAAAGCACAGTCTTTAAGTAAGCAAGCTTTGAAACAAATAATAATAATAGTGAGTAATAATTTAAATATTATAACTCATTGATAAGTAAAAACAACAAATGAAAAGCAGAGTGTCTACAATAGAAAAGGCAACCGATCGAAATGAGGGCCGAGGCAACAGTAAACAGAGTTGATTTGTTCATACGGCGGCGACGCCAGACGTTGAGTCAGAATTTAAAAAAATATTACTAAGTTTTATTACAGTTACTATTTTCACTTATCCCACAGTGGAAATATACTAAATTATAATAAACAAATATGTATGAGGAGAATTGTGGATGTGAAGGAAGCTAGGGAGTTGTGTAAAGATCGTGGTAAGTGGCGCTTCATTGTCTGCCTATCCCTGTGGGAAAAAGTCGTGACAATTTGATTAATAATAAACAAAGTAAAATATAAAATATAACTTAATTAAACGATCATTATTAATGTCATTAAACAAACGGCAACAAGAAAAACTTAAATGTACTTGCATTTAAAGATTAGTTAAAAGATTTTACAAATGATAAAATAAAATGTAACCTTGTTAAAATAACAGAACATGGTTAATTTCCATCGGTGTGCAGTCATATGTCAATAAAAAAAATATTTTAAAAGAATTGATTTAATATCGTGTTAGAAGTTAATTATTAAATAAGTTAATTAATTTAATGAGAATATATTAACTTCATATTTAATTTGCCAATCAATCAAATTGTCACGCCTTTTTCCTACAATGATAGGCAGAGAAAATGGAGCTCCACTTGTCACAATCCAGACACAACTCTCTCGCTTCCATCACATCCACAATTAATTTTATACAAGCTCTACTATTATGGACACTAGGCAACTCATAATTTAATCACTACTTACATTAATAGTCCCGAGGATAATTATTATGTATTATCATATTAACATTACTTTAAGAACTGGTAATTTTTATTACAATTGAGATAGAGTAATCAATAAACAAGATACTTCAAATAAATTTTACAATATAAATAGCAGATTAGATAATGCCGAGAAATTAGGTAAGTATGCATTTACTTCATATATAAGTCTTCATTAGTTCAAACAATACAAAATTAAAAACAAAACGTAAATTCTGGTATTGATAGAATAACGGATTTCTTTTCTATTAATTTTATATTTCATTTAGGGATATTCTATTCTTAATATGATTTCAAAAAAAATTGAATCTCCTTCAAAACCCAGTCTGCCGATCCGGGGTAGTACCACCACTTACAAGTATACAGACCGTGAAGTGATTTGGTCACGTTTCGAGATCAGCTTGTAAGTTGCCGGTTCCAACTAGATCGGCATAGTGGATGTGATTGCTACTCACAGTTATTGAATTGTAGTAGCAGTGACATTCATTCATGGACCACACTTCGGCTTAACATCAAGCGGGGTGCTGTCATATGTCGAGTCACAATAAAAAATAAAAATTAACAGAATCTTATGTTAAATTATATTATACGTAATATAACTACATACCCGGCAACACAATCCCAACACGCTTTCCACATTTTACACACATAATATTTTACAATTCACTATAAGGAATGCAGTTAATAATAGAAAACTAATCACTAAAACTATTATACTAACAAACCAGTCGTAAAATCTGACGTAAGATCTTTAGGAAAACAAACAATAGTTGAGTATGAAAACCACACACGCGTCAACTGTTCAGAAATCAGATTCCAACTGAGACGCTATGCAAAGCAAGCCTTGCCACATTGTTAAATTAGAACCTGTTTACACGTTCAAGTTCATTCGCTTGACTTGCAAAAGATTTCTTTTATGGGGCGTTCTCATAGGGCGATTTTAGTTGTACAATATTTATCGTTTAACAAAAAATCGGAAGTAAATATTGACTGTAGCGTTCTCACGGTTCAATAATAATCGACTCAATATAACACGTGTGATTACACTGTTTGTCCATTTTAGGATTTATCTCGTGGATGCGGACGCCATAATTTACATTTTATTCACATTTTATTTTACAAACAAACAAAAAACTGGTGACAGAGGAATGCAATATACAATACATAGGTACTCAATCGCGCTGGTTGACTGACTGATTGGACTGATTATTCAATGCAAGTTGAATGAACAAGTTCAGACGAGTCGATAGTCACTGTCATCTACTAATTGAATCAATGAAAGTTGAAAGGTCTTTAACTTTTGTTGAATAGATATTTATTGATTCAACTTGATTGAAAGTCTGTTCAGACGGTTCAAATCGTAAACGATTTCGCAGTTGATCAACTCAAATCGCCCCGTGAGAACGCGGTGTTAATTGAAGTGGATTCTAAGGAAGTGATTTTAAGCTTGAGTTAATGTTAAATTAATGCCTGTTTAATGACATGACAAAATCTATTAGAAGCGTTATATAGTATGTTGTAGGTACGTAGTATATGTATAATTATGTACCTATATATTTTTTATTGAGTCACGACAGTCGATACAATTTTATTCTCTACATTTCGATGAATGAATAATGTATGAAATTACTGGTATTTTCTGTGGTTTTGCGCGAAAGTAGTTTTGCGAAAGCGCGATTATATTATTTTAATATGGCGTTTAAAATTCAGCGGAGCCACTGTGGTGTTCATACAATATAATACACGATGTATGCAGTATTTTCCTATCTCTGTATATCCCCTTTGGGAACAAGTGCGTGACATTTTAGTTTGGCCTGACATAAGATATTTGGCAAAGCTTTTGAATCATCAGATTAAAATAAATGAAATAGTAAACCACAAAATCGATTATTTCATATTGTGATTTGGCCGCGTTTCGGGACCAGTTTGTAAGTTGCCGGTTCCAACTAGGCGGGTATAGTGGATGTGATTGCGGCTTACAGTTGTTGAATTGTAGTAGCAGTTACATCCATTCATGGACCACGCTCCAGCATAACATTAAGCTGGGTGATGTCATATGTCAAGTCACAATAATAATATTTAAATTGCTTATTGCTTGAATGAAGTATGCGAGGCTTTAAAAAGATGCTAACAGGTATGGTTAAGGAACCTGTTATTATTTGATCGTAATTCTATACATGTGTTCTAACACGATCCTACTTTATGAAAGGTCATTTTATTTAACGGAATGTAGTATTCTAATAGAACATTCACATTTTAGATTGGTTTACTCAGTAGGGTTGCTATTACTATTTGATATGATGGTTAAATTATTCTGTTATATCATTAGTAGGTAGACAGCGTAGGTAGGCCTCACACTCGGTGGACTGACGACATAGGGAAAGTCACGAATAACCGGTGGATGCAAATGGCATCTAGTCGTTCGGAATGGCGTTCTAAGGGGGAGGCCTATGTTCAGCAGTGGACGCCTTCTGGCTGATGATTATGATAAATCATTAGTATCAACTTTTATTAACATCTCGTATAAAGAAATCTTGTATAGTATTCGTGACAACCCTATTATAAAGTGATAAAAAACGAATCAATAACCTATAAAAAATCTATTACATTTTTTTTAAAGTAGATAGAATTGTTAGCTATCTTCGCGGTGACCTCGGTTCTTATACTCGACTCGAAAGCCTGCTTAAATTTTATTATAATGGGGTAAACCTTAACTATTTTGTCTAATCATTTTTATTTTTTATTATTTTTATTTTTTATTATTTTTATTTTTTTTAAATTTATTTTATTTATTATTTTTATTTATTTTGTTTATTTAGCATAGCTTTATAATAAATAGTTATAATTTTATTTGTGTTCGTCATATGACATGCCTGATGTAAAGCTGGAGTGCAATTCATGAATGGACGCCAGCCTAGTTGGCACCGGCAACTTACAAGCTGTACCCGAGACGCGATTAAGTCCCTTCACGATCTGTATGTACTCTTGTAAACTAAACGAAATGACAAGTACGACAAGTTGCACAAAATGTCATTAGAGTCCAATGACTAAGTCAAAAAAGTGCTGTCAAAATAATTTTGATTGATATGGTTCGCACAATGACTAGCGTCGACTAAGCAACCGTATAATGAAACAATTATCTTTAGTCGTTGGTGCTCTTGTACCTCCTCTTCCTTGCTATCGGGCAAGTCGAACTCGTATGTCGAGTCACAATAAAAACAAATTAACACGTGTTAAAATTAAGTAGAGATTCCTGCAACTGACCGTTTTTCCTAATCCCTAATCCGGCAGTCATGTCATTATCATTGCGTCATTGTAATGTAATGTAAAATATGACGTCATAGAGGATTTTTGAGAATCAGTTCAATGCCTTACGTTACAGTTGAGCCTACGTAATTCATTATGTCATTGATATAAACGTAGGTTTAGGCCGGTCTACATCAACATTTAAACCATGGTTAAAATTATAAGTGTTAACAATTTCCTTAGAATATTCAGTCATATTTTGATTCATGGTTATTGTCCTGGTTCAATATTTTGATGACAGGCTTGGACGAAAGGTTAGTTGCGCGTAAAGTCCCGGGTTCGAATCCCGGTCGGAGCAAATATTTGTTTCATAGCTTTTATTTGTAATATTTTATAATTATGTTAAATATTGCAAATATTTGTTAATTAAAAAAAGAGGTGGATATTTGCTTCGGGTCTGGTTATCAAAGAGTGGTAGGCAGTGGTGCCCAGTCGGCCGGTCCGGGGAGTACCACCACTTACGACCGTGAAGTGATTTGGTCGCCCTTCGAGATCAGCTTGTAAGTTGCTGGTTCCAACTTAGCCGGCATAGTGGATGTGACTGCTACTTACAGTTATTGAACTGCAGTGGCATCCATTCATTGGCCACACTCCAGCACAACATAAAGCGGGGTGCTGTCATATGTCGAGTCACAACTATAAAAAAAAATTAAATGTATTCTACGATGTATCTATCGCGTTTATTTTTGGTTAATGATTTCACATTTTTTATTATTCTGACGTTTTGAGAGCTTTGCAGCCATCTCGTGGTCACGGAGAGACTGAGGTGTTAGTCGTTCTATTTGTGAATGCTGTCATTGTTTTCAAAACTACTCCAATTCAATTCAATTTTTTGCAAAAATAACTGATGGTCCTAATTTGTTAGTTTGCTGGACTTGGGACTTAGGATGTGTAAACGCGATAGTAAACGCGCATAAATTTGTTGATTTTTTTGTTGATTTCATTGATCAATGTTCGCACAAAATCTAAGAAAATACCATAAGAAAGATTTCAAACCTTGAACAATGCTTAATAATTTACGGCTATAAAATATCAGAACAATTTAATAACAAGGCCATACTGAACGTATTTTACTATGTAACTATTGTTTTTAATAAACAAAAGAATTCTTTACTGACAAATAAGTTTTCAAAGGCTTTTATTATCATATATTCATGCCCATTATTTTAACTGTCTTAAGCATATTCAGCGCCGGGATGCAAAAGTCAAGGCTCCGCTCGCGTGGTCTCAGTGTTGTAGGTGCCTATCGAAATTTATGGCGGTCGGCATGCGCCCCCTAGGACTCTGCGCCCGGGTGCACCGCACCCCTTGAACCCCCGGGTAAAGACGGCCCTGGAGAGAGATAAAAGCGGATCGCGGTTCTATGCCTTACTAAAATATATCTTTAGTATGGCATAGCTCTCCTAAAATTACTTGTCGTCCACAGGGTTCTAAATTGACCATATTATTTATATTGCATAAAATATGTGTGAAAAGATACAACGTGGGAATACCCAGAAAAATAAACTTAGCATAGTACTTTGATTAGTAAGAATATTTCCTTTGTGTTTGTTTTTCAAAATATTTTCATAGTATTGTGATTCGTGTTTTTAAGGGCTGCGCCTACAGACAGATATTTTATGTATACTTTTTCTTACATGATATTGTGACTACATCTGACCTCTACCCGCTTGACTCGACCGTCAGTTTCGACAGGGATAGACGGAGAAAATGAAGAGCCACGACCCCGACATTTAAAAAAATTACATTTTTATACTAAGCTTCTAAAGTGCTTGTATCAAAGAAAAAGGACAACCAAAGTACATATATCAAAAATACATTGGTACCGGTGGTTTTGAATCCATGCTTTCGGTTTGTGTAAACATTGCACTGCCACTACACCACGGTCGACATAATTCTTATATCTACAATTCTTTTCATGTAAGCCGGACATTTCATGGTCGTATGGTACTTGTTTTATCTTTCCACTCATCTTTTATTTATAAGTCTCGTTCGTCAATCTACAAAGTAACAATAATTCTAAATTCAAATGTACTTTCAAATGCACACATTCATGTATTGGAATGTGAATATCTATTTTGAACGCGTATCGAGAACCGCATGTTGTAAATACGATTTCAAGTATGACTAATTTTAAACGGACTGAATTATCGGTCGACTAACTCCAACTAATGCAATTGGCGAGAAAATCGTGATTAAACTATGATGGTCGGTTTGACGTTTGTTCGCTCATAAAGTTTCGTAGTTTTTTACGATTGTTTGAAGTAATAATTGCTATACTTACTTTTTTTTATTGTGACTCGACATTTGACAGCACCCCGCTTGATGTGTGGTCCAAGAATGGTTGCCACTACACTACACTACACTACTACAATTCAATAACTGTAAGTAGCAATCACATCCACTATGCCGGCCTAGTTGAAACCGGCAACTTACAAGCTGATTCCGAAACGCGACCAAATATCCACCTTTTTTTATTAACATATATTTGCAATATTTATTATAACTTAAATATTTCAAATAAAAGCTATGAAACAAATATTTGCTCCGGCCGGGAATCGAACCTGGATCGAACCAACGAACAAACAACGCGCAACGAACCAATCAATTTATTGTCAATAGTGACGCGCATAACTTTTAAACGCAAAAGTAAATTTATCGATAACAATTTGATAATCATGCTGGTGATAGTCACGCTCAAATATACACGGAGTGTTAATTAACACACATCCTAAATAACAAATTCTTGTGACTAAAAAAAAACAATTATTTAATCCCTGTTTCATGTTACATTTTACAGTTTTGTTAACCGGTAACTCTGTGCCAAAAATTAAAAAAATAATAAAGTGACTCAGTTTAATTAGAAAAATATGTTTAGAAATTGTTTTTTTATCTAACATTGTAATATTTTATATTACAAGTACAGACATTAGAAGCTCGGTATAGACATTTTATCAATTAAATCAAAATTAAATTGTTACGCCGTTTTTCCACAGTGGAGCGTCACTTGCCACGATCCTGACACAACTCCCTCGCTTCCTTCACATTCAGAATTCTCTTCATACAAGCTCTATAGTTATGGGCACTAGGCAACCTAGCTTTCTTGAGGATGTCTCTAATTTGGTCGGAAAACACCCTCCTGGGCCTGCCTTGTTTACTCGACAACCAAAGTATCAAATATATTAAACACATTTTATGCGGCTTACTATCGCGTTTATTTTGCTTTACATTTTACAAATTTTTATTATTCTATTAATCAATGTTCGCGCAAAATCTAAGAAAATACTATCAAATATATATTCTACCGGCAGGGGACTCTCGGTTTGCTCGATCATTTGCCTACCTACCACAGTAACCTATTGGTCTGTTAATAAAGTTTAATGCAACGTACCTTTGTTTATTTAAACCCTAAGAAACCAAAAAAATACACAAATTCACTAAAAACGTTCCTTACAACTTATTCACTTACACTGTACACTGCTGAACTATAAAACGATATCAACTGCATTGTTATGTTTAATTTCAATTACTTATTATTTTATTATCAAAACAATAATGATTACTCAACCGTTGCTTTGTCTAGACAGGCGACGAATCACTCTATTGAATGAATTCGTCTACTTAAAATACTCCCATACAATAAACTATTAATAGTACGCATAATGAATTCATAATTCTTGACTATGCTGGGTTATTAATGGACGTTCCAAAGTGACAGCTTGTTAAGGAATCATCTAAATAATAGCCATCTATCGCCAAAAGTTGTTTACTACAATAGTTTTTTTTTATTGTTACTCGAGGAGGTCCCAAAGTGCTGAAAACTGCAAAATTTGAGTCAGTTTACGGTTTCCTCAGTCGCTGTCACTATGCCGGCCAAAAAATTGATAGTTGGTGTGGTACTCATAGTTTTTTGCGTAATCTCCAAGGTTTCAAAGTAGATTAAAAAGGTTTAGAATAGATTAAAGAGTAAAAAAGATTAATTATGTATTTATAGTGAATTTTATAGTTTAATACATATTTTTTCATCGACTCACCTCGATTCATTTATTGAAATTTAATAGCATACAAACTGCCTACCACTCTTTGACAACCAGACCGGAAGCAAATATTTGCCCTTTTTATTACTGTCAAATATCGTAAAGTTAATTAAATATAACAATTAAAAGCTATAAAACACCAATTTGCTCCGACCGGAAATCGAACTCGGGACTTCAGCGTAACGGACTCGTGTGCTAACCAAAACACCACGCCTGCCGTGCTTTTTTTAAAACCAATGATAAAAGCATAAGTTCGTAATTACATTATTTACTATTTATATATTTACTAGATAGCCGTAAAAAACTATAATATGTAGATTATAGTTTTTTATTACTTGCCTATAAAAGGTTCAATCAGGGTCAAGTTTATTTGTACGGACTATGTACGGTCATTTGTTAATATTAATAGTGTTTATAAAAAAAACAAAGGAAATTAGTGTAAGCAAAAACTAATGTGATGAAAATCATCTTAACCTTAAAGGAAATATTTAAAAAAAAATCATACAATATTTTGATACTCTAATAATTTTATTAAATTAAAATCTATAATTATTAAAATAACTGATAATATTATTAATGCTAAACTAACTTCATAAGGAATTGTTTGAGCCACTGAACGTAACCCTCCTAATAATGCATAATTAGAATTAGAGGATCAACCAAAGACCAAAGTATGATAATTTAATTTAGTCAGTTCAATATATTATAATGACGCTGAAAATCCTTAAGTGCTTAAAATTGCAGAAAATAAGCCTACCATTGGATTTAATTATGAAGCGGTAATTTTTTTTAGTTGGACCGCCTACTTGGAGTAAACTAATTCTAAGAACAATATATACTTTGCATTAAACATTTTAATTAGTAACAATAATAGTATTAGTTTTTAGTTATTCTCTGATTGATATTGTTAAGTTTAGATCGTATTAATTATCCTATGGTAGTTTGGGTGTCTATATAAAGACCTGAATAGATACTAACATTGTGTGTACTAATAAGGTGACCATAAAAGTACCAAATGTATACAAGTATAGCTTCTTCGTGCATATTAAATTACTGTAGAGTTTGTCTCGTGCATTATTATTTTTTCGAAAGATGAAAGACGAAGCGAAATATTAAAGACAAATCTAAAGCCTCCTCCACATGCACATGCACAAGCACAACAAACAAAGTCTCAAACATTCACCCAACACAAACAGGCATCTACAAGCTTGGCTAACGTACTAGTATATTCCGGATAAGCAAACACGGCGGATGATCAAAATTCACAGAAATCGCACATTATACTTCATATACTACCAAGCATTTGGAGACATCGCAAATTGTTTGCCGAACATCCCTTGATTGTTGAGGAAAACCCGACACCGACGTCGAACAATACATTCTTTTTTTAAATTTACTTACATTAAAATCAAGTTACATTATATTTTTATTTATCTACCTCGCGAAAAGCTTTCATATCATATCAATTGTGTAATGTAATAAATTGATGGGTTTGATCCAATTTGAAGTTAATTTTCTTCTTTATAGAGTACTAGTTGTGCCCGCGGTTTCACTCGCGTAAAATTAGGTTTATAACACAAAAAGAAAAAGAAATGAGGTTCTCAATTCGACTGTATATCCCTTTTTTGTATTTATAACTTGATATAAAAATGAGTTATATGATGATCGGTTGGGTAGTTGTTGCGTGACAAACAAACTCACATTCACTTTTATAATAATAATTATGCTTATAGTGACAGTAGGAAATAACAATTTCGATTTAATTATTATCCTTTTTCTAATTTTTTAAAGTTATTGTTATTATTTTGTCTATATGTTTCTTTACATTTGTTTTAAAGTGCCATTTGCCTGTTAATCTTCAATAAAGAGGCCTTCTAGTGACTATGTACGCTTGACCAGCAGCGAAGAGCTTTAAGTCTGAATGGATAACGACGTGGCCGACTGTAGTACCTGCATTTTGTGTACTGTGTAAGCTCAGCCTAATATAATTGACAATATCCGCCAACATCACCCTTATGTACTATTTATTTCAATTTAAAGCTTTCCTTCTCCTTGCTTAAACAACAATCCTATTTATAGCATAATATGTAACCAATCAAAGCGTACTTCCTTTTTTAAAATTCAGTTGCAAAACTCATACAATTCGACCCCAAAATCATAATACTGAATGGCTCTGAAAGGCCCGGGATAACATCATTTCAGACCGATTGGACCTATTAAGTCGCTGAGTCAATCAACCCCTTGCTTTACTTATATAATTAGTCCGCCATTTTGGACGGTCTGCCGTATTGGATTTAAAGTAAAGCAATGTTATTTTTGGTATTCTTCTCAGCAAACCATTTTATTAGATACCCATATCATGGTGGTGTACAAAAAACAACTAGTTCGCCATTTTGAGATTAGAAGGTCGATATATTTTTGGTATTCTTCTCAGCAAACACCTTTTGTTAGATACCCATATCATGGTGGTGCACAAAAAACAACTAGTTCGCCATTTTGAGGTTAGAAGGTCGATATATTTTTGGTATTCTTCTCAGCAAACACCTTTTGTTAGATACCCATATCATGGTGGTGCACAAAAAACAACTAGTTCGCCATTTTGAGATTAGAAGGTCGATATATTTTTGGTATTCTTCTCAGCAAACACCTTTTGTTAGATACCCATATCATGGTGGTGCACAAAAAACAACTAGTTCGCCATTTTGAGATTAGAAGGTCGATATATTTTTGGTATTCTTCTCAGCAAACACCTTTTGTTAGATACCCATATCATGGTGGTGCACAAAAAACAACTAGTTCGCCATTTTGAGATTAGAAGGTCGATATATTTTTGGTATTCTTCTCAGCAAACACCTTTTGTTAGATACCCATATCATGGTGGTGCACAAAAAACAACTAGTTCCCCATTTTGAGATTAGAAGGTCGATATATTTTTGGTATTCTTCTCAGCAAACACCTTTTGTTAGATACCCATATCATGGTGGTGCACAAAAAACAACTAGTTCGCCATTTTGAGATTAGAAGGTCGATATATTTTTGGTATTCTTCTCAGCAAACACCTTTTGTAAGATACCCATATCATGGTGGTGCACAAAAAACAACTAGTTCGCCTTTTTGTAACGTCCGCCATATTGAATTAGAAATGGCGGCATTTAAGTAATCATTCATTGTCACGAGAACCAAACACGTATGTCAAATTTCAGCCCGATAGCTTCAGTGGAAGTGGGTGTAATATTGATTGCAATATTCCAGGACATACAAGTTAAATAAAAGCTAATAAGTACGGCTACGTATTAATAAGTACGGGTGAAATCCGTATACGGGATTATAGTCTAACTCTAACCAATCCTTCTACACGAAGGTCTGTGAACTTGTCGCATAATTCGAGATCAATGTCTTGACCTACTTACTGTTAGTATTTTCTTAGATTCTGCGCGAACATTGATTAATGAATTTAACAAATTTTATGCGGCTTACTATCGCGTTAATTTTTGGTTATTGATTTTACATTTTACACTAGGTTGCCTAGTGCCCATAACCATAGAGCTTGTATGAAGAGAATTGTGAATGTAAAGGAAGCGAAGGAGTTGTATCAGGATCGTGACAAGTGACGCTCCATGTTGGAGAAAGGCGTGACAATTTGATTATTGATTGATATAACATTTTTTTTGTTATTCCGACGTTTCGAGAGCGTGACCACGATGGCTGCAAAGCTCTTGAAACGTTGGAAGAATAATAAATTGTAAAATCAATAACCAAAAATAAAGGCCATAGTAAGCCGCATAAAATTTGTTTAATTCACTACTTACTGTTTTTATGTTACCAGCGTCAAACTTATCTAGTCAAATCGAAGCTATGAAAATTGATTTTGCTGTAACTAGTGTTATGTAGAAAAATCAATAAGACTTTGATTAATTAATTAATCAATCAAAGGGATAGGCAGAGACAATGGAGCGTCACTTGCCACGATCCGACACAACTCAATTTTTATTATTCTCCGTTACCACGATGGCTTTGCTCTCGAAACGTCGAAAGAAAAAAAAATTGTAAAATCAATAATGAAAAATAAACGCGATAGTAAACGGCAAAAAATTTATTTCGCGCAAAATCTAAGAAAATACTAAGTCAAGATTATCTCTCGCATTAATAAAAACTATTTTGAAGTGAAAATTATCGGAAGGCCCCGTATTCTTTACTACTATGCATAGGTACTAGTTTTACTTGTATAAACACCAGTTTTACTTGTAAACATGCTATTATCTAATTATATTTCAATGAAAAATATGTGGTATACAATCACGTCTCTATTGATATTAGGTTTTAGTACGTGGTTATTTATAAATAAGGTTGTTTCTATTATCTATTCGCATTTTGTATAGAAAACACTTATAGAATAGAATAAATGTTTTGAAATTTTTTATTGTAAATTCCACGCCTGTTTTGATTCTGTAGATATATTGTTTTTTTTGGCTCGACATATGCAAGCACTCCTCTCAATGTTAAGCTGGAGTGCAGTCCATTAATGATAGCGTTTGCAACTACAGTCCAATAACTGCAAGTTCAAGTCGCAACTGGCAACATACAAGCTTATCCCGAAAGGCGACTAAGTCACTTCATGGTCTGTATAACTTAAGTATTGGTACAATGCGATTAAAATAAGAATAGGACGGAATCGAGTCCATTTTGTGACGTCTAACTCTCCAACCAACTTCACCTTAGTATGGTGTCTTTTTCTTTGCGGATCGTCAAGAAAAGACACCTTTGAATTAGTCAAGTGATGTTAGTCAACAGCCTGTCCTATTCTTATTCTAATAGCATAGTATTACCCCGGATCGGCGGACTAGGCACCGCTGCCTACCACTCTTAAATAAAACAAAATAATGGCTAGTCTACGTTGTCCTTAATAAATGTTGTAAAATGGTAATCAGATGATCTAAACAAATGGATTTTCTGTTTTTATGTTAAATTCTCAAGGGGTTTTCCTTGTCTTGTTTCATATTGTTTTTGTTTGTCGTATATTTATAAAGCCCATGTTATTTACATTTCTACACTAAGCTATTAAACAGTTTTGTATCATTATCAAAGATACATTGATACCGGCAAGTAATAAAGTTATTATATCTAATAACCCCAAAACAATATTAAGTAAATAAAATTATCAGTCTACTTTGTTTAAACTATCTGTGTTCTAGGTCCTCACAACCGTCTAACCCTTGTAAGTTAGAACCGGCAACTTACAAGCTGATCACAAACGTGACTAAATTACTTCACGGTCTGTATACTGTATATTTTTTAGAGATGACGTAAAATTTTCGATTACCCCCTGACGTTAAAAAAAGTTTTTATTAGACCCCTTCCCCCTACTTCAAGATCACGTAATTATTGGATTAAAATCAATTGAAGAGTCAATAAAGTTTTGTTAAAGAATAAAGACGAAAAGTGTGTGTTAAAGAATATAATACAGTTAAAATTTCTAATAAATATTTAATTTAAAATAAAACTTACGATTTCACTTTCTCGTGCAGTATCGCAGGAGCTTCTTCAGTATAAGCAAACATGTAGAAGAAAATACAAACACAGCACTGGCGCAAAAATAATTTGTTTCCAATCATTCTCAACAACAAAAAAATTGTATTTTAATAGAGAAATTCGGATATATTTACTATTTAAATTAGTATTTAATTATTTTATTAATGATTTTTATAATCAATTTGAAATAAAATAATTTAAATTGTTTTGATACGGGGCTTTTCCCTTAATTGGGGATACAGCCTTGCATCCACGGCAACTCTATTGATATATTGAGAGAAAACTGTCAATGCACATAATTTTATACTCGCTTATGTGATTCATTGCAACGCAAGGAAAATTAATATACATATTATATATTGTCACTTTACATGAAATTATGTAAAGAAGTTAAATTTGACGCATTCAGTGCAGGTCATCTTACGTCTTTGATATAGCTCATAAGATTAAGACGTCCATCTTGGGTTCTAAGTTTTTTTTTAACTAACGAGGGGGTTAAATTTACCAACCAAAGTGCCGGGCTCTATTCGGATTATTAAAAAAAACGGGGAGGTGTTGACTCGGTTGAAAAATTACAATCAATCAAATTGTCACGTCTTTTCCCCACAGGGGTGGGCATAGACAATAGAGCGCTACTTGCCACGATCCTGATACGGGGCTTAAATAAAAACTTTATTAATTCTTCAATTGATTTTAATCCAATAACTACGTGAGCTTGAAGTAGGTGGGAGGGGTTTTTACGTCAACTCTAAAAAATATACAGTATACAGACCGTGAAGTGATTTAGTCACGTTTCGTAATCAGCTTGTAAGTTGTCGGTTCCAACTAGGCATAGTGGATGTTCCCTTACATCTCTCGCTTCCCTCACATCCACAATTTTTTTTCATACAAGCTCTACTATTATGGGCACTAGGCCCAGCTTTCTTGAGGATGTTTCCGATTTGATCACTTCAGATTTATAAATTCCTTTCGTCAATCCACTTTCATTCATCCTTTCCATGTGCCCAAACCATCGACACATTACTTCGTTAATCCTTGTCAGTATATCATATTTTAAACCACATCTATAGCGTGACCAAGTGACCAATCAGCTAATAACAAATCAATAGGTATACTACTGCGTTTACCAGGTTATGCGCTTGCACACGTCATATCACGCATCCTGTCTGACCCGCACTTTCGTACAGCTACGAAGTACCCACCAGTAGAAAAGCTTATTATCACTGTACGTGCGTTAACTAGTTGTACAGAAAAATAGTTTAAAATACATTTAAACTAATTAAATAGGCAGTAATACTTTCCATTTTGTTGTTACGAGTAAGTTATTTTCTATCCACTATAGATATTCTATTTGAATATCTTTTTCAAAGGGCCTGACTGCTACTTGAAATGTCGTACAAGTCGCCTCCATTCATGGACCGTACTCCAACTTAACATCACGCACGTAATAATACTGAGAACAAATCACTAGTTATCCCACAATTACCTTCTCTGATCCTTACAATTTGTCATTAAAAAAATCTGCTTATGCTCGTACCATACGGAATTTTAAGCTTTTTATTGTGACAGCACCTCGCCTGATTTTAAGCTGGAGTGCGGTCGAGTACCATGAAGTCTGTATACTAACCCGGACCAGTACTGGGCACCACTGCCTACCACTCTTTAAAATACCGGCGAGAGTTCGCTGACCGCCCGCTGCAAAGTACAGGGGCCTGGGTCTACCGCTAACCAGTCTGCCCCACCATGCGGCGCATAATCCTGGGATAACCGCCGGGTGTGAGTCTGCTGGCGTGTGAGCATGTGGCGAAGCAGATAGCTGCACTTTTCGTCCCTACCGAATTAACAACCCCCAGGATCTTTACGCAGTTCGGTTCGTGGTCTCCACTCTAGAACCTTTCTTTCCCATCGGTTGTGGGTTCATCGAGGGATGTAAGCGAGATGATGTAAGAGAAATACGAACAGCCAAATTATATACCGATGGTTTTTAATTTAAATATTTTTCTTTAGGTGAATCGAATGTGTATACATTGGGAACGATTGGTGCTCATCGTGTCGTCACAACTAAACTACCATCTGTTGGTAGAACGAGAGAAGCTATGACCGCTGCCGGCAGTACCACTACGAGACTACTTGGAACATTCCAGAAGGTATCTACCAACCATTTTTTTTAAACTAAAGTACGCCTGGTTCCTATATCTGTTAAATCTTTTTTGACGCGAATAGTTAAATTTATCTACCAGCCGTAAGTCAAAACCGTTCTTATAAAATACACCCGTAAGTCAAGTGACTGCCATCTCCGTCAACCATTGCATCAACCACGATGGCTGTAAAGCTCTCGAAACGTCGGAATAATAAAAAAATGTAAAATCTAAACCAAAATAAACCTGATAGTAAGCTGCTTAAAATTTGTTTAATTCATTAATCAATGTTCGCGCAAAATCTAAGAAAATACTTATCGGCAATTTTTGCTTACTTTTCTATTCTGGCTAGGTGACAGCACCCCGCCTGATGATAAGCTGGAGTGCGGTCTATTAATAAAGGTAACTGCTATTACAGTCAATTAACTGTAAGTGGAATTCACGTCCACTATGCCAGCCTAGTTAGAACCGGCAACTTAAAAGCTCATCCTAAAACGCAACTAAGCTGATCTCAGCCCGGTGATCTGATCAAGCTGGTCTCTTTAAATAACCAGACCGGGAGCTACCATCCACCTCTTATTTTTTTATATCGTTCGAAAAACGACAACCGATCGGGAAGAAAGGTTCTAGAGTGGAGACTACGAACCGGAAAACGCAGCTAGGTAGGCTTGGTGGACTGACGACATAGTGAAAGTCACGAATAACCAGTGGATGCAACTGGCATCTTGTTGTTCAAAATGGCGTTTTAAGAGGCCTATGTTCCGCAGTGGATCATCATCATCAGCCTTTTGGTGTTTAATAATTCTTTTATAAACTACCCGTTTTTTTTTACCCGTGGCGCGTGAACGACTGAGTTTCTTTCTATATGACATAATCAACGAATACAGGAAATATGTATTGATTAATTTAATACCTATTTGACCACAAATCAATTAATGAATAATTAGTAATCATTGAATGCATAATTAATATTAATGGCCGGGGCGCTGCAGTGCGTGGAATATGTTCGCGGAGGCGCGAACAGACGACTTCTACGCGATCCGTCGCAAGAAGACGGCCTCACTGCTGCAGCGCCTAAGAAGTAGTCACAACAGCATTCTGAAAACCATTGCTGCACGGTTTGACTGTCCCATCCAAAAACACTGGGTGGAGACAGTCATTAGTTGTAATAAATAAATAGTTATAAGGTACTAACAATACTAACATAGTTTACCACTCATTCGTTACTAACAAAGTTTAATATATCTTTTTGTAATTCTGTATAAATGTATGAACTTTTTGTTTGAAATAAACGATTATTATTATTATTAAGGATTTGAAGTGTTTTTTATTGTGACACGATATCTTTCACAATAAAAAAATCACGATAAGCAAGAGGAGGTCCAAGAGTGACGACGACTGAAAAAACCGAGTTAGTTCCCGGCTGCCTCAGTCGCCGTCACTATGCCGGCCTAAGGTCAAGCGATGCTTTTTACGCATCGCATGAAGGATCCAAGGATGGAGAAAACACATGGGCTGGCAAAGCATTCCACTTGTCGAATCTTTGACAAAGAAAAGACGCACTAAATATGTTAATCGTCGATGTAACACACCGATCTTTTATACTTTTCCGTACAATTGACTTACATAAAAATATATTAGTAGACACTACGGTCGATTTATGAATTAAACAAGTTTTATGCGGCTTACTATCGCGTTTAATTTTGGTTATTTTATTCCACGCGTGCGGATATAAAACACCAACAAAATCTGCAGTTTATGAGCATCAACAAGACGGCGCCTACCACTGCATCAGTTTCGATAAATGCTCGCAAAAGAAAGTCGACTGATACTCAGGATGGTACGCAAGGCTATTAAGATAAAAACATTCTAATTTTAAGGTGCTTGGCGATTATCTAAAAGGTAATACACAAACTTAAGTCCGAAGTCCACAAGCGGGGTTACAAGTATATAGACCGTCATGTGTCATAATTGCGTTATGACACGGGGTTAGCATCTAAGTTTCCAGTTCCAACTATGCCGGCATTGTAAACGCGACTGTCACTAGCAGTTATTTAGCCTTCATTTAAGATCAGCCGGGGTGCTGTCATATGTCACAATAAAAAAGTACTCCGTCGCCTAATCAAAGCGACTATAGACTACTATAACGAATAGACGCGGGTACTCTTTCGTCAGCATATAAACGCGTCATTTTGCGTCAAAACTGTTACCACGGGTGGTTTGGTCACTATGATGTAATTATTACGTATGATTATTGCTCACGTAAAGAGTAACATAGTTTATTTGGAATAAAATATTACTCACAGTGTGACAATTATTAATTCTTACATTTCTATACTAAGCTGCTTTACTAAAGTGCTTGTATCATAGAAACAGGACGAGTACATATACGATAGCAGGCACAAACGCACAGAAACACAGAAAATAACTGTTTTTTTTAGTTTATTTATTTGCTGGCTGTACACTACTACAAACTCAAAAACGTCTCCAAGCTAAAACTAAACATATTGATAGGAGATCGTTTCTTTTATATTTTATATTAGTATAGATACCTGCCTCCGCGAGGCAGGCCCAAACGTAGATGGCCAGATGAGATGGACTCCTACAATAGTCCGTGGCGAGAGATCGCCAAATGTCGTGAGTCATGGAAAAAAGAGAGGGAGGCCTTTGCCCAGCAGTCGGACAAATAAATAGGCTAATAATAATAATAGATACCACTAAAACCATGGCCATTTATGAATTCAACAATGCATGTTTTATGCGGCTTGCTATCGCGTTTATTGTGGTTATTTATTTTATTTCACGCGTACCGAAACATATTACGGATATAAAACACCAACAAAATCTACAGTTGTGAGCATCAACGAAACGCCGCTAACCACTATCAGTTATTTAGCTGTGCTAGCTGTCGCCTCTATTTAACACCAGACAGGGTGCTGTCATATGTCACAATAAAAAAGTACTCCGTCGCCTAATCAAAGCGACTATAGACTACTATAGCGAATAGACGCGGGTACTCTTTCGTCAGCAGAAAAACGCGTCATTTTGCGTCAAAACTGTTACCACGGGTGGTTTGGTCACTATGATGTAATTATTACGTATGATTATTGCTCACGTAAAGCGTAACATAGTTTATTTGGAATAAAATATTACTCACAGTGTGACAATTTTTTATTATATCTATACTAAGCTACTCTACTAAAGTGCTTGTATCATAGAAACAGGACGAGTACATGTAAGATTAGCAGGCACAAACGCACAGAAATCCAACCAAAAACTCTAAAAACATTTTTTTTAAGTTTATTTATGTATTTGCTGACTGTACACTGCTACAAACGCAAAAACGTCTCCAAGCTCAAACTAAACATATTGATAGGAGATCGTAACATCTATATCTACCGCCACGACATAATGGAAACGCGCTCTTAGGCGTGTGTACTATACACACTACTGCAAATGCAAAAACGTCTCCAAGCTAATTTGACTGTGGTATATTATCCAATTGTATCTTTATTTGTAGTATTGATAAGGATTGGAAATATAATATATATTCCACGATGGCTGCAAAGCTCTCGAAACGTCGGAATAATAAAAAATTGTAAAATCAAAACCAAAATAAACGCGATAGTAAGCCGCATAAAATTTGTTTAATTCATTAATCAATGTTCGCGCAAAATCTAAGAAATATTGTACTGTTATAATAAGTGTGTTTTTATGTTAAAATGAATAAATGTGATTACTGCCTAACGTCGTCATCGTATTACTTAATAATTAATTATTTACTCACAAACCACCCGCGTGTGGTATTTAGAGGAAATTACTGCGCGTCAAATGTTAATTGGAAATTAATCGTTATCACCATAACAACAAGCCTACTTTGCGTGTTGCTTTCTCAGGAGCATTTGCATTGCGTTTATGAAAAACAATTCCACTTAGTTGAAAGTTGCGGTGGTGGTCATTTGCCGAGTCTACCGACCCGGGGGTAGTACTGTCGCCACTAGTAGTTTAGTATTCTTTAGGCCAGGTTTGCCCATACCTGGCCATGTTGAGGGCCAAACTTTAGCGTGCAAATACGATCGCGGGCCCCGTTTATAAGCACTTAGTGCATTTTAAAGTAGTGATAATATTTTTTGCGATAGATATTAGACATGAAATAATACGACAATGTTATTATAGTACAATTTATTAAAATAACAAAATGGTTCATTATGAATAAATCGTTAAATTTGCAATTGTTACAAACTACGAATAAATACACCGAAATCAATGAGACACTTGAGCTTGAATTTGGGAAACTAATCCATCGATATTTGGATTAATTCCACTGCTACAAAGACGTAAAGAATTTTCCTAATTATCATCAGTCAGTCTTGTACGATGTGTTGATGAGTCCGCCGGATCATATCTTACAGCGGGCCGGTTGTTGGCCATATATGATCTAAGTGGTGGTACTACCCCGGATCGGCAGACTGGGTACCACTACTTACCACTCTTAAAAACTGATATTGTTGTTTTAGGTTGAATACGTGTTTCTTGTGGGAGTTGGTGGTGGTGTGCCCCATTATACTGATTACACGCAGCACGTGAGGCTCGGCGATGTTGTCGTGTCCACACCGGCGGCTGATTTGAACGATAAGTATGTTTCCCGTGCATTTAATTTTTTTTGTAAAAGTTTATTTTGCATACAAATTAAATGGGTTACACTCAAAAAAACCTACACTGACTACACTCAAAAATAAAGACTTGTGGTGTGTCTCTGTTTCATTCAACTGAGATTTATGAAAATAATCAATAGAAAATATGCTAGTCTGATAAATTCCTAATTATAAGACCCTCTGTCTTATAATTAGATCAGCATAGTAGATTCTCTAATTTTCTAAGAGAAAAGAGAAAAGTTTCAGAATTAAACAAATTTATGCGACTTACTATCGCGTTATTTTTTGGTTATTGATTTTACAATTTTCACGCAAATAGTAAGCCGAATAAATTTGTTTAATTCATTAATCAATGTTCGCGCAAAATCTTAAAAAATACTAAATAAGTTACATTTGAAATATATTTTTTATTTCAAGTCTAAGTATGACAGCACCCCGCCTGATGTTAAGGTGGAGTACAGTGACTGCTACTACAGTTTAATAACTGTAAGTAACAGTCACATCCACTATCCGGACACACACAAGAGGACATAATTTATTTTGGGCTTTTATGTACTCAAAGAGTGGTAGGCAGTGGTACCCAGTCTGCCGATCCGGGGTAGTACCACCACTTACAAGTATACAGACCGTGAAGTGATTTGGTTACGTTTCGGAATCAGCTTGTAAGTTGCCGGTTCCATCTAGGCCGGCATAGTGGATGTGATTGCTACTCACAGTTATTGAATTGTAGTAGCAGTGACATTCATTCATGGACCGCACTTTGGCTTAACATCAAGCGGGGTGCTGTCATATGTCGAGTCACAATAAAAAAATAAAAAAAAACTCATCGATGTTAAACATCGATGTATGTACTACTTTTGTAATGATGGTATGTACTGATTGTAATGATACTACTTTTCCAATTCATTATTGGAATGATAAAAAAATATATAAATGATAGTTTCAATACTTGTTTTGATAAAACTAATAACAATTTTGCTTTTAATTGCTGTGCAATTAAGTTATTTAGAAAATAAGATATGGATTTTGTATCATCTGTCAATCAGCGCCATATTTGGTCTGCTTTCAACTGTCATAATTATAGTTCGATCATTTAGCACGCCTAAACTATGCAAAATAAAGTATATATTCCAATTAAATTGTAATCTTCGTACATCAAACTATTTAAAGATGCATATTAAACTGTTAATACAATTAGGCCTAAGTCCCCATACAAAATGAATGATGTCCTTTGGTCGCACGATCTGTATAATAAAGTCGATATAATAAGAACTGTAAATTAATCCCTTTTATAGTTAATAAGGTTTGCATATAGCTATGAATAAATAAAATTGGTTTGTCAAAAAACCTTATTGGTAGGTTTTTACAAATATCATTTTAAAAATAATAAAATTAACCTTTTTAATAAAGGACATCATTCATTTTGTATGGGGAGGCTAAATTGTATTGACAGTTGCATATTATACATTTTAAAATAGTTAAATGTACGAAGATTACAATGTAATTGGAATATATCCTTTATTTTGCATAGTTTAAGTGTGTAAAATGATCAAACCTATAATTATGACATTTTAAAGCAAAACTGTTAATATGGCCTGTTTTCGTGATTGAGAGACGATATAAAATCCATATTTTATTTTCCAAATAACTCAATACAATACAAGTATTGAAACTACTATACAAAATAGCCCAAAATTAATCATGTCCTTTGATCTATTTGTACGAGTGAGTTACAAATAAATCACTCAGACTGGCATTACTGCGTCATACAAATGAATTACCGTTTAGAACCATAAAAGGTATGTAGGTAATAATTTTGAAAAATTAATTTTTATTATTTAATGAATTGAAAAAAGTGGCTAATAGTTTTTTTTTTTACAAACTTGCGGTTAGCGAATATCTAATAATTGGTTAACCACTGATTAGAGAATATAAAATATAATATGCTCTGGTAATATATAAAATGATATAAACGTTTTTTGTTTTTTAATTTTATGAGACTCGACAAATGACAGCATCCACCTGATGCTGGAGTGCGATCTATAAATGAAGATGACTTCTACTATAGTTAAATAACCATAAGTGGCAGTCACATCCACTATGTCGGCCTAGTTGGAACTAGCAACTTACGAGCTTATCTCGACTAAGTCACTTCCATCTAGGCCGGCATAGTGGATGTGATTGCTACTCACAGTTATTGAATTGTAGTAGCAGTGACATTCATTCATGGACCACACTTTGGCCTAACATCAAGTGGGGTGCTGTCATATGTCGAGTCACAAAAAAAAATTTTGACTTTATTACTTCTGAAAATATACTACAAACTAAACTTTTACACGTAATCTAAACACCCAATTTTATAGCCTTGTTACAATGTAATTATTATAGTGATAATGAAATTTGTTAATGCATACGGGTGTACGAGATTTATTGCTATTTAATTTTCATGTTTGTATAACCTCGCTGAACTAATTGTTCTACTTCTAAAAATAGTTACGCTAATGTTTGATTAATTAAAGGCGTGATTCCGACGGCGACCGCAAACTGCAGACGGCATCTTTACTTGCAGTATGCAGCTGCAGTTTGCGATTGGATTAAATACGGTAAACCAGTGTTTCCCAACGTGGAGCCCACGTCCAATTTAAAAATGAACTCGACAAGACTTTAACGCCTTTGTTATTTAAATGCAATACTAGATATCAGTGACAACGTTAACATAGTAACTGTAATAGTTTATATTTTTTAAGGAAACAAAACAATTTTAAAGGTTAAAAATTATGTATGGGAGCATAACAATTTTAGAAATGTTAAGGTTGGGCACGGTCTAAAAAGGGTTGGAAAACACCCGCGTACAATTGTTATAAAACTTTGCGTGATAAGGGATGTCAGACACTGATCTTTTGTTACTTTAAATATATAAAAATATAAAAAAAAATTAAATAGTTACTATTTTTATTTAAATCCTGTCCTTATAGCTTTCCGAACATTATAGTTAAAATGAACACGATATTTAGCCCTTAATTTAATTTTAATTAACTTCCCTTTGACTCCTACCGAAAAAATCATTTTTGCACTAATCTGCGGTCGGCGGTAGGACTAGTACTCCGGCTAGCTGCACTAGTGCGGTCGCGATCACAGACCGCATTATCGTCTTACTCGGGACTAATTTTATACAGCTTTATACAAACCAGTAGTGCGGCCTGCAGTTGCAGTCTGCGGTCGCTGTACGAATCACGCCTTAATTCACTTATTTTTACACCTTAATTTCCACATGGATAGGCAGACATTTAAGCCACCTTCAACGATCCTGACTACTCGCTCCCTCGCCTAAAGTTGTCCTAATTCTATGATCCAATGGTAGCTTAGTATATAAATGTATATTTATATTTTTTCCAGATATGTATACGTGTTCTGTGAGAAGGCTGATCGCAACGAGGAAGGTGGTTGGGACTTTGAAATTAAACCATACAAACCACCGAGTTATCTGTTGCAAGATATTGCAATGAAACTTTATAAACAATTTGGGGCCAAGAAGAATGCTCCGTGGGACCAATATGTTGCTGAAGGTATGTATAACGTCCGTGTTTTGACTCCGCCTGATGTTAGGCTGGAGTGCGGTACTTTAATGGAGGTGACTGCTACTACAGTTAAATAACACGTCGCAGTCACATCCGCTATGTCGGTCTTGTTGGAACTGGCAGCTTAGAAGCTGATACCAATATGCGGCTCTGTCATTTCACGGTCTATGCTTGTGAGTGGTTGTACTACCCCCGATCGTTAGACTGTTCACCACAACCTACCGCTCTTTTTTTGAAAACCTTACCCGGAGTAAATATTGGTTGTCCTGTTTCTGTGATACAAGCACATGTCAAACAAAAGTAGTTTATAGTTAAGTAATTTCGTTGTCGTGTATTAAGTGAACTCCTGCGATAATAGATTTTTTAATTTTTGTCAGGATTACATCGTCTGAAGGGTGTCCCTGGTCGTTGGGAGCCACCTGAGGATGCGACGGATCGTCTCTGCGTTGAGGTTGGTGATGGTGCATTCATTGAAGTCTCGCATCCAGCACCGCAAGGCGATCAAGTGTATGTATTTGTTTATTTATTTTGCGCATGCATAGAAATGGGAGCTGAAGTGGCAATAGGCTGGCCACGTCGCTCGAAGAACTGTCCACCGATGGGGAAGAAAGTTTCTCGAGTGGAGACCACAAACCGGAAGACGCAGCGTAGAAAGGCCTCCCACAAGGTGGACTGACGACATAGTGAAAGTCACAAATAACTGGTGGATGCAACTGGCATCTTGACGTTCGAAATGGCGTTCTAAGGGGGAGGCCTATTTTCAGCAGTGGACGCCTTCTGGATGATGATGATGATAGAAATAATAAGAAATATATATTTACCAAGTTTCAACAGTTTAGTTTCGGAAAAAAGTGGCTGTGACATACGGATGGACAGACAGACATAACGAGTCTTTAAGGGTTCCATTTTTTGCTACGGAACCCTAACAATCAAATAATTAGCTGATTTAATTAAAAAGCCCTCTAGAATTTCAATATTACGTTTACAAACTGTTCAAATGTTAGACATTATCAAAGAGATTATTTATTTTCTATTGGTGTTCTTATTTAAAACAAAAATGTTTTTATCATTCCTATATACTTCCTGACTTTTGTCTTATTAACAGTATAAAAAAAATATTATGTTACAAATTTTCTAGAATTTTGCGCGAACATTGATTATTGAATTGAACAAATTTTATGCGGCTTACTATCGCGTTTATTTTGGTTTTGATTTTACACAACGCCTCAGTCTCAGTGACCACGATGGCTGCAAAGCTCTCGAAACGTCGGAATAATAAAAATTGTAAAATCAAAATAACCGCGCTAGTAAGCCGCATAAAATTTGTTTAATTCAATTATGTTATATACTTTATTTAATAAAGTGTTATATTTGTCCTCAGTGACAACCCTGGTGGTCTTCGTGTCCATCTTTCGCCAGTAGGTGGCGGTCGTGTTGTGTCCTGTTCAGAAGCAGCCCGTGCCCAATTCTCACGTCGCACCCGCGTTGCTGCCTACGACTGTGAACTGGACGCCGTGTTGGACAGCGTTATTGGAAATAGAAAGGATTGTTTCATATCTATAAGAGGTTGGTATTTTAAATTTAGTATGCTAAATCAGCATTTGCTATGCTGCGTTTTTGAAGAAAAAAGAAAATATTGGCCCCTATATTACATTATTTATAGAAGCTGTGCTAAAATAAGATCTAATTTAGTGTTATTTATCTCATTTATACTATGTTTATACCACGTGTGACTGAAAGAGACAACTACTTCAATTCCTTTCTTTCAAAGGTCTTCACTACTTTTTGCAATTACACAATCACTTAGTTGACTTTTAATACTGCTTAATTAAAATTCAAGTAGCAGCAAGAGTAGCGTCATAATTATGACCGTCATTGGATGACGGGTCCTTTTTTGACGTATTTTAATGTCATTTGTTATTCTGTCAAATGATCATCAAAACTAGTGACAACCTTCTAAATTACGAATGTAAAAATGTATCATCCCCTTTTGACTTCTTTTTAATGCCATAAGTGAAAATGATATAAACGGTTGTATTTTGTAGCTATTTTAGGGCTCTTTCTATTTCTTAAGTCCAAATTCTTTGTCTCTAGCTTAGGGGCCGTGAAGTGATTTAATCGCGTTTCGGGATCAGCTTGTAAGTTGCCGGTTCCAACTAGGCCGGCATAGTGGATGTGTCTGCTACTTACAGTTATTGAATTGTAGTAGCAGTGATATCTATTCGTGGACCGCACTCCAGCTTAACATCAAGCGAGGTGCTGTCATATGTCGAGTCACAATAAAAAAGTAAATTTAATTACAGGTATATGCGACTATCGCGACGGTACCCGTGGTAAGGAGTGGCAGCCAAGAGCCGCTTTAGCCGCTGCTGCTGTGGCAAGGGCTCTCATTTCAGCTGTGGACCCGCCAACTGATTAATGTCACAAATGTTAGGGGTCAATCCACAACTGGTCCTACAAAAAAAAGTAGATACAGTTGAACTGGGTCCAGTTGTAGACTAAAACTAGGTACAGTCGACGAAATTTACGACTGCTCACTTTTTTTCCATTTTATCTTGCTTTGATTTTTGTTTTTCTTTTTTATAACTATACCTACTTTGTGTTCTAAGTAAAAGTGACTACTAGGAATAGAATAGTAAAACATGTTTTATATAAAATTAATATTAATCCCTTGGCTGGGATAGTGACGGCGACTGTGGCAACGGTGAAGTTCTGTTTTTGCAGTCGTTGGCACTCTTGGACCTTTTCTTGCCCATCAGGCAAGTTAAATCACAAGCAAAATATTTGCTGTAGAAATTAGTAATGAAAATTGGACAGAAAAAATTACGCGTTTATTTCGGAATGGAAACCGCTCTAACCAATAATCACATAACGCCTGTGTGTCCACGTTGATATTCTTTAAACTTTTTTTGGGCAGTTCTTTTAACTATTGGACCTACATTACATATTATACATTCAATTTTCATTAGTAAATAATACATTAATATTACTAGCATTAAAATATGTCAAAAACTATTAATTGACCAAGTAATTAATGTTAATTAAATTTGTTCAAATTTAATATATTAACAATTAAATTGTTAATATATTTTAATTTACATTCAGAGTACTATTAGTGAAATTATTACCTGATTACCTTATATGTGAGATAAATAGCCGTAGACTTGAGAATCCGTGTTATTGCTAAATTCATTTTGGCATTATAAGATTATTAGATTATTATTTTGTATTGTGAGGGAAGCAGGAGGTTGGGTCTAGATCTTGAAAGAAAACCTCTGCCTATTCCAATTCGAATTGAGGCGCAACTTTGATATATTTGAGTTATTTTTGGATTGAGATATTTCTTAATACTTGTGTTATAACTTTTATTACACAAGTATAAAGAACATATACACGGTACGTTTGCTTGTAACCCTCCCTTAAGTGTGCAGGACGAAAATTCCCTGATAGTACTTTTATCGAAAATGTAAGTATAGCTTGTCTAACTATAAATGACGCGCCCCTCCACTTTATTAGTTTATTTAAATGTGTGAATGCAAATATTACTATACTTCATTAACGTGCTCCTCCTTTTGTGTCTAACCAGCAACAGAATGACCAGTTACAATTTCATTTACGGTGTGTTGCATTCGTATTTTATATTCGCACGTGTGCTTAAATGCAGTGGAGGGACGCGTCATTTCGGCTTAGACAAACTCTATACTCGTTGTCCTAATTAAAGTCTATATTAATGTTTTACTTAGTATAAACATTAATAAAACAAAAATGTAACCTGATTTTATAAGACAACACTGTCTTAAATGTTCTAAATTTAGGATTAAATGTCACTTGCCTTATTAACTGGCTGTTTTTTAAATTATATTTATTATTAATCAGAATAGATTTAAACGTTTGTTAATTATTAAACACAATTAGTTAAACTAACTCCGGCAGTACTGCGTTTGGTTTGTGACGTCACACGACGGTATGCCTCAATAATGACGTAGCATTCATCAGCAACAAATTATCAGGATAACAAGATTCCAGGGCCCCGATTCATTATGGCGTCGAAAAATATGTGAAATTGCGTGGCACTGATGTTTGACATCTTCGTAACCAATCAGCGAATAACAAATCAATAGGTAAACCACGTTGATGGGTCACTTGCGACCGCGACGCAATTTCACTGCATTTTAGTCGGCATAATGTATTATCTTTGGCCGGCATAGTGATGGCGACTGGGGCAGCCGAGTACCAACTCGGTTTTTTCAGTCGTCGTCACTCTTGGATCTCGGATCTCTTCTCAGGCGGGTCGTTGTCAAATGTCGTGTCACAATTTAAAAAAATAGTAGAATCGGGATCCTGCTCTCTTGCAAGAGCCGCCGTGGTCACGAGAACCGTGATTTAAATCTATTCTAATTATAAATTTAATAAATTTAATTCGAGTAAGTTTAAAACAATCTATAATATATTTGTTAAATAATTGTAATTGATAAGTAACTGCCAATTATAAGGTGTTTATGAAAGTAACAAGACATAAGGCAACCGTGGTGTAGTGGCAGTGCAATGGCTACGTAAGCCTAGTGGCACGGTTTCGAAACCATTCACCGGTACCAATGTATCTTTGATATATGTACTTTGGTTGTCCTGTTTCTATGATACAATCACTTAAGTAGATTAGTATAGAAATGTGTAATAATAAAAATATCTGTTCTGATGCATGACTTGAGTTATGCTGCTATGCTCTGCACCGGCAATCCAAGCAGCAGAATCGACACATTTCGATTAGATGACAGCCGTGGAGATTTTTTATTGATCGACATATCGATTTACTTTTTTTGTCTCGCGATTAGACTACTGTCCTGTTACTTTGATGACAATATCGCTTAAGCTTCCATGCTATTACAGTCTTCCTCATCCAATTTTACAACTTTTATATACAAAATAATATGCTCAATTATTTTCTTTGATACCTACCAACATCGAGATAGGCCTATTACTTTTACAATAAAATATACTTTTTGCAGCTTACTATAGCTTTTAACAGGGGGCTGTTTTTCGATCAAATCGGAGACATCCTCAAGAAAGCTAGGTTGTCTAGTGCCCATAACCTGAGAGCTTGTATGAAGAGAATTGTGGATGTGAAGAAAGCGAGGGAGTTGTGTCAGGATCGTGGCAAGTGGCGCTCCATTGTCTCTGCCTGTCCTCATGGGAAAAAAGCGTGACAATTTGATTTATTGATTGACTATAGCTATTGCTATGACTATTGAAACGTTGACACGTTTTCAACCGCCATGTTCGCGGGGCCGCAAGCAAAATAAACGCAATAGTAAGTCGCAAAAGTATTTTATTAAATTTTTAAACACTTTTTTAAATATTTACTCGAAATAGGTACGTCGACTAAGGTCGTTTTTTTTGCTGACGGCACTTTTGTACCTCCCCTTGCTTACCACAGGCAAGTCAAGATCAGATGCCAAGTCACAATAAAAAGACTTATTTTATTAGTTTGATTGAGTGAAACTTTCCAAGTAGTTCTCTGCCAACCCTTTTTGTATAAAGACTTAATATATACATTTTATTTATTGAAAAAATAAGTACATATAATTTTGTTTTGTTGTTTTGTATTTAATCTATGCATAAGTGAGAAGATTTGTGATTTTCAGATATCATAATATGATATACAATTGTTATAACTAGTTATTTTGGCGTAGTGATGTCGACTGAAGCAACCGTGAGCTGACTCAGTTTTTTCAGCCGTTGACACGCTTAAACGTCCTCTTGCTTACTTACCATCAGGCAAGTCGAGGTCGGAAATTAAATCACAACAAAAAAATGTTCACTCAATAATTCACTCCTCATTCCGAATTGCGCTCAGAACACTCTGAACGCAATTATTCAATTCGCAATGAAGGATTTAATATTATAATTTTATTATACACTAATAATTGTTTAATATTTGGCTATAGTACATTAGCGTTAAGAAAATAGTAAGTAATCAGTACTACTGCAAGGTAAAGGTTTATTCACAATAGAATTTAAACAATTTATATTTGAAGAGATTAATATAGTTAATTATAATAATAATAAACTTATTTGTGTTAAATTAAAATAAAGTATCTGTATCTGTAGGCAGGGATAGACAATGGAGCGCCACTTGCCACCATATAAGGCAACCCAGCTTTTTAATCTGTAGAGTAAAATATCGTATTTGTTATTATTTTTTAAATATTTTGCTAGTATTTGATGTCATCTAACTGTGAATTTGACTGTATAATTTTCTGCGACATGATTCGTTGGGGGCGTGGCTAGTCCAACGGGCAACGATCACTCACTATTTTCTCAACACGAATGGATTCTATTTAATTTTACTGTTATTTTATTATCAACTATAACCTAAAATGTTAAAGAGATCCTAATCCTAAAATATTCCATATTAAAAAACAGTATTGCTTACTCATAACAATATACATTATGCTATAGAAATATGCTAGAAGTTCCACACACATTAATATGAGCTTAGATTGTACCTTTAAATAGTTTTAAGTTATCGATACTCTTTAACTATTAGATACACTATCGGAGCAATAATTCACACAAGAAACAAACTTTTAGGCTGGCATAGTGACGACGACTTAGGTAACCATAGACATAATCGTTGTATCAGTCGTCGACGCTTTTGGACTTCCCCTTGCTGGTAATCAGGCAAGTTGCGTCACAATAGAAAAAATAGGCACAATTACAAATTGCAATTGAAGAAATATGGTTGCGAATTTAAAGTTGATAAAACGAGGTGTAAATCTATTGAAGGTCAAATTCGGACACCCTATGTTTGTTACCTCTTATACAATGTCACGTCATTCTACCAATGAGATCTAATGACGTGATATAAGTTATAATTCGAAAACACTGAACTCGAGTAATTTTGTCAAACTTAAATTAAACTTATTTTCGACATATGACAGCACTTCGCTTGATGTTAAGCTGGAGTGTGGTCAATGATAGGATGCCACTGCTACTACAATTCAATAACTGTAAGTAGCATTCACATACACTATGCCGGCCTATTTGAAACCGGCAGTTTATAAGCTGATCCTGAAACGCGACTAAATTACTTCACGGTCTGTATACCACTCTTTGATAACCAGAACAGAAGCAAATATCCACTTTTTTTTTAATTTAACAATATTTGCTCCGACCGGTAATCAAACCCGGGACTAACCAATCGCTAACCGTTCATCTACACCTGTTGTCTTACTTACCAACCTAAAGTTAATCCGCGTGTTGTGTGCTCTGAATTGTTGCTCTCTAGGTCATCATAAAGCATGCGACTACAGCTCGCAGTCCAGCTCAAACACCAAGCTGTTGACATTCGTAATAGTGTATCTGTAGTTATAGAAACATCACTGTAGTTTATATATAACTAACACTGCCTATTCAAAATGGCTATAAATGTTGTGAAGAGACCAAAGTAACAAAAGAATTTTACATTTTAAGTAATGCCTTAGGCTCATGCTACACGGGCTGTTCTCCCGCCGCGGGAATTCGCTCGACAAAGTTGCCGCAGACCATCAAACTACACGGAACGCGGTTTATTGTCTTATTCATTTCAACATGGATCCGCCAATTACAGCTCCATTATTATTAAGAAATAAAGTAAAAAAATGACCTCGCACAAGGTCCCGTGCAGAATGACTCAATAGCGGGCAAACCGCCCCAGTTGAAGCGCCAGTTATCAGCGGCGGTTTGACGCTGCATGCGGCGGTCGTAATTCTCCCGCCTATGAACCGCGATGGGAAACCGCGCAGTGTAGTATACATTATACAATTTCAATATTAAATTGTGTCTAATGCGGTCCAAAAGCGGATTCCCGCGGCGGGAGAACCGCTCGTGTAGCATGAGCCTTAATGCCGAATTTCACTTCCATAGATTTACCCGACAATTTAAAATACCAATTGGTAATCTATTATATTTATAGTACCTATTTGTTAAATAGATCGTAACGGTCCTACAAGTTTTAAGACCGTGAAGTGACTTAGTCGCGTTTCGGGATCAGCTTGTAAGTTGCAGGCATAGTGGATGCGACTGCTACTTGCAGTTATTTAACTGTAGTATTAATCACCTCCATTAATGGACCGCACTCCAGCTAATCATCTGACAGGGTGCTGTTAATGTCCAGACACAACTAAAAAAAGACTTACTTGGCTCTTCCATTTTACAAAATCCATTAAATGTTACAACTTGCGTCGCGTCGTGTGCCAACGCGTATCGCCTAACAGAGCCTTTCCCAACCTGGGGTCCGCGGACCCATCCCAGGGGTTCCGCCTGCTACACCTGATAACGTTCTTTTGAATTTAGTCAGACCATTTTGCCCTTTTCAGTTTCAAGATGGAATAATGTGTCAAGTGATAGGTGGCTAGCCTTTTACTTACAAAAACACTGCATTCTTTGAGAATAAAACAAATTGACTGCAAATAAGTTTTTTAGGGGTCCGCGGATCATGGTGAGGTGGCGTTAGGGGGTCCGCCCTTGGAAAAGGTTGGGAAAGGCTGGCCTAACAGATTTAATTTAGTTTTGGTTGCCTCATCTAATAAGGGCCTAACAATGCAATGTGTATTTTATAGTATTCCCTATCAAAGCAAGTGAAAAAGGGCAATTAAAATGGGAAAATTCTTATTTTTTTGTTTTGTTAATACATTTATAGTATATTTATTAAATTATTAAGATCACTCATGTTGTATTTTCACATATATTTTAATTATTTAAATCACAATGTGTATACCGGGTGTATATTACATAAAGCATCCTTTTAACCGCGTGTTCCACATATTTTAATGAATGGTGCACGTGTTGATTTTATTAATACAATTACATTTTGCTATTGTCAAGTATGAACCAAAAATAATAAGACACTTTGGTGTCAGCAAAATATTTAAATGCTCCTGCACTTAAGGGCAGAGGGCACACAATTCCCTGGCCAGCATAGTAACAGCTACTGAGGCATCCGTGAACTAACTCGATTTTTTTTCGGTCGTCGGCATTTATATAACTTCTCTTGCCTACCATTGGTCGAGGTCAGATGTCGAGTCACAATAACACTAAAATTAACGTTACGACGTGCAAGTTGAATGACCGCAAGCAACATGTAAGGTCGTTTTCCCTGATCTAACTATCAACTATTGTATGAGCATTACTTTTTATATTTCAGATTACTTTTTGTTTTGTGTTTGAAACAAATAATTGTGCCATGTAGTTGTTATTGTACATAAAATGTGAGAAAATAAACGCAAAAAATGAGCACAAATAAAATGCTTGTACCACATCTGTGTAATGTATAAAACTTCTTGTTCACGGGATTGCTCTATGTAGATTTACGCCCGGTATGATAAACCATGTTGTTTACGATATGTTTGTATTTATATTATAGAAACTTCAAGGGTTTTTACGATTAAACTTAAGATAACCTGTGAAGTCCTTAGTTTCGTTTGTTGTATTTTATTATGTTTGACGTTTGATTTTTAGCGACATAATTTAGAAATGTGTTTAATGTTTTCAAAAAAGAATTTAAAATAAAAGATTAATATTTTTTTCATATTTTAGGGAATTTGAATTTAAAATTAGGTTAGCTGGTATAGAATGATTTTAAGCATTGAGCTCGCCTATTATAATTTCTTAGATTTTGCGGGAACATTGATTAATGAGCACCGCCTTCACATCCACAATTCTCTTCATACAAGCTCATAAGGTTATGGGCACTAGGCAACCTAACTTGGTGCCTAAATTAGTGGCGCTCCATTGTCTCTGCCTATTCCCATGGGAAAAATGCGTGACAATTTGATTGATTGATTAATAAATGAGACTCACTGTCACCACATTGACTGCAAAGCTCTCGAAACGTCGGAATAATAATAAAAAATTAAAAACAAAACCAAAATAAACACTATAGTTACCCGCATACAATTTTTAGTAACGTCAAACACATTTCTAAAGATTCAATCGTTTGTAATATAACGCTTGAATCTTCATGTCGCAATTTATTTGTATATTATGATTTAATTATAAACGTTTTGTATTGTTTTTGTAACGCACAAATAAATAAATCTTCACAATTATTTCTTGTTTTATTTTAAAAAATGATGGTATAATAAAACCTATTCCAATTTAACATATTAGCTTGTAATTTGCTACTTTCAACTAGGCCGGCATAGTGGATATGACTACTACTTACGTTTATCGAACTGTAGTAGCAATCATCTCCATTCATGGACCGCACTTCAGCTTAACATCAGGCGGACTCAATTGTAGAAACGAGCCCGCACATAAAATTCAAAACATCGATCGTGAAGGAGGCCAGCACAGGTATAAACAAACATAAAATGCTGAACGAATCTGAGAGGTATAGTTCATGAACGAAATAAAACTACACAATAAAATGGTACATTATCTATTTATTTAACAGGATTGTTTTCACACTGTCCATAATCTTAATTTGTCTTCGTTCTGTGAGTTCAACACAGATCACCTCGTCATCCTAAAACAAAGACAATTATTATCAATCAATCAAATAGTCGCGCCTTTTTCCCACAGGAAAAGGCAGGGACAATGAAGCGCCACTTGCCACGATCCTCACACAACTCCCTCACTTCCTTCACATCCACAATTCCCTTCATTCAAGCTCTATGTATCCGACAATTATTACTTATTAGTATATTATAATATAATTACCATACTTTCTATTATATCTCGATTATAATCGTTGTTTACAAATATATTCGGGCATAATTGTTTAGTTAGTAGAATAAGGCGATCGTGGTGTAGTGGCAGTGCAATGGTTACGCAAACCGAGAGCATGGGTTAAAATCCACTCACTGCTACTAATGTATCTTTGATATAAGTAATTTCGATGCCTGTTTCTATGATACAAGCACTTTAGTAGCTTAGCATAAAAATGTAAATAAATAAAATATAATAAAAGTAAGTAGTAGGTATTTTTTTGTGTGCTGGTGACACTAACAAGGCTAGTGGCGCTGGCGCATAGCGGACGAAAACTATTCTCAGACGATCTGACGATGGGTCTTCTTTTTGGTATAAAATTGTTCTTTAATACGAGTAATGAATATTGATATATTCATTACCCGCACCTCTCCACTAGCGCAGGAACCTCAGTTAGGTGCTGTAATAGTATAATCGTGCTTGTATCACAGACACTTGGCGATAAATGATTTTATTAATAAACATTAATAGAAACTTAAAAGTGCTTTGCACCATTAATAAAACGACTCGCCCATTAAAAATTATAAGCGTAAAAATACTTACATAGTAATAGCATTAAACAGTTGATAAATTCACCCATTTTTACTCTGTGAAAAAAATATTAAACAAAATATTACAATTTATATTTAAACAAAAACCCTTTAGTAACATAAAGTTAGACAATACATCATTATTGACATGTGACTTATTAAAAACATGTTAGTAGGACATTTTACACAAAATACAACCTTATCTACATAGACTTAAGGCCAATTTTTTATGGATACTTAGTTAAGGCAACCTGCTGAGTTACTGTTTGGTTGTTGAAACAAACGACTAATTGGTTACATTTTTTTTAACCATTTGTCTCATTTAAACTATTGGTTAACTCGAGAAACAAAAAAATTGGCTCTTAAAATACTAATACATAAATATCCCTTTTACCTAATGAAAAATAAAATCCATATAATGAAGTATGACTCCAATACATATTTAAAAGCAAACCTCTTTCCATAGATATGATTGGGATGTTCTAATGATTTTTTATTATTACAATGAATATAATAGAAAAGGAACAAAGTGAAAAAATTAAAAATAAGTAACAAATAAAATAATCAATATGTAGCAAGGAAAAAATTGGGATGAATATTTAATCAAGAAAAGTTAGGTTATTACATATAAAAAATAAACGAGATATCGTAGCCAAGAAAAAAATTAGTATGATTGTGCGTGTAAAAAAGAAAAAATAGGATGAATGTGTAATAAAGGAAATAGAGATGAAATTGGAACAAAGAAAATTGGTTTGAATATGGAAAAAAAAAACAAAATTGGAATGAATAAAGAACAAAAATCAGAATGACTTCAGAACACCTCTGCAATATAACATTAAAAATTTCATGGTGACTCTACTCTACTCTACATACACAAAAGTGGTTTAATATTTGATTCAAGCTACTAAATACATATATATATAGAATATAAAAATTTACAAATATATTAACAGTTTTAACCCACCATGGTGCAGCTGATCTGACAGGAATAAAAAAAGACTTCATTCATTTAAATGGTAGTTTCGATACTCGTATTGATAAAACTAATAACAAAATTGCTTTTAATTGCAGTGCAATTGAGTTATTTGGAAAATAAGATATGGATTTTAGTATCATCTGTCAATCAACGCCACATTTGTTCTGCTTTGAACTGTCATAATTATATTTGATGATTTTGCACACCTAAACTATGGAAAATAAATTATATATTCCAATTACATTGTAATCTTCGTACATCAAACTATTTTAAAATGTATATGCAACTGTTAATACATTATTAATTAATTAATTAATAATTAAGCCCAAGTCCCCATACAAAATAAATGATGTCCTTTACGTTTATTGTTTTAATTTTGCGGATAAACACGCCATTTCCCACAGGGATAGGCAGTGACAATGAAGCTCCCTTAAATCCACAAATTTCTTCATATTGAAATTTCTTCATATTCTCTACAGATATAGGCAGTTTTTTAACAATTTTCTATAAACCTGTCAGATTCACCACACTGATATTTTTGGCAACTATAAAAAACATGTAATGAATCCCATGAGTGCTGAATAAAGCTTAGTGCTAAATGATTATTTGTAAATAAAAATTACTTGCATCAGTGATTGAGGCAAGAAGTCCTGAGCAGGATAATGCTAATGCTGATCTTCTATAATAAAAATAGTTTCAAAATTTACACATAATTTACAATTCGCAAAAAAGCTATTTCCGAAGCATTTGAGTAATTGTTGAGGTTAGGATGAACGAGAATATCTTTGCCTCTATTTAAAAAAACATTAAATAACCCATTGAATGCCTATTATTTTTTTAAATTACATGTTTGTGTAAAAAAAAAATTTTTATTCACATTTATATACTAAGCTGCTAAAGTGTTTGGTATTGTAAAAACAGGACAACCAAAGTACATATATCAAAGATACATTGGTACAGGCAAGTTTTGTGCTCTCGGTTTGTGTAACCATTGCCCTACCACTACACCACGGTTGCCTTAAAACATCATTATACATTACTTAATGCTTATTACTTAAATAAAAAGAATGTATTTAATACATTGTTACTCAAAAATTAATAGTCACAAAAAGGTAATGGTGACTGAGACAGTTTTTCTGACCTTTTGGATCTCCACTTTCTTACCATCGGCAAATTGAGGTCAGATTTCGAGTCTCCGTTAATAAAAATTACTAACTTAATAAAACAAACTTCATTTACACTAAATAATTTAAAATCAAACATTTTATAATACTAACATTCAATGGGTTTAAATTTCAAAGCTTACATGGTAGGAATATATAAAAAATCTTTGCTAACTATTCCCTGAAATATAGTTTACGACTAGTCCAGGGATTACAGCATGTTTAAACCTAGGGATCATATGCACAAAGAAGCTGCAAAGGTCTCAAGTGCGGAAAAGCACCATACATAACAATGTCAATAACCTAGGGATCATAAGTATATTATTAATTTATTTATAATAGGTATATTATTAATCATAAGAGTGGTAGGCAGTGGTACCCAGTCTGCCGATCCGGGGTAGTACCACCACTTACAAGTATACAGACCGTGAAGTGATTTGGTCACGTTTCGGGATCAGCTTGTAAGTTGCCGGTTCCATCTAGGCCGGCATAGTGGATGTGATTGCTACTCACAGTTATTGAATTGTAGTAGCAGTGACATTCATTCATGGTTCACACTTTGGCTTAACATCAAGCGGGGTGCTATCATATGTCGAGTCACAATAAAAAAAATTAAAAAAAAATCAGCTTGTAAGATGCCGGTTACAACTAGACCGGCATAGTGGATGTGACTGCTACTTACAGTTAATAAAATTGTAATAGCAGTGACATCCATTCATGGACCTCACTCGCTTAACATCAAGCTGGGTGCTGTCATATGTCAAGTCACAATAATAAAAAACTTGAATTGTATGTTAAAAATTAATTTTCATCTATTTCTGGTCTAAATAATTTGAAAAGTTCTACATGTATTAAAAATTACAATACAATAATTTCTTTTTTTTTTGGGCCAGCATAGTGATGGTGACTGAGGAAACAAGAACTCGGTTACCAGTCACAATAAAAAAGTACACCTTTTTAGTTCTCATTGTCATAAAAGCGTTTTTATTAAACTAAGTATAATTTTTTATTTAATCAAAGTAATAGTACCTGCATATTTAACTTCATCAAAAGCTTTTCGTGCTTTCTTAAGCTCCTCATTCATTGTCAATAAATCCTTCACTCTAGCATATTTCCGAGGATCCTTCCTTACCAAAAATATAATATCTTCAACCTGCACTCTGCCCGTCCTCCCTACTTCCATTGCTCTGAAAATTATTACAAATTGGACATAAAACAATCAATCAATTTGTCACACCTTTTTACACAGGGATAGGCAGAGCACCACTAATAAACAAATAAAACAATTGTTAATAAAATAAGATAAAGGGTTTGGTACCCAGTCTGCCAATCCTGGGTAATACCACCACTTGCAAGTGTACAGATCTAAAAGTAACCTAGGTAGTTGCATTTTAGGATCAGCTTGTAAATGTCCAGTTACAACTAGGCCGGCATTGTGGATGCGACTGGTACTTATAGTTATTTAACCGTAGTAAGAATCGCCTCAGGCAGGTTGCTGTCATATGCCTAGCCACAATAAATAAAATATTGGCACCACTACACCACAGTTAGTCAGTCTTTTCATATTACGTTACCATAATTGAGTAAAAAATTGCCTTCATACATACTTGTGTGTAGTTTCTGTTATAAATTCAATAACTAGGTCTTCGAGAAAGTCAACACTTTCCGTGTATGGATTTTGATCGTCACCAAATCCGTACATCATACAACGTAACTCTTTACTAAATAATCTTTTACGACCAGAAGATGTGACACCAAGTTGCTGTTCTGATTCTTCATCGTCAAACTATAATAAAAAATACGATACAATTTTAATGATAATAAGTCTAAAGAAAGAATGTTCATTTATTTATGGCACGTACCTGGTCAAAATCTTGGCTCTCTGGCGTTGGTGTAGACATTCTTAAGGAAGTGAAAAATTGATTTAATAAAAGATGTATAACTCCTTTTCAAATAATAAGTGTTTTCACGGTTTTTACGAATACGTAGAATTCTAGAACTAGGATACTTTTTTCTTTCTTCTTGTTTATGGCTTTAGTATTTAACTTGCCAGTGTCAAAGTAAAAATATATGATTCAATGTTAAAACATTGTCAAGGTAAGATGAAGATGAACCACGCGAGTGATTCATCAAATAATGATGATGATAGTGAGGTTGATGATGATCGTTTTAGTAAAGCGGCGGAAAGCCTTTACTAAAACTTCAGAAGGAGTCTTGGAGGGAACATGAAGAAACACGTTTCACAACTTTAAATTACTTGTTTATACTTGATCAACCTAAAAATGATTACTGGATAAGAATTCCACCATTATTACACATTAACATTTATGAAAAACACAAGCTTTTCAAATAATTCAAAATTGCGCGTCCTGTCAGTTGCAGTTGCCCGCCAAAACTCCGAACTAGGATACCAAAAAAATTTTTGGACTTTTATTTTTTTAAAACATCATAAGGCATCAGTCGCAAATTAGCATTCGTAGCAATATTCTAGTGTTCAAAAAAAAAGTATTTATCTCACTTCAGTAAATATAGGGAAAAAATTACATCCAGCGGTGTATATCCTATCCATATAGAATATATTCTATGCAGCTGCTGGGTAGGACTTTAGGAATGTTTTCTTGGTGGCGTGTCGTAGTGGGCGGCAAAAATCAGAAAGGTAACAAATAACAATAAGATTGCTTTCAGATATTTTGTGCGTAGCGTAAAGTAGGCTTTTTATCGAGACAACGTGCACTAAGCGCTCGCGTACGTTGTATAAGGGAGGATTCATTAAAGTAAAAGCGATCTGCATGTTTTTGGTACCGATACGGTAAAACGTACCGATAAAAACAATACCGCACCGACAAATCTGGAAGCTACTAAAAGAAAAATGTCTAGGATTTTAGGGGATGGGGACTTGTTTTTAATTTTACCATATCGTATTCGTAGTAGATATTGTAATACGTTTCATATCAGGCGAGACAACTCTTTTTTATCGGAGATATTAGCTCACGGAATTCAAATAAAACTTATTTAATATAGATTTTAAATATGTATTGCAAAATTAAATAACTTCTATAATTTCCAATAATCTAACAAAATCTTTGTTAGAAACAATAAAACAATAACTATTTTAAAGCCGACATAAAGTATCAGCAGATATGTTTTTATTTTTTATTGTGTGTGTGTATGTATTATTTATCATTTTAACTATGACATCTAACCGATTATTGTATTAACGAAGAAACCATTATGAAACACACTTAAGAATTTATTAAATAAAACACATAGAATTAATAAAGAAAAATATTTATTTAATTATGTAAGCTAAATATCACAGTTCATTTTCTTCATTATTTTTCAGTACTTACATATTTATATATAAAAAAATATATTTTACATGATTAAATTAATACGATACTACCTCAAAATTATATTGTATAAATTGTAAACTTATTAAAAATCAAGGCAATCAGAACAACGAAGGTTATCTGGTAGTTGTCTTACAATTTCTTGTACGTGATGAAGACAATTTTTTGCAGTTTGTCGTCTCCATAGATTTTGGCATTCAGTATTGCAGCATTGTGAGGAATTTTGATGACCAGCGCAAGATGAACATATCTGTGGAAAAAAGATTGTTTATTAAGATGCTAAATACACAGGCGTTGACGAACGGTCAGCGATTGGTTTGTTTCGCGTAAAGTCCCGGGTTCCCGGTCGGGGCAAATATTTGTTTCATAGCTTTTATTTGTTATATTTAATAATTATATTAAATAAAGCAAATAATTTTAATAAAAAAAAGAGGTGGATATTTGTTTCGGGTCTAGTGCTTCGGGTAGGCCACCAACTATCAGCAGACTGACCACCAACTACCATTTTGTACACCCAGACCCGAAATAAATGTCTAATTTTTTAATAAGAAATATTTGTAATACGCATCCAGACCGTACACTAGCATAACTTTAGGCAGGGTTATAATAATAAATCAATATATAAATATTATAAATCTAGCAGAGTAGGAATCGAACCCGGAACTCTACGCGTAGCTAACTAATGCAACACGCGGGCTATTAAAAAATAATCTTACCTCATTAGCTGCCGCAACAGATGTCATTGCTTTATTAACTCTGACAGCAAGTATGGCTACCGCACGTTGTGACTTTCCCGCGCATTCTGCACACACGGAATGCTGTGCCCTGGAGCCACAGAGAGCACACCTTTCCCGCCACAAGTAACGTGCTATCCCGAGACTACCTCCAACGTTATGCTGTAGACTCACCTCACGAATATAGCCTATGTCGTTCCACCTAAAATATACATATATATTTTTTATTGTAGCTGCTTGATGTTAAGCTGGAAAGCGGATCTACAAATGCAGGAACCTTTTATTTTTTTATTGTGACTCGACATATGGCTTAAGCTGGAGTGTGGTCCATGAATGGTTGTCACTGCTACTACAATTCAAGTAGTAAGTAGCAGTCACATCCACTATGCCAGCTTAGTTGGAACCGTCAAATTACAAGCTGATCCCGAAACGCGTCTAAATCACTTCACTGTCTGTATATTTGTAAGTGGTGGTACTACCCCGGATCGGCAGAATGGGTACCACTGCCTACCACTCTTTGATAACCAGACCCGAAGCAATTATCCACCTCTTTTTTATTTGCAAAATTAAATATAACTATTAAATATCACAAATAAAAGCTATGAAAAAATTTTAATCCGACCGGGATTCAAACCCGGAACTTTGCGCGCATCGGCGCTTTCGACCCTTCTCTTGTTCACAGAGTCGAAACACGAATATCTAAACCATTTAAAACAAAAAATATATACCATTTAAAAACATTAACGCCCATTAGAGACAAACATCTGTTGAGAGGTGGTAGTAACGCCCTAGTTGCATAATAAGAGGCGTGAGGTCTCAATGTCGGTTCCCGGCGTAACTCCGCAGGTGTTCGAGCTAATTTAATTAATGGTACATTGGTTGCTCCAGATATTACGAGCCACGAGACACGTTCACCGGTCCGAGGCCCTGAGCGAGGGTCACGTGATGTTAAGCGTCTGCAAACAAAAGGAGTGTTGTAGTGTTTCATACATTTCATAGAGGTACATTCATGTAGTAACACAGGATCGGCTAAGTATCATGCCACGCGTCTGCCCCCGCCGACGGCTGTCGTGTTCTGCCCGATACGCTCGAGATTGTGTCAAGTACATTTAGTAATTGTACATGCAAATATGTGTGTACCCTCATACACTACAAGTATTATTTCGGATTTTGATGTTAAACATCTATTGGCACCCAGTAAAATCGAATGCCGTGACGCTGGCATTTTAAAAAACATGTAGAAAGCATCTCATCTTCATCATCAGCTAGAAAACGTCCACTGCTGAACCTAGGTCCCCCCTTAAAACGCCATTCTGGACAAGATGCCAGTGGCATCCACCGCTTATTCATGATAATTAAAAAAATACATTTACAACACTGATTATAAAATGTCAATTTGTTTCAGATCAATTTTTAATAACATAATTTAAACCTTATTAAAGGTTCCTTATCATTCATTTTGTATAGGGATTTGGGTTTAACAGTTGCATATACATTTTAAAATCTATTAATAAACGAAGATTACAATGTAATTGGAAAATAGCCTTTATTTTGCATAGTTTAGGTGTGCAAAATGATCAAACTATAATTATGACAGTTCAAAGCAGAATATAGCGTGTCTTTGTGATTGACAGAATTGTTATTAGTTTTATCAATACTAATATCGAAACTACAATTTATATATTTTTTCATCATTGGACATTACAAAGTGCATAAAAGCCCAAAATGAATGATGTCCTTCGTCTTTATTCCTAATTAAACATACTTAGCTATCTCGTTAGGTGGCGCCGAGGCCCCAGGTCTGTATCCATTTGGGCCATTGTATTCCCTTGTGAAAAATAATTCGTGTATTGGCAGTGTCCCCTGAACTAAACGATTCAGTAAATCTGTTACGATTCTTTTGATTCGAGACATGTCTCCAGATTCGAACAACTCGCAGAGGGAACGATGTAGTAACTAAAAATAAAATAGCGATTAAAACGGGAACGTCTACGTTTTCAAGTCTACAGACCATGAAGCAGTCGAACTAAAAGGCTCGGTGCGTCGTTTCTCTGTAGAACAATCGACAAGTGGAATGCTTTACCCATGTTTTCTCTCCAGCTTTAAACCTTCAAGCGATGCGTGAACTTCAACTCTATCAGGCGGGTCGGGTTCAAATGTCGAATATAAAAACCATGAAGCAACTTAGTCGCGTTTCGGGATCAGTTAGGCAGGCATAATGGATACGATTGCTATATGCAGTTAATTAAAAGCAGTAGCAGCCGCCTCCATTCATAGACCGCACTCCAGCTTAACAGTTTTTTGACTGAATATTTATCTCTACTTGCCTGATGGCGACCAATACGATTTAGTTGACGGTTGCCCGAGTCGCTGTCACTATGACGGCCTAGGAATCCCAATAAAATCTAAATTACCTTGACACCAGCTGGGCATCCATCTCTGCGCACAGTCTCAATACCTTTCGCCTCGAAGACTGGATTCAATTGTTCAGCACTTTCATACATATAGCCAACGTAGCGTTTTTTGGTTTGTAATATACACGGTTGGTATACCTGGAAATACAGGCTGTACTTAATAAGGATGAGTGGAATGCTTTACCAGGCCATGTGTTCTCCCCATCCTATAACCTTGGACCCTTCATGCGAAGCAATAAAAGCACCTTAGGCCGGCAAAGTGGCGGCGACTGAGGCAACCTTTAAATGAGACGGTTTTTCAGTCGCATACCATCAGAAAGTCGAAGTCAAATGAGTTGTATTTTTTTCAATCGTTGGCACCTCTTGGGATTGGCAGACTGGGCATTAACTGCCAACTCCTTGTTTATCGAAAGACGCGACATCTTTTTTTTTGTGACTCGATATCTGACCGGTCTTGCAAGACTCCCCTTGCTTACTATCAGCGCTAAGCGCTGACGACTGAAAAATCTACGTCCAACAGTTAGGCATATTTGTAAGGCCTGCGATTGCGAGCGAGAGATCCGATAAAAATATTTATGATGTAGTTTGCATGTTTGTAATAAATAGCTCGAGTATATGATAATTTATTTTCATTTCATACCTTTTCTAACTTCAAAGCAACTGGTGATGGGTTATCAGCGGTGACTGCATCAGCTATTTCCTGCCCAATCTGAAATGCCTCAGCTCTAGTACCACCTGACACCATTACAAACATGGAATCAGTGTCACCATACACGACCTAGTGTAAAATAATAAATATATGATTTTTCCTATATCAATACATCATTATCAGCCAGAAGGCGTCCACTGCTGAACATAGGCCTCCCCCTTAGAACGCCATTCCGAACGACAAGATGCCAGTTGCATCCACCGGTTACCCGTGACTTTCACTATGTCGTCAGTCTACCTAGTGGGAGGCCTACCTACGCTGCGTCTTCCGGTTCGTGGTCTCCACTCTAGAACCTTTCTTCCCCATCGGTTGTCTGTTCTTTGAGGGATGTGGCCAGCCCATTGCCACTTCAGCTTGAGAATCCTACGAGCTATGTTAGTAACTTTGGTTCTTTGGCGAATATCCTCGTTCCGGATTCTATCGCGCAAAGAAACACCAAGCATAGCTCTCTACATTGCTCGCTGAGCGACTCTGAGCTTTTCCAACAGGCCAACATTTAAAGGCCACGTCTCAGTGCCATATGTCATCACTGGCAACACACATTGTTCAAAGACCCTTGTCTTCAATCACTGCGGGATGTTTGACGAGAAGATATGACGAAGATATATCAATACAATAATACGCAAGGTAAAGGTCAAGAGCGCCGACGACTGAACAAAACGGTTTAACGTACGGTTGCCTCAGTCGCCTTTACTATGGCAGCCAGAGGTTTTCGCGCTTTGATTGAAAGATTCAAGATAACAGGATGGGGTAAGAACATAGGCTGGTAATAAAGGATAGAGTGAAAAAAAAAACGGAAAAATGTGATTTTGAAGGAGAAGTGCTTGCTGTTGATTAACTGTAGCAGGACCAACATGCGGTCCTTCTATTCATGGACCGCATTCCAGCTTAACATCAGGCATAACATAACATGTCGTTCCTTAAGAATAATAATAATAAACCAATATATATCACGGGTAACCGGTGGATGCAACTGGCATCTTGTCGTTCAGAATGGCGTTTTAAGGGGAAGGCCTACGTTTAACAGTGGACGCCTTCTTTTTTTTTTTATTGTGACACGACATCTGACATCGACCCGCCTGATGATAAGCAAGAGGAGATCCAAAAGTGCCGACGACTGAAACAACCGAGCCTGTACACGGCTGTCTCAGCCGCCGTCACTATGCCGGCCAAAGGTGCTTCTTCACGCATCGCTTGAAGGATCCAAGGTTATAGGAGGGAGAGAACACATGGGCTGGCAAAGCATTCCACTTGTCGATTGTTCTACAGAGAAAAGATGCACCAAACTTTTTGGTCCGACTACCGATTCTGTCGACAAAATGTGAATGCTTCCCCCGACCAGTGCGGGTGTTACGGGTCTGAAAAGACGAGATAGGAAAAAGGTTAAAGAGCTCCTCGGAACATTCCCCGTGGTATAGGCGATAGAGGACGCATAGAGCCGCCATGTCTCTGCGTAATTGCAAAGGCTCCAGAGTTCGCGTAACCTCTACATCTCCTATAATTCGGACAGCTCAGCGCTGCAATGAATCCAGGGCATTGAGAAGATACTTGGCAGAGCCGTCCCAAAGATGCGAACAGTACTCCGCGCAAGAGCGAATTTGAGCCTTGTATAAAGGCAGGCGAAGCTCTGGCGCGAAGAACCGCCGCACCTTGTTCAGGATGCCAAGTTTGCGGGACGTGGTCTTAATAGCTCGATGATGGCTGATGATAATGATATATTCGTATAGTATAGTATATATACTGTGTATTTGTGGATAAACTTGCTGGAATAAAGTCAAGATTTACGGTTATGGGCACTTTTCCTGAGGATGTCTCCGATATGGTAGTAAAATAACCGTAGAGCTTGTACTCGTATGAAGAGAATTGTGAATGTGAGGGAAGCGAGGAAGTCATTGATTGATTGATTGAATAAAGTCACTAAATGCTTCGCCCGAATTTAGTAGCGAAATAGAACAGACCTTTTTAGGTTGCTATACTTAACACCGATAAAAATACTGTTTTATATGGTGTTATAATACCATAATTTCTCATCATCCCAAAGGTTAGTTGTTAGAGAATACCTAATAGGCATTAAACTCGCCTATGTACCTATTTTTAGGTTTATTTTGGCGCAATAAAGGAGTTATATAAATATTTGTTTCATAGCTTTTATTTGTAATATTTAATAATTATATTAAATATTGCATATTTTTTTTAAAGAGATGGATATTTGCTTCGGGTCTGGTTATCAAAGAGTGGTAGGCAGTGATACCCAGTCTGCCGATCCGGAGTAGTACCACCACTTACAAGTATACAGACCGTGAAGTGATTTGGTAACGTTTCGGGATCAGCTTGTAAGTTGCCGGTTCCATCTAGGCCGGCATAGTGGATGTGATTGCTACTCACACTTATTGAATTGTAGTAGCAGTGACATTCATTCATGGACCACACTTCGGCTTAACATCAAGCGGGGTGCTGTCATATGTCGTCACTATAAAAAAAAAGGCGACCGTGGTGTAGCTGTAGTTTAATGGTTACGCAAACCGAGAGGACGGGGTCAAAACCACTTGCCGTTACTAATTTATCTTTGATATATATAATTTGGTTGTCGTGTTTCTATGAAATAAATTAATATCCTTACCTTAGCATTCCATTGTGTATGATTCTCAACTAATTTAATAGCTCGCTCCAATGTTTCCCTTCCTTTAGCAACAACACTATCGCCAACTTCCACACATGGCATACGGCCACTGAAGTTAGCCGCAGTATAACCGTACGTCACGTTAGCTATTAGCTTCAAACCTGTTAAAGACAAAATGGGTTTTAAGGTTTTCTGAGTAGTACTAAGTAGACTAATTTACCTTACTATACTAGGACTAGGACAAAAATTATTTTACAATCTAAAGACCTAATAATAAACTAACTTTGAAAATTTTATTTTTTCCTCTTCATCCTTATTATGATGATTCCTCTTTTTTATGATTGTGCATCAGCACCCCGCATGATGTTAAGCTGGAGTGCAAGTACCAGTCACATACACTATGCAGGATTAGTTGGAGCTGCTACTTACAAACTTGCAAAACTCCCGAAACGCAACTAGGTCACTTCACAGTTTTTTTTTTTTTATTGTGCCTCGACATCTGCCTACCACTCTTAGACAAAAAGGTTTTTTGTGAATTTAATTAATCGTGTAGTATTATATATTTATATTAATTACCTAATTGTCTAGAATGCAGAGCCTTCTTTAAATTTTCATCCGTTTGCATTTTCATACTCTTTTTGACAGCTTGTCTTGCAGCCAAAATTCTTCTTAACAATGCTGGCAACACTCCTCTGCGGACAGACGGCTTAACAAAGCCAACTCCAACGGGCGACCAGTGAACAGATCCTGTTTTGACTAAAGGATCTAGCTTCGATTTTGGTATTCGTAATCTCCAAGCACCAAATTCATAGGGCGATTCCCTAAAATAAAAATATTTTTATCTATTGTGACTCGACATCTGACCTCGATTCATCACTTGCCGGTACCAACGGCGACCGTGCTGTAGTGGCGATGCAATGACTACGTAAGCCGAGTGGCACGGGTTCGAAACTATTCACCAGTACCAATGTATCTTTGATCTTAAAAACTTTGGTTGTCCTGTTTTTATGATACATGCCCTTTAGTAGCTTAGTATAGAAAAGTATAAAAAAAATATATGTATATCTGATATATGTACTTTTGTTGTTCTGTTTCTATGATAAATTGAAGTGTTCCTCACTTACCCAGTAATATTTTGCACCCGGCCAATGCACGTGGAAAAGCAGTAATTGTAAGCTATCATCATGGATGGATATAAACTTTGGAAGTCTAAAACTATCACTGGGTCCGAATAGAATCTCGATTCTGAAATATTATATACACTGTGGAAATACAGCCTACAGAACACATCGTCCCGACATACTTTAAAGGAACCAGCTAAATAAACGCGCTAGGAATGCAGTTGTGACGTCATGGTCACGTGTCTATTATGAATAGTGAAGTAACATGCAAAATGTCGATAACGATAAACACACACTTTCCTTAAAACGCAAAAAAATTTAGTTATCAAAAATTATAAATGTGTATTTAATTGGAGTATAAACATTACACAGCAACAATTTTTGATGAATTATATTTTAATTTAATTTTAGAAATAGTGACTGCATGTTTTTTTTTACACATTTTTTCACGTTTCTATTAATGTTTTTTTTTGTAACACGACACCTGACCTCGACTCGCCTGATGATAAGCAAGAGGAGGTCCAAGAGTGACGACGACTGGAATAACCGAGTCAGTTCCCGACTGCCCCAGCCGCCGCCACTATGCCGGCCTAAAATCATGCCTGATTCTAGCATGATTACCGATGACGACTCTCTTTTATTCGAATAACTTTTTTTAACTTTAAATAACTAGTTTTTCAATAATCAAACAAAGAAAATATGGACACGTTTTTATCACTTTTAAGTGACACCAATATCGGTCAGTAAGATACGGGTGGGGGTTGTTTGACGCCCCGCCTCTCCTCCATTTAACTCGTTCCCCATCTATAGGATAGTCATCCTACTCGGCAAGCGACAGCTCGCCGCTTATTGGTTAATTCAAGTTGCGCGTCGAATAGATCGTTCATTTAGTGTTGATAGAAATTTAATTTTGTATTTAGGGTACTAGAATATTACTAGTAAAAATAATGAGACACAACATTTTTACTATTGCATTCGACTTCAATATAAAGTGCGTTTAAATATATTTATGATGAAATTCAACTCACCGGGTTCAAATATAAGTGGTAAACATTCTGGTGCCTTCATAGCTGCTCTCTGCTTGACAGTTGGTGATAATGCAACCAAATTAAGTGGTCGCGCCGCTCTTAACATTAGGGATTCAACTCTGAACTGCGAACCACGACTTAGTACCTCCCACCATTGAAGACCGAATAGTCTCGCTAATTCTGATGTGCGGTCTAAAATATTATTTACTATTTTTAATATTAAAAATAATAAGAGTTACCATCTATACAGATTGACTATTACATATAATCCTTTAAGAAAGAGTTGTGTTTATTGCAAGACCTATTTGCTGGGCTTGGGGATAAGATCTACTCATATAATGTCAGCCAACGGCATGACGCTATTTTCATGCCATGCCCCCTCGCCACACTTCCTCTCTACGCACTGCGATATCTGAACTCGACTTGCCTGATGGTAAGGCAAGGGGACGTTTATGACGGCCAGCAATGATGTTCATGCCTCACTTAAAGGATACACTTTAAGGCGACCGTGGTGTAGTGGCAGTGCAATAGTCATACAAACCGAGAGCACGAGTTTGATACCATCCACCGGTACCAATGTATCTTTGATATATGTACTTTGGTTGTCCTGTTACTATGATACAAGCACTTCAGTTTCAAATGTAAAAAAAAGGTTATATGATGTACAAAACACATGGGTTGATATGGTCAGTTCCCCAGAATGCTTCGACCTGTGCGGGTATCACAGAAGTAAAGAGACGAGGTAGGTACAAGGTAAATCAATCAATTTACAATACTTACTTATAATATCAAGTTTTTCTAACATCCGCACTGTACCATTAATCTTGGTTAGATAATACTCAATTGGAATCCATCTTAGAACTCTCGACTCATCGTTCCACCATCCTGACAATTGGGCAAATGTGTACTTGGGCACGCGTTCCTTCAGAACCTCATACATACAATTCTCAAAACTGTAACTCGACAAGGCCAATTCGTAGCGAAAGAGTCTCCAAACATTAAAGGTGATCCTACCAAGAATTCTGCCTTCGAAATCGGTATCATTCGATCTAGCACGTTTCTGTCTATATTTCTCTATTATTCTAGAAAGTTCTTGTACAATTTCTTTACCTAAATGTTGTGCTCTATCAATAAAATAACCCCAAGAGTTCATCTCTATTTCGTATCCACACATAATATCTGGGTTATGAGTTCGGACTGATTTTATAACTTCTTCAATAAGTTCTATTTCATTATTAACATAATTAATATTTGTATTCAAAGCACATCTATCAAATAACTTAGGTTTTTCTAATTCATCAACAATATAAACTTCAGTTTTAGATTTTTCTAGGAAATGTTCAGCTGGACAATCATTGGTTACTTTTATGAAAGCACCGATTATCATATCTTTTGTGGGGTCTGGGTTATAATCATCTCGAATTGCCGTATGTAGTTCTAAAACCATTACGGTTAAGAAATTTATCTGAAAATGAAATGAAATCGAACAGTTACGCGTTGTCACGCCAAGTAGGCAGAGTCAATAGAGTGCCACTAGCCACGTTCCAGACACAACTCCCTCGCTTGCACAAATTTCTTCATACAAGCTCTACGGTTATGAGCACTAGGTAACCGAGCTTTCTAGAGAATGTTTCCGATTTGGTCAGAAAATAACTTCCTGGGTCTACCTGGTTTAACGCATTCATCCACATCAGATTATGGTTGTCATAAAAGTCAATATTTAAAATCTATGATTAATTAGTTGTGAATCTGCGACTTCGTACACGAAAACACTTCTAGGTATTTTCGTCATCATGGATCCGTATTTTTTCTAAGTTGGTGGTTATTTGGTCTGTGTGCGGATTCGGGCAGCTACCACCCCTTCTAAGTGTATAGATAGACCATGAATTGACTCAGTCTAGTTTCGCAAACTAGACCTGCATAGTGTAGTATGCATTTAACTGTAGTAGTGGTCGCACTAGTACTTCAGGCGGGATCCTATCATGTCGCTCCACATTAGAAAAGATCTTACCTCAACAGTAGGAGTATCCGATTCTTCTTTCTGACTGGAACTTCCACCAAAACATAAATAAGACCCATCTTGTTGCATTGACACCTGTAGGCTTTCATTCACTTTATCCTAGAATTAGACATTTTATTATATAAAAACGGTAGTTCTTATTCAACATACCCGCATTCAGTTGGCAATTGATTATATTGAATTAAAAACAAATTTTATGCGGCTTACTATCGCGTGTATTTTTGGTGGTAACGGAGATGGCTGCAAATCACGACCACGATGGCTGCAAAGCTCTCGAAACGTAGCCATAATATATTACAATAAATTAACGCGATAGTAAGCCGGATAAAATTTGTTTAATTCATGTTCGCGCTATGTAACTCCAAATCTAAAAAAATATATTATATTGATGACACACAGTGTGCCATTTTGATTAATCTAATTTCTATAATCATGGACTGCCTTAATTGTTAATGGAATAATTAAGGCGACCGTCGTTTAGTGGTATTGCATTGGTCACGCAAACCAAGAGCACGGGTTCAAAATTACTTGCCGATACCAATGTATCTTTGATATATGTAATTTTTGTTTTTATGATACAAGCACAAATTGTAGCCTAAATGATTGAAAACACAAAATAAATGAACGGACAAATAAAATCAATTAATTAATTAAACGTTTCGCCCTAAATCCCACAGAAATGAAAAGATGGAACGTTACTATCAAAGATCCTACAAGCTCTCTGGTTTTGGGCAGAGCGAAACCCTGTTTTGTTAGAAAATAATTTCTAACAAAAAAAAACCGACTTCAAACAGTAAACTAAAAAGCAAAAAAGAAATTTTCTTTGTACAAAGTAATACGTATTTTCATTTAGTTAATTAGAAATGATTAAAATTACTTTATAATTTTAAAGTCGGTGCCAAGTAAAACAATAACTGTGTATAGATATGATGAATCTTTCTAACAACTGACGATAATATTAGTATTAAGTAATTATCACGAAAAATCTGATTTTTAAAAATTTAAAACGTTCATGCTATTATTATAACTATTAGATAGTTATTCATATTTTAATGTCATTGGATTCCATTTTGAGTATTTCATTTTAGTAAATTCTTTTGTTTTATTCAACATTGATATCTTGAGTACATTTGTTATGTAAATAGCTACTATATGTCTAAGTTGTATTCAGTGTTTTTTCATAATTCGTTTTCATTTACTAGTAGTTTGTAAGCCACTATTTAGGTACATAATATTTAAAAAATTACTTTGATATTAAGCAAGTACCGATTCTTATATTTTTCTAATACTGTTATTGTTTTGTAATTGCTTTGATATATTTATGTGTAATATTGTGTGTACTTACTAAATTGATATAGTAGTAAGGTTGTTGTAGCATTGACTTGGCACCGACTCCAAAATTATAAAGTAATTTTAATAATTTCTATTTAACTAAATGAAAATACGTATTACTTTGTGCGAAGAAAATTTATTTTTTGCTTTTTAGTTTACTGTTTGAAGTCGGTTTTTTTTGTTAGAAATTATTTTATTTTACGATTTTAAGTGATGGGTAGACCGAGCAAAGATGCTTCTTGAATAAGGAGACGACGGTTACTTGAGACGAAAAATGATAGTCGGAAACGATTAGAGATAATAAAAAAAACTTAACAAACGCACTAGTCGCCCCTACGTTTTTTTGAAGATCTCCCCTTGATTTCTCTGGTCTGCCATCATCAAACCCTGATTTTCTTATCATGAGACCACCTTTGAAATATCTTCTTTCCAACAAAAAAATAATAATCAAAATCGGTTCATAAGCAACGATCATATACGGCTGAATTGAGAAACTTCCTCTTTTTTTTGAAGTCGGTTAAACTTTGATTCCCTTATCATCAAAATCGGTTAATAAACAACGAAGTTATCCGCGAACAAACATAAAAAAAGATATATACAGACATTTTAGAAACCTTCTCCTTTTTTGATGTCGGTTAAAACCTGATTACTTTATCATGGGACCACCTTTGAAATATCTTATTTCCAACAAAAAAAGAATAAGTAAAATCGGTTCATAAACAACGAATATATACGGCTGAATTAAGAAACCTCCTCTTTTTTTGAAGTCGGTTAAACTTTGATTGTTTATCATCAAAATCGTATTATCATCAATCATCATCGTATCAGTATGTATTATCATCAAAATCGGTTCCTAAACAACGAAGTTATCCGCGAACAAACATTAAAAAGATATAAACAGTCATTTTAGAAACCTTCTTGAAACCTTTTTTGAAGTCGGTTAAACCCTGATTTCTTTATCACGGGACCACCTTTAAAATATCTTCTTTTCAACAAAAAAAGAATAATCAAAATCGGTTCATAAACAACGAAGTTATCCGCCAACAAACATAAATTAGAATGTTGCAAATTTAAGACTTATATGATTTTCTCTTGGATGCCATTATTAACGGGAGGCATCAGCTTTCAAATAAAAAAAGAATCATTGAAATCGGTCCAACCAGTCAAAAGTTTTAAGGTAACAAACATAAAAAAAAATACTGGTCGAATTGAGAACCCCCTCCTTTTTTGAAGTCGGTTAAAAATAACTGTAGGCAATGGTGCGCAGTCTGCCGATTCGGGGCATACAGACTTTGAAATGTCTTGGTCGCATTTTGGAATAGCCGATTCTAACTAGGCCAGCCTGGTAGATGCGACTACCACTTGAGTTATTTAACTGTAGTAGCAATCACCTTCATTTATGGACCGCACTCCAGCTTAACATCGGGTAGCAATTGTATATCAAGACACAAATAAAAGGAACTTTATTTTTTTACAGTAAAACATGAACAAAAATTAACTCCTATGATGAGATAAACTGAAAGAAATGCTATTAAATAATTTTACCTTATGATCACATTCCAAACTAATACTACTATCTATTACATCTTCATCAAGACCAATAGCCTGGGAAACCTCCAGCTCATCAAGATTTACAGCTTTTTGATCTTGGACATCTTTTTGACTTAATTCTAATTCTCTCTTTTCAACCCATTTTCTAACATCCATACTTGACGGCGGTTTTATTAAAGGTTGTAAAATGCATTGTCTATTACCAGCTAAGAGTAACTTAAGTTTACTAGGGTCTGTTACAGTTGAATCATTATTTTGTAAGAACATTAATTGACGCCATTGTTCTATACTAGTTATATCCAGATTTGATTCAAATGGTTTCTGATCTTGAGCTAATTTACTTCGAACCTTTAATACTATCTGACCTATTTCTAATTTATCACCAACGTCTTTGTAATCTGAATAAAATGGCTGTGGATGACGGATTAGTGGTATTTTATACTTTTCTAATGTAGATATTATGTAGTTTTTTGATGGAGGTCGGAATTTGGGTGTTAGTATTACTGTTTTATTTGTCTCAGTTTTTACATCAAAATGATCGACTTCACAACTTAAATTAGTATCTTTTTCTATTGTCTGATCAAATATTTTCGAGGTATAAAAACTTTTAATGGCCGAATCGTTGTCTTCTGAGTCAGAATCTAATGATAGATTTAATGAAACGTTTCTATATTCTAGTTTACTTTGAACATGCGATGGACCAGCAATCGCTTTGTTATTATGTTCAATATCATATATGTCTGATATTTTCATTTTATCAAACTTTTCTAATTTAATAGATTTTTCATTTACTAAATCTGTGATTGATATATTTTCATGGTCACTATTTTCTACAATTTCTTCACTGTCAGGTAATATAGATGCTTTATTTAAACTAGATTTTTCAACTTTAACACAACCAAAATCAATTGTTTGTGTTGTATTAATTTCATCACTAGAATTTAATTCAGTTTTTATATCGACTACTTCACCAGATTTAATTGGTGTTTTTCGTTTAGTTGAATTTAGTTGTATAAATTTCTTCCTTCTTTTGCGCACTTTTTTAGTGTGTTCATCGTCACATGTGCCATCTAATTGTGACATTTTAGCACCATCCCAAAATGTATCATTCCAATCAAGTGCATTTATTGTATCTCCATTATTGCTGAAATTATACCCACAATTATAGTGTCAAAGTATGTAGCTTGTAGAACAGGTGGCTGTTGCAGACAAAACAATCTTAAATGGACTACACACAGCAATATGCAGTGTCAGACCTCCATCGACAAAAAAGAACAATCTGCTAAAGGTGACAAAAAGACGCTGGATACAGATCTCTGGAGTTACACGCCGGCTTAAAATCAGGCAAAGAGCCACAAATAAAACAACACCTTGATCTTTGGACGGCGACTGTGGCAGCAGTGAACTGATTCGGTTTTTGCAGTCGTCGGCACTCTTGGAACTCCATCACTCGAGGTCGAGTCTCAATAAAAAAATCCATATCACCAGATCAATAAATTTGGATTTGGTTATCATATCTAAATATTTTCCATGAAATTAAAGTTTCCTGTTAGGAACTTACCTATCATCTAAAGCAAGAGTCTCTTCATTAAATATTTGTGAATATTCTTCATCATCAGACTTTATTTCCTGTTCCACATTAACTGGTGTGCCCATTATACTGTCCACTTCAATAGACTTGTCATCTTCTAAGTCTTTTAACATGTCTAATAAATCCATGTCATCATTATCCACTGAAATATTAAAATATTTTTTTATAAATATAATGCGAGTTCTGAACTTGATTCACATGCGACCTGTAAAGCAAGGGGAAGCCCGAGAGTACTAGACTGAAAAACCAACTGGGTTAGCAACAATTTTTTAGGCTTCACTTGAAGGATCAAAGCTATCTAACTAACTAATTAATAAAAGATTTTTATGAAATTTAATATTTTTAGGAACATGACATATGAACATACCATCTGACATGAAGAAAAAGTTAGGATAATGAATAGAGTATGCAGATTTTATGATTCGGCGCGGTCGATTCTTGGTCGAACAATTGACAAATTATCCATGTAACTATAACCTGACCGTTGTATCTATGTATATTATCTATGTAACTATAGAACCGTTTTTTTCTTATGACACTCCAGATATCTATAAGTAGCAGTCACATTTGGCTGATTGAATGCTTTAGAAGTTTTAGAAGGCCAATAAACAAGAGTAGTTGGTTTGGAATTACTTTATATTTCAATTAATTTTATTGCGGTTCAATTAATTTTATATGACAGCATTCTGCATTATATAAGGCTGAGGTGTAGTCTATGAATAGAGACAGCTACTACTACAGTTTAATAACTTAAATTAGAAGTCGCATCCACCATGGTGACTTAATTGGAAGCTGATCCAGAAAAACTGATAATTTTTTTTATATTGCGACCAGACATGTGTCCTCGGCCCACCTAAATGATTCAGTTCAAAGTTGCAGCAATCGCCATCACTATGCCAGCCACAATATGGTTACAGTGGTCCATTTCATTTTCCAACACGTCATTTTTCAATACTTACAAGTAATTTGACTATAGTGTATAGGCATACTGTTATTTAAGGCTATACTTTCATTCACTAACGTTGTATCCATAGACTCCATTGTTTCTTCTGTGTAGTTAAGAGTATTTGGATGATGAACACTAACATCACCAGCATTAAATAAAAATGAACCTTCTTGACTCTCAGCTGGATATACATCCGACAAGATTTTGCCAATATTCTGTACATCAACTGGCTTACTTATTAAATTAGTACTTTTTATAAGAAATATTTGCTCAAACTTATAATGAGACTCGGTTTCCGAGTTCAAACGACCCTGCGATAGCGATTTTGATGCTAGAGATATATTTAACTGCTTGCGTCTTTCGAGTTCCTGATTCCATACTTCTTCTAGTCCTGGATTCTCAATGCCATCGCCTCTACCAATCCTTAATCTATTAATAATATGTGACGCCATACAGTCAGCTTCGAAATGGCACACACTTTCAGGTTTGGGACTTAATTCTGCTGAATCGTGTATTGGTGAATTACTGCACTGCGATTGGTCAGTTTTCCTAAAGCTGACTGTTTGCAAATCTATATTACTCATTCCGAATAAATTGAAGTCTATGAAGAATTGCAAAGTGAAGTTAAGATGTGCTTCATGAGGCTGTAATGATTGCCCTAAGACAGCTCCGTTACTGCATAGTTCTACGGCTTTCTTTATCAAACCAGGATTGTAGAGGAATATCTTTAAATACAAGTGATCTTTGTAGTGAAAACCATAGAATGGCCTGAAATAAAAATAAATAAAAAATTCTTATGTAAATGTTTTTTTTTTTATTTATTCACTAAGCTGTAAAAGTGTAAAAGTAAAAGTACAACAAACAGAAGAATCAAATTACATATGAAAGATACAATGGTACCGGCAAGTGGTTTCGAACCTGTGCTCTCGGTTATCATGACCATTGCACTGCCACTACACCACGGTCGCCTTTTAAATTATTGAGACTATTGATGATTTTCCTAGTCGCTGCTCACCAATGTGGTCTACATTGGCAAGCAGCGACTGGGGAAATGCAGCTTGCAGCTAACCACAATTATTAATAAAATATACTTACAAACCCTTCACCAATGAGATTTTATAAACATGCTGATTAGCTGAGTTAGCTTGTTTTAGGGCAATGTTCAGTGCTTTATCCAGGCTCGTAGCAATCTAGAAATAGTACTTATTTTATTGACACACTACATCTGAACTTGACTAGCCTGATGGTAAGCTGGGAGGGTTCAAGACTAGTTTGTTCTTATTATACTATCTGCAATCAGTCAGCCAGACTATGTTGTACGACTGTAGGCTCACTCTCATGTTGTGTATTAGGCCTCCCGCGTATTAGGCAGCCTGGCTTGTGCGCGGGCTGCGGCAGCCAGAATATTTGCGCAATCAAAGTTCGAGATCCTTTCGTCAAGCGATATGAACGTGAAAGAACTTATTATTGTTTACCTATCTAGAACGCAAAATACGTCTGGCTGCTACAACTAGTGTGCGAAGACTGATGGCAGCCACATTCATTCGCATACACATGCTCTGGCTGCCGCGCAAACAGGCGTGTTGTATTGGCTGCTGCAGCCGGGAGTTCGTGGCTGCCTAGTGCGCGGGCTCCTATACAACATCATATGTTCTACTGGCTGCCGCAGCCACGCTGCCTAATGCGCAAGGAGCCTTAGAATCCTTCCAAAATCATTTATTCGTTGAGCAACGGGTAAGTAATAAGGTCTATATACAATATTTTGCACAGCCATGCTCTACCCTACCGGGTATACAAATTTTCAATGTGAAATGTCAAAATGAAATAGGTCAAAATTAGTTAATTAATATAAAAAAAATTATATAAAATTATCAAAATGTAAATATATGTATATATGATATAATGCCTTCTCTTCCATAAATTCAGATATGCTGTAGTATCCCTTATCCGCTAGTAACAGGTACAATCTTCTTTTGAAGTTTCTATCATCCAGCTCCTTTACAGTGTCGGGTAATTTATTAAATAGGGACGCCGCCATGTAATGTATTGATCGTAAATAAAAAACAGTCTTTGGGTAGATAAGTGGATATAATTCAAATTTGTTTCTACCTTTCCTTTGATGTTTCGTTAGTTTTATATTGAAGTAATTGGGGTTTAGTTTTGCAAATACACATGCTTCATATATGTATAATGCATAAAGTGTTAGAATTTTATATTTAATAAATATCGGTTTACAGCTGTCCATATTCTTTGCACCTGTCATTGCTCTAATCCTTTTTTTTTTGTGTTGCACATATGAAATGGCATACAGATAGTTCACTGCTGCCTCAGTCACCATAACTATGCTGTCCAAAGAAACTAACTAGCAATTTTGAATACTCTGATTAAAATTCAGCAATATAAAGTGTGTAGTACAGGAAGTGTCAAAGTCCTTAAATGTAAATATTTGGTCCACCATACTGCCTTCATAAGAAAGATCTAACATTTTTTTTCGAAATTGAGTATTTATATTTTAAGTCAGTGATAAAGATGCATTGTGAATATATATACATCTTTCCTATGATGGCAGCATATTAAAGTGGATAACAAAAAAATTATGTATATTGTTCAATATTAAAAACATCGATTTTCTTACCTGATATAGAAATTGAGGTGCAGGATATGGTGTTGGACATGGTACATAAAAATAAGGAAACACACCATGTATATGCAGGCATGCTTTATGACCTTCGGGAGTTGAACCAAATATACGTAACACTGGGACCTAAAGAAATTTATTATTGAAAGTAAGTTAACTTCTAAGAAAATGATAATAGAAATGTAAATATAAATTTAATACCTGTTTAATGTCTGAACCTCTAAATTCTGAATATATTACGTCTATACCGGGTAAAGGTCTAGTTAAATAATGATCACAGACAACTATTCTAACTGAAAAAGCAGGTTTTATGAAGATAGAGGCTGAAAAAAATAGAATAATTAGGCATCGAAGGTTATAATTTTATGATACGTTTGTTTTACGACACATACAATTATCAGAAGACATTTCAAATCATTATATTTTGAATTTATAATTAATACATATTATTAAAATATGAGCTAAGAAATGTAATAAATACAAAAAATAATTTCATATTTTATATCGCGCCTGTTTACAAAATTTCATTTTGACAGTTATAGTGATGTACTTGCTTTAAATAACGTATCAATTGATTGTGGCCAAAATAACATGTTAGAAAATGTTCTAGTGGTCCGTAATATTAACCTAATTTATAATATATGTTATTAACAATAATTGTTTAACAAAATGCACGTCTTCGAATATAAATAAAAGTTTTTGTGCAATTTTTACAAACCTTGTAAAAATTACAAAAAAACCTTATATACTTTTTAGTAATCAAAAAAGCTTTAACATTCGATTAAATTAATTCATGTTGCGATGATGATGAGAGTGACGTCTTGTTTTTTATTGTGCGACGGATTTAGTGGCTTGCGGACGTTTGTGACATTTGGCTTTAGTGGCTTAGATTTCTGAACGTTGCGAAAATTAAGAAGTGATTAAATTAAATCCCAGTGTTGTGAATTTTTATTCATTATTTCAATAATTATTGTGTAATTTATGAATATAATGATAGTGCAAAACATGTCGCTTTAGAAGTCTTGTTTAAAACATTTTCATTGTTCGGTGCAAACTACTCATGAAATGTAAACTTTGGTGAAAATGAGGAGCCTATTTCGTATTAAACGTTTTAAGGAAATATTTATAAAGAGATAAAGAGGGAAGAAAGAGGATGGACGATGTAGAAGCCGATCTGCGAGAACAAATATTTCACAATAACATTAGAGAACAAATTGTAAGTTTCTAGAGTATATTGTACTCATAGTACAATATACAATATTGTAAAACATAGTAAAAGCTTCTAAATATTTATTTAGGGGTCTGAGCCTCCGCTTGACCCACTACGAGATTACCCTCTTGATTTCGCAGCGTCAGCGCATCGAATACTCCCCTGTGTCCCCGCACTACCGATCTACTACGTCCCTATCCATCCCCACTCATCACCCGCCGGGCGCGTCGGGGCTCGTTCCTCAGTACGCTTTTGACTTCGTAGTAAAGCGGTCATGTTTATAGAGTGTATTAGTTTAATAACTAAACACTAATTTAATATTAATTGTGTCCCTGCATAGTGCATCAAACAAAGGTAAGTTTGTGTAAATTATATAATTTTCAGGTTTAATATATAAAGCTGGCGCTCACTCAGCCCATGCTAATAACGAGCCGTCGAAACGCTCCTTGAGCCGACAGACGCCCCACTGAGACGTCGAAAGGCTAGCTCAGCCGACCAACGGCTCACTGAGCCGTACGAAGGCACGCCCAGCCGACAAACGTCTTACTATGGCGTCGAAAGGCTAGTTTAGCCGAACAACGGCTCACTTAGCCGTCCGAAGGCTCAGCCGACAATATCCTCACTGAGGCGTCAGAAAGCTTTCTTAGCCAACCAATAGGCTGAGCCGATAGGAGACAAACGTCTCGCTGCGTCGAAGGCTTATTTAACAGTCAAGTTTACTCCTGTTTCAGGCACTATGCCGATCAATACTACATTTGAGGAGCTATTAAATCGAGCAGCAGCTACAGAAGAGGAACAGCGACAATTGGACTCCATAAGATGTATAATCGACAATTACTACCCCCAGGGGTGGAGAGATTGGAAAATCGTGGATTACTCTTACAGCGAGTTATTTGGTGAAACTATCCTGCCCAAGGTTGAAAACAAGTTGAGGTTCGGCATTCCTACTGAAGACTTAATTAAAGTTTTTAACACAGAAGAAAAACCAACTTCTGAGAAATGCTTTAAACTTATTAGACGGAAATTGCTTAAGTGGGCCTTTACAAGAGCATTATTGTACAGTCCGCATTCTATTAATGAAAAAATACACGTTTCCTCATATGAGGTTTTTATGAACGTAATAATGGCTTTAAAGTCTAAACTGACGTCACGAACACAAGCTTCTGTGAATATAGCCGAAAGCTCCTTATCACCTGGAAGTACAAGGACAGCCCCATGCAGTTATGAGAGTGACGCGGGATCACCAAAGAGGCCGCGACGTTCTACAAACGACGCTAATGAGGACCGCTTTTTAAATATAATTAAACAACAAAGCGAAGTAATGGGCAGTATTATGCAACAATTAAAGTCTTTAAATAGCCGTATGGAAGTTATGGAACAAAAGACAATAGAGCCTGAAGAAGAACCATCAAGCTCTACTGACCAATCATTTAGTGTGGAGGAGGAGCAGCCACCTGAGTTCAGGCCTTCCAATCTCACTGATGGAATACTGCCGTCTACTTCCTATGAAGTGCAAGAGTTAGGCGAAGAAGATTTTCTTAAAAAGCAAATTGAAGATGCCCAAAATAAACTACTTGTTTTACGGTCAGACAGGCATTCAGATCTCCAAATTAACTTCGGAGGCACGACAAAGGAAGCAGAGCCATCCATACCGAAACCCCAAGACTCCCTCGCAAGAATCGGAGCGGAATGCCAGCGGTTTTCATCACAGGAATGGAAACAGTTAAGGTACTCAGAGGTGCAAAAGAGTTTACATGCATCGCCGGTGTTCGGTCCGCTGAAAATAAATACCCAATTAACTGGGGTTACACCGGCGTGGTGTAGCTCAGCAAACTTGTAAAAAGCCGATTACGCACTAGGTACTATTTCACATGGCTTACTTCTTCAGAGAAAAGCTTTTGAAGAAGGAATCAATAAAATTCTTTCCGAAATACCCTCACAGAAGTTGCAAGATGAGGTTAAGAAGCAACTGTCTTCAACAGATGCTAAATTTAGACAAATATCTGATAATTTACTGCAATACACATGCAGTAGAAGAGCAGAAGCCATAGAGTCTAGGCGTAAACTATATAAAATCCCATCGAAATTCATGGGAGAGATTGTACACTCAATTCCCCCATCCACAACTCATCTTTTTTCTGAACCGGAACTATCTGAAACCATAAAAAACCATGGAGGCTTTTACAAGTTTTTTCCCATTAAGTACGATAAAAGTGCCAGTGGCACAGTTAGAACACCCCAACCCCAGCCCAACCGATTCAAGAGGAATCAACACCCTCCAAAGTCATCATATAAAGCAAGAACTCAACAAAGTGTTCCAAATCGTTCGTACCAGGCTCAGAAACGGGAGAAAGCGAATACTTACCGCGTCAATAAAGAAGGCGGCCGGACTACTTTACACGCAAAGTAATACTGACGCCAGGAGTCGAAAGTTTCAAGCTGGCCGGCTAAGACGCTTTATTCACCGGTACAAATCCTTAGGAGCATCGAATGCACTAATAAAAACCCTGGAGGGTTACAGAATCCCATTTATAAAACCACCGTTACTAATAAGTTTCACAAAACAAAATATAACAAAATTTCAAACGAAGTGCCTCATCGACAACGAATTAAGATCCCTAATAAAATCAGGAGCTGCAGCAGAATGCGGAAGCCGGACGGGATTCTTATCGAAGATGTTCCTTCGGTCAAAATCAGACGGTTCAAAAAGACTAATTTTCAACCTAAAAGGACTAAACAAATTTCTGGATCCTCCAAAATTTCATATAATCAACCACCAAAAAATTCCAAAATTTCTACAACAAAACGATTACATGGCGAAAATCGACATTTCGCAAGCTTATTATCACATACCAATCTCGCAAGCTCATCGCAGGTTCCTGGCATTTGCTTACAAGAACAAAGTGTACCAAATGAATTGTCTGCCATTCGGTTTAGCGACAGCCCCTTATGCGTTCGCAAAAATTACAAATTGGATAGCAGAAATGCTGCGTTCACTGGGGATGCGCGTGGTTGTCTATCTAGACGACTTCCTCATAGCCGGACAAAATTTCGACTTAACTCAACATCACATTTGCCAGGCCATAGAAATTCTAAGACATTTAGGCTGGATTATAAACGACAAGAAAACGAGCAGTCACCCTATAAAAAAGTGCGAGTATCTAGGCATTATATGGAATACCAAAGAGAACCTAAAAGAACTTTCTCTTCAGAAGCAAACGAGCATTATACAGTCAATTCAAGTCATTCTAGATCGAAAGACATGGTCCTGGATAGACGCCCAAAGACTTTTAGGACAACTAACATTTGCATCTTTTGTAGTACCTCTGGGCCGCCTAAACTGCAGACCGCTACAAATAGTGGCAAAGAGTTTATTTATTCTAGATCCCGAATTACAAGTACCAACAAACAAAGTGGTGAAAAGTGCGTGCCATTGGTGGCTTCAAAACATTCACAAACGCTCCCCAATTCACACTCAAAGTGCTACAATGTTCTTGACAACGGACGCAGCCAAGCTCGGTTGGGGTGCTCTACTCAACAGCGACCGAATTTCAGGCTTATGGACATATCAACAACAAAGTTGGCACAGCAACCAAAAAGAATTGTGGGCAATATACAAAGTCTTAAGAAGAAGAATCAACATTTTGTCAGGGAAAACAGTAATGGTCCAAACAGACAACAAGACAGTCGTTGCGTATATTGCAAAAGAAGGAGGAACAAAATCTGTAAAACTGTTAAATCAAACAAAACAGATTTTAGAACTTATCAATCAGCACAACATAAGACTAATAGCTCGATACTTACCGGGAATTTACAACGGTATTGCAGACAGTCTGTCCAGGAGATTCCAATTACCAGAATGGCACTTGAAATATCAGATGACGAACCAAATATTCCAGGTCTGGGGCACCCCTGTTGTAGATCTATTTGCCTCAAAGGAATCAGCTGTCCTGCCGATATACGTCAGCGAAAACATACAGGACACCGAAGCTCTCTTTACGGATGCCTTCACCAGGATTTGGAATTTCGAATTGGGGTGGATATTTCCGCCTCCAACGTTAATCCCGAGAATATTATCTCATCTGAATCATTGCACAGGAATATATCTAATTGTGGTACCCAGATGGAACAAATTATTCTGGAGGAGCGACTTGAAGCACCGAGCAATAGCTCCTCCATACAAGATACCCGACTTACAGGAGAATCTGGTAGATCTGAGGACACATCAGCCCCCACCCCAAACACATCTATTAAAATTGGAAGTCTGGAAAATACGGGGTGGTCCTCCTATTTACAAGAGTGGAATACTGAGAACGTTAGGCTCTTTGAAACAGCTTGGAGGAGGTCTTCATTAAAAACATATCATTCAGCTTGGCGCAGGTGGTGTAGTTGGTCACAAAACAATAATATCGCCCGAAACAATCCTAAGCCAACAGATCTAGCAAAATTTATTTGTTACTTGAAAAATCACACTCAACTAGCTCCGAAAACGATTTTAGTTCATAAATCGGTTGTCTGCACTTTTTCCAATCCTGAAAAATCCGTAGCATTAAGTACCCACCCATTAATAAAGCAATTGCTAAAAGCAATATGCTTAAGTCAACCAAGAAAACCAAAACCTCCCATCTGGGATATAAACTTAATAATAGACTGGCTTAAGTCCTATGATTTAAACGAAACAAACCTATTTCAAGTTTCTCGTCATCTTGCTTTGCTACTTTTACTAGCTTCTGGGAGACGCATCCACGATCTCACATTACTGCTTATATCAAATAACCACATCGAGGTCTCTGAAGAAATAGTTACATTTTGGCCAAAATATGGATCCAAAACAGACTCATTGAAACACAAACAATCAGGATGGGAAATTAAAAAGAATGGCGACATTCGGTTAAATATTGTTTACTGGGTAACAAAATTAATAAGCCTTAGTGTAAACCGGCGTAATGCGCAAATAAACCTTGACAATTTATTTATTACGACCCGGGGTAAGGTATCTGCGGCTTCACCATCGGTGTTGAGAGGTTGGATTAGGACTGCGTTCAAGGAAGCCAATATTAGATTTAGTCCAGGCAGCACTAGAGCTGCAGTAGCATCGTATAATTGGTCAATAAGCAACCTTAATATGGATGAAGTTCTATCCAGAGGAAACTGGAAGAATACAAATACTTTTTTGAGACACTATTACAGGAGAGTTGATTTGCCAAATTCTAATGTAAACAATCCACTTCAGATGGCTTTTAATCCAATAGTGTAAGCAACAATTAATAACAATTCCATAAAATATTATAATAATAAATATATTATATATAGTTTGATTCTACTTTAATCGTTTCATGATTATTATTATCCCTTTATATATTAAAATCACAGTACGCTCCCGCCGTTTATCAAGGCGCGCCGGCAGAGGACAAACACTTCTCGTAGTGGGTCAAGCGGAGGCTCAGACCCCTAAATAACAACGTTTTTCCCCCAAAGGGATAAAAACGAATATTTAGGGTCTAGCCGAAGCTTGACCCACCGCTTTGAATTCTTGCCGGCGAATTCCTCTCTTACAGCATACTGAGGAACGAGCCCCGACGCGCCCGGCGGGTGATGAGTGGGGATGGATAGGGACGTAGTAGATCGGTAGTGCGGGGACACAGGGGAGTATTCGATGCGCTGACGCTGCGAAATCAAGAGGGTAATCTCGTAGTGGGTCAAGCTTCGGCTAGACCCTAAATATTCGTTTTTATCCCTTTGGGGGAAAAACGTTGTTATTTTCTTATTTTAGACTTTAACCTTGCGTATAAACATCTTATTGTTTTTACAATAGTAATTTTATATAGATTGTTTATTATTATTTGTACAATGTTTTTATATAAAAAGTATAATTGCTTTCTCCAAACATAATTCTTATTCTTCTGCGTACATATTTTAATCATTACTGGCCAGCATGAAGATGGTGACTGAGGCAGCCATGAACTGAGTTGGTTGTTTCAGTTGTCAGATCTCTTGGACCTCCTTTTGCTTACCATCAGGCAAATAAAATAAGTTATATGGCATGTCACAATTACTTGTAACACATAATGGTATAGTTTTAACTTTAGACCTCATCATTTAAATTATAAAAAATGAGGCCAGATTACTTATTGGGCTATAGTCTGTCACAGAGTACATACATTTGGTAAATAATATTTTGTATTCAAAATTATGTAGGTTCAACATTAATTTTAGGACAAAATTAATGTTTTGTCAAAATTAATGTTGTCGGCCTATCCCCGTGGGAAAGAGGCATGACAATTTGATTGATTGATTAAATTCATTCTCATTTGTCAAAAAGATATGTGGTAACAACTTTTATTCATTTAGACAATTCATTTCAATGAGCTTGAACTGTTAATGAAAACAATCATAGATTCCTACAGCCGATTGAACCAAAAAAATTTCAATTTACGAATTCAGTTTTACTTTATACTTATTTTATTACATTTACAATAACGAAATCCTGAATTGGGTTGTTATTAATTTTATATCAACACTACCATTTATATATGTTTTTATTATTAGAAATAACAAAAGTAGTACATAGAAACCCAAAATGAATGATGTCCTTTAGCTCTGTATAAAATATCCGTTAAACGTAAATGTAAAATGTGAAGTGAAAGAGTGGTGCAACCCATTTTTCTTTTTTTCTTTTACTTGATACATTTTACAAATTCGTAAATTATTCGGCTGTTAGTGTGTTGTGCGGTCGCAATTTTAATTTTAAAGCTCAATAATGGTGTTCAACTGTGAAAATGAAGCTCATTGTCATTGAGAATTGGTTTTTCTCAGTCATCAAAGCTCTTGGACCCTATGCTTACCATTATGCAAGGAGTAGAAAGGTCAGATATTAAGTCAAAGAATTTGGACTTAGGACACAGAAGGAGCCCTAAAATAGCTACAAAATACAACCGTTTATACTATTTTCACTTATGGCATTAAAAAGAAGTCAGAAGGGGATGAATATACATTTTTACATTCGTAATTTAGAAGGTTGTCACTAGTTTTAATTATCATTTGACAACCTAATTTGACAGAATAACAAATGACATTAAATACTTCAAAAAAGGATGTCGGAACAATTATGCCGCTACTCTTACTACCACGTGATTTTTAATTAAGCAGTATTAAAAGTCATCCACAATTACAAGTGGTTGTATTTGCAAAAAAGTAGTGCCAACTATTGAAATAAAGGAATTGAAGTACAAGTAGTTGTCTCTTTCAATCACACATGGTATAAACATAATATAAATAAGACAAATAACAATGAATTAGTTCCTATTTTAGCACAGATTCTATTTTTTCCAAATTCTTTGTATCAAGTCATAATAAAATACATGATTTATTATTTGTTGCAGATTTTCCTTCTCCTTTTTATATTACTATACTTGTTAGCATATTTCACAATTGAGAAATATAGGAGGCGGGACAATGATGACTATTACACCGCAGATGAAGATGAGGTCCTTGTCTATAGGATTAGTCTGTGGCTATGCACATTTTCCTTGGCTGTGTCCCTAGGGTCTGCTTTTCTATTGCCAATATCAATAGTCAGCAATGAGGTGCTTATATTGTATCCAAACAGCTATTATGTGAAGTGGCTCAATAGTTCACTTATACAGGGTGAGTTTTCTTATTATTATTATTTTATTTATAATTTTTTTATTGTGACACAACATCTGACCTCAACCCGCCTGATGATAAGCAAGATGAGGTCCAAGAGTGACCACAACTGAAATAAAAGGAGTAGTTCACGGTTGCCTCAGTCGCCGTCACTATGCCGGCCAAAGTATAAGTGTTAATCTTTAAGTATAATCAATTGCTCACTTAAGGTAAGTTGGTTTATTCTAAGTAAATATTTAATGATAAATCCCAATAAAAAAACCTAAAAGGACTAGTAAAATAAGTTAAATATTTTGTGTACCTAATGTCACTTTACAATAAGTTAGGCCTTTAAGTACTTTAGGCCGGAGTAGTGGTTATGACTACTATTTACAGTTATTGAACTGTAGTAACAGTTACCTCCATTAACGGACCGCACTCCAGCTTGGGCGGGTGCTGTCATATGTAGTCACAATAAAAGACTTCCTCTAATACAACACAAGCTGAGTAAGTTCCTGTAATAGTGGAGTAGTGTGGGAGGGATAGGAAAACATGTGACTCCTGCATCGCTTCACTACTGCAGTAATCTTCCAGTTAGGCGCTAGTAAAAGTATAGTATGTTATAGGTCCATAGTATGTATGAGATAGAGAAAAAGATTCTCTGCATATATCGGTATTTAATAAATGGTTTTGATGGTTTGGGCACATGAAAAGAATAAGTGAAACTAGATTAACGAAAGGAATTTATAAATCTGATGTGGATGGATGCGTTAATCAAGGCGGATTCAGGAGGGTGTGCTTCAACCAAATCGGAGACATCCTCAAGAAAGCTGAGTTGCCTAGTGCCCATAACCATAGAGCTTGTATGAAGAGTATTGTAGATGTGAAGGAAGCGAGGGAGTTGTGTCAGGATCATTGCAAGTGCAGCTCCATTGTATAAGCCTATCCCTGTGGGAAAAAGGCGTGACAATTTGATTAAATAATATAAACAGTTTATTATATTGTCATCATGTAATTAAGACTACTTAGGTCTCTGTCAATTTTGTTATGACGCCATTAAAATTAGTAAAAAATTAAACGTAATTATTTAATGACCAAAATGTGAAAGCCATTAATTTTATGTAAAATTGCATTTTTACTATCTAGTTTATTATGTTGACCTTGACTTAATTAATTCTGATGTATTCTTACATTGTTTTATGTAATGTAATTGTAATACACCATGTACTTGAACCATTAACATTTTGTAAACAAAAGAATGTTTACATTATCACATTACATTACATTATCTGAAGTTTGTCAACTATTAATAATTTACAATTTTCCTTATATAAGCTCTATGGTTATGGGCACTAGGCAACCTAGCTTTCTTGAGGATGTCTTCGATTTGGTCGGTGAACACCCTCCTGCCCCTTGGGAGTTGTGTCAGGATCGTGGCAGGTGGCGCTCGATTGTCCCTGTGGGAAAAGGCGTGACAATTTGATTGATTGATAATAAGGCTATCCTGGATGTTATTTAAAACAACACAAATGATATGATTGAAAAGATTTTATATCTAAGGCTTTTGTAGCCATTGTGGCCGTGGAAAGCTGACTGCAAGATGGAGCACAATTACTTTGAAATGTCTGATTTAAATAATTGAAATAAATGCCATAGTAAGCTTTCGATTATATATTACGGTAGATACACAATCGCCGCTCAAAAAGCGTCAAAATAAATGCAAGTCCGAAGTGAAGTTGGACTTGCATTTGTTTTTAGTCCAAATGATAAACAATGTTCGCTCTATACCTTACAAAATGCAACACAAATGGATACATTTGCATTTAAAAGTAAGATTGTATCAGTCGCATCCACTATGCTGGCCTAGTTGAAACCGGTCACTTACAAGCTGATCCAGAAACGCGACTAAGTCATTGCACAGTCTGTATCTGGGCACAAATGCTTACCACTCTTTGACTATATTATAAAAACACTAATAATTTTCTTTGTTACAGGTCTATGGAACCATATATTTTTGTTCTCAAATTTGTCGCTATTTGTGTTCTTGCCATTTGCATACTTATTCTCCGAGTCGTCCGGGTTCCCTGGGACAAGAGGATTACGGGGAAGAGTGTATGAAACATTCACTGTGTTAGCTTTGTTAGGAGTGGCGATGTTGGGGCTGGCTTACGTTATATCAGGTGTTTTGGATGAAGCGCATTCGAGTATTGATACATTGTTGAGTAAGTTGTATTTTTTGATATTTAATTGTGGTATTTTGTTGGGATGTTGAGCTAGAGTACGATCTATGAATGTAGGCGACTGCTACTACAGTTAAATATATTATGCAAGTAACAGTTGGTTGCATCCACTATGCCCGCCTAGTTGAGTTTTTTGCAAGGCTTTATCTTGCTCCTTGGATTGCCGTGCCAGGAGACAGTTATTGTTCCCTGTGGGAATTACGGTATGGCATTTAATGATTTTTTAAATCACCCTTTATGAATATCCGAAACGAACGTAGGTATTGATTTATAGACAAGTATCATAAATTTATAATCAAAATTTGCATAAAAACGCATTTGAAATTAATGAAATATGCATGACAAAGTTGCATACATTTAAACATTATTAGCATAGTGCATGATTTACATTCAAAATATGCAGACAATAAGGCCAGACTAATTAAGAACCTAATTATTTACTTCTTCATTTAAACAAATTTCCTGTCCGTGACCACGTTGCTCTCGAAACGTCGTAATAATAACATAATGTAAAATCAAGTGGTACCCAGTCTGCCGATCCGGGGTAGTACCACCACTTACAAGTATACAGACCGTGAAGTGATTTGGTCACGTTTCGGGATCAGCTTGTAAGTTGCCGGTTCCATCTAGGCCGGCATAGTGGATGTGATTGCTACTCACAGTTATTGAATTGTAGTAGCAGTGGCATTCATTCATGGACCACACTCCAGCTTAACATCAAGCGGGGTGCTGTCATATGTCGAGTCACAATAAAAAAAAAAAAACTTTTTAATTCATTAATCAATGTTCGCGCAAAATCTAAGAAACTACTAATGATATTTCATGCCCAGCAGACGGTTTCTTTACCAGTCAGTAAATCATACAGTGAGCTCTTTAACTACATTTAAATAATAATAGAAACGAATGAATAAAATAGTCACGCCTTTTCCCCACAGGGATAGGCAGAGACTAAGGAGCGCCACTTGCCACGATTCTGACACTTCCTCGCTTTCCTCACATTCACAATTCTCTTCTTACAAGCTCTATGGTTATGGGCACTGGGCAACCCAGCTTTATTTATTACTTGTTACAATTTAAATATTCATTACTGCAATGCAAAACCTGTTAGGGTTGTCTGTGTGAGATAAGTCACAAGTAAATAAGGTTATAAAGGACATTATTCATTTTGTGTGGGGACTTGGGATTAATTGTATTAGTAGTTACATATCCATATCAAATAGTTTACAATGTAATTGGAATATATTCTTTATTTTGCATACTTTAGGTGTGCAAAATGATCAAACTATAATTATGTCAGTTCAAAGCAGAACTGTTAATATGGCGTGTCTTTGTGATTGGGAAACGATACAAAATTCATCTTATTTTTCAAATAACTCAATTGCACAGCAATTAAAAGCAAAATTGTTTCAAATCAAATCATTTATTTACTGTTATGGGTTGTTATTAGTTTTATCAATACAAGTATTGAAACTACCATTTATATATTTTTCATTATTGGGCGTTAGAAAAATAGCACAAAATGAATGATGTCCTTTTTCATGAAATACAGTGCGTCTAACATTATGACCTGATTGCAGACTTCACTCCACAACGACACGCCTACAATTACAAGCCACACCTTTAAAAAGTAAATTAATCTACAACTGTCTAGTGAAAATTACAAAAGCTAATTAGGAACTTTACAACGCACAAAATTAGAGACGATTTGAAAAGTGGTAGCCAGACAATAGGTAGTTATTTGTCTCTAGTCTACCGAACCGGAGTAGTATAAAATACCGGCAGATAAAAAGAGCTCTGGCATTCAAGCTTTGAAGTAACTTCTTTTGTTAGTTACTTTTGCCGTTTTGACTTTTGCATCATTAATGAAGTTTCGTATAAATTAATAATTACGTTTGAAGAAGCTGTTTTCTATTGTCACTTTGTACCTAGTGCATAAAGTTTTTAAACAAATAAATATCAATCAATCAATCATTGTCACGCCTTCCTCCAGAGTCAATGAAGCGCCACTTGCCACAATATTGACACAACTCCCTCACTTCCTTAACATTCACAATTCTCTTCATACAAGCTCTATGGTTATGGGCACTAGGCAACCTAAATAACTCTCCTAGGACTACCTTGTTTAACGCATCCATTCACATGTTCCTATAAATAAATAAATTAAGAATAACAATTCTTCCTTCAAACGTGATTATTAATTTATACGAAACTTCATTAGCAGATCAAACGTCAAAACGGCCATCATAGCGTACCGACTGGCATAATTGTTATGAAACGGCTAACGCAAAGTGGTCTAGGTGGACCCCCAGGGGTCCCGGGAGACTCGACGGGGGTCTACATTGGCATGACAAGAAATGGGGATTAACAATTCGTCCACAACTTTTTTTAGATTCTTTTTTTTTTATTTTTTTTATTGTGACTCGACATATGACAGCACCCCGCTTGATGTTAAGCCAAAGTGTGGTCCATGAATGAATGTCACTGCTACTACAATTCAATAACTGTGAGTAGCAATCACATCCACTATGCCGGCCTAGATGGAACCGGCAACTTACAAGCTGATCCCAAAACGTGACCAAATCACTTCACGGTCTGCCTACCTCTCTTTGAAAACCAGACCCGAAGCAAATATCCATCTCTTTTTTTTTATTAACAAATATTTGCAATATTTAATACTATTAAATATTACAAATAAAAGCTATGAAACAAATATTTGCTCCGACCGGGGATCGAACCCGGGACTTTACGCGCAACAAACCAGTCGCTAAACCGTTCGTCCACGCCTGTCGTTCTTTAGTGAAGATCTAAAATATTAGCTTGACTTTACCTATCAATGTAAGCAGATAATATTTTAAGAAGCTCACCGACTGTAATTACTTGCATATTCCATATTTAGTACAATGTGTCGAGACTTTCAAAGATAGTTTCTGTCGTGTTATGGGAATATGGTAGGAATTCCTGCAGCTATGGCTACTGCAGGGGGTCCACCAGAAACAGCAAAATTTTAAAAGGGGTCTATTAGAAAAAAAATTGGTAACCTCTGCTTTTAGTCCTAGTTTTAAGTGAGATTTCAAACAGGCGTACTTCCGCTTTATTTGTTCACTGTATGATGGTGTTTATTTAAAATTAATGATGGATAAATATTCACCATAGCATAAAGTTTAGGTGTGGTAGAATGTCGTTGTTATGATCACATTGTAGGTAAATTTTTATTGTAGCGCTTGTGGATGTCGTGAAGCGTGAGAGTTGTCAGGATACGCTCCATTGTCTCTGCCTATCCTTTTTGCTTATGTCCCTATATCCTAATTTAGGTGAATTATATCTGGGTTAATAAGAAAATGACATTAGTATTGGATTTAACTTGTTAGTTTTACAATTTTCGGCCGAAAGTTCCTTTTTAATAAGAGTTTTCAGGAATGGAATTTATGTATGAAAATATAAGAAAATGATTGATGTAGGGTAAAGTTGCTATACATGGACCCATCGGCGTAACTAGGGTATGGCAGGTACAGGTAGGGCACGTGCCCTAGGCGGCATCCAAAAGGGGCGCGATTTGCAAATAATAAAATTTAAGAATAATAATAAACCAAGGTTCTCTCATATGTTGGGGTTTAGTTTTGTGATTCATGTATCATATTTAACAATTTTATTTCTCTTTCAGATTTGTGGACATATCTTCCATTTCTGTATTCCTGCGTCTCGTTTGTTGGTGTTTTTATGTTAGTTGGTAAGTTGCATATTTTTTTCTTATATGCTAGTATCACTTTTATTAGTTACGCCGTTGTATTAGTCCTGACAGTCAAAGAGAACGCTGATGTTTGAGCTGCGCTGTATAAGAGCGTTTTCACATTGTCCGACATCGGAGCCGACACCGATATGTAGTCGGCACCATTAGCACGCCCGTGACGTGGCCGTCGGACGATAATGTTTGTATGTGTGCTATACGTGTATCTAATTTGTCTTTGTGTCACAGAGCTCGCGGCATTTTGAGCTTGTTTACGTGTTTGGTTGTCATTATCCTCAAGAGAGCTAGGTGCCCATAACTACAGAGCCTGTATGAAGAGAATTGTGGATGTGAAGGAAGCAAGGGAGCTGTGTAAGGATCGTGGTAATTGGTAAATGATTTTGTCGGAAATGTGGAAACAGCACACGGTGTCTGCTATCGTCGTTTGACACCGATATCGGATCGTATAATGTAAAAACGCTCTTAGGGTTGGCGGACTAGAAGAGCGGCGGACGACTGCGGTGGGAGTAAGTCCGCATATCTATACAGTCCTGCGCAAATTGATAATACAGTGCAAACGTCACTCGATTTAACGACAAACTCCCTAAAACGTCGATATTGCTTGGCTTTCGTTGTTTTGACGTTATTATCCATATAATGCAATTAAAATAAGAATAGGACCGAATTTTGGCGCTATTTTGTGACGTTTAACTCTCCAACCAACTTCACTTTAGTGTGGTATCTTTTTCTTTGCGGACCGTCAAGAAAAAGACACCTTTAAATCAGTCAAGTGAAATTAGTCAACAGCGCGTCCTATTCTTATTCTAATCCTACTATACAATGATACACTCCATGTAGCATCACAACCACTCTAAATAACGTCACTTTTAAGCAATAAACAGTACTTTTAAGTTGCCGAAATTAAAAAGAACTGCAACTGTATATGTATTTACGAAATGTAAGTAACAAAACAAAAATGCATTGGCGTCTCTTATCATTTTATAGGTGTTTAAAAACATCCTTGCGATTATAGATAAGGGAGTCATTGAGTAATAGCGTTATTTAAACACTTAGATATTTATAATTATTACTAGCGAACCCGACAGACGTCGTATTGCACGAAAAAAACGTTTACATTTGTATAATTTTGCGATTCCATGATTACTTCTTAAGAATCTACGGTTGGGTCATCATTTTTGGATATCTCACTGTTTCCTATGGTCTCTATGTCTAATTTATTTAATTCCTCATTTTCTACCAGTTTGTCATGCGTTCGGGTTCGATTCCCGGTCGGAGCAAATATTTGTTTCATAGCAAAAGTAGTACACATAAAATCCCAAAATGAATGATGTCCTTTATTACTTTTTGAAATAGATTATTTAGTATTGATATAGATAAATTATTATCCGGTTCCTAAGATATCTTTATTCATGCAAACGATATTATCTAATTTTAATTACACAATGATACGTACCTCCATTATTACATCCGCGTCGTGGAATAATCATCATGTTTAATAACCGTAGAGCTTGTATAAAGAGAATTATGGATGTGAGGGAAGCGAGGCAAGTCTTTGTATCCCTGCAACACAGCTTTCTTGAGGATGTCTCCGATTTGGTCGGAAAACACTCTTCTGGGCCTGCCTTGTTTAACGCATCCATCCACATCAGATTTACAAAATAGGCATTGATTTGTCAATGTTATTTTAGTGTGACATAATTAAGTTTTATGCATTTCCGAAGTCATGGCAGAATCTTACGATGAGAAAGTGCTCATGCTAATAAATTGTTTTCATTTCAATACTAATAGAGAACACTAATCAATAGAATTGCAATGAATTTAACTTTTATGCGGCTTACTATCGCGTTTATTTTGGTTAAAACCATAATAAAAGCTATAGTAAGCCGCATAAAATTTGTTAAATTTATTAATCAATGTTCGCGCAAAATCTAAGAAAATACAATAGAATTGTATTTTATTAATGGCTAGAGTTTTTTTAAAAATAATAATAATTTATTAAAAGAATTCTTTAATAATATAAACACATAATTCTTTAAAATAAAATAAACCGCACAACAGGATTCTTTAATGTGATAAAAGCTGAAATAAAATATAATTCTTTAAAAATGCACTAGAAACAAATTAATATCTATTAACGACACCAAGAAATCCATATCGTCGCTTGAAATTAAGGAAATTAAATGAATGGAGGCGACTGCTACTACAGTTTCATAAATACCGGCCCAGTTCGAACCGTCAACTTTCTATCCAACGCAAGTAAGACACTTCACGGTGTATGTACACTTGAAAGTGGTTGTATACTACTTTGGATCGGTAAACTGGGCAATAGATCCCCAACTGTTGGTCTAGCACTCCTAATGAAAAAAAAAATAGAAGTTAATTGCTTGACTTTTCTTCATCTTCATCGCCTTTTATCTGTCAAGCGTCGATGTGCTAAATAAATTACTCATAATCGTCAGGTTTCTTCAGGAAAGACTCCACAAGCTCGACGTGTTGCGGGAACATTTCATTCAGTTCTTTTATACATATATCGGCTTTGTCGTCCTCTTCTAGTTCCTTGTGGGCGTTTGCCTTGTAAAGGCGGGCTTTGAAGCTCCTCTCGTTTAGTCTGAGAGCTACGTCTGCGTCTGCAAATACCTGCAATATTGAAAATATGTGGTTTCTGTATAATGAACGCCTAGTCTAGGTGTAGACAAGTAAATTCTTAGAAGAGTGGTAGGCAGTGGTACCCACTCTGCTGATCCGGGGTAGGACCACCACTTACAAGTATACAGACCGTGAAGTGACTGTTTTGCGTCTATAAATTATGTAATTTACCAAATTATTTATATTTGTTTTGTCTTTCTGCAATAAAGTGGTAGAATTTATCATCATCAGCCAAAAGACATCCACTGCTGAACAGAACGCCATTCCGAATGACAAGATGCCAGTTGTATTCTTCGGTTATTCGTGACTTTTGTTATGCCGTCAGTCCACCTAGTGTACGCTAGCCTATGTACGCTGCGTCTTACGGTTCTTTGTCTCCACTCAAGAACCTTTCTTCACCATCCGTTGTCGTTTATACCTACTATTACGCAAAGACACTCCAAGCATAGCTCTCTTCATTGCCTTCAAGCTACCCTGAGCTTTTCCAACAGGCCAACAGTTAAGGACCATGACTGGTGCCCTATGTCAAGTTTTTCTCTTGTAAACTTTTATAGTTAATTGTGCAATGAAAATTTTTATTGTTTTTTTTTTATTAACAATAGTGATGTGGTTGGTTGAGTTATGTAACATCTGGTTCAGTGATCGCGCGATTTGCTCTATTACTCGGCGAGTTCAAGTTTACGTGCGGTTATTAATAGAATTGTATTAGGCATATAGTTGTTACAACACTGTTTGGCTCCGATACAGACAGATAAGACGTGTGTAGATTTGACACAGGTTTTTATAGATATTTTTAAAATTGTGACTTGACATATGACTGTATCCCGCCTAGCGCATAGCATGAATGTAGACGACTGCTACTAAAGTTAAATAACATCAGGTAGCAGTCGCACCCATTCCGGCCTACTTTCAAGCTAATCCAGATTGAGTAACTCCAAGTCTGTACTAACCTGGTGGTACTAACCTGGATCGAAGGACCGTTTGTCTAGCACTCCTAAAAAACATCGATTGTACGACCCGAATTGTTTAGTTTGACTGTTTGATTCGGTCGATAGCATACAGATGCTTATAAACGATATATACGAATGCTTATATAGAACATTCTCCGTGCAAGTGGGCATTTTTTTTATTGTTACTCGACATCTGACCTTGACCCGCCTAATGGCAAGCAAAAGGAGGTCCATCCAAAGGTGACGACGACTGTAAATACCGAGTCTACACGGCTGCCCCAGTCGCCGTCACTATGCCGGCCTTAGGTCCACCACGCATCGCTTGAAGGATCCAAGGTTATAGGATGATAAGAAAACATAGATCGTGATAAATTCGTACAGTAGTAGCGTAAAGAAAGTAACCCGTGCTTTATTCCCATTATGTGTTGTCTATTTTGAAGAATTTTAGTACACCGCAGTGACGCTATCGCTGTTATTTTAAAATAGACACTTTCAATGCGTTTCTTATTTCTGAACCGCCTGACATTGAATCTTGTTTTTTTTTCTTACACTAAGTTACTCGTATGTTCGTTTAAAATTATTATTTACACGCTTTTATTGACTGGCATCTTATCGTTCGGAATGGCGTTCTAAGGGGGAGGAACTTGTATGATGTTTGTATGTAACTATGTAACGGAATGTTTCAAATCATTTTTCACCCACTTCTAGTGATCGATATTATTCAATTTTCATTACTTATTACGGCGACTATGGTGTAGTGTTTGTGGAATCGCTTTGCAAACAATGGGCATCCGGTTCAAAAGCCGGTACCAATGTATCTTTGATATACAATATGTAATTTGGTCGTCCTGTTTCTATTTCTAATTCTGTCGCTGGGTTGCTTAGTGCTCATAATAACTATAGATCTTGTATGAAGAGAATTGTGGATGTGAAGGATGCGAGGAAGTTGTGTCAGGATCGTGGCAAGTGGCGATCCATTGTCTCTGCTTATACCCTTATTATTTGTTTCTATAATACAAGCTCTCTTAGTAACATTTTTTTTTAAATAATTGAATGTGTTTGGAATGTAAATAATATATAATAATAAACAATATCAATAATCAGTAAACAATAAATAATATTGTTTACTGATTTTAATATATTTTTTTTATAAACAATGTTCAAAATATTATAAACAAAACAATGTTGGTGTTGTTTTTTTATAGGCGAAGTAACGGTAACGGTCGGTCACTACTAATTTGCTGGTGAAAGTATTCCTCAATACATAGAAAGACTATAGACTGTATTATAGATATACGTTCCTACCTCGTTTTTCCACAAGTCAAGGGAAGCAACCGCATTCTGTCGACCGAATCGGCAGTCGGACTAAAAAGTTTGGCGCGCGTCTTTTGTTTTTAACAAGTTGACAAGTTTGTTTACCAGACTATCTGTGAGGATATCCTATAATTTTGAATCTTTTTTTATTTTTTATTGTGACACAACATCTGAACTCGACCCGCCTGATGATAAGCAAGAGGAGAGACTTAAATGTGAAAATGAGAGAGATAAATGTGTGAACTTGAATTCATTTTATGTCATATTGAAGAATCTAAATTATTTCAAACACATTGTTGAATACTTCTTTTGTTTTGAAAAGAAAATCATGCCACTAACAGGTGCAAATATTTTTAAATCTGAGTCTTGTTTGCGTTGAATCGAACCAGGTTCTTGTCATCCCAGGCAGGCTGCGAGGTGGGCAGTGTAGCGTCCATGCAATCAATGCCAAATCCGAAGTCTAGCATGTCGCTAATATAAGAAGGAAAAAGTCGGCGACAGCGAAGGGGAACCCAAGAGCGTCGATGACTGAAAACACCGTCTCGCTTCACGGTTGCCTCAGTCACTGACTTTCTGACATCTCGATTTTAATATTTTTGAGTCAGTACTTTGCTACCTATGTCGCTTTTTTATATAATAACAAAGATTTATGTTCGCCGAATGTTAGCGGTCCATGAGCAGTCCGATCTCATACCCGTTAGCATATTTACCCTTCCTCTCTTGCCGACAACAAACTGTAAAATTGCATCGCTTACGTAGGACACTGCATAAACAGACGTTTGTCGCGTCTGTAGCATCGCACGCATCGCTCACGTAGGAAGGTGTTCACGTCTAAAGGTGTTTATTTTGTTAATGAGATTGCCGTGTCCCAGTAATTTTTCAGTGTCACCGACATGATCGATAAACATTCTCTAGGTCATACTTCCTTAGTTTCTTGTAAATTATCAATCTTATTTTATTTGTATTTTTTATCTTGTTGTTTTAATATTCTACTTTTTTAAGATTTGACTTGCCTGGTGGTCAAGCGTGCTAATCTGCTTTATCGTTGCCCCAGTCATCGTCACTATGCCGTCCAGAGGTGCTTCTTCACACTTCGCTTGAAGGAAACACGGTTATAGAAAGCGGAGAACACATAGGCTGAAAAAGCCTTCTACTTGTTGATTGGTTTACATAGAACAACGCAAGACAGCACCCCGCCTGATGCGGTTCATGAGGTGACAAGCTGGAGTGCGGTTCATGAGGTTACTGCTACTTACAGGACATCCACTGTGCCGGCCTAGTTGGAACTGTCAACTTACAAGCTGATCCCGTAACGCGATTAAGTCACTTCACGGTCTGTATACTTGTAAGTGGTGGTAACACCCCGGATCGGTAGACGGGGCACTGCCTGCCACTCTTTGACTACCAGACCCGGAGCAAATATCTGTCTTTTTTTAGTAACAAATATTTAAAAATATAATTAAATTTTTAAATATTAAAATAAAAGCTATGAAACAAATATTTGCTCCGACCGGGAATCGAACTCGTGACTGGTGTGCTAATCACTACGTCACGCCTGTCGTTTAAATTGTAAATTCTTAGAGAACATCAATCAATCAAATCGTCACGCCTTTTTCCCACAGGGATAGGCAGAGACAATGGAGCGCCACTTACCACGATCCTTACACAACTCCCTTGCTTCCTTCACATCCACGATTCTCTTCATACAGGCTCTGTGGTTATGGGCACTAGGCAACCTAGCTTTCTTGAGGATGTCTCCGATTTGGTCGGAAAACACCCTCCTGGGCCTGCCTCGTTTAAAGAACACAACGTACCTTATCATATTTTCTTAATTTGATATTAGTCAATGCTCTGTCGCAATAATACATGGCATTGTCGCGTACTTGTTCAATTGCTTTGTTGTAGAAAGAGAGGGCGCGTGCGTACTCCTCACGCCTGAAAGCCTTCACAGCCAGCGTGTTGTACGTGTTGGCTTTCTCTCGGCGCACTTTGCGGTCTTGAGCTCGTCTCTCCGCATCCTTACTCACTTCCTTCATCCAGGCGTCTTTGTCCATTTCGCCCTGAAAAGTTATACAATCCTTAAATGTTTTTTTTATGTGACTCGACTTATAACAGCATTCCAATTAATCAATCAAATTGTCACGCTTTTTTCCTACGGGAATAGGCAGAGACAATGGAGCGCCACTTGCCACGATCCTGACACAACTCCCTTGCTTCCTTCACATCCACAATTCTCCTCATACCCAGCTTTCTTGAGGATATCTTCGATTTGATCGGAAAACACCCTCCTGGGCCTGCCTTGTTTAACGCATCAGATTTATAAATTGCATTCCGCTTGATATTAAGCTGGAGTGTGGTCCATGAATGGATGTCACTGCTACTATAATTCAATAACTGTAAGTAGCAGTCACCATCCATTATGCCCGCCTAGTTAGAACCGGCAACCGATAAGCTGAACCAGAAACGCGACTAAATCAATTCACGGTCTGTATACTTGTACTACCCGGACTGCGTACCATTGCCTACCACTCTTTGATAACCATCAGGCAAGTCAAGGTCAGAAGTCGTGTCTCACTAAAAAAAATTGTATAAGGAATTTTGTCTCCGTTTTAACAAAAAAATATTTAATAGTATAATGATGGTTTGACATGTAAAAATTGAACGCAGTTTATTTTCAAGGTTAACTGTACGTGTCTTGTTGGTGATTCTAAAGCAAGATAATTATTTTATATATTTGGAAGTAGAGAACTAGTATGATTGAAAGTAGACGAAAGAAATAAATCTGGTGGATGGATGCGTTAATCAAGGCAGACCCAGGAAGGTGTTCTCCAACCAAATCGGAGACATCCTTAAAAAAGTTGTCTAGTGCCAATAACCATAGAGCTTGTATGAAAAGAATTGAACGAAGCGATAGAGTTGTGTCAGGACCGTGGCAAGTGGCGCTCCTTTGTCTCTGCCTATCCCTGTGAGGAAAAGCGTGATAATTTGATTGATTGATTGAAATTTGGATAAAAAAGCTTGCAGTGGCCATAACAATAGAACTTTTGACGACAGGCGTGGCGTATTGTTTAGCACACCAGTTCGTTAAGCGTAAAATTTCGGGTTCGATTCCTGGTCTCGACTTGTCTGTTTACGTTTCCTTTAGTCCCTTGGTCCCTCAGTCGCTGCCACTAAAATGGCCAAATGTAGTCAACAAGTCTAGTAAATTCTAGACTTGTAATATAGCTTCGATGAAATAGTTTTTGCATCAATTCTTAACTGTATATATAATTGAATAGAGAAATTTTAGCTTTCAAAGTCAGAGAAATTTACTCTCTCGGTTTGTTTCAATGATGAAAACGTAACGTAAAAAACAGACTTACTCCCCTTTAATGAATTAAACAAATTTTATGCGGCTTACTATCGCGTTTATTTTGGTTTTGATAGTAGAGCGTGTGTTTAGAGGATTGTGGATGTGAGGAATGCGAGAGAGTTGTGTCAGGATCGTGGCATAGGGCGCTCCTTTGTCTCTGCCTATCCTTGTGGGTTTTGACGCGATAGTAAGCCGCATAAAATTTGTTTAATTCATTAATCAATGTCCTCGCAAAATCTAAGAAAATACTATTACTTCCCTTTGCTTACTAACAGGGGCAAGTCGAGGTCGGATGTCGCGTCTTAATGAATAAAAAATATATGTGCGGCATTAAAAGTATTTTTTTAATTCTTCATTGAGTTAGCTATTGTTACTTAAGACATCAACCTACTCGTAAAATAACACCTAACAAAGATTAACGTTATCTTACTTAAATAATTGATATTTACATTGTATTATCAGTGGATTTAGGGCATATAATATATATTGATTCTACTTTATACTGACGGCCCGGGGTTCGATTTCCCGTCGGGACAAGGATTTGTTTGGTAATAGTTATATCAGATTTAAACGAGAGAGTGTTTTCAGACCAAATCGGAGAAGCTGGGTTGCTTAGTGCTTATAATAGTAGAGCGTGTGTTTAGAGGATTGTGGATGTGAGGAAAGCGAGAGAGTTGTGTCAGGATCGTGGCATAGGGCGCTCCATTGTCTCTGCCTATCTTTGTGGGAAAAGGCGTGACAATTTGATTGATATAACAAGTCTTTGAAAAAATGAAGATTGACGAAAGATAAACGGGGTCAACCAAGAAGATTGTTCGTCGATCAAATTGGGGACATTCCTAAAAAATGCAGTGGTCCATAGTGGCCACTACCATAGTCTGTATGTAGAGAATTGTGGATGTGAAGGAAGTGAGAAAGTTTTATCAGGATCGTGGAAAATAAACTCTCTGTTGTCTCTGCCTATTCCTGTTGGAATTAAGGTGTGACTTTTTTATTTATTTATTGTGACTCAACATCTGACCTTGATATCCTTAACCCTTTAATTCGCAATGTTAAGTGTACTTAACAACCCAAACAAAAAAAAAATCCCGCTTATTTATAACTGGCAGCCTAGTATTAATCTTACTACTTGAATAAATACTCTTTCGAGTAGTAAGATTAATACTAAGGGCTGCCAGTTATAAATACGCGGTTTTTTTTTTTGTTTGGGATGTTAAGTACACTTAACATTGCGCATTAAAGGGTTAATGATAAGCAAGGGGAGGTTCTAACGATTAAAAAAACTGACTAAGTTTTTTCAGCGACAACAATATCCTCATTCGCCGTCCCTATGCCGGCAAAAAAAATTATTGTCCGGAAGTTAATAATAAAAAATTGTAAAATCTAAACCAAAATAAACGCGATAGTAAGCCGCATAAAAGTTGTTTAATTCATTAATCAAAGTTCGCGCAAAATCTAAGAAAAAGTTTTTAAACTATATAAACTAGTTAAACAAGGCAGGCCCAGGAGGGTGTTCGCCGACCAAATCAGAGACATCCTCAAGAAAGCTAGGTTGCCTAGTGCCCATAACCATAGAGCTTGTATGAAGAGAATTGTGGATGTGAAGGAAGCGAGGGAGTTGTGTCAGGATCGTGGTTAGTGGCGCTCTATTATCTCAGCCTATCCCTGTGGGAGGAAGGCGTGACAATTTGATTGATTGATTGAAAATAGAATAACGCCTATGTTTGAAAAGAAATATTTTCTACACATATTTCACCCATGAGCGGCTTAAGGCCACGCTACATGCAATACAATAATAGGAAAATTGAGGAAGCTAGGCACTTCCGTGTGTTGTTGTATTAGGTAGTTTTGCTTATGACGCATCGATGAGCAAAATCATTACGATTAAGGCAACCGTGAACTAAGTCGTTTTTTTCAGTCGTTGGCACTTTTAGACCTTTCCTTGCTTCTTATGGTAAGCCGAAGACAGATGTCACAATAAAAAATATATTGTAATAAATTATATTGTGATAGAACCTTCGGAATGACGAGTTGAAGCATGTGAAATGATCATAATTTTTGTACATTTCTATACTAAGCTACTCAAGTGCTTGTATCATAGAAACAGGACGACCAGAGTACATATGTCAAAGATACATTAGTACCGGCGAGTGGTTATGAACGCGTGCTTTGAGTTTGCGTGACTATTGCACGGCGACTACACCACGGTAGCCTTAAATACAATGATACAAGTAAGTTTAGTACTAGCTTAGTATAGAAATGTATCTATTACTTATATCCGCCAATCTTTAAATTCCAACAGATAATAAAAATTTGTAGAAACCGATCTAACTTCAATTGTAAATAAAAGCTTTCACCAATTAAGTCCAACTTGTTGTATAGAGGCAAGTGTGGGGAAAATTATCTACCGGCCAAAAATACGAGTACATAAAGGGGAATCCCGCGAGGTTGTATACATTACACGGATTAGAGGCAGGACTAATTGGCTCCGTCAAACAAGACAGGCTCGTAAGGCAGTGTGTTTTCCGGTGAAATTGGAGACATCCTCAAGAAAGCTAGGCTGCATAGTGCCCATAACCATAGAGCTTGTATGAAGAAGATTGAGGATTGAGGCCGCCAATTGTACATTATGTTTTAAATTATCAATCAATCACGCCTTTCCCCCCACAGGTATCCTGACAGAATTCCCTCGCTTTCCCCACATCCACAATTCTTTTCATATAAGCACTAGGCAACCCAGCTTTTTTAAGAATGTCTCCGATTTGATTCTGAAAACTTCTGGGCCTGCCTTGTTTAACGCATTCATCTACATCAGATTCTTAAAGTCCTTCCGTTTATGTACTTTGTATTATGTACTTGTACTTATGTATTATGTACTTTCACTCATCCTTTTCATGTGCCCAAACCATCGGAGCATTCCTTTGTCAATCCTTGTCACATCTATTTTTTTTTTTCTATGTATTTTGGTTAGTGCAATAAAGAATTTTGTCTGTCTGTCTGTAACAGGGCCATGCCAGTTTCACCTATACGTTGTTGAACTAAACAGTTAAAGGAGCCAATGACCTCCAAACATTATATTACTGCAGGTGTTTTGTTACATGTTACGTTCCATTATTAGGTTATATTTATTTTTGGGGGAAAATCAGAGACTGATGTTAAACAGGTATGTGGTCCATGAAAGAAGCTACTACAGTTAAATAACTGCCTTCACCGCTTAGAAGGCCTAGTCGACCATTTTACTGCTACTAGACCACGGCCGCCTTACTCAACATTTAAAAAACCAAAAGAATTTCTTTTAAAAACACTTCATTGTTCATTATTCAAACAGTAAAATACAGCATTAATGTAATTGACATAATGAATTATTTTGCAAAATATCTCACGATCATGACAACTCTATCTCTGAATTAAACAAATTTTATGCAGCTTACTATCGCGTTTATTTTACATGTTTTTATTATACCGACGTTTCGAGGACTTTGCAGCCATCGTGGTCACGGAGAGAGCATAAAATTTGTTAAATTCATTAACCAATGTACGCACAATATCTATCTCTTCTTTCATCTCTGCATTTTTAAGAGTGTGCCTGATTTCATCAAGAGTGGTTGACTGATTTTTCCGTGGTTTAGGCCTGCCTACTAGGCAGTGGTGCACAGTCTGCTGATCCGGGGCAGTACCACCACTTACAAGTAAGTATTACAGACCGTGACTATGAAATGCCTTAGTCGCCTTTCATGATCGGCTTCGGAATTGCTGGCCGGCGTAGTGGATGTGACTGCTACTCACAGTTATTTAACTTATTTTATCTTTTCATTGACTCTGCCTATCCCCGTAGGAATTAGGGCGTGAAGTTGGTGATGATAAAACGCTTGTTTGTTTTTAACCGCAAATAATATTTGACAGAGATTCCTCGAGCGAAACCTGTGTAGAGATTTGTGACTGTTTTCCAATCACTAACCTCACGATAGAAAGTGTTACTTACATGCGTGCATTTTACGTGCGAAGCCTAGGCATTGACGAAGTTATTTTAGATTGTTTTGAACTAAGAATATGGAAAGAATATAAGCTGAATTAGAATTAGAACTAATTCAGTGTTATTTATATTATGTTAATACCACGTGTGACTGAAAGAGACAACTACTTGTACTTCAATTCCTTTATTTCAAAGGTTGGCACTACTTTTTTTTGTAAATACAACCACTTGTATTTGTGGTTGACTTTAATACTGCTTAATTAAAAGTCACGTGGTAGTAAGGGTAGAGGCCTAATTGTTCCGTCATCCTTTTTTGAAGTATTTTAATGTCATTAGTTATTGTGTCAAATTAGGTTGTCAAATGATTTTCAAAACTAGTGACAACCTTCTAAATTAGTAAAAATGTATATTCATCCCCTTCTAACTTCTTTTTAATGCCATAAGTGAAAGGTATGGCCATAAGTTTATACGGTTGTATTTTGTACCTATTTTAGGGCTCCTTCTATTTCTTAAGTCCGAATTCTGTGGTTTTGAACTTATTCGATTTAAATTCATGATTATTATGATTATAAGCTGGGTTGCCCATAAGCGTAGAGAATTGTGGATGCGAGGAAAGCGAGGGACTTGTGTCGGGATCGCGGCAAGTGGCGCTTTATTGTCTCTGTATATCCCTATGCGTGTTAATGAAAACTCTTTTTTAATTTTGCATTTCTATACTAAGCTTCCAAACGTGCTTATATGACTTGTATTATAGGAACTGGGTAAACAAGAGTAACCAAATACTGTTTTTTTCTTACTTGGCACAAGTAGTAAACAAACATGAAAATCACCATTTCCCATGCCCTTTATCTAAGGAAACTGTTTTATTCTAAAGAATAAACATACACAATGTAATAAATGCACAAAAGTTATTAAAAAACACACATATATACATATATACATTATTTTATTAAAAACTATTTATATGGGAACGGTAAATTCACAAATGACAAATGTTGTGCCCACAAATGACAAATAATAAAATAATAAAAATTATAGTAATTTACAGATATATTTGTATTTGGGTCAGTAGTAATTGTTTTTATCGGTAATTCGTCATTATGCCGAAAGTTTTGTTTACTACTTTTGCTAAGTAAGAAAAAATTGACTATTCATACTTATATCAAAGATGTGCAAGTGCCTTTGACCACCAAACCACGGTCGCCTTATTTATTATATTGTTTCATAAATAGAAAAGATCTTTATTTGCATGACGTGTTATTTATTACGGTTGCATGGGCCAAATTGCTTTCTTCTGATTGTAAGTTATGCTACAGGCGCGTTGTTTGTTTATGTACCATGCTTCGACCATTATTCATTTTTTGTTTATTTATTTAATAAACAATCAATCAATCAATCAAATTGTCACGCCTTTTTCCCACAGGGATAGGCAGAGACAATAATTATCCGTGTTATCGCAAAAACATTAAATGCATTTGAGATAGGCAGGCGATAGAAGTGGCGAACGTGGTTGGAGATTGATTTGTTACGCGTAAAGTCCCGGGTTTGATTCCCGGTCGGAACAAATATTTGTTTCATATTTGCTCCATGTGTGTTTGTCAAAGAGGTGGTTTGCGAATCCGGGGTATTAGCATCACTTACACAGCATCAATTATACAGACCCTGATACAAATGGTAGCGTTTCAGTGACAATCAAATCATTGCGACTTGACATATGACATCACATCGCCTGATGCTAAGCTGGAGTGCGCTCCATGAATGGGGGTGACTGCTACTACAGTCAATTAACTTTACCGTAAAGTTACCGTCAACTTACATGTTAATCCCGAAACGCAACTTGTTCACTTCATGGTTTGCATTCTTATAATTTACAGTTATTTGTTATAGTAGAAATCGCCTCTATACATGGCCGCACACCAGTCTAATATCAATCAAATTGTCACGGGGATAGGCAGAGACAATGGAGCGCCACTTGCCACGATCCAGACACAACTCCCTCGCTTCCTTTACATCCACAATTCTCCTCATACAAGCTCTACGATTAGCCTAATATCACCTAACAATATACAGCCCTTTTTATTAAAGCTTAGGTCTGTTAGGTATTTAGGACGTGTTAGTGCATGTCGACGACATTAAATAGTCATGAGCCAAGAATTACAACTCATTAATTCACGTATAGTGTTTGCATTTTTTTTCCATTGTACCTACCTACCTATATTTAGATATGTCTCATTTGTATATTTGACCTGCTGTATGAATAGATAAGCGCGTTTATATGTAATTTAAAGTAGTAAAATTAATAATAAATACGAAGTTCTAAAGGTCGGAACGCATCGCGTGCTACGCAAAGAGTCAAAATAATATTCTTGTACAAAAAGACAAGATCACTGTCTTCCTATCTTTAACATTCTTAACATGTTTAATAAGATTAAAATACAACTTCATCAAAAATATTTCTTTTAAGTAGCTCTGTGCATTCGATAACAATAATTAAATAATCAATATTTTTAAATTTTTTTTAAATAATTTTGCGCAAACATTAATTGATGAATTAAACAAATTTTATGCGGCTTACTATTGCGTTTATTTTGATTTTACAATTTCATTTTATTGTTCCGACATTTCGAGAGCTTTGCAGCCAATATAATTGATTTACAAAATAAAATTGTAAAATGAAAAACCAAAATAAACGCGATAGTAAGCCGCATAAAATTTGTTTAATTTATCAATATTTTTTATTGTGACTGTGTGTTAAGCTGCTACTACAGTGGAATCGACAAGTGGAATGCTTTACCAGCCCATGTGGTCTCTCCATCCTATAACCTGGGATCCTTCAAGCGATGTGTGAAGAGATCGCTTGAAGGGAATCGAACCCGGACTTTACGCGCAACAAACCAATCGCTAACCGTTCGTCCACGCCTGTCGTCAAATTTTATTTAAATGATATTGTTCTGTCCTAATGATAACTATCAGTATAACGAACTTTATTATGACCTATATATAGAGATACATAATTCATATTAAAGATAATTATATTTTTATTGATCACTTAATGAAAAGTTTTGCTTTTATCGAACATTAAAAGCCACTTAAGAGAAATAGTTCTGTGTCGCAGGAAATTGTAAACATTTCGCTTGTATGCTGTCATATTAAATACAACTGCCCCCTTAGCACGGCAATCCAAGAAGCAAGATAAAAACACTGCAAGGAATATTAAATAACTTAGCAGAACAGTGCATCAAAATGCCAAAAAAAAAGACATTTAAAGAATCAGTATAACTTCACACAAAACAACGTTGAAAACTACAATAAATGTTATTTTAAACAATTTGATGTGCCGGCCTAATAAGTTATTTAAAAGGAGTTACAATACTATTCCTTATTAATCCTTATTAGGAGTTATTAATCTTGCTTCTTGGATTGCCGTGCTAGGGGCTTTGGTGGGACTGGGCAGGTGATCTCTATCGCATGACTTGATGCATTATGGGCAAAGTGCACTACTGAGTGGACTCTAGATTACATAAGACATCGCGGCAGGCCCAAACGGCGACTGAGGCAGCCGTGAACTGACGCGGTTTTTATAGTCGTCGTCACTCTAGGACCTCCTCTTAGTTATCGTATAGGTCAGATGTCGTGTTACAATGAAAGAATCAGGTCCTTGGTCTGGTCATTTCTGCGCCCTTTCAGGGTCTTCATCACGTCTTACCTATCTAAAAAAAAAGCAGTAAAAAGAATCATACCGTATCCTTTTTATCCATACTATCGAATGCTTCTTTATTTATAAGAGTACGGTTGGCAGTCACTTTCATAACCAAGTCATCGCCCTCCCTTATTGTTATATCCTTCTCCTTCAAGTACTGATCAGCGAGTATCTTCGCTTTGTCAGCCTTTTCATTGTCACCACTCGCCATATCGCGGACTAAAGTAGATACTTCGGTTATTTTATGCATGAAGTTATTCCATTCTTCGTTTAATTCCATTTTGTTGTGAATCTTGTATTTATTTGCGCTCTCAGTTTTTTTTATGATGTCTGTCTGTTTACAATCAGCGTGTTTTTATAGAAATGTTGTTTTTGGTAGTTCGTATGTCAATTCGTCAGTTTTATTTGTAGCGATTTATGTCAGAATTAATTAAATTAATTAAAATGTTTGTCTTAGAAAACACGCTTAATATTGCTTTCACAAAATTGATTAAATAACTCTCGTTGCGTAGCAACTGTGTTTTTTTTCTCGGGTTGCATTGCATAGACTACTAATATAATAGAAGCTTGATTATTTTATCTTATTGTTCTTAATAATGACTTTATTATCGGATCGTGTTTTGTAAATTTATTTTTTATTGCAACTCGACATATGACAGCATCCGCCTGATATTAAAAGCTAGAGTGCTGTCTATGAAAGGAGGTGACTGTAACCTACAGTTTAATAACTGTGGTAGCAGTTACATTCACTATGTCGGCCTAGTTGAAACCGGCAACTTACAAGCTGATCCCGAAACGATTTTGGTGGTACTACCGGATCGGCAGACTGGGCACCGCTGCCTACCACTCTTTAACAACCAGACCCGGAGCAAATATCTGCCTCTTTATTTTTTAATAACAAATATTTGTATATATTTTTTTTAATTTCATTTGTATACTAAGGCACTAAATTAAAGTATATATTATCAAAGATACTTTGGTACCGGTAACCATTGCACTGCCACGGTCGCCTTACATATTTATACCTTACTATTATATTAATTATCATGGCAAGTCGTCTCTGCCAAATGTCTGATGTCTTTTGTAATGCCTACTTTACAAAAGACATCGCCGTAGGCCCAAACGGAGATGACAAATGAGATACTTCTACGTAACGAGAGATCTCAAAGTGACATGGAAAAAATTAAGGAAAGCCTCAGGCCTTTGCCAAGCATTTAAATGAAATGGGCTAATAATAAAATAATTATCGAATAATGGGTGTAACTTGTCGAAGTGTGACTGATTAGTGCATGTTATCAGTTTAATACACGTGTGACTCACTTTTATATTTATAATTTATACACTTCACGGGATTTGGTATAAGGTAACTTTAATACTGTTTATAAACGGTCAGCACTTGCTGCGGTAATAACTATAAGGCCCTGTTTAAGGTGTGATTCCGCCGGCGACTGCAGACTACCTGTTTGTATGAGATTTGTTCCGTGCAAGGCAATAATATATTAATTATAATTATTATATTAATAATAATTATAATTATAATTTATGACTTAGGAAATATTAATTGTCGCAATTGAGTCGCCCAATCTCATACAAACAAGAAAGAGCAGTATCGGTCTGCAGTCGATGGCGGAAACAACTTTAACACTGCATTTCAAACAAAAGCGCATTAAATCGCTTGTTCGTAAACGCTCACATATTTGACTTTAGGGTGAGTCGCACGACACGTGTCCGTAAATGGACTCTTTATGATGTTAATGTCATTAATAGTATAACACGCACCTAGGAAGAAAAATAGGGCATTTCGACCCGCGTGAATTGTCTCTCGAGCCAAAGGCGCGTGTGGCAAACACATGCGGGATGGGACAGGACATATAGTTCGAGTTTTCACCCTACTTTGCAGGGAGAGAATGTGGCACTTTTCTCCTGTAAAATAGGATGAAAAGTCAAACTATTAATCTGGTGTGAAAAAAGATTATATTTAAATGATTATATAGGATTATATTCCTATATGATTATTCCTATATGAAGGAATATATGATTATTCCTATATGAAGGAATTATGATTATATTCCTTCACATCCACAATGCTCTTCATACAAGATCTATGGTTATGAGCTATGGGTTCTTAAGGATGTCTCCGATTTGTTCGGAACCCCCCCCCCCCCCCCTCCTGCTGTAAGTTTTGCAAATATATTTTAATTTCATTTATTTTATTATTATTTACATTTCTATACTAAGCTACTAAAGTGCTTGTATCATAGGAACAGGACAACTAAAGTATCGTACATATATTGGTATCGGCAAGTGGTTTTGAACCCATGCTCTCGATTTGAGTAACCATTGCACTAACTACCACTACGGTCGCCTTAATATATGTTTTTAAAATGTATTTATGTTTGTTCGCAGTGTTTACTCCGGTGGGTTTTGTGCGTCTGTTTAGTATTGTTAGTGCTGTTTTGGTGAAGCCGCAGTTTCTGAGGGATCTCAACGATGAATACAATGTCTATGATATTGAAGAGGAGACGATTAGGAGGCGAATTAATAACGCTATTACATCAGGTAAGTTTTTATGTTACTTAATGAGAAATTTACTGGAAGGCGTTTTAGAAAGCTGGGTTGCCTAGTGCCCATAACCATAGAGCTTGTATGAAGAGAATTGTGATGTGAAGGAAGCGAGGGAGTTATGTAAGGATCATGGCTAGTGGCGCTCCATTGTGTCTGCTTATCCCTTTGGGGAAAAGGCGTGACAATTTGATTGAATGATTTCTATTTAAAAGTAAAATAGAAGATAACATTGTTTGTGGTAGTCCTAATTAAGAATGTTAAAAAGTAACATATATGTAAATTAGAATTTTCTTAGATTTGCGCAAACATTGATTAATAAATTAAATAAATGTTATGCGGCTTACTATTGCGTTTATTTTTAATTATTGATTTAAATTTTTATTTTGTTATTTCTTATAGTAAACGCGATAGTAAGCCGCATGAAATTTGTTTAATTCATGATAAATTAGGCTAAAATATGATCGAAAATTTACATATTATGATGATAATATTATCATTAATAATATAAAATACAATGAAAACAATACATCATTTCTGTTATGTATTTGTTTTTATTGTGATTATTTATTATTTTTAATTTATATACAATTTTATGTCTATTTATTATATTTATACATTAATATTTAATTTTATACATAATAATTGTTATAAATATTATTATTATATTGTTTGATTGATTAAAAAGAATATTGTATAAGAAGACTAGAATTTAGTGCACTTCCGTCAGAAATAAACTCAGTTAAAGAATTTATCAGTAAACAGATTTTATGCGACATACAGTCGGTTGTAACAAAAAAATAATTTACAAATTCGTAAAAAGTTACGAATAAGTAGAAGAAAAAAGCAAAAATGGGTTGCAACACTCTCTCTTGTATGTATGTGTGTGTTTTCACACAACGTTTATTTTGGATTTGATTTTCCAATTTTTTATTATTCCGACGTTTCGAGAGCTTTGCAGCCATCGTTCACGGAGATAAAATTTGTTTAATTCATTAATCAATGTCGTGCAAAATCTAAGAAAATACTATCTCATTTAATCTTAAGTTGTGCCTTAAGCCGATTTTACTTTTTTAAAATCTTAAAACGGAAATATCTTTAATGAGTGTTAATTGTGAATACAGTAAATTGAAAACAGATATTAATGGATAATAGGTATACGTGGTAAGTTATTATTGGTTCACGTAAGCAATTGGGTTAATATTTACTAACATAGCTCCAACAACACGTCATTGTTAAACAATTTAAGTAAATAAATATGTTTTCGCTATGTTGTTTGCTATTGATTAAAGAGTGGTAGGCAATGGTGTCCAGTCTGCCGATCTGGGGTAGTACCACCACTTACAAGTATACAGAACGTGAAGTGATTTATTCGCGTTTCGGATAGTGGACGTGATTGCTACTCACAGTTATTGATTTGTAGTAGCAGTGGCATTCATTCATGGACCACACTTCGACTTAACATCAAGCGGGGTGCTTTCATATGTCGAGTCACAATAAAAAAAAATCTATTCCTAGCCTTTTTTAATTGATTGAGATAATATTGACAAAGGAATGATTCAATGGTTTGGGCACATGGAAAGGATGAGTGAATGTAGATTGACGAAAGAAATTTATAAATCTTATGTGAATGGATGCGTTGAACAAGGCAGGCCCAGGAGGGTGTTCTCCGACCAAATCAGAGACATCCTCAAGAAAGCTAGGTTGCCTAGTGCCCATAACCACAGAGCCTGTATGAAGAGAATTGTGGAAGTGAAGGAAGCGAGGGAGTTGTGTAAGGATCGTGGTAAGTGGCGCTCCATTGTCTCTGCCTATCCCTGTGGGAAAAAGGCGTGACAATTTGATTGATAGATTGATAATATACTTATGTCAATACTTTAAAAAGTGGCGCTCTATTGTCCCTGTGATTTATTTGGATTTTTTAAATTAGCATTTTTAATTTAGGAAAGCATATATTTTCTTATAATTAAAGGAGTCTCATACATATCACCAGAACCGATGTATATTGATAGTGGTGATCTGTCGTCGCCAGTGATTGATGCTGTGCCACTGAAGAAGGATGAACAGGATCAGTCAATGATTGATGTGAGTGCGAAGTTTGAACAGACCACGCCGCTGTTAAGACTCAAGAATGGAGCCCTACAAGCTGGACTTAAGGAGAGGCTGGAAGCAGTTATTGCTAAGAAAAAGGTATCTTTTTACATTTTGTATATGTTCATTGACCTGCCGGATGATAGCAAGAGGATGTTCAAGAGTGCGGTCGACTGAAAATACCGAGGCAATTCACGGTTGCTACAGTTGCCGTTACTATATCGGCTTAAGGTGCTTTATCTCGCATCACTTGTAGGACCCAAGGTTATAGTGGATAAGAATTTTACTTACAGTTATTTAACAGCTATTGCAGTCGCCTCCATTCATGGACCGCACTCCGGCCTAACTTCAGGCAGGGTGCTGTTATATCTCAAGCCATATTTTTTTTATAATCTAATTTACATATAATGTAGTCAACATAAACCTTTAATTTCGAAGTTATATCAATAAGTTTTATTATAGGACCTGGCATGTCCTAAAACTCGATCAGTCTCACCGGAGAATGGGCAGCAGCGTCCTCTTAACGTGCGGCGAGTATAATGCGATCCCCGAGCCGCCTGCCAAACGTGGAGATTATGGCATAATCCTTAGTATAAAATAACTGGCATCTTGTCATTCGGAATGGCTTTCTAAGTGGGAGGCCTATGTTCAGCAGTAGACGTCTTCCGGCTAATGATGATTAACAAACGAGTATTATTCACTTTTTGCCAATCTTGAACTGAATATTTTAGGGTTTTGAAGGGTCAAAAGTGTGGGCAATCCAATCAATGTGCTTGGGGTATAGTTATTTGTATTTCAGGGTTACTGAAATTGATTGATTGATTGTTATGATGATTTCAGGAAGTGGACAGCCAACGCAATGCTTCGTCTATTCAACGCAACATTGTATATCCAATTGCTATGCTGTTATTATTAGTACTAACTCTTATAACCGTTTTGATGGCCGTGCAGAATTCCTTGGAATTGTTTATTGGAAATAAATCGTTGCCTTTAAGTAATAGAGTAAGTTTATTGTTTTATTATTGTAGAAAAACACACTAACTATGGCACCAGTCTGTTATGCAGTAGTCCCGGCTTCGATTCCCGATCGGATAACTTTTGTTTCATAGCTTTTATTTGTAAAAAAAAAAATGAGGCAGATATATGCTGCGGGTCTGCTTGTCAGAGTGGTAGGCAGTGGTGCCCAGTCTGCCGATTCGGGGTAGTACTACCACCTACAAATATACATAGCGTGAAGTGACTTAGCCGCGTTTCGGAATTAGCTTGTTAGTTGCCGGTTTTAACTAAGCCGGCACAGCGATTGTGACTGCCTCTACGGTTATTTAACTGTGGTGGCAGTCTACTTACAGTTATTTAATTGTAAGTAGCAGTTACCTTCATTCATGGACCGCATTTCAGCTTAACATCAGGCGGGGTGTTGTCATATGTCGAGTGAGTCACAATTAAAAAAAAAACATTAACGGCGACTAAAGCAACCGTAGACTGAGTCTGTTTTTTCAGCCGTTGGCACTCTTGGTCTATCAGCAAACCAAAATACATACATCAAAGATACATTGGTACCAGCAAGTGGTTTTGTACCCGTGCTCTCTGTTTGCGTAACCATTGCACTACCACTACACCACGGTCGTCTTTATTATTCATTAATTACATATATTATTTTCTTTATTTCCAGCCATTTACATTAGGCATAGCATCTCTATCTAAGCTGGGTTGGGCAGGAGCAACATTGGAAGCCTTCCTTATTTTGTATCTGCACGTGGCTTCACTCGCTGGACTAGATGAGCCTGCCAGGGTCTGCGGCTTGGTGCCCAGAATAGGAAGGACCCCACTGGCTAGAATCATAGTCATATGTGCTGGCCTACTTATTCATAGTACTGCGCAACCTTTGTTGGTTAAAATTCTAGGTGAGTTTTTTTTAAATTATGACTCGACATATGACAGCATTCCGCTTAATGGTAAGCTGGAGTGTGGTCCATGAATGAGTGTCACTGCTACTACAATTCAATAACTCAGTAGTTAGTCACATCCGCTATGCCGGCCTAGTTAGAACCGGCAACTTGCAAGCTGATCCCGAAACGCGACTAAGTCATTTCACGGTTTGTATACTTGTAAGTGGTGGTACTACCCCGGATCAGCATACTGCGTACCACTGCCTGCCACTCTTTAATAACTAGACCCGAAGCAAATATCATTTTTTTTTATATAAAAAAATATTTGCAATATTTAATATAATATATGAAACAAATATATGCTCCGACCGGGAATCGAACCCGCGACTTTACGTGCAACAAACCAATCGCTGACCGTTCGTCCACGCCTGTTGTCGTTATTTGCCTAGTGTCCATAATAGTAGAGCTTGTATGAAGTGAATTTTGGATGTGAGAGAAGCGAGGCAGTTGTGTCAGGATCGTGGCAAGTGGCGCTCTTTTGTAGTCCATGCTGTCATTGTTTCCAAAACTACCCCGTTTCATGTTTTGATTTTGTTTACTATTAAACAAAAATAAACGCGATAGTAAGCCGCATATTTGTTTACTTCATTGACTTTTTGTAGTTTTGGTAGTATGGAGTCGTACCTTGGTTTGGTAAAACCCTGGGTCGGCAGACTGGGCAAGTGACCTAGCTGCCTCATTAGCCCACACCTTGAATACACAAACACAATGCAAATATCAGCCTCACACTTTTAAATAAAAATTTGTGTTACAAATAAGGTGCTATGAATCAAATCTTTGCTCCGACTGGGAATGTTGAAGAAGTACCTTTGGCGGCGTAGTGACGGCGACTAAGGCAGCCGTGAACAGTTTTTTTTTTTCAGTTGTCGTCACTCTTTGACCTCCTCTTGCTTACCATCAAGCAGGTCGAGGTCAGATGTCGAGTCGCAATTAAAAATTTAAAAAATTAAACAGGGACTTGGCTAATGCACCATATTCTAATAGCTTAACAAAATGATTTGATGAACAATTTTACTTCCAGGTATTACAAACTTCGATCTCCTTGGCGAGTTCGGTCGCATCGAGTGGCTGGGCAGCTTCGTCTTAGTGCTGCTCTACAATGGCGTGTTCGCTTGCGCTGGTACTCTGTGTCTTATTAAAAAGTTCACGGCGAGCGTACGAAGAGAGTTGTATAACAGGTTGGTCGAAAATTTGAAGACTATAGCTCATTGTGTCTCTTTTCTCAATAATTGATCTCACACCGGTGTTCATAAAGACTTTGGGTCTTGTTCATAAATACTAGGTCTTGTTCATAAAGACTGGGTCTTGTTCATAAATACTTTTGGTCTAATTCTTAAAGACCAAAACGTTCTACGAGTGTATTTTTTAAGTTAAAAAGTGTTTTATATCTTTTTTATTAATGAAAATTAACATATATGTGTAAAAGAGACAAAACACACTGGTTTTGGTAATCTTAAGGTAGTACCACTTACAAGAGTACAGACCGTAAGTACTATTAAAGGCGCGTTACGGGATCAACTTGTAAGTTGCCGGTTTTCACTAGGCCGGCATAGTGAATGCTAATTTAACTAAAATACACTCGTAGAACGTTTTACGTTTTATTAACATTAGCGTCTAGTAGCGTACAGGGAAACTCCTCAGGGGACTAATGATGTATAAGAGTGAATGCGACTGCTACTAGGAATCGCACTCCGGCTTAACATCAGACGGGGTGCTGTCATATGTCAAATCACAATCTAAAACATAGTTAAAATCGTTTCTTGAGCAATTAAGTTAAGACGTAATTTTAAAATTAAACTTCATTGTACTCTCTGAGGGGTTACCTTGTGTATCTTTAAGTGTACAGTTACCGTAGTTAATCATATCATGGGCTCTTTTTGACAGTTAAATATGAACACCAACTAGGCCGGCATAGTGGTTGTGATTGCTGCTTACAGTTATTGAATTTTAGTAGCAGTGGCATCCAGCTTACATCAAGCGGGGTGCTGTCACATGTCGGATCACAATAAAAAAAACAATGTTAAAACTATATTATCTATGATTTTCTTTTGTGATAATTAAGCTCGTTATGATTACTACGAACTAGATTAAACTCGGATGCTATAGTGATTAAATTAAAGCACACACACGACCCGCTTTAAAGTTAAGTTTTTAACTTTAAAGTCCTACATTTATTTTAATTTAAAGCCACAATTATAACTAAAAATTTAATAATTATAAGACATTTAAATTATTTGAAAATGAATTAATAAAATAAAAACGTAGACTTAGTAATTTATTAACTTTGCCTTCTAATTAAAAAAAAAGGATAAGTAAAAAGCGCGCCAAAACATAACTGTCAAAAACTCAAAATGGCTATTGTTGTTTAATTTTAATTTCAAACTATAATATATTCGTAGGCCAGCTTCGATTATATATTTACGGTAGATACACAATTGCCGGTCTAAAAACGGTGACATAAATGCAAGTCCGAATTTACGTTGGACTTTTGGAATTTGTTCTCAGTCCGAAATGATGTATGTGACATTACATCTGTGACAAGTTTATACTTCAAAACAATGTGGTATAATGCTATTAGAATAAGAATAGGACGCGCTGTTGACTAACTTCACTTGACTGATTTAAAGGTGTCTTTTTTTTGACAGTCTGCAAAGAAAAGACACCATACTAAAGTGAAATTGGTTGCAGAGTTAAACGTCACAAAATGGCGCCGATTCGGTCCTATTCTTATTTTAATCGCATTATAAGGTTTAGTTTACAAATTAACATTCATTTAACATACACAGTTTATATCGGTGTAAGTGAATTCTGACGCGCGGACACTTTTATGACATTATTTTGTGTAGGATTGTGTATCTGTTAAAAATATATGATCGATGTAAGCATTACTATAACGCGTACTCTTATGATTTTAATTAAGCGTTGATATTTTAATTGTTATGTCTAAGAAGTGTTTTTTTTGTAATGAAACTATACATCATAAAGTCCGTTTCAAATATTCTCAGTATTTTTCAAGTTATAATTCATTTAGCTGGCCTAAAATTTAAATATAAGTTTGAGAATTGTTATCTAACAATTTTGATTAGTTCTGTTCCTTGTTTAACGTTTTACAACATTGGTTAACTGCGCATCAAAAATCGTCCTCAAGACAATGATTAATCTATCAATTTGTATATAATACTTATTTATTAAATGAGGTGCATTTAATTTTTATATTTATTTTTGTTTCTTAAGCGTTGCCTAAGTTTATGTGATAAAATTGCACAACTTCTTTTAGATAAAAATTTAAATGCCATGTTCTTGTGTGTTGCCAGCGTTTTAATTTTTATTTTTAATCATTTATAATAAAAATAATGAAGACGGAATAACAGTTTTTTTTTATTTTTTGCGGGATTTTGTGGCAGCGATCGCCTTCGCTCATCTGGTAGTATATTGTGATTAATATAAACAAGATAAAATGAATTGCTAATATTTATATTAATTTCTATTTTTTTTTTAATTGACCATCCATAAAAGTATATTCACATACAATGGACTAATACGAAACCAAATAATTATCTTAATATCTACCTTTTTTTATATAATTTTTAAAAATAAAGGTAAGACTAGGCAACACTACGGGAAACTAAATTGAACGTTTTTATTTATTTTAATATTATGTAATTTGTGTCATAGTATTTATATTTTAAATTATTTATTAATATTGAGTAAAGAGACATTGAAATTATTTGACTTTAAGACTGAATTCGTTTTTAATTATTTGAGATTATTTGGAAAATTTGCTTTAGTATAAGTATTTATGTGAGTTTTGTCTATTTTAAATAACATAGCACATGATCTGACACAAAACTTGCCAACACTCAAGGCTAAAATCACCTCTTAATAATATCACATTTTAATGGGTTCAATTTTGACAGATAAAAAAATTCTCATTGATTGATTGGATTATTGTCAAAAACTAATTCAACCAATGAAATTCTTTCATAGCTATCATCTATCAAAAGCTTTCCTACACGTTTTAATTGATACTATAGGCCTAATTTTGACAGATGAAAAATGGAAACATCTCATTGGTTGAATTAATGTCACACAATTTATGTCAACCGATGAGATTTATTAAGGGTTGCCAACTGTCAAAATGAAGACATTTAGTAATAATTTAAATGTACGATAGCTTAGGCCGTGTGACATGTTAAATTGAAAAATAAACGAGTAAAATGTAGATTGTTGTTTGAATATTGAAAGCCACTCTCTGGTCTTATACCTGAATAGCGACAGCGCCGACGACTGAGTTGTGTTTTTCAGTCGTTAGTGGTTATTAGACTTACCATCAATTTTATACTCGTTAAATTTTGTGGAAGAACCATGTACTATGTTACTATGAATTTGTCTAATTTTGTGTAGCCCATGACATGTTTTTTTGTGTGAGTTATTAATATATATGTAAAAATAGTTTTTAACAAAGACTTAACTTAATGATCAAAGCGGCATGTTTTATAATTACACAATGAAATTAGATTCCATTTATTAATGTTTATTTTAGAGTTTTAATACATAATAATTAATCAGTGCTTTTTTCATGAATAAGAATCATAAGAACTTATTTTGGTAGTCTTTTGTCTTAATTTTTTGGCTTGTTTTAATGGTAATATTTCTACTATATAAATAGGTACTAAAACTCTCGCGTTTGTACACGTAATTACCTATATGCTACTGATGCCGTGCATATAGGTAATTTTAAGTAGTGTATTATCCGTTTTAACCGGGTTCTATCCCTGGCTAATCCCCACGACATGTGCATGAATTTCTTTCATCCAATTTTATTTTAAAGAATTGTCCAGTCGTATCCATTTATTCCAAGTTCGGGATAATGTATGTAGCTCTTCAAAGCTATTCCTTTACTTACCTATCTATAGATTATTATGTATTAAAACTTCTAAGATATTTGGCAAAAGGTTCCTTATATTACTATATTCTAATTTTGAACTCTAACTGCTATCTCATTTATTCATTAACTAACATTATTAAGCAAATATAACATTTAATTGTTTTTTCTAAATGTATTGCAAATAAATTTTCATAAAATAAAAATATATAACACGTATAGCTTGGTCGTCGGAATGGAACGTAATTTATACGTAATGAATTTAATCTCAGTTCCGTTACCAATGTATCTTTTAAAAGTACTATGGTCGTCAATATGATATGATATAAAAAGAGGACAATTGTTTAAAATATAAAACACAAAATAAAGCGAGAATAAAAAAACAATTGAATGTTATTTTATTGATAATAACAAATTGTATTGATATAGAAATGTTAAGATCAAAAATATTATTCCATTTATATTTAATGAGATTAATATTAAGATTTTTAATGATTAAATTGTTTATTAGCTAAATATAGGTAGCTAGCTTCAGTTATATTGAAATTACAACCGGTTTTACCAAACAATCGCTTATAATAAGATAAATAGTAAATTATTACTTTGTCTTTCAATCTTTACTTCAACCAGTTTTTAGATGCATGAAATTTATCCAAAATTATGAAATTATGAAAATAGTTCTGCAAATTAATTTTCTATATTTAGATATATAATAAATTAAAAAGTGTTTTTGCTACAGGTAGCTGTAATAAGTTTTGATCATTTATGATATAGTTTCCGTATGAAAATAGTTTTAATCACATATCAGAAATTTTAAAATTACAAAAAACTATTGTGTTTGAAATAAGAAAAAAAATGTGTAAAAAGAAATAATTTGCCATTTTTAGTTATATTAAAATTCACTACGTTTTTTTTTTATATAACTAATAACTGCAAATATTATACTTATTTCTTTGTCAAAGATATGTGTGTCAAAAAAATGTTGCAAACCTAAAATGTCACGCCTTTGCAGCCACATGTATAGGCAGACAGAAAAGATAAATAGTAATAAAAATAAGAATAAATAATAGGAATAAAAAGCTGTTTTGCTAGAATTGTCCAATTGATTGCTTTTCATAACCGTTTGGTCCAGGTTCATAACCACCACCTACAAATGAAGAATTTATTTTCATAACCTCATTAATATTCTTTCATAACAAGGTATCCTAACCAGTAATGAAAGAAGTTTATTTATTTATTTTTAAATCAGTAAACGCAGTTAAAAAGCACAAGTAGGTATAAATGGTTATAAGAAGATTTTTGTCGCTTTTAAACCTCCTCATGCTAACAAACTAAGAAGAAAGAAAATTCTGCAACTGGTAGTGTAATCCAGTTATGAACTTGGACCAAATTATTAATCTATCAGATTTAATAACTTTTAAAATTCGACACGTTTGTGAAATTTTTATCATAGTTTGTGTGAATGAATATGTATGTTTTTTTTTATATTTTGTATTACTTTGTACCAAAAGTCGAGATTGCATTTGAAAAAATATAATAATTATTAATTTAATGTTGTTTCTTTTCCCTTTCTTTTTTGTATATAAATAAATTATGTATATATAAAACGTAATCTTTTTACTGCTATATTTTAATTGGAAAATGTATCAATACAATTTGCTTACGTATTAACAAACTAACACTTCATTTTAGTGGTTGGAATTAACAAAAATTAAAATAACACAATTTTATTATTTCTGGTTATGGGCACTAGGCAACCTAGCATTCTTGAGGATGTCTCCGAACTCTAATCATAGAGCTTGTATGAAGAGAATTGTGAATGTGAAGGAAGCGAGGGAGTTGTGTCTTGATCGTGGCAAGTGGCGCTCTATTGTCTCTGCCTATCTCTGTGGGAATTTAACTTGGTTTCTCCTCAAAAGTGGTAGGCAGAGACTTAGCAGGCATTTGCATAGTCTGCCGAACGTCAGCGCTCTAATTTTAATCTGCTGGTATCCCTACTACAGTGTTTCGGGATAAGTTTGAAAGTTGCTGGTATGAACTAGGCCGGTAGTGGATACAACTTCTATTTACCTGTATTGCCCAGTCACCTTTATTCATGGATCGCACTTCAGCTCAACATCAGGCGGAGTGCTGTCAATGTCAAGTCACAATACTGCCTACCCCGGGAATAATTAAAGTGGAATCAAAACATGAAGCGTTCCACAAAATAAAAGCTTTCTCTTCCTGCGATTTCTTGTGGAGAAAAAAGTTGTATAGGAATATTTGGCTTTTTATATTAAAGCTTGGCATTTTTTTTATTGTGACACGACATTTGACCTCGACCCGCCTGTTAATAAACAAGAGGAGGTCCAAGAGTGATGACTGAAAAAACCGAGTAGTTCACGGCTGCCCCCGTCACTATGCCGGCCATAGAAATATGACAACATCTTGCCGGATGTCAAGCTGGAGTGTGGTCCTTATATAGAGACGGCTGGTAGCAGTCGCTAATAAAACCGGCAACTTACAAAAGCGGAAAATTTTGGTCATCCACCATGTTTGCTTATCCGGAATATACTAGCATTCGAACCGAGTTAGGTCGATTTAAAGATATGGATAACCAGATTCGCAAACCGAATGGATGAATTCGATTCAAACCGGTTTACCAACCGAGTTGACAATTCGGCCCTACAATCTAAATTGCCTAATACACAGTATGGTTTGCTATAGAATTTCGGATATGTATGACTAAATAAATTTGGTGTCTGATTTAAAATTATATATGCTTAAGTATATAATAGTTCAAACTCGGTTTATTGTAGATGTTAACCGACACAACTCGGTTTACGTCTCAACTCAGTTTAACCCGGGTTGAAAAGTCGTGACATCTCTACTAGCACGTTTGCCAAGCATGCCTGTTTATGTTTGGTGATTGTGGACAATGTTTGGGACTTTTTTCATTGTGCTTGGTGTTTGTCGCGAACGCCAAGCATGTGGAGCACAGAGTACATTTTATATTATATTTATATGATGTAGAGGCGGCTTAACTTTGTTCCCCCTCCTGCCTCGCCACAGAATTATTGTTTTGTACATTCTACCACCGCTCGTTTTCGTGTCCACTATTGTCTCTGCCTATCCCTGTGGGAAAAAAGGCGTGACAATTTGATTGATTGATTGATATAGTCAGCTTTTTTTTAAATTGTGACTTGATATATGACAGCACCCCGCTTGACGTTAAGCTGGAGTGTGGTCTATGGATGGATGCCACTGCTACTACACTTCAATAACTGTAAGTAGTGAGTAGAAAAAAAAGCGTATAAAAGCTCGGCTGTCAGCGCTCTTGCACTTTCCCTTGTTTACCATCAGGCAAGTCGAGGTCAGATATCGAGTCATAAATCAATCAAATTGTCACGCCTTTCTCCCACTTGCCACGATTCTGACACAACTCCCTCGATTCCTTCACATTCACAATTCTCTTCATACAAGCTCTATGGTTATAGGCACTAGGAAACCTAGCTTTCTTGAGGATGTCTCCGATTTGGTCAGCAAACACCCTCCTGGGCCTGCCTTGTTTAACACATCAGATTTATAAATTGCTTTAGTCAATCTACTTTCACTTATCCTTTTCATGTGCCCAAACCATCAAAGCATGCCTTTTTCAATACTTGTCACTACGTCCTCGTTCAAACCACATCTATCACGCAGTCTATCCATGTTTCATGTTTGTCAGTAAAGGATAAATTGAGTTTTTGACCTAATTTCAAGCTATTTTACTACTACTAATTATTCTTTATTTATATGGTTATTTATTTTATTTCATAGGTACAAGTGGGTAAAAGATTGGATATGTCCTAGCGAGCAACCAGAATCACCTAAACCCAGATCATCAATGGATAGAAGTATATCAGAGGTTGCTGCAACTCCAACGCCCATTGTTGACAAAGAAAAAGCATCCTAAATATGTCGGAACAAGATTTTATTATAATTAAAAATATTTATTACAAAGTATGGGCCTTTGTACATGTTGCCCTGTTATTTTTTTTATTGTGACTCGACATATGACCTCGACCAGCCTGGTGGTAAGCAAGAGGAGGTCTAGAGTGCCGGCACTATGCCAGCCAAAGGTGCTTCTTCTCGCATAGGTTATAGGATGGAGAGAACACATGGGCTGGTAAACCATTCCACTTGTCGATTGTTCTACAAAGAAAGGACGCGCCAAACCTTTAAGTTTGTCTGTTGATTCGGTCATTCGACAGAATGACGATATTAATTAAGAATATATATTCCTTTTTATTTAATAATTTTAATTTAAGGCGATGGTGTAGTGGTATTTAAATGGTCACACATAGAGCTTCTGATTCAAAACCACTAGCCAGTACCAATGTATCTTATCGTTGATGTATATACTTTGGTCGCCTGTTTCTACAAGCACATTTAGTATAGAACCTGGCATATAAAAAGAGTGCTGGCATATAAGCTGCATAGTAACTTGTTTTGTAACTTACTTATTTTTCTATTTACGAATGTAAAAGATTAATAATAATGTGCACAACTGTATAGATAGGCAGACTTGCTCTCATCGCACTTCTTATTTGGCGATCCTTATATTGCACAGCTTACAAGTCAGCACTCTTTATATCTGCCGGAAACTATAACTTTGTATAGGAATGTAAAAATAAAATAATACATATTTAGATTTAATAATTTTATGTAAATCTTATCAATAATTAATAGTAAAGTTAACTTAAACTCTGATCTCTATTGTTATGTTATTTATTAGATATATATTTATTTTGTAAGTAATTTACAAAATATTGACATGACATTACAGATATATGTGAGATATGCATATATATAATATTTATAAACATTGTTTAAATAAAATAAAGTTGCAATAAATATTAGGAATTGATATGAAACATTATTTTTAGGGACAAATCATAAAAATCACTTTTACAGATTTGTATGTGATGTGATTATTGCTCCTTCCTTTGCGAGGCTGCTCCAACGAGAAGGAAACAGACAGGATTCTTGAGTTGCAGTGGCTCAAGTAGGACACTTCCAAAGCTCTGCAGGAACAAGAAAGGTATAAGGTATAAAGAGTGGTAGGCAGTGGTACCCAGTCTGCCGATCCGGGGTAGTACCACCACTTACAAGTATACAGACCGTGAAGTGATTTGGTCACGTTTCGGGATCAGCTTGTAAGTTGCCGGTTCCATCTAGGCCGGCATAGTGGATGTGATTGCTACTCACAGTTATTGAATTGTAGTAGCAGTGACATTTATTCATGGACCACACTTCGGCTTAACATCAAACGGGGTGCTGTCATATGTCGAGTCACAATAAAAAAAAAAAAAAAAAAAAAAAATCCTGGCCTTCATGGAAGATGGTGTGGCTGGGAGCGAATAGTTTAAAAACATGCAAAAAAAGATGAGACAGAAGTCCCTTGGCAACCCAAGAATCCTTCCAGAGGTCTGCAAAAATGAAAACGCTCTCCGGGCCTTTTTGAAGAAGATCGGGAGGCTTCACTGAGAGCAAATCATTGAAAAACGCACAAAGAAGCCCTGAAGAACTTCAGTGCGGAAACAAGCCCATACATGAAAGTAACAGTAACCTCCTTTGCGTTACCAGCATTAATAAAGGCGACCGTGGTATAGTGGTAGTGCAACGCAAACCGAGAGCACTGGTCCAAACCATTTACCAGTACCAATGTATCTTTGATATATGTACTTTAGTTGTCCTGTTTCTATGATACAATCACTTTATTAGCTTTGTATAGAAATGTATAATAAAATAATATATAACCATTATGGAATGTGCTCAAAATGTTTTAGCTCACTTATTTCTGTTGTTGCAATGTTATGCCAATATCTTATTTATACATTATGAACTATTGTATACAGTTAATATTACTTTTATATAAAGAAATCCAATTTATAAAATCCAATTATGTTTTATTTTCATCTTTCTCCTTGTCAGTTTTCTCCATGAAAGTTAGATATAATTTACGAGCATTTTTACTTGTTGCTTTAATGATTAATTTTCTTGAATTACTGCGAATAGTTTCTGTGCTTTCATGTTCATTTAAGCCAAATAGGAAACCTAAGTTTATTACATCATATGGACTTCGTATATAATCAATATGATCCGCGTTACTAGTTATAATCGCATTTTTCAATCTGCCAATGGTGTAAAGGTTGTGTCCCATAGCTATTATATTTTTCCGAGACATGGAGTCTTTTATCATGGGGGCGTATGGTAACTCAAAACATATACCTCTGTCAACAGCCACTTTATATTGTTTCCTGCTCATTTTATAGGGCAATCGAATATCATATTGCATTGCAATAATATCTATGTCTAATACATGCGTATTTACAAGGAAATAGTGCAACGAATTTAAATTTTTTGGTACAATAGCTATAATGTCATATAGCTTCAATGTTTGCGAATTCATCAATTTGTGTGCCAGACCTGTATCTGAAAACTCCAATGTAATTCTACTTAAAATATTAAGTTTTGTACCATGGTTGTCCACTCTTACAGGTGGCGGAAAATCGACTTTTTCCTTAACTTCTCCTCTTTTTTTCTTCTGTTTAGGTTCATCACATACATCTTTTACATATGTATTCACGGCTATTGTTTTATATCCAAGTTTTTCTATATCGGCAAGTTTTGAGAAATCAAAGTTGTCGCTCACACAAAGATCACAAAAACCCCAATTATTGGGCAAAGTCATTGTGGACAAATAAAAAATAGCGTTTATAATGAGGGTAAAGCATATATACAAAGCACGGACTAATGGATACAAAGCAACAATAATTTACTTTCAATAAAATCACGGCAAAACATAACCTTAATTCACTGCGTCTTTTTTTAATGGGCAACTACTTTATATAATAAGGCCTAAAACTATCGCAAAAAATACAAGCTGAGAGAAAAGTACCCAACAGAGGCTATTTGTCACTTTCTAATAGGGTGACAATGTTGATAAGTTTACATAGGATATTCAGGTGCATAAAAACATAATAAGGTATTCCATTACATGTGAAGTCCCGGGTTCGATTCCGGGTCACAACAAAGATTTAAAAGTACATATGTCTGACATACAAAATAGTATTTATTCGAATTGACATACATACTTATAAAGGTATTATTGGGAATTAATGCACTGAAATTAATGGGGTGCTATCTGACTGGTTTGGTATCTTTAAAGGTGTTAGACAGAGATGTCTAACACCACATCACCATGGCTCTTCATTCTATTAATGGACATTTAGCGAAAGTGAAAGCAAGTATTAAAATTAATGACTTGGTGATCAATGTCTCTTGTAAGCCAACGATCAAGTTAGCATTGCATCTTCGGTGTATGATTTACAGAAAATGGTTACTATTCGTTCGTACGTTAGTTCGTTCGAAAATAATTATTTTTTTAAATTATTACAATGCTTTGGACCTAATATTTAATACAAAACAACAAAATGTCATTTGATGACAACGTCAAATTAATTTTACTCAAAAAGTGTAAAAGCATTACAAAAAATGTCTTTTCGCATTGTAATAGCTGGTGTAATTCACTGTGATGATTTCAACCACATTTGTTACATAGCTAATCATTTATCCAAAGAATTACCTAACTTCTCTTATGAACGTATTCAAAAATCAGTGTCTGAATGGACGGTAAAACAAAAAAGTTAAAGTAGTAAATTATATCCGTGCCCAATAACATGGAACTAAGTCTGAGCCTGTTGACGCCTGTCCGTCTGGCGGCGTTACGAGAGTTAAAAATTGCTTTGCTATCTGCACAGGCGTGTGCAGGGAGTGGAGGGGTAGCGGGCGGGTGGGTCGCATACTCCTCATCCTCAAGTCTCATGTTATTGCGCGCGCGTGGTAAACTAGTTTATTATTTACTTGTACTTATCTACTTTTTTATTATTGTTCTCCGACAAATGACAGCACCCCGCCTGATGTTAGGCTGAAGTGCGGTCCATGAATGGAGGCAACTGTTACTACATTTAAATAACTGTAAGTACCAGCCGCATCAACTATGTCTAGTTGGACCCAGCAACTTACTATCTGATTCTGAAACGCGACCAAGTCACTTTACTGTCTGTGAAGTAACGCATCGGCAGACTATTACTGCCAACCATGCTTTGACAGCCTGACCTGAAGTAAATATGGTACTCTTTTTTTATTGACAAATATTTCCAATGGGCAACCAATAAATTAATAAATATATTATTAAATTAAAGCTATGAAAGAAATCTTTGCTCCGACCGAAAAACGAATCCGGGACTTTACACCTGTGCTAAACGATACGTGTACTTTAAAAAATACTTTTTTTAACCATTTGTACTAATTTATTTGCAGGGATGGTTATGTAATACAAATATAAAAAACAAGTGGCATCATTGTAAATCTCCTTTAATTTGGAAACAATTTACTTGTGAAAACAGTAAACCATATTATATTGGCGGTGAAACAGAATTTCTAGAGTATTGTCACTCCTATTACAATGTTGATACTTTTCTTAACTTCAAAAAGCTTGAAGATCTAAACGAAAATTATTTGCAATACAAACGTAATTTGAAAGTCGCAATAGAACAAGCAAAGAAAGTTGACACGGAACTTGAAATATTTGATAGTGATAATATTAAAAATAAGTTTGTTGTGTGCATTTCTAGTGCATTACATCCGTTAGCCACACTGCTCGTCAAAGCTCTAATAGACTTACCACTAACTGAAAGTATTTGTAAATTAACCGGTAAAGTTATTAGGAAAACAATTTCTAGGATTTATTTATACGATAATGGCATCAGGGATGTGTCTGAAGTTCATATTAGTGAGTTTACAAATGAAGGACATTCTACTAAAGTTAAGAGAGTTTATCCATTAGGTCTTGCTTTACCTAAGTGCGATTTAATTATAATATTGGATCATTTATCTTTTGAGTTAGTATTTATTTATATCTAAATACTTAAAGCTTGTTATGGCGCCTACACATTTTCTTCTTATTACGTACTACTTACTGAGAACCTACGTGGTAAACATTTTTCTTATTATTTACATTACTGTACTAAGCTACTAAAGTGCTTGTATCATAGAAACAGGACAATCAAGGTCCAAACTACATATATCAAAGATACATTGGTACAGGCAAGTGATTTTGAACCCGTGCTCTCGGTTTGCGTAGCCATTACACCACAGTCGCCCTAAATCTTTTTTACATTTCTTAACTAGATTAGCATGTTGTCTCGAGTATCCTCTAATTCAGTCATCACAAGACTACAGTTTGTTATTAATTTTTAATAGATTTCGGACAATTGCAAAAACTATTTTTCAGTGCTTTATTAGCTGTTAATTTTGACATTATAACTAAACTGTCGTAGACATTGTCTCCCATTACAAAAGATTGCGATTTAAATATTTTCGAAAATTAAACTTGCTCGGTTTTATCTGTCAAACGGATCGATTTTGATACGAACAGTTAAATTATCTACCAGTTGTAGGTCAAAACCGTTATTATAAAATACCTCTCGTAAGTCGAGTTACCGACAAGTACTATCATAAAGTATGGAAAAGAGTAAAAACTGTTTTATTTGATGATATTTTTCAAACTGAAATTGTGAAGTGAACATCAAATGGTTAACTAATGTTACCGATGACGGATAGTTTATTACAGGAACCGGGCATTTGAGATCACTTTATTATTACTCGTAACATTTACCAAGTGTATCTGGTCGATATTTTCAGTTTTTAAGTACATACTACAGAAAATGCAATTAAATGATTACTGGAGAGGCACATTCATTAAATTTCAAGCAAATAATCAAATTGTCACGCTTTATTTCCCACAGGGATAGGCAGCGACAATGGAGCGCCAAGTGCCACGATTACAACTCCATTACATTAAATTTAAAAACTATATTATTTTGTGTTTAAATATAAAATTTTGTGAAAAACTTTTCAATTAAATTTTGCTCGCCATAATGAGGGCAACTGAGACAACCCCAAACTGAATGGGTTTTTCAGTCGTCGGCGCTCTTGGACTTCCCCTTGCTTACCATCAGGCAAGTCGAGGTCAGATGTCAAGTCTTAATAAATAAAAGGTCAAGTAAGTGCTTTCGTCAGAGTTTAATATTGTGTTGTTTCAGCCCCGATGATTCAATTGGTGATTGGCTATACGAAAACAAAATAATAATGTACGATATTGCACAAAAAATAAATGCATCAGGTCCTACTAATTTACGTGTTATACTACCGAATCTTGGACCTTGCTGTTATAATGCAACTTACCTAACAAAACAGTTAAGAGGTGTAGATAAGAGAAATGTTGTTGTCGTTACTTCTGATTTAGGTTTGGAAATTATCCCGCCACTCTCAGAAGTAACTAAAATACCAAAAACTAACATATATTGCCCACCAGTTTGGGGATTTGTTGGAATCAATCACCTGGTTGATGTGAAAACATGTATTCATAAATACGATGCATTTTATCCTTACGAGAGATATCAAAAAGTTAGAAATTCTACGTTGAAAATTGGTTATATAACGCCGGAAATAAGAACTTTTGAATATCTCATGTGTGATGATGAGACTTTGTGGAGTAAAGTTCTTGAAAAAAAGGTAGGTTTATGAATAAAATTGTCACGTCACATACTACAGGTAGAAACAAACTTTTCCTGAATCCCAAGCAAATATCTTGCTTCCTTTACATCCACAACTCTCTTCATACAAGTTCTAGTAATCGAGAAACATTCTCAAGAGTCCGTCCCATGTTATTACTCAACTCCAGCTCATAAATCTATTTAACTAATCTCTCTTCATTCGTCTTTACCATGTTTGCTAACTAATGGCCTACCTTATTTTTTCAATATTTACAACATAAAACTTGTATTTATGCACATTAACAAAAGGTATTAATGCCTTTCCTGAAAATAAAATACCTATTTATTTTAGAAAGAAAATAAAGGATTGGAGTATAAAAGTTTAGCTGTGGTTAACCTTGTAAAATTATGGCTTTCTGGGCCTGGATTGAATGACATTGTCAATATAGGAGTTCTCTGTAATGGTAAGTTTTCTAATAGGTAGTACTTCGTCTTTATTCATATCTGCTAAAACGATCTCAATGTGTAAAAATAAGAGCGTCACGATCCACATTTGCAATGGTACATTCTGGAGTTCTGCAAGGATCGCCCTTGGGCCCACTGTTATTTATTATACGTCTCAGATATGCACAATTGCTCTCTTTGTGTAAACTACTCCTTGTATGCCGATGTTCAAAAAATATTATTACAATTCTTACCTATAAATAATAAGGATGACTGCCTGCATCTGCAGGGTCCTTCTGCAGATGTAGGCAGGCTTAGGGCATAGGTGTAGACAATAATTTGGACTTAACGTGTCTAAATGTCAGCTGATTACTTTTGTACGAAAAAGACATTTCATTGATTCTAATTCGACAACAAATCTACTCTTATATTTATATAGAATGAACGAACTGGACTGGACTGGAATCATACTGGACACAAAGCTGACATACACTTGCAATTATAAACACATTGTAGGCTAAGCGCTTAGAATGCTAAGTGTTATGCATAGAACTACTAAATATTTCAAGCTAAGCATTGCTTGATTGTAAGCAAGGGGGAGTCCAAGAATAGCAACAGCTGTCAGTTCACGGTAGCCCCAGTTGCCGTCACTATAACGGCCAAAAGTGCTTCACGCATCACTTGAGGGATCCATCTTTGTTAAGTTTTGTAAAGTTGGTTGTAATTTATATTGGACTGTATTTGGCTTTATAAATACAATATTGTATAAATATAATTGGAAATGTAATTTAGCTGTAAGTCTGAAATAATTAATAATATGTAATAGTTTTAATTTATGCCTTTGTTTTATTAGGTTCTTTCGATTTGAAGTTAGATGGAGTTTTTTCTCAACCATCCAGATTTGAAAATGGATTTTGGACGCCGGCTTATAATTTTCTTTTGCCGAAAGATTCTCAAGTTAAAATACCTTACTTGGAAAAAATGGCTGACTATATCCTCAAACTAAAAAAAGGAGCATTACCAAGAGTTGTAAAACAGGGTCCATTATATAGTACAAGAGTAGTGTCACCAACTTTTGTGCCTAAGAAAACAGATATTCGGTTTGCGCAATAGTTCTAAGATGATTCGAACTTAGCTTATTACCCGTTGATACAAAACAGTGTAGACAGTGGTGCCCAGTCTGCCGATCCGGGGTAGTTCCACCACCTACAAGTATATAGACCGTGAAGTCAAGTGATTTAGTCGCGTATCGGGATCAGCTTGTAAGTTGCCGGTTCCAATTAGACTGGCATAGAGGATGTGACTGCTACTTCAGTTATTGAATTGTAGTAGCAGTGACATCCATTTATGGATCGCACTGTTTAATATCAAGCTGGGTGTTGTATGTCGAGTCACAATAAAAAAAACATGTATAAATAACTTTTAGATGAGGGATTTGGAGGTTTCAGAGACCATCCTCCGACCCCTTTATGCCCCGTCCTGGTTGATGAAATGTAACACGCAAAGAAAAAATATATCGTCCACACTGATGCAATGTAACAAATAAGGTAACCCGCAAGATTTAAGACGCCTTGCGCGCATAATTACCGCACGCTCGAGCATTAATATTCGTGCGCAGAGGTACTAAAACGTACCAACGCCACCCCAGCCGGAGAAATTTCAGATTCTCTATAAATGTCTATAACCGATCGATAGGTAAAATTTATTACTTTAAGTATTAAAAATAAAAAAATTTCTTACTCTTTTATTTTTCGAGTTGTTAAACCAAATATATATTTTTAGGTTATGTTGTTTTTGTAAGGCTCATACCATTAAAATATAGAATATTTTTACATTACTTCTAACGAATAATTTATGACTTACGGCCGCTAAAAAGTCAACATGATTAAATTTAAGTTTCTAGGTTATTAACATTGTTTAATTTGTTATTAATAGTTTAATAGCATAACGCCTGAAATTTATCTTATTTTGAATCTATTTGAATTGATTTATTGAATTGTCACGCCTTTTTCCTACAGGGATAGGCAGAGACGATGGACCGCCACTTGCCACGATCCTAATCCTAACACAACTCCCTCGCACCCACAATCCCTTCCCAATATAAGCTCTTACTAAGCAACCGCAATCTACTTTGACTCATCGTGTCCAAGCCTTTGTGACAGGGTCTGGCACAAGGCCCTTCTTTCCAAGCTCGAAACATACGGTTTACCTGACCGTCTGAGTGGCTGGATAGCCGACTACCTGCGTGACCGCTCCATACGCGTGGTTGTGGATGGAAGCGCATCCTGCAGGGTGTCGGTGAATGCCGGGATTCCTCAGGGCTTCGTGCTGTCGCCGACTTAAATCCAGCATTCATTGCTATTCGCCTGCTATTACACAAATTGTATATACAAGGCTCAAATTGCTTCTTGCGCGGAGTACTGTTCGCGGTTTTGGGACGGCTCTGCCAAGTATCTTCTTAATGCACTAAATTCATTGCAGCGTCATGCTGTCCGACTTATAGGTGATGCAGTGGTCACGCGAACTCTGGAGCCCCTGCAACTACGCAGACATGGCGGCTTCTTGCGTCCTCTATCGCCTATACAACGAAGAATGTTCCGAGAAGCTCTTTAACCTTGTTCCTACCCCGTCTTTTTACACCCGTAATACTCGCACAGGTCGGAGGGAGCACCCTCATTTAGTCGACCGAATCGTCAGTCGAACTAAACGGTTCGGTGCGTAGTTTCTTTGTAGAACAATCGACAAGTGGAATGCTTTACCAGCGCCATCTATTATATAACCATTAAAATAAAATGCCCTTCTTAAATTATCTATCATGATTTATTATGTAGTTTAATCGAAATTTCATAGATGTCGCTTTTTAAAATCTAAATATTTTAATGAATAAATTACCAAATTTAAAAATTTCCAACTAAATCGGAGACATTCTCAAAAAAGCTGGGTTGCCTAGAGCTCATAACCGTAAAGCTTGTATTGTTAATGTGAGGGAAGCGAGGATCGTGGCAAGTGGCGTTCCATTGTCTCTGCCTATCCCTGTGGGAAAGAGGCGTGACAATTTGATTGATTGATTCATTAATTGATCTATAATCAATAAAAATACTATATTGCTGTGTATTATATTATTATTAAAAACTTGTTAGACTTGTTCATAAATTTGTCCCTGTATCAGAATTCTGATCACACAGGGACGGATTTAATTTATTAATTGTCATTAGGTTTTAACATTAATAATGAAAACACTATTTTAATACATAAAAATGAGGTCTAACTATTATTAAAAATGCGTCAATTTATAAACGAACCTGCGCTTACCAAGAGGGTTTACAACCTGACCGATTTTATCCCCTGTTAAAATTATGAACGGGGCTTTTTTTATTGTGACTCGACATATGACAGCACTTGATGTTTATCTAGAAAGCTCCGGGTCTGATTATTAAAAAGTAGTTGGCAATGGTGCCCAGTCTGCCGAACCGGGATAGACTTATACCACCACTTACAAGTATACAAACCGTGAACTGACTCAGTCGCGTTTCGGGGTCAGATTGTAAGTTTCCGGTTTAAATTAGGCCGACATAGTGGATGTGACTGTTATTGAACTGTAGGAGCAGTTACATCCATTCATAGACCGCACTACAGCTTAACATCAGGCCCCCGCCATAAGTCATATGGCGAGGCACAATACAATAAAATAAAAATAATTACTCGCTTCTTTGCGTGTTCTATTGAAGGTCCTTTGCTCTCTGAAGACTCGGTCTTTCTTTTTAATTGACTGACTGTAGAGTTCAGACTTTAGAAGTAAATTATGAGCTTGGGCCATATTTATATATTGATGTAGAAGCAGCATATTTTTCTGAAATTTAAAATGTGACTTCTTCTCTATCTCACATTCCGAGAATCATTAAAATTACATTATCAGAGGAAATACATACCTACGTGTTAGGTGGTATTATAGAATACCAACCTGGGCACTATGTTGCCTATAATAGCTCCTTAAACGGCACATGGAGAAAAAAAGATGGGTTACAAGACAAATGTGTCATTTTAGGAGATTCAAATTTACCAGCAATAAAAATTAGTGCTATAATATATGTAAAGCTATAATATATAATATCTTACTAATATTATAAACGCAAACGTATTATAAATAATACCTCCAAAAATAAATATTAGAAGTAACATAGTAACATAGGTATGTATTTTTTTATTATAATGTTATTTTAATGATTTTCGGGATTTGTGATAAAAAAGAAGTCTAATTTTCAATTTCAGAAAAATATGCTGCTACAACATCTATATATAAATATGGCCCAAGCTTATAATTTAGGTACTTCTAAACTCTGAACTCTACAGATTTGACAAAAAAGTTTTTTCTCTTGGAATATTCATTTAAATGATGATGAAGACTCCTGTATTTGTCGTTATAAACAATTGAATTATAAGTTAAAGGAATTACGAAAAAAATACTTTTTTCTTTTTTCTGTCATTTTTATATGAGATCGAGTTATAAATACAAAAAAGACATACAGTCGAATTGAGAACCTCCTCCTTTTTTATGACTGTTATAAATCTAAATTTTCACGGGTGAAACCGCGGGCACAGCTAGTACAACATATAACGATAAGTGTCCTACTACACTTATTTTTATATAAGTGTAGTAGGAAATAATTGCCGGAGTTATCGCGTAACATACGAAAAAAGTCGTCATGTATCATTGATCATGTACATATAAAAAAGAATATACAGTCGAATTTAGAACCTCTTCCTTTTTTGAAATGTTTTGAGGGACGCGCGATTCAAAGACTGTGTAATAAACCAAATTTCATGCGGGTAAATCCGCAGGCACAGCTAGTTAAAAATAAATATATTTAAAAATGTATGATCAATGACTATAGTACATAATACCTCATTAGACTTCACATATAACCATTTTAAAAATATTGAAAGAAAGCAGTTTGGCAAAATAAAACAAACTTTGGTTTCTGAAGAATTAAGTATATATTTATTGGTTCTTTGCATGTAAGATTTATAAATAAATATTGTTTTATGAAAAATAGTTTTTATATATTACCCAGTTATTATTATTTATTTTGTTTTTAAATACCACGAAAATTTAGTCGTTGTATTTTGAATAGGTTCAACTTTAAACTTCAAAACCCTTTGAAGTTTTGCAACGGTTCCCTGTGGCTCGACATAAAATAGCACCCCGCGTGATATTAAGCTAGAGTGCGGTCCATGGATGGAAGTAACTTCTACTACAGTTCAATGACTGTAATCTGCAGTCACATGCCGGCCTAGTTGTTATGGTCAACTTACAAGCTGATTTCGAAACGCGACTAAGCCACTTCATGGTCTGTAAACTTGTAAGTGGTTGTACTACCCCGGATCGGCAGACTGGGCACCACTGCCTGCCACTCTTTAACAGCTAGACACGGAGCACGGAACATCCACGGCGAGACGAGTCCGTGAGCAATTATCTTCAAGGTATTTATACATTTGGCTAAAATTTGCGAATTTAAGCAGTCTCTCGAGATGAACCTAAGGGATCAATTAGTCTCAGGACTGTTAGCTACGAGGGCGCGTGGCCCGTACGTACCGCCCGAGACCATAAGCAAAATTAAATTTATCTAGATACTGATGTTAATATTATTATTTATATAGTAGCGACCTGCTATAATATAAACAATTATCAATGTTTGTTTAATTTAAATCTACAGCAATTATAACAGCCTTATAACTATAAACATTACCTATAATGGATCTCACTATTCTCAACTTATAATTAAGACAAAATGTGGTAAGTAGGTACATTGTTTTGCATATAATATTCTAACAAATAAAAATAATTTAACAAATAATCAATCAATCAAATTGTCACGCCTCTTTCCCACAGGGATAGGCAGAAACAATGGAGCGTCACTTGCCACGATCCTAATCCTAACACAACTCCCTCGCACCCACAATCCCTTCCTAATATAAGCTCTTACTAAGCAACCCCAATCTACTTTAAATCATCGTGTCCAAGCCTTTGTGACAGGGTCTGGCACAAGGCCCTTCTTTCCAAGCTCGAAACATACGGTTTACCTGACCGTCTGCGTGGCTGGATAGCCGACTACCTGCGTGACCGCTCCAGCACTAAATTCATTGCAGCGTTAATCTGTCCGACTTATAGGTGATGCAGAGGTCACGCGAACTCTGGAGCCCCTGCAATTACGCAGACATGGCGGCTTCTTGCGTCCTCTATCGCCTATACAACGGAGAATGTTCCGAGGAGCTCTTTAACCTTGTTCCTACCCCGTTTTTTTACACCCGTAATACTCGCACAGGTCGAAGGGAGCACCCACTCTTCACAAGTCGCTTAAAGGATCCAAGGTTACAGGATGGAGAGAATGGGACTGGTAAAGCATTCCACTTGTCGATTGTTCTACAAAGAAACTACGCACCGACCGTTTACCGACTGCCGATTCGGTCGACTAAATGAGGGTGCTCCCTCCGACCTGTGCGAGTATTACGGGTGTAAAAAGACGGGGTAGGAACAAGGTTAAGGAGCTCCTCGGGACATTCTTCGTTGTATAGGCGATAGAGGACGCAAGAAGCCGCCATGTCTACGTAGTTGCAGGGGCTCCAGAGTTCACGTGACCACTGCATCACCTATAAGTCGGACAGCTTGACGCTGCAATGAATTTAGTGCATTAAGAAGATACTTGGCAGAGCCGTCCCAAAACCGCGAACAGTACTCCGCGCAAGAAGCAATTTGAGCCTTGTATATACAATTTGTGTAATAGCAGGCGAATAGCAATGAATGCTGGATTTAAGTCGGCGATAGCACGAAGCCCTGAGGAATCCCGGCATTCACCGACATCCTGCAGGATGCGCTTCCATCCACAACCACGCGTATGGAGCGGTCACGCAGGTAGTCGGCTATCCAGCCACTCAGACGGTCAGGTAAACCGTATGTTTCGAGCTTGGAAAGAAGGGCCTTGTGCCAGACCCTGTCACAAAGGCTTGGACACGATGAGTCAAAGTAGATTGCGGTTGCTTAGTAAGAGCTTATATTGGGAAGGGATTGTGGGTGCGAGGGAGTTGTGTTAGGATTAGGATCGTGGCAAGTGGCGGTCCATCGTCTCTGCCTATCCCTGTAGGAAAAAGGCGTGACAATTCAATAAATCAATTCAAATAGATTCAAAATAAGATAAATTTCAGGCGTTATGCTATTAAACTATTAATAACAAATTAAACAATGTTAATAACCTAGAAACTTAAATTTAATCATGTTGACTTTTTAGCGGCCGTAAGTCATAAATTATTCGTTAGAAGTAATGTAAAAATATTCTATATTTTAATGGTATGAGCCTTACAAAAACAACATAACCTAAAAATATATATTTGGTTTAACAACTCGAAAAATAAAAGAGTAAGAAATTTTTTTATTTTTAATACTTAAAGTAATAAATTTTACCTATCGATCGGTTATAGACATTTATAGAGAATCTGAAATTTCTCCGGCTGGGGTGGCGTTGGTCTAAAACGTGTGGGTATAAAAATAAATATTTTATTTAACAATTTCTGAACGCATATATTTTTGAGTATAAAGAAGTATTATTATTTTCGTTTGGCAACATTGGAGTTGCCGATGACATTTGTTATAGTGATGTACTATGTTATATCGACAATAAATAGATACTAATTTGATAAATATGTTTTATATATTTTTTAACTTAAGTTGTTTTATAAGTGATGTTGAATGAAGGACGAAACGTAAACGCCCAAGAATATTGTTTCTCTGTTAAATCGAAAACATTCTTATAGAAGCAAGGATATGCTTCTATAATCATAGAGTTTGCATTAAGAGAGTAGTGGTAAGGGAAGCAGAAGAGTTATGTCAGGTCCAAAGAGCTCTATTGTCTCTGGTATCCGTATAGGAATTATTGCGTGACAAATTAAATGTAGTATATTAAATATATCGGAAACTATTAATACAAATCCAGTTAAAATTCAGGTAATGAAACTTGTCATAAATTATAACAACACTTGTGCCCAATAATTTTGGCCGGCATAGGGATGGCGAGTTAGTCAACCGTAAAATTAGACGGGATTTTCTGTCGTCGGCGCTCTTAAACCTTTTCTTGTTTAATTTTTGTCCTATACAGTATTAATTGTTCTATACAGTAACTAACATTGAAATATTTCAAATATTACAACGTATTAGGAACATTATGCTGATTGCAAAAACTAATTTTAATTTAAGTACTTCTTATCTCTAATTTATGAAAGCATCGATGTCGACGTTAGTCATTATGATGCGAATGAATGAATAACAGCAAACATCACTAGTGTTAGACGAAACGTCGCGGGGTGCGTTTGTGTTTATTGTGGAGGAATGTTATGACGTGCTGTAGTATTCTTTGTTTTAATATTTTCGTAGTTTTATTAAAAGATATAAGGTAATATAATGTGATAGAATCGAAGTGATGATGTGGTGTCGTTTAATCCGCTCGTGACGGATTGCGACATGTATAAGTCCAAAGCATGATCGTGCCAATAAGAGTTGTAAGCATAGTTAGGTGTTTGTATTGGTTAAGTTGTGTTAATGTTGTGCCAATAATGAGATAGTGGTGTGATGTGCACGTGGGATATGTGGCGAGTGCTGTGGGCCGCTGCAGGCCTGGCGCAGCTCGTCACTGTATTGCCGACACCGCTCGAGCCTGCGATCATCCCACAAGGTAAATCGCCTCTCTAATGCCAAGGAAACATTAACTACATTTTGGGATTTGAATGAAACATTAAAGAAAAAAATAAATAATAAGTTATATGGGTGATGGTAAACAATCTATGCTAAGTGATTCAAAGTTTACTTCTCCAGATGTGTATGAGTGCAAGAATCCTTTTTTATTTTTATATTTTTGGATTTTTTTCCGCTTATTCATAACTTTTTTTTTGTTTTTCAAGTTCCAAGGGCTTTGGTTTTTGGGTGGCACCTGCTTCTGTTCCTTGTGGTGATGGAAAATTATCAAGTTGATCCTATTTTAAATACCTGCTTTTTCTTACCTTAATTTCATAAGAAGGTTATGCTAATCAATTATATATATAAATTGCAAAACAAATAAATAATATTTTAATATTTTTTGTATAAAATTATATTTTATTTATCATTTGTTTTATTTCTTTTCTTGTATATACAAATAAAATTTTTAAATTAAATTATTGTGGTTCTAAAATATTATGCTAGATAAATTAAGGGGTTTTTAAAAATATGATATAAAGGGAAATATTTTCCAAGGTTGACTTGAATTATTCGATCATATTGGAGTGCTTATTAATAAAAAAAAAGAAAATGTTATTGTAGTGTATTCAAAAGATAGTATGACCCAACTTCTGAACTTAACTCAACTTGCCTGATGGTAGGTCAAAGAGTGCCTACTTATTCATTTAAATCCTTTATTGCACCAAAATAAACTTTAAAATAGGTACAAAGGCGAGTAACAACTAACCTTTGGGATGATTAGAAATTATTGGCGGGTGCAAATATACTACAATTACATAAACTAAATACAAGTATATGCAGGTAAAAATAAACACACACAATTATATTTTATACTTATCCTTGTTAGTATGGAGGAATAAAACTGTTTTCTTTCCGTTACTTTACTCCGTTACTCCACTCCCTATTATTATTAGAGAAGTTTTTTTTTATTGTGACTCGACATATGACAGCACCCCTCTTGATGTTAAGCCAAAGTGTGGTCCATGAATGAATGTCACTGCTACTACGATTCAATAACTGTGAGTAGCAATCACATCCACTATGCCGACCTAGATGGAACCGGCAACTTACAAGCTAATCCCGAAACTTGACCAAATCACTTCACGGTCTGTATACTTGTAAGTGGTGGTACTACCCCGGATCGGCAGACTGGGTACCACTGCCACCCAACCTTCCTTCTGTATCAATAATAGGGACTCTCTATTGTCTGCTGGACGCTATTTATTAGTACAAATAATGCTTGGCAATACATTTGCCTAATATCTTTGACCGGCATAGTGACGGTGAGTATGACAACTGTAAAATGAGTTGGAATTTTTCTGTCATCAGCTCTCATAAACTTGTCCTTTCTATCAGGTAAGTCAAGGTTAGATATTGAATTAAATAACATTCTATAAATTAGTCTATCACTGTGTAAATTAAGGCACAATAGTTTAATTTGATACTTTGTGCTATTTTTAGAGATGATAAATATCATTTTCAATTATATATTATAATAAAATAGTGCGCAAAGGATATTAAAAAAAAAACAAATCATTGAATATCCTATATTTCAACTTTTTAACTTTCTAAATATTAAGTTTTTTAATGTTTATACTATTCTTTTTATTTGTTTTGTCTCTTTTTGATTTATAAATTAGGTTTACAGCAATATTCCTTAACCCTACATGCATACAGACAAGTAGATTAAATGTATTTCCAAAGGACATCATCCATTTTGTATGGGGACTTGGGCTTAATTGTATTAACAGTTGTATATAAACATTTTAAAATAGTTTAATGTACGAATATTACAATGTAATTGGAATATATCCTTTATTTTGCATACTTTAGGTGTGCAAAACTGATCAAAGTATAATTATGTCAGTTCAAAGCAGAACTGTTAATATGGCGTGTCTTTGTGATTGACAGATGATACGAAATTCATATCTTATTTTTCAAATAACTCAATTGCACAGCAATTAAAAGCAAAATTGTTATTAGTTTTATTAACACAAGTATCGCAACTACCATTTATATTTTTTTTCATCATTGGACATTATAAAAGTAGTACATAAAATCCCAAAATGAATGATGTTCTTGGTAAAGTATTGAAGAGAGGCACGTTGATTCATTTGTTTTTATTTAAATGTAAGTAATGTTTTTTTTATTATTTCACAACTGGCTGTTTGGGCATGTAACATTGGGATGCATATTTAGAAAAATAAATACAACTAAACTAAAAAAACAAGCATACAAAATATGACAATGTGAACTAAAAAGTTTATTGTGACGACATCTGACCTCGACCCGCATGATGGTCCAAGAATGCCGACAATTGAAAAAATCGAGTCAGCTCACGGTTGCCACAGTCGCACTCACTATGCCGGCCAAATAATATTAAACGAATTTATTGTATTGTCGTCGGTTTTTAATACGTGTGCAAATTTTTAAATTATTCAGAACTCTAAGTGGGTAAAAATTAAGTGGTCTAAACTAAGTGGGTAAAAATTAATTTAAAAGATTCCGTTACATACATACAAGTCAAGCTAATATTAAAAGCGTGTTAATAATAAAAATAATTTATTTGACATATTATTTTTAATAATTGTATTGATTTTGTTAAAATTGGTTAGACCTGCAAAGTCCCGGTTTGATAACCGGTTGGAGCATATATTTAGTAATATTTTTATTTCTAATATTTGTTACTTAATTAGATAAAAATATTTATATATATTTAAGGCAACTGTGGTGTAGTGGCAGTGCAATGGTTCCGCAAACCGAGAGCTCTGGTTTAAAACCACTTACCGGTACCAATGTACCTTTGATATATGTACTCTGGTTGTCCTGTTTCTATGATAGCTTAGTACCTATAGTAATACACATTTAAAAAATAATATAAAACCAAGCAGATTAAATGGCTATTCATTGACAGTAATACCAATATCCATTAAATACAGCATTTAGCTCCAAAACTCAAATCCGAACTGCCATCTGTTGAATTTCAATTTCTTGTTTTCACATTAATCTGTTTGGCCATTTTAAAGTTAATTATGAGGGTCGACATTTTGTTGAAGGAAATGGGAATTATTTAAATTAGTAAAAAAATTAGCTGGCATAGTAACGGCGACTGAGGCAACCGCAAACTGAGTCATCGGCACTCTTAGACCTCCTCTTGCTTACCGTCTCAGGCGGGTCAAGGTCAGATGTCGAGTCACAATAAAATAAAAGTTGAATTCGTTTATTTGTGACTTAACATCTGACCTCAACGTGCTTGATGGTAACCCTACTTAGGTCCAAGAGTGCTAACGACTGAAAAAACCTTCCGGCTAATTTTTATTACTAATTTAAAAATATGTAATACTCATTTGCTCCACCAATATGTATTTATAACTAAAATTAGGAATGGCCCATTGCCACTTCTGCTTGCAAATCCTACGAGCTATGCCGGTAACTCTAGTTCTTCAGCGAATATCCTCGTTCGAGATTCTGTCGCGCAAAGATACTCCAAGCATAGCTCTCTCCATTTCCCTTTGATCTTTTCGAACAGGCCAACAGTTAAGGACCACGTTTCAAAGTGCTTGTATCATAGAAACATGATAACCAAAGTACATATATCAAAGATACATTGGTACCGGCAAGTGGTTTTGAACCCGTGCCCTCGGTATGCGTAACCATTGCAATGCCACTACACCACGGTCGGTTTATCGGTTGTATGAATACAAACTTTCTGGTAATAAAGAACGGAGATAAATATTTGTCTTTTGCCAAACTGAAATTAATATCAAGGGAATTGCGTTCCTAAACAAACTTGCCTATTTAAAATTAGCATCCAGTTTTATTTTGTATCATTTCTCATAAGTACATATTTTTATTAAATATCTACTATTAAAGATTATCTTTAAATCTTATTTTATTAAAAAGATCTCTATCTCTAAAAAAATCTTAGTTTCTTACTGCTACCTATACAAATCAATCAATCACTTGCCACGATCCTGACGCAGCTCTCTCGCTTTCTTTACATCCACATTTCTGATCACAGGCCCTATGGTTACCTCTGGAGTACTGCGCATTTATTTTGAATGTCCCTGATAAAAAAAGAATATTTTAAGTCGTTCCCGATTTATACTTTTACTTACCTAGTACAATTTGACCAGGGAAAAATATTATGAAACATGCGATTATTTAAACTTCTTATTCATAAGTAAATTTTAAGAGTGGAAGGCCATTTGGTGATCATTTTCCCAGTCTGTCGATCCGGGGTAGTTCCATCAATGTTAGTAAACATCGATAGGTAGTACCAACTTTTAAATGTACAGAGCGTAAAGTGACTCGTTTTGGTATCAGCTTGAAATTTGCCAAACCAGGCCGTCATAGTGGAGTTGATTGTTATTTGCAGCATCTTACTTTTATCATCTACTTTTATGGACCGCACACGAGCTTAACATCAGAATCCCGATGCAGTTAATATTGTACAATTAAGCCCAAGTCCCCATACAAAATAAATTATGTCTTTTAGTCCTCATTCTTCTTTTCTTCCTAGTAGGTAGGCAATGTCTGTCTGTCTTATATAACATTTATTAGTTCACCTGCAGCGTGTCTCTACAAAGGCTTGGCAACATGAATCATTCATGAATTACCTTTTTTTGGTGCCAAAATCTTTATTATTCAACGCTAGGACCCTTAAGAGTGTCCTTAAGTATTCTCTCCATTTCTAAACTTGATTAACAAAATGTATTAAATAAACAAAATTTTGTTTTGGCCCTTGTATATTTAAAAAAATATTAGTGCTGTTTTAACGATATGCGTGGCGCGTTATCAAAGTCCCGGTTAAAGCATACATTGGATTATAGTATTTATTTGTATTATTTAATTATTTTAGATATAATAAATATTAGTTAACAAAAAAGACAAGACATTGCAAATAGCATATTTCTGCTATTTTCTCCAGGGTTTTTTATTTTTATATCTATACTAAGCTACTAAAGTGCTTGTATCATAGAAACAGGACGACCAAAGTACATATATTGAAGATACATTGGTACTGGTGAATGAGTTGAACCCGTGCTCTAGATTTGCATAACCATTGCACTGCCACTACACCACGGTCGCCTGGTGTAGTGGCAGTGCAATTAATTACCTTGTGATATTAAATATGAATCAATCAATCAATCAAATTGTCACGCCTTTTTTCCACAGGGATAGGCAGAGACAATGGAGCGCCACTTGCCACGATCCTGACACAACTCCCTCAAATAAATAACCTTTTATTTATTTGAGGGAGTTGTGTCCTCCAAATTTATCCTTCAAATAAAATAAACTAAATATAAAAAGTATTATTAGCATTTAATTAAAAAGCCTCCAAGTAAACGCCAATAGAATTTACATTTGAAATACTTACCGTCCAAATAAGAATTCGTAAATGTGCTCAAAATAAAACTTCGTTAAGTAGCTAACATTGGGGATTTACCCAGGACACCGACAAGAACCAAAATCCAAGCCAGAATTAAGAAAAAAAAAACTTTTGTAAGATACAAAAACCATCGTAAAGTGTTAGCGATCGGCCAGTAATTTCGTTTGGAACGAAAAGGCTCTCTTACACAGCTCAGATTTTTAGTTAATTATTTTTTTGTGTCCCAAATTGAACTAGTTATTTGTATCTCTAAAGATTGAATACTATGTTATTGTAGCTCGACCAGAAGCGTAGCGTTCCTTGGCGGGGCCCCATATGAAAAATTGTTTGGGGGCCCTTAGGAAGGATAAAGATTTCTCACAAGAGAAAAAAAATGTTTGCATCAAATTAAAAGAAATATTTATTCATCATAATTATCAGATCACTTTTTCCATTTTCTTTTTTAATAATTCAAATTAAATATACACTCTATACATTTATTAATTTATACCTGATGATGACTTTAGTTTTTCTATTTTCTTTTTGGGAAGGTAATTTTTGCTTACGTTGGGGGCCCGTATAATTGATACGGCGGTAGCTACGCCCCTGAGCTCAACATTTATATTTTTTTATTTTGGCTCGACATATGACAGCACCCCGCTTGATCTTAAGCCGAAGTGTGGTCCATGAATGAATGTCACTGCTACTACAATTCAATAACTGTGAGTAGCAATCACATCCACAACACGCAGTTATTTAACTGTAGTAGCAGTCGTATTTTATAGAACGCACTTAACATAAGGCTGCATCTTGCCTTATGTTATGTTATGTTTAAAGAGTGGTAGGCAGTGATACCCAGTCTGCCGATCCGGGGTAGTACCACCACTTACAAGTATACAGACCGTGAAGTGATTTATCGCGTTTCGGGATCAGCTTGTAAGCCTGTAAGCAACTGGGCCGGCATAGTGGATGTCACTGCTACTCACAGTTATTGAATTGTAGTAGCAGTGACATCCATTCATGGACCACAATCCAGCCTAACATCAAGCGGTGTGCTGTCATATGTCGAGTCACAATAAAAATTATATATATATATATAAATTAGGTACGGTGTAAACTAGGAATATCTACAAGTGTAATTCTCGCCAGCTCAACATTGAAGCCGTCTTCGCCATGTTACGCATACTGATTAAGGGATTTTAGGGCTTCCAGTTTTACCAACAAAATTAAGTCACGCGAGAAATTGTTCATGAATCGTCTGAGGTGGAAAAACAAAAGTTCATAATTATATTTATTACGAGCATGAAAAACAATTTTAACTTTTGTTATTAATATACATGGGAATGTCTTTTCGTTTTGCTAGAATCCGAAACAATGTTCTGAGTGTGTACAGACAGTCGTAAAGTAGAATATGTTATGCTTAGCTTTATATATTATAAAAATATTACATACGGTGATCAAAAAGTTGTAAGACTTTTTAATTTAAAATTCCCGTGCTCATAATTTTTTTTTCTTAGCTTGGCACAACCTTAACTGACGTCTCTGCCTCTGTTGTCTCTGCCTAATTTACGTGACAGAAGGGTCAGTTGTTTATGAGTACACTTGTTGACGATAACCTCTAAAATACATTTTACGACAGGATTTTTTTATAACAAATTGTAATGCAAGTTCTTTGCTAAATTTTAAAAACGAACTAATTATAAAAATCGTTTTTTAGATATTAACGCCAACAAGGGTAACTCATAAACAACTGACCCTTTTGTCACGTAAATTAGGCAGAGACAACAGTTAAAGTTATGCCAATATAAGGAAAAAAGTTTATGCAGGATAAGCACGAAAATTTTAATTAAAAAGTCTTACTACTTTTTGGTCACAGTGTTATTTTATTATTCTTTTGCCCGTATGTATGTGACCGAACTCCTTCTTAACGGCATTTTATCTGTTTGTGTGTGTTTTTATTCACAATTGGACCCGGTAATGTTTCTGGCAGGGCGCACAACGTTTGTCGGGTCCGCTAGTCTATGTACAGATATATGTCGGCAAACAAAATGTTACTAAAATGAATATCGACAGCCAGACTGCCATAATCCTCGAATCACAGTCGTATAGCACGTACTGATTGTTCAATATCAATAACGTGGAACGGCACCAATTCGGGGCAACGTTCGTTTTGTTCGCCAACCTAACAAACTAGAAAGTCAATTTTACGTATTTCACGTTACCCGAAAACGGTTTTTAGGAGATTTGTGTACAAAAATAGCTTTGGAGTTTTAGTTTGATAAATTGTTACAAGCTTGCTTAGGTTTTCTCATTTAAAATAAGCCTCGGGGAACTAGAGGCGGGTCCAAGGATACTGGAATTACTAGATCATGGTGGTTCTCATACAGGTTGTCTATTTAGACTTGTTTAATTAGACTATTTAATTCGCTCGTAGGTAGATCTATATAGGTATTTCTAATTCACACTAGGATATATCCTTTATTATATATCCTATATTCACCCATGTGTTTTCCTTATCCTATGACCTTAGATCCTTTTTTTTAATTGTGGTTTAAGATATGACAGCACCCCGTCTGATGTTATGTTGGATTGCTGTCCATGAATAGAGGCGTCTGCTACTACAGTTAAGCGGCGAGTAGCAGCCGTATCCACTATGCCGGTCTAAATGGAACTGATTCTGAAACGCGACTAAGCCATTTTACGGTCTGTAAACTTTAAATGGAGTTTTGGAGAGAACCTCTAGCCAGCATAGTGATGGTGACTGAGACAGCCGTAAACCTCAACGACGCTCTTGACTCTCACCTTGCTTACCGTCAAGCAAGTCGAGGTCAAATGCTCATAAAAGGTACAAGAAAAACAAAATTTAGTGCATCTGATAATACGATTTGCCCTTGACATTAAAATCCCGTTCCAGTACTTTAAAAAACGCAAGAATTTTCCCATAGAAAGAAGTGCGCCATGTTAACAATGCAAAACTGTGCACACAATGTACTCGGAAGAAGTCTATTATTCGTTGAAATACACGAGGCATTCAGAAGCAAATTGCTAATCGTAAATCGGATTAAACGGTATCCGTCTGACAAATTGCATCCTTTGGCTGGCATCCTCAGTAATGCCTCTCTTTGATAGTTAACGAGGCTCAGAACAAATTGATCTGCGAAAATATACGGTATGTGGGATTGAAAGAAAATCGAGAACATTCCGTCGCGTATACGAAATTAATGCGAGCTCTAAATCTTGGGTCGTCGGTACCTACAGGACGATCCTTCCCAGATTATCGGCAGTGGCAGCAATTTGTGGGGATTTGCGATCGGCTGCCGAACAGTCATTAAAATATCGTCTACTTTCAGACACCATTTTACCAAAAATAACTATTAATTTTGGATTAACTAACTATTAATTTTGGACATCATTCATTTTGGGCTATTTTTGTACTACTTTTGTAATGCCCGATGTTAAAAAATATATAAATGTTGGTTTCGATACTTGTATTGATAAAACTATTAACATTTTGGCTTTTATGTGCTGTGCAATTGAGTTATTTGGAAAATAAGATATATATTTAGTATCGTTTCTTAATCACGAATACGCTGTATAATAAATGGCAGAGAATTAAAATGCATTCTGCTTTAAACTGTCCAATTCCATTGCAATCTTCGTATATTAAACTATTTTAAAATGGATAAACAATGACTCCATACAAAATGAATGATGTCCTTTATGCAGCTTACTTACTAACGCGTTTATTTTTGGTTATTATTTTTACAATCAATCAATCAAATTGTCACGCCTTTTTCCCACAGGGATAGGCAGAGACAATTAATTTTACATTTTTTAATTATTCTGACTTCTGACGTTTCGAGAGCTTTGCAGCCATCGTGGTCACGGAAAGTCAATATTCGCGCAAAATCTAAGAAAATTCTAATAATTTTGGTGTAAGAATATCAAGGTTTTCAATTGATTGCATAGTAAATAAAGTTGTGTTATAAATTGTCCCACGCTCAAGTCTTGTTTACCTGGAATTGGGACATAATGACATGGTTGTTGACTATAAGATACATGTTTCTATTACGATTCAGTTTCGTTGACTGCCTACTACAATAAAACAATGGAAAATGAATCTTACATTATATGTATAGAGTATAATTTATAATAAACAAACTTGTATAAAGTATAATTAGTTCATTTTAGTTAGCATGTGCCCTTAGTGCGTGTAACGATCTCACCGCGACCATTTTCCACCAATAGAATTGATTTATTACAAATATTCGTATGCAGTGGTGACTAGTCTGCCGATCCAGGGTAGTACCACCACTTACAGGAGTAAAGACAGTGAAGTGACTTGTTCAACTAGGATCATTGGAAGTTCGTTGCTAAGTCACTCGCTGTCATGTATTAAGAGAATCGGGGTGCAGTTTAACATCAGACAGGAACTGCCATATATCGAGTCACAATAATAACCGTATCCGTATTTTTTTATTTTTACATTTCTTTAAAGCTTCTGAAGTGCTTGTATCATAGAAACAGGACAACCAAAGTACATTTATCAAAGATACATTGGTACCGGTGGGTGGTCTCGAACTCGTTCTCTCGGTTTGTGTAACCATATTACTGCTACTACACCACGGTCGCCCTAATAAGTCACAATAATAAAAAGAAAATGATACTTTAATTTAAACCTTTTACTGTACAAAATTGTATAATTTATATTTACTAAGTACGTCTTATGCATTTTTCTCTTAGTTAAAGCACACATCGAGCTGAGGAAAAATAACAACAATTTGATTCGTTCTTCGCTACGGTCTGAGGACGAGCTTCCTTTTTTGGTAACGCTCGAGCAAGCAACATACTTGTATCTGATACATGGTGGCTTACCTGCCCTTTTGAGTTGGTTTTTTGTATTGTAAAACCACTTTTGTGTTTATTAAAACATACTGTAATTCCGTCTATGTATTTAACACATAGAGCGGATAACTAGACGATATTTGTAGAAATAATTATGGAGTATTTTGTAGTTTTGCGCGATGTGTGTGAGATTAAATATTTTTGTGAATTGCAATCAGACAACGAAAACGATTATAGTAAGCCGCAAACAGCTTTTAATTATACACAAATCGCAGAAATGCCTATGAATTTAAATGGCGACAATAAACCGAGATAACCGAGAAATACATTGTGGTTCGGGCCAATGTATTTTTTAAAATATATACTTTTAAATATATACTTATACTTTCTATGATACAAGCACTTTAGTAGCAAAATTTAATGATATATTATAAGGAAATTACTTAAAATTAAAAACGTCAATTCTTGGAACTAAGCAATCTTAGTTTATTAGACAATTTTTGTTTATAAACCTTTTTAGACAACTAACACTCAAAACGATGTTAGTGATTCCATATTCTGTTTCATGAGGGTATGTTCAACACAAAACTATGTTTGCACACTACCCGCATACTACTAAAACTATGTCAAACAGAATTAACAATCTACCCAACACATCGAATTTACAACAAAAAAAAACTTTGTACATCGCGCCGTGGCCTTTGTTTTATAAGTTTTATTTCTGTAAATTCTAACTGTTTTGTTTTTATCAATCAATCAAATTGTCACGCCTTTATCGCACAGGGATACACACATCTTTTCATACAAGCCCTACGGTTATGGGCGCTAAGCAACTCAGTTTGTTTTCCAACTTTGTTAATATTTATTATAGTTTTATATTTTATAATTGAGTTTATTGTAATTTCTTCTCATCATATGACTTTCAGAAATCATGCTGACATGCGACAATGCGCTAGAACCGGAAGGGCCTATGCAATATACAAATGATTTGATTGAATGAACTGTGTCTCGTAACGTGACAGAGGAATACATGAATCACATGGTCCATTGTATTTTTTTAAATAATGTTTATGGAGACTCGATTGACTTCGGTTTGCCTGATGATAAGCAAAGAAAAGCCCTAAAGCCGATAACTGAAAATAACGATCTAGTTGACGGTTCCTTCTGCTTCCTTTCCTTTCACTCATCCTTTTCATGTGCCCAAACCATTCTTTTAAATCACATGTGACGTAGATAGAAGGAAGGATGTTTCGGAGACATCCTTAAGAAAGCTGGGTTGCCCATAATCCTAGAGTTATTATAAAATAATAGTGCGAGGAAGCAAGGAAGTTGTGTCAGGATCGTGGCAAGTTGTCCATTGTCTCTGCCTATCCCTGTATGAGAAGGCGTATAAATACATTTTTAAAATGCTAATGAATGCAAGTGGTCCTCTCACGCCAATATACCGTTAGCCCAAGATGGACAGCTCAGATCTTGTTATGCAATACTAGTTGCCGAGGGCAGCGCACGGACGATTCATTGCGAACACAACTTAGACATGTTAAATGGTTATTGCACATTTTTGAGAAGAAATATTGTTTTGTAGTTATTTAACTTTAGTAGCAGTCACTTTAGTACATGGACCACACTCCAGCTTAACCACACTCCAGTCGAGTCACCGTCGGCAAACACCCTCCTGGGCCTGCCTTGTTTAATGTATCCATTCACGTGAGATTTATAAATTATTTTCGTCAATCTACTTTCACTCATCCTTTCCATGTGCCCAAACTATCCAAGCATTCCTTTGTCAATCCTTGCGACTACATCCTCTTTCAAACCACATCTATCTACCTATATGTTCAGGCGGCTGTTATATGTTTTAAAAGAAATGCACCACAAAAGTAATCTATGATAATGGCATAAAGTAGAATGTTGACCAAAGTCCCGTTTGACCCAACCTAACCTATTGTCAAACAAATACGTTGATACGGTGGTACGTTTGACTTTGAAAAGTACCGGTGCTACATATTATGTTTGTTTACTTTCTAAAAGTATTCTAAATAAGATAGTCTTTGTACGAGTAGTGAGCTGACAGTTTTGTGGTTCAAGATTAAACAATTGCTTTTCTTAGATTTTCGCGAACATTGATTAATTTTAATTTTACGCGGGTGAAACCGCGGGCACAGCTAGTTAAACAAATTTTATGCGGCTTACTATCGCGTTTATTTTACTATATTTACTATAGTTTATTTAACTTGTTCTACAATGATCGACAAAATGCGGATGCTTCCCCCGACCTGGGCATTACGGGAGTGAAAAGACGAGGTAGGAACAAGGTTAAAGAGCTCCACAGAACATTCTCCGTGGTATAGGTGTTAGAAGACGCACAAAGCCGTAGTTGCAAGGGCTCCATAGTACGCGTGACCTCTGCATCACCTATAATTAAATAACAAACAAGTTAGCTTCAATGCCAATCTCTTTTTTATGCCGGGATCTATACCCGCCTGAAGAAGAATCCGCATTCCGTCGATCGAAGAGTAGCAACTCTATTTAAAACTGCGGCTGTATTTGTAGGCAGAGACAACGGAGGGTCACTCTTCACGATCCTAACCACTTTCTTGCCTCCTTCACATCCATATTTCTCCTTTGTCTATAGAATTAGGCGTAACAATTGATGATGATGAACAAATTATGACTGTATTTTGTTCAAAAAATGCATAGAAGTGGGTGTAACCGATAGTCTGTGTTTTTTATTATATAAAATATTTAACATAGCAGGACTGGTTTGACTTGAATTTTAAAGCCTACGCATATGACTCGTGCATTTTATTATTTTGTCTATGATTAGTTAACTGTCAATTTATTTTAGTTTAATAATAAATAATAGACATATTTAAGAATTAAATAAAATGTTATTTAAGAAAGCTAGGTTATCTAGTGCCGAATTTCGACGAGCTTTAATGAAGAGAATTGTGAACGCGAGGGAGTTGTGTAAGGATCGTGGCAAGTGGCGCTCTATTGTCTCTGCCTATCCCTGTGGGAAAAACACGTGACAATTTAATTGATTATTAGTGTAGTGTATCCTTAACCTAAGTAGTCACTACACATTGGGCTCTCCTATATGTCTGAGAGACTAGTACAAGTATTCTAATGTTCGTGCTTCATTTTATTTCTTAGAAAAGTACATATTGTATATCGTTAGGAATCATTTGTTAAAGAAACGACATGTAAAAGAAAACGGGGCGGAAACGTTCGCTTTTGACAATTTTCTTCGACGTCGTGTATAAAAGTATGAGGCATAGAGTTGCCAGATGTAAAAAATAATTTATATAGGATATGTATACGGTTGGGTTGCCTAGTGCCCATAATCGTAGAGCTAGTATGAACAGAATTATTGTCGATGTGAGGAAAGCGAGGGAGTTGTGTCAGGATCGTGGCAGGTGGCGCTCCATTGTCTGTCTATTCCTGCAGAAAAAAGACGTGACGACCCGGACACAACTCCCTCACATTCACTATTCTCTTCATACAAGCTCTACGGTTATAGGCACTAGGCAACCCAACTTTTTTGATAAAAAGGTAAGATAAAATTAATAAATATAAAGTTAAAATTCCTTCTATAGACGAAATCTGGTAACCCTGTAACATAGACTATTAAAAAAGCGGTACCGTTTGATCTTAGCGCGCCTTTGTTCTTTGTAACGAGTCGTTAAACGAACCTTAAACTTAGCTTTCAAAGGTTAAATAAAGTACATATATTTACATACATTTAGATTAAAAATATTACTTTAGGATTTATATGGAAACGGCTAATTGTTTCTTTTACACAAAACTTATCACAAAAATAATATTTTATCATTTAAATTGTCACGCCTTTTTCCGACAGGGATAGGCAGAGACAATGGAGCGCCACTTGCCACTACCCCGACATAATTCCTTCGCTTTCCTCACATCCACAATTCTCTTCATACAAGCTCTACCTAGGCAACTTAGCTTTCTTGAGGATGTCTCCGATTTGATCGGAAAACACCCTCCTGAGCCTGGGTATCCATTCACATGAGATTTATAAATTCTTTTCGTCAATCTATTTTCACTCATATTTTCCATGTGCCCAAACTATTGGAAGCATTCCTTTGTCAATCCTTGTCACTACATCCTCTTTTAAACCACATCTACCACGCACAAATAGTAAATTAGACGACCGTCATATGATGATAATCTGATCAATGGTCACGCAAACAAGATGTCTCCGGTTCAAAAATCACTCACCGGTACCAATGTATCTATGATGTATGTACTTTGGTTGTCCTGTTTATTTATTTATTTATTATTTTTTGTTATTTATTTATTTATTATATCATACAAACGTTCTTTGTAGCTTAGTAAACTAATGTAACTCTTAAACTAAACATAATCTATCTATAAATTATTTAAAATAATTCGTGCTAATTACAATGGCTACTACAGCTACAGTTAAATTACCGTAAGTAGCAGTCACATCCACTATGCCGGCATAGATGAAACCGGCAACTTAAAAGCTGATACCGAAACGGGACTAAGTCACTTTACGGTCTGCACACTGCCCCGGATCATTTTTTTTAGTTTGATAACACCTTTAATTTTACTGCATATAATATTCCCTTATCTTAACTTTTAGTAAATTTAATACACGCGTTTAAGTTTCACTGTGAACTTGTGAAACTTCTTACTTGTGATATTAAACTCAAAAGTAACTTTAACATGCTAACTAACTACAATGTTGAAGGCCCGCTATTTTAAGCGTTACTTGTGTAGATTTATGCAATATTTAATAACTGTAAGTGGCAGTCACATCCACTATGCCGGCCTATTTGTAATCGGCAACTCACAAGTTAATCTCGAAACGCGACTAAGTCACTTCACGGTCTGTATACTTGTAAGTGATGGTACTACCCTGGATTCCTACCACTCTTCTTTTTCTCGTTTAGTTTTTTACCCTGTTCCTACCTAGTGTTTACCCTCCCGCGATACCCGCCGGATAGATCAGTTTCAGAAGCATTTGAATTTTGTCGACCGTTTTTAGTCGAACAATCTACAGGTAAAATATTTTACCCAATAAGGTGTTCTCCTTATCCAATAACCTTGGGTTCTTCTAGCAAAGCGTGAAGGAGCACCTCTGAGGTTACCCTAAATTAAGGCGGTTTCTAAGTCATCGACACGTTTAGATATCCCCTTGCTTATCGTCAAGCAAGTCGTATTCAGATTTCGCGACAAAAAAGACTTAGTTTGACTTGATTTACCATTCCTTTGTGTAAAAGTTTTAAGTTCTGACAATTAACCAAGATTTCAAGATGTATATATACATTCAGTATGTTAAATTTTAAACTTACATGGCAGTTCATGTCACATTATTAGTATGGAAAATGCAGTAAATGTCTAATTTAGTTTCCGTTTGCAGAAACTACAATTCATGAACAGTTTATGAACAGCGTTCTTGTTCTTTTGCTTACATCAGTTTTACATTATTTGTTCTATATAGTTTCTACTACATGGCGGAAAAGTTCCTGAATGCAGACTTGAGGAAATTGCGGCGTAGGACGTCTTGCCATAAAATACATTGATGACTTGTTAGAGTTAGAAGGAAACCGCTGAATGCTTCGAATAGGCCACGTGATATCGCTGCAGGAGGGAGGCTTATGTCCAGCTTTGGACAACTTATGGCTGACGTGATAAACATATTTAAAAAAATCGTAAATTCGTAAAAAAAGATAGTTTGTAGTTAATATGATCTCTTTTATTAATGTATGCAGTGCTTGTTCCTACATTAATGTATGAAAGTGAATGTTGAGTTTGACAAAAGAGTAGGATTAACGCTGTAGAAATTGCGTTCGTTAGGGAGTGTATGTGGAGTGACGATAGCGGATAGAATAAGGAATAGCACAGTGCGCGATAGATGTGGTTTGAAAGATGTAGTGACAAGGATTGACAAGAATGCTTAAATTGTTTAGGCACATAGAATGTAAGTATGGGTGAAAGTAGATTGACGAAAGGAATTTATAAATGTCATGTGCAGGCAGGCCCAGGAGAGTGTTTTCTGACCACATCCTCAAGAAAGCTAGATTGCTTAGTGCCGGATAACCATAGAGCTTGTATGAAGAGAAAATTGTGAATGTGAAGAAACCAAACCAAACCAAAAAAACCATTTTAACCATTTGTAAGTTTGTAACAGTATAATATAGTATTATACTATAATTATAATAGAGCTATTGTTTTATACACATGTCATAGTTATGTGATAATAACATCTCTTGTCCTTACATTGTTGTCCCTTGTTTCTGTTATCCTTTGTAGTGATGGAAAAATTCACATATGTCTTTGTACATGTCAAAAATAAACATTAGATACTAATAGTGTTGTTATTTTGTCCTGTTTTTTTTATATTATCATGCGTATACTTGTATGTAGTTTATGTAATTGTAGTTTGTAGTATATTTGCTCCCTGCCCATAATTTATCATCATCTGACAGGTAAGTTGTTAGAGAATGCCTAATAGGCATTAAACTCGTCTATGGACTTATTTTTTAATTTATTTTGGTGCAAAAAAGGATTTAAATAAATATGTCTATTTAGCTATGATGTCAAACTTTTGTAACCTTGACTGCTTGTGTTTTGGGTTGCGAACCAGTTTTATAAAGCATTTCAGTTTTACAAAACATTTATGTATACTTACCTAATAATGTAAAAATTTAAATGAACCTAAAATTGTGTAATCCTTACCACGTGAACTTAATTTAACGGTGGCTGAGGCGACTGTATAATGAATCGGTTTATTCAGTCGTCTCGGCGCTCTTAGACTTTTCATTGCTTGCTATAAGTCTCAATAAAAATAATAAAAACCTTTAATTTTAATTATTTTTAGTTTATTATGGCTCAACATATTATGACAGCACTCCACCTATTAATAAACATGGAGTGTGGTCCATGAATGGAGGCGACTGCTACTACAGCAAAATAAATGCAAATTGCGGTTTAGTAATAAATGACTGAGGCCAATATAGTGACAACGACTGACGCAACCGTAAAATGAAACGATTTTGTCAGTCGCCGGCGCTTTTGGACCTCCTTTTGCTTACCAGCAGTCAAGTCGAAGTCAGATGTCTCAATACGCGTAAAGGACTGGTATGCCAACCAATGTGCCTTGCACGGCGTCATGGCTTTCGTACACTGCGTACAAGCATAAAATAAATAGTATATATTTTACTCTTTATTACTAGAAAATATAAGAGAGAAGGAATAAAGGAAATATAAACAAATGTGGCCTGTTGGAAAAGTTCAGAGTCACTCAGTGGGCAATGGAGAGAGCTTTGCTGGGTGTGTCTGCGCGATGGAATCCGGAACGAGAATATTCGCACAAAGACACAAAGTTAGCGACATAGCTCGTAGGATTCTCAACCTGAAGTGGCAATAGACTGGCCACATCTCTCAAAGAACAGACAACCGATGGGGAAGAAAGGTTCTAGAGTGGAGACCACGAACCGGAAGACGCAGCGTAGGTAGGCCTCCCACTAGGTGGACTGACGACATAGTGAAAATAGTGAAAGTCACGGGTAAATGGTGGATGCAACTGGCATCTTGTCGTTCGGAATGGCGTTCTAATGGGGCGTTCTCACGGGGCGATTTTAGTTGATCAACTGCGAAATCGTTCGTGATTTGAACCGTCTGAACAGACTTTCAATCAAGTTGAAGCAATAAATATCTATTCAACAAAAGTTAAAGACCTTTCGACTTTTGTTGATTCATTTGATAGCTGACACAAATCGACTCGTCTAAACTTGTTCGTTCAACTTGTATTGAATAATCAGTCAGCCAATCAGCGCGATCGAGTACCTATGTACTGTATATTGCATTCCTCTACCACCAGTATTTTGTTTGTTTGTAAAATAAAATGTGAATTGTGGCGTCCGCATCCACGAGAAAAATGCTAAAATGGTCAGATAGTGTAATAACTAATAACACGTGTTATATTGAGTCGATTATTATTGAACCGTGAGAACGCTACAGTCAATATTTACTTTCAATTTTTTGTTAAACGATAAATATTGATCAACTAAAATCGCCCCGTGAGAACGCCGTGTTAGAGAGAGGATTATGTTCAGCAGTAGCTGATGATGATGATGAAAAAAATCTAGTTACGAGAAGAGCATCGTAATAGACAACTATGACCTAAATGTTAAAGTATTTTGTAATTAAAACATCTGCAATTAGAATAATTATAATATTTAAAAAGATGGTGTCATAAAGCCTTGATTAGATTTTGTATTATTTTAAGGCGAGGAATCTCTGCATTATGAACAAAACGTGTTTTAGGCGAAATAAGGTTAAGATTTTTAAATCAATCTTGAGCGTGCGATGTTTTTCGTACGAATAATTTACCTTTTAACATTTTGTTAATTTTCAGAAAACCGTCTACTAAATTAAATATCTAGCGGATTAAGTGTTCAATTTAGTAAGTGACTATTCATATTTAGCAAAAAATCTAATGGTTATCGCTTAAAAAACTAAGAACCTGGAAATCAAAAACGATTTTTGTGAAGTTGCATAATTTTTTCTTAAACAATAATATAAAGTTTTTTTAATTCTGTTCGATGTTTTTGAGCATTTCTTCTTTACACATTTTTCTTTGAGTTGGTAACATTTCAAGAAGTATAGTTATTTGAGCGTCAAAGTACTTTAATAATAGGATATCGTCAAAGCCTTAAGAATGGTAGGCAAAACCTTGGGTCAGTACTACTTTAAAGACACGTATAGGCCGTGTATAACTCAGATGCGTTTCGGGAACAGCTTTTAAGTTGCCGGTTCCAACTAAGCCGGCATAGTGGATGCATTTGTAGCTATTTAACTGTGTTATTCATGGACCGCACTCCATCTTAAAATCAGGCAGGGTGCTGTCATGGATTCTATTGTGACTGCTCTTCTGCTAGATTTGCCCGTCGCATAATCACGCGAAACAGTAAAAGATTTTGACGGAAGAGGCAACCGTGGCGTAGTGGTAGTGAAATGGTCACGCAAACAGAGAGTCCTCAGTTAAAAAAAACTACTTGAAAATATCAATGTATCTTTAATATTATGTACCTACTTAGCTCGCCCTGTTTTTATGATACTAACATTTTATGTGATATATATTACAGTGATACCAGAAAGTGGATTTGAATCAGGGGCTCTGAGTATACCAGGGGTTCTTCAACTAGGCCGGCATCGTGGATGTGATTGCTACTTACAGTTCTTGAATTGAAGTAGCAGTGACATTCATTTATGGACCACACTCCACCTTAACATTAAGCAGCGTATTGTCATATGTCGCGTCACAATAAAAAAAGACCTTTTCACTACCACTGTACCACGGTCAGTTGGTAATATAATCGTTTAATTTAAACCTCCTTTAACATTTTAACGGGCCTTTATGCATCTGACTGTACTTAATCCCCGTAGTTTCCTCTGAACATACTAATTTCACCTACCATCAGTTAACTGCAAACCAAATTCCTAATTGACAGTATTCATTCAAGACGGAAGCTTAGCATAAACTTGTCTTGAAGGCCAATTTACGAAACGATCTATGTACAAATTTACTACAAGCTATTTTACTATTTAATGTCTAAGGAATAAAGATTACAATTATAATTTGATAATATATGTAAATAAACAAAAAGGCTTAACTGTTTTAATTTAGCATACAAATTTGAATTCTATTATTTGCGTGGTAAGGGTGTAAATTGTTAATTTAAACGGTTATAATTATGACGTCACAGTTGCGTGACTCCTTTAAATTATATTTTGATTTGTTGGTTATTTGATGAACAAAAACATTTGTTAACAAATAATTAAAATGATACTGCCGCCAACTTTTAATTGTGTAGGAAATTAAGCATTTCTCATTAAATTACGCATTTTTAAGGCGACTGAGTTGCCTAGCGCCCATAACCATAGAGCTTGTATGAAGAGAATTCTGGATGTGAGGGAACGGAGGGAGTTGTGTCAGGTGGCTCAAAAGCGACGACGGTTAAAACCGTTCTTATCTTAGATCGCTTCAGTTGTCGTTACTATGCCGGCCAAAAGTCTACTGGTTTAATAATTATACTATTAATAAAACATAAATATTAACCTTGACCTTTTTAACCTTTGTCTTGTCAGGATCGTGGCAAGTGGCGCTCCATTGTCTCTGCCTATCCCTGTGAAAAAAAGGCGTGATAATTTGATTGATTATATGTTTTTTTTTATTACATACTGTTAAAAACTATATATTCTGATCGTTTTTTTTTATTAAGACATCTGTAATCGACTGATGTGAGCAAGTCTAAAAGCGTAGATGACTAAAAAATGCTGCAGATTACGGTTGCTTCAGTCGTCCTCACAATGCTGGCCAAAAGTCTGTTATCAGCACTCTTCTCTCGATAGGCTGGTCAAGCATGTTCATTGCTCTACAATAAAAAAACCCATCGAAAAAGTTCGATACCAATTCCGTCGACAGAATGAAGATGCTTCCTCTGAACGGTATTACGATAGTAAAAAGACAATCAATCAATCAAATTGTTACGCCTTTTCCCACAGGGATAGGGAGAGACAATGGAGCGCCACTTGCCACGATCTTGACAAGACAAAGGTTAAAAAGGTCAAGGTTAATATTTATGTTTTATCATTAGAATACCTATTAAACCCGTAGACTTTTGGCCGACATAGTGACGACAACTGAAGCGATCTAAGATATGATGAAGCCGTTTTAAACGGCGTCATCGCTTTTGAGCCTCCCCTTGCTAATCATCAGGCAAATCGAGGTCAGATGTCAATTAAGAAAAAGATAATATAGTATACATGTAAACTTCAGAACAAATAACACTAATCAACGAATATTTAAAATTAATCAGTAAGAACAATAGTATAATAGTATCTGTGTTTTTATTATATACAACTCATGATACTGACACACTTTCACTGAACAACCTTTGCTGAGAGGTGCCTATAGTAAATAGGCTGTTGAAAGTATAAATAGACTACGAGTATTAGTTATTTTATTATTATTGTTGTGGCTCAACGAATACAGAGCATGAATAGAGGCGACTGCTACTACTTTTAGATAAGTAAGTAGCAATAGCGTCCACCATGCCGGCCTATCTTGAAACGCGACAGAGTCACTTTAAGATCTATAAAGTGGAGCTAATAAAGTGCTTCTATCATAGAAACAGGACAACCAAAGTACATATATCAGAGATACATTGGTATCAGCAAGTGGTTTTGAACCCGTGCTCTCGGTTTGCATCACCATTGCACTACACCGCTACGCTCTTACCGCCAAACTTGGTGCGGCGGGTTATCACGCCCGACTTTTCTTTTTGATACCCTAGATTCATTACAGCGCCGAGCTGTCCTAGTAATAGGTACAGCCGACGTCACAAGAACGCTAGAGCCCCTGCAAATTCTCAAACAGGACAACTTGCTTATCATCAGGCGGGGCGAGGTCAGAGTTATACCACGAAAATGTTTAGAAGAGTTCCTTTTTTGCACGTTATTTTAATTTTTATTGTGGCCCGCCAACTTACACCCTGCGCCTGATATTAAGCTGAAGTTCGATCCATATATGTATGTGACTATGCTGGCATTTAAGATTATAGAATGAACTTACTAGCGGATCTTGAAACGCGACTAAATCACTTCTCGGTCTGTATACTTGTAAGTGAAGGCTGGTAGTGTATTTTGATTTAAGTCATCTGTAATGGTTTTATTATTGTGTTACATAAACACAATTTCGCACTGTTTCGTTACGTTACGATTACATTTCAATTAAAAACTTAAAAGTTAGAAAAAGCCGTAAATGGAATGTGAAGATGCAATGAACGGTAAATTGTAATGATTCTGTTATACTTTCTTTACGTTTAGAGTTGTTATAAAATATACATTTTTAAAAGCCAATTCATATTTAAGACGCCTTTTGATTATTAGCCGAAGCGGCAGTCGAATTAAAAAGTTCGAAGAGACGCATTCTTTGTAGAACAATCGATAAGTGGAATGCTTTACCAGTATCCTTTAAGCGATGCGTGAAGAAACAACTTTTGGCCAGCATAGTAGACCGATGATAGTCTTGCTTATCATCGGGCGGGTCGAATCAGATTTGTCACAATAAAAAACATGTGCACTAAGTACTGTCATTTTATGCGAAATAAAAGATTTTTGCGGCTTAAGGCGGCCTTGGTGTAGTTTTGGGTAATAAAATAGTGTCACAATCAAGGTACATTGATTCGTAACCACTTTACGGTACCAATGTATTTTTGATATATGTATTTTGGTCGTCCTGTTTCTATGATACAAACACTTTTAGTAGCTACGTATAGAAATTCATATAACATGTGCAAATGTGTTCTCTTTTTTTATTTTAATTAAAAGTTTGAAGGCTTTGCAGCTATCAATCAATCAATCAAATTGTCACGCCTTTTTCCTACAGTGATAGGCAGAGACAATATAGCGCCATTTGCCACGATCCTGACACAACTTTCTCGCTTCCCTCACATTCACAATTCTCTTCTTACAAGCTCTACGGTTATGGGTACTAGATAACCCAGCTTTCTTAAGGATGTCTCCGACTTAGTCGTAACACTTCCTCCTGGGTTTGCCTCGTTTAACGCATCCATCCACATCAGAATAATAAATTACTTTCGTCATTTTCACTCAAAAATATTGGCTTTAATTTTATAACTCATACAGAATATTTCATACGGATAAACCGTCGGAAGTCCGCTGCCGCACGACTACTCGTATCGCAGGACACAAAAAATCCTTAAACGATTGAACACGTAATAGTTCTTGGAAAAACCCGCGGCTACTGTCGCGTGTGTGGTGACGTGCGTTTTTTTTTCACAAAACTAAATAAACCAAGTGGTATAAATTACTTTAAATACAAACACGATATTAAATACTGTTATTAAAAATAACTTTCTTGTTTGAAATAATCTCTTTATAACTTGTTATTTGAATTCAAGAGAAGTGTCTATAATTATTGTAAAATTGTTTACGAAGACGTCTGTGTACTTTTCAATTATGGCGACCGTGGTCTAGTGGCAGTGCAATGGTTACGCAAACCGAAAGCACGAGTTCGAGACTACCCACCGGTACCAATGTATCATTGATATATGTACTTTGGTTGTCCTGTTTCTATGATACAAGCACTTTAGTAGTTAGTATAGACATGTAATAAAAAAAAATTATTTCTTTTAAAAACGACTTATAGGTTATGTTACTCAGCAAAAACCTTTATTGTGATTGTGACGGCAAGCGTGATAGATACTTTGTTTTGGGTTCGATTCCTGGTCGTAACAAAAAATATGACATAGCATTTATTTGTTATATTTAATTATTCTATTTGATATTTAATATATTTTTGTTTTAGCTGAAGCAATAAAAGAGTCAGATATTTGCTCCGGGTTTGGATATTTAAGAGTAAAACCCGGCAGATAAAAATAGCTTTAACTTTAAGCCGCGCAGTGTAAGAATCGGCAGATAGGAAGAGCGCTGGACCACAAGTCCGCGCATCTGTACAGTCGTGAATAATACATAGTGCAATAGACGATAGAATAACATAGTGTTTAAAATATTTATACACACTCCAAATAACGAAAATTAAGTAGGTAACCTAACGAGTCTTATATCTGCTGGGACAAACATACAAACAGTTGGTGGTAATGTATAATCATGTTACTGTTCAAACTAATCATATATTTTTTAATATTTATTAGTACATAGTAATCGTGTCTCAAAGTGTATAGTTTTAAATAATTAATTAACTTAGTCACAACTTACATACTGGTATTATTTTTCAATCAATCAATCAAATTGCTACTTGCCACCATGACCGTCTTTACCCGGGGGTTCAAGGGGTGCGGTGCACCCGGGCGCAGAGTCCTAGGGGGCGCATCCCGACCGCCATAAATTTCGATAGGTACCTACTACGCTGAGACCACGCGAGCAGAGCCTTGACTTTCGCACCCCGGCGCTGAATATGCTTAAGACGGCCCTGCTTGCCACGATCCTGAAACTCCCTCGCTTCCCTCACATCCACAACCAAATGATCGACATCCCCAAGAAAGCTAAGGGCACTAAGCCCATAACCGTTAATTCTTCGTTCTTTAATAATACATAGGTCAAACTAAAAAGGTCAATACTAGATTCTCAGAAATAAATATTAGTAATTTTTGGCCAAAAGAAACAAAATATGTTAAGCAAGATCCTTTTGAAGATGACTGCATGTTTGTTAACTTTTGAAAACTGATAGTTTAGATCAGACGACCTTTCCAGGCTCACGAGTGGTTGGCCTTTAGGAAACTTGTCTATTGCACAGACATGACGATTCTATTTAACACACTAGCAACAAATAATAAACACTGGGTTGTTAGTGGATCGATGAATTAGGTTATTAGTGGATCAATGAAAAAAGAAAATTTTATCAAATTGCATTTGGGCATATTGAAAGCTTGGATGAAAAGAGATTGACGAAAAAGATTTTTAAATCAGAGGTAAGAAATCCATAGAGCCTAAATTAAGGATTTTTTACATTACATTATGGATGTAATGGGCATGGGCAGGTTATCCCTGTCGCATGTCCGATGCATTATGGGCCAAGTCCACTACTGAGTGGACTCCAGATTGCAGAAGACTTCGCGGCAGACCCAAACGGAGATGGCGAGATGAGCTGGACTCCTACAATAGTTCGTGGCGAGAGGCCTTTGCCCAGCAGTGGGACAAATAAATAGGCTAATAATAATAATAAATTATGGATGTAATAAAGAGTCGTGGAAAGTGGTGCATCGTTGTCTCCTACCTATTCTTGTTGAATGAAGGCGTGATATTTTGATTGATTAAACCTATTACACGACCTCCAAGTTCACGTAATAGCTTTTTGAACGTTTTTGGGCAAAATTGTTATAGACATAAATTTACTAATTATGCCCTAGACAAATTTCTGGTCTAAATGGTTACAAAATTACAACTATGTTTATTCTACACACAAGGAAATATTTTATTTATTTTAAATTCGACCACTCTATTCTATTTATTACATTGTTACACTTTTTCTCAAGATATTTTCTCACGATTGTTTTTTTTTTCTTTATAATAATGAACAATGTTTGAGGCTAATTGAGGTTAGTTATGTAAGGTAATGGTTACAATGCTTATTATGCCGATCTTATGTTATTGCAAAATAACAAAATAAAAACACTAGAACTGCTATTAAATCTATTTTTAAAGACATGGATGGTACAATGATTTAAATTAATTGTTTTTAAATCAATTATTCGGATTAGATATGCATGGTACATCACTAGTATGGCGCATATTTTGTTGTTGATCAATTAATGGCAAATATATCTTCTGTATACTTTACTCCTCAGGGTGAACATGAAAGTGAATATGAGGGTGAAGTTGATGAAAAACTAAACTTCTCTTTAGTTTTTCAAGCGGAGGCTTGTCGAAAATACGAAGTACGACAATTCATAATACTTTTAATCACTTGGCGCCACAAAAATCAAAATGTCAACTCTTTTTCTCACAGGAATAGGCACAGACAATAGAGCTTCACTTGCCACGATCCTGACACAACTCCCTCGCGTCCCTCACATCCACAATCCTCATTATAGACGCTCTGCGGTTATGGGCACTAGGCAAACCAGCTTTCTTGAGGATTTCTCCGATTCTTGGGTATGTCTTGATTAACGCATCCATCCACATCAAAATAACAAACCTAAATTATTTTATAACCACTACTATTACACATTAATGATCAAGAAAACACAAGTTTAATAAGTAATTTTATAAAGTTACGGAACAATCTGTCAAATCCGATAGTCCGCCAAAAATTGCGCTTTTTTTTAAATCATGCTAGGCAAAGGAGAAAAGAATTATCAAATACGAAATAATAAAAATAGGTTTTGGTCTATTTTATAGATTTAGCTAGTTAACTAAGTTTATCTTAGTACATGCGCATAGTTAATAGTTTTACCTTAGAATATGTAGAAACAAGAGCTAACCTAACCAGTTATGCAATGAGGTGAATTACATCCAATGCTAGGTAGGCTGTAGTTGAGGTTTTTTATAGTGATATCTTTTCCAGAAACTTCGATCAATTTATTTGTTTAATTGACCATCGGATTTCCATATTTGATGCGAAAGTTCAAACCGGAAAGAACCTTCCTAACAATTATTTATATCGCGGAAACTTTATTCATTATTTTATTATTTGTTTGGATTATTATTTAGTTATTCAATTAATAATGATTGTAGCAGTGCTTGTTTCTTCCTGAATGTATGGTGGTGAATGCTATGTATGGCAATAGAAGAATGGAAGTTGGAATAATATGCGAAAATGCGTTCATTAAGGAGTGCACAACGATTGCAGATAAAGTAAAAAATACAGTTAATGTGATAAGAAAAGGATGTAGTGACAAAGATTAATAAAGGCACCTATATTGCGATGGTTTGGAAACATTGAAAGAATGAACGAAAGGAGATTGGGGAAAGAGATCGTAGGCGAGTACATAGATAAAATGAAGATAGTTCTTTGATCAAATCGGGAACATTATTAAACAACTGGGGTCCACAGTGCCTTTTACTGTAGAATTGCGTATGAAGAGAATTGTGGATGTAAAGGAAGGAAGAGGGTTGCAGGAGGATCGTGGAAATTAACGATCCGTTGACAATTAAAGATGATGTAGATTAAAACAATCTTTAATTGTCAGTAAAATTGCATCTTTACTTAAATTATATTTTATATATATTTATTAATGTTAGGTAATCCAACTATACGATTTGTTAAAAAATGTTTAATTATATTGTCTAATGGATAATTAAACAATCCTAAATGTTAATTATCTAATTACTTTTAGCCAATTTTTGCGCTTTCATATATTCATGTCCTAAATTCCTAAGTCACGATTGCCAATCAATGCTAACGTTATAATTACCCATATCGACGATTAGGTACAATACCTCCTAATATTTTTAATGATTTTTACATTTTACGAGTAATAACGTCTTTAAAGTTTAAATTTAAAAAAAGTTCGATAACTTTTGGTTTTGTTAAATCTAAATCCATTCGTGTTTTTTAAATACTTGTATTTAAAATCAAACTTTACACATAAACATAAATATACAAACAAATTTTATGAGGCTTACTATCGCGTTTATTTTTATTAGTGATTGTACTTTTTAAATTCCGACGTTTCGAAAGCTTTGAAGTCATCGTGGTCACGAAGCTCTTGAATCGTCGGAATAAAAAATCAGTAACCAAAATTTACGCCACATTTTTTTTTATAAAATTTAACATCCTAAAGTTTGACTGTTTGTGAATGCCTTTGAAATTAAGTCCGCTTTTTACCATTGTGTTATTAAGTTTTTAAATAAATATATTGTATCTAGCAGACACTACAGTCGTTGTCCTACCCGAATAAAATGACTGCAGCGCTACCTACTGGGTCCAAATGTAAATATTAACCATCCAGGGACATTTTTTTGTGACTCGAGATATGACAACACCCGCTTGATGTCAAGCTGGAGTGCGCTCCATTTAGTGGAGGTGACTGCTACTTCAACTCAATGACTGTAAGTAGTAGTCACATCCACTATGCTGGTCTAGTTGGAACCGGCTACTTACAAGCAGATCCCAAAACGCGACTAAGTCACTTCACGGTCTGTATACTTGTTAGTGGTGGTACTATGGAAGACTCTAATCAACAAATAAAATAAGCGTTTGCTAAAGAGAAACATAATATAATAATGACAATATCAAAAACATTTTTAAAATTATAAAATAAATTCGTTTTCATTTGATGTGGCCGAGTCGCCACCCCGTATCGGCAGGCTGGGTACCGCTGCCTACCACTCTTAAACACACCCTTCTTTTTTCTTTAAAATCGGTCCAGGTGTCGAGGAGAAGTTCAGTCTCCGTCAGTCACACGAACAGAAGAAATAAGATTAAAAATTGCCAACTTGTTAGTTAATTGTCAACCTTGCACGTAGTTTTCCAGGAAATTCCTGCCTGTTTCCCTTCACGGTACGATTGACTAAATATGATATTGAATGTGAATATTGGACTCCGAAAACGGAAGTTACTACCAGATAACCAATCTGTACCGGGTTAGCCATTTCCGTTCGCATGCGTTTTCACGCTTGGCTTAAAGCTTCTACGGGAAACAATGTCGTTGCTATGTAGTCTGTGCTTATACCATATATCATAAGTTATATAAACTCGTTGGAATGCAATATTAATAATAATAATGTAAGGCAATGAGCGATTTTTAACCCTTAATAGATTAGATCAGAGGTAAACAAACTTTTTTTTCATAGCCTACTTTCAAAATTCTCCTGGTTCCGGTGGACCCCCTGCAGCTACATTTCTACCATATTTCTCGACAAAAACCGCCTTTGCAAGTCTCGACACGTTGTACTTTTACAAGCAAGTTTTTACAAGTAACAGTTGCTGAGCTTCTTAAAATAGTATCTGCCTACATTGATAGGTGAAGTCAAGCCAACATTTTAGTTCACTATCGAAACAAGATAAAATTTCGTAAACCCCCACTTTCGAATTATGACCCTCCATTTTTTTTTCATGCCAATGTAGACCCCCGTCAAGTCTCCCGTGGACCCCTGGGGATCCACCTGGACCATATTGGGAATCAATTGATTTGATAGATGAACCTTTTATATGTTTGTTTACATTATTTTCTTTTGAAAGAAAATCAGGGTATACAAGCCAAATTGTCTAATTCATACAGTTCGCATCAATTTGAAAAAAGGTCTATTTTCAACTTATAATAATTATTTATCATTGAATAAACAAAACGTAACAATAATAAGAGAAGAGTCCAACGAGCCCAAATTAAATAAAATTTCGCAAAGGAGGCAATTATTTGTTCCAAAAGTGTGGGTTCGTTGCCTAGCTACGTTCAGAAATTGCTGAGAACGTAAATTGGTAAGGGCGTTTATACACTAAGTACACATGATATAAAGCTGGGTCTTGTAGAACCTGTAACCGTAAAGATTGTTTGAAAGAAACTGTGGATGCAGTGGCGACCGTGGTGTAGTGGCCGTGCAATGGTTACACAAACCGAGCACGGGTTCAAACCCATTTGCCGGTACCAATGTAATATATTTGATACATATTATGCACTTTTGTTGTCCTGTGTATATGATACTAAGCAATTTAGTAGCTTAGTAAAGAAATGTTAATTTAAAAAATAAAGAAAGCAAAAGTACTCTAAGTTTATTCTTATTATTAGCCCATTTAATTGTCCCACTGCTGGGCAAAGACCTCTCTCTCCTTTATACACATCTCCCGACTCTGCGGATCTGTGGTCTATCTCATCTCGCCATCGATGTCCTTTGTAATTTGAATTAATTTCAAAATATAATAATTTTAGACAGTGTAATGTAGACTTTAAAGAAACAGCATTCGAAAACAATTTGCAGACATTTTACTTGAAAAAGGTTACGTTTTAAGTTATACAAAATTACTTGAATCGCCGATTGTGGTTTTCGCCCATCCTCACATAAAATTTGGGCATTTAAATTGTCTTGTTACAATCGTTTTAATTTTGTCTTTTCAGCCGCGTTGACACGATCATAGTGTACTCCGACTAAATGACGTCTTACGGTTCGGCTTCACACGAGTATATAAATATGCACATACGTTTTATAGAGTGGAAGGCATTGGTGATCAGTCTGCTGATCCGGACTAGTACACCACAAGTGTACAGATCGTGAAGTGACTTAGTTTCGTTTAGCCGCGTTTTAGGATCATCTTTTAAGTTGCCAGTTTCAACTAGGCCATAATGGATGCGACAAAAACTTGCAGATATTTTACTGTAGTAGCAGTTGCTTCCATTGACCGCACTCCAGCTTAACATCAGGCGGGGTAGCCCTCAAATGTCGAGCCTAAAACAAGTGGAGTTGTTTTCCTCGTATTTTATTAGGCAAGGCTCTTTTTTAAAGAATTAAATGAAAACAATAATTTATTGAGACACAACATCTGGACTCTTAGACCTCCTGTTGCTTATCATCAGGCGGGTCGAGGTCAAATGTCATGTTACAATAAAAAAAATCTTTTATTCAAATAATAGTAATTAACAACGAATGTTACCTTTTGTAAAAGTTAGCTTAAGTAGCTTGCAATGGTAGAACTCGGTTCGAGCCAGCACTAAGCGAACACCGACACGTCCGAATGCGCTTGGATTACGGGTAGACACGATTCAAGTAGCGGCCGAGAATGTATCCGAGTGCACTTGACCTGAGAATACAATTATCGTGTCAATGCGGCTTTATGTAAATTGTCTTTCTAAATGATAGTGGGGAAATTTTTAGACATTTCGTAACCGTTTGCTGAAAATTTACTATTATAATTATAAGGTTTCTTGTTTTAAATGAGAGAGTATGGTGCAGAACAATTCAGTGTGTCTCCTGGTTTATAGTCCGTTTTTTGTAGTACAATCTATGAGAAGTAGAATGCTATACCAGCCCATGTTTTTTTTTTATTGTGTCTCGACATATGACAGCACCCCGCTTGATGTTAAGCCGAAGTGTGGTCTATGAATGAATGGCACTGCTACTACAATTCAATAACTGTGAGTAGAAATCACATACACTATGCCGGCCTAGATAGATACTTGTAAGTGGTGGTACTAACCCGGATCGGCAGACTGGCTGCCACTGCCTACCACTCTTTGATAACCAGACCCGAAGCAAATATCCATCTTTGTTTTTTATTAATAAATATTTGCAATATTTAATGTTATTAAATATTACAAATAAAAGCTATGAAACAAATATTTGCTCCGACCGGGAATCGAACCCGGGACTTTACGCAGTCCACGCCTGTCGTCAACGCCATGTGTTCTCCCCATCCTATAATCACGGATCCTTCAAGCGAAGCATGAAATAGCACCTTTGGCCGGCATCATGGCGACGATAGGCAACTGTAAACTCTATCGGATTTGTTCTTGTCGATTCTCAAAATTATGGTGCAACATGTATGCAGTTACAATGCTTAGGTGATTGGTGGCTACATTTAAGATTATTGGTGCTTGATTAATTCGGCTTGTTTAGAAAATCAACCATGGATCATCTAAGAGTATGTGAACGTAACTACGCACTCATATTAAAAGGAAATTAAAAAAAAAACTAAATTTCATTTTATCTTTTGTTACTCTATTGTTTAAATGTAAATGAATGCCGTTCGCGAGTGCGATGGCCGAAACTCTGAGTCATTGGTAACCCATTTCCGCCCACGTACACAAACATCAAAATGTACACTGATTATAATTTATAATTTAAATAATTGACAAAAAACTTAAAACTGACAGCACTCCGTTACCAAAGAATATGGACTTAAGAAATGAAAGGAGCCCTAAAATAGCTACAAAATTACTATTTTCACTTATGGCATTAAAAAAGAAGTCAGAAGGGGATGAATATACATTTTTACATGCGTAATTTAGAAGGTTGTCACTAGTTTTGATGATCATTTGACAACCTAATATAACAAATGACAATAAAAAACTTCAAAAAAGGATGACGGAACAATTATGCTGCTACTCTAACTACCACGTGACTTTTAATTAATTTTAATCAACCACAATTACAAGTGGTTGTATTTGCAAAAAAAGTAGAAATAAAGGAATTAAAGTACAAGTAGTTGTCTCTTTCAGTCACACGCGGTATAAACATAATATAAATGAGACAAATAACAATGAATTAGTTCTTATTTTAGCACAGATTCTATTCTTTCCAAATTCTTTGTCCGTTACTGACATTCCTTTTGTTACCTCACCTTATGTTAGGAATGTAATGAATAAAGGCGACTGCTACTACAAATAAATAATTGCAAGTAATATTTTCTTATATTTTGCGCGAACATTGATTAATGAATTAAAGATATTTTATGCGGCTTACTATCGCGTCTCCGTGACCACGATAGCTGCAAAGCTCTCGATACATGGGAAAATCAAAACCAAAATAAACGCGATAGTAAACCGCATAGAATTGATTTAATTCATTAATTAAAAGTAGCAGACGCATCTATTATGACGGCCTGGCCTAGTTGGAGCCGGCAACTTTCTGAAACGCGACTGTTTCGTGCGACTGTAAAGTGTTACTTTAAGGTACGCTTAAAAGCGCTTGAAATTGGTGGTACTACTCCGGGCGGCAGACTAAGCAAATATGGGGAACGAAATGGCAGTCTGCCTACCACTCTCAAAACACTTCCTTTTGTTTCGAATTTATCGAGTTAAATGAACTGTGTAAGACACGTTATTCGTGTGGAAAATTTGAAGACAAATCAGTCATGGAAAATTTCAAGGCTTTACCTCCACAAAGCATTGACCTGGCGAATTTGTATTTCCATGGCCAATTTTGTATACAAGTAAAATATCTCTATACAATAGTATTGAAAAGCCTCTTTGTTCGCCTTGGACGAATGGCCTACTATATTTTAATATTTATTTAGCTAAATACCAAATGGCTGACAGTTAGTGGTCATTTTCTTAGTTTTTTTTATAAATTTCTTAATTGTGACTCGACATATGACAGCACCTGGCTTGATGTTAAGCTGGAGTGTAATCCATAAATAGATGTGGCTGCTACAATTCAAAATCTGTAAGTAGCAGTCACATCTACTACGCCGGCCTAGTTGGAACTGGCAACTTACAAGCTAATCCCGAAACGTGACTAAATCACTTCACGGCCTGTATACTTGTTGCTGAACCATGGTAGTAGCACCACCTGTACAGACCCTGTAATGACATGACATAGAGTTAACAAAAGGCGGGTTGCTGTCATATGTCAAGCCATAATAAATATATTTTAATTTTATTTACATTTCTATACTAAGCAACTAAAGTGCTTGTATCATAGAAACAGGACGACCAAATTACATAAGTACATTAAAGAAACATTGATACTGGCAAGTGGTTTTGAAGCACGGCTCTCGGTTTGCGTCACTATTGCACTGCCACTACACCACGGTCGCCTTTAGAAAATATAAAAAAAACTTACAAACATACTGATAATCATAGATAGTACTCATGGAACTAAGTTAAGAGAAAGGACATCATTCATTTTGTATGGGGACTTGGGCTTTATTTTACTAAAAGTGGGAAATGTACAATAAAATAGTTCGATACAACAATATTTTAATGTGCTTGGTAAATATCCTATATTTTGCATAGTTTAGATGTACGAAATGATCAAACTATAATCATGACAGTTCAATGCTGAAACCATTGAGTTCACTGCCAGCCCAAAAAAAAGTCGTCAATCACTTTTGATTTAAAAAAAAAACATCAGGCAGTCGATCCATCGGGTCTCGACTCTCATTCTAGGTTATGGCGTGATAGCGTTTCTTCCGGTTTGATCTTCCCACCAAATGTTTAGGCATCGCAAACGTCATCAATAAAATACTGTCGTTAAACATTTTGAAACTATTAAAAAATAGAGTAAAAGTATACATTATATTTTTAAAAATTATCTCCTGTTGTGCTAGTAATTAGCATACATATTTTTAGTGATACTTTTGTCTTGAAAAGTAAGTTGGAATTAAATAAAAAAGATAATGTTTTATAAAAAGTCGTTTTATTCATCTAATTAGATTATTTCCTGCTGAGTAAGGTTCACTTTCACCAACATCCCAACATTTTAGTTCGCATGATATTCCGTCGTGGCGTCTCTAATTACCACTTGTTGTCTATGGCAGTTGAGCTTCTTCTCTTGAGTACAATGTTCCTTGGTCAACTGTGTGTGACATTTAGTTTTTAATATGTCTTTTCCGCGTGGTTTAGAAACTAAAAATAATCATTTTATTTTCCAAATAACTCATTCGTACAGCAATTAAAAGCAAAATTGCTATTAGTTTTGTCAATACGAGTATTGAACCTACCATTTATATATATTTTTATCATCGGCCGTGACAAAAGTGTTACAATAAAAGTCCAAAATGAATGATGTCCTTTTAAAAATAATTAAACAAAATGGAAAAAAAAGAAAAGAAAAATGAACAAAATGGCATTCCATATTTGGCTACTTCCCTTTATCCAATAGTTTGTGTAAAATTAAACTTTATGCCCCTATGCATAAAGTCCAAAGCATTTAAAGTCAATTCAACTGATTGGATAATAAATAGGAGTTCTGACAACCCTAATTCGTGGTATGAAGTTATCAAATATTTACTCATTTGTGAAATTTACTTTGATCATCCAAACAATAGTTATTGGAATTATTTGTTTTTGAATAATGTTGATATTGAAATACACCTCTCTGTTACCTACTCATTAATTTTAATTACCTACCTTCATCTTATTATTTAACGACAGGCGTGGACGAAAGGTCAGCGATTGGTTTGTTGCGCGTTAAGTCCCGGGTTTCCCGTCGGAGCAAATATTTGTTACATAGCTTTTATTTGTAATATTTAATAATTATATTAAATATTGCAAATATTTGTTAATAAAAAAAGAGAGATATTTGCTTCGGGTCTGGTTATCAAAGAGTGGTAAGCAGTGGTATCCAGTCTGCCGATCCGGAGTAGGGTGTTGTACCACCACTTACAAGTATACAGACCGTGAAGGGACGCATTATGAGGGCACTTCCGAAAATAGATTTAAGAAGACATTTATTTTATTTTGATATACAACTTTATTAATTTCTTTTCCTTGCTGGGAGGATGTTGAGAAACAAAATCAAATTGTAAATTTTGGCATATCAATTAAAATATATTGCTTAAAAACCTATGTTGTATTATTTATAAAGAGAAACAATTATATTAAGTTAAGTAAATCTGTAACATGGCATTAATTTATTTTTAGGCGGTACGAAGTTCGCCGGGTCAGCTAGTATAAAATATGGATAAAACACACCGAAAATGCAATTGTAATTGGTTATTCAATTGCTGGTTAGGCACAAAAGGAGGAGCACGTTGATGAAGTATAATAATATAGTTAGTTAATATTTGTATTCGCACATTTAAATAAACTAATAAAGTGGTGGGGCGCGTCATTTATAGTTAGACAAGCTATAAGAGCTTGTAATAATATTGTAGACTCGTGGAAATGTGAACGACCGATTTACATAGCATTATAATAATTGGAGTATTTTTTATAATGAAACTTATTGAAACTATTGAAGAGTCGTGACCGAATTCAACAAAACGTGCTTTTCAATATTTAATGCTTTTATTTAAACACCAAAAAATGTTTCTCAACAATTTAGTGTTTCGATTTAAACAATAACTCTTCTTATTTAAACTTGTGAGTTTCACACAAAAGATCTATGCGGCCATTTTACTAAAACCTATGACTGTCTATCTAAGTAATGTAAGTAATGTAATAGTCTGTCTAAGCCGAAATTACGCGCCCTACACTGCATTTAAGCACACGTGCGAATGTAAAATATGAATGCAACACATCGAAAATGAAATTGTAATTGGTCATTCAGTTGCTGGTTAGACACAAAAGGAGTATAGTACGTTGATAAAGGATAGTAATATAGTTAGTAATATTTGTATTCACACATTTAAATAAACTAATAAAGTGGAGTGGCGCGTCATTTATAGTTAGACAAGCTATATACTATAGTATACAAATATATAGGAAAGTAATAGCAGACCCGACAGGCGTTGTCTGGCAGAAAGTACAAACAAAAATTGCAGCGTACCTTCTGGGTCCAATTTTAAATCCAGGAATTCACCTAAACACCCAAGAAAGATTTCATTATACCGTGAAAAAAGGCAAGTATTGAACTCTGATTATGCTATCCGAGCATATGGACCAAAAATAATAAATCATAATAATTTAACACGGATTTCTATAAGAGCCAAATGACGATAGGTGGCCGAATTAACGAAATGAACGCTACCTCGTACAATACGCATCTCTTATAGTCTGTTAAGGTACAAAGTCATAAGTACGAACAATCTGGAGTCTGGGGTTAGAAAACTTGTTTTTTAACCCCAGACTCAAAAAGAGAGGTGTTATAAGTTTGACGTGTTTGTTTATCCGCGTGTCTGTCTGTGGCATCGTAGCTCCTGAACTAATGGACGGATTTAATCCGTAATACGATGCGTATTTTTTTGTTTGAATGCTAACACGATTGAGATGGTTCTTAGCTACAATTAATGAAGATCTGATCAAGGCTTTCAAGGTCATACGCTCGTGTTGTTAGCGGCGGAAGGGATCTTAGACACATAATTAAAATTTACTTTACTTTTAAACATATCTGTGACCTAACTGTGGAGCCATGACTAAAGTTGTTTTTTATTATAAGGCTGGTGATATAAAAAGTTGTTTCGGGGGTTTCTCAAAAATTTTATATATTGAAACATAAACGTGCCGTTTTACTTATTGGCTTAGACTTCAAAAAATATTAAAACTAAAAACATATAATTAATCAATCAATCAAATTGTCACGCCTTTTACCTACAGGGATAGGCAGAGACATAATCCATACTAATACTTTATTTCATTTTAATCCTTGTTTTTATTAATCCTAACGTTTTTTTAATCAGAGGTTATTAATGTTTTCTAATATCTTTTTAAAAAGCAGTTTAATTCGTCTGGTATTTATTTGTTTTATTAATACATTATTCTACTTACCCAGTTTCTTTGTTTTCAAACATGTTTTTATCGAGTTTTTGTGTACAGTTAAAATTGCTATATTTGGTTTGACCTTCTATAAAGATAAAGCGGAGAAAGTATAGTGGGTAGGTCAGGTCAGGTTTAGTAGCTAAGAAATATAGCTTTTTTTATTTGTGGCCTGACATATGACAGCATCCTACCCGATGTTAAGTTGGAGTGCGGTCCATGAATGGAGGTGACTGCTACTAAATAAATGTTGGAACCGGCAACTTATAAGCTGATCCCGAAACGCAACTAAGTCACTTCACGGTGTGTATACTTGTAAATAGTGGTACTATCCCGGATACCACTCTGAATACCAGAGTCTGATTAAATTATTACATTTTACAAATAAAGACCAATGAAACAAATATTTACTCCGATCGGGAATCGAACCCAATAACCAATACGCCACGCATGTCGTTAATATATTTAGTGTTTTATTTGTGAAATGGTAACGGACAAAGTTACTTTCGCATTTATAATATTAGTAAATATACTTGTAGACATGTTACTTGAATATGCAAAATCGTCCGGATTTCCCTCAAATTACAAAGTGTTACACGAAGGAAATATTTCCCACATTTTCCTCTCTTTTTATCAACGCAGCCTCTTTTTTCCCTTCCTATTAATGTCATTCCTTGTTACACTTTCTCAAAGCAATGTTTCTAAGAATTTTATTAACACTTCAAATACGGGTATCTGTACTTATCTATCAGGACGTTATTCATGATTTTTGGAAACATTTAATCAATCAATTTATCAAATTGTCACGATTTTTCCCACAGGGCTATCCCAATGGCAGATACAATGGAGCGCCACTTGCCACGATCCTGACACAACTCCCTAGCTTTCTTTACATCCACAATTCTCTTTATACAAGCTCTATGGCTATGGGCACTAGGAAACCCAGCTTTCTTTTTGGTAACACTATAGTTAAATAGACTAGATCTTAAATAGTATTTTAAACTATTTTAGGTATTTCATTGTTATAGAAATGTCTTTGTTGTATAACAAATATTTAATATATTTTTAGGTTTTCCAGTATCAGAGTTTTTTTTTTTTGATGCTAAAAAGCTAACTCGTTCAATGTTAAACGCAATTGTAAATCCTTATTTAGTCTTTGAACTAATAAACAATTTCAAAAAAACATAAAATTTCATATCTCATTATTTAAACGCTTCTTAAAAATTCTCAACTTATATCACCATCACAATGTTTTTTTTTAATAAATATTTATTTATTTATGTGTTCTATGATTATATTTATTGAATATTATTTCTTGCACCCTCTTTTTTATGGCAAATATTATTCTCCCAGTTTTTAATTAAATAAATGGTTTGATATAAATAAATTAATAATTTAATAAAGATCCATATTATCGCCTTTCTTCTAATTGATCCTGTACTTGAAGTGTTAAGCCTTTTTGGCACAATGTTATAGTAGGGCAGACGTGAGCAATTTTCAGGCTGTCCAAAGAACATCCGTTGACAAGGGACGGAATAGTTTATTCATCACTTATTTGTACATTGCTGGTTATGTTTACAAAATACGTATATCACAACAATTGTTCCTAAACGTTAGCAGCTATGTACTACAAAGAAGTTTCTAAAAATATAAGCTGTTTTCACGCAATTACTTTTCATTTTGTTGAACGTTTTTACAATAGTTGTTGATGCGAAATGCGAAAGTAATTCTATGTGTATGTTACGTTTTCACGATACAACTATTTTGACAAACATTGGTTTGAAAATATCTTAGGTGGATACCTCTATAGGTGGATTGTACATTAGAGGACGTATGCTTCCTTTTATTTATGCCCTAAATATGTTTGTTTTTTAAATATTGTGGCTCGACATAATGGGGTGGACCCCAAAGCAAATACCCCCCCCCCCCCCCTTTTTATATAAACATATATGAGTAATATTCAATTTGATTAATAAATACTACAAATAAAAGCTATGAAACAAATATTTGCTCCGACCGAGAATCGAACCCGGGACTTTACGCGTAACAAACCAATGCTGTCATCAAAAATTATAAATGCAAAAGTAACTTTTCTGTTATGTTTTCACGCTACAACTGATAAATATTGGCATAGAGATAGATTCTGCCTTAGAAGGCATAGGTTACCTTTTATAAAAGCCTTGGAATCTTTGATGATGGACCATGAGGGTTCAAGAGATAATAAGCCGTTTTAATTAAGATATTTTCAAAACAATAGTGGTTAATAATTTTCATAAGTTCGAGCGGTTTGTTGGAGTTGGTGGTGTTCCTCAGGGATGTGCTCTATTTATTGAGTCCATTCTATTTAATGTGGAGCATTTGTTTGCGCAAAATAACTTTGTGAATAGCTGAAGCAGTTAGGGATAGCTCATATGGGAATTGTATATATGGCCTGTCGTTGCTTTTAAAATACATATTGTCTTTGTATATAAATTTTTTTAATTTTTTTTTTCTTGTGACTTGACATATGACAGCACCCCGCTTGATGTTAAGCCGAAGTGTGGTCCATAAATGAATGTCACTGCTACTACAATCCAATAACTGTGAGTAGCAATCACATCCACTATGCCGGCCTAGTTGGAACCGGCAACTTACAAGCTGATCCCGAAATGCGACTAAATCGCTTTACTGTCTGTATATTTCTCAGTTTTGCTACTACCCCGGACCAGCGGACTTCATTGACATTTTAAAGATTGTGGCTATTTTACTCAGAGTTCAAGAACAGCACTACAGCTCAACATACTCGTAAAGCGGATTGTCCCTTTTCTATGATCATGCACTTTTAAAAATGGGCAGACAACGTCTGTCGGGCCAGCTAGATCTTTTTAAATATTGATCTATTATTTTCTTATAAATAAAAAGCAAAAACTAATATGTTCAATTTTATAGAGAAAGTATTTTCATGTACTCAATGCTGTATGCAATATCTATTGATGCACCCGAGCTGCCATTTTAATATGATAACGGACAACTTGGAATGGCACAGAGGAGATATCTCTAGTATCCAGGGGCAATATAAATATATTTTAGTTATATTTATTTATGTATGTATTTTCTATATATGTATTTTACTTTTATTAAAGTGTATTTATTTTTATTCCTATTATTTTGCACCTTATCCTTAAATTTTACCTTTCTGTTGGTCCCTAAGCTTAACAAGAAGCTTAAGAAGACTGAATGTTTAGGCGACCGTGGTGTAGTGCCAGTGCAATGGTTACGTATCTAAATATATATATATATATATATATATATATATATATATATATATATATATATATATATATATATGTACTCTGTTTGTTTTGTTTCTATGATATAAGCAATTTAGTAGCTTGGTATAGAAATGTAAATATAAAATTTAAAAAATCTAACGGGATTAAGTACATAAAGTTTTAATATAAAATTAAATATATGATTTTAAAAAAGATGGATTTGATGAAACAGTTTTACTAACCCCTATGGATTTATTTGCAATTTTATGGTAATATTTTGTGTCATTATTGTTTTAGCTTATGTAACAATATGTATAAATATTATAACAAATAAATTATTTATTTATAGCGCCACCGGTTGAGCGCTACAACCTCGAATAGCGCTAGCGGTCATTAACACGTTCAGTGCCAGCGACTCGCCTAGCGAGTCCACCTAAATGTTCACTCAGGTGCCAGCGACTCGCTAGGCGAGTCCAGTGTTTTTCTGTATTATTTCGAAAACGTATGCGTATTTTCTTCTCAAAATCACAGTGTAGACTAAATATGCGCTAATTTATAAATTTATGAGGTGGCCCGGGTGTAAAGACTTACTTTATTTTTTTAGGAAAAAAAGTTATTCTCCAGTGCCATGAACTCGCTAGGCGAGTTCACTGCCAGAGTTTCTCAAACATTTTGTTAATGCGATATTTATAACACAAATAAGTAACAGATGGCGAACAAAAACAGTATATTTAAAATATATATATATAGGCACGTATATATATACGTGCCTATTTCTTATTATTTTCTATATCTTATTAAATTAATAAATGTAATTGAATGTTATAAAATTTAATATGTAGTAAAAGGTTATACTTAAAATAATTATAACAAAATACAATTCGCTCATTAGAATTTATGATTCAATACAAAACATTATAATCACAATAGGGACTTATTTTATGTCTAGGATTGTTATTATGATTTTTGTTCTAAACAAAGACGCTCTAAAACAAGAAAAAAATCTCATCTGATATTGTTATGTGCAAACTATTCGATATTTATTGTGTAATAAATAAACAACTTACAATTTTTTCGGAGTTATAATTTTGTGGTAAAAAGCGGATCTGCAAATGGTAGATCCGCTTTAAAAAAACATTTGTTTAGATTTTAACCTACCGCCTTTAATATGTAGAGGTCCCAACTTATGTCATTGTGTTACACACGTAAATATAATTTGAACAAGTGTATCATAGTTTATAATGAAATACGTATTTTAAGTAGTTTTGACCACAATTTTGTTTGAACCACATCTGATTGAAATCATTCCCAATTACCGGCTGCTTCGCCGTATACGTGTAAAAAGAAGCGGTGCCTCATTTGTTTTCTTTTTTATAACCAAGCAGTAATATAAAAAGCAATTGTTTTACCAAACATACCATGTTTATCTAAACAAAAAGCGTTTCTACAATCTCATTAGTAAATTTATCGAGAAATGGCGCAAGTAACTAAAAGAATTTATATTCAAAAGATTTGCCATTGTTACACTATCAGTGTCAACGACAAAAAAAAACTGTAGCAATAAATTATTTACCAAAACCACTTTTAATATTGTTTATAACATAATATGTTATTATAAACATAACAATGAAATTCTTAGAGGAAATATAAAATTAACTAAATAAAAAAACATTTGTTTAGATTTTAACCTACCGCCTTTAATATGTAGAGGTCCCAACTTATGTCATTGTGTTACACACGTAAATATAATCAGAACAAGTGTATAATGAATATAATGAACATCATAGTTTATAATGAAATAAATACGTATATTAAGTAGTTTTGGAGAAAAATTATGTTTGAATCACATCTGACTGAAATCATTCCCAATTATCGGGTGCCTTGCCATATTCGGGTAAAAAGAAACAGTGCCTCATTTGTTTTCTTTTTTATAACCAAGCAGTAATAAAAAAAAGTATTTTTTTACCAAACAATCTAAACAAAGCGTTTCTAAAATCTCATTAGTAAATTTATTGAGAAATGGCGCAAGTAACAAAAAGAATTCATATTTAAAATAATTGCTTTTGTTCAGAGTCAGAGTCACCGACAAAAAAAAACCTGTAGCAATAAATTATTTAACAAAACAACTTTTAACATTGTTTATAATATATTATGTTATTATAAACATAACAATAAAATTCTTAGAGAAAAAATAAAATATGTTAACTAAATCGGAAACCACATTCATAGAATTAAATGCTATTAAAATTGAAACAGTATTAAAATATAACATTAACAACAAATTTTATTTCATAAAAGTTTGGAAAGCACTGGTTTAATTACGAAACAAATTTACCTATTATTTTATTTATTGAGTTATTTGCCTTATTTATAGGTTTAAACATACGGAATGATCGTCAAACACCTTTTAAATGTCCTGTAACTGTAAAAAAGACTCTGATAACCACAAAAATAGCAAAAATCAAAATTTACCTAAACCCTGTGCCACTGGACTCGCCTAGCGAGTCCAGTGTTTTCTTACTCCAGTGCCACCGACTCGCCTAGCGAGTCCACTGTGCAATGTATGTGGCACCTGAGGTAACTTCACGCAAATCGTAGTGGCAGTGAACGTGTTAACCTTCTGATACGGGGTAGTATCTCCACTTTTAAGTGTACAGACCGTAAAATCACTTAACCGCGTTTCAGGATCACCTTGATAGTTAACAGTATAGTGGACGCTACTGCTACTTGCAGTTATTTAACTGTAGTAGCAATCGCTTGCATTCATGGATCGCACTCCAGCTTAACATCAGGCGGCTATTTTATTCTTACACAATAATCGTAAATAAAGTTATGATTAATAATTTTGTATCTATTGTTACCAAACATGAATAAAACTTTTCATTTACTTCAAAACTGCCATCCCAACTCTCCCTTGCAGTATGTTAGAGGCGTTCGAAGGTTGCCTTCCCTAGTATAGTGGGTATGTAGAAACTGTAAATTCCCCTCAATATTGCCTTCCTATATTTATTACCTTCGACAGATTTCGCATGAAGACCTTTACTAGATATTTTATGAGTTTCCAGTTTTTTCCTTCGCATTTAATATGTAGACGGTGGATGTAACTGGCATCTTGTCGTTCAGAATGGCGTTCTAAGGGGGAGCATTGGACGTCTTTTGGCTTTTTTTATTTTTTTTATTGTGACTCGACTTATAACAGCACCCCGCTTGATGTTAAGCCGAAGTGTGGTATATTAATAAATGTCACTGCTACTACAATTCAATAACTGTGAGTAGCAATCACATCCACTATGCCGGCCTAGTTATATTTGTATACTTGTAAGTGGTGGTACTACCCCGGATCGGCAGACTGGCTACCACTGCCTACCACTCTTTGATAACCAGACCCGAAGCAAATATCTACCTCTTTTTTTTATTAACAAATATTTGCAATATTTAATTTAATTATTGAATATTACAAAAAAAAGGATGATAATGAGACATATATAATAATGATAATGAGGCCGTCATATATTATGACGGCCTGATGTTAAGCTGGAGTGCACTTCATGAATGGAGGCGACTGCTACTAAAGTTAATTAACTGCAGTGAAGCAGATGCGACAATAAATACAATAAATTAAGTCTATCGGTGGCATCCTATGCCGGTCAAGTTGAAATCGGCAACTTTTTAGTTGATCCCAATAATTTCAATAAATAGTTTTTGTAACCGGCATAGTGACGGTGACGGTGACGGTGACCCGGTTTTTCAGTCGTCGGCAGTCTTAGACCTCTTCTTGCGTACCATCAGGCGGATCGAGGCCAGATGTTGATTATTTAATTTTTAGTTCACATTGTCTTGTGTAAGCGTGTTTTTTAGTTTTTAACTATAGTTTTATTTAATACCTGGAAAGAAAGAGTCAAAGTAGATTGACGAAAAGAAATTATAAATCTCATGTAAAAGGATGCGTTAAACAAGGCAGGCCAAGGAGGGTGTATTCCGATCAAATCGGAGACGTCCTCAAGAAAGCTAGGTTGTCTAGTGCCCATAACCATAGGGCGTGTATGAAGAGAATTGTGAATGTGAAGAAAGCAAGGGAGTTGTGTCAAGATCGTGGCAAGTGGCGCTCCATTGTCTCTGCCTCACCCTGTTGAAAAAAGGCGAACGGAAATTGTGAAAGGCGTATTTAATCTATCAAGCAAAGTGTAAAAAAGCACCTTGTATAAGCGTGTATTTTAGTTTTTTAACGATGGTTTTGTTTTAATACCTAACCATGATTTTATTTTGTTTACAGGTAATGACTGGCGGGTTTAACTTTACCGTTACCAATACAATAACAAACACACATTATATGGTATTGTATGTCTAGTTTAAAATACTTTTTTTTTCTTGTGACACGACATCTGACCTCGTCCTGCCTGATGATAAGCAAGAGGAGGTCCAAGAGTGACGACGACTAAGAAAACCGAGTTTGTTCTCGGCTGCCTCAGCCGCCGTCACTATGCCGGCCAAAGGTGCTTCTTCACGGATCGCTTGAAGGATCCAAGGTCATAGGATGGAGAGAACAAATAGGCTGGCACTTGTCGATTGATCAACAAAAAAAAAAGACGTGCCGAATTAATACAAGTTTATTTTAATATATATAAAGGTAGTTTTTATCATCTGTATATTTATCAATCAATCAATCAAATTGTTACGCCTTTTTCCCACAGGGATAGGCAGAGACAACGGAGCGCCACTTGCCACGATCCTGACACAACTCCCTCGCTTCCTTCACATTCACAATACAGCTATGGAGACATTCTCATGAAAGCTGGGTTGCCTAGTACCCATAACCAAAGAGCTTGTATATTTATACGGTTAGAAAATTAATGAAATTTGTTAATAGTGCACACATGTGGTTTGACGATTTTCAGTATTAACTTGTTAAGCAATGTATTGAATTAAACATTTTTTTATGCGGCTTACTATCGCATTTTTTATGACTATGGCATAAAATTTATTTATTCACTAGCTGTGCCCGCGGTTTCACCCGCGTAAAGTTTGGTTTATAACACAGTCATAAAAAAGGAGGAGGTTTTTTCGACTTTTTTGTATTTATAACTCGATAACTCATATAAAATGACAGACGGAAATAAAAATAAATATATATTCCAAACAGTTAAAACTATAGTCAATTGGAAACTATAGTAAAAAATATTTTATTTTAATTAAAAGTAACCGATGTTACTTCTTAAAAAACGTAATAAACAAACCCACATTCACATTTATAACAATAGTAGCATATGCATATAGTAAAAGAAGGAAATAATAATAAAAAAAAAATCAAATAGCTGAATTTATAGTCTATGGAAAGTATAGTGTATAGTCTCCATAGTACAGTTGATTGGATTAGATGTTGACGTGACAGTCGGTAATACAGTGCGATGGTATTATAGTACTCAGGGTTTGAACCAACGCCTTGCATCTTAACCGGAACAAACAGACAGACAGACAGACAGACAGACAAAAATTGTAAAAAATGTCATTTTGGTGTATGTACCGTATATATATTCATATACATGTATTAAAAAACGGTTATTTCAATATTACAAACAGACACTCCAATTTTATTATATGTATAGATTAATTGCGCAAAAGTTAAGAAAATACTATGAAGTAATTTATTGTTTTATTAAAAACATTTAAATAAAATAATGTGTATTAAAACAAAAGTTTCGATTACTATTTTACTTATGATTACTAGTTTACTATTTTTAATTTATACTATGTAATAAATTAAATAGCGGTATGCTGTAAATATAATATGTTTGAATATTTACAGTTTTTTAAATACATAATTATATGAAGAATCGGATTTATTTGTAAATATTTATATCTTAATTAATATTAATAAATATAATAATTTTGTAGCATATTTTTAAAGTAGACAATAGCCAAATATCAATATCGTACGCTCTACAAACTATCATCCAAATATTACTCGTATACACATAAAAATATGCACAGTTACCTTATTGTTCGGATAGTAATGTGCTTGCACAACTCACATCAATTGTTTGTTTATTTTCACTGATTTTTGGAGGAATTTTATATTGTCCTCTGCCATTCAAATTAAATTACAACGTTCCGAATTTAAAATTCTAGCTTTTGATTTTATTGAAAGTTGGCGTTTTTGGCGGGCAATAAACAAGTGACAGGAAGCGCAATTTTTAATAATTTGAAACGCTTGTGCTTCATAAATTATTAAATAGTAATAATAGTGGAATTGTCAGTAATCATTTTAATGTTAATCGAGTATTAAAGTGATTTACACATGTGAAACGATTTTCTTCGTTTTCCGTCCTTTAAAAGTTTTAGTAAGGGCTTCCTGCCGCTTTTCTTAACCTCAATTCTTTCGATAGAGGTTGTACTATTTCAACATAAGCTTTTCAAAGGAGTTCGAAAAATGGTTTACATCATCATCATCTTCACCTCTATGTAATTATCATCACAACAGTGTTTCGTCTTTATCATTCACCTACTGAAGGCATAAGATCATTATGAATTAAGTTACGTTTTCTTTTGCCTTCCCATAATATGAGAACTAAACTTAAAAAAAATAGTTTTTTTTTAAATATCTTCGAACTCCTTTGAAAAGCTCAAGTTGAAATAGTACAACCTCTATCAAAAGAATTGAGGTTAAGGAATGCAATAGAGTGTGGAATGGAAATAAGTAAAAGGGGAATGAGAGAGTTTAAGTGAATTAAGCCTTAAATATAAATTGATTAATTTAGTATGAAAACAAATTGAATTGAAAAAATTCACGTCGCATTTAGTCACAATTTCATTTCAATTAAGGGATAGGTACAAATTTTATTTCGTTAATTCCATTTTAGGCGGCTTTGTGGGAAAATTTGGTTAAATTTCATTCTGGCAAACACGTTCGCTGTAATGGCCTTAAACTCTCATTATTGAGTTATTCACTTTACTTTTTTATTTCAAGTTTTTTTTGTCTCAGTTGATTAAGTAAAACCTTTTTTATATAGGTATATGATTGCCCATAATGTGAATGGATGCGTTAAACGAGGCAACCCTAGGAGGGTGTTTTCCAACCAAATCGGAGACATACTAGGGCCAGAACTAACCGTGATTTTAGACTGCAATTTACCCCCTTAAAATGATATTAAGGGGGCAAATTCGCCTTCAAAATTAAAGGCATTCTACTTTGCCCCCTCATAAAGGAGGCTCGAGAGGGCAATGTTGAAAAATCTATCGTTACGTTTTAAAAATAAATATATAAACTTTATACATTTCGTAAAATATGATTATTGATTTTAGTTAACAGAAATTTATATACATAATATAGAAAACCGCTTATTATTTTTATGAAATCAAGTTTTTTTTGCTTTTTAATGAATATCAAATTTTATGGTGCGTTTAAAAATAATTTGCTAGCGATCATTTATAATATGTAATCCAAGACTATAATTATTAAAGTTGTTTGTTGCCCTTTATTATAATGGGTAATTAAATTGTAATTTAATTATTAATAATTTTGACGTAAATGTAATTTATTTATTTAATATACATATATATTATTATATATATCAATATTCTATAAGTTGACAATGCTTTTTACAGCAGCTTCTATTGTACTACTATTCATTGATATATATTTTATCCATCAATTATTTAATGTTATTATTTTTAATTATTATTTTTTACTATTTTTATGTACTATTAAAGTGCTGTATGTAATAAGACAGCCTACTTGTAATAAATAAATTTTGAATTTTGGCGACATGCTTGGCACATTGGTTAATACACCAGTTTTTTACTCATATAATCCCGGGTTCGATTCCCCGTTGTAACAAGTTTTTGTTCCATATCCCAACACGGGCCACAACAACAAAAATGTATTTACAAGTATTTTATCTACATAAATTCTATTAAAATTTTGTAAAGTTATTTTTGTAATAGGAGAATAAATTATTCAAATATCTACGCTTGAGAGGATTTAAGTTTTTAGAATAATATTACCTTAATCTAGACCCATAGATTATATTTTAAATAAATAAATATCAGATGTTTTACGAGTTAATCAGTATTTTATATTTATTAATGTTTAATTTCTGTTTTTTTTTTTTAATTAGTAAATGATACTCGGCGTAACACAGGCAGGCGAAGTGCTGTCATATGTCGAACCACAATAATATTTAAAAAATATGGAGACAATTTAACGAATGTAAAATAATACATTTTTTTTTTTTTTAATCTATATTTATTGGGAGCTTTTGTCTATTAAGACATGTCAGCTCCATAGAGCCTAAAACATATCATCAAATTTATCTTAAGTCTATTTGGGAGGAAGTCGCCGCTGAAGGGAAGAAATAATATTGCAAAATTTATAACATATCTCTGATGCTGGTTCAGATAAAATACTCTGCGCTAAACCAACATTAACTACATTCAGTTTAAATTCCTTCACCAGCGCTTCCCTCAAAATAATACAATGGAACACTGAATTTTACAATGCACCCCTAACCTCTATCGCCTATACCACGGAGAATGTTCCGAGGAGTTCTTTAACCTTGTTCCTACCTCATCTTTTTACACCCGTAATACCCGCACATGTCAGGGAAAACATCCGCATTCTATCGACCGAATCGGCAGTCGAACTAAAAAGTTCGGTGCGTCTTTTCTTTGTAGAACAATCGACAAGTGGAATGCTTGGCTTGCCCATGTGTACTCTCCATTCTATGACCTTGGATCCTTCAAGCGATGCGTGAAGAAGCACCTTTGGCAGGCATAGTAGCGGCAACTGATGCAGCGGTGAATGCACTCGGTTTTCTCAGTCGTCGTCACTCTTGGACCTTCTCTTGCTTGTCAAAAAAAATACGTTCTGGTCGGCATATGCCCGGTTCCTATAATTAACTAAATAACTATTTTATCAAATTATCACGCCTTTTTCCTACAGGGATAGGCAGAGACAATGGAGCGCCACTTGCCACGATCTTTACACAGCTCCCTTGCTTCCTTCACATCCACAATTCTCTTCATACAGGCTCTGTGTTTATTTTATATAGCTATATTTATTACTTAAAAGTGTTGCGGTAACTTAACAAAGTTAGGTAATAGCAGTTAATGTGAGCTTAAGTTACTCGTTACCTGAAAGCTCCTTTAGTATAAAGAGGATTTTCATAGCAATCTCACGGAACGACATACAGTTTAAATAAAGTAGAAATTTGGATACGCAAAGCGTACTAAGGTCTACAACTAATATATCTATACTCTTTACTAATATTATAAATGCGAAAGTTTGGATACATGTATGTTTTTTCTTTAAATTATCATCCATCATTATCATCATAAGCCAGAAGACGTCCACTGCCGAACATACAAACGAATACAAAATCTTCATTTACAGTAAAAAAACAAATACATAATAGGAGCTTTAAATTTGTGTACTGTCATCCAGGAAAAATGAATGGTGGAATGTGGGTGTCCTAGTATGGGTACTAGGGAGAGCGCCTGTCTTATGGAACATAGGCCTCCCCCTTAGAACGCTATTCCGAACGACAAAATCCCAGTTGCATCCACCGGTTATTCGTGATTTTCACTATGCCGTCAGTCCACCTAGTATAAGGCCTACCTACGCTGCGCCTTCCGGTTCGTGCTCTCCACTCTTTCTTCCCCATAGTTTGTCGGTTCTTCAAGCGATTTTTAATAGCTATTTTAAAATATATCAAAGATACATTGGTACCGTCAATCGGTTTCGAACCGGAGTCTATTGTTTATTAGACCATTTTATAACTCCTACTCCAAGATAACTGTTGCCAGTGTATTTATTATCTCTACCTATCTTTGAAAAGAAGGCGTTATAATTTTTAAAAACAAACTTGACACTAGTAGAACTTTGGTTTTAAAATAATGTAAAAATTGTCACACTTAGAAAATAATTATATTCTGAATAATAAGATAGCAAATAAGAATAATAAGAAGTCAAAGAGTGGCAGGCAGTGGTACCCAGCCTGCCGATCCGAGGTAGTACCAACACTTACAAGTATACAGACCGTGATTCAGTCGCGTTAGGGATCGGCTTGTAAGTTGCCGGTTTGAGCTAGTTCAGCATAGTGGATGTGACCGCTACTTACAGTTCAGTTATTGAATTGTAGTAGCAGTGAAATCTATCAATAGACCGCACTGCAGCTTAACATCAAGCTGGGTGCTGTCATATGTCGAGTCACAATAAAAAAATAAAAAGCAAGAGATTTGTGTTAGGTTTTTCGAAAGTAGAGTTCCATTGTCTCTGCCTATCCTTATAAGAATAAGACTTGCCTTGCATTCGATGTAGCTTATCCCATAACAATCTTAAAGTTGGATCCAACGAGATCCTGTTGCCGAAATTCAGCTAGGTCAGCATAGTGGAATCGACTGTTTAATATTAGATACCAATAAAAATAAATTATAGGCGATCGTGGTGTAGTGGTCACGCAAACCAAGAGCCCAGGTTTAGAAACACGTAGGGGTACCAATGTATCTTTGATATACATACTTTGGTCTTACTTTGGAGGGTGTTTACCGACCAAATTGGAGACATCCTCAAGAAATCTGGGTTGCCTAGTGCCCATAACCATAGAGCTAGTATGAAGAGAATTGTGAATGTGAAGGAAGCGAGGGAGTTGTGTCAGGATCGTGGCAAGTGGTGCTCCATTGTCTCTGCCTATCCCTGTAAAAAAAGGCGTGACAATTTGATTGATTGATTGGTCGTCCTGTTTCTATAATACAAGCACTTTTAGTAGAATAGTATAGAAAGGTCTAGAAAAATCACAGATAGTAAAATATCTATATTTAACCGTAGTCCAGGAAAATCAGAGCACAAGTGCTTTATAGTCAATCCTTTCTATCTGAACAAATTGGGTTAGGGGACAAGGAGAAGCACTCAAGATACTCTCAGGAGAACAAGGAGGTTGGCTGGCGTATGTACTCAATTTATAGATTTAAACGTAAAGCCTTCTTACTATGGATAGATAATAATCTTCAAAGGATAATCCACAACGACTCAAAAGATGTAGAAATGTCTTTAGCTTTATAAAAATAAATTTTATTAGTTTTTTTTTATTGTGACTCGATATCTTAGCTCGATTCGGGAAGGCCAAAGAGCGTGGATGAATGAAAAAAGTTTTAGTTGACGGTCACCTCAGTCGCCGCTATAATGCCATCCAAAGGTTCTATAGGGTTCACTTTTTTTTTTATTGCGACTCGACATATGACAGCACCCCGCTTGATGTTAAGCCAAAGTGTGGTCCATGAATGAATGTATACTTGTAAGTGGTGGTACTACCCCGGATCGGCAGACTGGGTACCACTGCCTACCACTCTTTGATAACCAGACCCGAAGCAAATATCCATCTCTTTTTTTATTAACAAATATTTGCAATATTTAATACTATTAAATATTACAAATAAAAGCTATGAAACAAATATTTCGGGGGATCGAACCCGGGACTTTACGCGCAACAAACCAGTCGCTAAACCGTTCGTCCACGCCTGTCGTCCTTGAAAAGTCTACGATTAAAGGATGGGAAGGATCATGGAGTAGTAGGCAGTGGTCCAAAAAATTGCCGATCCGGGGTAGTATTTACCATTTACAAATATACAGACCGTGAAGTAACTTAGTGTCGTTTTAGGATTAGCTGGTAAGTTGTCGGTTTCAACAAGGTCGGCAGGTGAAAGTGACTGCTACTTAAATAGCAGTAGACTTAAGCGTCACGGCATAGTGACGGCGACTGGGGCAGCCGTGAACAAACCCGGTTTTTTCAGTCGTCGTCACTCTTGGACCTCCTCTTGCTTATCATCAGGCGGGACGAGGTCAAATGTCGTGTCACAATAAAAAAAAAAAAAAAGCTCAACATCAGGGTGCTATCTGCTCATTGATCATCATTAAGTGATTGTATTAACAAATTCTAGTTTTTAATCCTCATCTATATACAATCAATCAAATTGTCACGCCAGGGATAGGTAGAGACAATAGACACAACTCATTCGCTTTCTTCACATTCACAATTCTCTTCATACAAACTCTATGGTTATGGGCATTAGGCAACCTATATATAACCTATAATCTATATACAAATTCTAGTATTTATTCAATCAAACAAATTGTCACCCCCTTTTCCCACAGCGATGAGCAGAGACAGAGAAGCGCCACTTGTTACAATCCTGACACAACTCCATCGCTTCCCTCACACACAATTCTCTTCATACAAGCTCTACGGTTATGGGCACTAGGCAACCTCGCTTTCTTGAAGATGTTTCTAATTTGGTCGGAAAACACTCTCCTCGCCTTGTTTGATACATCCATTCACATCAGATTTATAAATTCGTTTCGTCAATCTACTTTCACTCATCTTTTCCATGTGCCCAAACAATCGAAGCATTTCTTTGTCAACCCTTGTCACTACATCTATTTCTAATCTATACACAAATTCTAGTTTTTATTACTAATCTTCATACAAATTTTCTGGTGGGAGCCTAAACGTATGGCCGCGAGTGCGCGTACCCGTGAAATTGGTAAACACTTAGGCGCAACTAGTATAACGCAACAATGAAATTGTCAGTTCATTGACAGAAAGTCAACGGTCTGCCATTATAAACACGTATAGTTTTTTATTTTATTTTTGTGGCTCGACATATGATACGTGGCACCCCGCCTGATGTTGAGCTGGTAGATAAATAATAATAGCAATTGCATTCGCCCTGATGGCCTATTTAAGAGTGACAGCACCCCGCTTGATGTTAAGCCAAAGTGTGGTCAATGAATGAATGTCACTGCTAATACAATTCAATAACTGTGAGTAGCAATCACATCCACTATGCCGGCCTAGATGGAACCGGCAACTTACAAGCTGATCCCGAAACGTGACCAAATCACTTTACGGTCTGTATACTTGTAAGTGGTGGTACTACCCCGGATCGGCAGACCCCCTACCCCTGATACCCTGATAGATACCCCTGCCTACCACTCTTTGATAACCAGACCCGAAGCAAATATCCATCTCTTTTTTTTTATTAACAAATATTTGCAATATTTAATACTATTAAATATTGCAAATAAAAGCTATGAAACAAATATTTGATCCGACCGGGGATCGAACCCGGGACTTTACGCGCAACAAACCAGTCGCTAAACCGTTCGTCCACGCCTGTCGTCAATTGTGCGTGCGCCATTTGTGACGATCCTGACACAACTCCCTCGCTTCCCTCACATTCTAAGTTCTCTTCATACAAAATAGGGCGACCGTGGTGTAGTGGCAGTGCAATGGTTACGAAAACCGAGAGCACGAGTTCGAGACCACCCACCGGTACCAATGTATCTTTGATATATGTACTTTGGTTGACCTGTTTCTATGATACAAGCACTTTAGTAGCTTAGTATAGAAATGTTAAAAATAATTAATACATGCTCTACGGTTATGGGCACTAGGCAACCCAACTTTTTTTGAAGATGTCTCCGATTTGGTCGCAAAACACCTTCCTGCAACAATAAGCCATTTACAAAATTTAATGTTAACAATACAAGTTCATACTGCAACAGCTATTTGGTTTCCTTTACTCCCAAATGGGACATCTATTTTGCATTAGTTTGAATATTAACCGATAGTAACCTGACTCAGGTTAACGACTTTAATCTTGCTGAAGATCATATTCTTCAAAAGTACTTTTAAGACTTGGAAACTTAAAACTGCAATGTTTTCTTAAGATTCACGTAAACCTTTTATACCTTTGGCCGGTATAGCTTCTGAGGCAACAGTAAAATCAAACGGTTTAGTTTTTTTACTTTTGTACTTTCCTTCTTCCCACAGGGATAGGCAGAGACAATGGAGCGCCACTTGCCACGATCCTGACACAACTCCCTCGCTTCCTTTACATTCACATTTACTTTTTCTTGCTTATAAGGCAAGTTAGGGTCAGATGTTCGGTCTGACCTAGACATAACTAACCAATGTTTAAAAATCATTAAACCATAAGAAAACGTCGTAAAATCCTTAATTGTCATGAGTCAATTCCCAGCAGGATAGGCAGAGACAACGTAGCAAAAACAATTCAAAACAAACAAATCTCGCAAACATGAAATATATTTGACAGGAGTGAAAAAGTGCGCGAAGTCCTTCCCCTTGGCTGAGCAGCTTTTAAAGTAACAATAGGACAGTTAGCACTTGTGAGTGTAGGCAATAGTTTTCAGGCAGGTACATAGGCTATGAAGCAATAGACGGCGCATAGGGAACCTGGCGCGCGCGGTCAATGGTAATAACAATAAAATTCATTCTTATTTGTCAAAAAGTTACGCGTTTGGACAATGAGTTTCAATGTGCTTAAACTGTTAATGAAAATGAACATCAATTATTAGTGAGTTGCGCGGTCGCAATTTTAATTTTAAAGCTCGGCTCGCAGCTCGGCTATTGACGTATGTATTCATGTATTATAAATTCATAGACTTTGAAATAGGTATTTTAAGTTATGGAAGCTGTCCTTGTAATTAAATTTCAAAAAAAAAAATATTTGTATTTCTATACTAAGCTACTAAAGTACTTGTATCAAAGAAACAGGATAACCAAAGTACATATATCAAAGATACATTGGTACCGGTGGGTTGTCTCGAACTCGTGCTCTCGGTTTACGTAACCATCGCACTGCCACTACATCACGGTCGGCTTAAATAAATATTTATATTTATCGTAGAGCTTGTATGAAAATAATTGTAATTGTGAGGGAAGCGAGGGAGTTGTGTCAAGATCGTGGCAAGTGGCGCTCCATTGTAATTGCCTATCCCTGTGGGATGTAGGCGTGACAATTTAATTGATTGATTTATTTATTTTAAGTGTGTTATAATTTGTTACATAGCTACTACGTAGGATGATTCGGCTTCCTAAAGTATTTTGGTATTTTATTCGGTATTTCCTTGTTCAAATGACATAGGGGATCAAACTATTTTTATCAAATATATATTGTACAACTTTTATATAATTTTCAATGTAGAGGAGTCTACAACTGTCTGGTCTGTGGATAGGAGTTTAACTGAAACGGCAAACAAAAGAAAGAGAGGCTGTGTTCAGTGACGGAGAAGAGCACTAACGAGTGTCGTGAAACATTCGAGAAAAATCTACAAGATATTTTTTTATTACTAAAACAAACTCTTACATTTCTTTATTGTTTTTTATTGGATTTTTAACAGAATAAAAGAAACATGGGTCGTTTAAATTACTTATTCATTAAATTATATATTTATTTACATGTCTATACCAAACTACAAAGAGTGTTTTTTTTTATTATAGGTTTAACATACGATAGCCTGATGTTAAGCTGGAGTGCATGAATGAATGGATGAATGGGGGCGACTGCTACTACAGTTAAATAACTAAATAGCAGTCACATCCACTATGCCAGCCTAGTTGGAATCGCCAACTTACAAGCCGATCCCGAAACGCGACTAAATAACTTCATGATCTTTATACTTGTAAGTGGTGGTACTACCCCGGATCAACAGACTAGGCACCACTAATTACCAATCATGGAATTAGGTCGACCAAAGTACACACTTGTATATCAAAGATACAATATACCTTTGATATATGTACTTTATAATAAAGATATACCAAGTGGTAACGCTAAGTGTTTTTGAACTAGGCTCTCGGTCTACACAACGGTCGCCTTTGTTTTTATTAAATTATATTTTCTAGTATGTCAGAAATTATGATATGCCTAATAAGTATTCCCATATAGCAGCCAATAGTAAGGACAGAGAAAAGTACATAAGCTTCTTCATCATCATCAGCCAAAAAGCGTCCACTGCTGAACATAGGCCTCCCTCTTAGTACATCATTCCGAACAAGATGCCAGTTGCATCCACTGGATATTTGTGACTATGTCGTAGGTCCACCTAGTGGGAGGCCTACCTACGCTGCGTCTTCCGGTTCGTAGTAGTCTCTAGAACCTTTCTTCCCCATCGGTTGTCGGTTCTCCGAGCGATGTGGCCAGCCTATTAAAAATTGCAAAACCTATTAAAGATAGAAAGCAAAAGAAACAAAACTAAGAAAAGTAAAATAGTAAAAGAGCTTACGAAATTCATAAAGCATTTGATTACATGCTGACTTTATTACAAGCTCAAGTGAAGAACACAGAAACTCTCCAAATTGTTTCGAAAACAATAGCTTTGTTCAGAACCGAAATTACCTGACATAAATTGTTTATATATTTTATGTCAGGTATTTTAGAAATTGAGAAATTGTAACGACATACGACAGCACCACAAAAGACGCCTGAACTTCCGTAAAGTACACGCTGGAGTGCAGTTCAGTAAATAAAGGACATCATTCAATTTGTATGGGGACTTGGGCTTAATTGTATTAACAGTTGCATATACATTTTAAAATAGTTTAATGTACGAAGAGTACAATGTAATTGGAATATAACCTTTATTTTGCATAGTTTAGGTGTGCAAAATGATTAAACTATAATTATGACCGTTCGAAGCAGAACTTTGGCGTGTCTTGGATATAAAATCCATATCTTATTTTCCAAATACCTCAATTGCACAGCAATTAAGAGCAAAACTGTTATTAATTTTATCAACACAAGTATCGAAACTACCATTTATATATTTTTTCATCATTAGACATTACAAAAGTAGTACATAAAAATCCAAAATGAATGATGTCCTTTAATTAAATTTTATTTCTCTACGAGTGCTACTAGTCCATGGTTGCCTTACATGGGCGTTGGGCTTAAGGAAAACTAACAGTTACATTTAATCAAAGCATATTGTGCATGAGCCTTTATCTCGTTCATTAAATGCCTAATAATATATTACAAGTAATTATTTATTTATTTATTTATTTATTTATTTATAGATAGCTTATAATTATCAAGCTTATAAGCGCCGGAGTTATATCCCATTTAAGCCATGTATTCATTATACGACATGTCATCCGACACTTCCTCTCAGATCAGCAAATCAACAAGAAATGGACCTATAGTGCTTTAACTAAAATTGTTACTCACTATGAGCCATTAGCTGGACCGTTATCAAATTAAAGACCGAGAGTATCTGATGAGGCACCATCATGAATCCTCTCAGATCAGCAAATCAACAAGAGATAGAACTATAGTGCTTTAACTAAAATTGTTACTCACTAAGAGCATTTAGCTGGACCGTCATCAAATTGAAGAACGGGCAATCTGATGATGCACCATTATGAATCCTCTCAGATCAGCAAATTGATATCAATTGATCAGCAAAAAAAAGTGATAGAACTGTAGTGCTTTAACTAAGCCTTTAGCTGGGCCGTTATCAAATTGAAGATCGGGAGTATCTGATCATGAATCCTCTCAGATCAGCAAATCAATAACAGATAATATCATAGTGCTTTAACTAAAATTGTTACTCTCTATGAGCTATTAGCTGGGCCATTATCAAATTGAAGACCTAGAGTAGTTATCTGATGATGCACCATAAGGACCCAAGGGATATTAAAGGGATATAACTATTGAGCCATGACTAATGTTGTTTATTACTATAAAGCTGATGATATGACCAAAGTGGTTCCAGGCGTTTCGGGGGTTCCTTTAAAATTTTAATTTTGATTTTATATTTATATAAATTGCAATAGATAACACAGACGACAGGCGTGGCGAAATGGTTAGAACACCAGTTTGTTACGCGTTAAGTCCTGGGATCGATTCCTGGTCGGAGCAAGTATTTGTTTGTAGCTTTTATTTGTAATATTTAATAAATATGTTAAATTGGCAAATATTTGTTGATTAAAAAAAGGTATATTTACTCCAGGTCTGGTTATTAAGTATTAAGCAGTGGTACCTAGTCTGCCCAGCTTAACATCATGCGGGGTGATGTCATATGTCATAGAGTTAACCGGCATTGTGACGGTGATTGCGGCAAACATAAACTGAATCGTTTTTTTCAGTCGTCGTCCCTCTTCGTTGAGTCTTAAAAAAAATTGCAAAAACAGTTTAAAATAATAACAAAACCGTAACATAAATACAAAAATTCAAACTTTTCGCTAAGAATTTGAATAAAGAAATCGTTTAAATTCTTTTTTTTTTGAAGAATTTCGCTGTATAAATAATGTTGTATTTGGTTAAAGAATAATTCGAAAGTTTTCAGCTGTTTCCTTTAGAATTTTCTTAAAAGAAATAGCTGTAAAAATATGGAAATTAAGAAATAGAAATACGGTTAAGTAATAGATTTATTATGTAAAAAAAACATTAGATCCTATAGATAGGTACTTTAGGTAGGATGTATAAATTAGGTACTGGAATATTTATGTATTTTTTCTTTGCTCAATAATTCTAAATAAGCTAATCCCGAAACGCGACGAAGTCACTTCACGGTCTGTGTAGTTGTAAGTGGTGGTACTATCCCGGATCGGCAGACTGGACACCACTCTTTAATAACAAGACCCGGAGCAAACATCCGCCTCTTTTATTTTTTAACAAACATATTTAATGTAATATTAAATTTAATTATTAAATATGACAAATAAATCAATCAATCAATCATATTGTCACGCCTTTTTCCCACAGGGATAGGCAGAGACAATGGAGCGCTACTTACCACGATCCTTACACAGCTCCCTCGCTTCCTTCACATCCACAATTCTCTTCATTCAGGCTCTGTGGTTATGGGCACTAGGCAACCTAGCTTTCTTGAGGATATCTCCGATTTGGTCGGAAAATATCTTTTAAATTACATTTATCACTTACATATAAATGTATTCTTCACTCTGTCCTCTGACATTTTTATATGTATTTATTTGTGTATATATATTTTATCTACTAATTATGTAGATATAACTTGTGTATTAAATATTCTTCTCCTATTTTCTTCCTAGGTATTACTATTACTTTTTTTTTCGACTTAGTCCTCACTTTTCTAAGTACTTTTCCTTTCGAGACATCCTCAAAAAAGCTGGGTGGCTTAGTGCCCATAACCGTGAAGCTTGTATAGAGAGCATTGTGGATATGAGAGAAGGGAGGGAGTTATGTCAGGGTCGTGACAAGTAAGGCTCCTTTGTCTATGCCTATCCCTGTGGTGAGGTGTGACAAATTGATTGATTTTCTTTCTATATATGCACCACAATGTCCGCAACACTTGCTATGGTTAACTGTAAGAGAATGCCTAATGACGTTAAGGTAGTCAATGTTTTTTTTATAATTGTAACTCGATATATGATGTTAAGCTGGAGTGTGGTCTATAAATGGATGTCACTGCTATTACAATTTTAATTAATAACTGTAAGTAACAGCCACATCCACTATGCCGGCCTAGTTGTAACCGGCAACGTACAAGCTGATCTCGAAATAAGACTAAATCACTACACGGTCTGTATACTTGTAAGTGGTGGTACAACCCCGGATCGGCAGACTGGGTACCACTGCCTACCACTGATAACCAGACCCGAAGCAAATATCCGCCTTTTTTTTTATTAACAAATATTTGTAATATTTAATATAAATTATTAAATCTTACAAATAAAAGCTATGAAATAAATATTTGCTCCGACCGAGAATCGAACCCGGGACATGACGCGCAACAACCAATCGCAGATCAATCGGCCACGCCTGTCGTCAACTCATGTACTGTAATCATAGTAACAAGTTTAAAATTAACTGCAGATAGATCGATAATAAAAGGCAGAGACAAAAAGATCATGTTTCGATTAAAATTGCGACTTTTTCTTGTACAGTAACACCGATGGAACATCTATGCGAAATTCGTTTTGGCACCTATTCTTGATTTCAGATATTTTTACTTCATTACATTCTGATTACCATAAATTTTAAAATGTATGCACTCATACAATTTAAAATAAAATTAAATTAAAAAATACTAACCTACTAAAGACCTTACTTATATCATCGAAACAGGACGACCAAAGTACAGTAACATTTGTATATATATTTATTTATTTATTGTTATTGGTAGTAATATACCGTAGAGCTTGTATGAAGAGAATTGTGGATGTGAGGGAAGCGAGGGAGTTGTGTCAGGATCGTGGCACGTGGCGCTTCTTTGTCACTGCCTATCCCTGTGGAAAAAAGGCGTGATAATTTAATTGATTAGTATGTAAGTTATTATTATGTATGTTTATTTATTTCTAATGCACCCGTAATCCTTTGTCACACCTCCATAGGTTAGCTAGTGTAAAATGCCGAGAGACATTAAGTTCGCCCTTGTACTATAAGTTTTTAAGTGTAATAAAGAATGTATGAATAAAAAAATATCTTTTAAAGTAACCAGAATAGTAGCTAAGATCGTAAAGATTGGCGTTGAAGAAATCTCATTAAAGTGCTCTCTCTATGTAAGGTTTGATTAACGCCCGCCGCCGCCGCCAGGGGCGCATCGTGAATACTGATTGAACCTTCTCTTCATAAAATAGATTATCGGATATTTATGAAAAAAAAAATCCAATGCAATTTAACATCATATGAATAGTCAATCAATCAAAATGTCTCGTCTTTTTCTAACAGGGATAGGCAGAGATAATTGATCGCCACATGCCACGATCCTGACATAACTACCTCGCTTTCCCTGACATCCACAATCCTCTTCAAACAAACTCTACGCTTATGGGCACTAGGCAACTAACTCAGCTATCATGAGAATGGCTCTGATCTGGGTCTGCCTCGTTTAACGTATCCATCCGCATCAGATTTATAAATTCCATTTGTCAATCTACTTTCATTCATCATTTCCATGTCCCCAAACCATAGAAGCATTTCTTTGTCAATCCTTGTCTCTACATCTTCCTTTTAACCGCATCTATCGCTTCATTTTATCAATTTTGAATTTTTATGACGATCTTGTTCAAATCGTTGACCAAATTTCTCAAACTAAAAAGAAATCGACATTTTGTAAGAACGTGAACATTGTTAAGTTATTTTGTTAGAAATATTTTAGTATACAACTATTTTTATACGCTTTATGACAAAATAATAAAGCTTCTACCACACAGGCGCGTTATTATCGGTCGAATGCGTCCCGATTCCATGCACACAGTTGCGTCCTACTTCTATTGCGTCGTTATTATCGCAGCAGTGTGTAACTTCGTAATACAATCAATCAATCAAATTGACACGCACTTTTCCCATGAGGATAGGCAGTGACAGTGGAGCGCCACTTACCACGATCCTTACACAACTCCCTAATACATATTGTACTAAAAACAGATATCGCTATAACGCATCCGGTGTTATCGACCGATAACGACGCGCCTGTGTGGTAGAGGCTTAAAGTACGATTGATCTGTCGTAGCCTAGTGGCTTTTAGAACTTTGTACGTGAATATTTGAACCCGTGACGATTTAACTACCGGTTTCGGACATAAGAAATAGGTTGTTTTAACGGTACACAAAATACAATTTAACTGGTTGTATGTGTTTTTATAAATTAAATTAAATCAAGGCGAGCAATGTCAAAACCACACGCCGGTATTAACGTATCTTTGATATTTGTACTTTAATCGTCTTGTATCTATAACTTGGAATAGAAATTAAAAAAATATATTAAGTTCCAATAGTTATAAATACTCGTATTATATCTTTGAATTCCTCATCATTGATTTATTTTCTCAGCGAAAATTTCGCAATCGTTGTTGTGAAGTTTGATAGAAATTCGTGTTACGTAACGGCATCAGCCTTTGTCAGTTTTAAACTTTAATAATAAAATAATTTCCCAATTGCTGGATAAAATTGTTTGTAGTATATTTGCACCCTGCCCATAATTTCTCATCATCTTAAAGGTTAGTTGTTAGAGAATGCCTAACAGGCGTTAAACTCGCTTATGTACCTATTTTTAAGTTTATTTTGGTGCAATAAAGGATTTTATTTAATAAATAAAAAGGACAATTTTTGACAAACATCGTGCGATGCACATTGCCATTTAAAAGTAAAATTCTTTCAATCAACCAAATCGTGGTATAAAGATTTGCCTAGTGACCATAATCGTAGAGCTTGTATGAAGAGAATTGTGGATAAGCTATGTCGGAATCGTGGCAAGTAGCGCTCCATTGTCTCTGCCTATTACTTTGAAAAAAAAAAGGCGTGTGACAATTTGTTTGATTGATTGATTAAAAATAACCAGCCACATCTTAATAATTTAATGACAAGTCATTGTGACTTTGTTTACTATCTTCTGGTACAATCGGCAAGTTGCAATTAACTTTCTCTCTTCACGGCAGGCTGCACAAACGCATGATGGTCAATAGCACTACCGCCTTGGCCGTGAATTTTCATAATTATGAAATAATAATACGCTTGTGTGATTGTGTAACACTGCATTGCGGTTTGCATTTGAATATATTATAATACTATATGACGTTTTAGGCTATTTTTTTAAATCATATGGTTTTTTGATTTTTTAAATTTACATTTCTATACTATTTATTTAATTCGGGGATTTACGACAGGTCGCAAACTAAACATACAAAAAAATGAACATTCCAAGATTTATACTGGTTTGCGACCCAAGAATATACACACAAAAAAAAACATACAAGGTTAACAATACAAATAACAATAATACACAATAGAAATAATACACAAATGATAATAATTTAAAAAAAGTATCAAATTAAAATTCACAATTAAAAACTAAGACTACAATACTACAATTAATATAGTTATACTATGCCACTAAAGTGCTTGTATTATAGAAACAGGACAACCAAAGCACATATAGGTATCAAAAATACATTGGTACCGGCGAGTGGTTTTGAACCCGTACTCTCGGTTTGCGTAACCATTGCACTACCACTACACCACGGTCGCCTTGCTATAATAGTTAATGCAGATATACAATTTAACAATTGATTAAGATTTATCAAAATTTGAAAGCAGACTTTTGGACATCCTACAGAAAGCTGGGTCTCTAGTGCCCATAAAGACCGTGGCTCGTGGCACTCCATTGTCTCTCTGGGAAAAAAGGCGTGAAAATTTGATTGATTTTTGAAGATATTATAAAATTTATGAAGTATTTTAAACCATTAAAAAATTGTCCGTTTTCATTACATAATTTTTATAAGGTCGACTTTAAGAGTCGTGACTACATAATAAAAATACCTTTTAATAAAATACAAATTGTAAAATAATGTCTTTAGCTTCGCTTTTTTAGGATTCCATTAAAATTTGTCAGTCGTTTGTGGGACAAGTCAGTGGAAATAATTCAAGGCAAAACTGGGTAATAGGGAAGGGCAGAGGATGGGTTAAAGTGTTCCCAATTTGTATTCTACTTAGATTGATACAACCATTTTTTGTGTTTAAATATTTGGGACTTTACGAGTAATAACTTTATGAGTAGTAGGTAGGCAGACAGTTGGTTGTCATTTGCCAAGTATTTAAAGGTGTGATTCCTATGGCGACAGCAGATTGCAGACTGAAGACCGTACTACTGGTTTGTATTAATCTAGATGAGATTGATTCTGTGCAAGGCAACATTGCAGTCTGCGGCCGCACATCTCCCAAAGGTTAACTGGTAGAAAATGCCTTAAGGCATTAAGTTCGCCTCTTGTAAACTTTTGTAGTTATTTATGTGCAATAAAGAATTCTATTATTATTATAATTGATGACGTTGAATATCCCAATAATTTCATAATATTTGGTGTACGTGAAAAAGAGTGCCCAATTTGTGCTTCTGTAAGAGTCACTAGGGAGTGAGGCTGCCGTTTCAACGTTCACCGAGCACGGTCCATTTTTGGCTTCACTCGTGAATTTTATAGGAGGAAATATAAAGGTTGTTTGCACCTCCTGAGGTAGTAAATGTCGCAACAATGTCATATAATGAATACACTTTACACCTATACTAAAACAATATAAGTTGCAACTTCTAACTAGGCGACTGCTACTTTTTTTAAATGTGACTTGACATATGACAGCACCCCGCTTGATGTTAAGCCGAAGTGTGGTCCATGAATTAATGTCACTGCTACTACAATTCAATAACTGTGAGTAGCAATCATATCCACTATGCAGGCCTAGATGGAACCGGCATCTTACAAGCTGGCCCGAAACGTGACTAAATCACTTCACGGTCTACTTGTAAGTGGTGGTACTACCCCGGATCGGCAGACTTGGTACCACTGCCTACCACTCTTGTATACTCTTGTACTTATAGTTATTTAACTATAGTAGTAGTCTCATTTATTCATGGACCGCATTTCAGCTTAACAGCTCTTTGTTGAGCCACACAAAAATCTACTATATCAAATTGGAGGTATTTAAATATTACCTTTTTCCTACCTCGTGTTTTGTATCGACTCCCGTGATACCCGCCATTAAATTATCCGCAGGAAAGGACGGAGTCACACGTGTCGCTTTCATCAAGACTGCAACAGGCATTTACGACTAAACTCTGTTTACTACCAGCACAGCACAGTCGGCCGTCGTTGCTACACAAGACTTAAACAGGAAGCCATCAACAACACAGGCGTTATTAAATGATTTAATTAAAAATCACAATTTTAAAATATGTAAAGAAATACGCATTAAAGTATCACCAAAATGGCTTTGATTTCCACAAAACACCAGCTCCACATCCGCATCAACATATTTTGGTATAGACAACCGGCATAGAAACAACCAGTGAGGCATCAGTAAACTAAAACAGGTAAAATAAAGGAATTATTCTAATTGCCACACCTCAAAGTGGCGCTATGTAGTCTGCCTATCCCTTTAGGAATTAAAACATAAAAACGATATTGATATTTAAAAATATATATTTTTAAACTGCAGGAACGTTTTTAAACAACCAGGCGAACTTAATTTATTTAAGGCGACCATGGTGTAGTGGCAGTGCAATGGCTACGTAAGCCGAGTGGCACGGGTTCGAAACCACTCACCGGTACCAATGTATCTTTGATATACGTACTTTGGTTGTCCTGTTTCTATGATACAAGCACTTAAGTAGCATAGTATAGAAATATATAATAAAAAAATAAAAAAAACTATAATATTAAATATGTATTATACATGTATATGTAACGTATATGTATATGTATATGTATACATGTATATGTATATGTAACAGGGTCATATCGCCAAGCAGGTTGACCCACATAGCGACAAAATTAGAATTTTCCCATACATTTATGGGATAATTCTAATTTTGTCGCTCACGTGTGGGTTAATACTAAGTTGCGATTTATTGCCATCGATCTATCTTTATCTAACCATAAGTCTATTTTGAGATGTTTGTTTGTCTATTAGTTCTGACGTCATCAATATTTTTGTTGTTGTTTCTACTCAGCGATTTTCTATGTTTATTCGAGGGCGTGGCGTAGTGTAGGCGACCGTGGTGTAGTGGCAGTGCAATGGTTACACAAACCGAGAGTACGAGTTTGAAACCACCCACCGGTACCAATGTAGCTTTAATATATGTACTTTGGTTGTCCTTTTTCTATGATACAAGCAAGCACTTTAGTAGCTTAGTATAGAAAAGTAAAAAAATTAAAAAAGGTAGCAATCATTCAGTGGTCGGTTTGAAATCGGATCGGCTAGTCACATTTTCAAGTTAATAAGGTAACATCATCTTGTCGTTCATAATGGCGTTCTAAGGGGGAGGCCTATGTTCAGCAGTGGACGCCTTCTGGCTGATTATGATGAAGTTAACAATTAATTAGACTATGATCCAACTCAGTGTTTCCTGACCTTTTTTAGGCATAAGGTGGCTTTTCCGAATTTTTCATGCCCTCCATACATAATTTTTAATCTTTAAAAATTGGTTTGTTCCCCTAGGAAATATAAATGATTTTATATATTATAGAGCATTTTTTTAAGAATTTCCTTCCTTGTTAAATTTGTCACCGAAATCTAGCATTGCATTTAAATAACCCAAAGCCAAAGGGTTAAAGTCGTGTCGAGTCCATTTTTAAAATGCCCACCTTAACTATTAAGTTGTCCCCCTGTGAGGCGTGGGCCCCACGTTGGGAAACACTGGTCCAATTCCAACAGCCTATACTCGTACATAAATAGGTATTACCATGTATTCTTTTAAATCAATAATCATTGGCATGCCTTCTCCCTGCAGGGCTAGGCAGAGACAAGTGGATTGTTTTTTTGTTGTTGTAAAATCATCTAAAACAAAACTATGCAATCCACGATAGAGACCCAAATAAAGAATAAGGATGTATTTTTCAGATAGTAAATTGAGTAATTTGTTCTATAAGGGCATTTTGTTGGCGATTTTATTGTGGGTCCAGTTCGTATGGGACGAGTTGGGGTGGCCGAATCTATGTGGGGCGGGTTGTTTTTATTTGCTTAGTGATCCCGCTTTATGAGTCATGTTTATTGCTGTAAAGGCGGACATACACTAAAGATTCATTACGCGTCATTAGATGAAATTTAGTAGAGAAGCACAACTTATTTTTTTCTATATTGTCATAAAAACAGGACGATCAAATCTCATTCAGAGATTAAGGTGACCGTGGTGTTACGAAAACCGATAGCACGGGTTCAAAACCACTTGCCGGTACAAATGTATCTTTATTTGTCCTGTTTCTATAAAACTAGCACATTAGTAGCTTAGTATAGAAATGTAAATAATAAGAAATGATATTTATGTTTATACATTGATACCTGTTTTGAACCTGGGACTCTCAGTTTGCTACACCAAAGTTGCGTGAAATAATGGATGAAAAGCGATTTATAAATCGAAGTCGCTTTGCTTCTAGTATTGCTTTGGGTCTGGTTATCAGTGTTATCAGTGGTGTACCTAGTCTGCCGATCCGGGGTAGTACCACCACTTACAAGTATACAGACCGTAAAGTGATTTGGTCGCGTTTCGGGATCAGCTTGTAAGTTGCCGGTTCCATCTAGGCCGGCATAGTGGATGTGACTGCAACTTACAGTTATTGAATTATAGTAGCAATGACATCCAATGATTCCACTATTATCAGCTTAACATCAAGGGGGGTGCTGTCAAATGTCGAGTCACAATAAAAATTGCATGGGCTTCAAACTGTATATTTACACGACTAGTTGTAATACAAAATGTATGTCAGCCCTAAAGTGGTATCCCTTCTGAAGTTTCGTTGAATTGAATTTGATGTCTGGCGCACGAATGTGATTTGATCAAGTAAATTGCTTACACACACGAAGTAGCCTTCTATTTATTACTTTTGTTCTGTGTTCAACTAACTGAATTCAGCATTAATTTAATTAATTTGTATTCGAGTTTTATTTCATGTTTCCTTTGTACTGAAATTATATTTAACTATGTTGCTGTTTTTGTTCAATTAATGGCAAAGGAATCCTAAGAATTAAGGCTACCGTGGTGTAGTGGCAGTGCAAACAATGGCTACGTAAGCCGAGTGGCACGGGTTCGAAACCACTCACCGGTACCATGGTATCTTTGATATATGTACTTTGGTTGTCCTGTTTCTATGATACAAGCACTTTAGTAGCATAGTATAGAAATGTATTATAATAAAAAATCATTTTCTTTGCATGTGTGAGTGCACGTAGATATACTGTGTTTCTCATTACTTGGCTCAAATAGTAAACAAACATGTAGATGTGACTTGCAGTTATTAAACTGTAGTAGCGGTCGTCTTTATTAAGAGACGACCCGTGGACCCAATAACCTTATAATAAAGGACATCATTAATTCTGGGCTTTTATGTACTACTTTTTTAATGTCCAATGATGAAAAAATATATAAATGGTAGTTTCGATACTTGTGTTGATAAAACTAATAACATTTTTGCTTTTAATTACTGTGCAATTGAGTTATTTGGAAAATAAGATATTGATTCTTTGATTCTGCTTTAAACTGTCATAATTATAGTTTGATTATTTTGCACACCTAAACTATGCAAAATAAAGGATATATTTATAATATTTAAAATACATTCTAATCTTCGTACATTAAACTATTTTAAAATGTATATGCAACTGTTAATACAATTAAGCACACGTCCCCATACAAAATGAAAGATGTCCTTTACCTATTATTAAACATTACTATCTTATAAAAAAACACAAGTTTTTCAAATAATTTGAAACGACACGATCTGTCAGACGCAGTTACCCCCCATAACTTCAACTGTTGCTCTTGCTGTGTTGTTTTGGGTATTTTACCGACATTCCATATATAAACAAAGATATTTTCTGTTGCATAAAATATGTTTGGGTAAACATAGTTGAATAGGTTCTATATTTCACAGAGCAGAGAAATATAGAACAGAATCTATAATATATATTTTCGAAGACATTCTCGAAAAGGTTGGATTGCCTAATGTCCATAACCGTAGAGCTTGTATGAAGAAAATTGTGAATGTGAGGGAAGGAAGGGAGTTGTTTCAGGATCGTGGCAAGTGACGCTGAATTGTCTCTGCCTATCCCTGTGGGAAAAGGCGTTACTATTTGATTAACACTATATAGTATTTCTCTATTCAGTGGCTTCAGTGGCTTCGTATTGAAGGTAAAATGAATTCATTTTTAATGTTTGTAATTTTATATATATTTTAAATCTTATTAATTAGTGATCATGATGATGATAATCTCCTCGCAGTGTCCGGCAACAGAAACTCCTTAACCAATTAAAGAGTGTTAGGCATTATACAGACCGTGAAGTGAATTAGTCGCGTTTGGGGATCAGCTTGCAAGTTTTCGATCCATCTAGGCTGGCATAGTAGATGTGATTGCTACTTACAGTTAATGAATTACTATACTAGCACTCAATCTTAACATCAGACGGTTTGCTGTCACATGTCTACTCATGACAAAAAAAAACTATGTAAACTTCTCCAAATAAATCAATCAATCAAACGGTCACTTCACGATCCTGACACAACTCCCTCGCTTCTTTTACATCCACAATTCTCTTTATACAAGCTCTAAGGTTATGGGTAGCTTCCTCAAATGATTAAAATAAAGTCCAGATTAAACTTTAACGAAGTTTATGCATGTTATTAAGTCTGTATTCCAAACCGTACGAGCCCCTGACATATAATTAACAGTAAGTGTGCTTCACATATCTCTTAAGTTAACCACAACATACCTTTATGATCCCTCAGCGCCACTTGCCACTTCCAACAACGTTTCAGCGCCAACTTAATGACTATACGATTCTCTATCTACTCGTATTACGAGTACATGGTTAGTCATGCGAGTTTGAACTCTATATTCAAACCCTTAAGAGTTTATTTATTGCGGCTCAATATATTACATAACTCCGCTTGATGTTAATATGGAGTGTGGTCCATGAATGGAGGCGACTGCTACTACAGTTATAACTGCTATAAACAGTTGTACATTGACGCTGATCCCGAAACTAAGTCACTTTATGGTCTGTACACTTGTAAGTGTTGTTTTGGGGTCGCGTTTCGGGATCAGCTTGTAAGTTGCCGGTTTATAACTTAGCTGACATAGTGGACGTGACTGCCACTTACTATTATTTAACTGTAGTAGCAGTCATCTCCATTCATGGACTGCACTTCAACTTAACACCAGGCAGGAGGTATGCGGTCTCATGTCGTGTCATAATATAAAAAGTCCATAACGATTTGTTTATAAATAGGTTTCAACGTAGGTTAGACAGGTTTCAAGGTAAATGGGTTCAAATCCTGTTTTGTTCTCCATTTGATTGGCACATGCCACCTGGACACGCCTTCAGCATTATATTAAGTAGTTCAAATTTAGCATGAGAGGTGTTCGATATATCATCGATATATCTACATACAGATATATAGCTATAGATCCTGGAAAACCATTTAAATGCATAAGGATTAATATCATGATATAGTCTGTCTAAGCCGAAATAACGCGTTTCTTCACCGCATTCGCGCACACGAGAAAACATAAAATATGAATGCAACACATCGAAAATGCAATTGTAATTGGTCATTCAGTTGCTCGTTGGACACAAAAAGAGGAGCACGCTTTTAAGGTATAGTTAGAAATATTCGCATTCACAAATTATAGATATATACCATCACGGACTTTTTGTGAGTAATCATGAGTACTATTAATATGTAGAACACTATTTTATATATCATCAATAGTTTTTGCAGCGCACGCAAAATAATGACTTCTTAAGTTGACGTTTTGATACCTTGGGTTACATTGTTGTTAGTAGGAGGGATCTCTATTAAAAAAAAATTAATGTAGCCTATGTTACTCTGCAAAAATGTAGCTTTCTAACGGTCAAAGAATTTTTAAAATCGGTCCAGTAGTTTTTGAGTTTAATCATAACAAACATACAAACACTCAAATCTTTTTTATTTATATAATGGTAATAACTATAGATCCAAACCCGCCCGCCACAGTCGTCCAGCGCTTTTGTAAGCTGCCGATCTTTATACTGAGCAGCTCAAAAGTCTTTTTTCTCTTTTTTCTGCCGAGAACTATAGACGGTGATTTCCAGTTTGCCGATGTGGAGTAGTACCACCCCATACAAGTGACTAGACCGTGAAGTAACTTAGTTCGAGATGCGTTTCTTAAAAGTTGCCGGTTTCAACTAAACCGACATGGTAGATCCGACTGCTACTTGCAGTTATTTAACTGTAGTAGCAATCGCCTCCTTCAATGAAACGTACTCAAGCTTATTATCAGGAGGCCCGAAAAAAATAAAATAAAATAACATTTGACGTGACGTGATATTCGGGATAAGTTTCTTAATCATTCGTTAACATATGGTCCATTTAGAACTAACACTGGCTGTGCCCGCGGTTTCACCCGCGTAAGATTAAGTTTATAACACAGTTATAAAAAAGGAGGAGGTTCTCAATTTGACTGTATATCCCTTTTTTGTATTTATAACTTAATAACTAATATAAAATTGACAGACGGTAATAAAAATAAATAAGTATAGAAAATTCCAAACAGCTGAAACTATAGTCGATTGGAAAATATTTTTTTTAAATTAAAAGTTTCCTATGTTACTTCTAGTACCTCCAAAAATAAGTCTACAAAGTTTCATGATGATCGGTTAAGCAGTTATTGCGTAAAAACGTAACAAACAAACTCACATTCCCATTTATAATAATAGTAGGATGAGTCATGAGATACACGGACAGGAGAAATACTATATAAAATAGGAGGAAAGGAGAAAATAGTGTGTATGTATTTAAATGATTTTAAATTCGAGTTTAAAGCTATAGAAAGTTAATTGTAGCTAAGATTGTCATAGTGACAAATTGCCAAGTAACATGACAGACGTTATAATATGTTATTACGTATACTCGTATGATGCCATTTTCTATAATTGAATATGTTTCGTGCGACACTTAAGGTGTCATTCCACCTAGGGCCCTGATTCTCTTATTAAACTACAGCGAAATGGCTTGTCCACAAGCTGCTAATGTTTTTTTTATTGTGACTCGAGATATGACAGCACCCTGCTTGATGTTAAGCTGGAATGTGGTCCATGAATGAATATCACTGCTACTACAATTCAATAACTGTAAGTTGCAATCACATCCACTATGCCGGCCTAGTTGGAACCGGCAACTTTCAAGCTGTTCCCGAAGCGTGACCTATATTGTATATAAGTCATGGTATGGTATAAATTTATTTTATCCTTATCGTTACAAAATATAGGTTTACTTACAGAAGGAAGCCTTTCACAAAACGTATATAAACACTTAACAATCTTTGGTTTCATTTTAACTCAGTCGGCGAAGAAAATTACTTAGAGTGCGTACAACGGAATATAAAATGTAGCTACGCAATTTTAATAATGACAATAATAATGTCTTTTTGCACAAGTTTTAAGTAAAACTTACGTTAAATTTAGACCGAACTGGTAAGATGCGTATTACATTTTGCTTGATACTCGTTATTTATAAGATTTAATTGTTTATTCGGAAAGTACATGAGATGACTAAGTCACGTTTTGGGTTCATCTTCAAAGTTGCTGGTTTCAGCTAGGCCGGCATAGTAGATCCATTGCTACTTGTACTAATAATCGTTTTTTTTAATAAACCGCTCTTTACCTTGGACGAAGTATATGTCGAGCCACAATAAAAGAATAGAGTACGAACTCTCTACAAATCTATAAACCAAGGAAATTTCCTTTTAAGTCGAATAAGTTGACTTTGTAACGTTTGAAAAACAATTTTATTGCAACAAAAATAAACTAAGCTTCCTTTCAAACGGAATCCTATTTGTATTTTTACAATTACGGGTTTTCTTTTAAAAGGAGAATGCTATTTTCATAAAAAAGTACGTATTTTTTAATTTTCGATTGGCATAATAAATCCCCCCGATGCGGATGTGCATGAATGGCGTATGCTACTATGGTTAATTAAACTACTTTGAAAATTAATTAAATAATAATAATAACTTCAGTCACCTCCATGGAAAAACAGGCAACACACAAGCTGACCCCGACTAAGTCACGTCACGGTTCGGGATCAGACAGTAAGTTGCCGGTTCTGGGTAGGTAATAGTGGATTTGACTGCTACTTACAGTTATTTCACTGTAGTAGCAGTCACATTTATTAATCGGCTGTACTCCAACATAACCTCTGGTGGGGTGCTGTCATATGTCAAAATGACAGCCTATAATAATAGTTTGGTTGTCATTGGAGACGCTCAAGAACGCTGGGTTGTCTAGTGCACATAACCGTAGAGCTTGTATGAAAATAATTGTGGATGTGAGGGAAGCGAGGTAGTTGTATCAGGATCGTGGCAACTGGCGCTTTTTTTATATTGTGTCACGACATTTGACCTCGACTCGCCTGCTGATAAGCAAGAGAATATCCAAGAGGTCGTCACTAAAACAACCCAGTCAGTTCACGGCTGCCTCAGTAGCCGTCACTATGCCGACCAAAGGTGCCTCTTCACGCATAGGTATAGGATATAGAAGGAATTAGGAGAGAGAGAACACATGGGCTGGCGAAGCATTCCACTTAATTGTTTCTGCCTGTGGGGAAAAGGCGTGACAATTTGATTGATTGTTTAGTTATTTATTTTATTTATTTCCATTTAGCCAATCCAACAGTACAATTCATGATATATATTTACTATAATAATTAAAAACACTACCATTGATAGGATTGATCAATAATTTAACTATGTATTTACACTACAAGGCAACTAAATAATTTTTACTTAAAAAAAAAACTAAACGTAACCAGTATAAAATTTGTGTGTGTGTGTGTGTGTGTGTGTGTGTGTTGTGTGAGTGTGTGTCCATTAATTTATAAAATTTCTTTTAAATGTTTTATAGTTATTTGCTTCTTCAGGGCCGCCTTACCAAGTTATAAGCGTAATATTTATCTACGTAAACGTAAATTTGTAATGAATATACCTTTAAATGAAAACCTCAACAGTGAGCTGTGTACGCAGCAACGTTACCCCAATATAGGGCAAAAGGAAGGGTTATCAAAGGACAAAAATTCAATTAAAGACATGTGAGATGGGTAAAAAGGTCAAACACTATTCTTGTTTTAAATTAAACCGTTACAAATTCGTATTGGTGAAAATAATGAAGGCAACCGTAGTGTAGTGGCAGTGCAATGGTTACGCAAACCGAGAGCACGGGTTCAAAACCACTTGCCAGTACCAATGAATAAATGTCCCTGCTACTATATCAATAACTGTAAATAGCAGTCACATCCACTATGCCGGCTTAATTGAAACCGGCAAATTACAAGCTGCGAGCCGACCGCGTAACTCAATGACAACGGGCTTCGTTTTCACAGTTGACCTCCATTAATGAGCTTCAAAATTAAATATGCCACCGCGCAACACTAAGAATCGATGTTTATTTATTTATTTATTTGTAAATTCTACAGCTTTTTAACAATTTTATACAACAATTTTATGAACCAAGGATATAGCCAAGTACAGAATTTAACAGCAAATTTTACAAATTTTATAAATAACAGTAAGTTGTGTGTCAATAAATGTGTGTGTTTGTGTGTGTGTGTGTGTGTGTGTGTGTGTGTGTGTGTGTTTTAAATCAACTATAGTAACAACAAATTTTCGAAAAATGTTCATTTTCATTAACAGTTCAAGCTCATTGTAACTCGTCCGAATGAATAAAAGTTGTTTTTGACACTAACAGCGAACGCGTAACTTTTTGACGAATAGGAATAAATTTCATTAGTATTACCTTTGAAGTTGCGCGGTCAGCTCCCTGATTGTCAAAGAGTGGTAGGCAGTGGTGCCCAGTCTTTTGAACCTGGGTAGGACCACCACTTACAAGTATTCAGACTGTGAAGTGACTTAGTCGCGTTTCGGGATCAGCTTGTAAGTTTCCAGTTGCAACTACTTTTCACGCTTTGCTTGAAGTACCCAAGCTTATAGGATGAAGAGAACACTTGGGCAGGGCTTACAGTTATTCAACAGCAGTAGCAGTCACCTCGCTTAATGGACCGCACTCCAGCTTAACAGCAGATGTCGAGTCACAATAAAAAAAATATATCCATCAAGAATAAGTGTGTTAGCGTTTTGGTCAAAGGTACACTTTAATTATGTTGTCGCGCAACCCTTAACTATCTGCGGTTATATAAATTGTATCTTCATTAAAACGTTATTTTCATTACTTTCATTAACAACTTTAATTTTTTTTTATTGTGACTCGACATATGACAGCACCCCGCTTGATGTTAAGCCGAAGTGTGGTCCATGAATGAATGTCACTGCTACTACAATTCAATAACTGTGAGTAGCAATCACATCCACTATGCCGGCCTAGATGGAATCGGCAACTTACAAGCTGATCCCGAAACGTGACCAAATCACTTCACGGTCTGTATATTTGTAAGTGGTCGTACTACCCCGGATCGGCAGACTCGGGGTATGAATATATATGTACTTTGGTGGTCCTGTTTCTATGATACAAGGACATAAGTAGCTTAGTATAGAAATGTAAATAAAATGTATTATGCCGAAAGATTGTTTACTATTTTTGGCAAGTAAGAAAAATGTTCGAATTTACGCTTAGCTCGTTGTGAGCTTGTGCTCGGCTCCTCTAGTGTAGACCCACCTTTATTCGACGCAAGTTGTCTCTATTGCACTTCCTTAGCAAAGAATTTACTTGTAGTAAGCGGAATTTAATCACAATTCACATTTCACGTTTTAAAGAGGAAAGATCCTTTGCTGCCAACACCGTTTGTATTTGTACAATACTCAAGTTGTTCGCAAGAAAGCCTTTGTAATGTTTTAAAGGATATTGTTACAATTTATTTACGATTTTATCACAATTCAAAATTGATCTTTATATGTTCTTTGATTTTATTTAATTGTAACAATTTGCACGAGGCTTTTTATTTTAATTTTGTTTTTTTTTAAATCTAGTTGTGTGTATTCACTTTGGATAGCAGACTAGAATTTTCTACTGCTTTCTAAATTTTCCATGTTCAATCTTGTCTGCAATCTGTTGTATATGCAAATTCATAAATAAATAAGTGCTTCACCAGGTTCTTACCAGGCACTGATTTTCCTAATAGACGACAGCGAACTCATTTAAACATTTAAAATAATAATAACATAGTGTATATAATAACTATACGTCATGTCAATATTCGTTAAAACTGCATATGTACGATTCGTTATAATCGTACATAGTTTTAACGAATATTGACATGACGTATAGTTATTGCGTTAACATTCTTTATTTGAACATGGCATGCGAGGCTTTACTGCATTTTACTGAAATACTGTCTGCCGGCTGAATATAGTTGTATATCAGCCGCCAGTATAGTGACAGACAGCGCACCAATAGAGCACCTATAAAATCGTAAAGAAAAATGCCGCCCATGCCTGAAATCCAAACCCTGTGGTATAAAACGTCGAAATCTAACTGATTATTCTGTCAATGGAACATTACCGTAAAGGAATGGTTAGCAAAAAAAGGTCCAAGAGTGTCAAACCCGATTTAATTTTTATTGTTTTATTTATTTTTTCTATACTAAATATCATAGCAAAATGTCAACCAAACTACATATATCAAAGATACATTGTTACCGGCAAGTGGTTTTGAACCCGTTCTCTCGGTTTGCGTAACCAATGCACTACACCACGGTCGCCTCAGTCGATTATTTGTCCGTAGACTCTGTGGCTTCCTGGTGGATCACCTACTTTAGTGAATAGTAAATAAATAATAACTAAATATTATCCATTCGGACCAAGTTTCCTCGGCCGGAAGTTGTGGTGAGGATCTCCGAGTCGGAATACTCGACCAAATTCACTTCGGTACATACCAGACATTGCCGGACAAACTCAAATAACGGAAATGTCGGAGGATCTGCACTTTGCATGTGTCTAAATATATTTCGTTACTATTTTAGCACTAACTTTGGTCAACTAGTGTGAATTATTGTCACTTAATCTGTTTGTCATGTCTTTCTTAACTTTGTTACCTATTTAAAGAGTGGTAGGCAGTGGTACCCAGTCTGCCAATTATGTATACTATATGAACCAGGTGGGGAAAAAGTTTGGAACAAGGTGATTTTTTATTTTTTATTGTGAGTCACAATAAACAAACAATAAATAACACAATAACTGTGAGTAGCAATCACATCCACTATGCCGGCCTAGTTGGAACCAGCAACTTACAAGCTGATCCCCAAACGCGACTAAATTGTTATATAAAATTTATATTGTAGTATTAATTTGAACGCTACTGTTCCAGCAGTTCGCGTGTACCATAATCTACGAGCGGCGCGAGGCAGTTGAGAGCGATTTAAAATAATTACAGTGAACGCTTTTAGCTTTATTTTCAGCTTAGGATGAAATCTATAGAGTGAACTTTTTGAACCTATGCTTCTTATGCCTTGTTTACACGGTGAGAGCTAGCGTTCGAGTCAGCCTAGCGAGAAGCTGCAGTGCAGCAACTAGCACCATGTAGACGCATCTTTAGGGTTACTTGAACTTGCGAGTAACTAAAGGCTATGTTTTCTAGTGCAATTTGTAGCATCTCCCTGTTTTTAAATTTCACCGAGTCTGACTTCCACAAAAATCGGTTCTCTTCATATAGTTCGACAAACCTAATTTGTACATAAGTCCACTAAATCATGGAACCACCAAAACCACAAAAAATACTAAAAGAAAACTTTTTCATACCCGTGCGAGTCGCCTCTCAAAGGCTAACTAATAAACATGCATGAACTAGTTCCGTGCTCGCATGACAGCTTTCGAGAACCGTCTACACCAGTGTTTTCCAAAAAGCCAAATTCTTAAAAAAAACTGTATTCATTTATATTTCTTAAGGGAAAAAATATTTTTTTAAAGGTCAAAAATTATGTATGAGAGGCATAAAATTTTTAGAAATGTTAAGGTGGGGCATGGCCTAAAATAACCTATTTTAACACTGGTCTACACGGTACGTGAATGCATTTGAGAATCAAGAATGTCAAACAGCCCTTACGAGTTACTCGCACATGCGAGTTACTTCGATATTTTTATTTTTACTCGCATACACAATGCGAGCAGCTGACTGTTCAATGAAGAAGTTAAAGTGTAGTCTATAGATACATGAATGCACGGGTCACTACAGGCAAGTGGAAGGCTAAATGGTTAGTAACGAACGGTGCTAAGGTTGGGCTAATGGTTGTGTAGTGATCCCAAATGACATTACACAAACCACAATGTTACTATTACTTCAGAATATATTAGGTTCTTTATCAAATACATTTTATAGTTTTTTTCTAAGTGAATTGTGGTTTTGGTTGTTTATTTATAACTTTATACACTATGTACGAGTACAAGCATTTATTTCACACAGACAATAGAGCGACACTTGCCACGATCATTACACAACTCCCTCTTTCTTGAGGGTGTCTTGGTCTTGGATTTGCCTTGTTTAACGCATCCATCCACATCAGATTATAAATTCCTTTCGTCAATCTACTTTCACTCATCCTTTCCATGTGCCCAAACCATCAAAGCTTTGTCAATCCTTGTCATTACATGGCCATCGCATGAAAACACAATGCGATCAAAAACAAAACCAAAAAAAAACAAATCTCGCAACTTAATCGGCGCGATTTTGCAATTGCACTATACAATCTTATTTACTATAATATGTATTGCTTGTGAGTTACGTTGTGTTTTCATGCGATGGCCAAGTCAATCTGTTTTATTTAAACATAAAAGATTTTTAATATTAATGTGGTCACTACAAGATGTTGTTAGATTAGCTAATTACGTAATAACTTAAAACAGAAGATCCCTTAAGTAGGGACTGAATAAATCAACCGACTTGGTATTATATGGATCTCACAACTTTTCACGGTAAAAGAACTGAGTTGCGAGGCTTGTTTGTTTTTACAAGTTTTGTTTTTGATGGCATTATATTTAAATATTTTCTAGCGTTAATTTTGTAAATGTAATTAGACATCTGACTTCGGCCCTCCTGATGGTAAGCAAAAGAAGGTCCAAGAGTGCCGACGACTGAAAAAACCGAGTCAGCCGTCACTTGGCCGGCCAAAGGTGCTTCACGCATCGCTTAAAGGATCCAAAGTTTTAGGATAGAGAGAACACATTGGTAAAGCATTCCACTGTTAAATGTTATTTTTTTAAGTTTATTCATATTCATAGTTTTGAATTCGTGTTGTAGGTAAACACAACATTTAAATATTAACGACGCCCGAACAATCATTCGTTAATAATTTATTTAATTACATTTCTCTCTGTTACAGGTAATAATTTCAGCTTTCAGTACAACTGTAATAATGAATGGTATGTGAATTGTTAATAGCTCAAAAATTATTGCCTTAATATGCGACGCTGTACAATAAAACGTTATTTAATTTAAAAAAAGTTAATGACTGCAAATAAATGAAAAGATATAATTAACAGTTTTGTATCAACATACGGTTGCATTTTTACATTTCTATGCTAAGCTACTACAGTGCAGAGACAATGGAGCGCCACTTGCCACGATCCTGACACAGCTCTCTCGCTTCCTTCACATTCACAATTCTCTTCATACAAGCTCTACAGGTATGGTTATGGGCACTAGGCAACCTAGCTTTCTTGAGCATGTCTCCGATTTGGTCGGCAAACACCCTCCTTGGCCTGCCTTATTTAACGTATCCATTCACATGAGATTTATAAATTATTTTCGTCAATCTATTTTCACTCATCCTTTCCATGTGTAAGCCGACTAATATTAAATAGCACAGCCTACTAGATACTACTTGTACTACTAGATAGAACTTACTAGATAGTGGTGATACAACCCTGTATCTGCTGACCGAGTAAATAACTGTCTTCCTATAATTATTTATCACCACAGAAAAGAGAAAGATATAGAAGATATAGATTCTCTTCTGACTATGCTTCTCTGATCTGAGTTCATCACAAATGTTAAATGACTTGCCTCGTGGTAAACAAGGCAAGGTTTCAGTCGCTTTTACCATGCCGCACACGATTTCCACGCTATTACCATGATTTCCATGTGCCCAAACCATCGAAGCATTCCTTTGTCAATCCTTGTCACTAAATCCTCTTTCAAATAATACGTTATAATTCACTAAGAACACAATACGTGTTTATCGGCCATTCTATCTGAATATTGATACTATGCAGGGGGTTGAATGTTGGACCCTCTGTGCGTGTGTTTTGTTTACATCTAAGTTTCGATACTGTCGCGCCAGTCCGTCGCCTAGTCGCCGGCAACCTGCCTGTTCGCAGTAACACGTGCGAGCGGATCAATAGAAAGGCGCCAGGACTCACCTCGCCTTGTTATTGAATTTTAATGAACCATACAAACTTAATACTGAAGCGACGGGATGCTGTGTTTTCGATAGATTTTATCTATGATTATATTAAGGTGGTTTTGAAACTCAAATGATGGTTAAGAATGTTTTTTTACTTGTGATTTGACGCGCTTCGACCCGCCTGGTGGTAAGCAAAAGGAGGTCCAAGAGTGCCGACGACTGAAAAACTGAGTCAGTTTACGGCTGCCCCAGTCGCCGTCACTATGCCGGTCAAAGGTCTTCACGCATCGCTTGAGGGATGAAAGGTTTTAGGATGGAGAGAACCCATGGCCTGGCAAAGCATTCCTCTGTTAAATGTTATTTTAAGGTTATTCATAGTTTTAAATTCATATAGGTTATTTATATTTATTATAACTTAGAATAGCGCTCTAGAAATGCGGTCATTAAGGACATCGATAGCGACTAGAATGAGGAATAGCACATTACGCGATAGATGTGGTTTGAAAGAAGATGTGACAAGGATTGAGACAAAGGAATGCTTCGATGGTTTGGGCACGTCAACAGGATAAATAAAATTTGATTGACGAAAGAAATGTATAAATCTGATGTGGATGGATGCGTTAATCGAGGCCAAGAGGGTATTCTCCGACCAAATCAGAGACATCCTTAAGAAAGCTGGGTTGCCTAGTGCCCATAAGCGTAGAGTTTATATAAGAATTTTGGAGGGAAGCGAGGGAGTTGTGTCAGTGGCGCTCCATTGTCTCTGCCTATCCCTGTGGAAAAAGGCGTGACAATTTAATTGATTGATTGTTGCTTTGAATTTTGTTTTTTTTTCCTACATATTTAACATGTATTTACTATTAATTCAATCTATATTGTAATTTAAAATAGGTTTTCTTATAGTTGTGAATGTAGTTAGGAATCTTCCTAACTACAAAAACTTGACAATGATTTTGAGGTTTTAGTATATAGTTTCTTCTTGGCGAAGATCCGGGGCTTTTACTTCCTTTTTAATAACAAATTAGGTATTCCTTAATGAGAAAACAATCAAATTAATTGTCTTATTAAAAGCTATGTCATTATACGTCCTACTTAAGTCACGTCCGTTATCTAAGTGTTAAATAACAGTCTTACTTCGGAGGAGAATTCTCAAAGTGCGTTATAACTCAGTCTTAAAGGGAAAGTTGCCAAAACTTTCAATACTGTTAATACGTCTTGTAACTGACAACCTTAAAAAGTTTAACTCTATTATGGGCATTTAATTTAACGGTTGCTATCGTGATTTTGTTTATTGTGACGTAAAATCTGACCTCGATTTGTCTCATGGTACACAATAGGTCCAGGAACCCGACAATTAAGGCGACCGTGGTGTAGTGACAGTGCAATGGTTACACAAACCGAGAGCACGAGTTCGAAACCACCATCCGGTACCAATGTGTGTTTGATGTATGTACTTTGGTTGTCCTGTTTCTATGATACAAGCACTTAGGTAGCTTAGTACAATAAAAATAATAATAATTCAAAAATTAGACTAGGTTTACCATTGTTGTTACTACGTCCAGTAAGAGAGGCTTTTTATAGTTTATAGGATTAGGTTTAAATCCTATAAACTGTTTCAATCAATCAATCAATCAAATTATCACGCCTTTTTTCCACAGGCATGACAATGGAGCGCCACTTGTCACGATCCTGACACAACTCCCTCGTGCTCCTCACATCCACAATTCTCTTCATACAAGCTCAATGTTTATGGGGTATAGGCCTATTCTCCGTGCGCATAGAAACGCAGTTTTATATTGATGAACTCCTACCTCCAGAAACTTAACTATAATTTAATAATTTTCACCTTTAATAGGGGTATTGTTAATGGTAATAGAATTACACGAGAAATTGACGTATGTTCTACATCAAAGATGATAAACTTTCACAACTGAAGTTTAACTTTCATGAATTTACATAATAACTGCCTTTGTACATTCAGGCAGTACAAATTACAAATTACAAAGTACATTAACGTAGCAATCATATGTAAAGGACGTCATTCATTTTGGGATATTATTGTATTAATTTGTACTTGTGTAATTTGTGTAAATTTGTACTCGGCGGAGATAGCCAGGTATGTTTAAATAAGAATAAAGAAAAGAACATCATTCATTTTGAGTTATTTTTGTACTTATTTTGTAATGTCCAATGATGAAAAAATGTATAAATGGTAGTTTTGATACTTACATTGATAAAACTAATAACAATTTTTCTTTTAATTGCTGTGCAATTGAGTTATTTGAAAAATAAAAAATGGTTTTTTAAAATGAAATCAGTTATGATTACGAATAAGTTTTTATTTTGGATATCCGAATAGTTTCAGTTACGGTTACGAAGCTCCATAACATCCATAGTTTTGTGGCAACCAATATCACCTAAAAGTTACCTTAAAACCAGAATAACATTATGTTTAAATAAATGGTGTAATATTTTTTAACTTTTTTCATTTGCCATGTTCGCGTGAATTTCCGTTAGAAGTTCGCACCTTATCGTTTATAATGGGGCTTCATTAGGAGACTCCGAATGGCTCTTATAACACTGACTTACTTGTAAGTACGTATGTATATATTGAGTAATAAAAATCACATTACTTTACATTTAAATTAAGTTAACAAAGTTAGTTTAGATAGCCTACCTAATTAATTTGTTAATCTAATAACAAAAGAGGTTTTTTTTACATTTCTATACTAAGCTATTAAATGTTGTATCATAGAAACAGGACGACCAAAGTACATATATCAAAGATACATTGGTACCGGCAAATGCTTTTGTACCCGTGCTTAAGGTTTGCGTAACCATTGCACTGCCACTACAACACGGTCGTCCTAGTATGACGAGTCATATGACATTACCCCGCTGATGCTGCATTCCTATACTTGGCCGGATTATTAAGTACAATGTAATAAAAAAATATAAGTCTACAATTGGAACCGGCACTTTTTAAATTGATCCCTAATCATGGTCAAATATTTGTTCAATATTTTTTTACATGTTTGAACTAAACAATTAAACGCGCTGTTATCCTTGAAACAGTATGATTTAAGTACATACTGTATGTGGAGTACATTTCAAAGCTTTAGGTTTATTTCCCACTGGACTACGGTTCCCTTAGACTGGGCAAAAGATGCCCGATCGATGTTGCAACGTAAAAGCTTAAAAATAAAACTCTATTGGAAAAATTTAAAAGCAAAATATAAAAATAAACAAACGACTCTATTTTTAATAATTAAAAAAATAATAATTTTAAAACCCTAAAAACTTGGTCCTCCAAGTTAATGCATAACTTTTTAGTACGAAAGCAGACGTCGGGGGATGAAGTGTCCGCGATTTTATCCCCAGAAAAATTACTTTAATATATTTTTTAAAAAGCCGTCTGAAACTTTTTTCATTTATCTCGCCGAGCCAGATTGGGACGGCTGCCTTATTTTAAAGGTTTTAAATTTAATTTCACATAACGAAGACAGACACGGGGGCGGGCGTAAATATTGTTTCTTCTAATTTATTGTTCATAATACGGTGCTTGTTCCTACATTAATGTATGGAAGTGAATGTTGGGTGAGGCAGAAGAAGCATGAGAGTAGAATTAACGCTGTAGAAATGCGGTCGTTAAGAAGTGTATGTGGAGTGACAATAGCGAATAGATTAAGGAATAGCACAGTGCGCGATAGATGTGGTTGAAATGTGGATGTAGTGACAAGGATTCATTGGATTCATCATCGGAGATCATCGGAGACATCCTCAAGAATCCTAGTGCCCATCCTAGTGCCCATAACCATAGAGCTTGTATGAAGAGAATTGTAAATGTAAAGGAAGCGAGGGAGTTGTGTCAGGATCGTGGCTAGTGGTGCTCCAATTGGTCTGCCTATCCCTGTGGGAAAAAGACGTGACTATTTGATTTGAAATTTAGTGTTTCGAGTCTAGACTGTACTAGTACTGTAGTAGTTAAATTCAGACACTGTAATGATTAGTTCTTTTTTGTGGCTCGACATATGGCAGAAACTTTACGTGTTCAAATGTTCTTCCCATTCTATTTCCATGAATTCTCCAAGAAAACGTGAAAAACACTTCTGGCTGGCACAGTAAAGGTCATTAAGGCAACCATGAACGGAGTTTTTTTCCTTCGTCGACCCTCCTGGGCCTCCCTTTATCTCACAGGGATAGGCAGAGACGATGGAGCACCACTTGCCACGATCCTGACACAACTCCCTCGCTTCCTTTTCATTTACATTTCAATTTAATATCAAAATTCAAAATCATGTTTTTATTTCGCATGGACCTTAGCTATTGCGCATTCTAGGACTCTACAATGATCTTGGAATAGCATAATGACTAGAAGAAATCATTATTAAAAACTTGTCAACTTGTCGTAATGCCTATAACGCATATACGATGGCAAAAGTATGTATTATATATTTACGAGTATTTCTGAAATAATATAAATCTATATCACCAATTAGGATTAATGGTTAGTAAACCATAGTGTACATACTTGCCCATTAGCCATTCCATTGGGAATTTGCCGAAGCTACATCGATCGTGATTTAACTGACTCAGGGCCGTTGTTTCAGTCACTGCTAAGTGCCTTACTAAAGTCAACATATTCTTAGTAATGGTGCGATAATTCAATTTGAAACGTGTTAGATTTTTTTTTTATATTTTACGCGAACATTGTTTAAACAAATTTTAGGCAGCTTTTACTATCGCGTTTATTTTTGGTTATGATTGTAATTTTTTTTATCCTGACGGTTCGAGAGCTTTGCAGCCATCGTAGTCACGGACAGCCCAAAATAGTACAATCATTAACCAAAAATAAACGCGATAGTAAGCTACATAAAATTTGTTTCACAATTTCACTGCACTAATGACAATAAATAAAATAAAAACCAGTAACACATAGATTTAGACACAACTCTTTGTTTTTAATAAAACACACATCTGATGTCGCTTGCTTGATGGCAAACAATAGAAAATTAAAAAGCGTCGACGTCTGAAAAGTCCAATTTTGTTGGATTTTGCAGTTGCTTAGTTGTTGCTTTTTGTTGACTTTGGTAGTATGCCGGCTTTTCACGCCTCGCTTGACGCATCCAAGGTTATAGAATGAGAAAATTTAAAATTGCCTACTGTAGCATTTATTTTACACTGCTCGGAATAGTGATGGCGACTGAGTCAGCCGTGATTTGAGGCGGATTTTTTCAGTCGTCGGCACTCTAGGACCTCCATTATGTTCACCATCAGGCAGATCGCGGTCAAATGTAAATTTTATTGTACTACACGCTACACGTAATCTTATGTGTGAGGGAAGCGAGAAAGTATTGTCGTAATGATTTAGTGTGCTCTATTTTTGTTAATTAATTTTTACATTTCTATATGAAGTTACTTAAGTGCTTGTATCATAGAAACAGGACGAATAAAGAACATATATCTAAGATGCATTGGTACCGGCAAGTGGTTTTAAAACTGCTCTCGGTTTGCCTGACCATTGCACTATCACTACACCACGGTCGCCTTTGATTGATTTTGATTGATTGATTATTCAACTGACTGTTACAGCCGGTTGTACCAAAAATAATAATTTACGAATTTGTAAAAAGTATCATTTAAGTAAAAGAAAAATGGGTTTCACCACTCTTTAACTTCACAATTTACATTTACGTTTAACGGATATACAGAGCTAAAGGACATCATTCATTTTGGGTTTCTATGTACTACTTTTGTTATTTCTAATTATAAAAACATATATAAATAGTAGTTTCGATGATAAGTTATTAATAAACAAATTTACAATTTCGTAATAGAAAAAGTATAATGTAAAACTAAATTCGTAAATTGAAACTTTTTTGGTACAACCGGCTGTTAGTCTGCTTAAATACTTAAGTGAGCATTTATTTACCTTTCTAAAGAAATACGCAATACGATTAGTTATAATCCCTAACTAATGTTTGTAGGGATATAAATTCAATTTCGTTTTATGTATCAATACTTATTTTGTAAGGAATTTCCCTTTGTTTTTCATGTTTTTGGGGGTCTAAACATTGTTTTGCTTTATAATTTTCAAAACTTTTATGTTTATATTTTATTGTGCTATATATAAATAACTTAAATAAAACATATAACAATCAAATTGTCACGCGTTTTTGCCGCAGAGATAGGCAGAAACAATGGAGCGCAACTTGCCACGATCCTGACACAACTGCTTCACATCAACATTTTTTTTATTGTGACACGACATCTGACTTCGTCCCGCCTGATGATAAGCAAGAGGAAGTCCAAGAGTAACGACGACGGAGAAAACCGAGTTTGTTCACGGCTGCCTCGGTCGCCGTCACTATGCCGGCCAAAGGTGCTTCTTCACGCATCGTTTGAAGGATCCAAGGTTATAGGATGGAAAAAACACATGGGCATAACACATTCTCTTCATACAAGCTCTACGTTTATAGACACTAGATAACCTAGCTTTCTTGAGGATTTCTCCGATTTGCTCGGAGGATGTCTTCGATTGGTAAGCATAGGCGATATAGGTATATGCATTGCGAACGTGGAGCGTAGTAGTAGTAGTGCAAACCGAGAGCGCGGGTTCGAAACTTGCCGGTACCAATGTATCTTTGATGTACTTTCGTTGTCCTGTTTCTATGATACAAGCTTCAGAACCCTTATATAGACATGTAAATAAAAAACGGTGACACAAAATGCAATCTTTGCCAGGCAATCTTTCAGATAAAAGGGCAGTGATGCTGAAATGTCGGAACCGGCGACTTAGAAGCTAATCCCAAAACCCGACTGAGCCACTTTTCAGTCCTACACTATTGGTGGTACTACCCCGGATCGGCAGACTGGGCAAATAGCCAGCAATTGTCTGCCTACCACTCTAAAACCACCAGACACGGAACATATATCTGATTCTTATTTTTTACATAAATATAAATTATTTTACTACAAAAAAGTATTTTAATCCAATTAGTCTGTCTGCAATTTGTCTGTTCATTTTAAGAGTCTCTTAAAAAAGAAGGGTTTTTCCTATGGCAATTTATGCATGGGATTGTGTACCATATTGCTAATAGTTATAAATACCAATTTTGCACCGTTTGTTTATGTAGTCTAGACTTGTACGGGGAGAGATGCGTTTATTTGAGTACGTTTTCAATTCTCTATGAAGAGTGTTGTTGTCTAAATTAAAAACACTGTAACCTATATTATTTACACGAGGAATTGGGTGAGGGATAGGCCGGCATAGTGACGTCGGCTGGGGCAGCCGGGAACTAACTCGGTTTTTTCAGTCGTCGTCACTCTTGGACCTCCTTGTCATCAGGCGGGTCGAGGTCAGATGTCGTGTCACAATAAAAAAAAGGAAACCGTAGAGCTTGTGTGATGAGAATTGTGAAAGTGAGAAAAGCGAGGAAGTTGTGTAATAATCGTGGCAAGTGGTGTTTCATTGTTTCTGCCTATCCCGGGATAAAGGCGTGACAATTTGATTTAATTTAATTTACAATTTACATTATGTCATGTATTAGCATTAGCATTTCTATATTAAATGTACTTGTATCATAGCAACGAGTTGACTTAAAATATATTAAAAATAAATTGGTACCGGTAAGTGGTTTGCGTGACCATTTTACTACCACTAGAGTGACTAAACCACTGTTGCCCTAAATTATCGATAATGTGTTTTGACTTTAGACAGAATCGCGAACTTTTCATAAAATGCATTTGTGTACAATATTTTAGTTGGAAATTGTTATAAAAAGCATTCCTGTTTCTCTTTTTATTTATTTTTGCGTTTTTATAACATACAAATAAATACAAATGGACCTATAATTTATTTTTATTATTTACATTTCTTTACTAAGCTACTAAAGTGCCTGTATCATAGAAACAGGACAACCAAAGTACATAAATCAAAGATACAAAGGTACAGGTAGGTGGTCTCGAACTCGTGCTCTCCGGTTTGCGTAACCATTGCATTGCCACTACACCACGATCGCCTTAAAGTCGCCGTAAAACGCACATCTACTTGTATAAATATATACAAAGTAGACGTGCGTTTTAACAACTATATATTTTTAATTTTCATAACTTAAATTAGTATAAATCGGAGACATCCTCGAGAAAGCTAGGTTGCCTAGTGCCCATGACCATAGAGCTTGTATGAACAAAATTGTGGATGAGAAGGAAGCAAGGGAGTTGTGTAAGGATCGTGGCAAGTGGCGCTCCATTGTCTCTGCCTATCCCTGTGGGAAAAAGGCGTGACAATTTGATTTTTACTTGAAATTAGTGTAATTAAAAATATATCTAAAGAAGTACAATATAACTACCAGTCTGCCGATCCGGGGTAGTACCACCACTTACAAGTATACAGAACGTGAAGTGACTTATATTTATTTTTCTATTTTAAATTGATTTGTCTGATGGTAGACAAGGAGAGATCAAAAAACTGTCATGACTGTAAAAGTGACTATGTTTACGGTTGCTTAAGTTGCCGGCTCCAAGCTCCAACTTAGCTTCTTGAGGTTTGTTGTGGCTTGACATAAGACAGCACCCGCCTGATGTAAAGCTAGAGTGTGGTCCATGAATGGAGGTGACTGCTACTACAATTAGATAACTGCAGTAGGACTATCCGACATAGTTTAAACCGGCAACTTTATAACTGATTCCGAAACGCGACTAAGTCACCTCACAGTCTGCACACTTTTATTTTAGGAGTTATAAATCATTAATGAAAAATATGAAACAATATGAATGAGTCGGTCATGCCCTTCTTTCATCTTTATATCTCAAAAGGAAGATATTTTTCAAGTAGCAAGAAATGCAATTTGTGTTACTTGACGTCGTCTCCCGGTATCACAGACTATATACATATAGACGACTCAGCCCCCCTAGCACGGCAATCCAAGAAGCAAGATAAAGACCTGCAAAGAACATCATTACAACTCATTTTAAATAACTTACCAGAACAGAATGTCCAAAAATATATATTTAAAGTTTCAATAAAACTTCACACAAAACAACCTAGAAATCTTATAATCATTTTTTTTAACATTTTGATGTACCAGCCTATTAAGTTTTTTAAAATGAGTTACAATAATATTCTTTGCAATAATATATCTTGCTTCTTGGATTGCCGTGCTAGGGGGGCTGGTATAAAAATATTATACCTATGAGTCGTCGCAAATAAGTTTTCAAACCATGAAGTGACTTAGTTTCGTTTCGAGATCAGCTTGTAAGTTGCCAGTTCCAACAAGACCGCTACTGACTTCTACTACAATTATCTAACCGTAGTAGAATTTATGGACCGCATTACAGTCTTAGAGCGTGATGTCATATGTCAGCCACAATAAAATCAAGGAAAAAATAATTGAAGTAGTTCATCTCCGTCAATCAAGGTGGAGATTTCTCGGTTCAAAACTATACATCGATGTTCAAAACAAATTGTTAATAAAACAACATGGTTTTATAATAAACTTTTAATTCAACCGGTTCACACAACAAAGGCACACACAACATGACGTTCTACATTTTACACAGGAGTTGCCAACATAAATAAATGTAAATGTATAATATCAACACAAATTACCAGTACCTTTGATATTATACTTATGTAGTATATTTTATATTATATTTATTATCTACATTGGTTGTCTATTTTCTATTATATTATACAAGCACTTTTAGTAGGTTAAAAAATAAAAAAAAGCAAAACTTGAATACTTCCTAAATAATAAATCTTCAAAGTAAACAAATATTATTTTAATACAATATTCAAACTTGATTCGGTTATAAAAAGATTGCAGCCATTGAGTGTCTAGTAATATGTCGTCTGAAACAAGAATACAACCATGAAAAGTTCCGGATTTCCGGATAAATTACGCAAAAACCCTCTTTATTCCCAACGGGCGTAGACTATTTCAAGTTTAAGGGGGAATTTCCCAACACCACAACTTTGATTTCAATTTCATGTACTTATTCCTTTAGTTGTTATATTTATTTGTTATGAATTATATCTTTGAATAGTTCTTGAATCCAGCTTTTTTTTATAGAGACGCGACTTTTTTAGTAGCAACGGTCTGTACAAGTATACAGACCGTGAAGTGATTTGGTCACGTTTCGGGATCAGCTTGTAAGTTGCCAGTTCCATCTAGGCCGGCATAGTGGATGTGATTGCTACTCACAGTTATTGAATTGTATTAGCAGTGACATTCATTCATGGACTACACTTTGGCTTAACATCAAGCGGGGTGCTGTCATATGTCGAGTCACAATAAAATAAAAAAAAGTAAGATCTGTTTTTCTTATTATTTTTATTCTCATTCAAATTTCTATATTAAGCTACTACATAGAAACAGGACGACTAAAGTACATATTTCAAAGATACATTGGTACCGCCAAGTGATTTTATTAACCGTCTCGGTTTATTTTAAATTGTGACTCGACATCTGACCTCAACCCGTCTGATGAGGAGAGGAGGTCCAAGAGTTTCGACGACAATAAAAACAGAGTCTTCACGGTAACCCCAGACACTGTCACTATGCCGGCCAAAGAGAACGTTTGTGTGACTATTGCACTATTACTACACCGCGACCGCCTTATTTTGTTTAACTTCTATATTATTATTTTTTATTTATTTAATATACATTTTTTATACTAAGCTACTAAAGTGTTTGTCTCATAGAAACAGGACAACCAAAGCACATATATCTATACTAATATAATAAAGCGGAAGAGTTTGTTTGTTTGTTTGTTTAAACGCGCTAATCTCAGGAACTACTGGTTCGAATTGAAAAATTCTTTTTGTGTTGGATAGATCAATTATCGAGGAAGGCTTTAGGCTATGAAACATTACGTTGCGACTTATAGAAGCGAAGAAACAGTCGAAAATGTGGAAAAAACGGGGAATTTTATTCGTCTTTGAGGGTTTCCGTTGCGTGCGCTGCGAACCGTTCGAGATACCCAAAAAATATGTATGAAAGAATTATTCCTCTTTAAATTATCTAAAAAAAAATGTCCGCGACCGTATATGTCTATCTTTTAAGATTAACTCACAATAACCGTTTTTATGATAGTCAAATTTGGTCTAAATTAATGCATTATTACAAATCATTTGTCAGAGTTGTATTAATATAATAATATTATTCTTTATCGAAATAAATGTGTTATTAATTAAGAGTATTTAACTGTGAACAAAATGGTTATTGACATCACCTAATTTCAATAAACATCTTATAAGATAATACAATTTTAAAATAACTCTGAAACAAAATTCACACGCGTCGCATGATGAGCGCTAACCGGCGGGCGAGGAGAGGCGGTGCTTGCGGGCGAGGCGGAGGGTATAGTCTGTCTAAGCCGAAATGACGCGCCCCTCCACTGCATTTACGCATACGAGCAAATATAAAATATGGATAAAACACACCGAAAATGCAGTAATTGGTTGTTCAGTTGCTGCTTAGACACAAAGAAGGAACGTGATGAAGTTTAATAGTATAGTTAGTAATATTTGCATTCACACATTTAAATAAATTAATAAAGTGGAGGGGCGCGTCATTTATAGACAGACAAGCATACTATGCGGTCGGCTCCCTACTGATCGGTCGAATGCAGCGTTAATTTGTTTTTACGATATAATATCATTGTGCAAAATCCTTTTTTATACAATTTCATTTTGTAGTAGTTTTCTCTATAGTAGGTAGTGTTTGTTTTAAGTATAGTATTTTGTTTCTAATATTTTCACAATAACACTTGGTTTTGTTGTAAATAATACCTGTAGGTGTCATCTACATTCTTTCAAGGTTAGGTTTTACAATTCTTATTAGGTTAGGTTTTAATTTAAGCATACAGTTAGTTTGGTTAAGTTTTCATTTCCTTCGTTCTTTCTTCGTCACTGTAATGCCTAGAAAAAGGACTCAGCGTTCTCGGCAGACTGCTGCTGCAAAGCGGCTGCAAGTTTTGCGCACAAGAAAATAAAACTGAAAATATAATTTACGCAGAACTACTTTAAAATATATTCTATTAGTTACGTAATTTAATCGTCTAAAATAAGCCGCGGGTATCAGCTATAGGTAATTTATAATAAAGCTGAGCAGGTAGGTAAACAAAAAATTAATATGATTCCCAAAATAACTATTCCACATGGTCGCAGTCGCGGGCACAGCTAGTCAAAGATACGATGGTACCGATGAGTGGTTTTAAACCCGTGCCACTCTGCTTACCGTTGTGTGGCAGTGATGTAGCCATTGCACTGCCACTACACCACGGTCGCCTTATGGCTGTAAAGCGTGCGGGGGACATTTCAAATTTCAAAATGCATTATTCCATTTCGTTGAAGCACGTACAGTGGATCCCGCTCGTATCCCCGCCAGTGGCAACTTGACAAACATACATCATAACTCTAACTATAAGGGATGGGGATGAGATTTCAGGCGACATTCAATAACATTTTTATGAATTAAACAAATTTTATGCGACTTACTAGCGCGTTTATTTTGGTTTGATTTCACATTTTTTATTACGTTATTATTCCGACGTTTTGAGAGCTTTGTAGCCATCATGGTCAAGGAAAGATTGAGGTGCTGGTCGTTCTATTAGTTGATGCTGTTGAAATAAACGCGATAGTAAGCCGCATACAATTTGTTTAATTCATTATTTAATGTTTTGCTCACAGGGATCTTACACAACTCCCTTGCTTTCTTCACATCCACAATTCTCTTCATACAGGCTCTGTATTTATGGGCACTAGGCACCTAGCTTTCATGAGGATGTCTCCGATTTGGTCGGAAAACACTCTCCTGGGCCTGCCTTGTTTAACGCATCCATCCACATCAGATTTATAAATTCCTTTCGTAAATCTACTTTTACTCATCCTTTCCAGGTGCCCAATATAAAATAATAAAAATAGTTCCTATAATAGAGGATGGGTATATAAATTTGTGTTACTACATATTGGGGGATGGAATGTCTGAATAACAATCTATTCAAGTGAAAAGGGTAATGGCAGCTCGATTGAAATTCCATTACGCGACACAGATTTTTTCTACCTTTATAAGGTTTAAGGCGATCGTCGTGTAGTGGCAGTGCAATGGCTACGTAAGCCGAGTGGCACGGGTTTGAAACCACTTACTGGTACCAATGTATCTTTAATATATGTACTTTGGTTGTCCTGTTTTTATGATACAAGCACTTTCGAAGCTTAGTATAGAAATGTATAATAAAAAAATAAAAATCTTACTTTTATGCTTCTACTATGTTTTATGGACCCGGGATGTTCTGAAACTCGACCAGTCTCACCGGAGGATGGGCAGCAGCGTTCTCTTAACGTGCGGACAGTATACTGCGATCCCCAAGCCACCTGCCAAGCGTGGGGATCAATTCAACCTCAACTCGCCTGTTTGTAAGCAAGGGCCGACTAGCGCAGAATTGAAAATCAAATTGTTACGCCTTTTTCCCACAGGGATAGGCAGAGACAATGGAGCGCCACTTGTCACAATCCTGATACAACTCCCTCGCTTGCTTAACATCCACAATTCTTTTCATACAAGCTCTATGATTACGGGCACTAGGCAACCTAGCTTTCTTGAGGATGTCTCCGATTTGCAGCAGAAGACTGATTAAACAGTCGATTGCTATCTTCTGAGTAGTTCCCATTTTTATTCTTCCATTCACCTCTGATTTATAAATCTCTTTCGTCAATCTCCTTTCATCCGATTGCTCAATATACCTAAACCATTTCAAAATACGTCGGCAATTTTACGTACTTCTAAAAGTTAGGTTGTTTGCAAACATTACACACAAAGCCGCGTCAGCTGAAACTCCCTCTAACTTTTCATGGACACAGAAAAAAACTACGATAAAATAAGAAAAAACTTTGTATTTGTTGAGGAAGTGTTATAGATTTTTCTTGTATAAATATACTAACAAAATCTTGGGTATAATATTAGATCAAACTTAAAAAAACTAATGAATTAAATAATTTTTATGCGGCTTACTATCTCGTTTTTAATCTCTCCGTGATCACGATGGCTGCAAAGCTTTCGAAACTTCGGAATAAAAAAATGTACAACCAATAACGCGATAGTAAGCCGCATAAAGTTTAATTCGTTAATCAATGTGCTCGCAAAATCTATAAAAAATCTAAAATAGCTTTTTGTTGCTATGAGGAATTCTTTAATAAGCTTGTATCAATGTATACAGAGAATTATGAAAGTGAAGGGATCAAGAGAGAGAAGGGGTCAGGATCGGGGAACGAGGCGCTTTGTTTCTAAAAGGCGACCGTGGCGTAGTGGTAGTGTAATGTTACGCAAACCGAGAGCCGCCGTTTCGAAACCACTTACCAATACCAATGAATCCTTAATACTTTATCGTCCTATTTCTATGATACAAGCACTTTTAGTAGATTAGTATAGACATGTAAAAATAATAATGAAAAAATTAAGGCGTAACAGATAATTACTAAAATGGATACGTCAACTACGCCAATTTCAAACTCAATCAATCAATCAAATTGTCACGCCTTTTTCCCTCAGGGATAGGCAGAGACCATGGAGCGCCACTTACCACGATCCTTACACAACTCCCTTGCTTTCTTCACATCCACAATTCTCTTCATACAGGCTCTGTGGTTTTGAGCACTAGGCAACCTAGCTTTTCAAACTCTATCGCTTTAAAGATCCAGGTTCAATGGCCCGTCACAGATTTGCATACCAAAGATTATTTAATGATGTTTTTGTTTTGTTACGTTCATTTTGGTTCGTAGAATCGTGACTCGAGGCTTTGTTTCATGAGGTCATTGACAAATTTGTTTAAAATTGTTTAAAGAACTGTATTTTAATCATTTTAAGGGGTATTACAACACACATCACCTTTGTCAATATACAATATACATAAAGGACATCATTCATTTAGTATGGGGACTTGGGCTTAATTGAATTAACAGTTTAACATATACATTTTAAAATAGTTTAATGTACCAAGATTACAATGTAATTGGAATATATCATAGTTTAGGTGTGCAAAATGATGAAACTACAATTATGATAGTTTAAAGCAGAATTTTTAGAATGGCGTGTCTTTGTGACTGACAGACGATACAACATCCATATCTTATTTTCCAAGTAAGTAAGTTGCACAGCAATTAAAAGTAAAATTGTTGTTAGTTTTATCAAAACAAGTATAGACACTACCATTTATATATTTTTTCATCCTTGGACATTACAAAAGTAGTACATAAATGCCCAAAATTAATGGTGTCCTTTGTCCTAGTTATAGGAGATGCAGAGGTCACGAGAACTCTGGAGCCCTTGTAAGAGACATAGCGGCTTTGTGCGTCCTCTATCATCTATACCACGGATAATGTTCCGCATCGAAGAAAAAATCAGCAGTCGAACTAAAAGGTTCGGTGCGTCGTTTCTTTGTAAAACAATCGGTGATTGGAATGCTTTACCAGCCCATGTGTTCTCCCCATCTTTTTTGCTTCTCTAAGGTTATACCTTAGAGAAGCACATTAGGCCATCATAGTGATGGCGTCTGTCGCGGCTGTGAACTGCCTCAGTTTTTTCAGTCGTCGGCACTTTTGGACCTCCATCGTGCTTAGCATCAGGCAGATCGAGGTAAGATGTCGAGCCACACTAAGGTATACCGGTTCAAAACAACTAGCTTGTACCAATGTATATTTGATTGTATACTTTTAAAGACATAAAAAGCAATAGATACTCTTATAAAGAAATATCCTAACTCTTGCGAAAGTTTTGGCTATACCCTCTAACTTACCCTCCGTCGTATATTCAAAAAAGTGCGCCGTCTCTATACAAATTACGTTCCATTCATAGGAGCACTGAAAAATACGACCGCAATGAATAAAAGGGGAACCCCCGCCATGTTTTTTTATGGATAAAATAAAGACTGAATAAGTTTTCCTATAGAAAATTATGTTATAGACTTCTAACACAGTAGTAGTTTTCTAACACACTACGCGTAAAGTCCCGGGTTCGATTCCCGGTCGAAGCAAAGATTTCTTTAATGGTCATCCTCAGCCAGAGAGGGTCCACTGCTGAACATAGGCATCCCCTTAGGACGCCATTTCGAACGACAAGATGCCAGTTGCATCCACTGGTTATTCGTGACTTTCACTGGGTCGTCAGTCTACCTAGTGGGAGGCCTACCTACACTGCGTCTTTCGGTTTGTGGTCTTCACTCTAGAACCATTCTTTCCCATAAGTCGTCGGTTCATAGGTGGCAGCGCAAAGGTAACGCAAACCGAGAGCACGGGTTCAAAACCACTTACCGGTACCAAGGTATATTTGATATACAATACGTACTTACTTTGGTTGTCCTGTTTCTATGATACAAGCACGTTGGTCGCTTAGTATAGAAATATAAAAAAAAAAAATAATAATAGTTTCTGTCGTGCTCTACCGATATTTATTTCATACTTTTATTAGTATTAAGTTAAATTCATAACGAAGTTAAGCAGCTTATCTTGCTGCCCTAAATAAAAACACAGAAGACTATAAAGGAACGCAAGAACATAAATCATGGCAGTTCGTGGAGAGTCTGGGCACAATAGTGTAACTTAAAACTTGGTCGCTATATTTCAATGCATTGTTGAGTTTTGAAATAGACTGTTGCAGAAGGGGATCTTAAATTATTATATTTCATAGATAATGTTAGTATATGAATATGTAATTAGTAATGAAAATTGTGTAGAAATGTTTATATTATATATATAAATGTATATAAGGCGACCGTGGTGTAGTGACAGTTGACAGTCACGCAAACCGAAAGCACGGGTTCAAAACCTCTCACCAGTACCAATGTACTTTGATATATGTACTTTGGTCGTCCTGTTTCTACGATACAAGTACTTAAGTAGCTTAGGATAAAAATATTTAAAATGAAGCATTTTAAATATTTCTATAATAAACTACTACGCATGCTTTTATTATAGAAACTGTGATAATACTAGCTAGCATTCAATAAATAATTAAAATATTATAATTGTTTAATGTTCTGTATTCGTTTTTATTCAATTTATTTAAAAAAATATTAAAAAATAAAAAGATAAAACCTATTATAGAATGATAGTTTTTTTTGTAAAGCAACCCTGTAACCAATATAGTATAGTAAAGTAACCCCTATATGTATAGTAACCCCTGTTACTATACATATAACGTAAACGTTGTTGCACTTTTATTACTTTTTTATTTTAAATGTCCGAAATCGCACTCGAAGTATCAAACTATACGTTTAAATAATGTGTATTTTGATCTTTTACAAACAATTGTACCATAACGTTATGTAATTTATATTGACCCAATAAATATTAAAAAATATTCCAAATACAAAGAAGGGTGTTTTCCGATCAAATCGGAGACATCCTCAAGAAAGCTAGGCTGCCTAGTGCCCATAACTTTAGAGCTTGTATGAAGAGAATTTTGAATGTGAAGGAAGCTAGGGAGTTGAGTCAGGATATCGGTAAGTGGCGCTTAATTGTCTCTGCCTATTCCCATGGAAAAAAGGCGTGACAATTTGATTGATTGATTGACAAAGAATTAAATTCATTTTTGCATCTCTGCTCTATGTTTTATACACCTAGTTTGTCCCAACGTAAACTTACATTACTGAACTTAATACGATATCAAGTCCAAATAAAATTGTATTCTTAATGTATAGACCGCGAAGTGACTAAGTCGCGTTTCGGAATCAGGACAAGATTGCTGATTCCAACTAGGCTGGGCGTAGTAGATGTGATTGCTACTTGTAGTTATTTAACTGTACTAGTAATTGCCTCCATTAATGAACCGCACTCCAGTTTTTGACAACAGGCGTGCACGAACGGATGGTTTGTTTCGCGTAATGTCCCGGGTTTGATTCCCGGTCGGACCAAATATTTGTTTCTTAGCTTTTATCTGTAATATTTAATAATAATAATAATAATATTGCAAATAATTGTTAATAAAAACAAAATATTTGCTTCAGGTCTGGTTATCAAAGAGTGGTTAGCAGTGGTACCCAGTCTGCCGATCCGGGGTAGTACCACCACTTACAAGTATACAGACCGTGAAGTAATTTAGTCGCGTTTCGGGATCAGCTTATAAGTTGCCGGTTCTATATAGGCCAGCATAGTGGAGGTGATTGCTGCTTACAGTTAATAAATTGTAGTAGCAGTGACATCCATTCATGGACTACACTCCAGCTTAACATCAAGGGGAGTTGCTGCCATATGTCGGATCACAATAAAAAAAACATCAGGCGATGTGCTCTCATATGTCAAGCCTTAATGAAAAATGTTTAATGAAAAGTATATAGTTTTATACATTTAAATTATAATTTTATTCTATTATTGGATACAATTATAATTTATATATTGGATACTATTGGATAAAAATATAATTTATATAAAATTGTAATTTGAAATACGAGTAAGTGTAATGGGGGGATATTGTGTTTTTATTTAAGACAGCTCCGTTGACTAATAAATTGGATTATACAATTTTTAAAGAAGGTCGACTTTATTAAAACTTATATTCTTTTACGTTCTATTTTAGTTTTGAATTAATATTTATGAATACCTATTTAAAAACATTATTTTTAGAAAACATTATTCAATATTTGTTAGAGTGATAGTATATAAATATGAGAGCATAGTATACGTATCTTCTGAGTTTTTTAAATCTTTACAACTACGTAAATATAATGTATGTAATATTGACAAAACGCTCGCTGCACCACCTTAAGGGATACAATGGCATGAACTACTCTTGCGCACGTAATACGCCCATTGTCGGCTGCTTCGACGTTAGCCTATTGAAGGCGAGTATTTTTCTATTTTTTTTTTGTTTTATGATCTGCTGGTAACATTGTTTAGATTTTTTGTTACCAAATTATTGGTATTAGAAGAATTTTTCGTTTGGTCTATTAGTTGAAGGTAAAAGAGGCGTGGCTTATGCTCCTGCCAGGCGCAAGGGAATATTTTGTTAAATGATGATGCACAGATTTGGTCTATATATGACATTTCTTTCTAGTCCTCAAGGTAGCCTAACAGGAAAGGCTCAATTGCTTATACCAGCGACAAGCTGTGATTGCTGTTTTGACGTTTGATCTGTTCATGAAAAAATCAAAAATCAAATTGTTACGCCTTATTTCCACAGGAATAGGCAGAGACAATGGAGCGTCACTTACGACGATCCTGACGCAGCTCCCTCGCTTCCTTCACATTCACAATTCTCTACATACAAGCTCTATAGTTACGGGCACTAGGCAACTTAGCTTTCTTGAGGATGTATACTTACACTTACTTACATACTATACTTACTTACTACTTACAAGTATACAGACCGTGAAGTGATTTGGTCACGTTTCGGGATCAGCTTGTAAGTTGCCGGTTCCATCTAGGCTGGCACAGTGGATGTGATTGCTACTCACAGTTATTGAATTGTAGTAGCAGTGACATTCATTTATGGACCGCACTTCGGCTTAACATTAAGCGGGGTGCTGTCATATGTTGAGACAAAAAATGTCTTCGATTTGGTCGGATTTGGTTGGTCCTGGGCCTGCCTTGTTTAACGTATCCATTCTGTTCATGAAGTTTCGAATAATTTATAAATACGTTTTTGAACAATTTTTGTTCCTCATAGTTACAATAAAGAACAATAATTATTCCTTTAAACGTAATTATTAATTTATACAAAACTTTATGAACAGATCAAACTTCAAAACGGCTATCATAGCTTGCCGCTGGTACAAGTAAATTGTTTAAAAAGGAAAATGGTAATCTTTCCCAACTATAAATTTTAGCATATATTTACAGTGAATGTTAAGTGAGGCAGAAGAAGCATGAGAGTAGAATTAACGCTGTAGAAATGCGGTCGTTAAGGAGTGTATGTGGAGTGACGATAGCGGATGAACAGATTAAACCTCAAACAGCCATGATAGCTTGCCGCTGGTACAAGTTATGTATAAACAATAAAGTGTTTAAAAAAGAAAAATTCTAAACTTTACCGGCTACAAATTTATGTATTTATTTGTATAAAAAAACGTGTGAAGTCACTTTGTATGGCCGCCACATACAAGCGCTGATTAGATCAGTCGTGTCGGGTGAGTGAAGTGCACATATAACTTGGTTAGTGAATGCACTATTCTATTTCAAATGCATCTATTATGAGTGTTGCCAACTTACAACTTTACGAGAACCTTACACTTACTCGGCCTAGTGATGTAACGTGTCGTAAATTATTCAACCCGGGTCAATCGAGTTGAAAAGAACGCTAACCCGGTGTGACCCGGGTCGAATTGCATTGACGATGCTGTATCCAAAATAATATAGACTCAGAAAGATGTTCAATACCTAACTTTTGCTTATCCATTGCAAAAATATTACTTCTTTATTAAAATAAATAGATTTAAAAAAGATAAAAATCTTTAAATATTCCGGTAATGAAACTAAACTATGAAATCAATCAATCAATCAAATTGTCACGCCTTTTTCCCACAGGGATAGGCAGGGACAATGGAGCGCCACTTACCACGATCCTTACATAACTTACTTGCTTCCCTCACATCCATAATTCTCTTTATACAGGCTCTGTGGTAAACTAAACTACCTATGTAATAATATTATACTTTAAGTGTTTACCTTACACATATAAGTGTTCAGTCATTTAGTTTGATATTAAAACAAATAATTTAAAAAAACAATAGGACAATAATGATATCGAGTTCGATGCACCGACCACCTTTTCAACTCTAACTGAACCGGCCCGTATGGCGAGCCCGTGCGTACTACGCTACGTGCGCTATTTTGTTTACCGACCGAGTCAAACCGAATTGGAAGATAATAAACTCGAGTCGACGGGTTAGAGAAGTAACCCGGGTTAACAGAGTTATTTAACTCGAGTCGCCCATCGCTAACTCGGCCTATGACAACACCTCGCCTGATATTAGGCTGGAGTGCGGTCCATTAATGGAGGCGACTGAATAAATTTAATTACCAGTTGCATCAATACAGCCACCAAGAGACCTTTTACGTTCCTGCAGACTTCCAGGAAGGACGTTTCTAAACGTAAAATCTATGCGAATGTAGGAAAGAATTTGAAGGAATAAAACAAAATTGCAAATAAGAGATGGTGGTACGATATTAAATCTTGTTTTATACATCAAACACTATCTTAAAACATGCTTGTTTTTAAAAGTTGGGGAAAACAGGTCCAGGGGGCCTGGACAGTTCGTCTGCCGCGTTGCTCCCCTTGCTGTCGTTTGGCCTAGAAAGTAGCAACCAACTACTTTCGAGCTGACGCTAAGTGATTTAGCATTCTGTTTGTCTCTGTGCCTATCTGCAGACAGGAAAATGAGCCCCAACTGCCTGCCTACCTCAGTAAATTCATAATACAGGTCTAAGGATGTTCGCAAGTGTTAACCGCAAACAGTGTAATTCAAATAAATCAATTTACTTATTTACTAGCGACCACCCGCGACTTTACATAGATCTCTAGTTAACATGTTTTAGAACCTCTCCTTAAATATCATTTAATACCCTATTGTTTTACTTTTCTTAAACATCATTCAATCAATCAATTCATTTGGATAAGCAGAGACAATGGAGCGCCACTTGCCACGATTCTGACATAACTCCCTCGCTTCCCTCATATCCACAATCGTCTTCACACAAGCTCTACGCAACCCAGCCTAGTGCCCGTAGAGCTTGAGGATGTCTCTGATTCGGTCGTAAAGGGATGCTGGTTCTGTAAGGATTGATAATAGAATGCGTCGATGGTTTGGGCACATGAAAAAGATGAGTGAAAGTAAATTTACAAAATGAATTTATAAATCTGATGTGGATGCGTTAAACGAGGCAGACCCAGGAGAGTGATATCCATATGATTAATGTGACAGATTAATATAATGCATCCCAATCTACTTTTATTGATTTAGTAGCCAGTGGGCAGCCTGCCGATCCGGGGTGGTACCACCACTTACAAGTATACAGACTTTGAAGTGACTTGTGTTTGCGTTTCGGGATCAGATTGTACGTTACCGATTCCAACTTGACCGGCGTGCTGCCTACAGTTATTAAAGTGTTAGTACCAGTCATCACACCAGTATGGGTGCTGTTATATGTGGACCCGCAATTAAAATCAATATGTCAAAAAGCTAGTCTAGCACATCTTCAAAAAAATGGTGTATTCATACTTCCTGCAACAGACTTTTAAATATGAACTTAATACACATATAGAAATTTTAAATATGAACTTAATACACATATAAATTTAAGTGTATTATATGTATGTTTGTATGTGTTATACATGTTATTTATGTATATATGAATTAATTTATATATTTCTTTATAATTTACCTATTTTTATTTTGCACCCTACCTCTCATCTATATTGTCGGATCAACATCCTAAAGGTTTGACTGGTAGAGAATGCCTTTTGGCATTAAGTTCGCCTTTGTACTATTGTGCATTAAGTTTTTAAATAAATAAATATATAACATTGTCAAAAACAGCAGTAAGCTCGTATCTTATCCCATTAAATTACGAGTACATTATTAGTGCCGTATTAATTATAGCGGACATTCTCTAATCCTTGTAGTTTATATAATGTAGCTTATACATAATGAGTTCTTAGGTGCACGGTCCGCTGACCTCGAGGAAGGGTCATGCGGTCAACCATACTAGTTCACATAGACTTATAGGCAAACAGCTAGACACCGCATTTGAGAGCTATACAAATATACAGAACGTGAAGTGATTTAGTCGCGTTTCGGGATCAGCTTGTAAGTTGCCTCTTCCAACTAGGCCGGCATAGTGGTTGGGGCTGCTACTTACAGTTATTGAATTGTAGTAGCAGTGACATCCATTCATGGACCACACTTCAGCATAACATCAAGCGGGGTGCTGTCATACGTCGAGTCAGAAAAAAAAAAGAAAAACAAATAAAAATGTAAATAAAAGAGCTAATATTTTTAAAACAGGACTTTATCATAGAAACAGGACAACCAAAGTACACAGTACATGTATTTGTATATCTAAGATACATTAGTACCAGCAAGAGGTTTTGAACCCGCGGGCTTATTATGTATCTTGCAGAAGCAACGCGACAGGCGTGAATTGCACAATAGTTGCTGTCAAACATCATTTTCGTATTACATATCAGCAATAGCAACACGACAGGCGACAATCGATTGTGATCCCTCTGCTGTGCGATCGGGGAACTAAAACTGCATCAACGCTCTTGTTATACGTCAAAATTGGTATTATGTATGAGTTGCGACAGCAACGCGACAGCAGACACTAAGCAATTTGATCTGTCAAATAGCAACAACCCATGCCCTTGTTGTTTACGTAGATTGATATCGTATGAAGGATTAATATAACTCTTTTTGACAACATATAAAGTGAGTAATGTTTTGATAAATGATATGAAATTGTTAACAAGTGTACTTCGATCAAATATAACGTCTCGTAACGTTTTTTTAGAGTACCAAGACTTTCGCTATGGCTTCTGATTATGGAGGCATTGAAATCAGCATAGAAGTTTACGACGCAGCTTGAGAAACAACGCCAGATCTATGGAGCTTTCTAACTTCAGTGACCACTACAGATTGACAAAAGAATTGTTCGCTAAATTGTGCACTGAACTTGCGCTACTATTGCCTCAATCACGCAGGAGAACAAGAGCGTATGTAGAATGCAAAGTAAGTTACTTATTTTATCCATACATATTGCAAAAAGACTAATAATATTAATATTCAATGCAAATCTTGTACTAAATTTAAGTATTACATGGTTCAAAGTAATAAATGCTACTCATGATGCTTACATTTGGAAAAAATCAGAAATTAATAGTCATATGCAGCAGCTCCATCAAAATGGTGAAAGTGCTGGTTTCTCAGTGTGTAATATCAGTTTACTTTAAACTACTGTAGAATCTAATGCATAGGAATCCATTTGTCAAATTTTTCATCCACTGAGGTCATAATTAGTAATGTATAATTATATAAACATTACTAACTACCACAGTATAGTTGTACCGCCTAATAATAATCTATTATTTACAATTATTTTCAGGAGATTCTGGGGACCCATTGATGCCGTGGTTTCTGACACCGATAATTCATGCTGACCCGAGAAGTGCAGAAGAACTTTATACAGATGTTTATTGCAGAGCAAGAAACACTGTTGAGCGGTGAATAGAGGTGCTAAAATCCCATTGGCGGTGTCTGCTGTCACATAGAGTGCTGCATTATATTCACCATGTTGTGGCAAAGATTATAAATGTGTGCGCTGTGCTGCACAACATTGCCAACAGGCACAAGCTCCCAGTGCCTGAATTAGCAGTGGACGATGCTCAAAGAGAAGCAGACATTCGGGTAGCCAGACAATTATGAGGAAAATCAAGAGCTTGAACATGGCAGGCAACAGAGGCAAATTATTGTCCAACTTTTGTAGAGGAATATATAAATATATGACATATTTAAGTGTTTTATGTTTATTTTTCCTTTATAATTGTCATAAAACTTTGTTAGCATCGTTTTGTCCACACATACAATACATTCTTTAATGAAATCTATATATTTCATGCCTCTGCATCAACATTCAAAAGACTTGCATCATGTAAGCTGGAACAACTCAATTTTAACAAAAATAAATTGTTAACACAATCTCTATGTAAATGGCAAATTAAATTAAATATTATTTATTGGAATTATGTATAGGTATATTAAATCATAATTGTTTATATGTCGTTTTATTTTATATTTTTTTTAAATCAATCAAATTGTCACGCCTTTCTCCCACAGGGATAGGCAGAGACAATGGAACGCCACTTGCCACGAAACTGACACCTCCCTCGCTTCCTTCACATCCGCAATTTTCCTCATACAAGCTCTACGGTTATGGGCACTAGGCAACCTAGCTTTCTTAAGGATGTCTCCTGGGCCTGCCTTGTTTCTGTTCACATGAGATTTATAAATTCCTTTCATCAATCCACTTTCACTCATCCTTTCCATGTGCCCAAACCATCGAAGCATTCCTTTGTCAATCCTTGTCACTACATCTTCTTTCAAACCACAACTATCACGAACTGTGCTATTCCTTATTCTATTCGCTATCGTCACTCCAGATACACCCCTTAACGACCACATTTCTACAGCGTTAATTCTACTCTCATGCTTTTTCTGCCACACCCAACATTCACTTCCATACATTAATGTGGAAACAAGCACCGTATTATGAACAGCCATCCGTGACTTTTGGGACATTATTTGGCTGTTCATTATACTATCTATGGATGGCACTGTTGCCCTTTTGCACTCCTCTCTCAATGCACTCTTCATCACACTTCCCATCCCTTGTAAACATACTTCTGAAGTAAACAAATTGTTTTACTTAACTTTGCATTATGCAAAAGGTTGCAGTATGAAAAAATAAAAGTAATATAACGTTTAAATTCAAAAACTAAATTATTTATTTAAATTATCTATCAACTTGAGCATTATTTCAGTGCATTCTGGTACATTCGGAGTTTATATTGGCAGCTTCCACTATGATCATTGCTGCATTGGCCAATTTCTCCTTAGCTGCAATCCGCCTTTCTTCCATATCCATAACCCAGGTGTGGCGCACTTTTGACTTATTACCTATAACATATATACAAGTAGTAAGGATAAAATAGATTTTAATCACTGTTTTATTAAATAATTGCAATAAAAAATGTTTTGAATTGAAATTGTGGCAGAGTGATTTGCCCTACAACTGGACCAAACTTTAGACCGACAGGTAATTAGTAGAACTGTCTGGCGCTTTACATTTTTGATAATCCCACATTTTGAATGTGTGGGGCAGCACAATCCTAAACTATCCAATGATTTATAATAATCTTATAATAATTTATAATAATAAATGAAATACTAACTTGTTTTACTCTTCTTAGTAGACTCATCAAAACAAAGTGATCTCTTTAGTTTGGGTCTAGAGCATTTTGCAGGACTACCAGTATCTAAAATGTAAAATAATTCCAGGATTAGATTGCTTTCTCTTGTTATACAATTTTATATAGACACTATTCTTCTAACCATATGATGGTTGTATAATGAGAATTGTAAATGTGAAGGAAGCGAGGGAGTTGTGGCAAGTGGCGCCTCATTGTCTCTGCCTATCCCTGTGGGAAAAAGGCATGACAATTTGACTATTTTGATTTATTTTTCTAATGAATCTTGTGTCAATATAACTTTTTGAATGATTGTTACCACATTGTACTCCAGGCAGCATTCTCACCACATTTAAATTGTCTGGAGTATTTTCTTTGGACCTTGCACCAAGACCGACACGCTTGGTTAGGGCTGGATGAGTAGCCAAGTAATCTAGAAGTTCTTCGAGCTGCAGTTGCGACACACGGTGCTCCATTGTAAACTAAAAACAGGGACAATTAGTATTAAATAGTATTACAACAGATTCTTATTAGAACATAGTAATCTATAAAACAAAAATATAAATATCTTTAAATACTTACATACTTTGTCTGTCACAACATCGATAGTTACAAACGAATGACTGCATTTTGAATGTTGTATTTTGTTTCATATGCCTTTTGAAAGCCACTTAATAAACGATTTCTCTCATTTTTTATTAAATAAACGCTTAAGTTTCAACGAACACCATTATAAACAAAACACTTGACATTTCTGTATTAGTTCCACCTGTTGCTACTCGATTGCTAGTGGCGGTAGTGTTAGAGCTAAAAAGTGCATTTGACAACTAGCAGACGATTGCCCAGCAATAGCCTTACATAATACGAACTTTTAAAGCGATTAGCAATCGATTGCGCGACAGCTGCGCGATTGTCGCTGTCTGCAAAATATCTGCTAATGATACATAATAAGGCCGCCGTTCTTTTGGTCTGCGTAACCATTGCACGCCACTACACAACGGTCGCCTTAAAATAGTAAAGCTAATCAAACACTTTGTTTTTTTTTTAAATTGTAGCTTTAGTGGAGACTGCTACTACAGTTAATAACTGGAGATAGCAGTCTCATCTACTAGGCCAGCATAGCTTAGTTAGTTGAAGCCGGTAACTTACAAGCTGATCCCGAACCGCAGCTAAATCACTTCACGGTCTGTATACTTGTAAGTGGTGGTACTACCCCGGATCGGCAGACTGGGTACCACTGCCTACCGTTGACTCTTTAATAACCAGACCCGAAGGAAATATCTGCCTCTTTATTCTTATTAACAAATATTTGCAAATGTAATCTTACTATTATAGTAAATATTACAAATTAAAGCTATGAAATCAATATTAGCTCCGACCGGGAATCGAACCTGGGAAATCCGCGTAATGGAGTGGTAGCACACCACTGTGCCATTCCTGTCGTATATCTATCTCTACCATAATTTTCCATGTTTCTTGTTTTTTACCAACTCCATCCAACTTGATTAAAATCGTCCTTTCATACTTGTATATAAAACATTGACGACAGGGACACGGACGTGCATAAAAACTGACTAATTAATACAAATTTTCGCGTTGAATTACTTAAAAGCTTTCCGGAAAAATGAAACGAGTTTTAACGCTTTATAAAAAGGATTTAATTTTTATTTTAAAAGTGAAGTTTTAGGTAGGCAGTCTATTTTCCCAGTCTGCCGATCCAGGGTGGTACCACCATTTGCAAATGTACAGTAAGCGTCCAAATGGTCACTATTAATAGTGACCTAAATCTTTAAGATATTTTATGACCTGGAATGTCCTAAATTTCGATCAGTCTCATCGGAAAATAGGCAGCAGCATCCTCTCAACGTGCGGCGAGAATACTGTGATCCCCAAGCCTTTCTGCCAAGCGTGGTGAATGCAATAACCGGTGGATGCAACTGGCATCTTGTCGTTCGGAATGGCGTTCTAAGAGGAAGGCCTACGTTCAACATTAGACGTCTTTCGGCTGATAATAAGTTTATAAGTGATTCAGACTAGTTTCTGAATCAGCATGCCGCACTTCTAACTCCATGCTATTTTCCTTTAATCACATTGTCTCAATTGTATTATTTATATTGTAGTACGAATAACCATAGAGTCTGTATGAAGATAATTTAGATGTGAAGGAATTCCATTGTCGCTGCCTATCCCAGTGAAAATTAAGGCGTGACAATTGTTGATGATGATCAATCATATCGTAAAATTTCATTTCACCTCTCAGCGAAAGATATAAATTGTGTCAAATTTTATTATTATTATCATTTCGCACCGGTGAAGATTGGAGCGATAACACGCGAAGGAAGGGATGTTTTCAAAAATCTAATAAAAACCGAAAGCGACGTCATGGAATTGATAAAATGGCTTCTATTATGGGATAAAAGCAGTTTACTTGAAGAAATATTGTCAAGACTTTTTCCTATAAGGATAAGCAAAGACAAATAAATAATACAGAAATCACAAAAAATCAAGTTTTTGTTTTTGTTAATCTAGCAAGCTAAATGATATTTTTTTTTACATTTCTAATAAATTATCCACGGCTCTTCAGTCTATTCATGGACGAGTGGCGTGAAAGGGAGTATGGTTTGAGAATGAATGACTTGGTGATCAAGTGTCTCTTGTACGCCAACGATTAAGTTATTCCTCTCTGGAAATTTTCTGGTTTCCATAGTGAAGAACGAGAACATTGGCTTTGCCTGTTACTTGTTAAAACTTGCATTATTCCATATTTAGTACAACGTGTCGAGACTTGCAAATACGGTTTTTGTCGAGTTTTGGAAATATGGTAGAAATGTAGCTGCAGGGGATCCACCGGAACCAGCAAAGTTTCGAAAGGGGTCTATGAGAAAAAAGTTTCGAAACTTCTGAGAACCTTATTTATAAAGTCACAATAAAAAAGATTAGTCAAAGTCAGATTTTGCGACATAAAAAGAAACTACGGTTATGAGATACTAATTCTTAATAGACGTTCGGTATATTTCCAGAAATTATTTTGGACACAATGGGTATTGGATCTCTGCAAATACGGAGGCTTATTTTATTCTATTGCCCACTCCAGATTCATTTATTTGATATTGTTTCTCTTGTGCCGTTTCGTATGAAATTACAATCAGATTAAGGTTCCCTCATTGATTATTTACAACGGAGTTTTCTCTTTATTACAACTTGATATTGGGTCTTAGAAGATATATTTTATAGAGGTTTTTTATTGTGTCTCGACATATGACAGCACTCTGCCTGATGTTACGCTGGAGTGCGGTCCATGAATGGATAACTCTGCTACTACAGTTAATTTACTGTAAGTACATCCACTATTCCGGCCTAGTTGAAACCGGCTACTTACAAGTCGATACCGAAACGCGACTAAGTCACTTCACGTTCTGTGTACTTGGCACCACTGCCTACTACTCATTAAATAAATAAATTTACAATGAAATGCAATGATAGATATTTTTGTCGATCCGGAGTACCACTTTAAAGTGTATCGACCTTAAAGTGACCCGATCGCGGTTCGGGATCTTTTTTTTCATTGTGACGCGAATATGTCATTAACCGCCTGATGATAAGCAGAGAAGGTCCAAGAGTGACGACGACTCAAAAAAACAAGTTAGTTCACGGCTGGCTCAGTCGCCGTCACTATGACGGCCGTCTTCACGCATCGCTGAAGCATCCAAGGTCGTAGGATAGAGAACACATGGGCTGGCAAAGCATTCCACTTGTCGATTGTTTTACAAAGAAAGGACGCACTGAACTTTCTAGTTCGACTCCCGATTCGGTCGATAGAATGCGGATGCTTTCCCCGACCTGTGAGGGTATTACGGGTGTGAAAGGACGAGGTAGGAATAAGGTTAAAGAGCTCTTCGGAGCTGCCTAAAAACCGCGACTGGTATGTACCAGTTAACTAACTGTAGTAGCATTGATGGATCGCACAACAGCTTTAACATAATGCGAGTTAAAATAAATAAAAAACATTTAAAACACATATTTATTTGTACTACATTTCTATACTAAGTTACTCCAAAGTACTCGACTCGTACATATTTCAAAGATACATTGGTTTTGAACCCGTGCTCTCGGTCTGCATAACGTTTGCACTACCACTACACCTTGGTCGCCTTAAATCAGACCTTAATTCCTAAAATTTCCCTAGTTTTACGAATTATAATTTCATATTATTCTCTAAATGTGGAGTTGCAAAATATAATACAATTATATTATTCTTTGAAACAAACAGTAGTGGAGTGGCAACCCTGTGATTACGCTGAAAGCAACTGGCTTGCTGAAAATATAATTTCACTCAAACCTTGTTTTGCAGTGTGCTCTACTATTAAACATAATATAACTACGAGTGTATAGCTTGTCTAACTTGTATAACTACTGTTATACTTCAGCAGCGTGCTCCTCTTTTTTTGTCTAAGAGGAGCACGCTGCCGGCACAACTATGCCACTATGCGCACAAATAAGGCCGGCATAGTGGCGGCGGCTGAGGCAGCCGGGAACTGACTCGGTTATTCCAGTCGTCGTCACTCTTGAACCTCCTCATTAGGCGGGTCGAGTTCAGATGTCGTGTCACAATAAAAAAAAAACGAATAACCAATTACAATTGCATTTTGATGTGTTTTATCTATATTTTATGTTTGCTCGTGTGCGTAAATGCAATGGAGGGGCGCATCATTTCGGCTTAGACAGACTCTACATATACATGTGCAATGTACATATAACTATGTACATTGCACATTTTATAACACACATCAGACTACAGGTATTTCAGTAGATATTATATTTCTTTGTATAACCATCGACAAGTGGAATGCTTTACCCGCCCATGTGTTCTCTCCATCCTATAAACTTGGATCCTTCAAGCGATGCGTGAATAAGCACCTTTGGCCGGCATAGTGGAGACTCGATTTTTGCAGTCGTTGGCACTCCTAAACCTCCTCTTGCTTACCATCAGGCGGGTCAAGGTTAGGTGTCGTCACAATATTTTTTTATTTTTTGAATTAGTCATGAAAATTTATTCATAAAATCACGTGTTCACACTAATCTGTGCCCGGAAATCGAACTATTTTCACTATGAAAGAACAAATCAAATATGATAAATACCTAATAATAAATAGTAAATAAAACCGAATCTATATATTCATAAAAACATAAAAACGCCTCTAGATACTGAACACGACGACAGATAAAAATTTGCTACTTATATTTTAAATTTAAGAAATAATATTTTCAACATAAATAATATAAATTTTAAGTAATTTTGCTTGTATTTATGCTTTGAGCTCAACTATAATAAATATATTTACTGAGTTTAGAAATAACAAAATAAAAGACTGAAGTTTTATTTAATTATCTCGCCGTCCAGTCTCCACGCCACCACGATAAAAGCAAAATTAATTTATTTTATAAACAATCTTTGCAGAAAAGCGCAGAAAACAAAAATATAACTATTAAGAAATATAAAACACACAAAAACATTAAACTGACAAACTTATACGGTCTTACTACAAAAATATTTAAAATAGTATTTTAATACTAGCTGTGCCCGCGGTTTCACCCTCGTAAAATTTTATAACAGTCATACAAAAGGAGGAAGTTCACATTTCGACTGTATATCCTAAACTAAACTAAAAATAAAGATTCTTAGAAAAATTCCGAACAGCTGAAACTATAGTCAATTAAAAACTATAGTATTTTTTTTTAAATTAAAATATCCTATGTTACTTCTAGTACCTACAAAAATATGTGTACAAAGTTTCATAATGATAGGTTAAGTAGTTGTTGCTTGAAAACATAACAAACAAACTCACATTCACATTTACAATAATGGTAGAATTCGTATGCAGTCAAACGTCATTTCATTATACTAAATTGACTTATAAGATATTTAATGCCTATCTAATGAATTTGATAATGTTTCGAAGCCTAAATCGATACTCTACATGTAAAAGTTCACACAATACGGTTTTTATTAGCAAGCCACTTCTAGATTATGATAAATGATGTGCAGAGTAAGAAGAGAGTAGCGTAGCCCACAAAGGCACTTACCGTAGATCATTCTAGAAGGAATATATTAAAGCAATATATCAGACTGGTGCGAAGGGTTTATCCACTGAACAGCACTCGACTCTCCCCTACTAATATTTTGCTGATAGCGAGACAATTTCCCTAAGCAAATATTACAATTATCTATCACTCTTTTCTTGTACAGCTTGTGTATTTTAAAATAAAACAAATAATTAGTGTTTTAGACTTTTATTAATTATTACTAAAGCGATTAAATCGGAGACATCCTTAAGAATGCCAGGTTGCCTGGTGCCCATAACCATTGAGCTTGTATGAAGAGAAATGTGAATGTGAAGGAAGCGAGGGAGTTGTGTCTGGATCGTAGCAAGTGGCGCTCCATCGTCTCTGCCTATCCCTGTGGGATAAAGGCGTGAGAATTTGATTGATTGATAAAGCAAAAGGTTCATGGGATTGGCTAACATTTTAACAAGATTATGAAAAAGTAATAATGGTGCAGTGATTTTAATTGATGAACATAATTATGTCTTAAACCTTTTTTTTATAGCGGCTCAATACTTCGTAATTGGAACCGGCAACTTACAAGCTGATCCCAAAACGCGACCAAATCACTTTACGGTATGTATAATTGTAAATGGTGGTACTACCCCGGATCGCTACTGCCTAAACTCTGCAAAACGAGTCTAAGTATCTTTAATAGTTGTATACTTGTAAGTAGTGGTAAATAAAATACGGCAGACTGGGCAAATGACCAACTCCAAGCATTTTTTTTCATTTCTATACTAAGCTACTAGAGTGCATGTATCATAGAAACATGACAACCAAAGTACACATATCAAAGATACATTGGTACCGGTGGGTGGTTTCGAACTCGTGCACTCGGTTTGTGTAACGGTGTAACCATTGTACTCCCACTACACCACGGTCGCCATTTAAATTTATTAACATATATTGTGCCATGTCTAATCCGGGACTTAAGCGTAGACCAATTTAATTACTCAACAACTGTTTAATAAAAACAAATAACAAAGCCTTCATTAAGCAGAAGATTAAAATTAAAACCGTTAGCTTATTAAATTACAAAATCATTCTGGCAAGCTTTACGTTAGGAGTTTTTTATTACTTATTTTCTAATATTTTTGTTTTACATTTCTATACTAAACTACTAAAGTGCTTGTATCATAGAAACAGGACAACCAAAGTAAACATATCAAAGATAAGGTAAGGTGGTTTCTGAATCCGTGCTCTCGGTTTGCGTAACCATTGCACTACCACTACATCACGGTCGCCTTTAATGACTAATGATGTTGTAATAATAGATGATTAATGACATCGAATATCAATCTGGTTAATGACTGAATATTAATTTAATAATACAGTTATTTCACAACATTCATCGATCTCATTTTTTCTAAAGTAGGTGGTACAAAGGCACATATGGATACCCACGTTGGGTTCGATAACTTTCAACATGATTGTACCTTCGCCCACGAGTATCTTTACTCACAAGCATTTCGTTTCCATCTCTCAACATTGATCATTCTGCTGACTCATATTTTATTTATCTAATTTGTAAACTTATTTAACTGTTAAGTTTGTTCTATTTAAATTACATGTTCGTATGTTTGTACCTGTCAAAAGAATTAAGTGTTAGCGAAAGGTTAATCCTAACTAGACTAATGCAAACAGAATGAGAAATAAAGCTGTAAGTTGTGGTTGGTTAAAATTCAGTGTTTTTCATACGATATTTTAAAAGGCCAGAAGGAAAAAATATATTAAATTTAGTGTTTCGGCTGTGATAAGAGATGAGCAAAATTTATAGCCTTCGAAATTGTGCTATTGACACATGGTGACGACGCCAATTCCGGGAGCATCGCTGACACGTCCTTATTCGTTGCGGGTCGCGTGATGAATGACGTTGTGGCGTGATTCGCAGTACACACACATTGAAACTACCCTATCTATACATGGTCTTTTATACTCACTCATATAAAGGTTTTATTCATAAATCAACACAGCCGGGTAGTTGCTAATTAATCACTGTTGCTGCGCTTGTTTTGAGCTCTCAGCCGGAAGATTAGTTTACTCTGGAGCGTTTGCTTTTTCCAACCGGATTAATGGCAACTTCCTCGATTTTGCATTTTAATTGAACTGTTGATTGACATTCGCGGACAACGCTTCAAGTTTCAACTTTGTTGTTTGTGATTGAAGATATTGTTGCGATGTAAAGATTTCGCTGGTTTAATGAGTCTATAAATATTTGATGGTTTTTGTTAGATGAGTGTGCACTTACTTGGTCGTGGTCCGGTGGCCAGGGGAGTGCCCGCAACAAAGAACCGTGAATTTTCATTTAATCTCTTCTTTGTTGGAGCTCACGATATAATTTTAGTACTTCACGTTTGAGGCCGAGAAGTTATGTTTTAGTTAAGAGCTTGTATTTTTCAAATTTAATGGCACAGCTTAACTTGTATTTTGTCTTACTTATGTCTTTTTGTTTCAGGTAAAATTATGAAATGAAAATTAAATATGAAATTACGGAATGTAAAAAGGTAAAATTCATCTTCTCTTCTCTCGTCATGTTGGCTATAAGTCCTCCACCTCTTAATATAGGGCCTCCTACAGTGATCTTCACATCCGGCGGTGTACTGCTTCCCTGAGTTGATTTACGTAATTTTTTCTAGGAAACTAATCAAGTCATTTAGCTAATTATAATTTCATGTTTAAAAAAGTGTATATAAATCTGATGATATTCCTGTTTATTGTACATATTATATTATTATGGTATGTAATATGCTATAAGAATAAGAATAGGACGGGCTGCTGACTAACTTCACTTGACTGATTTAAATGTGTCTTTTTCTTGACTTTTTCTAAAGTGAAGTTGGTTGGAAAGTTAGACGACACAAAATTGCGCCGATTCCGTCCTATTCATATTTTAATCGTATTATATGTATAATATAATATGTATTTTCTATATGGCACGTGTGCATATATAAACATTGTGGCGTGATTGAGTAACAAACATCCATCCATACAAACTTTCGCATTTATAATACTAGTATATTATAGATAAATTAGATTTGTATATCTTTGTTTAGAAATTTGTTTTATTATATATTTTCATTTTTTTATTACATTTATATACTAAGCTACTAATGTGCTTGTATCATAGAAACAGGACAACCAAAGTACATATATAAAAGATACATTGGTACCAGTGAGTAGTTTGAACCCGTGCACTCGGCTTGTGTAACTATTGCACTGCCACTACACCACAGTCGCTTTAATAAATGCGCGGTAGAAATGCATAGGGGTAGGAGTCTAATGACGTGACATAGTAACTAACCCTAAAGTTGTTAATAAAGAAGATTGGGGAGGATGGGGGGTGGTAATTTTCATTTTGCCCACGGGATATATGAGCCTCGTATATTTTGTATTTTTAATTAATGTTGGAAATATGTGTTCTTATTTGGTTGGAGAAATATGAACTTTAATCCTGTAAGGATAAAATCGTATTTCCTTCGTAGTTGTTACATGGATTTATCTAATTAAGTTTCAGAAATATGGACTATAATCCTATTGACGTAGATTCGTTTTTTCTGTGTAGTAATTTTAAGGATTACTTGGAAGGCAAAAGGGATGGGTTTATGGTTTATTTTTCATTTTAATTTTTAATTAACTTTTAAAAGAAAGGACATCCTTAATTACATCAATTTCTTTGTAGCAAAACGTAGTTTTATTTTAACTCTTATTTAATCTTATTTATACACTCCAAATTTTTTTAACTTAAAAATTTTTACAATAAAAGTCACGCGTAGTGTTTTGTGCAAGCAATAATCAAAATAACATCAAATTTTTGTCACGCTTTGCCCCACAGCACAGAGACAAGCAGAGACAATGGAGGCGTCACTTGCCACGATCCTAACACATGATGACTCCCTCGCTTTCCTCACACCCAGTAAACACGCTCCTGAGTCTGCCTCGTTTAACGCATTCATCCACATCAGCTTTATAAAATCCCTGCGTCATTTTACTTTAAAAAGCTTTACTATTTTTTTTATAAATATTGCTCCGTCTGATAGTTGAATTTCATCTTGCATCTAATAATCTAATAAAACAAAGGTCGAATTTTTACTATTCTAAAGTCTGACCATAAGATTTAAAAAAAAAAACTTGAGTAATATTTTGCTGTACTACTTGACACCATGGCGGTACTGAGCAGTTTTTTTATAAGAACATTATTCATAGTGACGACGACTTTGGCAACTGTGAGTTAAATCGGATTTTTGTAGTAGTCGGCGCTCTTGGTCATATCCTCGTATGATCTGAGTTCTTACTTACCACTAGGCAAGACGAGGTAAAATGTAGTCGCATTTAAAAAAAAAACAGCAAATAAACGTTTGTTTAATATTATAAATTAATACATTAAAATTAATTAACCATAAACAAACATAATTTAGATTTAATTTGCTAGTCTATCTAAATCAGTGTTTCCCAACGTGAGGCCCACGTCCCACAGGGGGGCAGTTTGATAGTTAAGGGGGCAATTTAAAAATGGACTCGACACTACTTTAACCCTTAGGCAAATTCCTAATAAAAATACTGTAATCATTTATATTTCTTAAGGGAACAAAATAATTTTTAAAGGTTAAAAATTATGTATGGGGGGCATAAACATTTTAGAAATGTAAAGGTGGGGCATGGCCGAAAAAGGTTGGGAAACACTGATCTATCTGTTGAAATCTAAAATTGTTAGAACTTTAATTTGTATTTTATTCAAATAAATATTTATTTACCATTTTTTAATCTATATTTATCAATCAAATTGTCACGCCTTTTTCCCACAGGGATAGGCAGAGACAACGGATCGCCCCTTGCCACGACCCTGACACAACTAATCTATATTTATTGAAAGCTTTTTTCCTTTAGGACATGTCACCTTCATAGAGCCTAAACCATAACATAAGAAAATATCTTTTCATTTGGGAGGGAGTCGCCGCTGAAGGAAGAAATAAATATATTTAGTTAGAACTATTTTATAAGTTCTAATTGCTTCATCTTTTCTAAGGCTACGAGTTCAAGTTGTGTGAAAAGTATTTGTACGATTCCCTTTAGTTTCTAAACTATAAAACAAAATTAGTGCTGCTACGAACTCAATACGGAAATATCAAAAACCATTTATGTAAAAACTTAATGCACACATCGTACAAAAGCTGATATAATGACTAATGCCAGTAAAACCATCCAGGAACTCATTAAAATATACACACAAAATTTCGTCTAAATTGGTCCAGCCGTTTAGGAGGAGTTAGGTAAAAAACACACGTACAGAAGAATCTATATATTAAGATTTAAATAATACATAGAACTTTATACAATAAAATAAAAAGTAATATTTCTTATAATTAATTAAATATTTCTCAATAAAAAAGAGGCGGATATTTACTCTTGGTGTGGTTGTCTAAGACTAGTAGGCAGTGGTGCCCAGTCTGTCGATCCGGGGTAGTACCACCACTTATCGTGAAGTCTTATCGCTTTTAGGGATCTACTTGTAAGCAACTTGCGGATCCAACCAGTACGGCATAGTGGGTGTGAATGTTACTTTGAGTTATTTAACTGTAGATCAGCAGTGGACGCCGTCTGGCTGATGATGTTAAGTAGCAATCCAGCTTAGCAACGGGCGGGGTGCTGTCATATGTCGAGTCACAATAAAAAAGGTATTATTAGGTGAATGCTACTACAGTTAATTATTAGATGCAACTGCTACTAGCCTGTATTTATTCTGTATTGAAAATTCATTAATTTTCCACTTATTTTAACTATTAGAGTTACATAGAAAACAATTTGACGTGCAAACAAACAAACAAACATATCATGTTTACATGCAATCGTTTTCATAAACATTTGTGACATAAAAATGGTTTCATTGTTTAAAAAACTACATACAAGTATGTATTTTTATTTCTCGATAATTATAGTACTTTTATGCAGAAGCATAAAAGCAGCCCTAAAATATAAAAACATATGTATATTATTGTGTTAAAACTTATTAAGGGTCATTTTCGCTTGCAAATTCAGTTCAGATATAAGTATAAGATAAAAGAAGCAATTAATGCTTTTTATTGTACAAAACAAAATACGAGTTACATACGAAATATTACTCGCAAGATAACCTTTTTAAGGCTAAAAAATAAAGCGATAAAAGTAATGTTTTATGTTTTTTTTTGGGGCTGCTTTTATGCTTCTACTGAAAAGTACTATAATACAGCGTTGGTGTCCGTCCGTAAACAATTAAAGTCGTTAAGATTTGAACGTTAGGTCAAATGGTTTGAATAATTTTATTAATACGTCTCTTTACTAAGCTATTAAAGTGCTTGTATCATCATAGAAACAGGACAACCAAAGTATATGAATTAAACAAATTTTATGCGGCTTACTATCGCGTTTATTTTGGTTTTGTTATTTTATAATTCCGACGTTTCGAGAGCTTTGCAGACATTGTGGTCACGGAGAGACTGAGGTGTTGGTCGTCCTTTTGGTTGATGCTGTTATTGTTTTCAAAACTACCCTGTTTGACGTTTTGATTTTGTTTTTCTTTTCTCGGTTAAATTTATTTTTTTGCAAAAAATAACTGACAGTGTCATTTGGTTTGGCAGATTGCTGGACTTGGGACTTGAGTTTGTATTATGGGGTCCCAGGTGTTAGAACAGATATTTAATGTGTACTTTACATTAAAGATACATTGGTGGATATATACCACCAATGTATCAGCAGATAATTAGAGCGCTGGCATTGTAGCTGCGCAGTAACTGATTTTGTTACCTATTTACTTTTCATTTTACGAATGTGTATAAAATTCAAAATATTAATTGTGTATAGATAGGCAAAATTTCTTTAACCGCAGTCGTCCAGAGCTCTTTTTATCTGCCGGTAACTATACCGGCAAGTGGGTTTTTTAACTCGTGCTCTCGGTTTGCGTAACCATTGCACTGTACCACGGTTGCCATTAGAGTTTTGCACTTTAAAGTTATGCTTTCATTAACGGCAGAGTAATTCAGTTCTTCAAAGAACTTTTAAAGAACCTAAAACTCTTCTATTAGCTTGACTTGTATGTATGTAACTATGTAACGGAATCTTTCAAATTAATTTTCACCCACTTCTACAAGTCTGAATAATTTGAAAATTTATACACGTATTAAAAGCCGATGACATAGTGACGGCGACTAAGTCAACCGTAAACTGACTCGGTTTTTTCAGTCGTCGGCACTCTTGGATCTCCTCTTGCTTACCATCAGGCGAGTCAGTCAGATGTCGAGTTATAATAAAAAAAGTACACTACTGTTATTTACTTTTTAGTTCATAAGCGTGTTTTTTTAGTTTTTTTTATTATAAATTTCTTGAAATTACGGGTCACTAATGTTAAGACTAGCTGGGCCCGCGGTTTCACCCGCGTAAAATTAGGTTTATAACACAGTCATGAAAAAGGGTCCTGAAGTCTGAAAGGGTTCTAAAGTCAACTGTATATCCCTTTTTTTTGTATTTATAACTTGATAACTAATATAAAAATGAGAGACAGAAATAAAAAAAAATATAGAAAAATCCAAACTGCTGAAACTATAGTCAATTGGATACTATAGTAAAAAATATATATTTTTGTTACTTGTAGTACCTCCAAAAATATGCGTACATAATTTCATGATGATCGGTTAAGTAGTTGTTGCGTGAAAACATAACAAACAAACTCACATTCACATTTATAATACTCGTAATAGTAGGATATTGTCAAAAATGTATCTGATATATAAACAAATTATCCATACATTTAAACAACATATGCATACAAAATGTATTGACATAACATAAACGGCACTCACATATCTATTTAGGGAACCGATCCCCTGAAAATGTGGTTCAGAGCCTGTTTTACCCATAATATTTTGCCTCAAAAATTTTTAACAAATTTTATTTGTTTTTATGTGACTTACTATCGCGTTTATTTAGGTTTTTTTCTTTACAAATTTATTTTATTGTTCCATCGTTTCGAGAGCTTTGCAGCCATCGTGGTCGTGAAAAAAGCTCTCGATAGTAAGTCGCATAAATTTGTTAGATTTTGCGCGAACTTTGATTATTGAATTAAACAAATTTTATACGGCTTACTATCGCGTTTATTTTGGTTTAGATTTTACAATTTTTTATTATTCCGACGTTTCGAGAGCTTTGCAGCCATCGTAAAATCTAAACCAAAATAAACGCGATAGTAAGCCGCATAAAATTTGTTTAATTCATTAATTAATGTAAGCGCAAAATCTAAGAAAATATATTTAAAAAATGTTAATTAAAAACTGAATTTATAATCGGTGACCTAATATCAAATACACCAGTCTACACACCTTGAATGTGTTTATATAATGTGGATGATGGATGAGTTGACAAGGCAATCCGACCAAATCGGAGACATCCTCGAAAAAGCTGGGTTGCCTATAACCGTAGAAGCTCTACGGTTATAGGCAGGGATAATGAAGCACCACTTGCCACGATCCTGACACAACTCCCTCGCTTACTTCACATCCACAATTCTCTTCATACAAGCTCTAAATTAGTTAGTTTTATATACTATAAAAATAAGTTCTAATGAAAATTACTTTTTAGCAATTAAATTTAAAATAATAGGCAGGCAGTAGGTGGTTATTTGCTCAGTCTACGGGGATTAATTTATTGACCGCACCCCAACTTAACATCAGGCGGGTTCTGTCATATATCGAGCTCCAATAAAATAATATATTATAACAAAGGATGTGACCAAAAATTCAGTTATATAATATACTAAAATTTTGAACGGATGAAAGGGCGCCCTAAATAAACTAAAGGCTCCTTTCCATTATCCTTTGCAAAGACCCAATGGCCGTAGGGATCTGAGGGAAGGTTTTTGGGATGTCTTATGTCACAACAAACTATAACTATAACCTATACCTTTGCAGGTAGTTTAAAATTAATCGGCTATGTTATAATTTATAATGAAAAAAAAATTGAATTCAAAACTTTAGCATAGTTGTGAGTTGAAACTCGATAAAACGGAAGTAAAACACATTCATTTATAGGATTTATTATATATTTTGTATTTTATTTATGATGTGGATGATGGATGAGATAAACAAGGCAAGCTCAGGAGCGTGATTTCCGACTAAAAGCTTTTATGAGGAGAGTTGTGGATATGAGGGAAGCAAGAGAGTTGTGTCAAATGGCGCGCCATTATCTTTGCCTATCCCTGTGTGGGAAAGGCGTGAATATTTGATGCAATCAACCGATAATTATTAGGGACGATTAGTAGCAGTTGCATCCATTATGCCGGCCTATATGGAACCGGCAAATAGCGGTTAAGTCACGCCACAAATTAATCTGAATTAAATAATTATTCATCCTTTTCCTCAAGGGTACGCAGTGACAATTTTATTATCACCATCAGCCAGAAGGCGTCCACTTCTAAACATAAGCCTCCCCCTTAAAACGCCATCCCGAACGTCAAGATGCCAGTTGCATCCACTGGTTGTTCGTGACTTTCACTATGTCGTCAGTCCACCTAGTGGGAGGCCTAACTTAGCTGCGTCTGCCGGTTCGTGGTCTTCACTCTAGAATCTTTCTTTTCCATGTGTTGTCGGTTTTTTGAGCCATTTGGCCAGCCCATTGCTACTTCAGCCTGCAAATTCTACGAGCTATGTTCGGGATTCTGTCGCGCAGGGATACTCCAAGCATAGCTCTCTCAATGCCATCTGACTCTGAGCTTTTCCAACTGGCCAACATTTAAGAGCCACGTCTCAGTGCCATATGTCATCACTGGATGTTTGACGAAAAGATATGACGCACAATTCAGTGACAATTTACAAATTACATTTTTTTTTAAATTGATTTTGACTTGTCTGATGTTAAGCAGGTCGAAGCCGAGGAGCGTCAACGACTGTAAAAACCCATTAAGTTTACGGTTAGATTTTAAAATAGATTTTAAGCTACTACATTTATAAATAGAGCAGCGAAGAAAATCTTCAAACACAATCAATGGACTTTGAAAGAATCTTTGAAGGAAAGGGGACCCGATCTTTTATAAAGAATGTGTGATATCTTAGAAAAGGCTGTTGATAGAATAACTCCAACTTTAAAAATACAGAAATTAACTAACAAATATTTTATTTTCATTCATTTCATTTCGAATCTTTTTTTTAAATTATTATTGTCACTCGACCGCCTGATATATGATATATACCGCCGCCTGGCTGGAGTGCGGTCCATGAAAGAAAGTAACTGCTACTATAGTTAAATAACTGTAAGCAGTAATCCAATCCACTATGCCGGCCTAGTTTAAACCGGCAACAAGCTGATCCAGCAACGCGACTAAGTCACTTCATGGTCTGTATACTTGTAAGTGGTGGTACTACCCCGGATCGGCAGACTGGGCACCAACCAGACCCGCTACAAGTATACAGACCGTGAAGTAACTTAATCACGTTTGGTAAGTTACCGGCTCCAACTAGGCCGGCATAGTGGATCTGACTGCTACTTAGTTATTTAACTGTAGTAGCAGTCACCTTAAGACCACTCCAGCCTAACACCAGGCGGGGTACTCTCATATATCCAGCCCCTATAAAATTAAATTAAATATAATTCTAAGCAATATAATTCTTTATAATTTATGGTTACCCTAACTATCTTCAAGTCTCCCAAGGGAAATCGTCACGGAGCTAAAACTTTTACCTTTGGTTACTTTCAAAACTACTATTTCACAAGTTAAGGTATTCTAAATTATTACTAAACTATTTTTAGTAACTTGAATTTGTAGAAATCCGCATACACCTCGTCAAACGACAAACGTGGCGTATTGGTTACCAAACCAATCCGTTACGCGGAAGTACCAGGTTCGATTCCCGGTCGGGGCACATATTTGTTTCATAGCTTTTATTTGTAATATTTAAAAATTTAATTTATAATTTTAGTAATAATAAAAAGGAGGCGGTTGTCAAAGATGGTATGCAGTGATACCCAGTCACCCAACCAAGTATAAAGACCGTGAAGTGACTTAATCGCGTTTCGGGATTAGCTTGTAAGTTGATGGTTCCAACTAGGTCGGCATGGTGGATGCGGCTGCTACTAACACTTATTTAACTGTAGGTAGCAGTCACCTCTATTCATAGACCGAACTCCTGCTAAACATCAGGCGAGGTCAAAAAAATATGCTGTCAAAAAATCATACAGTCAGAAAATGAGCCGAAACCAAAAAAAAAACGGCAATGTTAGTCAAAAATTCTTCAATTAATACCATATTTTGGAAGTAAATGTAATATTTCGCCCAATAAGCACTTAGCCTCGAAATGGTATTTAACTTTGTAATTGATTACTCAGAACTAGACTTCTGAGCAATTAATTTATCAATTAAATAAACATTCATTCACAACCCATTCTATTACTGTTATTAATTGATTCGTATATTTGGCAGTCGAACAAGAAGGTTCGGCGCGTCGTTTTTCGTAGAACAAATTACAAGTTTTTATACTAAGCTGCCTAAATATGATTGTATCAAAGAAACAGAACAATCATATATCAAAGATACATCTGTACTAGAATAGACTAGTTTTATACTTCATACGAACTTTGTTTGACTGACAAAATACCTACATCCGTGTCATTTCAAAATATATACTTTTTAGGCGGGCCCAGGCCAGGCCCGTGTTTTCCGATCAAATAGGAGGCATCATTAGGAAAGGTTGCCTAGGCCTAGGTTACCTAGTGCCCATAACCTTAGAGTTTGTATGAAGAGAATTATGGGTGTAAAGGAAGCGAGGGAGTTGTGTCAGGATCGTGGCAAGTGGCGCTCCATTGTCTCTGCCTATTCCCATGGGAAAAAGGCGTGTCAATTGATTGATTGATAGTAAATAATAAAGTCGAAATTCTATTACTGAGTTTAAAGAAACAATGAAGATAATTCCTACTGTTTGGAATTGTTTATATGTCCAATCGTCTTAAAAGCATTTTGTCTAGGTCCCATTCTATACGTATCTAGGTATATGTATACATAGTTATTCACTATAGTATACCTTGTGTAGTACGCTTACACTTTGATCTATTTTATCATACTATTAAATCTATCCATATATAATATACAGTAGGCAGTGGTACCCAGTCTGCCGATCCGGGGTAGTACTACCACTTACAAGTAATTTAGTCGCGTTTCGGGATCAGCATGTAAGTTGCCGGTTTAAACGGTTGCGGTCGCGTGAAAGTCGTACACGACCGCATAATGTAGTCGTGTTGCAGTTGACTACGTCTGTTTGGAACAGTTGTGTTCGACCGCAAAATAATACTGACGCGAGTTCATTTACAAGATGGATTTCGACGAAGAAACACTGCTTCTTGTACTACTATTACGCAAGCGCAGGCGGAGAAGACACCGTAGTATGTGGGTGCGTCCAATACTACAATCAAGAGAACAGTATGGAATATTTCATGCTTTGTATCCCCAGCTGACACTAAAAAGTTTTTCAACTACTTTAGAATGTCCGTGGTTTCATTTGATATATTAGTTAATATTTTAAGCCATAAAATACAACGGACAGATTTCAAAATGAGGTCGGCAGCAACCGTTCGTAGCGGTCCGTGTATGGTGGGTCTGGCAGCTCTAAGCAGTCGAACGCACGGCGAAACTCGACCGACGAGCGACTGCTCCAACCGCGAGTGAACTGCTCGAGCGGTCCGCGTATTGCGAATGTGAATTTAGAATGGAAACTGCAGATCTTGCAGTCGGTCTCGACCGCAAGAAGCGGTCTGTCTATGGACGGCCTTAATGCCGCCAAAACAAACTTTAATTTGAATTAAAATTATAAAGTTGTAATTGGCCACTGCTCAATTTGAGGATATTCCTAAAAAAAGAAGGGGTTTGTCATAAACCGATAGGATTGTGTCATCAAGGTCGACACATCTGCCTATCCCTGTGGAAATTCTGTGGACAACTCATGTATTTTACGATGAAAAATATAATTCAAAAGGCGTTACTGTTGAACTCTTTTATAGCACCAGAGTAAAAATCTATAAGTCATTTGGTTAATATCGTCGCAGGTGTTATATTCATTGGTTTCCAATTTCCTGACAGCCTGGCTCTTTATTAGACATTTTCCCCGGAGTTTTTTTCCCATGGGAAACTGTCAGGGAGCGGTTTTCATTATCTTTTTACGACAATATTTCGTGTGAAATGCTTTCGTATTTGTACGAACGAAGATGATTTCTCCATTAATCACCTCGTCGTGCAGGCGGTATAAAGATCATTAGACCGCAAGGATGATCACCTATTCGATCGACCGGCTTACCAAGGCCTGATGCGAGCTTGAATGCGGTCCATTATTACTACAGTAATATAACTGCAAGTAGCAGTCGTATCCACTATGCCGGCTTTGTTGGAACCGCGACATTCATTCAAGCTGATGCCAAAACGCGACTGATTTGACTGGGAAAATTACCACAACCTACCATTCTTTATCAGTATTACTTTAAAGTATTTTACTTTGTATCTTTGGCCGGCATAGTGACGGTGACTGGGGCAGCCTTGAACTGACTCGTTTTTTTAGTCGTCGGCACTCTTAGACCGCCTCTTGTTTATCATCAGGCGGGTCGAGGTTAGATTTATATTCATAATATATTTTAAGACTAAATTTTTCTTACTTCTGCAGTATTACTTTGAAGTGTTTTACTTTGTGATCTTAGTAGGTATTTGAGTGGTGTGCCGCGTGATCCGTTCATAACAGCAACCTTGTGCCAGAACCAATACCTTTAAGTTGAGTGAAAACTCGTGTTAGCTGCTCCGAAATCGAATCGTGGAACCTTTTAATACACGTGCAATTTAAGATTCATTTTGTCTTTCAATATGGTTACTTTTGAATGTGTATTCTTTTAGTTAAGTGAATGATATTCACATTCGTAAATACTGTGCCAATTCATGTATTACTCATAATTTTGTATTTGTCGCTATGGCCTAGATGCCATTTATGATACATGATCTTTTCTTTGTTCTATGTGCTAAATACGAATATGGTAACGATGTAATTTGTAATCTTCATGTATATTTCTAAGGCACTCTTTCGCCAACCTTTCACTTGTGCAGTTCACTCAAATATATCAATTATACCTTTACCTTTAATTCTATTATTTATAACTCCACACCGTCGGCAAACATCGACAACCAGGCAAAATACTCTAAAATATTAGGAATGAAAAACTATATTTAAAACATATGAAATTTATAAATCTGATGTGGATGGATGCGTTAATCGAGGCAGACCCAAGAAGGTGTTCTCCGACCAAATCGGAGACATCCTTGAGAAAGCCGAGTTGCCTAGTGCCCATAACCTTAGAGCTTGTATGAAGAGAATTGTGGATGTAAAGGAAGCGAGGGAGTTGTGTCAGGACCGTAGCAAGTGGCGCTCCATAGTCTTTTTTATCCCTAAGGAAAAAAGGGGTGACTTTGATTAATTGAATACAGCATGAAGTAAACCACTTTTCTTTTACTGAGATGAGACATTTAAACTTGATTTGCCTAATGCAAGAGGAGGTTCGTCTAGAGCAGGAGCGTCGACGACTTTTTTTTATTGTGACTCGACATATGACAGCACCCCGCTTGATGTTAAGCTGAAGTGTGGTCCATAAATGGTTGTCACTGCTACTACAATTCAATAACTGTAAGTAGCAGTCACATCCACTAAGCCGGCCTAATTGGAACCGGCAACTTACAAGCTGATCCCGAAACGCGACTAAATATCTTTACCGTCTGTATACATGTAAGTGGTGGTACTACCCCGGATCGGCAGACTGGGTACTTTTATTTGTAATATTTAATATAATTATATATTAAATTTATAAATAAAAGCTACGAAACAAATATTTGCTCCGACCGAGAATCGAAACCAGGACTACGCGCAACAATCCAATCATTGGACAATCGACCACACCTGTCGGCCACGAGCACGACTGACAATATTATTCAATTCTACGGCTGCCTCGGTCGCTGTCACTATGCCGGTCAAAGCAAACCCACCATAAGGTTTATGTGGTCACATTTCTTTTATAAAACAAGGCTAAATTTGTCTGGAATGTCTTTACAATAAAAAGCCATGTTTTTCGCCAACCTTGGGCACGAACCCAATAAAAGTGATCTGCCAAAATAGGGTGACATTGCCTTTGACCTGACCTTGAGCTTTTGGCTTAAGAAAGCCATTACAACGTACTATGATGAATTACTTGGGAACGCTCCAAGTTTTAAGTTAACACCCCTGTGCGTTATTTCATGAGTATTGGGATTTTTTTATTGTGACTCGACATATGAAAGCATGTCATATGTCGCCTGATGATAGGCTGAAGTGCAGTCTATAAATGGAAAAAACTTTAAGTAGTAATCACATCCACTATGCCGGCCTAGTTGGAGCCGACAATTTATAAGTTAATCCTAAAACGTTACTAAATCACTTCACAGTCTGTATACTTGTAAGTGGTGGTAGTACCCCGGATCGACAGACTGGGCACTACTGACTATCACTCTTTGTTAACCAGACCCGGAGCAAATAACCTTCAAGCGATGCGTGAAAAAGCACCAACAATTCCACCCACTTCATTTTCGGTTGCCTAGTGCCCATAACCACAAAGCCTGTATGAAGAGAATTGTAGATGTGAAGGAGAGTTGTGTAAGGATCGTGGTAAGTAGCGCTCCATTGTCTCTGCTTATCCCTGTGGGGGAAAGGCGTGACAATTTGATTGATTAATTCATTTTCGGAAGCATTCTTGAGACATTCTGTATAACCAGTGGTAACCAGTGACATTCTGTTTAAAGAGTGGTAGGCAGTGGTACCCAGTCTGCCGATCCGGGGTAGTACCACCACTTACAAGTACACAGACCGTTAAGTGATTTGGTCACGTTTCGGGATCAGCTTGCAAGTTGCTGGTTCCATCTAGGCCGGCATAGTGGATGTGATTGCTACTCACAGTTATTGAATTGTAGTAGCAGTGGCATTGATTCATGGACCACACTTCGGCTTAACATCAAGCGGGTTGCTGTCATATGTCGAGTCACAATAAAAAAAAAACCTATTTACTCCATATAACCAACTAAGATGCCGTCGCGGTAATAAAATACAGATAGTTTTTTTTGGGAGGCAAAACTAGCTGACACTAATAAAGCGATGCGTGTGTGTCGTTTACGAGTTCTGCTGAGTACTTATCCACAGTATGTGTTAACAGCGGTCTCCGTAAACGTTGCATTTTATTACCACTCTACAATCCCTTTACGTGAGGAAAAAAATGTTTTTGCTATTTAATTCAGTATAAACTAAGGCGACCCTGGTGTAGTGGCAGTGCAGTGGTAACGACTGACTGACTTTGACGACAGGCGTGGAACGGTTTAGCGACTGATTTGTTGCGCGTAAAGTCCCGGGTTCGTTCCCCGGTCGGAGCAAATATTTGTTTCATAGCTTTTATTTGTAATATTTAATAATATTAAATATTGCAAATATTTGTTAATAAAAAAAAAAAAAAAGAGATGGATATTTGCTTCGGGTCTGGTTATCAAAGAGTGGTAGGCAGTGGTACCCAGTCTGCCGATCCGGGGTAGTACCACCACTTACAAGTATACAGACCGTGAAGTGATTTGGTCACGTTTCGGGATCAGCTTGTAAGTTGCCGGTTCCATCTAGGCCGGCATAGTGGATGTGATTGCTACTCACAGTTATTGAATTGTAGTAGCAGTGGCATTCATTCATGGACCACACTCCAGCTTAACATCAAGCGGGGTGCTGTCATATAAAACCATTGCACTGCCACTACAAACGTGTGCACGAGTTCGAAACCACCCACTGATAATAATAATAACTTAATAATAATAAATCTTTATTTATCATAAGAATAACAATACAATATATGTGATGGTACTCCTTTTAAGTCCACAGGGACCTGTGTCAGGAGTTCCACGCTCTTCCCTTAACAAGATTTAATTTTAACAATTTAGTGTTTGTTAGTTATAAATAAATATGTTAGTGAATAAATATTATATATACACATACACATAAACATATATATATAAACATACATACACAGATACACACACATACATATGCATAGCCTATACAATACATATACCACACATACTGGTACCAATGTATCTTTGATATATGTGCTTTGGTTGTCTTGTTTCTATGATACAAGCACTTTAGTAGCAAGTCCAGATCAGATATCGAGTTTCAATAAATTAAAATAGGTTTCGTCGCCATTTTATATTTAGCACTATATGACCTTTTGGAATACTTAATTATTGGGTAGGGTCCATCGAAAGTCAAAAGGCAACCCTTTTGACTTTCGATGGACCCTTTGATTGTGATATATTTAAAAATAAAAAATGGATATAATGGATACCCATGTGGCTATGTCATGGAAAAACTCGTCGTTTTGCATATTAATGAGCAAAAAATTCAGATTTTAATTTAATTTTATATATTTTTTATTACGGCTTGACCCTGTCTGAGCAATTATAGTTAAATAAATGCAAGTAGAAGCCACATCCACTATGCCAGCCTAGTTGGAACCGGCAAATTACAAGCTAATCCCGAAAAACTTCACGATCTGTATACATACTTGGAAGTGGTGGTGTCAGACAAACCACTACCTACTACTCTTAAAAACATTAACCAAAATAAATATAAGTTCGAAAGTCTCGTTAATAGAGACTTAAGATCTAAAAATAAGATGCTATATAAATATTTAAGGGTTCATTCCAGTGTGTATTTTCGTTGAAATGAATATTTTTCGTGTAGAAATAACAAATTTAGTTTGTCTTAGATATACAAGAAAACATTATTTTTGGATAAAAATAGGAGTCAATGTAATTTCATTAATTCTTTATTTCATACTTAACACGTCGTAAATGGTTTTCTCAAGTATTTTTACTTTGTTCTGACAATCTTCTCCAAATAGCACATGAATTCAGATTTTAAAATCAAAATTCATGTGCTATTTGAAGAATTTTTAGCGAGAAATTCATGGTCGCTGAAAATAACAACACAGTAACTAAATGAAACTTCAATCAAATTGTCACGCCTTTTTTCCACAAGGATAGGCAGAGAGGCAGGAGCGTTGACTATATTTATGTTCTATACCAGCGGCTGTTTTGACGTGTCACTTGCTCATGAAGTTTCGTATAATTAAATTTCAAAGAGTGGTAGGCAGTGGGTGCCCACTCTGCTGATCCGGGGTAGTACCACTGTTTACAAGTACATAATGAATGCAACACACCGAAAATGCAATTGTAATTGGCCATTCAGTTGATAGTTGGTAGACACAAAAGGGGAGGAGCACGCTTATGAAGTATAGTTAGTAATATTTGCATTCAGACATTTAAATAAACTATTAAAGTGGAGGGGCGCGTCATTTATAGTTAGACAAGTTATATAGAGGTTCTAACGCGCTGTCTTGTTAGACTGAGTGATTCGTAATGTATTTCAGTTTTGTGCATTTTTTCTTATTTGGTAAATATTAGCATTTTACGATTCAAAAGTTGACATAGGTTGAATTATTCACTGAAACAAATATTTGTTTTATTTATTAAATACGCCCCAAGGTAAATAAGTTAATATTTTCACTTATATATTTTTCGTAGAAATATTTATTTTGAAACTTTAGGGTTTGTAATAATATTTCTTTGTTAATCTTTAATTTTCAATTCTCACAGAGATGATTGGTAGGAATAATGAAGCGCCACTTTCCACGATCCCGACACAACCCTCTCGTTTTCTTGCAGCCTCAATTCTCTTCAATCTGACTCTTTATATGTAAAAATATAAAATGGTTAATAAATTAAACAAATTTTATGCAGCTTACTATCGCGTTTATTATTGGTTATTGTCTCTCCGTAACCACGATGGCTGCAAAGCTCTCGAAAAGTCGAAATAATAAAGAAAAATCATTAACCAAAAATAAACCCGATAGTAAGCCGCATAAAATTGTTTAATTCATTAATCAATGTTCCGGCAAAATCTAAGTTAACCGCCATGTATCAATTTCTCTCAGTATATTTTTCAATATTGTTTAAATTCCAATGCTTATTACGTGTATTAATATTTTATGCAGTAATGAAAAATAGTGTCTGTTGCGCGTTAACTGACCGGGTTCGATCCCCAGTGTACACTTCGACCCGTGGATTTTATTTTTGCAGTTTTTATTACTAGATTGTTTGGTCATAATGTCAAATATTAATATATATATAAACCTAAAACAACGACATTCATAACTAGAACATCAACAGTCAAACTAGCGCCATGATCGTACTGCGGTCCCCTACTTCCTTTTGAATGTTCCTTACTTGATCATAGAACATAGGAGAAGATTGTCAGAACAAAGTAAAAATACTTGAGAAAACCATTTACGACGTGTTAAGTATGAAATAAAGATTAAATGAAATTACATTGACTCTTATTTTTATCCAAAAATAATGTTTTCTTGTATATCTAAGACAAATTGAATTTGTTATTTCTTCACGAAAAAAATATTCATTTTAACGAAAATACACACTGGAATGAACCCTTAAATATTTATATAGCATCTTATTTTTAGATCTTAAGTCTCTATTAACGAGACTTTCGAACTTATATTTATTTTGATAAATGTTTTTAAGAGTGGTAGGTAGTGGGTTGTCTGGCACCACCACTTCCAAGTATGTATACAGATCGTGAAGTACCGAAGTACATTAGCTTGTAATTTGCCGGTTCCAACTAGGTTGGCATAGTGGATGTGGCTTCTACTTGCATTTATTTAACTATAATCGCTCAGACAGGGTCAAGCCTTAATAAAAAATATATAAAATATTAAAAATACTACAGATAAACCTAGACTCTTGCTTACGTCCGTCCGTTAACCAAAATTAATCAGAGTTTTGGCTGGCATATTCATGTGAGTGATCAAACCTTCTCAAGTTATTTATATAACTTAATAAAATTAATGCGAAAAACATGTACTAGAGTAGTCATTACGAAGTAACAAAACGTTTCACAAAACTGGAGACGACGATCTCCAGTGGCCGCAGTGACAATTTGGCTAGCGAACGTGTCACATGCTAAGTTATTCACGCGACGAGCTTTTGTATTTGATATTTATGTAAACAGTGTAATGCAATAAAATGATGGCTTTGATTTAATTTAAAGTTTATTTCCTCCTTATTAGAGCATTTAAATAAAAGCTAGTTTTTTTATTATTTAATTTATTACACCTAGTATAATAAATTAAATTTTAAAAAAATAACTAACTATTTAGTACCTAGTTACGTAGATTTTTGCGAATCCCTCTCATTGCCCTCTTTTTATTCAAGAACATTACCTTCTTAAAACAAAAATGAATAAATACTGAAACCTTGCTGAAAAATCACCGTCTTCATCAAAATGTGACTATTAATCGGAGCGTGGTGAAGCACGATAGGCAGCAATCATGGTCACATGTCGAGTCACAATGTATACCTTATCCTAACCCCCACGAGGCGAGGGTAGCAGGGTGCCACGGCGCAAACGTGTCTTATGAAACTTGAGAATAATGAGAACATTTGTATTTTGAGAAAATCTGTAAAAGAACTCGTCTCGTCTCGAAGGCATTATGAATTATGTAATTATTCGTACTGTATCAGATGGTTTGGTATACAGTGTGTTCTTTCATCATTACATTATTTTTTTCCTCTATTTTTTGGTCATAACGGATAAAGTTGACAGTTTACAATAAATTTGACAGTTACTTCATACAAAGCTAACCACGTTTGACAAACGCCCCATACATGACTTTGACATCAAAAGTCATCTTAGAGGTGAAAATTAAGAAAAACTGTAAAATGATAAAAATCAATGAAATTCTACCCCATCGCCTATGTATAGGAACACCGACGATGCACACGGAAACAACGATACCCTGCTGTCCGCTTGCGGGCAGCAGCAAATACGACAATCGAAGACACGACACCACAAACTAACACACACACCGCTCTCCGCTGTCCGCTTGCGGGCTGCGGTAAATAGAACAACAGAAAAATAAAACAACACAACGACACACCGCTGCCTGCTCGCGGGCAGCGGCAAATAATACAACACTAGTACTATTTTTATATATAAATCATGAACAATGTGAAAAGCTTATAATGGTGACCGAGGTGTAGTGGCAATGGTTGGGCAAGCCTGGAGCACGGGCTCGAAACCACTCACCGGTACCAATGTATCTTTAATATATGTACTTTGGTTGTCTTGTTTCTATGATACAAGCACTTTAGTAGCTTAGTATAGAAAAGTATCTATCAATCAATCAATCAAATTGTCACGCCTTTTTGCCACATGATAAGCTCTACAATAGAGCGCCACTTACCACGTTCCTTACACAACTCCCTTGCTTCCTTTACACCCACAATTCTCTTCAAACAGGCTGGTTATGGGTACAAGGCAACCCTCAAGAAAGCTTTCTTGAGGATATCTCCAATTTGGTCCGAAAACACCCTCCTGGCCTCACGTTCATAAATTGTTATACTTACACATTTATTCTTATTTCTACATGCCATTTTATTCCGACACATTTTACGAATATTAATTAAATAGTTTGAAGAGAATTGTGAATGTGAAGGAAACGAGGGAATAGTGTCAGTATCGTGGCAAGTAGCGCTCCATTGTCTCTCCCTATCCTTGTGGGAAAAAGGCTCGACAATTTGATTAATTGTTTAAAAAATAAATGGTTTCTGCTTGTGTAAAATAAATAAATGTTACTGTAGGCGATCTTGGACCTCCCCTCACGAAGCATTTTTTTTTTAAATTCAACTAAATATCTGCAAGGAGGGCCAAGAACACCGACGGCTAAAAAAACTTATTCCAATTAATTGTTGCATCAGTTGCTAATCAAAATATTATTTGCCTGTGTAATTATCAATCAAAATATTATTTGCCTGTGTAATTATCACTATTGGACTAATATAGTCATGGAAAAATATAGGGAGGCCCCCTATATTTTTCCATGAGTCACGACACTGTGCTCTCTCGCCACAATCTATCGTAGAAGTCTACCTAATTTCGCCATCTTTATTTAAATAAAATTATCAAGCTGTATATAGAATCTGAAGAGTCGAAATATACAGCATGTTTCAAATTAATATCAGCTCTCAATCCAATTACATACGTTACAAGCTCTTGAGCTGTGTAATATTCGTATTGATATGTTTTTTTTACATTTCTATACTAAGCTACTAAATATGCTTGTATCAAAGATACATTGTGGCAAGTGGTTTTAAAACTTGGGGCTCCTGGCTTCTGCGAACCTTTCACTCTACCAAATACGATTTCTACTGGGTCACCATTATATTCTGTCACATATAACAGTATTCCGTCTGATGTTAAGCTGCGGTAATACCAACACTTACAAATACGTACGTAAAGTGACTTAGTCGCGTTTCAGTATTGGCTTGTTAGTTGCTGGGTCCAACTGCAATTATTTAACTGTAGTAGCAGTCGGCTTCATTATGGACCACACTCCAGCTTAACATCATCGAGGTTCTGTCATATGTCGAGCCACTACAATAAAACATAATAATTTCGATTCCCGGTCGGAGCAAATATTTGTTTCATGGCTTTTATTTGTAATATTTAATAATTATATTAAATATTGCAAATTTTGTTAATATAAAATAGAAATGGATATTTGCTTCGGGTCTGATTATCAAAGAGTGGTAGGCAGTGGTACACAGTCTGCCGATCCGGGCTAGTACCACTACTTACAAGTATACAGACGGTGAAGTGATTTGGTCACGTTTCGGGATCAGCTTGTAAGTTGCCGGTTCCAACTAGGCCGGCATAGTGGATGTGATTGCTACTCACAGTTATTGAATTGTAGTAGCAGTGACATTTATTCATGGACCACACTCCAGCTTAACATCATCGAGGTTCTGTCATATGTCGAACCACAATAAATAAAAACATAATAGTAATATAATAATTCTAGAATAGTAGCAGTTCTACATAGAAAGGGTGTTACGAACGAAACCTTACAACGCTGCAAGTAATCTTATAAGACGTACGTACTGTTGACACCATTTATAAATGTACTTAGGTTTTTTTTGTGACTCGTCATATGACAGCACCCCGCTTGATGTTAGGCTGGAGTGTGGTCCATGAATGGATGTCACTGCTACTACACATCCACAATCACATCCACTATGCCGGCCTAGTTGGAGCTGGCGACTTACAAGCTAAACCCGAAACGCGACTAAATCACTTCACGGTCTGTATACTTGTAAGTGGCAAATCGGTAAATCGGCAGACTAGGTGCCACTGCCTAGCACTCTTTGATAACCAGACCCGAAACAAATATCCACCTCTTTTTTTATTAACAAATATTTGCAATATTTGCTCCAACCGGGAATCGAACCCGCGACTTTACGCGCAACAAACCAATTGCTAACCGTTCGACCACGCCTGTCGTTCAAATTGTACTTTTTATTGTGACTTGACTTGCCTGATAGTAAGAGGAGGCTAAAGAGTATTGACTACTGAAAACACTGACTCACTTCATGGTTGCCTCAGTCGCCGTCACTATGCCGCCTAGAAAAGACTATAAAGTTTTATTGTATTGTGAGGTCAAAAATACGTATTATTTTCCCCGCTAAACGCCATAAGCGATACACGATATAGAATGTAACAAAACATAACAAATACAGGCCAAAATAAATACAACAAGGTTTTCTTGACAACAAAATTTGGTACAATTTCCAACGATATAGATACTGTAGATATAATACAGAGCGCGTACCTTTCTACGTTTCATAAAACGACTGAGAGCATAACGTGCTTACAAAACATACTCGTTCAATATTTAAATAAAATTAAATTGAAAAAACTAAAGAAATACAATATTACTACACTGTGTAAATGGCATTTCAGGCAGAGACATTGTCACGATCTGTATACTTGTAAGTGGTGGTACTACCCCGGATGTGCACCGCTGTCACCACTCTTTGACAACCAGACCCAAAGCTAATATCTGCCTTTTTTTTATTAACAAATATTTGTAAATTTAATCTTAGTATTAAATATTACAAATAAAAGCTTTGATACAATTATATGCTCCGACCGGGAATAGAACCCGGGAGACCCGCGTAAGGCTACACTATTTCACCACGCCTGTCGTCATATATACAGTGCATACTTCGTCATTTGCGCTCTATATCTTTCTTTCAAGATAAATAGCAGATGTCGACGTCACGCCTCGAGATCCTCACGAAGGACAAGGGACATGTTGCCCTGTATATAAATAATCAGATTGCCTTTTTCTCCCCCTAACTATAAGGCAACTTACAAGCTGATCCCGAAACGTGATTAAATCACTTCACGGTCTGTATACTTGTAAGTGGTGGTACTACCCCGGATCGGCAGACTGGGTACCACTGCCTACCACTCTTTGTTAACCGGACCCGAAGCAAATATCCACCCCTTTATTTTATTAACATATATTTGCAATTTAATATAATTATTAAATATTACAAATAAAAGAGTTAGTATAGAAAAATTATTTTAAAAACCCTTTACCTAATATCGCCAATTAACTTTTTTTTTGAAAATGCTATAAAAAAACTGCTGAATATTTTTTTAAATAACTTTTTTTATTTGAAAGTACAATCCTTCCGGTTAATGATGGCCATCGGGTCCGCCAAAAAGTTATTTGGCGGACCTGATACCAGGTGGTATAGTGACGACGACTGAGGCAACCATAAACTGAATCGGTTTTTTAAAGTCGTCCGCGCTCTTGGACTTTCCTTGCTTACTATCAGAAATGCCAATTTTAGTAGATGCGTATTAAAAAAGTTGTGGTCCTTTGGAATGTTTGTTCAATATACATACAATATATATATATATATATATATATATATATATATATATATATATATACAATATTTAAGTAATATATATCACAAAGGTTGTGTCAGTATCGTGGTAAGTGGCGCTTCATTGTCTCTGCCTATCCCTGTGGAGAAAAGGCGTGGCAATTTTATTATTTGATTGATTGATATATCACAAATCATAATTTAAATTAAATTGTAACCTATAAACAATCAAGTAAAAGCATTTACCAAAAAATGCAAAGAAAAATAAATCAATCAATCAAGTTGTCAAGCCTTTTTCTCACGGGGATAGGCATGGACAATGGCCACTTGCCACGATCCTGACACGACTCCCTCGCTTCCTTCACATTCACAAATCTCCTCATACAAGCTCTACGGGTATGGGCACTAGGCAACTTAAAAATACAAATTTGTTTACTTGGGAAAATAAAATTAATGAAAAAATATGGTTTTGTAACAAAGCAATCCATCTCCGTTGATTAAAAAACAAATTAGCATTAAAAACGAAAGTATCTGTTTAATATTTCTACTTCTGTTATTAAATTACTTCTTTTAATATTAATTTTATGAATGTTTTCCGACGTGACGACATCTGAGGCAAATAAGAGTGGTAGGCAGTGGTACCCAGTCTGCTGATCCAAGGTAGTACCACCACATACAAGTATACAGACTGTGAAGTGATTTGGTCGAGTTTCGAGATCAGCTTGTAAGTTGCCGGTTACAACTAGGTCGGCATAGTGGATGTGATTGCTACTCACAGTTATTGAATTGTAGTAGCAGTGGCATCCATTCATGGACTACACTCCAGCCTAACATCAAGCGGGGTGCTGTCCATATGTCGAGTCACAATAAAATTTAAAAAAAACGTGAACTGAAGTTGCGGGTTTAGTCGGAGCTAGTAGACCTCCCCTTGTCTAAATAAAAAAAGGAATACTGCTCTAGTGCTAAACCGAAAACGTCTCAACAGTCCAGTTAGTTAAAAGCGGCAATTTTTTAGCTAATTCTGAAACGCGACCAAGTCACTACAAGGTCTGTACACTTAAAAGTGGTAGTACCTACTACTCTGGATCGGCAGACTGATCTATTAACCACCAACTGCCTACTACTCAAATCTTAGCATTTTCCATTGTTTCTAACATTTCCATTTTCAATTTACTAAACGTACTTGTATTATAGAAACTGGGCAAACAAAGAATGATACATCACAGTCATCAAAGTCAAGATACATCATAATTTAAATCAATTCAAAACTAAATTGAAATCATTGCAAAATGAAATTAAAACATAGTTTCATTTTACAATGATTTTTTAAGTAGGTAGTTTATTAGTTTTTTTATTTTTTTATTTTAACTTTTTGTGTAATTTTTATATGTTTAATTTGTATATTAATTAGTATTTAGGTTTTTTTTTGTAAATGTAGCTAAATGCATGTTGTGGTTATCTTTAACTAAAATAACACTTGGATTTAAGATAATTTTGTAATTATTACGTTAAGTGCTTGTATCAGTGTATATTTTGTTGATGACCCATTATTAAATAAATAAATAAATAAATAAAGATACATTGGTAATTTTGAAGCGGAGGCTCTTGGTTTGCGAGACCATTTATCTACTACTAGACCACGGTCGCCCTAAACAATTTCGTTTAAATAATATAAACATTGTATGTGTTATCCAATAAAGCTTTTGGTGGATTTAGTTAGTGCTATTTAATCTCTAACATAACAGACAAGCTATTCTTAAGCTTAAAAGCCGGAACTAAGTTATGGCAGCTTAAAAAGAATTTTCAGAATAGCTTCTTATCTTAACGAATTTATATCCTTAGTTAAAAGTATTTATTTTCATTACTTTTTGATTAATTTTCCTTATTATTTATAAATTGTGTTTTTCAGTAAATATTTTTTATTTATTTACATTTCTATACTAAGCTACTAAAGTGCTTTATCGCAGTGCAACGGTTACGCAAACCAAGAGCACGGGTTCAAAACCACTTGCCGGTACCAATGTATCTTGGATATATGTACTTTGGTTGTCCTGTTTCTATGAAACAAGCATTTTAGTGGCTTAGTATAGAAATGTATCACATCGCTCGGAGAACCGACAACCGATTGGGAAGAAATGTTCTAGAGTGGCGAAGGTTCTAAGCCGGAAAACGCGGCGTAGGTAGGCCTCCCACTAGGTAAACTGACGAGACGACATAGTGAAAGTCACGAATAACCGTTGGATGCAACTGGCATCTTGTCGTTCGGAATAACGTTTTAAGGGGGAGGCCTATGTTCGGCAGTAGACGCCTTCTGGCTGATAATGATGATACAAATGTAAAAAATTAAAATTAAAAAATCTTTTCGTTCATCTGCACCTCCTTTGATAAATTAATTATTGTCAGGAAGTTAAACTTTGATTGGTTCCGACTTTTATGTCCATTGAAAAACTTTATTCATTAAATGATAAACAAATCTTCGTCTCTAAACAACGGGGGAGGAGAAAAAGAGATTCTATCTGGTCTACAAGGTTCATAAGAATTTAGATTACTTTGTGAGATAATTACTGAGAAAGGATTAACAATCAAATACTCAGCCGCAATCCCCGTATTTCTGTGGATACGAGGGCGCCATTTCTACGATACACAACTCTCTCGCTTCCTTCACATCCACATTTCTCTGCATGCAAGCTCTGTGGTTTTGGCCACTACAATTCCCTGCCTTTTTTAATAAAGTCCACGATTGGTTCAAGGAACATATGACTGGGTCTTTTAACAGATAAGATTATTATAAAAGGGGCAAATATATTTGGGCATGGCGTAGTGGTTAGCCCAACAGTCAGTTACGCGAAATGTCCCAGGTTCGATTCGCGGTCGGAGCAAATATTTGTAAAAAAAGGTGGATATTTGCTCCGGGTCTGGATATTAAAGAGAGGTAGTCAGTGGTGGCCAGTCTGCCGATCCACTACTTACAAGTATACAGACCGTGAAGTGACTTAGTCACGTTTCGGGATTAGCTTGCCGGTTTCAACTAGGCCGGCATAGTGGATGTGACTGCTACTTACAGTTAATACTTACGGTACATTCATGTACGGCACTCCTGGTTAATGGGGGTGCTGTCATATGCCGTGGCAAAACGATGGTTTATTTATTAATGGTATTAAACAAATTTAGTTTACGGTGGCCGTAACAATGCCAGCCAAAGGGATTATAGAATTAAAATTATTTAGTAAACAACATTATCCATTATTTAGCTATACGAGTAATTTGTTTGAGACTTTACCTGAAACAAAGATCTTTTTTAAATTAAAAGAAAACACAAAATAACTTATTTATATTAAAACAGTGTTCTAGAAACAGAAAGACTAAAACAAGAATTGCATTTCCTCTACGAATAGTTGTTGAAATCCAACTGCGACAATGTAAGGTGAAAACAATTGTAAAGTTTGCACACAAAAGTCTACATTTCAACTAATAGAAAACCAATTTATATTTGAACGAAGGTGTCTTGTACAACGTGAAGTACAACTAAATAAAAGAAAACTACTTTTAAATAATACCACTTATATAAAGTATAGACAAATACGAACGATGGAATGTAATCCGTGAGCGATCAATACAGGCGAGGCCATATTAAAAGGCGATTGTGGTGCTGTGGTAGTGCAATGGTGTCGCAAACCAAGAACGTCTGCCGAATTAAAAGAAACTTGCCGGTAGCAATGTATTTCAGATATAATGTACTTTGGTTGTCCTGTTTTTATGATACAAGTAGTAACTAGTAACATGAATAGGCAGAGACAATGAATGATCCAGATTTCTTAAGGATAATGATATGCGCATTCGGTCAGCCTTGTTTAAATTATAAATCTATTTCAGATTTATAATTTTTTTTCGTCAATCTATCACTATCACTCATCCTTTCTATGTGCCCAAACCATCGAAGCATTCCTTTGTCAATCCTTGACATCTTATTTTAAACCGCATATATCGCGCATATGTTTTTCGACCAAATCGGAGACATCCTTGTGAAAAAGCTGGATTTCCTAGTGATCATAACCATAGAGCTTGTATGAAGAGAATTGTGGATTTGAAGAAAGCGAGGGAGTTGTGTCAGGATCGTGGCAAGTAGAGCTCTATTGTCTTTGCCTATCACGATATCGCACACTGTTCTATCCGGTATCGTCACTCTATATACACTCCCTAATGACGCGCTTCTTCTGCCACACCCAATATTCTTTTCCATACTATATTCACACTATTCAACAGCGACCGAGAATCAAACCCAGTGTCTGTCTCTTATCGCGTGTCCTCTCTGACTACTAAAACTTTTTACTTTTCCCCGTGCAGTTCTTTCAACACCTAGTTCCTATCCATATACTGCTTATTCTGTATAGCTACGAGTACTCTCTACCTACGAATATATCCTGTCACCATAAAATATAACATAAACGTTCAATTAAGTAATGAGTTAGCTTTTTTGACGTTCACAAAACTGCCGCTCGTTAAGCTGACGATATCAAGGAGCTTCCCTTAAAGAGCTTACATTTTGAAGCTAATAAGCATTCAAGCGCAGCTCATTAAGTTAATGATTAACAAGACTATGACTTAGATTATACTGTTTTCTTAAAGATGTAAAGCTAAAGGTGTGTGTCAAATAAGGATAGGCAGAGACAATAGAGCGCGACTTGCCACGATTCTAACACAACTTCCTCGCTTCCCTCACATCCACAATTCTCTTCATACAAGCTCTACGTGAACACTAGGCAACCCAGCTTTCTTAAGGTTGTCTCCGATTTGGTCAGAGAACACCCTCCAGGGTTTGCCTCGATGCATGCATCCATCCACATCAGATTTATACATATGCGATATATTTATATATATACATTAATAATTAAGGCCACGATGGTGTAGTGGTAGTGCAATAGTTACGCAAACCGAAAGCACGGGTTCAAAACCACTTGCCGGTACCTATTGTATCTTTAGTTGTCCTGTTTCTATGATACAAGCACTTTAGTAGCTTAGTATAAGGAATGTAAAAAATATATTAAAACCACACATTTCCATATCTTATATCCATTGATAGTTGTACAAAGAAATTGTAGTTTCATGTATTTTATTCTGCGGGAGTGCTCTTACTATTCTCAATATATCTTTAAGTGGAACCCCATTCAAAGAAAAATTAGTTTTCTTTGAATGGAATTAGATTTTCCTTTTCCTTTTGGTACGAATTTACTTCAATATTTACTATATTTACTTATTTTGATATATAATTATGTCAACACCCCGCCTGATGTTAGCTGTAGTGCGGTCCATGAATAGGGGCGACTGCTACTACAGTTAAATAACTGCAAGCAACAGTCGCATTTTATACAGACCGTGAAGTGATTTGGTCACGTTTAGGGATCAGCTTGTAAGTTGCCGGTTCCATCTAGGCCGGTGGATGTGATTGCTACTCACAGTTATTGAATTGTATTAGCAGTGACATTCATTCATGGACCACACTTCGGCTTAACATCAAGCGGGGTGCTGTCATATGTCGAGTCACAATAAAAAAAATACTTTTTGTCCTAGTTGAAACTGGTAATTTTGAAGCTGATCCTGAAACGCGACCAACTCACTTAGTGTTGTACACACTTTCTTTTGAATTGCAAAAGAAAAGTTTTGTAAATTGTGTAAATACTTACAATTTAAAAGCAAATAGACGACAGGCGTGGACGAACGGTTTAGCGACTGGTTTGTTGCGCGATCCCCGGTCGGAGCAAATATTTGTTTCATAGCTTTTATTTGTAATATTTAATAATATTAAATATTGCAAATATTTGTTAATAAAAAATAAAAAAAGAGATGGATATTTGTTTCGGGTCTGGTTATCTAAGAGTGGCAGGCAGTGGTACCCAGTCTGCCGATCCGGGATAGTACCACCACTTACAAGTATACAGACCGTGAAGTGATTTGGTCACGTTTCGGGATCAGCTTGTAAGTTGCCGGTTCCATTTGGCCGGCATAGTGGATGTGATTGCTACTCACAGTTATTGAATTGTATTAGCAGTGACATTCATTCATGGACCACACTTTGGCTTAACATCAAGCGGGGTGCTGTCATATGTCGAGTCATAATAAAATAAAATAAAATATTATGTATATTTATGTGTATGTATTTATTGTATAAGTATGTATTATTATTTATATGTATTAATATTATATTTTAGGTATGTTTTGTGTATACTGATTTATTACAAAGTATATTAGAATTAGTAGTATGCTTCAGACTAAATGCTTCTATTTTATTTTGCACCTACCTCATATTAAAAAGTGCGTTAACCCTTTAATTCGCAATGTTAAGTGTACTTAACGTCCTAAACAAAAAAATTCCCGCGTATTCATAACTGGCAGCCTAGTATTAATCTTACTACTCGAAAGAGCATTTATTCAAGTAGTAAGATTAACACTAGGCTGCCAGTTATAAATAATGGGATGTTAAGTACACTTAACATTGCGAATTAAAGGGTTAAATTGTTCCTAATGTAGGCTAGTAATATAAGAATGCATTAAGTCCGCCTTTGTACCTAGTGCATAAAGTTTTTAAATAAATAATTGAATAAATATTTCTTGCTTTTAACAATCAAAGATTAAGATTGATTAGAAGAATGGACAATTACAAAAGAGGTTATTTATTATGAAATTTAGGCGGTTTTTTAATTCTTTTTTGAGACCAAGGTTCTATCTATCTATTGTCCACTGTTATTATCTATGACCTTTGTTAAGGATGATGTTACGAAAATCATAGATAACTTTATTCCGACTTTTGTTTATTTAAAATGATTATAGACTAAAGTTTGTCATTGGACACGCCTTTGTGTGTGAATAATTATTTTGTTTATATTTTCATGTTAATGCGTATTAAACGGTTTTAGAAATAAATAATAAAAATTCAATTTTACATTTCTATACTAAACTATTAAATAAGATTGTATCATAGAAACTAGGCGACCGAAGTACATATATATGTACCTAATACATTGGTTATTAGTGGTCTTAAAACCGGGGTTCTCAATTTGCACCACAGTCTACCACAGTCGCCTTAAATTGATTGACTACCCGGCGTAGTAAAAACGACTGAGTCGACCGTAAACTAAGTTCGTTTTTTCAGTCTTCGGCGCTTTTAAACCTCCCCTTGCTTACCAATAGGCAAGTAGATGTTCATTATCATAAGCAATGATATCTTAAGAAAAGACGTACGAGTATAAATCTACTCGCATCTGCATAGATATAGATATGTTATACGCGCTCTGAAGGAGACACGTGAAAACTATGCTAATAAGCAAAGATGAACTCAGTGTCGCGATGCTGATCAACATATATATTGTGTTATGTTTTGTTTCTTTTTCGCTCTCAGTAACTATCATTCCGTCCTTATTCCACTTGTGTAAATGCCTAATCGTGTTTGATCGATCAAACACATGCCATTTGCGAACGCTTAAACTCGTGTAGGTGACGTATCTTCCACATGATTACTCAATATCATTGATCTTAACATTGAAGCAAAAATAACCTCTAACCGGAATTGATAACGACTTTAAGTCAGCCGTATATTGTCGCTCTTAAACCTCCTCTAGCTTACCAGGCAAATCGATGTTTTAATTTTTTAACGACAGGCGTGGACGAACGGTTGGTTTGTTGAGCGTAAAGTCCCGGGTTCGATTCCCGGTCGGAGCAAATATTTGTTTCATAGCTTTTGTTTGTAATATTTAATAACATTAAATATTACAGATATTTGTTAATAACAAAAAGAGATGGATATTTGCTTCGGGTCTGGTTATCAAAGAGTGGTAGGTACCCAGTCTGCCGATCCGGGGTAGTACCACCACTTACAAGTATACAGACCGTAAAGTGATTTGGTCACGTTTCGGGATCAGCTTGTAAGTAGCCGGTTCCAACTAGGCCGACATAGTGGATGTGATTGCTACTCACAGTTATTAAATTGTAGTAGCAGTGACATTTATTCATGGACCACACTTTGGCTTAACATGAAGCGGGGTGCTGTCATATGTCGAGTCACAAAAAAAAATATAGGAAAACTATTCAAAAGTATGTTACAGGAAAAGTCCGACGAATGATTTAAATAGAATTGCAATATCAAAGGCTATTCAAGTTCAGTTTATTTCCAACATAAAAGAACCATTTCCTAAGAATACTATTCAATACTCCATAACATAGACTAGTATGTTGGGTTATTCTTTATTTTTATTTTTTTAAGACACGAAATCTAACCTAGATTAACCTGATGGTAAGATTTATCAGGGTTCTCGTCAATTCACGGTCTCTACTCTTGTAAGTGTGTACTACCCCGGATCGGCAGACTAGGTATCACTACTAACACTCTTTTTTTTTATTGTGACTCTACATATGACAGCACCCCGCTTGATGTTAAGCCAAAGTGTGGTCCATGAATGAATGTCACTGCTACTACAATTCAATAACTGTGAGTAGCAATCACATCCACTATGCCGGCCTAGTTGGAACCGGCAACTTACAAGCTGATCCCGAAACGTGACCAAATCACTTCACGGTCTGTATACCTGTAAGTGGTGGTACTACCCCGGATCGGCAGACTGTGTACCACTGCCTACCACTCTTTGAAAACCAGACCCGATGCAAATATCCATCTCTTTTTTTTATTAACAAATATTTGCAATATTTAATACTATTAAATATTACAAATAAAAGCTATGAAACAAATATTTGCACCGACCGGGGATCGAACCCGGGTCTTTACGCGCAACAAACCAGTCGCTAAACCGTTCGTCCTGTCGTCAAACATTTTTGACGCCACTCTTAAACATTTAGACCTGGGCAATTATCTGCTTCATTATTACACGCATTTATTAATTAGCTTTACTTGTTTGTAAGCTAACGGAATCTTTCAAACTAATTTTCACACACTTCTAGAAGTCTGAATAATTTGAAAGTTTATACACATTTTAAAAACCGATGACATTTAATTAATTATATCTTTTGCCGGCTTTGTTACGGCGACTGAAACAGCCGTGAACTAACCCGATTTTTTCAGACGTCGGCATTCTTGGACCTCCTCTTCCTTACCAACAGGCAGGTCATAATAATAATATTTTAGTTTTTTTTAATAATAAACGATCCAATATCGTTCCAAAATTGTTCAAGCATAGGTATTTCTATTCACGTCAATGCATTGGCATCACGTTTGGTCCGACTGACGCCGCGCACGTCCTACGACAAATGGTCCGGGAAATTATATGTTTTAAATTCACTTTGCCTTCTACCCACTTTATTCACCAGTCTTCCTGCCATGCACTATTGTACATTTTTCCTTATTTGGTAAAGGTAATAAATAAACTTTCGACATAATGACAGAATAACGATAAAATACAATTACTACTGACGCGAATCAATACGAACATATTAAAATATCTGTGAATTACCGTGGGCACAACATTTTACATTTGTGAATTTACTGTTTCCATATTTTTTTTTGTATTGTGACACGACATCTGACTTCGACCCGCCTGATGATAAGCAAGAGGAGGTCCAAAATTGACGACAACTGAAAACACCGAGTTTATTCACGGCTGCTTTAGTCATCGTCTCTATGCCGGCCAAAGGTGCTTCTTCACGCATCGCTTGAAGGATCCAAGGATGGAGAGAACACACGGGCTGGCAAAGCATTCCACTTGTCGATTGTTTTTTTTACATTTTAAATTTGTGAATTTACTGTTTCCATATAAATGGTTTTTGATAAATATAATGTAAATAAATATGTGTGTGTTTGATTTTAATAACTTATGTGCGTTTATTACATTGTGTATGTTTATTCTATAGAATAAAACAGTAGTAAACAGTTTCCTTAGATAAAGCGCATGGGAAATGGTGATTTTCATGTTTGTTTACTGCTTGTGCCAAGTAAGAAAAAACAGGATACAATGACTTTTGTTGTTCATAAGAATATTAAGATTAATTTCCTCTAGATATTACCATAGGGCTTGTATGAAGAGGATTGTGAATGTAAGGGAAGCAAGGGAGTTATGTCGTAAAAAGTAACGCTCAATTGTTTCTACCCATTGTTGTGGGAATTAGATTGTTTGAGTTACAAAAATGACCGTGGTCAAGTGATAATGAAATGGTCACGCTAACTGCTTCAAAACCATGCCGGTAGAGTCTGTCCAAGCCGGAATGACGCGCCCCTCCACTGCATTTAAGCACACGTGCGACTATAAAATATAAATGCAACACACCGAAAATGCAATTGTAATTGGTCATTCAGTTGCTGGTTAGACACAAAAGGAGGATCACGTTAATAAAGTATAGTAGTATAGTTAGTAATATTTGTATTCACACATTTAAATAAACAAATAAGGTGGAGGGCGCGTCATTTATAGTTAGACAAGCTATACCAATGTATCTTTGATCGTCCTGTTTCTATAGGCGTGGCGTAGTAGTTACGCGAAATTTCCCGGGTTCGATTCCCGGTCGAAGCCAATATTTGTTTCAAAATGGATGTGGCTGCTACTTACAGCTATTGAAATGTAGTAGCTGTGACCTCCATTCATGGACCACACCCCAGCTTAACATCAAGCGGGGTGCTGTTATATGTCAAATCATAATTTAAAAAAGATTTTTCCATCTCTCCTAATTTATGGAAAGCGGGTATTAACCCACAAGCAGGTGCGCCAGATTTACATAAAATATCGTTCAAGCTTCATTAAGGATTACCCTGTATAAAGATTTTTGACTGCTGCTTGGCAATTTATTATATCTTTTTTATTATTTTGTGACTCGACATATGACAGCACTCAGCTGGAGTGCGGTTCATGAATGGAGGCGTCTGCTACTACAAATATCTGTAAGTTGCATTTGCATCCACTATGCCAGCCTAGTTGGAAACGACAATTTTCAAGTTCATCTGGAAACGTGACTTAGTCACTTAATGGTTTGTATACTTGTTAGTAGTTGTACTACCCCGGATTAGCAGACAGGGCACCACTGCCTGTCTGCTACCACTCTAAGACATCCAGACCCGGAGAAAATCTAATTTAAAAAAATTCAAGCAAAATGGCGTGACAATTTCACGCCATTTTCCCGTGGGGATAGGCAGAGACAATAAAACACCACTTGCCACGATCCTGACACAACTCCCTCGTTTCCTTTACATCCACAATTCTCTTCATACAAGCTCTATGGTTATGGGCACTAGGCAACCTAGCTTTCTTGAGGATGTCTCCGATTTGATCGGAAAACACCTTCCTGGGCCTGCCTTGTTTAACGCATCCATCCACATCAGATTTATAAATTATTAATATTACAAATAAAGCTATATTTATTAAACAAGTATATGTTACGGCTGGAATTGAACTTGGGACTTTACGCGTAACAGACCTGTGTACTAACCAATGTCGTTCTCCTTAGGCCTTTTCTTTATTTTATTGATGATAAGCTGAAGTGTGGTCCATGAATAAATGTCACTGCTACTACAATTCAATAACTGTGAATAGCAATTACATCCACTATGCCGGCCTAGATGGAACCGCAACTTACAAGCTGATCCCGAAACGTGACCAAATCACTTCACGGTCTGTATACTTGTAAGTGGTGGTACTACCCCGGATCGGCAGACTGGGTACCACCGTCTACCACTCTTTGTTAACCAGACCCGATGCAAATATCTATCTCTTTTTTTTATTTACAAATAATTGCAATATTTAATGTTATTAAATATTACAAATAAAAGCTATGAAACAAATATTTGCTCCAATCGGGAATCGAACCCGGAACTTTACGCGCAACAAACCAATCGCTAAACCGTTCGTCCACGCCTGTCGTTATTATCCCTCATTATAAATAAAGGCTTTAATTTAGGTTTATAATGTTTAAATAGCGTCCAAACAATAACATTTTAAATGCAAATTTAATGGCAATATTTTGGTATGAATTGTTTTAATCATTTTCAGTACAGTGAATTTTATTCAATTAACTAGGTAGAGTTTGAAACTGAGGCAATACTAACATAGAACGTTTTTTCAGTCTTTGGCACTATTGGACCTTGCTTACTTACCATCAGGCAAATAGCCTGGTTATCAAAGAGTGGTAGGCAGTGGTACCCAATTTGCCGATCCGGGGTAGTACCACCACTTACAAGTATACAGACCGTGAAGTGATTTGGTCGCTTCTCGAGATCAGCTTGTAAGTTGCCGGCTACAACTAGGCCGGCATAGTGGGTGTGATTGTTACTCACAGTCATTGAATTGTAGTAGCAGTGACATCTATTTATGGACCACACTCTAGCTTAACATCATGGTGCGTCTTTTCTTTGTAAAACAATCGACAAGTAGAATGCTTTGCCAGCCCATGTGTTCTCTCCCTCCTATAACCTATCCAAGGCGATGCGTGAAGAAGCACCTTTGGCCGGCATAGTGACGGCGACTAAGGCAGCCGTGAACTAACTCGATTGTTTCAGTCGTCGTCATTCTTGGATCTCCTCTTGCTTATCATCAGACGGGTCGAAGTCAAATGTCGTGTCACAAGAAAAAAACAAAAAAAAGCGGGTTGCTGTCATATGTCGAGTCACAATAAAAAAAAGATATCTAATTACAATAAAAAAAATGCGACTGCTTATCTACCTTTGGAAACAGGCAGGGTGCTGCCACATGTCAGGCCATTATAAAGGTAAAAGCTCTTCATCACTGGCAGTCTTCTCATGTCAATCAATCAATCAAATTGTCACGCCTTTTTCTCACAGGTATAGGCAGAGACAATGGTTAGATGTCTGGTTTGAATAAAAATAAATCGAGTAAAAATTGAATAATACGGATGAAACGCGGCTTCCAAATTATACTAAAACAAACCTAAAAAGGATTTGAAAGAGTGATGTGGGTTTTACATACACGCAACTGACATGACTGACAGCTCGATGATTACATCAAATCTTTCATAGCTAAAACAAAGAATGAATAACAGCCCTGAATAACCGCATATAGAGAGGCATAGGTGTGTATAGTTATTTGAATAACGTTTTGTTCAGTAACTATGATGTGTGAAAAGGTTTTAGAGTTTATTTTTAATGGTTTATGGTAATTAAGCGGTTATGGTTTTATTAAGCGTAAGCGAAAAGCTTCGTTTTCACAGCCCCCCTTGCACGGCAATCCAAGAAGCAAGATAAAGACTTGCAAAGAATATCATTCCAACTCATTTTAAATAACTTACTAAAACAGTGTATTAAAAAAGATATTTAAAGATATTTATTATTTACGTTCTGTAAAACTTTACACAAAACAACGTTGAAAATTTCAATAAATATTTTTAAACATTTTGATGTGCCGGCCTAATACGTTATTTAAAATGAGTTACAATAATATTCCTTGCAGTTCTTTATCTTGCTTCTTAGATTGCCGTGCTAGGGGGACAGTTGAAAGTTGCGACTGCGCAACACACTAAGAATGGATGTTCATTTTCATTAACATGAACTGTTATAGAACATGAACTGTTATAGCTTATAGAAACTTATTGCCCGAATGAATAAAAGTTGTTTTTGACACTAACAGTGACCGCTTAACTTTTTGACAAATAGGAATGAATTTCATTTTCATTCCCATTAAAGTTGCGCGGTCGGAAAGTCATCATGCACTCTCATATAACAGTCGTCGAGCGGGTCTAGCGGTGACGCATGGACTATATCTGTTTCGTTCCTTTAGTCGACTTTACCCGCAAATTAATGCTCAGCGCGCCTGAAGAAGTTTTCACTTACAAAATATTCTAATTTTATATACAGTTTTAATTAGAAGTACCCTAAATTTGGAACGTCTTGAAGCCAATAAAGAAATAATTAACTTCAATTGTTCCAACAGAAATTTTCCACTTTTCCTTATCGTAGAACTTTTAAATGGGAGAGAGGGAACACGCTGAAAATTAAACTTTTCATATTGTTAAACATGCGAGAGTGTGGTGAGGTAATTGAAAATAAATCACGAAACAAAATTAATTCAGCCCGCAAATATTGGCTTTTCGAATATTGGCAATTCATTTTCCTAGCTACCGTTTCTACAGTAATTATATTCATTTATAGATATAACTATGGTGTTTTGACTTAATAGGTTATGAGCCTTCAGCTGTGCTTTTGGAGTACCTGATAATGGATCATTAGGATCGATGGGATATGTAAGTTTATGGTGTTTTATGGGCTTGTTCCCATTTCCTCCAAAATACCGCCACTCCCCATTTCCTCCATAGGTAATTAAATTATAATCTACCATATAACGATTCCTACTTTCCTCTATAAATTTTATACCTATCAAGATTCCGATGTTAGTTACGGTTGCTATGGAGACCTAAATAACAAATGTGACAAACCATAGATATCATCCGTATGTCTTGAACATAAAAACTATATTTTTTTTTATTGTGACACGACATTTGACCTCGTCCCGCCTGATGATAAGCAAGAGGAGATCCAAGAGTGACGACGACTGAAACATCCGAGTTAGTTCGCGGCTGCCTCAGTCGCCGTCACTATGCCGACCAAACGCATCGCTTGAAGGATCCAAGGTTATAGGAGGGAGAAACCACATGGGCTGGCAAAGCATTCCACTTGTCGATTGTTCTATTATACAAAGAAAAGACGCACCGAACTTTTTAGTTCGATTCCAATTGTTACACTACATGATTTATAATTTTATTTGTTAATATTTTTAACCAGTCAATGAAATTCTTTCAAGTTTGGGTGATTATCTTACTTTTCTTAAAATTTGAATGCGTGCAAATTGACGACAGCAGTTTAGTACCAAAATTATAATCAGGGCACATCTATTTATTATATTATATGATCTGAGGTCCAAACACATAGATAACGTCTGTAAGAGCTTCTGCGAGAATTGAAGGTGTTTGGTACACTTTTGATAAAATCTTTTTTATCCATAATATCAATCCATAAATATTTTATGGCGAGTGGTGTTTTACTAAAATTTCTATTAGCCATTAGCTTGGTCTTTATTGATGACCTGGAGTAATGAAATGAAAATAAATTTATGGCAGGTGGTTTAGCATGAGTAAATCAGACGATAAGCAAGTGTGATCGTCTGATTTACCCATGGCTTTGGAAAGGCGTATGACGGGAATGTTTTGCTAATGGTATACCGTCGTGTGACGTTACAATCCTTGGATTGCGCATTAGTAACTGCGGAGAACAATGTTAACATTAAAGAGTTAAATGCTAATGAATAAATTATCCAAGAACGGACGGGCGGATACCAGCGCTGTGTAAAATAAACTAATGATATAAATAAAATAAAAACATTAGAACAGTAACTACGTTAATAATTCATACTGTTCATAATTAAAAACATTAAAAGCTTTGAAAGGATGTAACACTTTTTAATAAAGTTCGCTTTAACTTTTAATTTTGCAAGCGATTTGAGATTTCAAGTTTGGTGGGATTTTTACTGAGTTGTTGTGAGTTAAATTTAAGGCTCAATTCGAATACATTCGAAATGCATGTCGATTGGTGTAGCAGCATAAAAATATACTACGAATAAATCGAAATATATTTTCATACCCAAATTAAAACTCGTCATTTAATTCCTTCAGTTGGAACCGTTTATTACTGCTTTACTCAGTACTACGTTTATGCCTAAAACTGTACAACGTAAAAAAATACTTTAACCCGTAATAACTACGACTTTTGTTGTCAAATCTAACATAAAAAGTTACTTACCATACCCCATTGATATTGTTTGTAGGCTACATAACATCTCAGATAGAGAAAACTGTTATAATTTTTTTTACTTAGCCACTATAGTTCTGGTGTAAATACTTGTTAAATCATAAGTTAAAAGTAAGTTTTATCAAACTTGGGTTCGAGTGACTCACACCGGTCGAGATGAAAACTTGTGACTTTTTCGAGTGTTGCTAGAATTGCCTTCCTGGCACGACCGTGACCTGATATCGACCGGGATACTTAGAGAACTTACCTTTTCCCATTTTCAGTCTTCAACATTATCCACGCCTGTGGTTTATTTATTTTTAGACTCTTTAAATATCTATATATAAGGACTCGTGTACAAGTGTACATACTGTGAAGTGACTTAGTCGCGTCTCAGGATCAACTAGACCGGCATAGTAACTGCTACTACAGTTATTTAACTGTAGCAGCAGTCAGTTCCCTTCATTGACCGCTACTCCAGCCTTAAATCGGGCGGGTGCTGTTATATGTCGAGTCACAATAAAATAAAGATGATAATAATGATGATGATAATGATAATGATGTGCTGACCTTAAAAAGGCCACACTAAAATTATTTTATTTCATTCTTCAACTCATTTATTCTTGTTTTTTTGATATTCTATTTTTATGTCAAATAAATCAGTCTTCTTCATAATTTTCAACGGGTGCGTTTCATTTCACCACGTCCTGGACCACGTAGCGTCAAAATGATAATAAAAAATGTTTTTTTTTAATATTAATTTATTTCAAGTAGTATTTAAGTAGTATTAATTTAAGTATTATAGTATTGTACTAGTAATTTAAGTAGTATGTAGTCTTGGTTTTAAATTTTTAATTTTAATTTATTACTTTTTTTTATATTATTATTTTTTGTGTATTATTTCTATTGTGTATTGTTAAATTTGTAATGTTTTTTTTGTGTGTATACATTCTTGGGTCGCAAACCAGCATTAATCTTGGAATGTTCATTTTTGGTATGTTTAGTTTGCGACCTGTCGTATATACTCGTACCGAATTAAATAAATATTATAAATAAATAAAATAAATATTTATTTTTAAAATATAATAATTAGGAATTATGAAAAATAAATGATAATGATATAGATGATAAGAAAGATGATGATGATAATAATTATGATATAATGATTAATAACACCATTGTTACAGGATTGTCGCTGACAGAGTTCGTGCGATATTGGCAACCGGCTCGCTACATGCCAGTGGCTTCGTCCAACCGTCGCCGGCGCTCCATCGAACAACAACCCAACCACGTGCCTCTGCCATTGAGAATATCCTTTCACGCTTTAGACAGGTCTGTGAAAATATCCCTTTACTAATCGACAAAGATTAAATTTAATTACTTAGCTTTTAAAAGAAATATCCGAAGAGCTCTTTAACCTTATTCCTGCCTCGTCCTTCCACACCCGTAATACCCGCACAGGTCGGGGAAAGCATTCACATTTTATCGACCGAATCGGCAGTCGAACTAAAAAATTCGGTGCGTCTTTTCTTTGTAGAACAATTGACAAGTGGAATGCTTTGCCAGCCCATGTGTTCTCTCCATCCTATGACCTTGGATCCTTCAAGCGATGCGTGAAGAAGCACCTTAGGCCGGCATAGTGGCGGCGGCTGGGGCAGCCGGGAACTGACTCGGCTATTCCAGTCGTCGTCACTCTTGGACCTCCTCTTGCTTATCATCAGGCAAGTCGAGGTCAGATGTCGTGTCACAATAAAAAAAAAATTAAAAAAATATGCGTAACAACAAATACATTTGGTAATAAAAAGGGCGGATATTTGCTTCGGGTCTGCTTGTCCAAGAGTGGTAGGCAGTGGCGCCCAATCTGCCGATCCGGTAGTACCACCAATTACAAGTGTACAGACCGTAAAGTGACTCTGTTTTGTTTCTAGATCAGGTTGTTAGTTACCAGTTCCTACTAGGCCAGCCTAGTAAATGTGACTGCTACTTGCAGTTATTTACCTATAGTAGCATTCGCCTTTATTTATGGGCCGCCCTTCTAGTTTAACATCAAGCGGGGTACTGTCATATGTCGGGTCTCAATAAATCATTAAAAAAAAAAACATTTTTCAGAAGACAAAATATTTTTCTCGACTGCGTTATGTTAACCCGCGACTTTAATGTCTGTAAAAGGCGGTTTTAAGTCTATTTATTTTTGTTGCAATCCAATGTGATTTGAATAGATTTGAATGTGATTTGAATTCATCATCATTATCATCATCAGCCAGAAGGCGTCCACTGCTGAACATCTTAAAACGCCATTTCGAACGACATGATTCCAGTTGCATCCACCGGTAACCCGTGACTTTCACTATTTCGTCAGTCCACCTAGTGGGAGAGCTACCTACGCTGCGTCTTCCGGTTCGTGGTCTCCACTCAAGAACCTTTCTTCCCCATCGGTTATCGGTTCTTCGAGCGATGTGGTCTCTAATACATGAATCAATAAATAGACACAGCGACGTCATAGCAACTCACAGGCGGCTTTGCAACACAAAACCAACTTAATCCATTTGGCGAACAACTCCCAAATGTCAATAAGCTATGCTCATAGATTAAAAACAAATAGACACCGTTTTATTAGTAATGTTATCAGAACATTGTAAACAAGTAATAACTAGGCCGGCATTGTGGATGTGACTGCTACTTACAGTTAAAAAAATATAAGTAGTAGTTATCTTCATTTATAGACCGCACTCCAGCTTAACATCAAGCGGAGTACTGTCATATGTCGCGGAATTAAAAAAGTATATATAAAATTAGTCGCATTCACTATGCTGGCCTAGTTAGAAACCAATTCCGAAACGCGACTAAGTCACTTGACGGTTTGTACACAAATTACCACCAACTGTCTGCCTAAAACTTTTAAGAAATTGTAGCTAAAAAAATAATAATGCTCTTTTGGCAATAGTGGCTTAATCAATCAATCAATTAAATTGTCACGCCCATTGTCTCTGCTTATCCCTAGGCAGAGACAATGGAGCGCCACCTGCCACGACCCTGACAAAACTCCCTCTTTTCCCTCACTTCCACAATTTTCTTCATACAAGCTTTACGACTATGGGCACTAGGCAACCCAGCTTTGGCTGGAGGATGTCTCTATCTTGGGCCTGTCTTGTTTAACGCATCCACATTTATATCAGATATAGTTTATAACCTATGTTATGTCTGGTCCATTCCCTTAATTAAATGGTCTGCGGTTTGAACCTGCCTTTTGTAAGGGTGGCTCGATACAATGAATTAAGGGTTGATAAAATGTGAAATACCTTTTTTTTTATTGAAAGTCGACACCTAAATTCTACTTACCTTATTCTTAATCAGGACTAGAGTTCTGTAGCGCTACAGAGGGCTAGTTAAAGACGTAAATGTTCCCCTGTAGTAGCAGTCAACTCCATTTATGGGCCGCATCAGCTTTCTTTGGCCAGCATAGTGACAGCCACTGGGGCAGCCGTGAACCAATTCGGTTTTTTTCAGTGGTCGTCACTCTTGGACCTCCTCTTGCTTATCATCAGGCGGGTCGTGGTCAAATGTCGTGACACAAAAAAAAGGATGTCTTATAGCCTCAATAAGAAATATTAAATTCTGTCTATCCCTGTGATTAATTCAAAAAACTTTAAAGCTAATAATTGAAATGAAATATACTAATTAAATAATAAATACTAAATTTGTTTTCGCTAGTCTAATAATAAATATTAAAATTGTTCTCGCTAAATGTTCACAGCTTGAAAGTGTAGTGGAAGTTTTGTCCTATTTAATGAAGTTTGCTTTCTGTTTATTGATACACTGTAATTCTTGGACACTTGGTAGTTTTTTTTCTTGTGGATGATGCTGGTTTGTTACCAAAGAATTTTAATATATATTTCTTCTGGCCGTTTTGAACCCGTGCGTAACCTCGGTTTGTGTAACCATTGCACTGCCACTACACCACGGTTGCCTTAAATTTGTGTGTGTGTGTTTAAGTGGGTCCCTAGATAGTTTAGATTCAAAATTTACTTGCGGCCAAGGCAACATTTGTCGGATCAGCTAGTATAGTTTTTTATTTGTACTCAAAATTTGTGGACCGCACTCCAACTAAACATTTGGCAGAGTAGGTACTGTTATTATGTCGAGCTACAATAAAAACGAATATGCATATGCCAACCCAGTTAGAACCGGCAACTTACAAACTGAAACCAAAACGCGACTACATCACTTTACGGTCTGTAAACTTGAGAGTGGTGGTGCTTCTAGATCGGCAGACTTGACAAAAGACCACCAAATGTCTGCCTACCACTCTTGATATTTATCGAAGCCCCATCTTCTGAAAACTCCTAAGCCCTTATATAAATCAAAACTTCTCCGCAAAGTTGTTAAACTTGCAATCATCAAGTAATATTAGTTTAATATTACTCAGCATTAATATTCACACGGGAAATCTCGTCACTCTGTGATTAATATGATAACGAAGTCTCGCAGCTGCACGAGAAATTGAGATTTAGTGACCTCAGGCCGACATCCTTGGGGAACACGGTGATTATTTAGAAGGAATGGCTGTTTCGAAGCGATGGTCTAGTCGTCTTATAAATTGTCTCGTCAACAATAAGTGGATGACTCAGATTTAATATGTTAGATTATCTTAGATTTCAATAATGTAAAAATTAAAATTACATTACATTACATAATTACACCTCTATTCTGCTAATATTAAAAACCTTAGAAAAATATAATTAAAATACATTATTAAAAGGAGTCCCTTTAGGCAAAGTTGAATTGAATTGATCGTGAATGTGAAGGAAGCGATGGAGTTGTGTCAAGATCGTGGCAAGTGGCGCAGCTAAGGAATAGCATAATGCGCGATAGATGTGGTTTGAAAGAAGACGTAGTGACATGTATTGACAAAGAATGTCTTCGATGGTTCGGGCACATGGAAAGGATGAGTGAAAGTAGATTGACGAAAGGAATTTATAAATCTCATGTGGATAAATGCGTAAACAAGGCAGGCCCAGGAGAGTATTTTCCGACAAAATCGGAGACATCCTCAAGAAAGCTGGGTTACTTAGTGCCCAAAACCACAGAGCCTGTATGAAGAGAATTGTGGTGAAAAAAGCAAGGGAGTTGTGTAAGGATGGTGGCAAGTGGCGCTCCATTGTCTCTGTCTATCCCTGTGGGACAAAAGGCGTGACAATTTGATTGATTGATTCTCAGATTTTGCGACAACATTGAATAATGAATTTTAATTGAATTTGATGCGGCTTACTATCGCGTTTATTTTGGGTACATTTCTTTATTATCTGACGTTTTAGTCTCTCTGAGCCACAATGGCTGCAATGCTCTCGAAACGTCGGATTAATAAAAAAATGTAAAATCAATAACCAAAAATAAACGCGATAGTAAGCTTTGCTGGTAGTATTCTGCTCAGTCTACCCATCTGGAATAGTACCACAGTGTAATTACACTTTTTTTATTGTGACTCGACATTTGACCTCGCCTCATGGTAAGCAAAAGGAGGTCCGATACTGCCGAAGACTACAAAAATATCGAGTACGTTCACGGTTGCCCCAGTCGCCGTCAACTTACTAGTCTAGTTGAAAGCGGCAACTTACAAGCAAATTCTGAAACGCGACTAAGTTACTTAACAGTCTGATTTTTGTAAGTGGTAGTACTACCCCGTATGGCAGACTGGGCATCACTGGGCACCACAGTTAAAACTCTCCAAACCGCTTTGTATTTCAAATTATTTTACCGAAAACCATGTTCCAAACTTTGTTTCTAACGTTTTTTTATATGCTTGAAATATTCTATCAATCAATCAATCGCCTTGTCACGCTTTTTGCCTACAGGAATAGGCAGAGACAATGGAGCGCAACTTGCCACGATCCTGACCCAACTCCCTCACAACTCACATCCATAATTCTCTTCATACAAGCTCTACGGTATTCAATTTTACCTATAAATTAATGAAAAATACGTACTTACATAAAATATTATTCATACATTTTGTGTATAAGTGGCTTTAAAGTTATGTAGCGGTCTGCGGTCCACGTCCAATTCCAATAATACTTTATGTATATGTATGTATTGAAAATACTCATAAACAATAACCGCACCTGCGGCTAAATTTAATAAATAACGCTAGTGTTTCATAAGTTATTTTACTCTCCTAAACTGAGCTACTAAACGTGCTTGTATCATAGAACGACCAATGTATACTTATTTTGTATTTTATACCTATTTTAGGCGACCGTGGTGTAGTGGCAGTGCAATGATTACGCAAACCAAGAGCACGGGTTCAAAACTACTTGCCGGTACAAATCTATCTTTGCAATACGTACTTTGGTTGTCCTGTTTCTAAGATACAACGTCTTTAGTAGCTTAGTATAGAAATGTAAATAAAAAATATTTAAAACATAATTATTGCACTTTGAGGACTTAATGCCGTTAGAGATTCTCTGACAGCTCTAGGACATTAAGACCGTATCGATGGTAAATTAGTACCACCGCTACCACTACACCACAGTCCCTTGCAAGTAATTTAAAAACGAGGGTTCTCGGATGGCGTACGAATTTACTACCACTAACTAAGCCATAGAGAAGACATAGTTTGGTAAATTTATAAGCATTCTACTTGTCGATTATTTAACAAGAAAACCATGGAACCTTCTAGTTCTCTGTCGATTTACCTCCTTTAGGTAGTAAGTAATTAAGCTATAGTATTAAACTAGTATCAATCAATCAAATTGTCACGCCTTTTTCCACAGGGATAGGCAGAGACAATGGAGCGCCACTTGCCACGATCCTTACACAACTCCTTCGCTTCCTTCACATCCACAATTCTCTTCATACAGGCTCTGTGGTTTTGGGCACTAAGCAACCCAGCTTTCTTGAGGATGTCTCCGATTTTGTCGGAAAATACTCTCCTGGGCCTGCCTTGTTTACGCATTTATCCACATGAGATTTATAAATTCCTTTCGTCAATCTACTTTCACTCATCCTTTCCATGTGCCCGAACCATCTAAGACATCCTTTGTCAATACATGTCACTACGTCCTCTTTCAAACCACATCTATCACGCAGTGTGCTATTCCTTATTCTATCCGCTATCGTCACTCCACATACACTCCTTAACGACCGCATTTCTACAGCGTTAATTCTACTCTTATGCTTCTTTTGCCATACCCAACCTTCTAGAACTAGTTGTACTAAGTAAATTATTATTATTTTATTGGTGTGAAGATAAACTTGTAGAACTTATTAAGGTTACTAGAGATAACTTAGTTAGTGGAAGCCACCTCGACTTTACTGTACTTGAGTCTACTATGAAATGTTCCAATTTAACGGCTCATATCATATACTCGTAACTTACAAGCATACAGACAGTAAAGTGACTTAAAGCCGGTTGTACCAAAAATTATAATTTAATTTTAATTTAATTTACGTAAAATGTATCGTATAAGTAAAAGAAAAAGGAAAAATGGGTTGCACCACTCTTTAACTCACATTTTACATTTACGTTTAACGGATATTTTATAAAGAGCTAAAGGACATCATTTATTTTAGGTTTCTATGTACTACTTTTGTAATGACATAAAATTCTTAACAACCCATTTCACGATTTCATAATAGTAAACGTAATAGAATAAGTATAAAGTATAACTAAATTCGTAAATTGAAACTTTTTGGTACAACCGGCTGTTAGTCGCGTTTCGGGATTATTTATTTATTTATGAATTGGCATATACAACAGATTGCAGATAAAATTGAACATGGAACATTTAGAAAGCAGTAGAAAATTCTAGTCTGCAATCCAGAATGTATACACACAACTAGATTAAAAAATGTATAAAAATTAAAATGAAAAATTCATGCAAATTATTACAAATAAATAAAATCTAATAATTGAAAATACTTCAAAAAAATAGTAATAAAAAAAGCAAGTTGCCGGTTTTAACTAGGCAGGCATAGTGGATGCGACTCCTACTTACAGTTTTTGAACTGTAAGTAGGAGTCGCCTTCATGACCACACTCCAGCTTAACATCAGTGTACTCTCATATGTCGAGTCGCAATAAAAAAGGAGAATATTGAAAAGAACTCTCAAGAGTTTTGTGTCTTTATTTATATTATTTACTAGGCCGGCATTGTGGATACGATTGCTGCTGTAGTAGCAGTCGCCTTCATTCGTGGAGTAGACTCTAGTGTAACATCGCACAGTAAAAAAACCTTGTTTTTGTAGATGAACTAAAATGTCGGCTAAAATAATAACATAAATATATTTATTTTCAGAGAATTTAATTTAGTATTGCGGCCAGACCCAAGTTCCGTGTTTGCTGATGATGTCCAGTTCCACTCTACAAATGGACCAGTGAAATATAACACCGCGCAAATCTACTCTGGAAAACTTGAAGGTAAAACCAGTTTTTATATTCATATATTTTTCTTTCTTCTTGTTTATTTAGTATTTAACTTGCCAGTGACAAAGTAAAAATATATGGTTCAATGTTTAAACATTGTCAAGTAAATATGAAGATGAACCACGCGAGTGATTCATCACAAGATGACGATGATAGTGAGGTTGATGATCATCGTTTTAGTAAAGCGGCGGAAAGATTTTGCTAAAACTTCGGAAGGAGTCTTGGAGGGAACACGAAGAAACACTTTTCACAGCTTTAAATTACTTGTTTACTCGATCAACTAAAAAATGATTACTGAATAACAATTCTACCATTATTACACATTAACATTTATGAAAAACACAAGCTTTTCAAATAATTGAAAATTGCGCGTCCTGTCACTTGCAGTTGCACGCTAAAACTTCTATTCATATAGATGTGGTTTGAAAGAGGATGTAGTGACAAAAACCGACAAAAGAATACTTCGATGGTTTGGGCACATGGAAATGATGAGTGAAAGTAGATTGACGAAAATAATTTATAAATCTCATGTAAATGGATACGTTAAACACGGCAGGCCCATTAGGGTGTTTGCCGACCAAATCGAAGACATCCTCAAGAAAGCTAAGTTGCCTAGTGCCCATAACCATAGAACTTGTATGAGGAGAATTGTGAATGTGAAGGAAGCGTGTCAGAATCGTGGCAAGTGGCCGCCGCTTAATGTTAAGCTGGATATGCTGAGTCACAATAAAGATAATAAATATAAACCAACTGTGGTAGCAGTCGCCGTACTCCAGCTTTCTATCAGGAAAGCTGGAGTAAAAAAACTCATAAGGAAATCATAAAAAAAAACACAAAAGAACCTCATAACCTCAAGCAAACCCCAGGGATCAATTTTATCAGCATTGCCGTTATATCAAACAGTACCTCGCAGTCTTATGCAATTGTGATGTTTAAGCCAAGATTTGTGAATCACATCACGTCCGCCGTAGCTCGTTTGAGCCAATTCATACGGCCCCAGACGAGAAATCAAATTGTCACCGAAACCTTATTATTTATTATGAACTATGCCTAATCAAATTACTTTCTTCTTTTATTAATTTATTTTTATTGTGACTCGACATATGACATCACCCCACTTGATGTTAAACTGAAGTGTGGTCCATAAATTGATGTCACTGCTACTACAATTCAATAACTGTAATTAGCAATCACATACACTATGCCGGCTTAGTTCGAACCGGCAACTTACAAGCTGATCCCGAAACGCGACCAAATCACTTTACCGTCTGTATACTTGTAAGGATCGGCAGACTGGGTACCACTGCCTACCACTCTGATAACCATACCCGAAGCAAATATCCGCCTCTTTTTTTATTAACAAATAATTGCAATATATAATTATTGAATATTACAAATAAAAGCTATGAAACAAATATTTGTTTCACGATGCCGGTCAAAGAAGCACCTTTGACCGGCATCGTGGCGGAGACTGGGGCAGCCGTGAAGACTCGGTTTTTGCATCTCTTGGATCTCTTCTTGCTTGCCATCAGGAGGGTCGAGGTCACATGTCGAGTTACAATAAAAAAAGGTGCCCTAAATTGTTAATACTTATAGAATATGTGATACATTAAGTGATTAAGTCATTGTTTTAGTGTGCCCTTGTTACAATCTCACTGCGATTCGTGAGAATATCGTTGTTGATATTGCAATGTACTCCCGCGCAAATGTACTCATACAAAGGACATCATTCATTTTGTTTAGGTACTTGGGCTTAATTGTATTAACAATTAATTGCATATACAGTTTAAAATAGTTTAATGTACGAAGAGTACAATGTAATTGGAATATATATACTTTATTTTGCATAGTTTAGGTGTGCAAAATTATCTATCTATAATTATGACAGTTCAAAGCAAAACTGTTAATATGGCGTGTCTCTGTGATTGTCAGACGATACAAAATCCATATCTTATTTCCTAAATAACTTAATTGCACAGCAATTAAAAGCAAAATTGTTATTAATTTTATTAACACAAGTATCGAAACTACTATTTATATATTTTTTTATCATTGAACATAATAAAGTAATACATAGAAGCCCAATTTTATTTATTGTGGCTCGATAAAACCCCGCCTGATGTTATGCTGGCATTCGTCTGTTGCTACAGTTGAATAGCTAATCAAAACCGGCAACTTTTAAGCTGATCCCGCAAGCGAATGAGTCGCTTTACGGTCTGTACGCTTGAAAATGGTAGCACTACCCCGGGTCGGCACACTGGGCAAATGACCACCAACTGCTGTCTGCCTATCAATCAATTAAATTGTCACGCTTTCCCTCCCACAGGGATAGGTAGATACAATGAAGCGCCACTTGCTACGATCCTGACACAAATCCCTCGCTTCTCTCATATTCACAATTCTCTTAATACAAGCTCTACGATTATGGGCACTAGGCAACCCAGCTTTCTTGGGAGTGTCTCCTATTTGGTCCTTCTAAAAAAAAACCTTCTGGGTTTGCCTCGTTTAACGCATCCATCCACATCCGATTTATAAATTCCTTTCGTCAATCTACTTTCACTCATCCTTTCCATGTGCCCAAACCATCGAAGCATTCCTTTGTCAATCCTTGTCACTACATCTTCTTTCAAACCACACCAATCGCGCACTGTGCTATCGTCACTCCACCATCACATTGATTGCAATCTTCTTTAGTATTGCAATCAATGTGATGGTTGGATTGTGTAACTGACAAACACGCGGAACAACGTTTGTTTTGTACTCGTCACCTGATTCCCGCGCCATTTCAACCGGTCTACTTAATTGTTTCTTAATTATGGGCTTCGTCTTCAACAACGTCAAGATTAACAGTTTGGTCCGGGATTTCTTTTTTATTGCTTTTCAACGGAAAGTTCCCATAGTCTATGAATTCAACGCGTTTTATTGGAACTGGTTGTTTTATAGTGTTCACGCACGCATCACGATTCTGATCTGCCCTCTAGCACGCCAATCCAAGAAGCAAGATTAAGGCCTGCAAGGAATATCATTGCAACTCATAATAAGTAACTTACTGGAACAGTGCAACAAAATGTCCAAAAAATAAATATTTAAAGGTTCAGTAAATCTTAACACAAAACAACGTAAAAACTTTAAAAAATATTTTTAAAACATTTTGATGTGCTGGGCTAATAAGTTATTTAAAATAAGTTACAATAATATTCTTTGCAGTTCTTTATCTTGCTTCTTGGATTGCCGTGCTAGGGGGGCTGAAAGAGAACTAATGTTATGGATTGGTAATAAAAAAATGAGGCAGGCCGACCGCGTAACTCAATGACAATTGACTTTGTTTTGACAGTTGAACTCCAATAATAAGCTTTAAAATTTAATTTACGACCGCGATTGATGTTTATTTTCACACTAAGAATTGATGTATATTTTCATTAACAGTTTAAGCCCATTGAAACTCATTGTCCGAATGAATAAAAATTGTTTTTAACACTAACAGCGACCGTGTAACTTTTTGACAAATGGGAATGAATTTTATTGTCATTACCATTGAAGTAGCGCGGTCAGCCCCCGGATCTGAGTGTGCTAAAAGTAGTAGGCAGAAGGTTGATAGTCTGCGCAACCGAGGTAGTACCACCACTTACAAGTACATACCAGACCTTCATGGTGTCTTAGTGGCGTTTCGGTATTAGGTTTTATTCCAAATGGGCTAGCAGAGCGAATGCGACTGCCCTTTGAAGTTATTTATTATTGTAGTAGTCGCCTCTATTAATAAATTTTACTTCAGCTTACACCTGAAAAAAACGATTGGCTCAGTTGTCATTACTATGCCGGCCAGAAAGTAATAGCACTCTAGCATTGGACTATGTGAAAATTAATGAAAAATAATCTACTGTAAAGTATAAGAGACACCTGCCACGGCAACTTACCTTAAGCTCTCTGAGATTCGTTGATTTTAAACTTTGTCAATTTCGCTAAGATAATTATTATCTCAGAACTTTATCTTTGTTACGGGTTACATTTATTACATGAATTCATTAAAACTATACCAAATCTTACAAATTTTCACAGGACAGGTAGAGCGCCACTTTCCACGATCCTGACACAACTCTATAGCTTCTCTCACATTCACGATTCTCGTCACTGGTTACGTGCACCTCTCGCTGCGAAACCTTCTTTGATCAGGGAATAAAATAAGTAAAATATAGTCATACTTTAGTTTGTCCACTCAAATGCTTAATAAAGGCAGACAATTTCCATCAGTAAATTGACGATTTAAATTGGTAACCACGTGAAATGAGCGTGAATTAATAATGAAAATAATATCCCTTGATTGGTTCATTATCTATTTATAGGTAAGGTGTTTTAGCTTGTTTTGCTTTTACACCTCTTCGTGTAGGGTGAGGTGGCACACAGTAATTACCGTTATTTATGAGCGGTTTGCCACCCCTCCCTTTCACCCTGTACTCTGCGACTGCAAGTTGTGATTTTAATTCATTAGGAGTCTCGAAGCTCTTTGCACCTCAATTAGTTTCTATAAAATATTCCTAGACACTTATTTACCGCCTCGGAATAATTAAACATTAAACTTTCAAAGGATTCAGAGTTCTAGTTTCTTGCCATGCAATTATCTCTGTATTGTAGTTTTTTGATACGCTCTATGAATATTTACGTTTACAAAGGTCTTAATTAGTTCTTTGTTACAGGTGATGAATCATCATATGTTTACGGTGTGGTGACGTCTGATGGTCTCTTTGATGGTACAATATGGACTCCCACCGAGGAGTACTACGTGGAACCTCTGGCGCGCTACAACGTCGAACATCCAGCGATGCACAGCGTGGTGTATAGGAGATCGGACGTCGAACATCCTTATAAGAGCAATGACGGACCTACACATTGCGCTTCTCATTTACTTCATTTAAAACGCACACACGGCCATCAAGCACACCTTCTTAATATAACAGATCACGACGGCCGTCCAATAGCTGAGGAGATACCTCTAGATTCCTATAAAGAAGATTTAAGTAGTGAAATAAATAGAAGAAAGAAACGCTGGCTGCCTGAAGAGGAGATGCAGGACGACCAGCCTAAAATGAATCCCGAATTACCATTAGATTTAGACGTACCTTACACTAGTAATACAGACTTCGAAAAAATTAGTACGAGAAAGCGGAAAATTAATAAAATCGACAAGAGTAATTTAATAACGAAAGTGCGACTCGACTTGGAGGAGTCAAGGCCAAAGCCAAAGACGCACGTCGAAGTGATAAAGACTAAAGCGGGTGTAGTTACTGTGAGTAAGGATATAGTTAAGAAAGAGCCAGTAGGGTTCACAGTAGTGTCGTCAAATGCTACGGACGACAATAGACATGTAAATAAACGTGCCACGGTAGATCCACGAAAGACCACATGTCTAGTCTATTTGCAAGCCGATCATATGTTTTACCAAAGATACGGATCGGAGGAAGCATGCATAGAGGTCATGACGAGGCATGTGCAGAAAGTCAATGAAATTTATAAAGTTACTGGTAAGTAAGATTCAATATTATAAATTTTCTGGTGCAGATTCTAAAATGGTTGTTATAGCGAAGTTTGTTGAAAGTGATAAGTTAGATTGAATATGTCTTTATAATACCAAAAACATTTCTATATTTTTTCAACTTAATGCATAAGTCTATTAAAGTACATAAAGCTTTTGTTCCATTGAAAATTGAGTTATTCTATTGGTTTTTCTTTCAATTGAAAGAGCTCAGCCCAGTAACGAGTCCGTCCTCCTAACATTATCATTTTTCTTCGTTCTTTGAAATGTTCATTTGTCTACTATTATATGATGTTATATTATATTATATTATATTATTTATGATATTACGTAATGATCCATTATTCGCATCAGTGATAAATCTGATATCTTTATGGATTTAAATATACAGACCGTGAAGTGATTTGTGTTGTAAATTGCCGGTTCCAACTAGGCCGGCATAGTGGATGTGATTGCTACTTACAGTTATTAAATTGTAGTAGCAGTCACCTCCATTCATTCCAGCTTAACATCAAGAGGGGTGCTGTCATATGTCGAAACACAATAATAATAAAAAAGTGTGCCAGCATTGATATGGGACTGGTGCATCACAGTTTGTAAATAAATTATCAGAATCTAAAAACGATATAATAACGATATAGAACGATATAATAACGCTGTCCTTTCTCTCTTGCAGACTTTAATCAAGATGGAAAGTCAGACAATATAACTTTTATGATTAAAAGAATAAAAGTGCACACGATTGAAGCTCTAAAAGAACCTTCATATAGATTTCCAAATAACTATGGGGTTGAGAAGTATTTAGAATTATTTTCTGGTAAGCAGTCTATGATATTTTATTTCCTGCGCTGGGTTTTCCTATTTGGATGATGGTTGAAGCACAAGAATCGCTCGAAGAACCGACAACTTATGGGGAAGAAAGGTTTTAGAGTGGAGATCACGAACCGGAAGACGCAGCGTAGGTTGGCCTCCCACTAGGTGGACTGACGACATAATGAAAGTCACGAATAACCGGTGGATGCAACTGGCATCTTGTCGTTCGATATGACGTTCTAAGGGGGAGGCCTATGTTCAGCAGTGGACGCGTTCTGGCTGATGATGATGAAGCACAAAAATCATTTATAATTTATTATCAACAACTTGTTCAGGAGCTCAGGAGGTGACTGCTACTACAGCTACATACAGCTGTAGTAACCACTATGCCGAATATGGCCTTGAAGATTAAGAGGTTACACAAACTCTGGAGCCCCTGCGACTACGGAGAGACATGGCGGCTCTGTGCATCCTCTATCGCCTATAGAGGATCCTCGTCGGAGGAAGCATCCGCATTTTGTCGATCGAATCGGCAGTCGAACTAAAAAGTTTGGTGCGTCCTTTCTTTGTAAAACAATCGACAAGTTGCCAGCCCATGTGTTCTCTCCATTCTCTAACCTTGGATCCTTCAAGCGATGCGTGAAGAAGCACCTTTGGCCGGTATAGTGACTGCGACTGAGGCAGCCGTAAACTGACTTGGTTTTTTAAGTCGTCATCTTAAGGACCTTCTATTGCTAATCATCAGGCGGGTCGAGGTTAGATGTTGTGTCACAATAAAAACAAAATCAAAAGATTAACATTTTATTTTTGTCATTTCAGAGGAGGATTATGATGCGTTTTGTTTAGCATACATGTTCACATATCGTGATTTTGAAATGGGTACGTTAGGATTAGCATGGACGGGCGATTTGAAAAATGCTGGCGGAGTTTGCGAAAAAAATGGGGTACCTATATTATTTATGCGTTATTTTTTTTTAACACGCTATTCTTAGCTTAACTTGTATGTATCTATGTAACGGAATCTTTTAAATTAATTTTCACCCACTTTAAGCAGTGAACGAACTTAGGCATAGTGGATGTGATTGCTACTTACAGTTATTTAACAGTGGTAGCAGTCACATCCATTCATGGACCGCACTCCAGCTTAACATCAGGCGGAGTGCTGTCATGATATGTTGACTCACGCGTGGACGAACGGTTAGCTATTGGTTTATTGCGCGTAAAGTCCCGGGTTCAATTCCCGGTCTGTCGGAACAATTTTTATTTTTATTTTATTGTGACTCGACATATGACAGCACTCCGCTTGATGTTAAGCCGAAGTGTGGTCCATGAATGAATGTCACTGCTACTTCAATTCAATAATTGTGAGTAGCAATCACATCCACTATGCCGGCCTAGATGGAACCGGCAACTTACAAGCTGATCCCGAAACGTGACCAAATCACTTCACGGTCTGTATACTTGTATATTTGTTTTATAGCTTTTATTTGTAATTATATTTAATATTGCAAATATTGGTTAATAAAAAAAAGAGGTGGATATTTGCTTCAGGTCTGGTTATCAAAGAGTGGTAGGCAAAAGTGGTCTGCTGATCCGGGGTAGTACCACCACTTACAAGTATACAGACCGTGAAGTGATTTCCAGCCGGTTCCAACTACAGTTATTGAATTGTAGTAGCAGTGGTATCTACTCATAGACCACACTCCAGCTTAACATCAGGTGGAGTGCTGACATAATATGTCGACTCACAATAAAAAAAAAACTAGCATTGGCCGGGAGAAAAATCCGCAATGGATTGACCGAATCGACAAATTGCTGAGTTTCTAGCCTTAAGGTATCTTACTGAAATACGTGTGTTAATTTTTCAGCATTACAGAGGTAGTATGAAGTCCCTGAACACCGGTATAGTTACATTGTTGAACTATGGAAAGCACGTACCACCTGCCGTCTCGCACGTTACACTCGCCCACGAGATTGGACACAACTTCGGATCACCGGTAACCTAACTAACTTTTATGTTTTAGAAATTTGTTAGCTATAAGTAAGATCAGATAAAAAACTATGAAATATACATAAAAATATATTAAATATGACTATATAAATATTACACATTATAATCAATCAATCAAACTGTCACGCCTTCTTCCCACAGGGATAGGCAGAGATAATGGTGCGCTACTTGCCACGATCCTGACACAAGCGAGGCTTCCTTTACATTCACAATTCTCTTCATACAAGCTTTATGAGTTTGACCTGTGGATTGATACATTAGTCAATCACTTTTGCGTTATATATATAAAACGTATTCTTCTCCACATTCCAGCATGATCCAGAAGTGTGTACTCCATTCGGGGACGATGGTAACTTCATAATGTTCGCCCGAGCAACAAGTGGTGATAGAAAGAACAATAACAAATTCTCTCCATGTTCTTTGAGAGCCATTGACCCGGTGCTCAATAATAAAGCAAGGTCATCCAAGGGTTGCTTCACTGGTGAGTATTAATTATTATTTATTTACATATTTACATTTCTACTAAGCTACTAAAGTTCTTGTATCATAGAAACAGGACAACCAAAGTACTTAAATCAAAGATACATTGGTACCGGCAAGTTTAAACCCGTGCTCCATAGTAAGCCGCTAAAAACTTGTTTAATTAATTAATTATTGTTCGCGCAAAATTTAAGAAAAGGCTATGTAAACTACTAAGGAAATACTATGTAAACTACTAAGAAAACGCTATGTTAACTACTAAGAAAATACAATGTAAACTGATGTTTTCCTTCCTCAGAACCCCAACCGGCTATATGCGGCAATGGCGTGGTGGAGGAGGGCGAGGAGTGTGACTGCGGATGGGCATCCGAGTGTACGGACGTGTGCTGCAGACCACAAGCAGCCAGGCCCAATTACAAGCCATGCACATTGACTGAACATAGCGTATGCAGCCCTAGTCAGGTAAGTCATCATCATCAGCCAGAAGGCCTCCCCTTAGAACGCCATTTCGAACGATAAGATTCCAGTTGTAATTACTGATTATTCGTAACTTTCACTATGTCGTCAGTCCAGCTAGTGGGAGGCATACCTACGCTGCGTCTTCCGGTTCGTGGCTCGAATTGGTAATGTGACTCGACATCTGACCTCGACCCGCCTGATAGCAAGCAAGAAGAGGTCCAAGATTGCCGACGACTGCAAAAACCGAGTCTTCATGGCTGCCCCAGTCCCCGCCACTATGCCGGCCTTTGGCTTCTTCACGCATCGCTTGAAGGATCCACGGTTATAGGATGGAGAGAACACATGGGCTGGTAAAGCATTTTAGTCATCATCGTCAGCCGGAAGACGTTCACTATTGAACTATCCCACTTCAAACGACAAGATGCCAGTTGCATCTACTGGTATATTTTTGTTCATAATAGGAGAGGGTGTTGCCATGATCCCTACGCTTGGCTGGCAGCTTGTGGCAAGCTTTAAGGTTATGGGCACTAGGCAACATAGCTTGAGGTTTGAGCATTCTTGAGGATGTCTCCGATTTGATCGGAAAACACACTCCTGGGCCTGCCTTAAAATAGTACTTAAATATAATATTATTCTGATAATTCCAGGGTCCATGCTGTACAGCATCATGTACACTGAAGTTCGGTGACAAATGCCGCTCAGACAATGGTTGCCGTGACGCAGCACACTGTGATGGCAAGCGAGCGACCTGCCCAGCCAGCAGACACAAAGCAAACAGAACTAGATGTGATAAAGAACTTGTTTGCTATATGGGAGTGAGTATTTTTCTTTTAATTTACATTTCTAAACTAAGCTACTAAAGTCCTTGTATCATAGAAACAGGACAACCAAAGTACATATATCAGAGATACATTTGGGTAATTTCGAACTCGTGCTCTCGGTTTTTTTTTATTGTATCTCGACATATGACAGCACCCCGGTTGATGTTAAGCTGGAGTGTGGTCCATGAGTGGATTTCACTGCTACTACAATTTATTAACTGTGAGTAGCAGTCACATCCACTATACCGGCCTAGTTGGAACCGGCAACTTACAAGCTGATGCCGAAACGTGACCAAATCACTTCACGGTCTGTATACTTGTAAGTGGTGGTACTACCCCGGATCGGCAGACTGGGTACCACTGCCTACCACTCTTTGATAACCAGACCCGAAGTAAATATCCATCTCTTTTTTTTATTAACAAATCTTTGCATTATTATATATTATTAAATTGGGAATCGAACCTGGGACTATACGTTTACCAAACTGATGCGCTAAACAATCGGCGACGCTTGTATAACTGCCTACCACACTTAAAAATATAATTGTTTCATCTTGCAGGAATGTACTGGCTCCATTTGCCTTGCATATGGTCTGGAGTCCTGCCAGTGTAGTCCTCGAGGTGACGATGCGAGATCAGCTTGCGAGTTGTGCTGCCGCAAACCTGGTGGTCCATGCATATCTTCGTTCCAGTGGAATGCGTCACCATTCGATGTGCCTGACATGTATGCCAAGCCTGGAACGCCCTGCAATGATTACAATGGGTGAGTTAGGTTGCAATGACCATGGTTAATCTAATGTTTAAGCCACAGTGTTTCCCAACGTGAAGCCCACGCCACAGGGGGGCAATTTGATAGTTATAGGGGGCAATTTAAAATTGGACTCGACACGACTATTATCCTTTCGTTTGGGTTAATTACCTGCCCAAACGAAAAAAGGCAAATTCTTAATAATATGCTGTAATCATTTATATTTCTTAAGGGAACAAAACAATTTTTAAAGGTGAAAAATAATGTATGGGGCATAAAATTTTAGAAATGTTAAGGTGGGACATGGCACTGGTTTAACCAATCTTCCTAATATATAAAATTCTTCTGTACGTATGTTTGTCAGCTAACTCCTCCTTAACGGCTGGACCAATTTTGAAAATTTTTTTGTTAAAAAAATAAGTAAGAAATAATGAAAAAATGAAAGTATCGGGAAAAGATCTAAATAAAATGACTTATTTTACTTTCCTTGTATCAATGTATCTCACATTCGATTTCACTCTTCAAATCGGAGACATCCTCAAGAAAGCTGAGTTGCCCATAACAACCGTGGCAAGTGGCGCTCTGCCTATCCCCGTGGGAAAAAGGCGTGGCAATTTAATTGATTGATTGATTGATCGACTTTTTTCATAATAATTCGTAATTGCTATTTCACAAAATAATAGCACAAATATCTAGAATTATACAAGATCGTTTCCAAACGCGATTTTAATCCCTCAGTTGCTATGCCGGGCAAAAATGGGATCTGATCTTCCGTTTCGAGTTTCACTGCATCGAATAACCGGTGGATGCAACTGGCATCTTCTCGTTCGGAATGGCGTTCTAAGGGGGAGGCCTATGTTCAGCAGTGGACGCCTTCTGGCTGATGATGATGATATGATTAAATAAAAGATTTCTCAGCTTACTGTCGCATTACTTTCGATTATTTCATTTATATATTTATTTCAGATACTGTGATGTATTCCAACGTTGTCGTGAGGTTGACCCGTCCGGTCCATTGGCGACGTTGAGGAAACTGCTACTCTCTGATGAAAGTATTGCTGGATTCAAACGTTGGGTGTTCAATCATTGGTATGCTGTGCTGCTCATCCTACTTGTGGTGATCGCTTTATTGGTAAGTTTATTGTTATATAATATTAAAAATAATATTTTTTGCCGGCACAATGACAACGGTTGGCAGAGGTCAGATGTAGCATCACAAAAAAAGTAAGTTTTTTTATTGTGACGACATCTGATCTCGACCCCCCTGATGATAAGCAAGAGGGGGTACGAGTGATGACGACTGAAAAAAACGAGTAGTTCTCGGTTGCCTCAGTCGTTGTCGCATAGTGACTTCTTCACGCATCGCTTGAAGGATCCAAGGTCATAGTTTTAATATTGCTGGGCCTAGGTTTCCTTACCTTTTTGTTTTAGTTACCTTTCAATTGGGATTGTATTATCTACAACGCCATTTACATACTGAACCATGGAAACGAAATATGCCTTGACATACAGTAGGCGAGTTTTCGCGTCTTTTCAAATGTACTATTGACCTATCAAGTCCACTATTTAAGCGTATCAACTCGTCCAAGCTATGATACCAATGTGTACAGAAGGCGTATTATCTTGTTTGATGATTTATATACTTAACAATATATAGAATATAGTCGCAAAAATATTTTATTTCTTTAATATTACAAATTCATTTGTAATATTAAAGAAATATTCATTGTAATATTAATAATATAAGACATATTTAACTTATGAGATAAAATATGTCTTATATGTTTTCTTTTTCATATTATGTTACAGACAATTGTATTACCTCTCAACATTATAAAAACAATATTGGTATCGCATTGCATATCTTGTCTAACTATAAATGACGCGCCCCTCCACTTTATTTAAATGTGTGAATGCAAATATTACTAACTATACTATTATACTTTATCAGCGTGCTCCTTCTTTTGTGTCTAACCAGCAACTGAATGACCAATTACAATTGCATTTTCGGTGTGTTGCATTCATATTTTATGTTTTCTCGTATACCCAAATGCGGTGGAGGGGCGCGTCATTTCGGCTTAAAAAGACTATAAATACGTAAGTATCACTTATGCCGTGTATTAAGATGATTTTGCAGTAAACAGTGGGACTGAGTTTGTCAATCTAGCTTCAGTCTGTAGGAGGGATTTTATTATGACGAGATAATACGCCTATCGTATGTAGGAACATTTTTGTTACGACGCGATGTCACGCCAACCGCAGCGTAAGGGTCAATTATAAAAACTACTTTCTTTTCAACCAGCGTTGTTTTAAAATACTGGACATCGCAGTGGGGTATAAATAACAAAGATTAATAGGTAAATAACTGTGTGAACCGGTGTGAACTCATCAGTGATATAGAACCGCCAGTAAAAAAGAGCGACGGCATTCAAGCTGCGCAGTAACTTGTTTTGTTACCTACTTGGTTTTCGTTTGTCGAGTGTGTATACATTTTGTAATTTTATCAATTATGAGCACGACAGAAAAGATGCGTGGAATTGCTCTTACCGCAGTCGCTTTTTTTATCTGCCGAGAACTATACCGTATTGCTAAATAAACACATATTTCCTAGCACTTTTTTTGTTCGTTTTATTCTAGCGCTAAGCAACTTGTCATAATAATTAGCTTAGTTAATATTAAACTGATTTAACATGTGTATAGTTAAATCCTTTCCATAGTGAAAGGCACACGTTCTTAATAGGGTTTTCAACTCAGTTTATCATTAATCCAGGAGGTAATCAAATATATTTTATTTAAAGTTGTATATTTTTTACTCTGCGAGCAGCTTGCAATGCCTTTGGATAACATACGTTATGATCATTAAATTATTTACATGTATAATAATTAAAATTGTGCACTAATTGTAGAATTACAATTCTGAAAGTCTGAATAGACTTTATTCCGGGAAAATCTTAGAATTCCTGCAGGGTTAGAACCCTAGTTCTGAATGCTTCTCGGTACAACGAGAACAGAGTAAAACAGACAGTCTATGTATCCGTTTATATTACCTTTTATCAACTGTCTATGTGACCGTCTATATAGCCTCTCTAATTTTTTTAAGAGTGGTTGATAGTGGTGCACAGCCTGTCGATCTGGGGTAGTTAGAACCACCATTTACAAGTCTGCAGATCGTGAAGTAACCTAGTCGCGTGTCGACTTGTAAGTCGCCTCCATTCATAGGCCGCACTCCAGGTTAACATCAAGCTGCTTGTCATATTTCGAGCCCCAATAAAAAAAAACAACAACTGCCTAAATAACTGTTGATGTATCATTTATTTAATTTATCTATTAATATAACAGTCTATAATATATTATAACCGTTTAAATAACTGTTTATTTAACCGTCTATAACATATTATAACCGTTTAAATAACTGTTTATGTAACCGTCTATAACATATTAAAACCATTCAGATAACTGTCTACATAACCGATTTTATGATCATCTGTAATATATAACCGTTTAAATAACTATCTACATAACCGTTTTTATGATCATCTGTAATATAATAAAACCGTTTAAATAACCGTGTATATAAATTGTCTTATGAAGCCCTATGTAATATTTAATTTTCTGTCTATCATTCCAGGTGGCTAGTACAAGGTTCTTGGGTCGCCGTGGCAAGAAGATGAAGCTGGTCACAATAATACACTCATCCACAACCGAAACTGTGCGTTTGCCTGACGCTACCAATGATCAGGGATTGATTGTTCATACTGCTATTAGGTAAGCTCACGTATTAATGGGTACATTGAGAAAGGTAGGCGACAAGCAGGTCGTAGTGGTCAGCAAACTAGTCCGTTATGTGGAAATCTTGGGTTTGATTCCCGGTCGGAGCAAAAATTTGTTAATAAAAAAAGAGTCGGATATTTGCTTCGGGTCTGGTTGTCAAGCAGTGGTGCCCAGTCTGCCGATCCTGAGTAGTACCACCACTTACAAGTATACATACCGTGAAGTGATTTAGTCACGTTTTGGGATCACAAGACCACGGTCGCTTTGTTGTAGGCGACAGTAGTCTAGTGGTAGTACAATGGTCACACAAACTGAGACCATGGATTCGAAACCACTCTCCAGTACCAATGTATCTTTGATACTACTTTGCCCGTCCTGTTTCTATGTTACAAGCAATTTAGTAGCTTAATATAGAGATGTAAATAAAATAAAAAATATGACTTATTGTGTCTGCCTATCCCTGTGGGAAAAGGCGTGACAATTTGATTAATTAATTGATTTATTATTTTATCATAATAATATACAATTTCAGATCAAAATTACCATTAAAAAAGAAAGTCGCATTAAGAACACGAGCGACTAGAAGCAAGAAGGACGTCAAGAGGAAACAAGGCGATAAAGTATCACCGTCGCATGAACCTAAAAAGAGGGTAGGTTGATCTTCTGGAAATTACCTGAATTATCCTATTAATATTAAATTCATATAAAATCTTAGCACAATGATATACTCGCGTTAAGAAAATAGTATGTTATCGTTTTCATTCGGACTGGCCCCGACCAATCAGGTTGTATATAATTATAAAGTCAAATTCACAGTGATAGAACTCGCAAATTTTAAAAGAATTTTAAATAATTAAATTTCACTTTTTACCTGTAGAAGCATTGATGACTCACTATTTATCTAACACGAATGCACTATAAGTCCAGACTGCCAATAAAATAATTCAAATATTCTTTTACAGAAATCAAGCAACCAACCGAAAGATGACAATCACAAAGTAATTAAAGAAACAGCCGTAGTCACAACAAATGCAGAAGGCAAATCACCAAACCACGTAATACTATCCAAACACAAAGGTAAAGTTAAAAAGCGGAAATCCAAACTCAAAAAGGAAACCATAGATTATTCCTCAATGCAAAAACATCCGGCCTCACCAGTCAAAGACAATGAAGCACTTTCCAAAGTCCAAAAATGGCTGCTAACCTCACCGGAACCAACAGCCATACCTAAATCTAAGTCAATACCCATAGGACTAACGGAAAGAGCAAATAGACAAATACAGAAAGGTACACGAAAAACCAGGCCGTCCAAGAGCGCTACCAATCTCATATCCGGAGAGAAGGCGCGTCTACAAGTTGTGTTCAAACCACCATTTAGGTTCAGCGTTAAGATATGTAAAAGTGACAAAACCAAAGTAGTATTAGACAAATCATCAAAACCCGACATGGAGAGGAAGAGGCACGAGCTACAACCGATCGTCGCCACAAACACGGACGTCGGCAAACTCGTACAGCTCACTAGCAAAGCACCAAAACATAGCAATTCAACCAAACGTAATCCAGACGTCGCCGTCACCATTCCAAAGGTAGAGGTAACACTAAACCCACAATCGTGCGATCCTAATTATGTTAATCTGCCACGCAGCGCCAGTGATTGTAAAGTTGGGAAGAAGCATGACGTGAAACTAAGACATGGACACAAAAAGAGCAGTTCTGTCGGACAAAAGAAGGACACCACGGACAGTAGGCAGAACTTGCTCACACAAGAGGAAGGCGACAATAATGTCCATTTGTACGAGAACATACTGATGGCGCAAGAGGCATTTGTGCCTAAAAGTTGCAGTATGCCCAGGCGAAGGCCAACAGCTGCCATTGCACGGCAAAGCAGCTACGGCCACTTGCCACGACCGCACGTGAGACCAGCTCGTGGGCAATCTCGTGCGGACGACAGTGGCTCATCGTCGTCTCCTCTCGCCAATAAAGTCAACTCCACTCGCACATCTAGACAGAACAGTTTGGTAGAGGATAGATCGCTTTCTCGAACGAGTCCCGTCGAAAGACTAAAACGACAGTTAAGCGAAAATGAAATAGGTCGCGCCCATGGCGTGAAGGGCTTCCAGCTGGTTATGGGGAAAGATAAGCTAAAGAGACAGATGAGCGACAACGAGCTTTCGTGTGCTGGCACTCGGGTGTGTTTGCCTATGTCTGCCGGTGCTGAGCCGAAGCAGGCATTCCAGTGGAACAAACGTGCCAGTCTGGACTGCGAGGCATCATTGGCGACGTCGCGAAGACTCCAAAAGCGCCCCGTGGCATATACTTTTGGTGAGCTCAAGAACTCGTTGCCGAACGCCACTAGTGATGTTCCGCGAGTAGGCGGAGATGTGCAAATCTCGCCGGAGGAATTCCTCAAGATCATAGACAATTGAATTGTGTAAATTCCTTTTATTTTTACGAGTGTGGTTTATTCTATAGGACGAATCTCGAATAAGAAGTAATGTGTAAATTGTTGGATACTCGCGATGTAATTACAGAACTAATGTAAATATTGTAATTCGCTTCTGTTACTATAGTATTTATAATTATAATAACGTTCGCACTGAAACTGGCCATCTTACAACCGCGACACACCGCTCGAGTTAACTCTTAATTATTATAAGTTTTATTGTATTAAGTATAATTTTAAGCAGAACTTCAGTCGAACACATCACATCAGTCGATCTGACTGATGTGTTAACAATCTCAAATTATTTAATCGATTACTATTTGACTAAACTAGTGATGTAGCTTGAGTCTCTGTTGTCGATGGTCATGTTTCACTGACTGACGTCTATGAAATCTCTATTTTTTCTACACGCTATGTATTGTACAAATTAACTCGAAAATGTAAAGTGTTCATTATTTTGTGCGTATTTTTTTACGTGATTGAAGAATCTCATTTTACATAACCGTATTATGAATGTTAATTATAGTTTTATTGTATTCTTTATATTTTAAGTATTAACACACGATGAGTACAATAATAAAGTTAATTCATTTTTATTTTAGATAGCTGTCAATTAATAAGTCAATCTAATAAAATTGTTAAAATATAATTATATTTCAGAAATTATGTCAAAATTAGTAAATTGATCTATGTATGATGACTACGTTTTGTAAAATAAACCTTAGTTTTAACCTAAGACGAGCAAATTTTGGGCAACCTTATCTCGCCTGAGTGTATATATATGAGTGGAATATTTTGTTTGTAATTTCTTTGATTATTCCAATTAGGTGTTTTTTTTGTGATCAGGGCCGAACGCTATGCAGAGGCTTTGTAAACCGTGTAGTCTACAGCGCGTTATACAGATAGAAACTTACACATATAAGCTCGAAAAACGTCAATCGTCAAACGTCAATTTTGGCAATCGGATAAAACTACCCTCATTTCAGTATATAAGTCTTCTTTGTAAGTAGCTACTTATTCACAAACTTGCATATATTGTATTTTTTCTAGTAAACAAACATGAAAATTACCATTTTTCATGCCCTTTATTCAAACTGTTTACTACTGTTTTAATGTTTAACACAAAAGTTATTAAAATCAGACACATATATACATTATTTTTCTTAAAAACCATTTATATGGAAACGATAAATTCACAAATGACAAATGTTGTGCCCAAATAATAATAAAATAATTTTCACAGTAACTCAATAGATATTTGTATATATTCGTATTGATTTGCGTCAGTAGTAATTGTTTTTTATCCGTCACTATGCTAAAAGTTTGTTTACTACTTTTGCTAAGTAAGGAAAAATGTACAATAGCTGCGTACTGCATAGCAACAGGCCCTGATAAAGACATCTCTTATTAGAATGGTTGTGATCTCAGTCATTGATACATGGATTAAACAAAAGAATACTGCCACTTACCCTTTCATTTTATTTTTATACCTAATTTAACAATTTAATATCTCATTACATTCTAATTTGCATTCCATTTAAATGGTCTCATAATTTATTATTAAAACTAATATTTGACATTCCATTTTGCGTTCGAAAATGGCGCCGGGGGTACCCGACTTGGTACGAGCTTTTTTTCTAGGGAGGTAAGGGTATCAATACTAAAAAAAATAGTATCTGATTTAATACTAAAAGTATTGGATATGTTACAAATTTGTATTTGGCGCCAAAATTCCCGCCACAAATACCAGTGCCAACTTTAAAATAATATTTTTTGGCGCTATGCTATTAGAATAAGAATAGGACAGGCTGTTGACTAACATCACTTGACTCAGCAAAGAAAAAGACACCATACCAAAATGAAGTTTGTTGGAGAGTTAAACGTCACAAAATGGCGCCGATTTCGTCCTATTCTAATTTTAATCGCATTATACCATACTATTTTAGACGATAAAGGCGTAATCTCTTAATAATTATTTTTTATAGTAGAAATCGTAACATAGATGTTCTTTCCAATAAAATTGTATGTAATATTATGTTTTGTGAATAAACGTGATTAGATTTTATTAAACTATTTAATAGTTTGTTTGTACCTTATATTTAAAATGTCTTCTTGTATTTTTGTCTCAAATTATTGGAAATATAGATATATGACCCTTAGATGCACACCATTTAGACCAAGTAGATTATAAAACACGAGTAATAAAATATTGACAAATAATAATTTATAAATAAAGTATATTTTTAAATCCATAAAAAAGTTAATGTTTAAATTTTAGGCTTGTAATAAAATTGTTTAAAAATATGTTTGGCTAATTTTGCTGGAAGTCTGGCACATAAATAATCTGGGTCTAAAACTAAAGAAAGAATAAAATAAGATATTATTAACACAGCTAGGACAGATGGTTTTTAAAATCAAATAGTTTTTTTCTGGCTCTGACTGATGTTAAGCTAAAATTCGGCTCATGTAATTATTTAACTGTAGAGACGAATGCTACTGCAGTTAAATAACTACAAGTACCGGCAACTTCTAAGCTGAACAAAACGCGACTGAGTCACTTGGCAGTCTGTACATCTAAAAGTGGTGGTACCACCTCTTATGGACAGACTGCAATTAAAAATATCTGATAATTCTTTAATTGTTTTGCTCCAGACTTGCGGTAATTGTAGGCCTTCTTTCATAGTATTTGTTCCAAGTGCCTTATGAACAAATCACATGAAATATTCCAAAACTTATTTGTAAGAACGCCATTTTATATTTAATTGACTTCTCTATTATTTGTTTATGTATCTTCTATGTTTATGTATTATATCTGTGATAGAATTATCATACTATTGTATCTCCTAAACAATCTATCTTTATTTTATATAATAGAACAAAGAGATTTTAATAAAATACAAATTTGTAATATTTCGTTCTTAACATAATTTTCCTTTTTCGGCATGTTTAAAATATTAAAAGAACTCACAAATATAATTTTAGTTTTATTGTCCTTTATCTTTTTGTCGAAAAAAAAAAATATTTTTGTGGGCATCAACATCTAATGTTCGTGGCAAATAATTTGTTTAAAAAAATCGTTATAAAAATTCATGCCGGCTTCACAAGGCATGAATATTTATTTATATAATCAAAAAACTTGGCTGTATGAACTAAGATTCCTTTGTCTTTAAGTTAACAAAAAAAAATAAGTTTTAGCGGGCAACTGCATCTGACAGACCATTTTATTTCAAATTATTTATAAAAGTTTTTTTTTTTAATATTATTGTGTAATAATATAAAATTTACTTTCTATAATGTAATTAAATTGTATCAAAAAATAAAAATTAAAAAAATACTTAAATCCCTTAGACTGAAAGGCTCCGCCCCTTGGCCTCGTACCTACTAATTTAAAAGGGCGTTATTTTTAAATATTTTAATATATAGTGGTGATTTAATTCAAAATTAGCTTTTAAATTTAATGACAGCATAAAAAGTATAATATTTTACGCTTTTCTTATGAATAAAATAAAAATTTAGTGAAATAGTAATGAATTCGATAAAAGTAAAATTTGGCGGAAACGCGACCAACCAGCTAAAATGTCTCAAAAATCATTTGTTTCTCATTCAATTATGATAGACGTCATTTCTTGCAACACGTTTTCATATTTGATATCATCATTGAAACGTTATTGAAGTGAATGGCGCCGATTCGCTATAGTCTTCACTATGAGGACTATTCCGACCATTTGATGTCGAGGTTTGGGAAGCTACTTCAAATGCAATCCCTTGTGGACATGACTTTGATGTGCAGTTCACACACTTTGCGAGTTCACAAAGCCGTACTTGCTGCAAGTAGTGCATATTTTCACGTGAGTATTTATTCGACTATTATATATTACTTAAGCAAAAAACGGGGTCTACCCAGAATATTGTACCTTGATAAAATCAGGGTCATTCCTAAGAAAACAGGGGTCTGCAGAGCTCTTAACCATTTTGTTGGTATGAATAGAATTCGTGATAAGTGGCGCTCTATTGTCTCTGCCTATCCCTGTGGGAATTAAGGCGTGACAATTAGATTTAATTATTGATTTGCGTAATTTGGACAATTTGATAAACAAGAAAGGAATCTTGCTGGATCCATTAAATTGGACCATTAGGAAATATAATTACTTATTTGGTGCGTTATTATTTTGTCGCCATGTTTTGAATAGTCAACGTCAATTTTGCGTTCACGCCTTAATTTCTTCAAGGATAGGCTGGGGCAACTCTCTTGCTTCCCTCACATGCACAATTCTCTACATTCAAGCTCTTGAGCTATGTACTGAGGATAGGTCAATCGGATAGCATCAATTGACTAGATAACTTTGCAATGGTCGTAGTAAAAGTGGAAGACCGTTCATTTTGCTGAGGATTGCTGTTACATCGCTGACGCGTACATTTATTTACATTTCTATACTAAACTACTAAACTTGATTGTATCATAGAAACAGGACGACCAAGTACATGTATCAAAGGTACATTGATACCTGTAAGTGGTTTTAAACCCGTTTTTACCGGTAGTTTTAAACCGGTTTGCGTGATCATTGCACTACCACTACACCACGGTCGCCTTCATTTCTCACTTGATTCCAGCAACTTTCTATACATATCGATCTGTGTATACAGCTAGTTCTTCAATTCCCGCTTTACCGTATTTTATTGACTTGATCCTAATTTTAAAGCCGCCTTTAACTTTTTTTCTATTGTGACTCGACATCTGACCTCGACCCGCCTGATGGTAAGTAAGAGAAGGTCCAAGAGTGCCGACGACTGTAAAAATCGAGTCTTCACGATTGCCCCAGTCGCCGTCACTATGCCGTGTCAATACTAAATTACTAAAAGTTGTCTCATAGAAACAGGACGACCAAAATACACAAATAAAAGACACAATAGTACCGGCAAGTGGTTTTGAACCGGGGAATCTTACTACTACGGTTAAAATTAAATTCCTTAATACATTTTTATTAATTATAGGAAGTGTTACAAAAACAAAATTGCGAACCGTTGGTTATATTGAAGATGCGGTTCAGCGTGTTAAAATGTCTGATTGAATTTATGTATTGCGGCAAAACCCAGTGCCTGGAAGAGAACCTGGATGAGTTAGTGTCCGCGGCGCAATTTCTCAAGATCAAGGGCTTGTCCAAAGTCACTAAAGAAGGACTAGGGATTACAAATACAAGTAAAAACTGTTTTATTTAAATGTCACAAACTTACGTGAAGGATTAGGACACTAGTTAAAGTTCTTTAGTAGTTAATATTTTCTTAGATTTTGCGCGACTATTAATGAATGTTATGCGGCTTACTATCGCGTTTATTTTAATAAAATAAAATTGTAAAATTAAAACCAAAATAAACGCGATGAGCCGCATGAAATTTGTTACTTCATTAAAGAATACTAAAGAGTAATTGCCCACATTTTTACATTTCTATACTAAAGTGCTTGTGTATCATAGAAACAGGACAACCAAAGTACATATATCAAAAAGGGTTGGGCACTAGGCCGGTCAAGTGTACTAAGGTCGCGTTATGTAATTGCCGTTCCCAACCAGTCTACCATAAACAAGGAGTGATGCAAAAGTGCCAACGACTGAAAAGCCCGACATAGTTGCTCAGTCGCCATCACTATTCCGGCCAAAAACCTCACCTGTCACAATAACTATTAAGCTCACACTGTGGGATAATAGTTATTTGTTTTTTACAAATACAATTATTTTTAGAATACTTATAAATTAGATTCGTTACCTATTTAATTGCGATCATTTTTTAGCCGAATTACCGATCTTCACTCCTCCAGTCGTAATAAACCGCCCACCTAAGTCACTGTTTGAGGTAAACAAGATTTATGAGGTAACTTCTTAAGTAGTAAAGAAAATATTAATAAAAGTAGTAAAAAAATCTAGTATTGTAGAAGGTTTGGACTCTATTGAAAGGATGGATGAAAGGAAACTTTAGAATTGACGATAAAATGGGAAGGAAAGCAGGGACGTCTCAAAAATTGTTCATTTTACAACTCAGAAATATTCTTATAAAGCAAGAGAGCCGTGGATACGAGGGTAGGGAGAGTTGTGTCAGGATCGTGGAAAGTGGTGTCCCGTTTTCCTGCTCTGAGGGAATTAGGACGTGACAATTTCTTTTATTGAAACTAATTAAAACTCGTCTCTTTTTAATATTAATAATAATACTCTATATTTTATATACTCAAATGCCTTATAAATAATTTAGACTGAGTAATTTATGTATTTATCAAAGGGTAACCGAGGGCGAGAGTGTACAGCCGCACACTCTCGCCGAGACAGTCTGAGGTAGGTTGAGCGCGAGAGTCTCGCTATGATTGGCTGAGATATCTAAAGTTATGTGAGATAAGACTTCTGCAAAGAATTTGGACTTAAGAAATAGAAGCCCTAAAATAGCTACAAATTACAACCGTTTATACTATTTTCACTTAAAGCATTAAAAAGAAGTCAGAAGGGGATGAATATACATTTTTTCATTCGTAGTTTAGAAGGATGTCACTAGTTTTGATGATCATTTGACAACCGAATTTGACAGAATAACAAATGACATTAAAATACTAATATGATTATTAAAATACAAAGGATGACGGAACAATCATGCCGCTACTCTTACTACCACGTGACTTTTAATTAAGCAGTCAACCAAGTGGTTGTATTTACAAAAAGTAGTGCCAACCTTTGAAAGAAAGGAATTGAAGTACAAGTAGTTGTCTCTTTCAGTCACACGTGGTATGAACATAGTATAAATGAGATAAATAACATTGAATTAGTTCTTATTTTAGCACAGATTCTTTCCATATTCTTAGAGTGGTACTAGTATACGTAACTTTATAAGTTGTTTTTCTAAATCGAAGATGTTTTGTTATTTTCTCTTAATTCAGGAGAATATAGAACCTAAAAAGACAACTCCATTTGCTGCACCAGCCCCTCTTCCGGGCGCGTTACCTCTTTCTGAACATCCACCACTTAGAACACCCAAGGTAAGCTCCTAAACAATTGTGACTATGATAACTATTTATTTGTAGTATGTGTATTTGTACAAGGCAGGCCCAGGAGGGTGTTTACCGACCAAATCGGAGACATCCTCAAGAAAGCTAAGTTGCCTAGTGCCCATGACCATAGAGCTTCTATAAAGAGAATTGTGAATGTGGAGGAAGCGAGGGAGTTGTGTCAGGATCGTAGAAAGTGGAGTTCTATTGTCTTAGTCTATCCCTGTGGGTAAAAGGCGTGACATTTTTTGTATATGTATGTATATTAATAAATAACTATTATTAATTAAATTATGTCGCTGTTCGCATACACAACAACGAATTGACTTCCCCACGAACATCCGCTTCAAATTACTTAATATCATTGATTATAAATTTTATTTTATTATTAAGATAAGTATAAAATTCACGTTAATAATTCGCTGTTATGTATGAAGAGAATCTGGGCCCAGTGTCCCTACTTAAAGAACGACCGACCTTTAAATATTTTGTAAAAATTAAAATAAAAGTAACTATTATTTTATTTACATTTCTATACTAAGCTACTGAAGTGCTTGTATCATAGAAACTGGACGACCAAAGTACATTTATCAAAGATGGTACCGATGAGTGGTTTTGCACTGCCACTACACGATGGTCGCCTTATTATTATTATTTTATTAATTTATTCATAAAAACCAGTTTTCTCTACACCAATTGTACTATATAGGATCCAGTAATGCGAATACCATATGACATTGACTCTGGCAGTATGGATCCTACTCTGGGCGCTGACTACGCAAACGCACCAAGGTTCAAACCACGTCGTGGACGCCCCAGCTCAAGAGTAAGTCATCTTTTAAAACTTTATGAGTCTCACAGTGGCGTAACTATACCATCTGGGGTCTGTGGCTTAATTCTTTTGATGGGGCCCTATCAGTAAAAATCGTCACGTTGTACTTAGTTTAATTTTAATAAACCACATAAGTAGTTATCCAACACTAATAACAATTTTATTTTCAAAAGAATGGGTTTGTACATTTACATTCATTCACAGCTCGTGGCCTCTTGGGCCGGGGCCCTCTTGGGTCGGGGGCCTCTTGGGTCGGGGGCCCGTGGCATTTGGCCAGCCCTGCCACCCTATAGTTACGCCACTGGAGGCTCAACTCAGATTATGCTTCTGAGAGATTTATTTATTTGCCTGATAGTAAGCAAGGAAAGATGCAACCGTAAAATCGCTTTATTTTATGGCTGACTCAATTCCCGTCACTGTGTCGGCAAAAACTATGACCGTAGAAAATGGCTATATCACGTTAACACCCCATTCAGGGTTTAATTCCTGTCGGATTTGTTTTATAACGTTTATTATTTGTTTATTAAAAAAATGAGGCAGATATTTGCACCGGTCTGCTGATCAGGAGTAGTACCACTGGAGTAGTACAGACCATAAAGCGACTTGGTCGCGTTTCAGGCGGCCTGCTATGATCAATCGGACCACAATAAAAAAGGTCCCAAAGCGAACGAATTGATAAACTTACATTTTGAAAATTTGCTTTGTCGTTTTTAACGTTTAATGGATGTCTTCAGCGTATAGGTGCTTGGGAACCACCAGGAGTTTTAGGCAGGGCAGCAGAGAGGGCTCTGCAGCGAAGAGAACAAGATTCAAGGAAAGCTATACATCAACTTAAGAATTTGCAAAGCAGACAAATGCAGGTTTGTTTAAAACAATAACATTTTAAGAGACTGCATTATACGTAAGTCCCGAAATTATTACTTTTTTTTCTATTGTGATACGACATTTGACTTCGACCCACCTGATGATAAGCAAGAGGAGATCCAAGAGTGACGACGACTGAAACATCCGAGTTAGTTCGCGGCTGCCTCAGTCGCCGTCACTATGCCGGCCAAAAGTGCTTCTTCACGCATCACTTGAAGGATCCAAGCTTATAGGAGGGAGAGAACACACAGGCTGGCAAAGCATTCCACTTGTCGATTGTTCTACAAAGAAAAGACGCACCGAACTTTTTAGTTCGACTGCCGATTCGGTCGACAAAATGCGGATGCTTCCCCTTAAACTTTATGTTGACAATTAACATGAATTAGGAGTGAGAACCGAGAGTAGTAGGCAGACAGATGGCGGTCCCGGCCCAGTCTGCCGTTTTAGAGCAGTGTACGTACAAATAGCGAAGTGACTTGGTTGACTGTGAGCTCGTAAGTTGCCAGTTCAAAATAGGCCGCCATGTTATGTGGATGCAACTGCTAGTTGTAGTTTTATAACTGTAGTAGCAGGCGTCTCCGTTCATGGACTGCACTTCAGCCTAACATCATATAAAAGCCACAATAAAAAATATTTAGAAAGTTCTAAAATATTCTAACCAACATATAAAACTTTTAGCACTAATCTTTCATATAACATTACCTCATCTGACCACAATCATACGTAAATCTCTCATTCTAGGATTACATGGATCGAGTCACATTATCGCAAGCTGTCAATAGCATTTGCTCTGAACCCTCAAACAATTATATGAACATGGACTCAGATTTGCTATACTCATCAAATTTACTTGACTCCAATATGACTTTCTCTAAAAATAATATCGGAAATGAAACTATTACTTCGTATAGTGCAACTGGCACAATAAATAAAAGTGCTGATAGTCAAGGTGTAGGAGCTATGTCCGAATACGTAAACGCTTTGAAAAATGCTGGCCTACCAACTGATTTACCCATCCTATTAGAATCAGGCGATGGATCCTATATAAATGTAAATGAGCAAGTTTTAATGGACATGGTGCAAAGTAACGAAATACAGTATGAAGTTATTGATCAACCTAACATCATAGAAAAAGTCACGGATCCAACAGAAATTAAAAGCATAGATGAACTATCCAAATCTATTGAGAGAAGCGAAATGTTAATTAATAAGAGTATGCCGACTTCTATATTTGATAAAGAAACAGAATTTATGGATCACGAAGAAGCCATACATAGCCTTAATGAAATATTGCCTGATACGTTAGAACCTTTTACAGAACAAGAAAACTTTGTAGTGATGGCTGAAGGAGCTAATTCAAATAATGATAATAACGACTTTTCGTCTATAGTTAATGATATGCAATTCTTCTCTAAAAGTATGAGCGACGACGTGAAGAAATATTATGAAGAACCGAGCAAAGGTTCCACTGATTTATGTCCAACAAGTTCCAGTTTGGATACAACTTTTAATATATCCTTTTTGGACTCAAAAACATCCCATTTTGGATCTGATAACCTAGGACAGGATTTTAATCCATTAGACGCTGTAGATCTGCGTCGCAATGACGATACGTATGACTTTAGTTTGATGAATCCAAGTGATGGCTTGGATTGTTTGATGACACCAAAGAGAATCGACGAAAATGTAGATAAAGAGAAAAGATTTAAAGACAACGATATTTTAGAGTTAGGGAACTTACAATCAACTAATGAATTACCTAATTTATCCGACATAGGGGACAGCAATTACGCTTCTATTCCGCAAAATGAAATTTTTAATGAAAAAGATCCCAATGTGTCTAAGAAAGGGCTTGGAGACAAACAGTCTTCTCTTGTTGACTTTGAGAGTGAATTAGATTCACTTAAAAATTGTAAATCTAGTGATGATAATTATTTATGTGATCTTACATCTAATAAAGAGTGGACAACAGATAGAAACACTACAGATATGATAGATAATTATGAATTTAGTAGTTCTCTAGAGAATAACGATGAAAATTACTTATCTCGCAATCAAGATTTTACTACTAATAACATCGACCTAGGGAAGAAGACTCCCATAGATATAGACGGAATTCAGGGAGAAAACTTTGATGAGGTCGATAATATTTTTGATGAAAATTTGCCTTTAGCTGTAGGTTTATTTCCAATACAAGACAATGAGAAGAAAGGTGACGAAGACTTGTTAGATGAAAAGTTTTTAAAGCGTAAGAGGCGTAAGAAAAATTAGAAGGCATCTACTTAGGACACAGGCGTGGACGAACGGTTCAGCGATCGGTTTGTTGCGCGTAAAGTCCCGGGTTCGATCCCCGGTCGGAGCAAATAATTGTTTCATAGCTTTTATTTGTAATATTTAATAATATTAAATATTGCAAATATTTGTTAATAAAAAAAAGAGATGGATATTTGCTTCGGGTCTGGTTATCAAAGAGTGGTAGGCAGTGGTACCCAGTCTGCCGATCCGGGGTAGTACCACCACTTACAAGTATACAGACCGTGAAGTGATTTGGTCACGTTTCGGGATCAGCTTGTAAGTTGCCGGTTCCATCTAGGCCGGCATAGTGGATGTGATTGCTACTCACAGTTATTGAATTGTATTAGCAGTGACATTCATTCATGGACCACACTTCGGCTTAACATCAAGCGGGGTGCTGTCATATGTCGAGTCACAATAAAAAAAAACACAATTTTACTTTACGACTATATTCGGATTTGTAAATATAGTCGAGGTACCCTAATATTTGTCATTCTCGCAGTTTGACCTACTGATTTCTTATTTGCTGCTTGATTACCTGCAAGAATGACAGGTATTAGGGTAATTTCACTGCTTTTTCGTCGCCATAATCGGAGCCCAGATAACTTTTAGCCTTTTTTGTACTAATACTTTTTTCTACGAAAATTGACAATAATTTACGGAGCAGAGTATAAAATGCATTATTTATACAACTAGCTAGCTAACTTTAGTTATATTTTTTAGTTCTGTTAATTATTATATAATAATTATATTTTCGTTTAATTAATAAACTTTGTTTATAAAACTCTGTTACCTTTCATTTATTGGACTATGGAGTGGAGTAGAAACCTGAAATAAAACATTCCCGGTGTTAAGCACAGATATGTGAATTAAAGAGTGGTACCCAGTCTGCCGATCCGGGGTAGTAACACCACTTACAAGTATACAGACCGTCAAGTGACTTGGTCGGGATCAGCTTGTAAGTTGCCAGTTCCAACTAGGCCGGCATAGTGGATGTGACTACTACTTAGTTATTGAATTGTACTAGAGTCACCGCACTCCACCTTAACATCAGGCAAGGCGCTGTCATATGTCGAGTCACAGTAAAAAAACTAAATATTGTATCGATTAGTGAGTAAACGATTTATCGACCATAATCGACGACAGTCGTTAATCGACAACTAGAAAAATGCCTTAAGCTGTTAAAACTTTACAAGAAAAGCTGGTCATGAAGGAATTCCTAAAATCAGTAGTTCAAAAGCGACGAAGACTGAATAACCCGACTTAGTTTACGACTCAGTCGCAGTCACTATACCGGGTAATATTAGTAAATTTTAAATAAAATAATATATATGTGGGTAATATTTTATTATTAACAATATTCATTTCGTGCCGAAAATATATTTATAGGCAATGATATTAAGTAAAATGAGATAGATACGTTATATACACCACTTTTAGTGTTCGCAAATGGCTCAAGTTTGAACGGTCAACCACGACGAAGTGGAAGTAGGACGGAATGATAGTTATTGAGAGCGAAAAAGAGACAAATATATGTTGCTCTGCATCGCGACACTGAGTTCTGGTTTGCTTTAGCATTGTTTTAATGTGCCTCTTTCGGAGCGCATATAACATACCTACGTCTTTTCTTATTAAAATATCATTGTTTACAAGGCATTCTTTTTACACGTGCAACGTAACTTAACAATATCACTTCTCTGAACACAGAACATTATGACATTTTGTGAATACTTAATAGAATATACATTTTTATTACTATCGTTATCGTTTAGATACATTCATAGGGCAGAAAATACTTTATTTTTCTTAAACACAAATTTAGATATAATTGAGAATCGAACGAACTTACCTGTAAGTGAAGTTCGATGATAATTGTATGAACTTCCTAGTGCTTCGACGATTGTCTTCTTTATTATTACAAGTAGTATTCGCATTCGAATACTACTAATACTAATTCGAATACTAGGAAGTGAAATACAATACATATAATAATATATTTGCAAATAATAATAATAATACAAAAAAGTCGGGTTGTGGGTCCAGAGGGGGATTTACCCGAAATACAAATAAAGACAAGCGTGTATAGTGAAAAGTATAGAGCACAAAAATAGTTTGCCTAATGGGTGTCCTACGTGAGCTACGAATGCGACGCGTCACGGCAACTGCATCGTGTCGCGATCGTCGCCCATGCAAGACACGGTTATAGCACAAGAAGGTGTATCCAAAGTATATTGCTGTAAATGCTATATCATACATTTATAATGAATTTAGAGAAATCACAAATACTGTCATTGTTATTGCAATATGTTTCATGTAAGATAAGACTACACTTCACGGGGGATATAAACAACTCTTATTGGAACTATAGGCTCAGGAGGCCGACCGCGCAACCTCAATGGTTACGACAATGAAAATATTTCTGTCTAAGCCGAAATAACGCGCCCCTCCACTGCATTTAAGCACACGTGCAAATATAAAATATGAATGCAACATAGCGAAAATGCAATTGTAATTGGTCATTCAGTTGCTGGTTAGACACAAAAGGAGGAGCACGCTGATAAAGTATAATAGTATAGTTATAAATATTTGCATTCACACAATTAAATAAACTAATAAAGTGGAGGGGCGCGTCATTTATAGTTAGACAAGCTATACTTGATACAACCGGCTGTTTGTGTGTTGCGCGGTTGCAATTTTAATTTTGAAGCTCATTAATTGAGTTCAACTGTCAGAACGTCAGAAGAATGACATTGAGTTGCGCGGTCGGGCCGCAGGGCATTTTAAACAACATATCTAACAAATAAAGTTCTCATGATATGTCATAAAATTATAAAAAATTTAATTGTTCCATTAAAAACAAACGAAATTTTGCGAAGCTGACCTTATATCGTATCTCAACTAACGACAATATAATTTAATCAATACCACTTAGAATTTTCAGTTCACCGACATCTATTAAGTGTAAACTATAGTGAAATTATTAATTATAAAGCCCACTACTTATAAAAATAATCTTAAAACTAAATTAAGAAAAAATGGCTCGGATTATAAAATGAAAAATAGTGTAAAAATATATTTTCCTTAAAGCTAATAATATCAAAAAGCTGTGATACAATGGACGCTGAGATTCAATATTAATTGTCAAAAAAAAAATGCTGCGTTCGTTAATACATTTATTTTTAATTAATTTAAGCATATTTTATCAAATTCTATATAAACAGACCTACCTCCCTTAGTTATTTTGGACAAGTGGGAGTAGGACGGAATGATAGTTATTGAGAGCGAAAAAGAGACAAATATATGTCTCTGCATCACGCATCACGACACTGCCTCTTTACACGTCTTTTCTTCTTAAAATATCATTGCTTATACCTTTTTTAAAAACAATACTCAAAGCACACGGAAGGAAATCTGAATTAAGAAATTATGAAACCTGGAAATCACTGGATCTACAAAGAATATTGGTCCGTTTATATAGATTGACATAAACACATTTTAATACTATCAATTAAATTCATATAAAATACCTTAATTCTTTTATTGTCATATAAGTTGATTGAAAAAGTTGTAACAAAAACAGTTATCACAACCGCTCAATATAGAAAAAATAAACTCAATATTTCATAAAGAAATGCAAATAAAAAATACGTGCTGGATTTTATCCGTATAAATATAAAAAAAAGTATATATAAAACTATTCTAATCTAGTCTTTCTTTACTACAAAAAGCACGAATATAGTCCAAAACTCATTTCAAAAAATATGAACATAGGTACAAATTGATTCATTTTTACAAAACAAGGCGATTAAATTATAAAATAATAAAATACATAAATAACAGAGGTAGAAACCCCAATAAAATAGAATAGAATACGTATATAACTTACATAATATGTACGAGTATGTCGACTCGTCGTTTCGAATCGAATACGTTTCAAGTCAGTTACGACTCTAAACTGTAGAAGGGAGACAGTAAACACTCGACAACAAAAAATTTAACACTGAGTTTACGGTTAAAAAATAATAATAATAAAATTAGCGCAAATGTGGAAAAGGTTGACTACAAGTCCGTAAATGTATTATTGACACTCATCATCAGACCTCGACTTGCCTGATGGTAAGCAAGAAGAAGTCCAAGAGAGCCGACGACTGCCTAAAGCAACTTACAATTGCCTCAGTCGCCAACACTATGCCAGCCAAACCGTTTACCCTGTTAACAAAATCACTGTATCAAAGCATAAATCAACGTAAATATCAACAGAATAACTGATACCCTATGATTATATGCACCATTCTCGCTGGTATATCTGCCATACGAATCAGGGTGATAATAGCCCATTTGGAAAGTATAAGCTGGTGAAGACATCCTTCCATCACCACCGTTGGAGTAAGCCAACACTCGCAAATTGTACGCTTTGCCTGGCGTCAAGTTCGTCACGTACGCTTCGAGACTATTCTCCACTTTCGTAATGGTATCGTTGGCTGTGCTCATGTCTTGGTCTGTCTCCCATACTCGTACCTAAAATTGATTTAAAATACTATTTAATTAAACAAATTTATGCGGCATACTAACGCGTTTATTTTTGGTTATTGATTTTACATCTAAACATAATCAAAACATAAAAAAGGGGAGTTTTTGACAGCATCTACCAATAGGACGACCAACACCTCAGTCTCTCCGTGACCACGATAGCTGCAAAGCTCTCGAAACGTCGGAATCATAAAAAAATTGTAAAATCAATAACCAAAAATAAACGCGATAGTAAGCCGCATAGATTTGTTTATTTCATTAATCAATGTTAGCGCAAAATCTTATTTAAATACCTATTATTTATCAAAAACCTTTATTGTAAAAAAACAATATTGTGCTATAAATAGATGAGGCAGATATTTGCTCCGAGTCTGGTTATTTAAGAGACACAAGTTGGCATCTCCCAGCATCCCCAAAGGTCTTCTTGCAACTTCAGCGGGCTCACAGTCATTCTGTGGGTAAACGTCCCACGTAGTGTTTCCCTGAGTGTGGTCTTTATTCAGAACTTTCAGGCCCCAACTATCTATGTGAAGAATATAATATAGATTACCTTATATCCAATGATGGGTTCCTCGTCATCGTATGCCTGCACATATCTCCATACAACTCGCACTGTGGACGGATTAATTCCTTGGACTTGAACAGAGGCTGGTGGCTTCTGTGGTGCTTTGCGATATGTACGCTCCAATTGACGCTCACTCTCTGGACCCTCGCCGGCTGAGTTGAACGCCATTACCTACAAAGGTGTAATTACTTCATCAAAAATTTGAAATTACATATTGATTTGAACTATACTATGTCGTCCATGATGGGTTTGTAGCGAACGCCGCTACAAGCTCCAACACTAGATGTCGTTGCTAAGAGAGAGTCTATACCAAAAGCTAGATGGCGTTAAGTGTTTAATATCTCGGTAGTGGTATTTCGACAAAGTATTAGTATACGTGACGGCCCTGCACGACCTGCGTGCGGCGGAAACATCTTTCTTTCCTTTTCACCCCTACAGTAATATGTGGAGTAATATTCCGCAGGTTGCCTAGCCATTTAGTCTCACTATCTCATTGTGTCTAAACTTCCTTCATATCCACAATTCTCTTCATGCATGCTCTGTAGTTAAATAATGTCTCCTAATTGATCAAGGAACTAAATCATTCATGCGCAGGGTAGGAAAAATAATATGGAATGAGAAGCACACGCGTTTTTGAACCGCCACAGACGTAGCGTCCCAATAAAAAATACTGCCTCGAAGGTCATTTATAAACTACACAGAAAAAATAAGACTTGAGTAGGTATTATTTAAGATATTAGGTAAAATGATCTCACCTTGACATAATAATAGGTATCAGGCTGCAATCCAACGATAAGTGCCCAACTCTGCGTCGTACGGGACAAGTAATAAATGCTGGTCTCTTCTTTGTAATCCTTTTTCCAGTATTTGATCCTGTGACCGATGAGTTTGCCACGCAATCTGCTGCGTGATTGATCAATTGGGTTCCATGTAATATTAAGCGCAGTTGAGTTGTAAGCGAGTGGTACAACCAACTGAGGCGCCACTTGAGGCATATCTTCAGCTGAATAGATAGTGACAACCTCACTCTCTGGGCCACTTCCTTTATCATTGAAAGCCTGCACCTTCACATCATACTTAGTAAAGTAATACTCCAATGTTATGTGAACAACATGCATACCGGTATTGCCATACTCCTTCAACAGTTTACTCTGGAATTCGACCTCATGGCCAGTACGACGCCAAAAGATTTTGTAATGAACTCCAGGCCCGTTTTGGTGTTCTGGTGGTAAGGGCGTCCATCTGATGGTGAGATCACCTATCTTTCCACCACCACCTCCAACATTATTTGGAGCAGTATAAGGTCTGTCTATTGGAGTGGAGTATTGAGGACTTGGTGCTGAAGGATAACCAACACCCAAAGTATTAACAGCTTGTACTCTAAATTCGTAAACTGACCAGGGTGTCAATTTAGTATAAATCACAACTCGCTTACGACTGTTGTACCTATTAACTTCTTCAACATTTCTAACATTATCATCTATTACGACCCATGTTGAATTTCTTTGTGTTCGTCCGGACACTACATAGGCGAATATAGGCCGGCCATTGCCATTACTGTCAGTCCATTCTAATGTAACAGAGTTGAGCTGAATATTAACAATTTGTAAGCCACCAGGAGGCCCAGGAGGTCCCTCTACACGTATCGTAGTATGTGATGAAACGCGGCCAAGAGCTGACTTCACAATACATTGATAATCACCAACCTCCGAAAGGCTGATATTGTAGATGGTTAGCTCTCCACCATCAACATTTATCCTTTTATTAGCATACATATCACCTGTGTCTTTGAGCTTTATGCCATTATGATGCCAAATATAAGCAATATCAAGCATTGGGTCAATTTCAACGTTACAATGTAAGAAAACTGTTTCATGTACTTGAGTTACAATTTGTTGTGGTAAGCGATCAATGAACCGCGGTGCTCTGAGTACAATCAAACGTCCACGACTCTCATCTGAGCCATACTTATTTTTTGCTATGCACGTGTAAACGCCTTCATTATCTCTCGTAAGTTGCCGTATTATAAGATTACCAGTTTCTGTAATAAAAATCTTCCCACCAGCTCCTATATTTATATTGTCCTTTTTCCATGTGAATGAAGGTTTTGGTGCCGCTTCAGGATTACATCTAAGAGTTACATTACCACCTTCAGAACCATATGTTTCAGATTCTAGAGGTTTCTTTTTAAATGATGGTTTCAGTGACAATACTCTCAATTGCCCTGATGAGTAACGAGCTTTGAGTTGATTCTTAGCCTCACATTGATACATTCCAGGGTCTCTGACTGGATCTAAATATTTTATGATCAAAACATTGTCTTGAATTATATATCTATCCTTATCTAAGGGTTCTAGCTTATCCATAGTTAATTCTTTACCATTTTTATACCAAGTATAATTAACATCAGGTATACCAAAGGCCTCACAGTTCCAATGTAGTTCACCATTATTGTCCATGTGTTTGTCAACTAAAGGTATAGTAAAATTAGGCTCAGCTTGGACCTTTAAGAATACACTATTAAATATATGTGCTCTATCATTTCTAACATCACAAATATACTCCCCTTCATCCTCTACTCCTACATTAGGTATTGTCAACACCCTATCATAGTTACTAAGCCTAGCTCTTCTTGGAATGATACCATTTTTTCTCGTCCAATTGTAAGAAGGCACAGGAAATCCAAATGAAACACATTCAAATCTCACTTCTTGGCCCACTATTGGAGCCTCAGGAAATAATTTTGGAAAATTATTAGGAAATTTCAACTGCTGGTAATCAGAATGGGGATATACATAGAGGGGAAAGATAGGACCATTCCTGCCCATATTAGATACTTTACTCATGGCATTACAACTGTAGTTACCCCTGTCAATGGTTTCTAAAGCAGAAAAATATAAACCCCCATCGTTAGAAACAAAAACTCTCTTATCCTCTTCTACCAGATTTGGAAAGTAGCCTCTGGCCCAGAGAAAATTAACTTCTGGATAGTATGACGGAGGGTAGCAATACATTACTTTTCCCCAGTATTGTGTACCATTTTCAACAGGTCTGTCCTGATTGAATTCTTTTATATATCCATATGATAGTAAAACTGATTCAGATCTTATTACACCAAATTGATTAGTTGCTGTGCAATGATATTTCGCAGAGTTTCTCTCTGAATCTGGTGCTCTTATCATTAAAGTACCGCCACTTATGATAAATCTTGAGTCTTTCAGTGGTTCAATTTCTGTAAATACTAAATTATCTAATTTGTACTCTTCTCTGAACCATCTGTATGATGGTGCAGGGTAACCTCCAGCAATACAAGTTAATTCAATATGTAAATTTGTTCTAGATGAATCATATATTGTGTCAATGGGTTGTTTTATGAAGTAAGGTCCCCTTGCTATTCTCTCTGGGTCATAGGTATCCAAGCCATAAGTAAAGGATCTTTCTTCTTCAATCAAGTATCGTAAACTTTGACTTTTCCCCTCACATATAAAGTGCATATATCCTCCACCATCCACAGGTGTCAATCCCCACCGACCATCCGTTTGAGAGAACTTATAAACAAGAAAATCTTTTGGAGTCCTGTAGAGGCTGTATGAGAGCTGTTGTTCTTTGAAAATTGCATTTTCCAGTCCAGTCAAAGATGTCCCATCAGCCTCATTAACCCAATTATCAAGGGACTGTTGCCGAGCTCCAATATACCAGGACCCCTTCTGTGGATCTATTCTCATAAGTGTTCTTATAACAAATCCATGCTCCTCCGGACTATTCACAGCTATGAGATCTGATTGGTATGCTTGACATATCTTACGCGCCTCATTTCTAGGTCTATTGGGTGATTTCGTAAATCTATAGCATCCTTCTCTGTAACGAATCCAATTTAACGGACACCTATATCTCTCCTCATAGTCTAAACCGGCATAATAGTTCGCTGTGTCTTGAGGATTTACTTCGTTGTCGGGATCACCGTATATTTCTGAGTTGAAATCATGATGAAATGAATTTTGGGTCAGTCTATAGTCATTGTCCGGCCCATATTGCGGTCCTGTTTTATTTATATCTGGTGGCGCATACAACTGCGGATACTGTGTATAACTATTAGCACCATTTACTATGTTGTTGTAAACAATTGCAATCAGTAACACTAATATTTGGGGCATTATCTGTTAAAGAAAACAAAAGAGTTAATTTACTTATTTTGAAAATTATAACATAAAAAATGTAAATAAACTCACTGTGCTTTATTAACCACTTTAACTAAAACCTAATTTACTTTAATCTAAAACATTTAACTCATAATAATATATAAAAACTATATAATTCTTAAAAAAATACCCAACTCGAGAAATAAAAAACAAAGGCTTGGCGTTGTTTCCGTTTTTCATCAAACTCACATAAAACTGTCTCGCTCGCCTCGCCCTATCAATAGTGATGTCCTCAATCTCAATCAATTAATCAATTTATTAGTATATTATTTGAAATCGTTAAAATAAGACCTATATAAATATCTACAAGTACGTTAGGAAATATAATAAAATTTAAAGTTCTATGCGTAAAAATAACATCATGAATCGTCTGCACTGACGGTATTCTGGACCCAAAGATTTGTAAAGTCTGTACAGATTACAGATTTTTTTATTGTGACACGACATCTGTCCTAGTCCCGCCTGATGATAAGCAAGAGGAGGTCCAAGAGTGACGACGACTGAGAAAACCGGGTTTGTTCACGGCTGCCTCGGTCGCCGTCACTATGCCGGTCAAAGGTGCTTCTTCACGCATCGCTTGAAGGATCCAAGGTCATAGGATGGAGAGAACACATGGGCAGGCAAAACATTCCACTTGTCGATTGATCTACAAAGAAAAGACGCACCGAACTTTTTAATTCGACTAGTTCGATAAAATGCGGATGCTTTCCCCGACCTGTGCGGGTATTACGGGAGTGAAAAGATGAGGTAGGAACAAGGTTAAAGAGCTCCTCGGAACATTCTCCGTGGTATAGGCGATAGAGGACGCACAGAGCCGCCATGTCTCTGCGTAGTTGCAGGGGCTCCAGAGTTCGCGTGACCTCTGCATCACTTATGATCCGGACAGCTCGGCGCTGCAATGAAATGAGACTTCAACACTATAAATCGTTTAATTTTATTACATATAAAAATCAATAAGGAATTCTGTGTATTTGAATCAATCAATCAATCTAATTGTCACGCCTTTTTCCCACAGGGATATGCTAAACGTTCCGTGTGTAATTCTCCATACAACTCGCAATGTGGACGGATTCCTTTCCTTGGACTTGAACAGAGCTTGGAGGCTTCTGTGGTGCCTTGCGATATGTAAATGCCATTGCCTACAAAGGTACTAGTATAATCACAGATTATATGGTCTTATATACTAGTCTTGCGTATAATTTACTTTAACATATAGTTTTTCCATTTCAATAAATTTATCTGACGCCTCGCCCAGCCTATAGTGATGTGTTCAATATCAATCATTTATTGAATTCAATTATGTGTAACCTAAAACCGCGTTCTCACGAGGCGATTTGAGTTGATCAACTGCGAAATCGTTCGAGATTTGAACCGTCTGAACAGACTTTCAACCAAATTGAAGCAATTAATATATATAAATTTTTGTTAAACGACAAATATTGATCAACTGAAATCGCCTTGTGAGAACGCCCCATTAATTAAAATAAGTATTAAAAACTTCTTCAATACAATTCACATACTTCAAAAGCAATGAAATATACATTTTTAATTTTACACTGTGATAATATACCAACTAAATAAATAATGGAATGCATGCAATGACACCGGTTACGGCTACGAGCTTAGACTGCGACAATTCCTACGGTCTTGTGACGATCTGGGTATGGAGCTACATTTAATAATGAGGCAAGTAGCAGTTGTGTGCACTATGCTGGCCTAATTGTACCTTACAATTTACAAGCTAATTCCGAAACGCGACTGTTACTACAATTAAACAACTGCAAATAAGCTGTCGCATTGACTATGTCGACCTAGACTAGTTGGAACCGGCAACTTACAAGGTGATTCCGAAAAGCTAATACAGTCATACAAGTAGCAGTAGCAGTCGCATCCACTATGACGGCCTAGTTGGAACCGCCAACTATGCTGGTTTCGAAGCGCGACTGAGTCACGTCAAATCATGAATACACATAATTATCTTCTAAAAAAAGTTTATTACTTACATTCATCGATCTCTTCCATTAGCCCGACACTTATATTTTAAAACCTTCACATTTATAAATAATATGGCGAAGACTGCATGAAATGAAAATAATATTATTTATTAGCATGGATCATGTATCTCTTAACATCCGGCGATTGCGTTCATACGCCACAATAAAAAGGACACCTAGTAATAAAAAGAGGTTGTTTGAATAATAAAAATACACACAAATTGTTCAATTTTTTTATTCTCCATGTTATCAACAAGAAATATCAATATTATAATAATACTTATGCAGTACTGCTAATAACAGAAATCACATGTTTTGTTTCCATTCAGAAAAACTAAATTACAGATAAATTTGCCAGATACGATTACTCTTCACATATACTCATTTCCGCACACCAAAAAATGTCACTTAAATATTATTAATCACAGATTAATGTATGTACTTTATACGCCTCATCATATTATACAGTTATTAAAAAACAAGAGGCGAAACTTGGCATTATTAATTGAGTATCGAATATATTAGCTTTCTTAAAACAGTAATCGCATCACTTAATTATGAATAGATACACAAATAATGTTAGATAGACAATAACATGCTTTTAAACTTATCTATAAAGAAAAAAGTTAATAATTTGTTTTCGATATGCATAAAACATTTCATATAATTATAATATACATGATAAATAATAAAACATAATTTACAATATATTTAACCGACTACGGGCAATAAAGCAAACATAACAATAGAAGAAAAATAGGAAGATCAAAGCGAAAAGCATAATCTTAAAAGACACAATTAATATGAATAATTAATTATATTAAACACCAACTATATTTCATGGGGATTCAACACCACTGGCTTGCATGACGAGCCTAGAAAAGCCAAAAATGTATCCTCAGATATGATACAATAACGTTTAAACACATTTTATCTGAAGATATATTATGACTTACTTGGTTGTGCTATGCGGATTCACATTAAATATATATACAATATCACACTCAGTTATTTAATAATCAGTGAAACTATCTAAACTCGAAATTAAAAATCACCACCAATAATGAAATAACTGATAAATATAGCTCTCTAATTTGAGATTAAATATATAAAATGTACAAAATTATAAACGAACTAGAATTTATAATATTGAAGACAACATTAACATTATACTATAAAAAGGACCGACCACTCTACAGAGATGTCATGGTAATTATTTTGATAAATTTAGTGTTGTCTATAATTGATTACTATTTTTCTTTAAATTGCACTTGAGACCTACAAATCAATTAAGGCGTTTGCTACACCACCCTGTTACCATCGTGCAAAAATATTTTTTTACTAATAAAGTTCAATGTATTTTAAATCCCTCCTACACTTTGGCTAAAATTTAAAATTGATAGATATTAGCTTTACCTGAAATAAAAGTTTTTCAGATGATTTTTACATACTAGTTCCGTAAGATTTGTTTACCATCCTTTTTATAATAATACCACAACACAGATATAATACATATCAATCAATCAATCAAACTGTCACGCCTCCCTCCCACAGGGACAGGCAGATAATACATACAGATGCAATAAAGTAAATCCAATAGGAAATAAATAAATTAAAATATTTTATACTGGTAACCATTTTATATTCGCATATTGATATTTGACAATCATCGCGGTGATCGCAAAAGGTGACTCGACATTGACAGCACCCCGCCTCATGTTAGGCTGGAGTGCGGTCCATAGATGGAGGCGCCTGCTACTTCAATTAAATAATTGTAAGTAGCTGTCACATCCACTATGCCAGTCTAGTTTGAATCGGCAACATACAAGCTGATCCCGAAGCGCGACTAAGAAGTCACTTCAAATATTCGCCTCTTTTTTATTGACAAATATTTAATTTAATTATCTAATTACATACAAATATTATAAAATCTATGAAACAAATATTTGCTCTGACCAGGAATTGAACCCGGGACTTCACTCCTAACGAACTAGTGTGCTTTTTAACTGTATAAAATATCTTAATCAATAAAAACAAATGTAAGTAAACATATTTTGTATTATTATTACGTTTATAATAAATATGTAGTATTCATGTATCTGGATGCGTTTTATCCGACCAAATAGTCACAAGGCAGGCCCAGGAGGGGTTTTCCGACCAAATTGAAGACATCCTCAAGAAAGCTGAGTTGCCTAGTGCCCATAACCATAGAGCTTGTATGAAGAGAATTGTGAATGTGAAGGAAGCGAGGGACTTGCAAGTGGCGCTCCATTGTCTCTGCTTATCCCTGTGGGGAAAAGGCGTGACAATTTGGTTGATGGATTGTATTATTTTCGGTCATGGAGGGGTCTATGTTTTAGCACTCTTTGAGATAATTAAGCAAAATTATTTATTAGTATTTTTTTTACTTAGCTAAAATCTATTTAGGGCAAACTGTTACCTTTATGGTAAAAATGTTAATACAAATATTGTTCTACGTAGTTAAATATTATAATTTCCAATCCCCAAATAACATATTTACTGCAAGTAAGATTATGCAATTCATATTAACTATAATGGTAACTTTTATTTAAAGATTAACATATTTGTTTATAAACTAAATAATCGAGATTAACTCGATAATTAAACTATGTCAGTTATCTTAATATAATTTAACTAAATTGATTTACAAACTACATATTTTCATATAGAAAACTTAAGCCTAGTATTTACACCTATCTATGTACAAAATAAAATTCATAAATCTCCACTTGTCTTAGGTCGTGTATAGACCTTGACCTAATATATTAACTAGCTATGTACACGACCGAAAGTTTTCCTCGTATCATTCACAAATAGGTTATACACCATCATAAATAGCACCTCACATTACAGTAACATTGCCTAAAAACTATATTACAAAGCAATTTAACTCATTCACACATAATTATTTAAAATTATTCACATATTTACAAATTAATAATTACAATATACGCGTTCTTTTTAATTACCCGTCTATCCTAATTTACAAGAGATCGCAAAAGGGTTAATACCAATTAGACGTTACTTTAATTAATATTTATCTGATTGGGAAAATGTCGTAAAGAGATAAATTCATCTTAAATGATGATTCAAAGTCATACACGACCTTTGTTCGTCCAGATAGATAACGAAGTATATCGCGTAGGTTTGGCCTTAGTGTTGCAATCACTCGGCCATTAATATTTAAGGCTAAAAATGGCTTTAGATAGTTGCATAATTGAATGTCTATAATCGCTGCCTTAAAAATATTCTCATAAAAGTAACTATAATTTGTCTCGTAGATGCTCTTTTACAAATGTTTAATAATAGAAGGCTAACTATAGTGAATTTATCAAAATAATCATAGAAAAGTGAAAAAGCCAATTAGAAAATTGATCTAATACAAAAAGTATTTAGTATATATTTATGTTCCACTATCAAGTCATCCTGTCATGCGACGTTGCGATTCAACCGCATTAGAAACTACCGGTTAGAGTACTAGTATGTATATTTTTTATAAATAAATATATATATACATCGATGTATCTTTGAGATAAATATATTTAAAAATTGATACTAGAAAATTTAAATACCCAATATATTCTATTAAAAATACAATTAATTTGCCACTAATTAGGATTTATTAATATATATATATATAAAATCACTATGTCAATGTAATGTTCTATTTTATTACAAGGCTTAAGTTAGCATAGCTTACAAACTGGGCTATAAAAACTTTCGCCAACTCGTAAAATATGAAGCAAGTCTATGATTATTGGTTATGAGAGTTAACGTTACTTTTTTTTTTGTGCCTCGACATCTGACCTCGACTTAATGACTCAAATCACTGTTGCCTCAGTCCCCGTCACTATGCCGGCCATTCCAAAATAAGACTCCTGCTACTATGAGCTATAAAGAGAATTGCGGATGTAAGGGAAGCGAGGGAGTTGTGTGAGGATCGTGGCAAGTGGCGCTCTATTGTCTCTGCCCTATTCCTGTGTGAAAAATGCGTGACATTTCGATTTTTTTGTTTTAATATATTTTAGTATTTTTTAGGTTTGTTTGCGGTTTACTTTCGCGTTTATTTTTATTATTTACAAAGGTCTTACAGTCACCGTGGTCGCGGTTTTTTAAAGTTTATCGTTTTCTATATGTTTGCAGAAAAATATATCGGTCTTCCAGGACATTTTCAAAAATCATAGTAAGTAATTTTAAACAATGCTAAGGCGTTAAAAGAGTTATTAAACGGATGTGACTGCTACTACTATCAATTGCAAGTAGCAGTCGTATACACCATACGCGCGTAGAGCTTTTGATATGCACGTACGCACGTATAAGTTCAATCGCAGCTTTTGTTGTGGTAGGTATGATGGAGGTCCAATAGTGCCGGCGACTGAAAAAAACTGAGTCTCAGTCATCGACACTATGTCAGCCAAATACGTTTAGCTTAACGAGCATATAGGCGGTCCAAAAGTGCCGGCGACTGAAAAAACTGAGTGTCAGTCATCGTCACTATACCGGACAAATAAGTTTATTTTCATACTTTTGCTTAACAAGCATGATGGAGGTCAACGAGTGCCGGCGACTGAAAATTAAGTATTAGTCATCGTCACTATGCCGGCCAAATACGTTTATTTTAATGAGTTTGCTTTACGAGTTGACGATTATTCGATTAATATTACGTCAGCTAACTAATATAGTTTCAATCTTTAACAATTGCCTTAGTTTGTCTGTCACTCTAATTAGAGACACCTTCGATGCTCTCACGTTGACCTTCTCCCCAGCTGACAAAAACTGGTGACATTGAGCTCGTTCTAAGAAGTCCTGGGTTCTTAACTCGCGTAATAGCTCCTTAGGTGATCCAGAACCGCAATGTATCTGCTTCAGTAGATTATCCTTTGATTTTATCTGAAGAATATAAAATAAAAAAAAATTACAAATACTTATTAACTTGTTTTTATGTTATACAAATTCGTGGCGGTGTACTTAAAGGAGAGAGTAAATGCATCATAGGTTTAATAATTTATTTTTGTTCGTTGTATTCTATTTTCGTGTGAATTGTTTCTTATGTTTTGTATTACTAGCCTTATCCACATTATATCCGTATGAGCTTGTATTTGTAAATAGTCTAGGTTTAGTTTATAATGGGAATGGCATCGCCATTTTATGTGCGTAATTCCCCTAAAAAATTGATTAAAAAATATAAAAAAATAAAAAAAACTTGTTTTTAGGATTGATAAAGGAATGCTTCGATGGTTTGGGCACATGGAAAGGGTGAGTGAAAGTAGATTGACGAAAGAATTTATAAATCTCATGTGAATGGATGCGTTAAACGAGGCAGTTCCGTGAGGGTGTTTGCCGACTAAATCGGAGACATCCTCAAGAAAACTAGGTTGCCTAGTGCCCATAACCATAGAGCTTGTATAAAGAGAATTGTAAATGTGAAGGAAACGAGTAAATTGTGTCAGGATCGTGGCAAGTGGCACTTCATTGTCTCTGCCTATCCCTGTGGGAAAAGGGTGTTACAATTTGATTGATGATTGAAAGGATTTAAATAAATAAATATCCAGTTAATTACGCACCTGCAACACGGACGTGATATCTTGCAACAAACACCAGAGCCCTTCAATTGGTTGTTGTCCTGAGGTGGCGCGTAAACTGTAAAATGGCGGCAGGGGGGCTTCCGTGCATTGGATTTCAATGGAGGCGTCGGGCGGCGGCGGAGTCGCCGGCGGGGGGGATTCTAAAGGATTAGATCCAATTTCATCCCAATCTGCTAATAAAATGAAAATTAATGTAATTATATACAAATGCGAGTGCTGGACACGAATAGAAATGTAAGGGCTTTGGTCTAGTGATCGTGAAATGGTTAAGAAATGTATCTTTGATATATATACTTTGGTCGTGCTGTTTCTATGATACAAGCAAGCACTTGGTAGCTTAGTATAGAAATGTAAATAAAAATATATACATGTACTTTTGTCGCCCAGTTTCTATAACATGTTTAGTAGATTGGTACAAAAATGTAATTTAAAAATATACAAACCATAAAAGTAAAAGCCACTATAATTTATAATGTAAGCCAGAGCACCATTTTTTTTTTATTTTGACTCCACAGTGGAGGGCAAAGAGTTCCGACGACTGTAAAAACCGAGTCTTCACGTTTGATCGCCGCCACTATCGGCCAAAGCATATTTATATTGTAGGGTTATCATTAAATAAAATTAAAATCTTTTTACTGAATTTAATTTTATTAACTGGGCGCGCGCATTGTTCGCAAAGTTGTTAAATTATCAGGAATGTCAATATTTCAGCAATAAATATGTTACTATGTCAGAAATAGGTTAAATAATTAGTCAATTAATGCAATATCTCTATGTCAATATTATATCTAAATATTTATTTACATTTCTATAGAAACAGGACGATTAAAGTACTGTCGGGGAACGAGCTAAATAAACGCGGTAGGAATGCAGTTGTAACGTCACGGTCACGTGTCTATTATGAATAGTGAAGTAACATGTAAAATGTTGATAACGATAAACACACACTTTCCTCAAAAAGCAAATAGGTTTGGTTATTAAAAATTATAAATGTGTATTAAATTGAAGTATAAACATTAGACAGCAATAATTTTTAATGAATTATGTATCAATTTAATTTTGAGAATAGTGACTGCATGTTTTTTTATTTTTCACACATTTTAATCACGTTTCTAATATTGATTCTAGCCTGACTCCGGATGACGACTCTCTTTTATTCATTTAAGTTTTCAATAATCAAACAAAGAAAATATGGACACGTTTTTATCGATATTAAATGACATCGCCGAGCTATGATTTAATTTAATTTATTAATCAATAAGTATGTCAATATGTCAGCCATATGTATGTTTGTATGTCCGTAATTTATTATTATAAACATAACTTACCAATAATCTTAGCTATAGATTGGAACTGCCATGGTTCAACGGATCGTCCCTGAACATCAGCTATGTGGAGTTCCAGGAGTTTGGCTGCTATGCCATCAGCGATCTCAGTTGGTGTTTGTCCAGAATAAGTGCCAAGTAATGGATCTGCGCCGTACGAGAGTAGAAGCCGTATCATTTCCACGTGATTATTTTCGCATGCTTCGTGTAGCGGCCTGAAAATTTCAATTAACTTAGTGTTAATACTAGATGTAGTAACAAGGATTGACAAAGGAATGCTTCGATGAATGCTCTATTTTCACAGGAATAGGCAGAGACAATGGATCACCACTTTTCACAATTTTGATACAACTCTCTCCTTCATATGCACAATTTTCTTCATACAGACTCTATGGTTATTCTTTTCTTGTGACACGACATATGACAGCACCCACATGATGTTTTTCCGGATTGCAGTCCATGAATGGATGTTCTACAATTCTACAAATTCAATAACTGTACGTAGCAGTCACATCCACTGTGCCGGCCTAGTTGAAACTGGCAACTTATAAGCTGATCCCGAAACGCGACTAAATCACTTCACAGTCAGTATACTCGAAGTGGTGGTACTACCTTGGATCGGCTGACTGGGTATCACTGCCTACCACTCTTTGATAACCAGACCCGAAGCAAATATCCGCCTCTTTTTCATTATTAAATATTTAGTATAATTATTACTTTATGTGGCATTGCGAAATATCTGCGTACAGCTAGTATTATAATAAATAAATAATAACCTTATGCCACCCTGTGCTGCGGATGACACATTGGCGCCATATTTCAGTAGCAGTTTCCCAATAGGTACATGGCCACGTGAGGCAGCCACGTGGAGTGGGGTAAAGCCGGCGTTGTCACGCGAAGATGGATCCAAGTTCAATCTCTCCAAACAATACGCCACACAATCCTGTATTTAATAAAAATATAAAATAAACGAATTTTATGCGGCTTACTATCGCATTTATTTTTTGATGATTGTATTTCTTATTTCGACATCGTGGTCGACGTCATTGATTAGTCCATTAAAATGTTACATTTGTCAGACGCAATTTTATTTTTTAGATATCAAGATATTTTTTTCCAAAAATTTCATAGATTTTCGCTTATAACTTTGTTATTTTTGGTTCTACGACAAAAAGTTACTGAACCAAAGTTATATTATAGAAAATTATATTTTTGACAAAAAATGTTTAAATTATTTTTTTGTGTTAGATAAACCATGGAAACCACTTGCACCCCTTTTTCCAAGATCGCGGCTTTGGGACAAGGGTTGTGACCCCACAAACTTGAATTTAACTTTACACCCCTTCTTGATATCTAAAAAATAAAATTGTTCCTCTGACAAATGTAATTTCAAATGTAACTTTTCAATGGACTCTGGACAATGGACCATGTTCTTTTTAAAAATATTAATTTCTTAAATCATAATGCAACTTACCGTATAACCAAGTCTAGCTGCCCTATGCAAAGAAGTCTCTCCAACACTCTTGTTAATAAACCATGACTTTATTTCTTTATGTATATCATGTTCTGATTCAGGACTAGGTCTCACAACTCTACGAATTTTCCTTTCACCATCCTTTCTTGTAATCTTCTTTTTCTTTCGAATGTAATCGAATCCGGAACTAAACTTTCTTCTTCCGAAAAGCCGCTTCAACCGCTTCCTATTACCATCTGTTGCTGTAGTAGACGGTGAGCTCTCCTTGGATTCTTTATCTTCTAGTGACGGACTCTTGTTCTCCTTCTTTTTAACAGAAAACTCTTTAATCTTTTTAGTAGGCTTAGTATTCATCATTTTATTTCTTTTCTTGAAACGCAAAAGACGTCCTCTAGCATCACTACACTTTACTGACGTACTTCGCAATCCATCTCTAATAGAACTAGGTCTTCGCTTAAATTTTTCTTTAATCTTCTTAAGTTTAGTCTTTGTCTTGGCTTCGTTGTCTTTTTTACTCGATTCTGCTTCAGTGTCATTCTGTTCAAGGGAACGTGATGTTGAGGGTGTTATTAAAGGTTTATCGTCGTCTTCAATATCAGTCCTTACAGAATTACTGGGCTTCGTTTTATTCTCCACCCGAGTTTTAGATTTCCCCTTAATGCGACCCTTTTCAGATGATTTAGAATTTGCATTGTCAACACTTTCTACTTCGTTCTTTATTTTATTAAGTGGTATCATTTCATCCACTTCATCTTTATTTTTACTAGTACTTGCTTTAGGTTCTGTTTTTATGTCTTTATCTTCTATCACTAAAGGTGCTTTAATAGAGTTTTTAAGTTTAGCCTCTTCTTTTATTTTCCTTGTAGTTTCTTCCAATATATTACATTTTTGCATTAATACGTCAATTATAGATTCCCTCTTCTTTTTCAGCGTACTGGTACCGAAAGTACCAGTACTGATAGTTGAAGTACTGGCAACAGGGGCTGTTGATGTTGATGCCTGTTCACATGGCTTATTTGGCGCAGAATTACTGGAAGTAGAATCATAGTCGCTATCTAAGAAAGATTTATCTCGACGACGTGCATAGCAATCATCTGTGGCAGCGGAGGGTGCTGAAGACGACGAAGGGGAAAGTGGTACTGTATCAAGATCTGGTAGCGAAGTGGAACCACGGCTAAACATGGCACCGGGCGGGACAGTAAATGGACCACCAGATCTCCCGCGCGGTATTGCGATTAGTCTTGGGGGCATTCGTAAGGAACGCTTGAAACGATACAATTCTTCTTCCCAGCCTGGATGGAAGTCTGATCCATCTCCGTATCCATGTTTTCTGACGGGTATTTGAGTATTGCTAGCAGTGCTGGTACTTGCAACTGGTTGCTTTTTCGGAGACGATGTTTTTGTAGGTGTTTTCATAGTTGATAGAGGTTTATCTTCAGTTTTAATGTTTTTGCGTGTTCTAAGCCTTGTATTAATGATAGGATCATCAGAATCACTATCGGTGCTGGATGTCTGTAATATCTTTGGCGCGATTTTATTCTCAATAGATTTACCTTTGTTTTTTATTGGAGTTTTAGATTTATTTTTAGCACCGCCGTCTTTAGTTGGTTCACGTTTAAGTTTTTTATTGACGGTAGCATCACAACACTCAAGTTTGACGTAAGGAGATTTTTCCGATAAGTCCTTTAACATCCGAGTTTTCATTTGTTCACTTTTCTCCTTATCTTTGAGTAATTTACTTTTAATCAAAGGTTCGTCATCGTCAGTAGAGTCGTCAATCACTTCTTTCTTAATCGCCTCTGGGGGTATGATATCGATCTTTTCTGTCTTTATTACTATATTTTCTGTAGTGATTGGGTCAGTAATTGTAGCTGGGTTATTGTTATTAAGACTTTTGGTATTATTATTTTTATTGACAATGTTTTTATCACAAGGATTATGAATTACCGTACCGTTTGCTGTTGATTCTTTACATTCATTTTCAGTTCCAGGTTCCTGCTTAATAACAATGGATGTCGATGGTTGAGATAAACCTTCTGCCATTTCTAGACTAGGTTTATTTGTTAAATCCAAACTTTTAACCATTCTTTTTGGTTTTTTCTTTTGGCAAACATTAGTCTTCAGTTGTTCGACAAAACTATCACAACAATTTGCCCAATCATCATCCATTGGTACATCAGTTAATTCATTGTTAGGTTCTTGCTCTTCCTCCTCAGCAACAGGTTCCTGTTTGATTGTTACAGCTGCATCTTGTTCAATGTCATCGATACTCATAGGCTCAGTTTTTATCTGAGGAATGATAATTTCAGGCTTCACCTCCGATTCCATCCTTAAATTATCTTGGCGTATTTGATTAAATAAGTGCTGCTTTTGTGATTTAGGTTGTAATTTAGGTAGTTCAGTCATGCAGGTTACGATACTTTCAGTATTATTTTCGCTTTCCTTAGGAATTATTCTGACAGGGTGTTCTTCTGGCGGTGGCATCACTTTTAATTCTGCTTTTGTTCTAATTCTAGACGCAAAATCATTTTCTGGAAGCTTTGAAACAGTGTCAACATTTGGAATGTCTGAGTCTTTAGCAATCGAATCCACAGCTTTTGGTAATTGCATTTTTTGGGAAGCTATTGAGTTGCTGTGCCTAATAATATTCGATTGATTAATTATATTTGGTTCGTTTGCTTTTGTCAAATCTGTAATTTCGATTACGGGATCATCTGCGTCATCAATGACAATAAGTTCAGATATTTGAGACGAATTAATTGTACGCGCTTTTCTAGCCGGTTCTACAAAACCCGTATGTTTGGTTTCTAAACTATTCCTGAGAATACTTAGCACACGTTTGTTAGCTGGAACGCCATTGTGATTTTCTAAGTGATGAGTATTCGGAATTTTTTGTATTACATTACGACCATTAGCAGGGTAGTGCTTATCGTAGTGATTATTATGATGATAGTCAGTCGCATCCCGGTGAGTGTGTTCCGGTGCATAAGCGTAGCGACTGTCTCTATAAGTAGATGTAGCAACGGGTCGTTTTTGATCATTTTGAAAAGCCTCAAGTTTCTTATGACTGCTATAGCTGTACACAGGGCGTGTCATCAATTCTTGTTGTTCTCGAGCAGAGCGATTTAATCGCTCTATTCGGCTATCAGCGGACCACGTTTCGAAACGCCTTATTTTATCAGGAATGTTATTGACAATTTGACCACCGACTCGCTTCCTTGCTTCGTCATGTGAGATGCGTCTGCTGTCGTTTCTTACGCGACTGTCTGGAGCGCGCTCGTCAATAACATTTCTAGTGAGATCAATACGGGGGACTGAATATTCGTGTCTAGTCCCAGTGAGTTTTGTATTACCAATATAAGGTTGATGGCGAGATTCTGTTGGATAGGCATCCAGTGGCTGGCGTACTTCGTAACTACCATTATATCTTGCAGAAGGATTTGCTGGAGCAACGGCGCCATGGATTGTCTTGTTTCTCTCTCTATATTGTGACTGGAAGTCTGGCGCAAAATCAACTTTGTGAGATGTTAAAAAACTATTATTTATTGTTGATGGTTGACGCGGAATTGCTACTGGGCGATGTGGAATAGGTACTGATTTCAATTCAATACATGAAGAATCAGCATCTTCTTGAGTTGTAGAAGAATCCGCAGAATTTTTGACGGTTTTGACAGAAAGGTCAAGCGGGGACTCTCGCTTTTGTTTTGTTTGATTCATTTGGTTTACAAGAGATGTTACAGATACTGTCATTTTAGCTTGTTGATTTGCAAAGTTATTTTTCACTTGTCCCCTCACAGGTGATGATTGAGAGGGGGGTTGATTATATTCATAACTAGATTTCGGTATTTGAGCTGGACGAAATGCCGTAGTCCTATCTGTAGTGCGTGGTGGCAAGGCCGGAGTTTGTACTACAGGGACGGAAGCACTCTGACTATATCTAGGCGTCGATGTGGAGGGTGTAGCATACTGATGCATTCCTCTCATAGCATTGCGTGCGGTGGCATCTTCCACAACCCGATTCATATTAGCGTATTCGGAACGCGGTTGTAACCGTGCCGAGTCCAATGGGCGAGCCTGCTCTGGAGGGCGGGCGCGTTCGGGCGGCCGTAAGTAATGTGTGGACGTGTTAGGGCTCGTATCGACGATCGCTTGTTTGTAAATTAATTGTGAAGGTGACTGTTGGGCTTCTGCACAATGGTTTTGCATTGGTTGAGCTGGAACGGGTCGATATCCAGGATAGGCTTGTTGTAAATCATATTTTCTAGGAGTAATATTAGAATGGCGATCGTAAGGGTTAGGTGTTCGACTATAAGGTGAAGATTCTGCCGTAATTCTATGTTGTGGGGCATATAATGTTCTGCTATCAGATTGCACGGGACGCTGAGACGTCGGTAAAGGATGATGAATTGGAGGCACCCTGTCATTATGCGGAGGAGGAGCTACAGCAACAGGAACATTGTATCTTTGTGTGGGTGGACTCTGTGCAGCCATTTCTCGAAGCCTGACTGCTGATGAATGTGGTGGCATGCTACTCGAGATTCTTGAGTAAGTCTGTTGCGGACTCTGGCGCGCTTGTTGTGACGGTTGCGGCGAGTTTGAAGGTAAGGCATGAATGCTCCTCCCGCTATCAGCTCCCTCATAGTGATATCTTGTATAAGCGGCTTCCGGTGGCCTACTTCCGGAATAAGGATCTGCAGCTCGTCCGATTGAGAAGTGTTCTGGTTGTCGGACTACAGGCGAAGGTGTCGGACGGTACGGGTGCCGGTATCCAGATGAATCTTCGGGCTCAGAGACCGGCGGTGCAGCTGTCGGACGGGGAGCGGACGGAGGCCGGGCAGGCGACTCGCAAGGAGAGGGCAATACATGCGGAGGTTTACAGATGATATGCGAAGGCGGAGAAGACGCATCATCGCCTTCTTCGTCGTGTTCCGGTTGTTCGCGACGCTTCTCGAGGGCTTCACGCATTACGGTCGCTTTATGTATGATATGCGGCTCTGGCTCCTCAGGCTCAGATGGCGGCCGAGGAGGTCCTGGTGTGGCTGGCGCAGCCGCAGTGGATGGCGGGCGCGAAGTGGGTGCCGGCGCTCCAGACTGTGCAGGGGTGCCCTCCTCGGGCGGATGCTGCCACACCGGTTGCCCGGGGCCGCCTGTTTGTGAAGGGGATGCCTTCGGCAATCCCATGAAGTACTGGCGCGTCCCTTCCAGCACATTGTTAAAGGTCACGTCCATAATATGGACTGCCGATGTTGTTTCACCTGAAAAGATAAAATTTTGTTTTAAATAAAAGTAATAAACAAGTAATTTACATACATTTATATGCGATTAATATAAATTAAGATTCAAATGTATTTATTGTTATTATTATTTTTCATTTCTATACTAAGCTACTAAAGTGCTTATATCATAGAAACAGGACAACAAAAGTACATATATCAAAGATACATTTGTACCGGCGAGTTTTGAACCCGTGCTTTCGGTTTGCGTAACCATTGCACTGCCACTACACCACGGTCGCCTTTGATTAACTGACGTGTGTGTGTGTGTGTGTGTCTCCCGGGCCGAAGCTGCAGTTGTCAGGGGCAACCGTGGCGTGCGCAATCGATCTCGTCTAGCCCACCACCCTCGACACCCTTTAGCTTATTTGCCTTCGCTTGAACACCTATAAACCTGACCAGAGCGTTTATTACAAACACCAACTGTACCTACGTATTATGCGATAGTGTAAATATGTAAATTTATTTGGCACAGTAACAAACTGTAAACATAAACCAAACTATAAATAACATTTAACAGCCTCAATCAATCAATCAAATTGTCACGCCTTTTCCACACCACTGCCTCGCTTCCTTCACATTCACAATTCTCTTCATACAAGCTCTATGGTTATGGACACTAGGCAACTTAACTTTCTTGAGGATGTCTTCGATTTGGTTGGCCATTTAATTATAACTATGCACAACAATTTCAATACTTTAAGTTAAGACAATAACTAAGAAAAACTATTTTTTAACATATAAACTAAAATTACAAACTTAAAGAATTTTTAAAACCCATGTACATATTAAACAAATTTTATGCGGCTTACCATCGCCTTCATTTTGGTTTTGTTTTTTTTTAATTATTCCGACGTTTTGAGAGTTTAAAACGTTGGGATGATAAAAATGACCCTTTTTAATATCGTAGATATCCTCGTAAAAGCTGGGTTGCCTTGTGCCCATAACCATAGAGGTTGTATAAAGAGAATTGTGGACGTTAGAAAGGCGAGGGAATTGTGTCAGGATCGTGGCAAGTGACGATCTAAAAGGCGTTTCAATTTGATTGATTAATTGATTGTAATGACCTAAAATTTATGGCAGGAGTGTAATAATTTGAATTTATGAATGTCAATAGTATCTACTAATAAATAATTTACGCGTCCATTGACACACGAGTGAAGGTGACATTTGCGTAACAACCGAAAATAACATCGTAAAATAGGTACAAAATAAACAAGTTGTCAAATTAAATTCGGCTTATACGGCGTTCTTACGAGGCAAATTTATCGTTCAACAAATAATTGAAAGCAAATATTAACTGTGGCGTTCTCACGGTTCAATAATAATCGACTCAATATTACACGTGTCATATCACTAGCTGTCGATTTGAGCATTTTTTTCGATTATTTTAGGCGCCATAATTGGACCTCCTCTTGCTTATCATCAGGCGGGACGAGGTCAGATGTCGTGACACAATAAAAAAAAACTTTATGCGCCTTTTATTTTACAAACAAACAAAAAAGTGGTGACAGAGGAATACAATACATAGGTACACAATCGCGCTGAATGGACTGATTATTTAATGCAAGTTGAACGAACGAACGAACAGACGAATTGAATCAATAAAAGATGAAAGGTCTTTAACTTTTGTTCTTGATTGAAAGTCTGTACAGACGGTTTAAATCGCGAACGTGTTCGCAGTTGATCAACTAACTCGTGTGAAGGCCGTATCAGTGAATGCGACTAAATCAACTGAAAAACTAAGTTTTCGGCTCAGTCTTCGGCGTAACTTTTTATTTTCGACATCCGACCTCAACCTGCCTGTTGGTAAGCATGATACGTCCAAGAGTGCCGACGACTAAAAACCGCCTCAGTTCACGGCTGCCTCAGTCGCCGTCACTATGCCAGCCAAAAATGCTTTCTTCACGCATCGCTTGAAGGATCCAAGGCCATAGGATGGAGAGAACACATGGGCAGGCAACCTTACTTCACTTACCATCAGGCACGTCGATGCTGATGTTAAGCTAGAGTGTGACCTATGAACGGAGGCAACTGCTACTACAGTTAAACAACTGCAAGTAGCAGTCGCATCCACCATGCTGGCCTAGTTGGAAGTATTGTGAATCTGAGCTAAGTACAGGATTATATTGTATGGATTCCTTCATATAGGAAATACAATATTTACCTCCTACATTACATTATGTAAAGCAAAGAACCGTGAAGTTACTTAGTCGCGTTTCGTGATCACCTTGTAGGTTGCCGATTCCAACTAGGCCGTCATAATGGATGTGACTGCTACTTACAGTTATTGAACTTGTGGTAGCAATCACCTCCATTCATGGACCGCACTCCAGCTTAACATCAGGTGAGGTGCTGTCCTATGTTGAGTCACAATTAAAAAAGGCTTTAGTTCACTTTGATCATAATTTTTAGTTACATTAGCAATTACATAGATACAAAATGAGTAATAGTTTTTTAATGGGCCTAGTATCAGACTACCCAGTCTGCCGACCACTTACAAGTATACAGACCGTGAAGTGATTTGGTCACGTTTCGGGATCAGCTTGTAAGTTGCCGGTTCCATCAAGGCCGACATATTGGATGTGATTGCTACTCACGGTTATTGAATTGTAGTAGCAGTGACATTCATTCATGGACCACACTTCGGCTTAACATCAAGCGGGGTGCTGTCATAAGTTAAGTCACATTTAAAAAAGTATTTAGTTCACTTTGATCTTAATGTCCCACTTCATTTAGCGGTTTCATTTTTTTAGTTACGTTAGCATTACATAGATACAAAATGAGTAATAGTGTTTTTTATAGGCCTAGTATCAGTTATTAAATTGTAGTATCAGTGGCATCCATTCATGGACCACACTTCGGCTTAACATCAAGCGGGTTGCTGTCATATTGTCGAGTCACAATAGACTAGAAACTGACCGACTAAAATACATTATACATTAAGTACGTACAATCACCTTGCAGTGATTTTTCAACCAGGAGTTGTTGGTTTCTTAAATATTTTGATATCGCTACCGCTACCACTATGACCTGATTTAGTCGATCATATTTAGTATCTAATGAATAAAGTAGGTCAGGGTTTATAAGTCTTCGTGTATCTTTGCGTAAGTCTACCGTTTCTTTATTATTATCTAATTAATTAATTATTATTATTTAATTAGATGACCATGACATTGTTGTTAATACTAACCTTCAATGTGATCTATCCGGCTTGATGCGAATGCCGATCAACGTAAGAGTTCATGACGACAATCGCTCTTTAACTGAAACAAAATTAAATATAAATTAATACTCGTACTTTATGCACCTACGATCTATAAATAGAAAAAAAAAACAAATATTTATATTTTAAACGGCAATCGGTTTTTTTCAGTGGTCAGAATTCTCGTAACACCGGCGAGTTGTTTTCAAATGTAGAGTCTTAAAAGAAAAATGCCAATCCAATTAAGGCGCGATCTCTATGTTATGCAAACCGGGAGCATGGGTTCGAAACCACTTACCGGTATCTTTGATATATGTACTTTGGTCGTACTGTTTCTATGATACAAACACTTTAGTAGCTTAGTATAGAAATAAATAAATACAATTAAAAATGACGTAATGAAGACTGTTCCTTGTTACGACAAATTCTGTTCCTTGTCACAGTGACGGGAATTCGGCGTATTCTCAATCTATTTACAACTTGTGTCGTATCATTAGACCGATTGATGACAAATATAAAACGGTATAAGATAAACATTTTCCATAACATAACAAAAAAATTCCAATAACTATGATTAATGTTACAATTAAAAAACAACATTTTATATAACAAAATCATATTTCTATTAACAAAATTATCAAAAATAAAAATTAATAATTACAAATTGTAATTATTTTTTACATTTCGTAAGGAATTAAAACTATCGAACTTTTTTCCGAATGAGGCGATTCTCCTCGAAAAAAATATAGTAAATAAAATAAAATTGTAAAATTAAAACCAAAATAAACGCGATAGTAAGCCGCATAAAATTTGTTTAATTTATTAATTATTGTTTGCGCAAAATCAAAGAAAATATTAAACCCCATTATCCTTACTATATATCCCGTATTATCCTTTTTTATATATATACATATAATAGTAATCGCGTCTGCCGTGCGTGCCACTGAATGACAGCACCCCGCTTAATGTTAGATTAGAGTGCGGTCTTTGAAAGTCGCATCCACTATGCCGGCACATTTAAAAGTCGTAATTCTTCCCCGGGTCAACTGTCTGCCTACTACATTTATTTAATTTATTATAAAATCGACAACAAACCCCATTATGAAATAAACAAATTTTAAGCGGCTTACTATTGCGTTTATTTTAATTTTAATTTTAAAATGTTATTTTATTTATTTTGATAGATTCGATGGCTGCAAAGCTCTCGAAACTTCGGAATAATAAAATAAAATAAAATTGCAAAATCAAAACCAAAATAAACGCGATAGTAACCCGCATAAATTTTGTTTAATTCATTTATCTATTTTAAGGTTAGTTGTTAGAGAATCCCTAATAGGCATTAAACTCGCCTATTTACCTATTTTTAAGTTTATTTTGGTGCAATAAAGGATTTAAATGTTTGCGCAAAATCAAAGAAAATATTAAACCCCATTATCCTTACTATATATCCCGTATAATCCCCTTTTATTATATATATACATATAATAGTAATCGCGTCTGCCATGCGTATTTATACGGCGCACACACGCGCGCGCACTCTCTCAGCTGTATGGGGGTCAATGTCCTCGCGAGGCGCGCAAAACAAGGTGACTCCACTTACAAATTTCGAAACGGGGTTCGAGTTCCGTCGCGATCTTATTCTGTTAATTCTACGATTAGGCAAATGTTTAGTGATAATTATTATTCCAAAAATATCGCTTGGTGCATTGGTTAGTAACACACACACACACACACCAGTCCACAACAGGTAAAGTCCCGGGTTCAATTCCGGTTCGGAGCAAAAAATTGTTTCATAGTATTTATCGGTAACATTTATTAATAATTAAATTGATAATAAAATATAGAGGCTAATATTTTTGGATGTGTCTGCTAATTGACTTCACTTTTATTCATGGACCGCACTCCTGCTTAACATCAGGCGAGTATTGTCATGTCGAAAAAAAGTGAATGTGAAGGAAGCAAAGGAGTTGTGTCAAGATCGTGGAAAGTGGCGTTCCTATCCTTGTGAGAATTAAGGCGTGTTAATATTTAACGTCTTTTAAATAATTAATCAATCAAAATGCCTATAGGGATAGGCAGAGACAATGGAGCGCCACTTGCCACGATTCTGATACTCCTTCGCTTCCTTCACAATTCTCTTCATAAAAACTCTACGGTATCGTCATCATCATCAACCAGAAGGCGTCCACTGCTGAACATAGGCCTCCCGCTTAGAACGCCATTGCGAACGACAAGATGCCAGTTGCATCCACCGGTTACCCGTGACTTTCACTATGTCGCCAGTGGGAGGCCTACCTACGCTGGGTCTTCCGGTTCGTGGTCTCCACTCTAGAACCTTTCTTCCCAATCGGTTGTCGGTTTTTTGAGCGATACTACGGTATAAATAGTTTTAAATAATAATCGATAGCTCTATCGCATTGATATTATCATACGTTATGCGAATAAATATTTACCGATTGTCGTTTTGTAGACGAAAACAAGTTCCGCGAACAACGAGTCAGGTGTTAATGACCTTTTTGGAATAATTATCGCAATTTTTTTATTGTTATTAACAGCCGGTTGTACTAAAAATTATAATTTTCGATTTTGGTAAAATGTATCGTATAAGTAAAAGAAAAATGGGTTGCACCACTCCTTAACTTCACATTTACGTTTAACGGATATTTTATACAGAGGACATCATTAATTTTGAGTTTCTAAATACTACTTTTGTTATTTCTAATGATAAAAACATATTTAATACCGTGGTGTAGTGGTAGTGCAATAGTTACGCTAACCGACAGCACGGTTTGCCGGTACCAATATATCTTTGATATATGCACTTTGGTTGTCTTGTTTCTATGATACAAGCACTTTAGTAGCTTAATATACAGTATACAGACCGTAAGGTGACATAGTCTCGTTTCGGGATATGCTTGTAAGTTAACGGTTTGAATTTTTTTAACTGTAAGTAAAAGTTATTTAACTGTAACAGTTGCCTCCATACATGGACCGCACTCCAGGCTTACTTCGGGCGAGGTTCTGTCATATAATTACAATAAAATAAAAATAATAAAATAAATCAGTTATCATTTTTTTTTGTTACTGAATTTGACACGCTTCCGCTCGTAAAGTGATGTTAATTTAAAAAGGGAACACATGGCTGCCGAATGATGTCTGGATTTCGTGATTAAAAAATACAAAATTAACTTAGTGTGAATTAAACTTTGGTCTTTTCATTATTGCGACTCCACATCTGACCTCGTCGACCCGCCTGATGGCAAGCAAGAGAAGGTGCCGACGACTAAAAAAAGTTTGGCAAGCACACCCCACTGAAACTTGCAATTATTTATCAATCGAATTTAGTTGCAGTCGCATTCCAGCTTAAAAGGAAAGAAGGGGTGATTTCGTAAATAATGTACCGGTGCCTGGAGGGAACACCATGAAGCACCTTACTCAGCTCTAAATCACTTTGTAGACCTTTAAATATAAAACCAATCACCAATATATTTTCTTAGATTTTGCGCGAACATTGATTAATGAATTAAACAAATTTTATGCGGCTTACTATCGCGTTTATTTTGGTTTTGATATTTTTTTTATTATTCCCCATAATACACAAACTCAAGTCCAAAGTCCAGCAAACTGCCAAACCAGATGACACCGTCAGTTATTTTTGCAAAAATTTGAAATAAACCGGGAATAGAAAAAGCAAAATTAAAACATCAAACGGGGTAGTTTTGGAAACAATAACAGCATCAACCAATAGGACGACCAACACCTCAGTCCCTCGGTGACCACGATGGCTGCCAAGCACTCGAAACGTCGAAATAATAAGAAAATGTAAAATCTAAACCAAAATAAACGCGATAGTAACCCGCATAAAATTTGTTTAATTCATCGATCACCAATAATTCAGTGCAGAACAAATTTATTCTTTAACTCACCTGTTAACAGAATGTGTAGATTGTGCAACGAGTTCATTCACAGGGACACTAACATAGATTTATTTAGGGACTCACTGAACGATTGTCTAAAATAATTCCACAGTTTATTGTGTGTTAGATAGTTTAATTTAGTATGCAATTGTAATCGTATAAATCTAATATTTGTAGGTTTTTGAATTTTGTGCATATTTTGAATGCTCTGCCTATCCAGTGGGATCCTTCGCTTCCTTCACATCCACAATTCTCTTCATACAAGCTCTGGGATTATGGGCACTAGGCAACCTAGCTTTCTTGAGGATGTCTCCGATTTGGTCGGCAAACACCCTCCTGGGCCTGCCTTGTTAAACGTATCAATTCACATGAGATTTATAAACTCCTTTCGTCAATCTACTTTCACCCGTCCTTTCCATGTGCCCGAACCATCGAAGCATTCCTTTATCAATCCTTGTCACTACATCCTCTTTGAAACAACATCTATCGCGCACTGTGCTATTCCTTATTCTATCCGCTATCGTCACTCCACATACACTCCTTAACGATCGCATTTCTACAGCGTTAATTCTACTCTAAATATTACAATAAAAATACACATTAATATTCACGAATAAATAACAATTACATATAATTAACAACTTGCGCACGCCTGTCACTTGCAGTTGCTCCTTGCAAAAGTTATTATAAATTGATTTGACACAAAAACGTGTAACATTGACTTTCGTATAGTGATGTAATGCTAGAGCGAGAGAGCGATATTGGTTAGGTAAATGAGCAGCAATTCGCTTTCACCTACTTTCACCAGAATATCCGCGTCTGCAATCGTACTCGGCTATGATTTATGCATATTTCTTGCATAGTCAGTTCTTTAAAATATACCTATTAGATACATTTTCTAAGCAGTTTTTTTTATTTTTTTTATTAAACATTTCTATACTAAGCTACTAAAGTGCTTGTATCATAGAAACAGGACAACCAAAGGTAAGTGGTTTAGAACCCGTGCCACTCAAGCTTACGTAGCCATTGCACTGCCACTACACCACGGTCACCTTGTTTAATCTAGAACATTTGTTTTTTTCTTATTAGTCGCTTTGACAACCCACATGGTGCATTGGTTAACACGCCAGTCCGTTATGCGTGAGTTCCGGGTTCGATTGCTGGTCGCAGCAAAGAAATGTTTGTAATATTTAATAGTTGCAAAAATTTGTTAAAATTGCAAAGGCGGATATTTGCTTCGGGTCTGGTCATCAAAGAGTGGTCATCAAGTAGACTGTGAATTTAGTCGTGTTTCAGGTTCAGCTTGTAGGTTGCCGTCTTAAACTGGGTTGGCATAGTGGATGTGACTACTACTTAGTACTTGAATTGTAGTATCAGTGACAACCATTCATGGACCACACTCCAGCTTAACATCAAGCGGGGTGCTTTCATGTGTCGAGTCACAATAAAAAGTGTCTAAATGATTTCTATTAAAATGTATATAAAATTTACAGTAGTAAGCCATGCGTACACAGAAAAAGTGTGTCAGCAGACGGAACGAGTTTTGGTAGCTTTCTAGGTTACGATACATAACAAGTTAAAAAGTCCGAATGTTTCAACATGATTTTAGGCACGTTTAATTCTCCCGGGTAGGCAGGGACCATAGACATTAATTTATAAGTTTAAATATTTTTTTATTTACATTGTCATACTAAGCTACTAAAGTGCCTTGTATCGTAGAAACAGGACAGCCTAAGTACATGTAGTACAGACAAGTGTTTTCGAACTCGTGCTCTCGGTTTGCGTAACCATTGCACTGCCACTCCACCACGGTCGCGTTTAGATGTCAATTATTTTTTTATTGAAATGCGACATCTGACATCGATTTGCCTGATGGTAAGTAATGGAACGACGACGGCCTCAGTCGCCGTCACTATGCCGGCCAAAGGTGCTTTTTCACGCATCGCTTGAAGGATCCAAGGTCATACGATGGAGAGAACGCACGGGCTGGTAAAGTATTCCATTTGTCGATTGTTCTACAAAAAACAACGTGCCCTTTGAGTTTGACTGCCGATTCGGTCGACAAAAATCTTCTGGCCTCTATTTTATTTATCCAAATTATAAGGCTAGCTGGCATCAGCTATGCGTTCGATATTTATCGATCGAATATGACGGACATAATGACGGCGACTGGGGAAGAAAGGTTCTAGAGTGGAGACCACAAACCGGAAGACGTAGCGTAGGTAGGCCTCCCACTAGGTGGACTAACCGGTGGATGCAACTGGCATCTTGTAGTTGGAAATGGCGTCCCTCGCCTATGTTCAGCAGTGGACGCCTTCTGGCTGATGATGATAATGAATGACGGCGACTCATGCAACTGTAAACTGTGTTTTCAGTCAACTTGGCCTTACCTGTTGCTTATTATCAAACAGGTCGAGGTCAGATGTCTCTTTTTGAAAATAAAAAAGAACCCGACAGTTTGACAAGTATCAAATTTCACCTTACCCTTTAAAATACAAGTAAATTATAACATTTATCATATTTTATTTATGTAGTACCTGTGATACGTGACTTGTTTTGAATTGCGATTGCTTATTTCTTTTGTTCATTTGATATACGAAGAGTATAATTTGATATTTTGTTTTGAATTGAATGCGTTTATTGATATTGTGTTATTGATATTATGGGTAACAGAACCTACATACAATAATTTAATGTTCTGTGTACTATACAATTGTTAATTGCACTGGAATAGTTAGATCACCAGTTTGTTGCGAGTCCCGGCTTCGATTCCTGGTCGGAGCAAAGATTTCTTCCATAACTTTTAATTATAATACTCTGTAAGTACCTTATTAGATTAGATATTACAAATATTTGTTAATAATAAAAAAAGACTAAATTATGGGCACCAAAATTGTGGATGTGAGGGAAGCGATGGAGTTGTGTCAGGATCGTGACAAGTGGCGCTCCATTGTCTCTGCCTATCTCTGTGGGAAAATGCGTGACAATTTGTTTTTTAACTAAATAAACTAATTTAAATATAATTACCAAGTTATGTAATGTATATAAAAAAAAGTGTCGTAATCAATGAATAGAAACTGTGTATAATATATATAAATATACATACATTGTGTGTATAAGTTATGCAAGTTTGCAGTGAGCGACTGTGTTCTGGGTCAACGGGCCAATGTCGTTGTCTCCCGCCACATTCCACACACATTCAATCCTCTAACTAATTCATTTAATTCAACCACAAATTTATCGTAGTATAAAATCTATTTTTTTTTTATTGTGACACGACATATGACAGCACCCCGCTTGATGTTAAGCCAAAGTGTGGTCCATGAATGAATGTCCTTGCCACTACAATTCAATAACTGTGAGTAGCAATCACATCCACTAAGCCGGTCTAGATGGAACCGGCAGCTTACAAGCTGATCCCGAAACGTGACCAAATCACTTCACGGTCTGTATACTTGTAAGTGGTGGTACTACCCCGGATCGGCAGACTGGGTACCACTGCCTACCACTCTTTATTTTATTTATTTATTTATTTTAACAATAGACTTTTTATAGTAGACAAATCTGTAGTTACGGGGCACAATTTTCTTTATACAAGCTCTATAGTTATGGGCACTAGGCAACCTAGCTTTCTTGAGGATGTGTCCGATTTGATCGGCAAACACCCTCCTGGTCCTGCATCGATTCGCGATTAAGTCACTTAACGGTATTTAAGCTTACACGGATCGGCAACTGGGCGCCATTACTTAGCACTTACTAGTAAAATTGTTTAATATTAAAGAGTGGTAGGCAGAGTAGTACAGGTACCACCACTTACAAGTATACAGACCGTGAAGTGATCGGTTGCGTTTCGGAATCAGCTTGAACGTTGCCGGTTCCAACTAGGCGGACATAGTGGATATGATTGCTACTCACAGTTATTGAATAATAGTAGCAGTGACATCCATTTATGGACTACACTTCAGCTCAAGCGAGGTGCTGACATATGTCGAGCCACAATAAAAAAAAAATTGTGCACCTACGCTTTTTACATCGTGTATGTCTTTGCAGAAAATGCCAATTCAACTTGTGTAAGTACAATATTTTTTTTAAATTAACAAATATTTTAAGATTTATTTTGTAGTAAGTGATAAATTTGCGCAATAATTTGCCCTACTAGCATAGTTTATGTTAAATCGCGTGTTTTATTTGCAAGCTGCGATTGATTGATTAGGCGATAAATGTTTAAAGGCTCTTCAACTGTAGATTAAACTTTCAAATATTTGTAGAGAAATTGGAAAATACAGTTTTTGTGAATAGAAAATAAAATGTCCTTAAAGGCGACCGTGGGTAGTGGCAGTGCATTGATTACGCAATCAGAGAGCACGAGATCGAGACCACCCACCGGTACCAATGTATCTTTGGTTATCCTGTTTCTATAATACAAGCACTTTAGTAGCTTAGTTTAGAAACGTAAATAAATAATTAAAAAAAAACAGTTGTTCTGAAATAGATCCACTATGCCGGTCGCAACTAGGCCGGCATAGTGGATACTAGTTACAATTAAATAACAGTAAGTAGTAGTCACATGCATTCATGGACCACACTTTAGCTTAACATCAGGCGGGGTGCTGTCATATGTCGAGTCACAATAAATAAATAAAAAAGCAGTGTAATTGCGTCGCGGTTCTTTAGTGCGAGTCAAAGTTACAATGTTGTCGTCCATCGGAGCAACGCAATGAACATCGCGTGTAGGGGAATATGTGGCTGTTAGGGCGATATACGTGGCAGCGCGAGGAGCAGTGCTAAGTGTACAGACTTTCAATCAAGTTGAAGCAATTAATATCGGTTCAACAAAAGTTAAAGACCTTTCAACTTTTATTGATTCTATTAATAGTTAAAAGCGAATCGACTCGTCTGAACTTGTTCGTTCAACTCGCATTTAATAATCAGTCCAAACAGTCAATCAGCGCGATTGAGTATTTGTATTCCTCTGTCACAATTTTTTATTGATGTAAATTATGGCGTCCACTTCGACAAGAATAATGCTAAAATGGACAGATAGTGTTAATGACACGTGTAATATTGAGTCTATAATTTTTGAACTGTGAGAACGCTACAGTCAATATTCGCTTTCAAAATTTTGTTGAACTAGAAAAATTGAACAACTAAATTTGCCTCGTGAGAACGTCGTATTAGGATATGTTTAATATTTGAGCGATATATCACTTTGGCCACAAGGGGGGTTGAGTGTCAATAGCCGCCAAATAATACAAAGCGCTTTATCGATCGCCATTTATTTCAGTACATGTCGTTGACCGCATTTTGACGAGCTACTCATAATTTGTATTTGAGATACTCAAGCTCTAAAAAGCATTGCTTTTTTTGAAAAGGAGGAAAATTGTAAAAGATAATCTTTTTTTTCTGTTTTTTTACATTCCTATACTAAACTACTAAAGTGCTTGTATCATAGAAACAGGACAAACAAAGTACATATATCAAAGATACATTGGTACCGGTGAGTGGTTTTGAACCCGTGCCACTCGGCTCACGTAGCCATTTCACTGCCACTACACTACGGTCGCCTTGAAATTAGATATTATTATTTTAAAAACTTAGATATTATTGTCCATTATAATGTAAATGTTTGTGTCGTTCTTTATAAACAAATAACAATGTATATATATCTAATAATAGAAGTCGCGCCTGTTAAGACATAGCCGGTATAGAAATAGTACACGAACTCCGATGTGGGCCACAGCCGCGCCCGCACGTTTATTATAAGCCGCGATGACCACCATTCACACGACTCCCCCGACTAAATTGAAATATAAACTAAATTCATGAAACTGGTCAGACTCAATCGTAAATAGAGGCTGTAATTATTTACTAAAATAAGTCGATAGTCGATTGGAAACACGTCAAAAGTAATAAATAGACGTGACTTGCGCAATTTTTAAAATATCGAATCTTTCAAAAGACTTTTTCGGAAGATTTTTTAAGTCCTACTGTTTTCTTATTCTCACTTTCATCCTCATCTTATTAGGAAGCACTGGGGTGTATCACCTTCATATTTAATAATTTTTACATGTCAAAGTTTTTTTAATCAATAAATCAATGATTGACAATGCGTATTAACGTATTAACAATTGAAAAAGTGTGTAAAAGTATAGTGTATCTGCCTACTTACTAATTATAAAAAGGAAAAAAAATGAATCAAATTGTCACGCCTTTTTTACACAGGGATAGGCAGAGGCAATGGATCGCCACTTGCCACGATCCTGACACAACTCCCTCGCTTTCATCACATCCACAATTCTCTTCATACAAGCTCAATATTATGGGCTTTCTTGAAGATGTCTCCGATTTGGTCGGAATACCTCCTGGGCCTGCCTCGTTTAACGCATCCATTCACAACAACGCTACTTTCCACGATCCTATCTTGCTTCTTTGGCAATAAATTCATTGTCAAGGAAGCAAGATAGGATCGTGGAATATAGATTCTATGGTTATGAGCACGGCAGACAGTAGTACTGCAGTCATAAGAAAAATAATTGTTCCAATATTAAGTATATGCAACTTAATATTGAAAAGAATGTTGGATTCCGTACGACGGCAGAGAATATTGTTACAAGACTAAACAAATAAGAGGTATAATTGTGTATACATAGAAATTGTACTTAGGACCTTATGTACATAAACAAACGCACAATGTTATTTCAAAAGATAAAACACAATGAGTACATACTAACCTACAAGTCACAACTATAAACTAAATATGTAATAAATAAGTCAAAGTCGATTTGAAATGTTTGATAAGAGTAAAGTAAGGATGGGCGTACACTTGGCGGTCAATTTTAGGGTCATTGATGGATGATTTTAGGAGAATTATTATTCTCATCATCATTATTGGCCAGAAGACGTCCACTACTGAAGATTAAGCCCCATTCCGAACGAAAATATGTCAGTTACATCCACTGGTCATTCGTGACTTTCACTATGTCGTCAGTCCACCTAGTGGGAGGCCTACCTACGCTGCGTCTTCCGGTTCGGGGTCTCTACTCTAGAACGTTTCTTCCCCATCGGTTGTCGGTTCTTCGAGCGATGTGGTTATTAATCTAAGTTTAGTGTCTTATGCTATGGTTGCGAACCGTATCCCAGGACATGTCCTGGTTTTTAAAGTGTCCTGGATAGTTTTTAAGGAACAAAATCTTTAAAAATAATTTACATCCACTTTTAGAAGTCTGAATGATTTGAAAATTTGTATAATACCTATATTAAAAACCGATGACAATACAATAATTTCATTAAATATTTTATGAGGCCGGCATAGTGACGGGGACTGAGGCAACGGGGGCTGAACTGACTCGTTTTTTTTAGTCGTCGGCATTCTTGGAACTCCCCTTACATTACATTAGGCTGGGTGCTGTTAATGTCGAGCAACTGGCCGGTATCAATGTATCTTTGATATTTGGTCATCCAGTCTCAATGATACAATATGGAAACTGGTTAATAGCGGAATAATACACCGGCAGTCGTGAGTGTATGATCAGTCTACCAATTGAAGTGTAAACGCGTGTTTTTAGAGAAAGTAACAAACATTGTTATCATGAGATACTTCACGTATCTATATAGGTCGCTAACACAACCGGCTCACTGTGTATATAGCAACAATGTATTATGAAAAATACTTTGTTGCCACTGTGCTGTAGATTTGCAATGGTCAGGCAAACCGAGAGATCGGGTCCTCAGGTTAAAAACTACTTGTAGGTACCACACGGTTTTGACGACAGGCGTGACCGATTGATCAGCGATTGGTTTGTAGCGCGTAAAGTCTCGGGTTCGATTACCGGCCGGAGCAAATATTGGTTTCATAGGTTTTATTTGTAAAATTTAATAATTATATTAAATACTACAAAAAATTGTTAATAAAAAACTATAATTGAAATCCTCAGACCGAAAATCGAACCCGGGGCTTTACGCGTGGAGCCTGGGAAGATATAAATATTTATTTCAATCAATCATATTGTCACGTAAAGACAATGGAGCGCCACTTTAGCACGATGCCGACACAACTCTCTCGCTTCTCTCGCGTCCAAAATTCTCTTTATACAAGCTCTACGGTTATAGGCACTAGGGAAAGGCAGTCTTAAGGATGCCTAATTATAATAATTATAATAAACAGCAATTTTACAACCCTAATTTATAGATACAGAAAATACACCCATAGTATGAAAAAAATCAAGAAATAAACGCTAGCAAATGATATAAAACCTTATTTAGCATAATTCTTGCTCTCCTTAGCATATTAACAATGAGTTGACCAAACTAGTTTTGTATTACGAAGGGCTCTCATAATAAGCCTTTTGACATATTCAAATAAAATATAGGGTTGTCCCAATGGATTACTTAACCTTAAATAATAACTGTAAATATAAGGTCAAAGGGCTTTAAGGTCAACAAGACGACGTCCTTTGAAATATATTCACGCTATATTTAGTTATTCATTTAAATGGGCCATTTAAAACAGGTAATAATAATTAATTAATTAAAACTAAATCGTAGGTAGCTATTTTAAGGTTAAAACTCACCGTGCGTTTTTGTCCCGCGCCGTAAGCGATTTTTTGGGACCATCGTCGCTTCCGCGGCGATTATAAAGTAGGAACGTGCGGCACGCGACTATAGCGCGCTCTATAAGTAAAAGATCGCAAGGGCTTTGCCCGCGGCGGCTGCGACTCATTGTGTCACCGTTTGTGTTCACTCATTATGTAAACACGTAATATTTTCTTAGATTTTGCGCGAACATTGATTAATGAATTAAACAAATTTTATGCGGCTTACTATCGGCTTTATTTTGGTTTTGATTTTACAAATTTATTATATTATACCGACGTCTGGAGAGCTTTGCAGCCATAAAATTAAAACCAAAATAAACGCGATAGCAAGCCGCATAAAATTTGTTTAATTCATATAAACACGTATTAAAATTATTTTGATCATCTCTCGGTGGACTTTGCTATCCGCTTGCGGGGTCATGAGTTTTGCAATACGCGACTCGGCGGACCATTGCGGCGGACGTGACTTAATATCGCTCCGTGAGTTCCTAGCGTAAAGATTATTTTACTTATAAGGATAAACATAATATTTAAATGTATTTTTAAAACTTTTGTAGTGCAATAATTACAGTGGCACTAACAGCTAGACGTTATTTACCAGCTAATCCATCAGTATTTAGTAGACAACGACCGTATAGCTTGTCTAACTATAAATGACGCGCCCCTCCACTTTATTAGTTTATTTAAATGTGTGAATACAAATATTACTAACTATACTTTATTAACGTGCTCCTCCTTTTGTGACTAACCAGCAACTGAATGACCAAATAAAATTATATATGATAACTATGCCAACCGAAACACGATTGGGTTTTTTACACCAGCGGTCACCCATCCAACTATTGACCGCACCTTGAATTGATTCATCGCCTTATCGAAGAACTTTCGCATAAAGTGCTTGGTCGTCCACAGTTACCACAGTTTAAAAACATAATATTTACTTTTTAAATATAAATTAATGACGATGCGAATAGTTCAAAACAAAATATAAAAACATTAGCTATCAGAGAAAATATTATCATTAGTATAATATCCGTGACCCAAAAATCAAAATAACGGTTAACCGATGACCCAATTATTATTTCACGATAAAAAGGCAAAAACTATTATTTTTAACGGTCCGCGATGCAAAGAAAAAATCAAATTAGACGTGCGTTTTTTACATTTATATACTAAGCTACTAAAAGTGCTTATATCATAGAAACTGGGCGACCAAAGTACAAATCGTCGTTGTCAAACCATATCTGCTATGTGCGAAAAGTAATAGAGAAATTATTAGTGGAATGCTATTAACAATCGACAAGTGGAATGCATTACCAGCCCACGTGTACTCCTCATTCTATAACCATCCAAGGTCATAGAATGGGGTGAAAAGGAATTTTAGACGAAGCGTGAAAAGTGACTTGGCCGGCATAGTGACGGCGATCCAAGCAACCGTGAACTAAGTAACTTTTTTCAGTCGTCTTGGACCTCCTTTTTTATTGTGACTCGACATTTGACAGCACCCTGCTTGATGTTAAGGTAGTGTGGTCCGTGAATGGATGTCACTGCTACTACAATTCAATAACTGTAAGTAGCAATCACATCCACTATGCCGTCCTAGTTGGAACCGGCAACTTATATGCTGATCCCGAAACGCGACCCAATCACTTCACGGTCTGTATACTTGTAAGTGGTGGTACTACCACTGCCTACCCCTCTTTTGCTTACTATCAGTCTAAAAGAAAATCCCAAGGACACTGGCGAGGTAAACCTACTGTACCTTGCTTGTACTGTGCAACTGGATAAGCATTTAAATTATTCATAGCGGGTACTTGACCTCAATGAAGGTGATCCAACATTTCCGTACAACGCATTTCCTTAAAACATCATCAAATTAGTTATAGCTATCTATGTAATACACAATAACTGGTTATTTTGGCATTTATCCTTATAATATTACTTATTAATATATAAAAATACTAGCTGTGCCCGCGGTTTCATCCGCGTAAATTAGGTATAATGAACGCGGGTGAAATTACCGCGTAAAATATAACACAGTCATAAAAAAGGAGGAGGTTCTTAATTCAACTGTATATCCCTGTTTTGTATTTATAACTCGATAACTCATATAAAAATGACAGACGGAAATAAAAATAAATATAGAAAAATTCCACACAGCTGAAACTATAGTCAATTGGAAAGTAAAGTAAAAAATATTATGTTTTTAATTAAGTATCTATATTAGAAGTATCCTATGTTACTTCTAGTATCTCCAAAAATATGTGTACAAAGTTTCATGATGATCGGTTAATTAGTTGTTGCGTGAAAACGTAACAAACAAGCTTACATTCACATTTATAATAATAGTAGGATACATATTTATCCTCAAATGAAGTATTTTTATAACAAATATATTTTTAATATGAATATTTTTGGCCGGTACAGTGACAGCAAGGCAGGTCCAGGAGGCTGTTTGTCGACCAAATCGTAGACACATCTATCAAGAAAGCTAAGTTGCCTAGAGCCCAAAACTATAGGCTTGTATGAAGAGAATTGTGAATGTGAAGGAAGCGAGGGAGTTGTGTCAGGATCGTGGCAAATAGCGCTCCATTGTCTCTGCCTATCCCCATGGGAAAGAAGCGTGACAATTTGATGATTGATTGATTGAATATTTTTGGCCGGTATAGCACGCGACTACGTCACTTCACGGTCTGTTAGTAATGGTACTCTACCCCAGATTGGCAGGGCCTACCACTCTGACAACCAGACCCGGAGCAAACCCCGCCTCTATTTATTACCAAAGCTTTGAAACAAATTTTTGTTCCGACCGGGAATCGACCCCGGGACTTAAAGCGTGACGAACTGTTGTGCTAACCTAACCAATGCGCCTAGTCGGTCGTAATATCCACTTTTAAATACTACTTAATCTGTCCCTTACCTACAGCCTATTATTTACCTACAGCTCTATTACGCCGTGAAAGAGTGGTAGGCAGTGGTACTCAGTCTGCCGGTCCTAGGTAGTACCACCACTTACAAGTATACAGACCGTGAAGTGATTTGATCACGTTTCGGGATTAGCTTGTAAGTTGCCGGTTCTAACTAGGCCGGCATAGTGGATGTGATTGCTACTTACAGATATTGAATTGTAGTAGCAGTGACATCCATTCAAGGACCACACCTTAGCTTAACATCAAGCTGGGTGCTGTCACATGTCGAGTCACAATAATAAAAAAAGAATGTATTTAAAGAAATATAATTCTTTATACATATTAGTAGGTCTCAAGTTGCAAACAAACAAACCCATATCACTTCTACGAACTTCTAACTTCTTACATTTCAAAAAACAATCGGTACATAAAACTTTAAACATTATGTATTCGATTACTTCTTCTGTGTGCTTCCTTATAAAAAATCAAGGTTAAAACAACTAAACAAAACAATTGTTTAAAAACAAAGCCCATAAACACGTAACACGTAGCTTGTATGAAAAAAATTGAAGCGACCGTGGTCTAGTGGTAGTGAAATGGTGACGCACCCTGCTGGTACATTGGTACCAAGGGTTTATACATTGGTATATTTGATATATGTGCTTTGGTCGCTTAGTTTCTATGATATAAGTACGTTTAGTAGCATGATATAAAAATTAGAAATGTAAAATAAAATTGCTTTAGCTTGTATGAAGGTAATTAAGGCGACTATGGTCTAGTGGTAGGGAAACAGGACTCCGTTTCAAAACCAGCCGGTATCTTTGATGTACTCGTACATTGGTCGCCTAGTTTCTATTATCCAAGCACGATTAGACCTTAGTATAAAAATGTCTAGTAAAAATTGTGGATGTGAAGAAAGTTGTGTTTAGGCATAATGACGGCGCGTCTTTGGCAGCCGTGAACTGACTCGCTTTTTTTCAGTCACCAGCACTCTTGGACCTCCATCATGCTTACCATTAGGCAGGTCGAGGTCACATGTCAAGTCACAAAAAAAAGAAGCGTGGTATTTTTAACCCCCGACCAAAAAAGAGGGGTGTTATAAGTTTGACTTGTCTGTGTATCTGTGTATCTGTGTATCTGTGGCTCTGTGTATCTGTGTATCTGTGGCTCTGTGTATCTGTGTGTCTGTCTGTGGCATCGTAGCTCCTAAACGAATGGACCGATTACGATGCGGTTTGTTTCATTTGAAAGCTGACGTGATCGAGATGGTTCTTAGCTACAATTGATGAAGATCTGATCAGGGGTTTCAAGGTCATCAGCTCGATTTGTTAGCTGCGGTAGCGATATTAGACGCGCTGTTTAGGATGGCAACCCTTGTACGTCGCTATGCGACGAAGATTGTTATTTTATGTCAAATAAATATGCCAATGTAAATACACGTAAAAAATGTTATAATTTTTCCCTTAAAATATTCATATGGCGAGGTTGGTTTTCAGTTTAGATCGATTACCTTGATTGAATATTTTAGGGGAAAAATTATAACATTTTTTACGTGTTTTAACAATGGCATATTTATTTGACATAAAATAACAATCTTCGTCGCATAGCGACGTACAAGGGTTGCCCGTTCTAAACACGCATAAGGCTGGGAATACACGTCCGATATTGCTGAGCAAATTATTCACAAATCGGAAGTAGGAATCGGACGTCTATTTTGTTTCTGTATTCTGTATGAAAACTGCACCTTCAGACAATCGGATCGGCCATAAAATCGTAAGCGCCTTGGAGTTGTTTCCGATTCTGACATCCGATCCGACTATCGGATCTGACGTGTATTAAGTATTCAAACAAATGTATGGCACGAGTGACTATCGGATCGGACTATCGGAGAGGAAAATCGGACTTGTATTCCCAGCCTTATAGGTATTTACTTTTAAACATATCTGTGACTTAACATTTGAAATAAAAACGTATACAAATACATGTGTGTTTTAACTGGTACCACTGAGTTACTCTGATGATGGAACTCGAAGGTAGGAGACGAAATCCTGGATGTGTTCAAACTTTTTTTTGGTATACTAAGTTTGGACTTATTAGATTTGTCTTGAAGGTAGGAAACTAAGTGTAGAAAAGTTAGTGCGATAAAATAAAACATTCCGGAACTAAAAAATCTGATCATGGATCCTCTCAGATCAGCAAATCAACAAGAAATGGACCTGTAGTGCTTTAACTAAAATTGTTACTCACTATGAGCCATTAGCTGGACCGTTATCAAATTAAAGACCGAGCGTATCTGATGAGGCACCATCATGAATCCTCTCAGATCAGCAAATGAACAAGAGATAGAACCATAGTGCTTTCACTAAATTTGTTACTCACTAAGAGCATTTAGCTGGACCGTCATCAAATTGAAGACCGGGCAATCTGATGATGCACCATTATGAATCCTCTCAGATCAGCAAATTGATATCAATTGATCAGCAAAAAAAGAGATAGAACTGTAGTGCTTTAACTAGGCCTTTAGCTGGGCCGTTATCAAATTGAAGATCGGGAGTATCTGATTATGAATCCTCTCAGATCAGCAAATCAATAACAGATAATATCATAGTGCTTTAACTAAAATTGTTACTCTCTATGAGCCATTAGCTGGGCCATTATCAAATTGAAGACCTGGAGTAGTTATCTGATGATGCACCATAAGGATCCAAGGGATATTAAAGGGATATAACTATTGAGCCATGACTAATGTTGTTTATTACTATAAAGCTGATGATATGACCAAAGTGGTTCCAGGCGTTTCGGGGGTTCCTTTAAAATTTTAATTTTGATTTTATGATTAATTGATTGGGTAGCAGAACACCTGTAATTTTCCCACATGTTACAAGATTGTGTATACTTTAATCGTTCAGTTTCTATGATACAAGCACATTTAGTAGCTTAGTAAAACAAAACTAAGTCAAGTAAAGCATAACTTTGTATAGTCTCCAATTGTTGAAATGAGGACAGAAATACATTGATTTTGTCGATGTGATATTTCCAATACCTCTTGGAAATATCTTTTGGATACCAACCCATTTGGAAATCAGGCGTAAATGTATCATAGTTAATACCCAGTATAACAAGTACCATCTACACAATTGTTTAATTTACTATTTCTACCTTGACCTACTTACTTGTACCACCATAGGTAACGATACGAATCATTCATTTTTTTATTATTATACATTTCTATATTAAACTACTAAAGTGCTTGTATCATAGAAACAGGACAACCAAAGTACATATATCAAAGATACATTGATACTGGTGGGTGGTTTCGAACTTGTGTTCTCGGTTTGTGTAACCATTGCACTGCCACTGCACCACGGTCTAAGAATATGGAAAGCTTCTATTCTTTCCATATTCTTAGAACAATTGTTATTTTAAAAAATATGCATCGGTGAGACAACTATTGGCCGCTTTGTGTTTTGTCTCTCTCACGCCTTGCCGCCCGATTTATTTCATAGAGAACGACGCTCAGTCCATTCTCTATGTCCATGTTTTAGACAGAGATCGCGCGTTTGGCGACGGACACCAGGTTCGACATCCGGTCGCAATAACCGGTGGCACGCGTTGATTTTTCTTTACAATTTTTATTACTTAAGTTTGCGTTGATTAGTTTTTTTTTACATTTCTATACTAAGCTACTAAACCCGAACCCGTACCACTCGGCTTACGTAGCCATTGCACTGCCACTGCACCACGGTCGCCTATCTTTGATATATGTATTTTGGTTGTCTTGTTTCTATGATACAAGCACTATTAATATTTTGATATTGAAATGTAATCATAGAATAATTTCTCTAATCACCAAACCACGCCTTATAAACTTGTGTGCTTCGTTGTGTCTATTTATAAACTAACAATGTAAGTGTCCTAATTGCATAATAGTAACAAAGGTTACCCCTGTTGAAACATAACTTAACATTTGGACTAATTAAAGTCCAATTAAGTAATTGGACGTTTTTATTGTGACTCGACATCCTGCTTAATGTTAAGCCGGAGTGTGGTCCATGAATGGATGTCACTGCCACTACAATTCAATAACTATGAGCAACAATATGCCGGCCTATTTGGAACCGGCAACTTACAAGCTGATCTTCACGGTCTGTATACTTGTAAGTGGTGGCACTACCCCGGATTGGCAGACTGGGGTACCACTGCCTACCACCAAGCAAATATCCTTCACGCGCAACAAACCAATCGCTATCGATACAATGTCGATTATGAGAAGGAAATAAATGCGTCTGCTTTTCTGTTTTGCTAATAAACGAATCGTTAACTTGTTAAAATAACGATATTCTACAAAACAAACGTGTAAGACGAAACAGGGGGGCAATTTGATAGTTAAGGGGGGCAATTTAATAGACTCGACACGACTTTAACCCTTTCGCTTTGGGTTATTTAAATGCAATGCTAGATATTGGTGAGAAATTTAACAAAACAGGCAAATTCTTAAAAAATGCTCTAATCATTTATATTTCTCAAAGGAACAAAACAATTATTAAAGGTTAAAAATTATGTATGGGGGGGCATACAAATTTTAGAAATGTTAAGGTGGCATGGCCTAAAAAAGGTTGGGAAACAATGACTTAAATATACATGCACTTTTTAATTTATTTATCGAGCCCAATGTAAGCCTTTTTTATTATTCAATATTATATCTAATTACATAAGAATTAATAATTGGTAAATAACACAAATAGTAATTCAGAATGAAGACGGAAAAGAATATTATTTGTATGGCCTTACAGTTCCGAATGAGTTGGTAATCTAAATTCTGTTAGCTCCGGTTTCGACATACCTAAGCGAAATTTAAACATCCATACACTGAACAATACTGTTTATATCGTCGAGCTATAATTACGATATCAATAAATGCTGAGTCACGCTGAGAATTTGAGGCGCATTTCGTCTTTTTGTATTAAGATACAAACAGTTTTTACATTTTATTGGGAATATTGCGATTACATTAATGCGCCGAAAAGCTTACTCTGTTGTTCTTTTGTCTTTGTGAATATCTACATCACGTTTTATGTTGATAAACTCCGATTTTTTTAAACCAATGTTCCTCTAGGAATAGACACAAAGAATAACTACTATCTTAGGTTTCTCTAGTTTTTTTTAAATTATGACTCCGACATATGACAGCACCCCGCATGAATGTCACTGCTACTACAATTCAATAACTGTGAGTAGCAATCACATCCACTGTGCCGGCCTTGATGGAACCGGCAACTTACAAGCTGATCCCGAAACGCGACCAAATCACTTCACGATCTGTATACTTGTAAGTGGCGGTACTACCCCTTAAATCTTCCTTTAAATCTTAAACACTAAAGATCCCAGATTTCTAGTGTACATACCGTAAAGTTAGCATGATTGTTACCAGGGCTTGCAGTTATTTAACTGTAGTAGCATTCGCCTCCATTCATGGCACTCCAGCTTAACATCAAGCGGGGTGCTATCCACAACAGGTATCTCGAGCCAAAACACAATAAATAAATTAACACGGCGAAAGTATTGTAAAAAGAACCAGATGACTTTCTGTTATTTTTTTTTCATTACTATTTTTCTATTAACAATAGTTGAGGCCGCAATAGTTAGTGGCACGTAAACGTGAGAACATACCAAGTGTATCGTGCACCTGCCGTGATTCAACATTAACGATCACGTAAGACTATTTAGAAAAGAAAAAGAAAAAATACTTTAATATAGTTTTAAACGTAAATAAGAAAAAAGAAATTAACTAAGTACGGAAATTTTAAGAAATACCTACTTAAAAGAGAAACCTACAATAATACCTATATCCGAAAAATAATGTTATGAATAAAAAACATTACGTATTTTTTGAGAAATGAATAAAATTTCCCAGGACATTCGCAGAAATAAAAAAATAATGTAATAAACAATAAAAACAAAACAAAATAAAAAGGAGAGATAAATAGAAATTGTGTTATTTTAAGAAATATGTGGATTAAAATAGCATTATTAGTCATGATAAATCCAAAAGACACGGAATGTACATGTAGTAAAACATAAAAAAACATTTAAACTAATCGATCACTAGAACAAAGAATGCCTGGGAATTTCCTTATTATATTTCTCTTCTATAAAAACTTATTAACGATTAAATTCTTATAAGAAAATTTATACACTGGCTCTTACGGCCCCGACGGGATTTCAAAGAAACAAGTCTACAATCTACACGCCGCATTTGTTTAAAAGTACACAAAGAAAAAGAAACAAACGACAGTAAACTAATAAAAATACTTTTAAAAATATATTATGTATCTCATGGTTAAAAAAAACAGCTAATAATACAGTATAAGTTCGATTTAGATATCGAGCACGTCCTTTTAAATTTTATGTCGAAATACAAATCAAGTTTATTTTTAATAATAAATAATTTAACAAATGATTAAATTGTTAATGAATAGTCATTAAGTAAAAAGCACATTAACCACCAACAATTCAAATAATTAATTAAACGATTTAATTTATCTAAAAGTCAAGTTACCGTTGCCACATTGACACACGCAACTCCAGTTAATTTCTTGATTATGGGTCGCCTTGAAAGATAATTTTAGATAATCGTAAAACTTAAAAGTATTTCCGTACAAGATTCTGTTTTGCGAATCGAAAAATTACAGCTCTACATTTCTTACGCGTAATTTATTATTACATTTAAACACACATAACATTGTTATAATTTCCTTGTACAATTCCTTGAAAACTTACCTTTATCATCGGGGTGAAGGCTTAAAAATCCAATAAATATCCACTATGAGCACAAACACACGAACTATGCACAACAATATTCAGTACAAAAGCACTTGACTGTTTCACAATCACAAATTCACTACGAATTCCTTGAGTATAATAATGATTATATAAAACTTCACACAACGTATCTGGGTTCACACCCAGTTCCAAGTACCTGTAACAACACAAAGAGGTCGTCAGTCCCACGATTTTTTATACGAATACACTAATATTATCACAAATATAATTTAAAGACGATAGCTATGATAAAACACGTACAAAGATTGGTGTCACTTCTTCAACAACCACAAATAAACTATGACGTAAAAAAAAGATGCGCAAACAACAGCTGACAAACGCGCTCGCGGAGCCACGTCCGAGAGCCGACTGACGAGGGGGGCAAGCGGGGAGGGCAGACAGGGGGCAGAAGTGGAGGGGAAGAGCGTCTGGTGGACTGGTTGGTCGACCTAGTGGTGGCACCCACACATTGACGACGCCTAGCTTGTAAAGATTACGTGTTGCTTCTGTGTTGTTGACGTTTACGCAAACGATCGGATTCGAGTTTATTGAGCATATCAGAATTTAATAACATCGCTTTTTTGAATGTTTATAATGTAATTGGCGATCGGCCGTGGCTGGCGCATCTATTGCCGCGCCGTTCCGTTCGGTCACTGCCTATGTTGCGCCTTGTGAATATGTCATATGTTAACCTTCAGTGTCTATAAACGCTCAGGGTCTCTCATTTACAGACAAACGGTTCGCGAATCGTGCACAGGAAATTACTTCGATGTATACGCGTACGTTAACACAATTTGAGCTTCTGTTTTTAGCTGAAATTGAAAATTATCTGTGTTCGTGCAGGGCTCGCGAAGTGAGAGATTGGACGTAAAACTGATTGCGGACGTTTTGGGTCATGTTTATATAAATATAGGTTGTGTTAAAGAAGTTATAATGGACGTAACTACAGTTATATGTATAATCTAACTCTATTAAAATATAGGAACTATGTAATCAGAATCAAATAGCTCTACTCTATATACATAGAAACTTTCCGTTCAATGTAAACTATGTAACATTACGAGAACAAAAACATAAACTTAATAAGAATATAATAAACATTAAGAGAATGCAGATAAACAAGTTTCTAATAATGTATTTAAGTCTCAACTCAAAGAAGTCCAATAATTTGTAATTTGTAATTCAAGTTCAACATTGATAAGAGAAACGTGATAACTCAAGGAGTGCGCGAGACATGGCCAGAATACAAAACACATTACTGTACAACAAAAACTATTTACAAATTTAAATACTAACTTATGATAAAAAAGATCGATATTTCTTTGAATTCTTTACAATGTAGAAAAAAAAACTTCTTTGCGGGGGTAACGCACTTGTTAAGTTGTTCCCTATCGGTTATGTTGTCTCTCTCTTACAACCGAGTCATCGTATCGTCTCGTTTCTTTATTTTTAATGGCGTCGACACTGCCTCGTGGCAAGTTGCAAACCTTTCACTGTTCATGCGAGTGGCCGTGAGATGTGATAGAATTTGCAACATTACGAAACCGTTGTCAGAGATGAGTTTTAATTCAAAGAGTTACTGCCAAGGTTCTTTCATATATTAATCACACAAATAGATCGCTTAATAATAATAAAAAATATTTTTTAGGATAACGTTATTCACGATAAACATAATTAAGAAGGTTAGATCAGACAAACAGATTATTTTTGTTGTTGAAAAACAGAACAATAGAAATGAAAGGTAAAAAAAAACTTTCGAGTCAAATTACATTAAACCGATGATTAACTAATTACCCGTTAAACATTCCAATAGTATCCGATTACAAACACAATTGTGTTGACATATTTAAAACTGTACAGACTCAGACTAACAGCCCGTTGTACCAAAAATTATAATTTACGAATTTGTAAAAAGTATCGTATAAGTAAAAGAAAAAAAAAAGAAAAATGTTTTTTATGTTATTTACGATTTGTAAATAACATAAAACATATGGTAGTTTTAATATAAAATTATTAACAACCCAATCCACGATTTCGTAATAGTAAACGTAATAGAATAAAGTAAAACTAAATTCGTAAATTGAAACTTTTTAGTACAACCGGCTGTTAAGACTAAATCAATAAACAACACAAAAGAAAGAATAAATAAGCTCGTAGATAAACGAAACCCACAATTCACTTGGCACGATCAAACTGGTACGTACACATAGAGACAGACCTGCTCGCAACTGGCACCAGGAGAAAGTGACCACTTCCGTGCGAGCGATTACTTTCCAAGCATCCAAGTACGACCGTTATCCCGAGCGGTGCAAGCGTAAGGAGGTCGCGGAACGTAACTTTGCCAATTAACCCACAATCGTCATACAACGCCCGTGGACAACTGTGAATTATGCAAATTTAGCTCATCTGTTACGTTATTACATTTTTATTTTATTTTTATTGTGACTCGATATATGACAGCACCCCGCTTGATGTTAAGCCAAAGTGTGGTCCATGAATGAATGTCACTGCTACTACAATTCAATAACTGTGAGTAGCAATCACATCCACTATGCCGGCCTAGATGGAACCGGCAACTTACAAGCTGATCCCGAAACGTGACCAAATCACTTCACGGTGTGTATACTTGTAAGTGGTGGTACTACCCCGGATCGGCAGACTGGGTACCACTGCCTACCACTCTTTGATAACCAGACCCGAAGCAAATATCCATCTCTTTTTTTTTATTAACAAATATTTGCAATATTTAATACTATTAAATATTACAAATAAAAGCTATGAAACAAATATTTGCTCCGACCGGGGATCGAACCCGGGACTTTACGCGCAACAAACCAGTCGCTAAACCGTTCGTCCACGCCTGTCGTCGAATTATTTACTAATTTCCTAATATTTTTTTAAATTTATCTATTTAGCTACTAAAGTGCTTGTACTCGTAGAAACAGGACAACCAAAGTACATATATCATAGATGCATTGATACCGGTGGGTGGTCTCGAATTCGTGCTCTTCGGTTTGCGTACCCATTGCACTGCCACTACACCACGGTCGCCTTAAATATACGTATATTTTTTTGATTCGACATAATATGCGGCATCCCGCCTGATGTTAAGCTGGAGTGCGTTCCATAATTGGAAGTGTTCACATCTAAGACATCTGCACGTAGCAGTCGCATCCACTTTGCCGGCCTAATTGGAACCGGCAACTTACACGCTGATTCCGAAACACGACTAAGTCACTTCACTGCCTGTACTTGTAAGTGGTGGTACTATACTGCCTACCACTCTTTAACAACCAGACCCCGGAGCAAAAATCCGCCTCCTTTTTTGTTAACAAATAAAAATGTATTAATAATATTCAATCTAATAATTACAACGACAAGTTAATACCATGAAACAAATCTTTGCTCCGACCGGGAATCGAACCCGGGTCTTTACGCGTATGCTAACCAATGTGTATTTTCAAATAAAGATCGTAATGTAATTCCTAAGGATTGGATATTGGATGAATCATTGGGCGGTGACTTGCATAACTATGTAAGAGTATAACGTAATCTCGTCGCCTTCAGAAATAAAGGTGTAAAATACAGGTACATTAAGGCAACCGTGGTATAGTGGTAGAACAATGGTCACGCAAACCGATAACCCCCGGTTCAAAACGAATTGTTGGTTTCTATGTATTGCTGATGTACTTTTGTCGTCCTGTTTCTACGATACAAGCACTATTAGTAACTTAGTATAGCTTTATAACGCGTAAAGTCCAGGGTTTTCGATTCCCGGTCAGAGCTGAGCAAATAATGTTTGCTTTATATCTTTTATTTGTAATATTTAAATTAAATATAACAAATATTTGTTATTAAAAAATATTTTATTTTCTAAGATATTTTTTGAGTGAAAGTAGATTGACGAAAGGAATTTATAAATCGGATGTGGATGGATGCGTTAAACAAGGCAGGCCCAGGAGAGTGTTTTCCGACCAAATCGGAGACATCCTTAAGAAAGCTAAATTGCCTAGTGCCCATAACCACAGGGCCTGTATGAGGAGAATTGTGGATGTGAAGGAAGCAAGGGAGTTGTGTAAGGATCGTGGTAAGTGGCGCTCCATTGTCTCTGCCTATCCCTGGGGGAAAAAGGCGTGACAATTTGATTGATTGATTTTGATTGATTTTTTCTGGGTCTGGTTGCCAAACAGTGGTGCCTAGTCTGCCGAATTAAAATAGTACCACCACTTACAAGTGTACAGACCGTAAAATGACTTAGTTGCACTCGGGATCAGCTTGTAGCTTGCCAGTACTAACTAGGCCGGCATAGTAGATGTGACTGCTACTTGCAGTTATTTCACTGCAAAAGCAGTCATCTCCATTAATGTACCGCACTCCAGCTTAACATCAAGGGTGCTATCATATACCGTCGAGTCTCATAAAAAAAAAAATTAGTAGTTTAGTTTAAGTAATAGTAAAGCTTCATAAGCGCTGATATTTTTTATTTATTTTCTATACTAAAATGCTTATATAATAGAAACAGGACAACCAAAGTACATATATCAAAGATACATTGGTACCGGTGAGTGGTTTCGAAACCGTGCCACTCGGCTTACGGCCACTAACCACGGTTGCCTTACGCCTTAAACTCCCTGATTGTCAATAAAGTAGATTTATAAACATAAAACAAAGAGGCCATCTGTAGGGCGCGTTCTGGGGTAAACCAGAACGTTACCCAGGTATAGGACATAGACCGTGTCAATGCCCTTAAGGGTTACAGGAGACTCGCTAGAGGGCACTACACTGCCTCCCTCCGAAGGGGACGAAAGCCTACATATTTTATAGCGCATTAGACTAATTCTAATATGGCACAGACTTATTTAGTCACAGGTTTTTAGGTACTTTAAGTGTATAGGAATTATTATTCATTTTATTTTCGGAACATAACAAGGTTTTGAATAAAACAAATTTTATGCGGCTTACTATCGCGTTTATTTTTGGTGAATTTTTAAAATTATATTCCGACGTTTCGAAAGCTTTGCAGCCATTGTGGTCACGTCGGAATAATGAAAAAAATGTAAAATCAATAAACAAATATAACGCGATAGTTAGCCGCATAATGTTCGCACAAAATCTAAGAAAATACTATACCAAGGTTTATTTTATTATGACTCGATATCTCACCTGGACCTGCCTGACTGAAAAAAGACCGGGAAAATTTACGGTCAGTATGCCGGCCATTTAATGTTCGTTTAAAAATAAAATGAAATTTATTGGAGTGTTGTAGGTAACTATGAATTTAAATCAATTAAACTAATGCATAGTTATAAGATGATTGACAATCTACAGTTATTAATAAAAGTTTTTTTATTGTGACTCGACAATTGACAGCAACCCGCTTGATGTTAAGCCGAAGTGTGGTCCATGAATGAATGTCACTGCTACTACAATTCAATAACTGTGATTAGCAATCACATCCACTATGCCGGCCTAGATGGAACCGGCAACATACAAGCTGATCCCGAAACGTGACCAAATCACTTCACGGTCTGTATAAAACACAATACACATTTTCTTTTTATATAGACTCGAGTAGCCTGTTGATCATTTATGTAGGTTTTAAAATGTCTAATTCGTTGTGACGAAAATAGCATAGAAAGTGGCAAAATATGGTGGCTAATGTAAATTAACCCTTATAGTTTAAACACCCCCTCTTACAATTAAATAAATACATTTGGTGAGTAGAAAGTGGCAAAATATGGTGGCTAATGTAAATTAACCCTTATAGTTTAAACACCCCCTCTTACAATTAAATAAATACATTTGGTGAGATATTGAATTTGGGAATAAGTAATTACGGAGATTTTATTAGATTTCATTGTCACACGTGTGAATTTATGATATCATTGGATTTTTATAATTAACTTTTGGAGAAAATTTATTGACTAGGATTGCTCCGATGGTTTAACACATGGAAAGAATAAGTGAAAGTAGATTGACGAAATTTAAAAATCTCATGTGTATCTCAGGTCCAGGAGTATGTCAGGAGGGTGTTTTACGACTAAATCGGAGATATTCTCGAAAAATTTAGATTGCCTACTACCCAAAACCGTAGAGCTTGTATAAATTAAAAACCAATTTGTCTATTATTGTAATAATAAAAAAAATGTAATATCTATAAATGTTATTAAAAGAAGATTCTCCGACTGGGAATCGAACCCGGTATTTACGTGTAAAAATACACCACGCGGGGTCGGCTAATTTAAATCGAAAAAGTAAAAAGAATCCAAATCAGTGCAGATTAGCATATCGAGTGGATCGGTTTGGTATGGAATTTTGGTCCGTTACGTACAGTGAACCCCTTTGCCTGCTAAGCCTCCAACACCCGTTCATGTATATCGAACTACATTTCAACGATACAGGAACATGTTAATTATTTAATGAGAAATTATATTCTGTAAAATACAAAGTTTTTAACTTGAAGGAAATATGTTTTTTTTACATTTCTATACTAAGTTACTAAAGTGCTTGTATCTTAGAAACAGGACAACCAAAGTACATATATCAAAGATACATTGGTACCGGCAAGTGGTTTCGAACTCATGCTCTTGGTTTGTGTAACCATTGCACTGCCACTACGCCACGGTCGCCTTCGTTTTTTGGTGTTAAAATAAATGACAAATTATGATTATCAATCAATCCAATTGTCACGTCTTTTCCCACAGGGATAGGCAGAGAAAATAAAGCGCCACCTGCCACGATCCTGACACAACTCCCTCGCTTCCTTTACATTTACAATTCTCTTCATACAAGCTCTATGGTTATGGGCACTAGGTAACCTAGCTTTCTTGAGGATGTCTCCGATTTGGTCGGAGAACACCCTCCTGGGTCTGCCTCGATTAACGCAGATTTATAAATTTCTTTCGTCAATCTACTTTCATTTAAACTACTATTACTATTTTTTATGAATCTAAAAAGACCCTTTTTTATTGCACGCCTGTGTACAATGCGCAAACGTTCCCCCACAACGTTAAAATCTTGCGAACTTACGTGCCGCGGACTATACGAGTGAAAAATATTTCTTTAGTATTTTTACTGATAAAAGTCGAACAAAAAAACGGGTACCACCGAAAATATTGTTTTTTTTTTGTCAAATCAATGACATCATTAACCCCTCGGCTGCGAATGACAAATGATCAATGTCATCTGCACTATAAGTGACTTGTTCTCATGACCTTATTTAACTGGAGTAGCAGTAGTCTCTAATCATGGACCGCAGTCTAGCTTAACATCACACGGAAAGCTGTTATAAGTAGAGCCATAATAAAAAAAAATAAAAAGAAGCAAGTTATCTAAATTATCTTTTAACGTCCGCACTGGAAAAGTAGGTCAAGACATTTTTATTAAGTAAGGTCTTGAAAATAAGAGATTTTTTATTGAGACGCGGCTTTTGACCTCGACCCGCCGGATGGCAAGCAAGAGGAGGTTTAAGAGTGCCAACGACAAAAAACGAGTCTCCACGGTTGCCCCAGTCGCCGTCACTATGCCGGCCAGAGGTGCTTTTTCACGCCTCGCTTGAACATATGGGCTGGAAAAGCATTCCTCTTGTCCACAACCAATATACCACAGTCTTATTCTACGGAGAAAACACATGGGCTGGCAAAGCATTCCACTTGTCACATGGGCTGGCAAGGCATTCCACTTGTCCACAACCACTTTACCACAGTCTTATTCTCTGAAGAACTCGTAGGTACATGATTTACGCTGTTAAATTATGTGTTTATTTCCAATTCGAGGGGTTTGATTGAAGAGCTTTTCAAAGAATTTACATTTTAAGAGATTTCCAGCGAATTTTGTATTCGATATTTTTTGTTGTCAATTTAAGGCGTGACAATTTGCGTGATTAATTGATTATTATTAACAAGGTAGGGGTACTTGCTTTCATCATTATTGTTATAATTTACTTCATAAAATATTGACGTAAGAGAATTCTTAATCAGAGATAAATTAAAAACCAAGAGATTTCGTTTTTTTTGGCCTACATAGTAATTGCGACCGAGAAAACCGTGAACCGACTCGGTTTTTTGAGTCTTCGGCATTCTTGGACTTCTTCTATCTTACTATCATGCTGGTCATCATGCCAGCCCCCCTAGCACGGCAATCCAAGAAGCAAGATAAAGAACTGCACGGAAAATTATTGTAACTTAATAGACCGGATCATCAAAATGTTTAAAAAATATATTTATTAAAGTTTTCAACGTTGTTTTATATGAAATTTGACAGAATCTTTATATATCTTTTTTGGGCATTTTGATGCACTGTTCTAGTAAGTTACTTAAAACGAGTTGCAATGATATTCTTTGCAGGTCTTTATCTTGTTTCTTGGATGGCCGTGCTAGGGGGGCAGGTAAGATCTCAAGGATCACAAAGTTACAAAGTTTTTTTTTCAAGATTCGGAGACTGTATGAAGGCGTTACGTAATCTCTACGATTTATCTAATTTATGTAAATTAGCAATAATTTTTTTTAGTTTTATGTAAGTAGACTTTTAATCAACATGAAGAATCTCTAACAGCCGGTCGTACCAAAAAAGTATCAATTTACGAATTTAGTTTTACTTTCTTACTCTATTACGTTTACTATTACGAAATCGTGAATTGGGTTGTTAATAATTTTATATCGAAACTACCATTTATATATGTTTTTATTATTAGAAATAACAAAAGTAGTACTTAAAAACCCAAAATAATGTATTTTAGCTCTGTATAAAATATCCGTTAAACGTAAATATAAAATGTAAGGTTAAAGAGTGGTGCAACCCATTTTTCTTTTTTTCTTTTACTTATACGATACTTTTTACAAATTCGTAAATTATAATATTTGGTACAACCGGCTGTAAATCTTTTGCCTATACCTGTCTTTTGAATTATAAATGAAATGAATTGTTTAGTAGATTATAATGCACAGGGCAGCAAAGAGGCCGACCTTGCCACCAAGTCTCTCACGGACAGACAAATGTAGGTCACTGTGTCACGAGCAGACTACTTATAAATAGACCCCGCTTCAGTGATTTTAGTGAGTTTATTCTCCCGGTTTACCGTACTAAGATTGGCTATTTTAATGTGTGTCAACGTTCAGTATAATCTCACCTGATTAGTCACTACAGAGCGCCACTTTTCGCGATCCTGTCACAACCCACAATTCTACTCCTACATACTCTATGGTTACAGGCTTTTAAGATTTAGTAAGACCTAAAGGCGGGCCGCGCATCGTCTTGCAAAATCTTAGGTAATGAGCATTGAGATTTTAAGAATATTCCTGATTAATCAAGGGACAAACTTCATCTTTTCAATATGACTAATTCATAAAATTAAATAAGTTATTAAAAACGTTTAATTTAATCCGTTTAATTTAATATGGCGAACTATCGACCTAATTTTAATACGTACACTACAAATGAACATCTTTATATCACCGCCCACTTTGAGAAAAATTATCTAAAGCCCCCCGACATATTTTTTTAGTCTGCTCTTATCCCCTGCCCCCCTAAAAGTTTCAATCAGGAGGTGTTATCGTCAACGTTGAGAACCCATGCCTAAAAGATGAAAATGTAAGTAAGATGTTTTCCTCTAATGCGCCGTCTAGATATATTTGATCTGCAATGGCGAATTTGCCGACTATGTTTTCACAAGCATAAAATAAACCTTGAACGTGAGAAGATGTGATTGAAAAAATTGCAATTAAATATTTTTGTTTTTTTGTAAAAAGGCATTATTTTAATTATTTTCTTGACATCCTCAAGAAAGCTAGGTTGCCTAGGGTGCCCATAACCACAGAGTATGAGGAAAATTGTGGATGTGAGGGAAGCGAGGAAGTTGTTTCAGGATCGTGGCAAGTGGCGCTCCATTGTCTCTGCCTATCCCTGTGGGAAAAAGACGTGACATCTTGGTTTTCTTTTTTGCTTGTCATATTTATATTATGATGTTAGGCAGGAGTGCGGTCCATTATCGAAGGCGACTGTGAGTATAGCGTTTTTTGACTATTTTGTTAGAAAACGCCCATGTGTTGAGACATAAGCATGGATCCCTTGAGCAAAACAGCAGAATAAGGTAGCCTCGGAAACCTAGTCAGTTTTTAGACGTCTTGTAGACATGCCGGCAGATAAAAGGAGCACTGACATTCAAGCTGGGCAGTAAATGGTTTTACTTCTTCCTTTTTGTTTTATGAATGACTATAAAGGACATCATTCATTTTGTATGAGGACTTGGGCTTAATTGTATTAACAGTTTAATATGCATTTTAAAATAGTTTGATGTACGTAGATTACAATGTAATTGGAATTAATCCTTTATTTTGCATAGTTTAGGTGTGCAAAATAATCAAACTATAATTATGACAGTTCAAAGCAGAACAAATATGGAGTCGATTGACAGATAATACAAAATTCATATCTAATTTTCCAAATAACTCAATTGCACAGCAATTAAATGCAAAATTGTTATTAGTTTTATCAATACAAGTATCAAAACTACCATTTATATATTTTTTCATCATTGGACATTACAAAAGTAGTACATAAAAACCCAAAATGAATGATGTCCTTTGAAAATATTATTAATTAAGTGCACGACTGTAAACGATGCGCGGCTTTGCTCCTACCGCAGTCATCCAGTGCTCTACCTTTCTGCCTATACTTACACTGCGCAGCTTCAAAATCAGCCCTCTTTTTATCTGCCGGTAGTTATACCTAATAAGGGGTTATAAGGCAAGTCGAGGTCAGATGTCTCGTCACAACAAAAAAGATTTGTTAAATCTCGAAGATTGCGAGAGTTTATTTTGCCTTTCACTTTCGGTTTCAGTTAAGTTTCGTTTTTTTTATTGTAGTTCGATGTATGACAGCATCCTACATGAATAAAGTAAATATTTGTGCGAGCTATGTTTAGAGGCGATTGCTACTACAAATAAATAAATGCAAATACGCCGGCCTAGTTGAAACCGGTAACTACAAGCTGATGCTGATCTCTAAAAGCGACTAAGCCATACATTTTTTTTTTATTGTGACTCGACATATGACAGCACCCCTCTTGATGTTAAGCCAAAGTGTGGTCCATGAATGAATGTCACTGCTACTACAATTCAATAACTGTGAGTAGCAATCACATCCACTATGCCGGCCTAGATGGAACCGGCAACTTACAAGCTGATCCCGAAACGTGACCAAATCACTTCACGGTCTGTATACTTGTAAGTGGTGGTACTACCCTGGATCGGCAGATTGGGTACCACTGCCTACCACTCTTTGATAACTAGACCCGAAGCAAATATCCATCTCTTTTTTTTTTCATTAGAGTATATAACGGTCTGTACACTTGAAAGTGATGGTACTACCCAAGATAGACAGACTGGGCGGGCACCACAGCCTACCACTCTTCAGACAACCAAACCCGAAGCAAATATCCGCTCTTTTTTATTATTAACAATATTTGCAACATTTATTGTAATTATTAAATATTACAAATAAAAGCTATGAACTAATCTTTGCTCCGACCGGGAATCGAACCGCGGGAAATGTCAGTTGTTGTTTACAGGAACCGCTGTTAGTTATGAATGAGATTTTCAATGCATCGATTCACATTACGGTCTAGGCGCTATATTTAGAATACACTTTTATTGAATAAGAAAAGGCTATTTTAAAAACCAAATTTATTTCGAACACGCGGACTCTACACTCGCGTTTGCAATTCTCGCTGTGAACTCACGCCATGAACCGATGTTCATGTTCGCGTTTAGGCTGCGGTTTCAAATCCCAGCAACGCGGAGAAAGCGATGCTGGGATCAGGAATTGCATTGACCGCTCCTGACGTCGCTCTTTCACAGCTCGCTAGAAACTGTAGCCATTTGTCGCTGGAAATTGCGCTGCGCCGCAGGCTTGAACGTGTCCCTACGAACTGCTGCTTTAAATGGACAACGGCGCGCGAACGCATCTGCACTCATAAGCTTTTAGTAGCATGTGACTGCTACTAAAAGCTTGTGTCGTCCATTTTCGTAGAGTTCGCAAACAATACTGCCAAACTTTGCGTGTGTGGAGGGACACATTTAAGTGCGATTCGTGACGTAAAGCCGTGGCGCCCGCCGTGAGTGTTTACCCGGCTTATCATGTGAAATACAAAATTGTGAAAACAAGGTCATTTTATACATTTCAAGTTCCCATAAGAACGGATGTGATGTCGTATTAGTATTCGCGGTCCAACGTTCGAACACTATATATATTAGGTTGAGGTTTTTTTTATTACCTAAGTGTATGTGGGGTAATGACCCAAATAAAATAATAGTTACTTAACTTTTTATTTACTACTACTTTACTTTAATATTTTAGGAAATCGCTTTTCAGAAGTAGTAAAAAAATTGATCTTACATTGGCCAAATCATGACGACTAAGAAACCGACCTAATTCACGGCTGCCCCAGCTGCCGTCACTGTGCCGGCCAAAACTCTACCATCCCATTGAGAATAGAGGCATACTTAGAATAGGAATACTTGTAGGTTCCCATTGTGCTATATTGTCGTTTCATCACAGATAAGTGTAATTAATAGTTTCTAATTGCCTACAATTGTTTTACTATGGAATATGGAACATAAAACAACATATCTTCCTATACTATATATAACCTTGAAGTGACGCGTGAAAAAGCAACTTTGTTCCATTTGTCAAAGTTACGCGGTCGCTGTTAGTTTTAATGAGCTTGAACTGTCAATGAATAAGAACATTGATTTATCGTGTTGCGCGGTCGCAATTTTAATTTTGAAGCTCATTAATGGAGTTTAACTGTCAAAACGAAGCCCATTTTTATTGTCATTGAGTTACGCGGTCAGACCGACCGCAGGACGGGGATCGAAATCGATGACTGCAGCGCTGTAAGTGGAATGCCTAACCAGCTTATGTGTTCTCCCCATTCTATAACTTGCGATGCGTGAAGAAGCCCCTTTGGCTGACATAGTGATGGCGACTGAGGCAGCCGTTAATGAAGCGACTCGTAGGTGCTTTTGGAAACTCCCCTTCGTTAGCATCAGCATCAAGCGGGGTGCTGTCATAAGTAGAGTTTCAATAAAAAAGCAAGTTCAGGCTGACCCTTCTAAAAGTTGTGTCTCTTATATTTTTATAAAATATCAATCAACCTTTCGGTTCCGAGTATTGTTATCAAAACAATGCTATTGGATTTATACACTTGTATGGCAGCCATTTTAAACATAATAAACATTGTATGTATTACCTTAAAAGTGAGTCATGAAAAGAGGCTAAGTTCCGCTAATATTTAATTCACAAAAAAAGCTACATCACACTAAACATATGACTAATCATCATCAAGGATAACATTTTATTATATTTCTGAGAATCGAAAACTTAAACTAAAGATCTTAAGGTAATAAAAATAATCATCAATAATTTCACGCCTCAATTCTCACACGGATAGGTAACTTTCATGCATTCAGATCTTAAAAGATTTGACGGAGTTTAAGCAGCATCAACCTTTCAATTTTTACCTATTGATGCTAAAAAGCATACCCCACTAACTAATCCGCTGAAGAGAGGTAACAATGAAGGTTGAGGGTTAATAATGCCTACTTTTTTTAAAATTTTTATTAATCATCAATCAAATTTTTGCGCCTTTTCCCCACAGAGATAGGCAAAGACAATGAAGCGCCACCTGCCACGATCCCGACACAACTTCCTTATATCCACAATTCTCATCATACGAGCTCTACAGTTATGGAAACTAGGTCGAAAAACTCCTGGGTTTGATTGATTGAATTATTTTATAATAAAAAGTTATGGCATTATGTTTATTAAAATAACCCTGTGATTCCGTCATAAGCCTATGTTATTATCAAATAATTGAATGACTCATTTCGCGTAGGTAATTGAAGGCCAATCTGCCATTCTCAAGTATAGCATTTCATTGTCTAAAAACGAGATTTTACTTAATTTGTTTGACTTGAATTTGTTTAACTAGGAGTCAGGATTTAAAATAATATATATTTTTGGTCTATTCCAATGGTATTTTTTATTAGTATTTTAGTATTTTTACAGTATAAATAAATAAAATCCTACATGTTAAAATTAACTCGACATCGGTAATTTACGATTGTGGATGTGATTATTTCTACCAATTTTCAACATTAATTTAAAAAGTAAGTAATAATGTGTTTTTAACTACGTTTTGTTATGTTTAGCGCGATTTTTTTTTGATGGAACCTTTTTTATTGTGATGAGATTTCACTCTTCACCTCTCCCCTTCTTGCTTGCTTCTTGGTTTGCCGATCTAGGGGGCCTGTTTGCATCTTATATGGTATAACTTCATCCCGTAATCTTGGCAAGGATCCAAGGCTATAGGAAATTGAGGGATTGGTAAACCAAGTTTTAGTCGTCAGCGTTCTTGGATCACCCCTTGCTTACCAGAAGAAAAGCCTGGTCAGATAGTGCGTCACAATAAAAATCTAATAAAAACAGGAACAAGCATCGATCATACATTTAAATAGATACACAACACAGTCCCATGCAAAAAAAATGTCATAAAAGTATCCGCGCGTCAAAATTCACTTACGCTGACACAAACTATGTAAGTGAATTGTAGATTGAACCTTATAATGCGATTAAAATAAGAATAGGACGGAATCGGCGCCATTTTGTGATGTCTAACTCTCCAACCAACTTCACTTTAGTATGGTGTCTTTTTCTTTGCGGAGGGTCAAGAAAAAGACACCTTTGAATCAGTCAAGTAAAGTTAGTCAACAGCCCATCCTATTCTTATTCTAATAGCAAACACATTGTTTTGAAGTATAAACTTGTAACAAATGTACATCACATACATCATTTTGGAGTGAGAACAAATGCAAGTCCACCATGAATTCGGACTTGCTTTTATTTTGACGCTTTTAAAGCAGGAATTATGTATCTACCGTAATATATGATCTAAGGGAACAAGCAACGAAACTAACATCATTCACAATCAATTGCATCATTCAAGTCAATCATTCGTGACTGATAACTGATAAATAAACGCTGTGAAATGTAAAATGTGAACTTGGAATCTAAAGGCACATTCCCGGTCAACTCAGTTGAAGGGCAAAGTTTTTTTGTACGGAAAACATAAATCTAAAACTCCTGTCTAGTTTTTGGGGTGACTATTATCTCGTGCGATGTTGCAGGTAGGCGCATTGCACAGGGTTGTCACCTAAAATCTATCTATTTTTATTTTTTAATTTTTATTAGACCATATAAAAATAAAAAAAATAACCTCGACTTGCCTGATAGTAAGCAAGAGCAAGCGCGACCGACTAAGAAAAACCTATACAATTTACAGTTGCCTCAGTCACCGCCACTATGCCGGCCCCAAAGACTAACAAAAATAATTTCAAAAATATATTTTAATTCTATTTTGTATTAAATAGGTATAATAAATTACTAACAATATTACGGAAAGTTTAATACGAGTAAGATTTTTTATTTTTTTTTATTTGAAATTTTTACATTTATATTCTAAGCTTCTAAAAGTGCCTCTACCATAAAAAAGGGCAGCCAATATATCAAAGATACATTGGCACTAGCAAGTGGTTTTGAACCGGGAGTTATTGGTTTGCGTGGCTACCACTACCACTAGACCATGCTCGCTTTATTCTTAAACAATTGTGAAAACAATTCAGGTTCTAAATTAAACAAATTTTATGCGGCTTATTATCGCGTTTATTTTAGTTTTGATGTTACAATTTTTTATTATTCCGACGTTTCGAGAGCTTTGCAGCCATCGTGGTCACGGAGATTTCAAAATAAACGCGATAGTAAGCCGCATAAAATTTGTTTAATTCATTAATCAATGTTCGAGCAAAATCTAAGAAAATGCTATTCAGGTCTTTTCTTTGTAGAGCAATTGACAAGTGGAATGCTTTACCAGCCCATGTGTTCTCTGCATCCTATGACCTTGGATCCTTCAAGCGATGCGTGAAGAAGCACCTTTGGCCGGCATAATGACGGCGACTGATGCAGCCGGGAACTAACTCGTTTTTTTCAGTCGTCGTCACTCTTCGACCTCCTTATCATATTATATCTGCTTATCATCAGGTGGGTCGAGGTCAAATGTCGTGTCATAATAAAAAATTAAATTAATCAATGTTCGCGCAAAATATTATACTATTCAGGTTCTATTTGTGTTTTTCTACTGTAAGGTATATTTTTTGTAATTAATAGGTGTCTGTAACTTTCCGCAATAAATAGAAATATAATGAATACCGTTAGAGATGGCTTGTATTAAATCTCCCCAACGTTGCTAAGATACAGCAGGGATACAAGGTCTTCTAAAAATATACATATTTCTAGCGTAATATTGATTCTGACTAGATAACAAGATGCGCATTATTACTTCTTTATTATACGTTTATGCCCATAAACGTAGAGCTTGTATGAACAGAATTGTGAATGTGAAGGAAGCGAGGGAGTTGTGTCAGGATCGTGGCAAGTGGCAGTCCATTGTCTCTGCCTGTCCCTGTGGGAAAAAGGCGTGACAATTTGTTTTTGGCATTAATTTAGATAGCTTTTCGTTGCGCCTCTTAGCCATTCTTTTGTCTTTCTCTTGCCACTCTTTCTCTCTTTCTCTTGACTTTCTTGGTAGTAAGCAAGGTCTTAGAAGTTTCTACTAGGCCGGCATAGTAGATTTCAACCGCTACTTAAATAACCCTACTAGCAGTGACGTCCATTCCTGGACCGCGCTCCAGATTCTAAGTCTAATATCAAAACTTGGAATATTATTATTATTAATTCTTCCTAACCAACCCTAGTTAACTTTATCTATTTTTTTGTCTATCCACACATCTACCCTTAGTTGCGTTGCACAACCCGAACTAATACAATACCCTAGTAATATACCTTTTGTACCAGCCAAGACTCATGACAAGTGCATTGTTACCCTGCGTACAGTTTGGGGGTGACAAAAAAAGTCATCGATTTGTACACATGCTTGCTATAAATTTCTATTTATCGCAACCAAATGGTCAAGAAATTTAATACGACTGGTTTTTATTTTATTTTATTTATATATTATGATTCGGTATTAAATCGGAGTGCGGTCCATGAATAGAGGTAACTTCTACTACATTTCAAGTAGAAGTTATCTCTAAGTGCAATCACATCCACTATGCCGGTCTAGTTGGAACCGGCAACTTATGAACTGATCGCGAAACGCGACTAAGTCACTTCACGGTCTGTATACTTGTAAGTGGTGGTACTAAGTAGCTGCGGGTTCAAAACTTGCCAGTACCAATGTATCTTTTATCGTCCAGCGAGATTAAGTTGGGCAAGTTAAAACGATAATCGTCTCTCGTCGACGATTGGCAAAATAATAAAAGTTAGGCTAATAAGCAAGGGAATTTCAAGAGCGACGACGAATAAGAACGTAGTTTAATTATACAGTTCATGGGTCGCATTTGCTATGTCAGCCAAAGCTAGTTTAGAATCAATCAATCAAATTTTCACGCCTTATTCTCACAGGGATAGGCAGAGACAATGGAGCGCCACTTGCCACGATCATTACACAACTCCCTTGCTTCCTTTACATCCACAATTCTCTTCATACAGGCTCTGTAGTTAAAGGCAATAGGAAACCTAGCTTTCTTGAGAATGTCTCCGATTTGGTCGGAAAACACCCTCCTGGCCTTGTTGCCTATTTTAGAACTATATGTTAAATTCTATTTCGATGGTTAAAAGCATAGATGCAAATAAATAAGAGTTTTATTCTTTATATCTATCGTTAAGACGAATATATTTGTCAACACTCTTAACTGTTAAGACTTAAGATTATACTCGTACGCTCTGCAGAGTATAAATTAAAAGTAACCTTTAACATGTTTAACTTGAAAAAAAGCTACAACTCTCAACATTGAACTTAAGAGACACTTATCTTAAGTAATATTAAAAAGCAGGTCAAAAATTCCTTCACACGTGTTTCCACAATACTAAGAAAAGGCATATTTTATACTAAAATAAAATACATAAAATTTATTTATTAAATGTTTGGCTTTGTGTTGGTATTTAGCCAGTCGGCAAACTGAAGTGGGACTGAGTAGGTCATCTCTGCTATAAAACTAAGAAATAGCATAATTTATAGCAAAATAAAATATAATATATGAAAAATTATACATTTTCGGCTACATCGGCTTAATAGCCAGTCGGCAAACTGAAATGATACAGAGTAGGTAATCTCTGTCGCATGTCTGATGCATTATGGGTAATGTCCACTACTGAGTGGACATTGCAGAAGACATCGAGGTAGGCCCAAACGGAGATAATGAGATGAGATAGACTCCTACTAAAGATTTTGTAAGACTTATAATAGTTTGTAGCGTAGGACCGCGTTATCATGGGAAAAAGAAAAGGAGGCCTTTACCCAGCAGTAGGTAATAAATTAGTCATAAGATTTAAAAAACATTCACGTGCGAGCATAGATTAGATGCGACCAGAAACCAACGCCAGTTGTTTCATGTATTATTGCTATGATAACTGAGCTATCCAGCGCTTTAAGCTTGCGTCTAAACTCTTCTATCCTATCTTTTCATAGTGCAGTTGAACTGCCGCCGGGTTTGTACCACATGCTGATTGAAACCCACTTGTGAATCTTTTCTATGTCAAGATTAAACATAATTTATTACCAAGAAAAGGCAAGAAAAATTTTCTGCTAGATAGAACGAGGACAACCCAGAATAATGATCCTAGATCATAACGGGGACATATTTATGAAAGCAGAGGTCTGTAGAGCTCATACGAAGAGAATTATAAAGGCGACCGTGGTGTAGTGGTTACGCAAACCGAGAGCACGGGTTCAAAACTACTTGCCGGTACCAATGTATTTTTGATATAATGTACTTTGGTCGTCCTGAAAGAAATATAAAAGAGTTGTGTCAGGATCGTGGAAGGCGGCTGTCTCTGTGTTTACTTGTCGAAACCGAGGCGTGACAATTTGGTATATTGTATTGATTAATTTCTGTTAAAATCAACCTTTAATAAAAATAAGTAATAGAGTAGATGTTATATTAAATTTAACAGAGCCTATAAATATTATACTTTAAGCCTTATAATTACATTTTAACGATGAAAAACTGTAAAATTGCCGTTTATTGCCAAGCAGTGGTCGTAATTACTGTAAATTAAAATCATACTTACGTTGTCAAGTTAATTACTTGAAGGATAGTTTATTATATTTTACAGACATGCAGATTAAATTAGATTTTTTTATTTGGTTCTTTTTGTTTTTAGTAGATTAAACCGTAAAGTGAGTTAATTGCGTTTCGGCATCAGCTTGTAAGTTGCCGCTTCAAACTAGGCAGACATAGTTAATGAGACTGCTACTTGCAATTGTGTAATTATGTGTTCTCTCCACCTTGGATCCTTCAAGCGATGCGAGAAGAAGCACCTTTGGCCGGCATAGTGACGGCGACCAAGGGAGCCGTGAAATAACTAAACGGTTTTTCCAGTTATCGTCACTCTTGCTTATTATCAGGCGGGTCGAGGTCAGATGTCATATCACAATAAAAATAAAATCTAACTATACATGCAGTCATCTTCTTTCATGGACTGCACTCCAGCTTAACATCAGGCGGGTGCTGTCGACTGGAGTAAAAAGACGATGTAGAAACAGGGTATAATAATCGAATCATAGTTTATTAATCGATAGTCGAGAATCGAGAATAGAGCGACGTAATAAAAATGGCGTGTGGCAACAATGCGAAGCGAGTCATCGACCTTCGAAATTTAACTCGACCTGCCCACAGCACAACAAGGTTGCCACTACTTTGCATCGGAATATGGATCATAGGATGGTTCACTCCACGCTTGAAGAATCCAATGAACAGACTCAGGGCCGTCTTTACCCGGGGGTTCAAGGGGTGCGGTGCACCCGGGCGCAGATTCCTAGGGGGCGCATGCCGACCGCCATAAATTTCGATAGGTACCTACTACACTGAGTCCACGCGAGCGGAGCCTTGACTTTCGCACCCCGGCGCTGAACATGCTTAAGACGGCCCTGAACAGACTATAGGCTATGTATTTGAATTAAACAAATTTTTTTGCGGCTTACTATCGCGTTTATTTTGGTTTTGATTTGACATTTTTTATTATTATTTCGACGTTTCGAGAGCTTTGCAGCCATCGTGGTCACAGAGAGACTGAGGTGTTGGTCGTCCTATTGGTTGATGCTGTTATTGTTTCCAAAACTACCCTGCTTGATGTTTCGATTTGTATTTTCTGTTTCCGGTTTAATTCAATTTTTTGCAAAAATAACTGACGGTGTCATCTGGTTTGGCAGTTTGCTAGTAAGCCGCATAAAATTTGTTTAATTCAATAATCAATGTTCGTGCAAAGTTTAAAAAAGGCTATGTATTTGTTATGTACGGTAATTAATTATTATGATAAAGGTCTTGTATTTCACTTGCAACGAAGTAATTTTTCCTCGTAAACACGATGCAAGTATTTCCCAATATGGCCCCCGCATTGAAGTCATGCGAGCAAAGGCACCAAGGTGAACAACGCCCATTGCGAAAACTTGTATTTCTTAAAAATGATAAATAAATCATTAATCATTTTAAACAGTGGTAGGCAGTGGTACCTTGTCTGCTGATTCCCATTCCCATTCAATCAATCATATTGTCACGCCTTTTTCCCACTGGGATAGGCAGAGACAATGGAGTGCCACTTGCCACGATCCTGACACAACTCCATCGCTTCCTTCACATTCACAATTCTCTTCATACAAGCTCCGCTATTACGGGCACTAGGCAACCCAGTTAGTTCCCTTTCTAGTTATATATTATCTTGGATTCTACAATAGAAGCGTGAAAAGGCACCTTTGGCTGGCATAGTGACGGCGACTGAGGCAACCGCATAATAACAGACTTACAGCCGGTTGTACCAAAAATTTTAATTTACGAATTCGTAAAAAGTTACAAATAAGCAGATGAAAAAAGCAAAAATGGGTTGCAAGACTCTCTCGTGTATGTTTTGTGTTTTCAGACAATATACACGAGACACACAACATACACGACATTTTTATGGTACAACCGGCTGCAAGTGTTTCTATTTAAAAGTATGCACAATATATGATATAGTGAAAGTCACAAATAACCGGTGGATGCACTGGCATCTTTGTCGTTCGGAATGGCGTTCTAAGGGGGAGGCCTATGTTTAAAAGTGAACGTCTTCGTCCTCCCCCTTAGAACGTTATTCCGAACGACAAGTTTTACTTTCACTATGTCGCCAGTACACATAATGGGAAGCCTACCTACGCTGCGTCTTCCGGTTCGTGGTCTCCACTCTAGAACCTTTCTCCCCATCGGTTGTCGGTTCTTCGAGCGAAGTATAGATTATAAGTGTAAAAAAATGACACTAATTTTATTAAATCGACCATCTGCATTTTAAGACAAACACTTGTACCGATGCATTTTTAAAAGATAAATAAATCTATTCTAAATGGCTAACACATGTTTAAACTTACAAAAAAAACAACATAGTTTAACACAGCAGAGTGAATAACCGTATAACCCAAACCACCATACGTCCAGTGGCCCGCATTCTCGTAATACGCACTTGCGAGACTTTTATATCAATCAATCAAATTGTCACGCCTTTTTCCCACATGGATAGGCAGAGACAACGGAGCGCCACTTGCCACGATCCTGACACAACTCCCTCGCTTCCTTTACATTCACAATTCTCTTCGCACAAGCACATAGAGGTTATGTGCTTGTGTGAAGATAGAGGTTATAGGTACTAGGCACCCTAGCTTTCTTGAGGATGTCTCCGATTTGGTCGGCAAACATCCTCGTGGGCCTGCCTCGTTTAACATTTAACAACGTTCACATGACTTTTATACTAATATAAATAATAATATTTATTATTTATATTAGTATAAAAGTCATACAAACGCAGTAATATTGCAACAAAACGCAGTAATATTGCATTTATATGTCATTCTCGCAGGTAACCAATCAACATATTGATTTGTTATTCGTTGATTGGTTACTTACAATTTTTTTTAAACATTTCTATTGTATTGTATAGTATAATAAATACTTGTATCATAGAAACAGGACGACCAAAGTACATATATAGGTATGCGCACCTATTTTTGAATGAAAACTATTTTGGATTGTTGGAACTTGTAACTTTTAAGCTGATCATAAAACGCGACCCAATCGACAGAGTTCATAGATAAGCTGGTACATTTTAAACAATCATTAATTTAATTTATACAAAAATATTCTAGAAGTATCGAACTACATAAAACTTGAATTACATAATAATCTTAATGATTTTATAACTCATGTAATCATAGATAGAAAATTATCTATTTCCTTATTTAAGTATGGTTTAAGTATAGTGAGTGGGGTTGCGAAAAAAGTCACATATGCTTCAATAGCATAATGTTGTTGTAAAGGTGAACAGCCTACCAAGGAGAACCGTTGACCCTATAGACGTGAATCCAAGCGGTCCCGTACGCACCACGAGTTCTCTCCGGCCACGAATGTCTTGCCGTTGTATAAGACCGCTCCTACACTAGCTATTTAGATCGCTAACGATAGCCTGCTAGGCGAAAGTACCGGATTGGATTCTAAATCAAAAGATTTGTTTCTTAGCATTTATTAGTAACTATTTATAATTAGATTGTAGAAAGTTGTGATTAATTTATTAATTTTTCTATAATTATATTTTGTTTATATTACTATACTAAGCTACTAACATAGAAAAAGGACGACCAAAGTACATTGGTACCGGTGTACTTTGTGGTTGTGCCACTGCATCACTGCACCACGGCCGTCTTAAATTGTAAAGTTGCTGGCCGGCTAACTAGGCCGGCATAGTAGAAGCGATTACTACTTACAATTCAAGCCTAATTCCCAAACGAGCAGTGCCCTTCTGAGAATTTGTCATCTGTCAGAAAACAATGCAGTTTTCTACGATCCCAAAACAACCATTTCACTTGCCAAAGTCGCTTAAAACTCATAGTCATAGCTCTAAATTCATAATGCACCGCGAAGCCCTGTTTTTTTAGAATTTACACTATTATAACAAGGAACATTCTTCTGGGCCATCCCCATTTTATCTCATATTTTGTTACTTTTAATTTATGTTTTTTATTCGTATTCTAGTATTCGTTTAAATACGCCGTATATGACAATCAACCGCATGACCGCGCGCGTTTATGTTTCCCTGTGGACGAACAACCTAAGCCATTTTTGTTGATTCCATTGTTGATATTTAAATGCCAATATACTATATCCTGTTTATCGGGGACATTTTAAGAAAGCAGATCTTAGCAGTACCTATAACCATAGAGTATGAATCAAATTATTAAGACAACGGAGCGTCACTTGCCACGCTTCTGACACATCTTTTTCGCTCCATTCATACAAGCTCTACGGTTATGGGCACTAGGCAACCCAACTTTTTTTGTTTATGTCTCCGATTTGGTCGGAGAATGGTCTGCCTCGATTAACGCATTCATGCACATCAGTTTTTTTGTACAGACACAGAATTTGTTACTAATATATAATAAATCAATTCAGCGAAAAAAAAAATGTTCGCTGGATTCATGATATTGGCTTCCGCAGGTCCTCTCTTGATGCGATGGCTGCAACGTGGTAGTCAATCTATCAATCAAATTGTCACGCCTTTTTCCTTCAAGGATAGGCAGAGACAATGAAGCACCACTTGCCACCATCCTGACACAACATCGCTTCCTTTACATCCACAATCATTGATACAATCTCTACTGTTATGGCCACTTGGTTATTACCACCTAGCTTGGTAGTTATACGGCATTTTCACGAGGCGAATTTAGTTGATCAACTGCGAAATCGTTCGCGATTTGAACCGTCTGAACATACTTTCAATAAAGTTGAAGCAATAAATATCGGTTCAACAAAAGTTAAAGACCATTCATCTTTTATTGATTCAATTAATAGCTGAAAGCGAATCAATAAACAATGTCTCACCTGTACTAGAATAGGGATAGGTAGACGACTTCACTAGGCGATTATAATACAGCACTAAACATCGCTCTGTTGCTTGTTTAAATTGCTTCCAGGAAAAGGAACCGCCATGCTACCTTCGCGTGTGTATATCGTTTAAAGATCACAAGGGTTTTACAAGATGTCGTTCATCTTTTAAAGCCGCAATGCGGAATCGAACCAAGGTCAGTAACTTTGCTTTGTGAACGAACGGTTAGCAATTGGTTTGTTGAGCGTCAAGTCCCGGGTTCGATTCTCGGTCGGAGCAAATATTTGTTTATGATAAAAAAAGAGGTGGATATTTGCTTTGGGTCTGGTGATGTTAAGCTGGAGTGCGGTCCATGAATGGATGAAACTGCTACTAAAATTTACTAACAGTCACATCCACTATGCCGGCCTAGTTAGAACCGGCATCTTACAAGATGATATACATATAAAATATATAAATACATATAAAATATTGCATGCATTCTTGTATTGTTTTTGTTAAACGACCAATCAGAACATACGCACATACATTGCTTCTTTCGTTCTATACAAAAACAACAAATTTAATTAAAGGGATCAATGTACGCGTCATGTTTTGTTATTCGATATTCAAGGTCCTAAGGGTCAACGGGTCACGTTTTGAATACGCGAGTCCTTCAAGGCTGTTTGGTTAGTATTTTTAGCTATTTAGTGATTAAAAAGGCGACCATTGTCTCTGCCTATCCCTGTGGGAAAAGGTGTGACAAATTTAATTTGATTGATTGAAAGGCGATCGTGGTGTAGTGAAAGTGAAATGGTTATGCACAAAAGGTTGCCTAGTGCCCATAACTATAGCTTGTATGAAGAGAATTGTGAATGTGAAGGAAGCGAGGGAGTTGTGTCAGGATCGTGGCAAGTGGTGCTCCATTGTCTCTGTCTAACCCTGTGGGAAAAAGGCGTGACAATTTGATTGATTGATAACCCCACACGTTTGGGTTTGATGAAAAAATATTTTTTTGAGTTTCAGTTCTAAGTATGGGGAACCCCCAAAATTTATCGTTTTTTTTTATTAATTCAGTCGCGTCTTGGGTCAAGCTAGAAAGTTTCTAGTTTCCACTCTGCTAATTTAACTGTATTAAATCAGTCACCTCCACTCATAGACCAAACCAAGCTTTACATCAGACGAGGTGCCTTCACATGTCGATCCACGATAAAAACGACATCAGTTCTACCTATGTCTATCACCAGAAAAGCGTGATAAAGTTCATATATAATATACGTGTCCTCGCAAATCCTAGCGGATCTAGCCTATTCCAATGCAAATTGCACTTCCTTCCGCTACTATCCGCTCGCTTCATCACTAAATATAAAAAACTATCATGCCCCTTTTTATAAATAGTAGTGACAGAGCTTTTGGAAATAGGTTTGATGATAATTAGGTATTTATTTTGTTATGTTTACATTTTTTCGAAGAACCGACAACCGATGGGGAAAAAAGGGTGGAGACCACGAACCGGAAGACGCAGCGTAGGTAGGCAGGCGTCCCACTAGGGGGACTGACGACATAGTGAAAGTCAAGAGTAACCGGTGAATGCAACTGGCATCTTGTCGTTCGGAATGGCTTTCTAAGGGGGAAGCCTAGTTCAGCAGTGGACGCTTTCAAATAAAGCAGTTAAAATAATAAATAAACCTTAGAACTGTAAAAATTACTTTCAATAGTTTTTGGGTAGATTATGTAATATTTCGCGAAAGTGGTTATTGCGCCACATAGAACCACACGACATCAACCACAGAACTAATCATATCGTAGATAAGATGACAGCTGAAGTTTATTTATTTTTTTACAACAATACCTCTTGAAAGTAGATTGACGAAAGGAATTTATAAATCTGATGTGGATGGATGCGTTAAACAAGGCAGGTCCAGGACCAAATCGGAGACATCCCCAAGAAAGCTGGGTTGCCTAGTGCCTACCCACAGAGCCTCTATGAAGAGAATCGTGGATGTGAAGGAAGCAAGGAAGTTCATGTTCATTATTTTTAAAATTATTTGGCATTGGAGGTTTAAATGTCACTGTTACTGAACTGCTACTACAACACGGAGCAGGGCATTTAGAATATAATTTAATTAGATCAATGCTAAAATATTGCACACCAATTAGAACTAATTGCATATATACTCGTAAATGTAATATTTATCATATCTTTATCGGACTTAAGGCCAAAGGCGTTCTCTACCAGTCAGTTAAAGACATTGTTCCGACGTATACGTCTTATACTTATATAAGATCCGACGTAATTTGCACTTTACCTCTACCTAATCTAAAACATAGATTAAAGAACCTACCTTAATCTCTTTAACTAAATATAGAACTTGTTACTTGGCCTTGTCATTTTATGTAACTAAAATAAAGAAAAATAATAAATAAATGGTGTTTGTCGACTGAATCGGAAACATCCTCAAGAAAGCTAAGTTGCCTGGTGCCCAAAACCATAGAGCTTGTATGAAGAGAATAGGGAATATGCATGTGGTTTAAATATTGCTGCAAATTTTCCCCCCGATTCTTTATTGTACTAACATCATGCTAAAATTATTATATTTTTAATTTTCTTTGTATATATTGCATAAAAGATTAGGTAAAAAGTGAAAGATATGCAAGTGAAATTCAAATGAGTGAAACGCATCACCATTGGCCGAATGAAACGTGACGTCACATGACACGTTCGGGGTCGAAGCTCATATTGTGCGCGTAGTGTTTAGAGAAAAAATAGCTTCTTTGTGTTTATGCAGTGTTTTTGTTTAGCTATTACAACTTGAAAATCCACATAAATAACAGTAACACTTGTAGTAAACAAATACTGGTCGTGATGTGTGACGTCATTAAAAGCCCGCGCTAGATGATGGCGTTCAAATGTTTCAAATTTAATCGAAGTTTTAAAATTATTTTTAAAAAATAATTAGAACTTCTCCAACAATATTTATATTTTTTATTATGTTATAACGATGTAATAAGTGAATTAAACACATAAAAATAATACATGCATATACCCTATTGTGGATGTGAAGGAAGCGAGGGAGTTGTGTCAGGATCGTGGCAAGTGGCGCACCATTGTCTCTGCCTATCTCTGTGGGAAAAGGGCGTGACAATTTGATTGAATGAAAATAAAGAGTTGTCTATGCTATATTCTTGTATCTATGGCAGGTAACGAGTTTTTGACTACACTAACCGCGATACAATCGAACGCTTAAAAGAATCATCATTACTGACTTCCAATAAGAGACATCGTGGGTGTTCTTTTTATTGGTCGACATATGACAGCACCTCGCCTGATGTTAAGCTGGAGTGCAGTCCATGAATGGAGGTGACTGCTACTACAGTTAAAATAACTGTACCAGTACCATCAATTTATTACTTTTATTAAAGTTTATTGGATGCGTTAAACAGGCAGACCCAAGAGTGTGTTTTTAGACCAAATCGAAAATTTCCTTAAGAATGCTGGGTTGCCTAGTGTATGGTACATAACTGTATAGCTTGTATGAAGAGAATTGAGGATGTGAGGGAAGCGAGGGAGTTGTGTCAGGATCGTTGCAAATGGCGCTCCATTGCCTCTGTCTATCCGGTGTGAAAATGGCAGGACAATTTGATTGATTATTTGTTTTTTTTTACATTTAAGCTACTAAAATGCTTGTATCATAGATACAGAACAACCAAAGTGCATATATCAAAGGTGGGTGGTCTCAAACTCGTCCTTTCCGGTAGGCATAACCATTGCACTGCCACTACACCACGGTTGCCTCAAATTTTAATACTTATTTTATTTCACGACAACAATCATCATTGTAAATGAAACAATTTAGTAATAATAATAACTAAACTTTGTTTATAGAACAAACACACAAAATCCACCTTAACAAATTTCTACCCTAAACAAAATCCATTAAAAGTTTCGAATACGAGAATCAGTTCACTAAAACATATTATGTTGAACTTTTACCTACTTATATAAATAAAAGATATAATATAAGTAACACGGTATATACTAGGTACACGGTTGTCTAGATTAGGCAACAATAAAAAATACTAATACTTCCAATTAAATATTATTATAAAGAGACTGTGGCTTAGTTATCGTGAAACCAGGAGCCCCCAGTTTAAAACCACTTGCCAATTATAGCTTGTCTAACTACAAATGACGAGCCCCTTTACTTTATTAGGCTATTTAAATGTGTGAATGCAAATATTGCTAACTATACTACTATAATTCATCAGCGTGCTCCTCCTTCTGTGTCTAACTAGCAACTGTGTAGACCAATTACAATTGCATTTTCTGTGTGTTATCCATATTTCAAATTTGCTCGTGTGCATAAATGCAGTAGAGAAGCGCGTCATTACGGCTTAGACATACTCTACCAATGTATCTTTGATATACGTATTTAGGTCGTCGGGTTTCTATGATACAAACATGTCTAGTAGCTTAGTACAAAACAGACAAATAAAGCTTATTTATGTTTGTAGGTAGACATTTTTTATTTAATTTACATTTCTTTACTAAGCTACTAAAGTGCTTGTATTATCAAAAAAGGACAATCGAAGTACATATATATCAAAGATACATTAGTACCGGTGGGTGGTATCGAACTCATGCTTTCGTTTTGTGTAACCATTGCACTGCCACTACACCACGGTCGCCTTATTTAGTTAATCCGTTGTATGCAAATTGTTTATTTGATAGGAATGCGCGCAGGTAAAGTCGATCCCGGGGCCACGCATCACGGGCTCTCTGGAACTGGTTCATTTCAACCCGGGGTGAGCTACGGGTGGGGGAGTGAGCCACGTCATTGACCTCCGCACCGACACACAAACAGAATAAGGACACAACTGAATTAAGGCGAGGAGTCTTTGCGTTATGAACAAAACGTGTCTTAGGCAAAATAAGGCTGAAATTTGCAAATCACTCTTGAGCGTGCGACGTTTATCGTACGCATAATTTATCTTTTATATTATAACATTTTGTTAATTTTCAGAAAACCGTGTGCTAAATTAAATATCTAGGCGATGTGTCGATAATTTAATATTTGACGATTCATATTTACGGAAAAAAATATAGGAGAGGCCTAGGAGAGTGTTTTTCGACCAAATCGGAGACATCCTTAAGAAAGCTAGGTTGCCTAGTGCCCATAACCATAGGGCCTGTATGAGGAGAATTGTGGATGTGAAGGAAGCAAGGGAGTTGTGTAAGGATCGTGGTAAGTGGCGCTCCATTGTCTCTGCCTATCCCTGTGGGAAAGAGGCGTGACAATTTGATTTGAAAAAAATATAATGGTTATCGCTTAAAAAACCGAGAACTTGGAAATCAGAAATTGTTTTTGTGATAAAGTTGCATATATGTACATAAATTTTTTTTTTATATAATATAAAGTATTTGTAAATTCTGTTCGATTAAGTGTTTTTTTTAGCATTTCTTCTTTAGCCATATATATTTTTTGAGTTAATATAATAACATTTCATGAAGTATAGTTATTCGATCGTCAAATGTACCTCAAAATAGAATATCGTCGAAGATCCCTGCCTTAAGTTCGCGATACGGATTGAGTTAGGAAAAAGTTGTAAAGTAACTGAAGGACATCATTCTTTTTTGGCTATTTTTGTTCTACTTTTGTGATGCCCAATGATAAAAGATATATAAATGGTAGTCTCGATACTTGTATTGATAAAACTTTGCTTTAAATTGCTGTGCCATTGAGATATTTGGGAAATGAGATATGAATTTTGTATCGTCTGTCAATCACGAAGGCACGCCATATTAACAGTTCTGCTTTGAACTGTCATAATTAAAGTTGGAAATATTCCAATTACATTGTAATCTTCGTACATCAAACTATTATAAAATGTATATGCAACTGTTTATACAATAAATCCCAAGTCCCCACACAAAATAAATGATGTCCTTTGTGATGTACTCTTTCAACATGGTAAAAGACAGCGCTGGCAATTCGGGTCACGCCCTTTTCCCACAGGGATAGGCAGAGACAATGGAACGCCACTTGTCACGATCCTGACACAACTTCTTCGCTTTCTTTCTCCACAACCACGATTTACTTCATACAAGCTCTACGGTTATGGGCACTGGGCAACCTTGCTTTCTTAATGATGTCTCAACAAATCTGTCAAATTATGTCTTCGTCATAACAATCACCTCTTATGCGGAGTTCTCACGAGGCGATTTTAGTTGACCAACTGCGAAACAGACTTTCAATCAAGTTGAAGCAATAAATATCAGCTCAACAAAAGTAAAAAATTAAACAACTAAAATCGCCTCGTGAGAACGCCGTATTATAGTTTTTTAATAACTCATTTAGTATAGTTATTACTTTATTTCAATAAAACGTTTTCTTTTGATTTCACTAACAATCAATTTTTAACCGGCATTATAATGTTGTCGCGTCTAAATTCGACGGAGCGACACTATCCGTTATCTAGATACAGCTCTCTCGCTTCCTTTAAATGGAATTCTCTTCATACCAACTCAACTACGGTTTACAGGCATGGCGGTACCATTATTTAATTCTGTTTTTTAAGTTCTTATCGGATCCATGATTGTAACTTTAAAATTCCAAAAACGATTTATACTTTTTTTCTTAAATTTTGCGCGAACATTGATTAATGAATTAAATAATAAAAATGTAAAATCAACAACCAATAATAAACGCGATAGTAAGCCGCATGAAATTTGTTTAATTCACAGTTTTAAACTTTAATTAAACCTTTATAAAATGACATATTTGGCTATATTTTTTATATGCCATTTTCCTTTATGAGTATTTCTCCCCCCCGGGTGGCGTCTCCCACTCCCTGACTCCATCTCCCTCTTGTAGTATCTCTATTACATTCCGGGCAAATCTAATTTCAAATAGCGGTGATGTTTATGTTTGATACCGTTCAAACGTCCTGCATTTACATTGACAAACTTTTACCTTATGTCATATAGAGATGTTGTTAAACGTGTAGTTACCACTGCAAAAAATTGTATGAAATGGCTGAAAATGGTGTGTTTTCTCTTATAGGAATCTCTTTCGTCAATCTCCCTTCATCCATCATTTCATTGTACATGTACATGTTACATAACTTGGGCCGGCATAGTGTCGGTGACTGTAGCAGCCGTAAACTGACTCGTCTTTTTCAGTCGACGGCACTCTTGGACTTCTATCATGCTTAACATCAGGCGCCTTCAATCATGGACTGCACTCCTAACTTTCTTTTTATTGTGACACGACATTTGACCTCGAGCCGCCTGATGATAAGCAATAGGAGGTCCAAGATTGACGACGACTGAAAGAACTGAGTCAGTTCACGGCTGTCTCAGTCGCCGTAACTATGCCAGCCAACGGTGCTTCTTTATCACATGTCAACCCATACTTAAAAAATGTATTTGGTATCATCATATAATTATTAATATTTTTACACATATATATATCAGAGAATAAGTTATTTGAAAATTGATATATTGAAAATATATTGAAAATAATTATATTAAATTAAATGTGTAAAAGTCAAAGAACTCGTAAAACAATCATAATGTAAAAAGTTTGTTGAAAGTTTCATGAAGGTCGACAAAGGAGTTTGGTTACAAATGTTGGAGGCCGTATAAAGTTTTCTTAGGGCCTGAAAGAGCTATGAAATCACCTTAAAGTAATTCTATTACACGTAGCGTAGGTACTACTTGGTAAACGGCATCATGGTTTCACTAGGATGAATTTATATGGCCGGTACCACATATGGCTACCATATGGCTTTTTACCACAGGGATAGGCTGAGACAATGGAGCGCCACTTGCCACGGTCCTGGCACAACTCCCTCGCTTCCTTTCTCCTTCCTCCCTCCCCCACAATTCTCTTTATACAAGCTCTATGGTTGCTTGGTATAGTAAAGACGACGGAGGGAAAAAGGCCAAGTCAAATCCACCATAAAGACAGGAACGACATTGGCTTGACAATTAAACTTCGGACGTTATGGGATTGGGATATAATTGGATTGTATAATTCATATTAAACTTTTTATCAACTAAACTATAGTATTAGCGTTAAACTAAGCAGGTTTCTGCGGTAGTTGAGCGGTGCGGGAGGGGCGTATTTCCCCTAGCAAATAGGCATTTTGCCGACTATACCCTGTCCATTTGTTAATTTTCTTTTTGACAGCTCATGCCTATGAATTACAGTTTTCTTCCCAGAATAATGTACTACAGTAATGTTGTTCTTAATAGATGGGTAAGGTCCACTTAGTGAAGTGCCCTGTGCATAAAAAACAATCACAGATTATAAAACGGGTCTGGGAATAATATAAATCGATCATATGAAAAAAATAATTATAAACGCACGGAAAATGAATCGCGAACATGATTAAAGAGGTAGCTCGCCTACGTTTTATTTAAATTTCGAACTGGTTTGACATGATGAATGCGCCGTTAAATGAAATAAAATTCGATTATTGTTTAAAATCGAATCGGTAACGTGTGAGGACGTCACTAATTTCGAATAGTCTCGTATTGTCAGAAAGAAAAACGAATGAACAAGGTAGAGTTTTGCCGGGCAACTGCAAGTGACAGGCCGCGCAATTTGGAATTATTTGAAAAGCTTGTGTTTTTCATAAATATGAATGTGTAATAATGGTGGAATTGTTATCCAGTAATCATTTTTAAGTTGATTGAGTATAGACAAGTGATTAAAAGGTTTTCGTGTGTTCCTTGCAAGACTCCGTCGGAAAAGTTTTGATAAAGCTTTTCCACCGCTTTACTAAATCGATGATCATCAACCTCACTATCATCGTCATCTTGTGATGAATAACTCGCGTGGTTCATCTTCATATTTACTTGACAATGTTTTAACATTGAACCATATATTTTTATTTTGACACTGGCAAGTTAAATACTAAAGCCATAAACAAGAAGAAAGAAAAAGAATGAACAAGGTATAGTCGCCGACTGTAAATATGGCAGCGGATAGTTGGCTTTCCCGACTAGAGTACATCATTATAATGAGGCATATTTAAAAAAGAAAAATAATAATAAATTCAAGGTAACTAGCAGTCAATTGCCCCTGCGTAGGCGTTCGACAATGTCACTTGCTAAAATAACTTCTACCGCGAAACAGATAGCAATAACGTTTTTTTATCGGGGTATTTTAAGGTCATTTTGTAGAGACTTAGGTATGATAAGCAATTATGGTTTATGACTAAAACGTATTAATGGGAGATAAAAAAATAAACATGACAAACGTTTCACGATCAAAATTTGTCACGTTTGGGGACGTTTTTAATAACAGGACTCCGCAGTACTCATAACCACTACTGGTTTGTATGAATATGTATGGCGCGGCCGCAGATTGGCGACACCATGCACGGAAACAATCTCATAACAGATTCATACAAACCAGTAGTGCGGTCTGCAGTGCGCAGTGCGGTCCATAGTCTGCGGTCAGTTGAATCGACTGGTTATTAGTGACTTTCACCATGTCGTCAGTTCACCTAGTGGGAGGCCTATCTACGCTGCGTCTTCCGGTTCGTGGTCTCCACTCTAGAACCTTTCTTCTCCGTAGGTTGTCGGTTCTTCGAGCAATGTGGACAGTCCATTGCCATTTCAGCTCGCAAATACTACGAGCTATATCGGTAACTCTGGTTATTTTTTTAAATGTATAAAATACGAAAATATATATAAACTTATAACAACCGTCGAATGAGGTAGACTTTGTACTTTTTATGTCCTTATTCCTGGTATTAATACCCACCGCACATGGCAGGTGCATAGGAGACTGATAAAGACACACTCGATAGTTGAAATGGATCCTACCACTAAGACTTCTAAGAATGCGCGAGGAAAAAATTAAAAACGACTTTTTAGTAGTTTATTTTAAATTAGGTTTATTTATTTTTTAGTATTGTTCTTAATAAATTAAACACATTTTATGCGGCTTACTATCGCGTTTATTTTTGGTTAATGATTTTACAATTTCGCGCAAAATCTAATAAAATACTTTGTTTGTTCTTTATTAAGTCATAAACCTATTCTCGAATTAAATAATACTTTGTGAATCAAATAATAGATATTTTTTCATTTTTTATTCGTTTTCGCTTACAAAATAATGAAATGAAAAATAAATATTTCCTTAAATTAGTTTTACGTTTTATATCAATCAATCAATCGAATTGTCACGCTTTTTCCATGGGGATAAGCAGACACAAAGGAGCGCCACTTGCCACTGACACAACTCCCTCACTTTCTTCACATCCACAATTCTCTTCATACAAGCTCTAAGGTTATGAGTACTAGGCAACCCAGCTTTCTTGGGGATGTCTTTGATTTGATCGTTTTATATTTACGTTCATACATATTGTATGAACGTAAATAAACATTGAAAAAACTTACCCAATTATATCATCTGGCGAAACAAAACAATACAATCTGAAACAAAAACAAAATAAAAATAAATATATGGGGCAAAAAACAATTACAAATATATTCTATATCTTATAGCTACACGTGCACAATAGTAATCTGCGACCGGGAACCGAACCCGGAATCAGAGCGGTCTATGCGCACTATACATATTGACTATACGGACCTCTGGTAGTAAGTAAATAACTCTAGTATTAGAATATACGAAAAAAAATATGTTTCAACTATTTTAAGAAAAAGTAATGCACCAACATTACTTACATGCAAATTGATTCATTTTAGATTGTTTGCATGCCATACATTTTGGGGGAATAATGGAGCACAGGACGACCCCCGTGGCGCATTCGTTAGTTAAACACAACAGTCTGACGCCTTAGTACCCGGTTAGAATCCCGGGAAAAGGATTTCCTCCGAATCAGTAGAAAGATTTGTTTAGTATCAATTTAATTAATTTTTTAGATATTACAAAGATAAATTATTAAAATATGGAGCGTAATATGCTCCGGGCCTGGGCACAGCTAGTATAGTATTTTCTTAGATTTTGCGCGAACATTGATAAATGAATTAAACAAATTTTATGCGGCTTCTGTGACCACGATGGCTGCAAAGCTCTCGAAACGTCGAAATAATAATAAAAAAATGTAAAATCAAAATAAACGCGATAGTAAGCCGCATAAAATTTGTTTAATTCAACAACAATATACACCATGGAACCTTCACATAAATCGAAACAACATTAACAACAATTGATAAAAACAATATTTTAATCTTAAAATTTAAGGTTAAAGATTATATCGAATACTGCAAAGATAAACGCGAGACCTTTTACAAGGTTTTTATATAATAATTTAGTAGATTACGTCGTTCTAAATTTAGATTCGCACATACTGTGATTCAATGTACTTCTTCTGCTTTCTTTATTTGGCAAGCTCTATTTTGTCTTGATTAATAGAATCGCTGCCAGTGTCGTGTTCATTATGATCGTTTGTTTTTATTATTATTACTTGATGAGGTCGATACCATAACCTATTATTTACAAGAGATAATAATAATAAATAAATATTAAGAATACCACACAAAAAAAAAAGATTTGTTTCTAAGATATCTACAAAACAAGTCAAAATTAATACCTACGAGTAATTACTATTTACAATTTGATTTTGTTAGTATACAGAAATTTAACCAAAGCTTTAGTTATTTCCCTATTTTTCAGACATAAACCATTATTAAAATTCATGGGGAGAAAAACTTTATGGAATATTAAGAAAGAATACAAAGGAGAGGAATCTTTAATGTACTTAATTTAACACTTAAGAGTGGTGGTATGCAGTGGTGGCCAGTCTGGTGCCACATATTATAGCGACTAAAAAGCAGTGAAATTGCGTCGCGATTGCAAGTGACCAATCAACGTAGTTTACTCATTGATTTGTATTCGCTGATTGGTCACGAAGATGTCAATCAAAAAGTTCGTCATTTCGCTGACCTGTATTAGGAAAATTGGGGACAGAAAAATTAGTCGCGTTTCGGGATCAGCTTGTAAGTAGCCGGTTCCAACCAGGCCGGCATAGTGCATGTGATTGCTACTTACAGTTATTGAATTTTAGTAGCAGGGACATCCATTCATAGATAACACTCCAGCTTAACATCAAGCGGGGTCCTGTCATATGTCGAGCCAAATAAAAAAACATAAAAAGATGACATTCTTAATATAGATTCGCACAAATTATGATTCAATGTACGATTAAATATATAAATGTTCAAGGTCAAAGAGATTGTTGTATATGTTGTATACATTCTTGGCTTAAACAATTATCGTAAAACAAACATTATTTACGCCTCCATTTTTTTATTGTGACACTACATTTGTTCTCTACCCGCCTGATGATAAGCAAGAGGAGGTCCAATAGTGACGACAACTGAAAAAACCGAGTCAGGGATCTATACCACCACTTACAAGTATACAGACCGTGAAGTGACTTAGTCGCGTTTCGGGATCAGCTTGTAAGTTGCCGGTTTCAATTAGGCCTACATAGAGAAAGTAACTGCTACTTACCGCACTCCAGCTTAACATCAAGCGGGGTGCTGTCATATGTCAAGTCAAGTCACTACAAAATATATATCCTACTATTATTATAAATGTGAATGTGAGTTTGTTTGTTACGTTTTCACGTAACAACTACTTAACCGATCATCATGAAACTTTGTACACATATTTTTGGAGGTACTAGAAGTAACATAGGATACTTTTATTTAATTATTTTTTTTAATATAGTTTCCAACTGACTATAGTTTCAGCTGTTACAATTTTTTCTATATTTATTTCTGTCTGTCATTTTTATATGAGTTATCGAGTTATAAATACAAAAAAGGGATATACAGTCGAATTGAGAACCTCCTCCTTTTATGATTGTGTTATAAAACTAATTTTACGCGGGTGAAACCGAGTGAAAAGCTAGTATATTATCTATTTATAAGTACCCTATCTCAATTGCAGTACGAATTGCAGAGTTGAAACTATTTAATGATAATTAAACAACGTGTTGTCCAAAGTTTACAAAAACAGACAGGAGGGTAACGAACGTTCCGCAAAATGGTGGCACTGAGCCAACTCGTGCCTCTCATATGTATTCAGCAAAGGAATGCATTTTCAGAACTAACTATGTCACTGATATGTTCATTTATACACAAATAACAATGTGTGAACAGTTTTCGATTTTAGCTTAGCTTTACATAAATATGTAGGTCGATCTAAAAAAATTGGACTTAAGACTTAAGACATAGAAGGAGCCCTAAAATAGCGACAACATACAACCGTTTATACTTTGTACTATTTTCACGTATGGCATTAATAAGAAGTCAGAAGGGGATGAATATACATTTTCACATTCGTAATTTAGAAGATTGTCACTAGTTTTGATGATCATTTGACAGAATAACAAATGACATTAAAATACTTCAAAAAAGGATGACGGAACAATTATGCCGCTACTCTTACTACCACGTGACTTTTAATTAAGCAGTATTAAAAGTCAACCACAATTACAAGTGGTCGTATTTGCAAAAAAGTAGTGCCAACCTTTGAAATAAAGGAATTGAAGTACAAGTAGTTGTCTCTTTCAGTTACACGTGGTATAAACATAATATAAATGAGACAAATAACAATGAATTAGTTCTTATTTTAGCACAGATTCTATTCTTTCCAAATTCTTTGAGTCGATCGGTATTTTACTTTTTTTTTATTATTTACATTTATACATTTATACAACGTAATATTATTATTATACTTTTTACAATTATTTATAAAGCTTGTATGAAGAGAATTGTGAATGTGAAGAAAGCTAGGGAGTTGTGTCAGGATCGTGGCAAGAGGCGCTACATTGTCTCTGCCTATCCCTGTGGGAAAAAGGCGTGACAATTCGATTGATTGATTGATTTACATTTCTATATAAAGCTACAAAAGTGCTTGCATCATAGAAACAGAACGACAACAATACATATTATCAAATATAGTGTACATTGGTACCGGCAAGTCAAATCAATTAAATTGTCACTCCATTTCCCACAGGGATATACAGAGACAACGGAGTGCCACTTTCCACGATAACAACTCTCTCGCTTCCCTCACATTCATAATTCTTTTCATACAAGCTCTACAATTAAGTGATTTTCAAACTGGTTAAAGTTTGAAGTAAGGCGTTTATTCGAATAAAATATCAATTAATTCGAATTCGTTTATGCAAAACATTCTCTTATAGCTTTCTTATTTAGTTATTTTTTATACAATAGCAACGTTTGTTGCGTCTATTTTTAACAAACTAACAAAAGGTCATTTGAATCCAAAATTATCGTGATTTATTTTTAGCTACCAACCGCTATACGAAACAAAGTTGATTATAAATAGAATTTATTTACCCTTTTTGTGGTTTTACTTAAGTTGACAAATCAATCAATGAAGATACCACTATTAAACAACCAGGCATCTCATTTATTCAATCTTTCACAAGGATAGGCAAAGACAATGGAGCGCCGCTTGCCACGATGCTGACACAACTTGACCGCTTCCCTCACATCCACAATTCTATTTATGCAAGCTCTACGGATATGGGCACTAGGCAAACGAGCTTTCTTAAGGATGTCTTCGATTTGGTCGGAGATACCCTCCTGGGTTTGCCTCGATTAACGCATCCATCCATTATCCTCTTTTTGTTATTAACAAAGATTCATTCCAGTTATTAAATATTTTAAAAATATATCTAAAACGATTATTGAACGAATCCCGACCCAGTCAGTTCGAGTATTCCTCGTAATGGCCTGGGCCCCAATCCTCCTTATTCATACATTAAGGCGACTAAAAAGCAGTGAAGTTGCGTCGCGGTCGTTAGCACAGGAGTGGCGTATTGGTCAACTTAAAGTCACGGGTTCGATTCCCGGTCGAAACAAATCTTGTTTCATAGCTATAAATTGTAATATTTAATAATTAGATTGGTAGACAGTGGTGCCCAGTCTGCCGATCCGGGGTAGTACCACCACTTACAAGTATACTGAAGTGACTTAGTTGCGTTACGGATCAGCTTGTAAGTTGCCGTATCTAACTAGGCCGGCATAGTGGACGTGAGTGCTACTTTAGTATACAATGTCGTTAGGTCATATCATACTCGTAAAATAGGTTATAGAAAGCAATTTACGATGTCCATTATGAATAACTATCACCCTTACTTTAAGGGTGGTCACTCTTTTAAACTCACTTACTCTTCACAAAATCACAAACTCGATTTGATAAATTAATTACCTAAATACTCTTAAAAGTGACAGTCAAAGATCACTTCTCTCATCTGCCGATGACTAGATCAAGTTTCGAAATCAGCTAATTGCGGTTATTTAACTGTAGTCGGAATCGCACCCATTCATTGACTGCACTCCAGCTTAATTGGGCTCAGCCGTATTATGTCGTCGCAAAATAAAAAAAAAACTTAATATTTTATAAAATTTCAGGCCTTAATTTTAACAGGGACTATCTTGCTTCCCTTAAATCCAACGCTTATGTTATGCTCTTCATTATTGTATTCCGTACATTTTAAATTTAATATTTTATATCAAGTTTTAAGTTTACATCTTATTTAGTGTTTTTTTTATGACGCGACATTAGACTTCGACTTGCCTGATGGTAGGAAAGTCAAAAAGCTAGGAATAGTGAAAAAACCTACCTAACCTAACCTATAAATATTGTTGAATTTGTATCCAAAACAAACTGCGAATACACAAGGCGACCGTGGTGTAGTGGCAGTGCAGTGGTTACCGGTACCAATGTATCTTTGATATATGTACTTTGGTTGTCCTGTTTCTATAATACAATCACTTTAGTAGCTTAGTAGAGAAATGTAAATTTGAAAAAATTTAAAAATGCATATAAATATAAAACAATTTTACATGCCGGAAATAATTTAGCAGAGTTGGCCGCTTTACGTGGAAGTTTGATGGCGTGACCTATTCTTGTTACGGCTGCATTTTGCATACTTTATAAACTTTCCTTTTACCCATTATTGATCGGTTTATATTTAGTTCCAATATAAAGCAGTTTCGTAGTTTACTTTCAATTATTATAGAATACTAGCAGACTTTCAGCTTTTTGATTTTCATTTACATTTTTATACTAAGGTGCTTGTATCATAGAAACAGGACAACCAAAGTACATAATTATCAAAGTACCGGAAAGTGGCTTTGAACCCGTGCTCTCGGTTTGCGTAACCACGGTCGCCTAATTGTTAATCTAAACTATTAAACAGGCACGAAATTTTTAACAAAATCGAATCAGCCGTTTATAAGTTTTTTTTTTCTATTGTGAATCGATATCTGACGGTAAGCAAGAGGAGGTCCAAATGTAAAAACAAAGTCTTTACGGTTGCTCCAGTCGCTGTCACAATGCCGGCCTAATATTATTAATTAAATAAATAAAAATTGTTTATTTCAAATAATGTACATTTCAAAGTTGGTGGATCTATGAGCACTGCACTAGTCGACAAATGACTGTATTGCAGTTATCAATTTCTCCCACTAATACAGTTCATTTTCTTTAAACAATGGTTTTATTGTTAGTAGTGGGGTGAATGTGCATATGTGTGTGTGTGTGTGTGTGTGTGTGTGTGTGTGTGTGTGTGTGTGTGTGTGTGTGTGTGTGTGTGTGTATGTGTTGGTGGGTGTGTTATCTGCCATATATTATTTATTTTATTACCTTTAGGAGATTTTCTGTGTCATCATAGTGTCATTATTGCTACAACTTTATTTTATTCTAGAACTCTGAAGCTTATGAAACTTCGCAGAGACATAGCATGGCGGCTTTATTATAGTACATAAATATATAATCTAAAAAAAACAGACCTCTAATCCAGATAAACATTGTTATCTAGATTAGTTATTATTAACAAACCATCAATTAAGAAAACATACACTTCGTTGAAGAGAAACCTAACTACAAAAGCACCAGTACACAGTCATGTTTTTTTCCTTTATTCCACCTGGGACTTATCAGCGTGGTTAAGAGAGGGGAAGGGAAGGGCCGGCAAGCGGGCTGCGGTCGAGTCATGGTCCCCGAATTAAAAACTTCCTAAAACCTAAAGTTCCTAAAACCAATCAAATATTCCTCAACCAAAATTGTGTTAGTGCTTTCCAGATAGAGTTTCTAGATAGTAATTTAAATAATGAAATTACGACCCAAAATGTGATGTACTCGGTGTAATTACATTTTCAGCCAGCTCACGAGAACGGGGAGATATTTTGTGATGCGGTTGAAGACCAAAACCCATTATAATTTCTATTAATACTATATACAATACTTGCAAGCACCACAGCTGAGATAGTCGGGAATTTACAAGCAAACATACCGTAAAGTGATTTTAGTCGCGTTTCGGGATCAGATGTAAGTTGCCGGTTCCAACTAGTCCGGCAAGTCGATGTGACTGCTACTTACAGTTACAGTGTAGTAGCAGTGACATCTATTCATGGACCACACTCCAGCTTAACATCAAAGTTTTCTTTTATGTAGCATAGATAGGCCTTCCGACTCTTGCGCATTGTCGGACTCTACTATGATTTTGGAAAGAAATATGACGATAAATCTATTATTTTTTATAATTTTAATTTTATTTATCGACATATGACAGCACCCCTATTGATGGTACTCTGGAGTGTGGTCCATGAATTGATGTCACTGCAACTACAACTCAATAACTGTAAGTAGCAATCACACCCACTATGCCGGCCTAGTTGGAACCAGCAACTTACAATCCCGAAATATCCCGAAACGCGACCAAATCACTTCACAGTCTGTATACTTGTAAGTGGCGGTACTTCCCCGGATCGGCAGACTGGGCACCCACCACTGTCGCCACATTTTGATAACCGGCCCGAAACACAGTCAGATTTTTCTCTAATCAGAGCGCAGACGACTGAAAACTTGTTGTTAGATTGAAAGAACACCTTGGACTATTAGCTTGTCTGGTATTTTAAGTTTAACCAGGCTTCAGTTGACCGCTGCAATATACAGAGGGGAAGCGCAAGCCTTCAGGGTAAATACTGATATTAACAACATTTAGGGTATAGTTTTAAATCACCACTTAGTATACGTGTTTTACTAAGTGACATCGTACTCTCTATGTAATATTTGGCGTTAAAAAAGAGTACAAAAATTATGTAAAGTTACTGCTAGTCTGCCATATAACAGCACTCTGCCTGTTGTTAAGCTGGAGTGTGGTCCATTAATAGAGCCGCTGCTATTTAGACCTAGTTAGAACACGCAACTTTCTACCTATTCCCTCAAAGCGACTAAGTCACTTTTTTTTTATTGTGACACGATATCTGACCTCGACTCGCCTGATGATAAGCAAGAGGAGGTCCAAGAGTGACGACGACTGGAATAACCGAGACAGTTCCCGGCTGCCCCAGCCGCCTCCACTATACCGGCCAAAACTTAACACTTCACGGTCCGTAAACATAAAATAGAATATTATTGAATTTATAAAATATCAAAGCGAAATAATTTGTACACGAACTGCCAGTGGTTTATCAACGTGACTTTCATACTAATCTAAACAATAATATTTTGACGACAGGCGTGGACGAACGGTTTAGCGACTGGTTTGTTGCGCGTAAAGTCCCGGGTTCGATCCCCGGTCGGAGCAAATATTTGTTTCATAGCTTTTATTTGTAATATTTAATAGTATTAAATATTGCAAATATTTGTTAATAAAAAAAAAGAGATGGATATTTGCTTCGGGTCTGGTTATCAAAGAGTGGTAGGCAGTGGTACCCAGTCTGCCGATCCGGGGTAGTACCACCACTTACAAGTATACAGACCGTGAAGTGATTTGGTCAAGTTTCGGGATCAGCTTGTAAGTTGCCGGTTCCATCTAGGCCGGCATAGTGGATGTGAATGCTACTCACAGTTATTGAATTGTAGTAGCAGTGACATTCATTCATGGACCACACTTTGGCTTAACATCAAGCGGGGTGCTGTCATATGTCGAGTCACAATAAAAAAAAAATAAAAAAAAATATTGACGGCGACGGAAAGTCAGTGATATTGCGATGATATTTAGCATTCTAATTGACTTAATAGTCCTATATAGTTTATAGTTTTAAGACTTAATAGTTTTTTACTCCTATGAAGAGGATCAAGGTCGTAGTGGTAGGTAAGTAAAGATCTAAGAGCAAAGACGACCGTTAAAACCTAATCAGCTTAAGACTTAACTATACCGAAAGATCTAAAAAAATGTTTTTATTGTGACACGACATTTGACATCGTTCCGCCTGCCACCTTAGCACGGCAATCCAAGAAGCAAGATAAAGATGCGAGGAATATCATTGCAACTCATTATAAATAACTTACTAGAACAGTGCATCAAAAGAGATATTTAAACGTTCTGTAAAACTTCACACAAAACAACGTTGAAATCTTTAATAATTTTTTTTTTAAACAAAATGATGTGCCAGCCTATTAAGTTATTTAAAATGAGTTACAATAATATTCCTTGCAGTTCTTTATCTTGCTTATTGGATTGCCGTGCTAGTAGTAAAAAAACCGAGTCGGTTCACGGCTGCCCCAGTCGCCGTCACTATGCCGGCCAAAGGTGCTTCTTCACGCATCGCTTGAAGGATCCAAGATAATAAGATAATCATCAGATTTTTTTTACGGTTAATCTTGTCTTGATAAATTCTCTACGATCTAAGATAACTGTCAAGATTAGTACTGTTTGTGCTACCGGTCCCTAATGCTTGTAAATCAAATATGAATTTGGCATATTATTAAGTGGAGGTTTGGGTTTGACGTATAAAATATTTGCCTGAAGCAAATGAAATATGGGAGAGGGTGAATTTAGTAGCGTCGTGTGCAACGGTGAAGAATTAATGCGAGTATAAACTTCATATTTTACATTAGATATGACAAATATATTTATTTTTAACAGCGATTTCTACTATCCAGCCTAACTGAAAATTGTAATCACATTTGAAAGTGGTACTACCCCGACTAGGCAGACTGGGCAAATGACCATCACCTGTCTGTCTACCACTATTAAACGCCCAGACGCGGAGCAAATATACTACACTTTGTTTTTTCTTACTTGACAGATGTAGTAAACAAATTCTATAGAATAAACATACATAATGTAACAAATGCACTAAAGTTATTAAAAAACAGTATATAGGCATTTTTTAATCAAAACCCATTTATATCAGTGTTTCCCAAGGTGGGGTTCACGCCCCACAGGGGGGCAATTTGATACTTAAGGGGGCAAATTAAAAATGGATTCGATAAGACTTTAACCATTTCGCTTTATTTAAATGTAATGCTAGATATCGGTGACAAATTTAACAAAAAAGGCAAATTCTTAAAAAAATGCGTTAATCATTTATATTTCTAAAGGTAACAAAACAATTTTTAAAGGTTCAAAATTATGTATGAGGAGCATAAATATTTTAGGAATATTAAGGTGGAGCATGGCCTAAAAAAGGTTGGGAAACACTGATTTATATAATATATTCGTATTCTTTCGCGTCAGTAGTAATTGTTTTTCATCGTTAATTCGTCATTATGCCGAAAGTTTGTTTACTACTTTTGCCAAGTTAGGAATAATGTACAGCACGGAGCAACGTAGCTACTGATGCGCAGTCACTTCCACTCTGCGAGCCTAGTTTAAACAGAGAACTAAGAAGTTAATTCCGAAACGCGACTAACTTACTTTGTTATTAGAATAAGAATAGGACGGGCTGTTGACTAACTTCACTTGACTGATTCAAAGGAGTAGTTTTCTTGACGGATCGCAGAGAAAAAGACACCATACTAAAGTGAATTTGGTTGGAGAGTTAGACTTCACAAAATGGCGCCGATTCTGTCCTATTCTTTTTTTTATTGTGACTCGACATATGACAGTACCCCGCTTGATGTTAAGCCAGAGTGTGGTCCATGAATGAATGTCACTGCTAATACAATTCAATAACTGTGAGTAGCAATCACATCCGCTATACCGGCCTAGATGGAACCGGCAACTTACAAGCTGATCCCGAAACGTGACCAAATAACTTCACGGTCACTACCCCGGATCGGCAGACTGGGTACCACTGCCTACCACTCTTAGATAACCAGACCCGAAGCAAATATCCATCTCTTTTTTTTTATTAACAAATATTTGCAATATTTAATACTATTAAATATTACAAATAAAAGCTATGAAACAAATATTTGCTCCGACCGGGGATCGAACCGGACGCGCAACAAACCAGTTGCTAAACCGTTCGTCCACGCCTGTCGTCTATTCTTATTTTAATCGCATTATACTTTAGTTGGACATTAAATGTATTAATAATGAATTTTCTAATACGACCAATGTAATAGGAAAGCGTGTTTAAACAATAATGTTCTAATATCGTGGTGATGTCCGTGGAATCTGTGATGACGAAGATGGCCGGTGAAAGCGGTCACGGATCAGCCGACATCGATATTGCTAACGATGATTTTTTATTGTGACTCGACATATGACAGCACCCAGCTTGATGTTAAGCTGGAGTGTGGTCCATGTTTGGATGTCACTGCTACTACGATTCAATATATGTAAGTAGCAGTAACATCCACTATGCCTGCCTAGTTGGAACCGGCAATTTACCAGATAATTCCTAATCACTTGACGGTCTGTATAGCATGGGGTAAAGTCGCTTAAGTCGCCGCTATATGTCATGTCACTATATTTATGTATTTAAGGGTCACTAAAACAACTAACAAATGAATGTAATTATATAATGGTTTTCTTGTTTGAAAGAGAACAAAAGCTGCAATAGTTTACGATACATAAAACTTGAATCAGATGCATTACTCAACAGAAACGGTAGTAGGCTATAATAATTAAATTGCCTAAACTAACCCTTTGCTGTGATCTTTGTTTGAGTATATATATTATTGTGACTCGACATATGACAGCACCCTGCTTGATGTTAAGCCAGAGTGTGGTCCATGAATAAATGTCACTGCTAATACAATTCAATAACTGTGAGTAGCAATCACATCCACTATGTCGGCCTAGATAAAACCGGCAACTTACAAGCTGATCCCGAAACGAAAACATAATTGAATAATAAAAAATACTAAATTAATAGTACAGATTTTAATTTTAGCTAGCACCAATAAAGATAAAAAGCGTTTTAAATCTAATTAAAAAAATTATCAATTTTGTCTAGATGTTAATTAATCAAAGATATTAAAAACCTAAATAAACAATACAAATTTATCAATCAATCAATCAAATTGTCACGCTTTGCCACTTGCCACGATCCTGACCACAACTCCCTAACTTTCTTCACATCCACAATTCTCTTCATACAAGCTCTACGGTTATGGGCACTAGGCAACCTAGCTTTCTTGAGGAGACATCCGATTTGGTAAATTTAAATCAGCAATAAATCTGTTAATTAGTAAAACGTTCAAAATCTAAGTAAATTAAGTTAATTTACGTAGGTATTTTGTTTCACGAGAATTAACATCAATGTTGAGTCACTTGACTCAAATTAAAATATTTTCTCAGAACATCAACATCGTTACGATGAGGGCACTTATAAAAAAAACAATATTAATGACATCTAAGAAATCGCTGGGGCACGCTTTAACACTGCAATAATATGGCGAACGTGGTGTAGATCACGGGATCACGGGTTCAAAACCTTTTGCCGGTACCAATGTACTCGTATCTTTGATATATGTACTTTGGTCGTCCTGTTTCTATGATACAAGCATTTTAGTAGCTTAAAGTAAAAATGTAAAAAATGTATGGTTTGACTTAAGTTATTCAATCAATCAATCAATCAAATTGTCATGCCTTTTTTCTACAGGGATAGGCAGAGACAAGTTAAATACATTTTAAAATTTGTACTATAATGTACGAAGATTAAAATCTAATTGGAATATATCCTTTATTTTGCCTTCCAGCCGAAGTCGTGACATATTTTTTCATTATAACAAATATTTGTATTATGTAATAATCCAATAATTAAATATTAAATGCTATAAAATAAATCTTTGCTCGACTGGAAATCGAACGTGGGACTTTACGCGTACCGGACTTGTAAATTTATCCAAACCAGATAAATTAAGGCATTTATTTACCTTTCTAGGGTTAACCCTTGTTATTTCCTTTGTGAATTTAAATTTCAAACGTGCTGCGACAATTCAGATTATTTTCTATTATACATTTATATTTAGGTAAATATTGTTCAAAGGAAATATTTAAAAGGACTACACTTGTGCCGAGTTTACATTATTTATGAACAGCGTTTCATTTATCTATTTTTTTAATTCCAGTTTTAAATAGTTTATAACAGATGACGTCAACACTTTGGATGGGACTATCTGTCAATTTTGACAAGTAACAGGGCCACCATTAATGTAAAAATTGCGCCGATACATTATAAAGAGGCGACAGTAGTGTAGTGGCAATGCAATCGTTACACAAACCGAGAGCACGAGTTCGAAACCACCCACCGGTACCAATGTATTTTTAATATTTGTACTTTGGTTGTCCTGTTTCTATGATACAAGCACTTTAGTAGCTTAGCATAGAAATGTAAAAAAAATGACGACAAAAAAGTCGTACTGATATAATAGGCAAACTACGCTGATTGGTCAATAAGACCGCGACGCAATTTCACTGCTTTTTCGTCGCCATAATGTATTAAGAGAATCGAGGCCATGATTGGAAGTGACTACACATGTGGTGCATTGTTAGCACACCAGTCCGTTATGTGTAAAGTTCTAAGTTCGATTCTCGGTCGGGGCCAAGATTTGTTTTATAGCTTTCATCTGTAATATTTCATAATTAAATTAAATATTACAATTATTGTAAGTAAAATAAGGAACTGATGTTTGCTTCGGATTTGATGTCAAAAAGTGGTTAGCCCAGCCGGCCGATCCGGGCTAGTACCGCTACTTACAAGTATAAAGACTGTGAAGTGACTTTGCGATTATTTTCAATTTAGGCCGGCATAGTAGATACGAACGTTACTTATGATTATTTAACTGTAGTAGCAGTGACCCCCATTCATGAACCGCACTCCTTAACATCACGCGAGGTGCTGTAAAATGTCAAGTCACAATAATAATAAACAAACAAGAAGTTGTATTTAGTGGAAAAACGTTATTAAATAAATTCTTCTCTTATACACTGAAAAACCTTTGTTCGCATTATAAAATATAGTTTCTAATTTTAGCAACTCAAGTATTCCTTAAAGTAGAAAATATTATATAAACTCTCCATTATTTTTTAATCCTATTTAGTGTACAAAAATAGTTTATAATATTTTATATAAACACAAATTTCATTGTAAATTTTTATACTAAGCTTCAAAAATATTTGATAGAAACTGGGCGACCAAAGTATGTACCAATATAGTACTAATAATGAATCAAACAAATTTTATGCGGCTTACTATCGCGTTTATTTTGGTTTATGATTTTACATCTTATGTGAATGGATACGTTAAACAAGCCAGGCCCAGGAGGGTGTTTTCAGAACAAATCAGCAACCTAGCTCAAGGTTGCCTAGTGCCCATAACCATAGAGCTTGTATGAAGAGAATTGTGAATGTAAAGAAAGCGAGGGAGTTGTGCCAGGACCGTGGCAAATGGTGCTCCATTGTCTCTGCCTATCCCTGTGCAAAAAAGGCGTGACAATTTGATTGATTATGATTCGATTATGATTCGAACATTGCACTGCTACTACACCACGGTCGCTATTATGATTTGTAATAACAAACTTATATTTATCGTTCTTTGTTATCTGTTAGGCGATCAATACATCGCTACAAGCCAACTCTCGTACTATGAGGTCATAATAAACAAACTATAATACAATATTACCCAACGCCGCTCTGTCTACTCGCGAGCGTGGCGTCATGGCTCATTTCGCAAGGAAATGACGTCACTCGTCATAATTTACATCACGGTCTTAACAATTATTTATTCATTGGAAAACCTAATGCACAATGGTACAAAGGCGGACTTAATGCTAAAGGCATTCTATACCAGTCAAACCTTCAAGATTTTGGTCCGATAATGAAGAGGTGCAAATAAAATTAAACACAATAATCAATCAATCAATCAAATTGTCACCCCTTTTTTATTTATTTATTGTGACACGACATCTGACCTCGACTCGCCTGATGATAACACACTTTTTTTTAGGTTTACGCCAACAAGCATGAATGAAGCATCATAAATAACTGCCCATTTTGTCACGTAAATTATTATATAAACAAAAATATATAGGCAGACTATTCTTAAGGCAGACTTCAGTTAAGGTTGTGCCTTGTGCCAATCAATCAAATTGTCCCCACAGGAATAGGCAGAGACAATGGAGCGCAACTTGCCACGATCCTTACACAACGACCTTGCTTCCTTCACATCCACAATTCTCTTCATACAGGCTCTGTAGTTATGGACACTAGGCAACCCAGCTTTCTTGAGAATGTCTCCGATTTGGTCGGAAAACATCCTCCTTGGCCTGCCTTGTTTAACGAATATGTACATCCACATCAGATTTATAAATTCTTTTCGTCAATCTACTTTCACTCATCATTTCCATGTGCCTAAACCATCGAAGCATTCCTTTGGGAATCCTTGTCACATCTTTCAAACCACATCAATTGCGCACTGTGCCAACATAAGAAAAAAAAATCATTTGAATAAGCCCGAGAATTTTAAAATGTAAAGTATTACTACTCTTCGATCACAGTAGTACAAGGCCGGTATCTATACTAAGTTGCGTTTAAGGCGTAGTGTAAGACCGTGGTGTAATATGGTATCAATGTATCTTTGACATAATGTACTTTGGTCCTCCTATGACACAAGCACTTTAGTAGCTTAATATAGAAATGCAAACAAATATAAAATAAAAAGATTGTCGAGATATATAAATACACACACACACACTTAAATAAATATACATAAATACATACATTTCGAAATCATTTACGTATCTCTATTTTATTCTATCCTATTAAAAAGCGTTATATTGAAACAATGTCTTGTTTTATTATTAAGAGATACTTGGCAGATGAACATGTATTATAAATAAACTAACATATGTACATACTAAAATACTTTGACGACCTACATGGACGACTAAAATAATATATTTCCTAGTTCGACATTAGATACAATTCACATTTACCGATTAATCACATTCTCATGCCTACACAGGCACAGGCAGAGACAATGGAGCGCCACCTTCCACGATCCTGACACAACTCTCTGCTCTAAGAATAGTAGGCAGTGGTGCCCAGTCCGCAGATCCGGGGTAGTACCATCACTTATAAGTGTACAGACCGTGAAGTGAGCGGGATCGACTTGTGAAGTGAACGGCAACTAATCCGGCATAGTGGATGTGACTGCTAATAACAGGTATTTAACTGGAGTTGCAGTCGAATTTATCCATGGACCGCACTCCAGCCTATCATTAAGCAGGGTGCCCATGTCGAAACCCAATAAAATTATTTTTAAAAATCTCTTGCTTTCCTACTTGATCCATTTACAACTATAATTTGAGTCGACTCGACTGATCTACCGTGGATCGTGGAAAGTGGCAATTAATTGTTTCTGCCTACCCCTGTGGGAATTAAGGAGTAACGATTTGATTGACTGATCTAAGTAATAGATAAAAGTTGTGTTATCAGAATTACGTGCTGTTCCATTGTCTCTGCCCATCCCTGATAAGTAGGACGTGACGATATAATTTGTTTACTTATTAAGAATTCATATCTATTTATATCTGTGATGTTTTTTACATAATAAAACAATTTACATAAACGAGTATTCTCGAATCGAATTAAAACATTTTTTTAATGTTTTAAAAGAAACTTGAAATAATAATATTAAACAGATAATTAAAAATCTAAATATAATAGGATTTAAGTGAAATATTTAATTAATATGTAATAACAAAAAAAAGTTTTGGCCGGAATGACAGCGACTAAGGCAAACGTACACTGAAACGTTTTCCCCTTAATTACTATTAAACAAGTCGAGATCAGATCTCAACTTACCTCAATAACGATAAAAAAAAGATAACGATATTGGTAATTTGATAGTATATCTAGATCTAAAAGAGTTTCCTTAATATTCACAATTCTTTTTACACAATCTCATATAATCAAATTGTCACGCCTTCATCCCACAGGGATAGGATGGGCTGAGACAATGGAGCGCCACTTGCCACGATTCCCTCGCTTCCCTTACATCCACAATTCTTTTTATACAAGCTCTGCTGTTATAAGCACTAGGCAACCCAACTTTACTACGTCTTTTTTGAAATTACATTTATCACGCACAACTCTATCCTTCTCTATCCACAATTGTTACCCCACATACACTCCCTAATGACCGCATTTCCACGTTGGCACACAACCGTATTACTAGCCGGAAACTATTCTAATAAATATAACTTAAACAAATATTGATTTAGGACAAGACATTGAACCAAAACTTATTGAAATCATTTCTAAAGCGTGCTCTACACTAGCGGCGCAAAAACCGCGATCGTAGTCTCCTTTTTTTTATTTCTATTTTTTTACATTTCTATACTTACTAAGCTACTAAAGTGCTTGTATCATGGAAACAGGACAACCAAAGTACATATAATATCAAAGATATATTGGTACCGGTGAGTGGTTTTGAACACGTGCTCTTGATTTGCTTAACTATTGCACTGCCACTACACCACGGTCGCCTGTTTTTATTGTGGTTCGACATATGACCCAGCGCAACCCTAAGGTTGACTTCAACTGTATGTAAATAGCTATAATATATAAATAAATATGACAGCACACCGCCTGATGTTAAGTTGGAGTGCGGTACATGAATGGAGATGACTCTACTTTATTTATTTATTTATTTCTTTGTACAGGCGTACAGGCGGACTTAAAGCCCGATGGCTTTATCTTCCAGTCAACCTTCAGAAAAACAGAACTTTAGTCTAATAACTGTAAGTAGCAGTTACATCCACCTGGCCTAGTTGGAACTTACAAGCCGAAACGCTCCTAAGTCGCTTCACGTTTTGTATACTTGTGAGTGGTGATACCGATCGGCTGACTTAGTACTACTGCCTACCACTCTCTCACGGCTCTTTCGTGCTGTTCCCCGATCTGTGTCGGTTTTTAAACCGCCACAAACGCGAACGTATCTAGTCGTCATTCATTTTTTTTTTGAGGTCGACATAAACGGGACTAGAAAGCGTTGCGACTGTGGAGGGATATTTTTAAACGCGGAATTCTCGGCGTGTAAAATCGCGTGAATTCGCAGCAAGAATCGCGCCGCAAGTGTAGAGCTCGCCTAACATATTGGTTAACCTCCACCAAGGTTAGTAACAAACAGTTTGGCACGTCGTCATTTAACGTACGTTGCTTCGTAAATATTTACTTAATAAATATAAAATATTTCAGAACATTAATTTCCTAAAAGAAGGTGATAATCTTGAGGAAATTCCTGGTAATAAGTTTGACTCATGAACAGGAATAAAATATTTATTCAGCCGGCATAGTGACGAGTGACGGTGATTAAGGCAACCGTATGGTGAATGTTTTTTTTTCATTCGTCTCGATTCTTGGACCATCAGGCAAGTATAGTCAAATGTCGTGACCTTTAAAAGAAAGCTCGCTATCGCGTTTATTTTGATTATTTTATTTCGACACGTTTCGAAAGCTCCGCAAGACCAAAATGACAGAAAAACTTTCGAAGCGTGTCGGATTAATATGAGCAAAATTAACGCGATAGCAATTCGCAAAATCTTTAATTTTACAATGTTTGCGCAAAACTTCAGAACGGAATATGCATGAACGGGTAATGCAACTAAAAATGAATTCGAACTCGAGTGCTACGTGAATTCGTTCCTATTGCCTTTAATTTAAAAAAGTAGAGTTTCTAAATGTCAATATTTTGTATTTCGAATGCAAAAACCGTTGCATAAATTCGTTCGATCATTCAAAACAAATTGAATTCGTAATTTAAAATGCCTGAATATGGATGATAACCCGGCAACCTGGCGTACGTCAGTGGCTGATAAGTTGTCGGGCAATGAGACAAAGTTAGGTCCATTAACCCCGACTATCAGCTGACGACATCGGCTAAACGTTGCTCGGTGAAAATTATCTTCGAAGCCGTATTTCGGTCGTTCACATACTTATGGCGCATCCTTTCTCGTCGTAAACTTTTTATTATTTTCCTATGCTTAGTTGAATACGCTAGGTATAACTAAGCAATACCTTTAAAATTAAATTCAATCATAATAAAATATAAAATAATCAGGGAATATAAATTGGAGGTCAGTGGAATAATAAAACGGGGTCGACACAAAAAAGGCTGTAGTAAATAAATACGAACCGAATCTATTGAGAAATTTAATATTCCACTGTCTATATATAACTATAATTTTTTTATTGTGACTCAACATATGACAGCACCCCGCTTGATGTTAAGCTGGAGTGTGGTCCACGAATGGAGTGTGGTACTGTTAGTAGCAATTACACCCACTATGCCTAGTTGGAACCGGCAACTTACAAGCTACCACTTACAAGTATACAGACCGTAAAGTGATTTAGTCGCGTTTTGGAATCCAGTTCCAATAGTTGTTACTCCTACTTAGTTATTGAATTGTAGTAGCAGTCTCCATTCATGGACCGCACTACAGCTTAACATCAGGCAGAGTGCTGTCATATGTCGCGTCACAATAAATTAAATGATGTTTTAAATTTTAAACACGTGATTACAATTTTGTTTCAATCACGCCAACCCTGAAATTGTTACTGATTGCATCCTTTTCACGCAATTGATTCACGCCTTATTAGGAACTATTTAAAATTATATTCAATTGTATGCATTTATTGCAACTTTGTTGTGAGAGCATTTTTGTATGATGAGTCATACGAGTTGGTCAACAATCACTATCACTTTCAAGTGTACAGTCTGAAGTGACTTAGTCGCGTTTCAAGATCAGCTTGAGTTTTTCTAATTACTGTGTCTAGTAAAAGAACCAAATCTATTCACGTCACTATGCCGGCAAATATTTTTTATTGTGGCTCGACATGCAAGCTGGGCACTACTGCCTCCCACTTTTGGAAGAAAGAGTGTTGCGTCAAGATCGTGGAAAGTATCGCCCTGTTGTCTCTGCCCATCTCTGTGGTGATAAAGGCGTAATGAATAAATACCAAACTATTATTCGAATACTTTCGATTTTATATTGTGACTTTACATCAGTGGATGCAAATGGAATCTTGTCGTTCGAAATGGCGTTCTAAGGGGAAGGCCTATGTTCAGCAGTGGACGCCTTCTGGCTGATGATGATGATGACATCTGACCTTGACTTGTCTGATGATAAGCAAGGAAATGTCCAAAAGCGCTGGACAACTAAAATAATCTCATCAATTCACTGATATCTCAGCACTATTACTGCCGGTGACGGTATATTCAGACCAGACTTGCAAAGAATAGTATATTCGGACATACGCCGAATACAAGTATACAGACCCTGAAGTGATTTGGTCACGTTTCGGGATCAGCTTGTACGTTGCCCGTTCCATCCAGGCCGGCATAGTGGATGTGATTGCTACTCACAGTTATTGAATTGTAGTAGCAGTGACAATTATTAATGGACCACACTTCGGCTTGATGTTAAATTAAAAAAAAAATCGGTGAGCTTTCGGGCCGAGTAGCCCAATATTCAGCAAAAGTGGTCAGCGAGTGGCAGGAAAGTTGTATCGACGTATTTGTTTCTCGCTTGTCCCACGCCGCGTCGCGTCGTCTCCCTGCGCGCTTCGTATTTGGCCAAGTTTTGTTTCGTATACATCGTAAATAACGAAAGCGCTTTATCGAACTCTCTATGTTTTGATATGAGTAAAGTAAATTTGTGTAAGACTACTTTTATTAATGATTATACTTATTTGATAAAAACAAAATATATTATTCTTTAGTATTCGGCCAAATAGTATCTAGATTCTAGATGAATAGCCGAATATAGCCTAATATTCGTGCAAGTTAAGATCAGACTTAGGTACTATGCGAGCTAATTAAGAATAGGACTGGCCTGGCAAGATTTTTTTTTTGTGACACGACATTTGACCTGGACCCGCCTGATTTTAAGCAAGAGGAGGTCCAAAAGTGGCGACGACTGAAAAAACCGAGTTAGTTCAGTTTAACCCAGACGCGATCGGCAGCAGCTAAAGGTGCTTCTTCACGCATCGCTTGAAGGATCCAAGGTGATAAGCGATAAAGATGGCATTCTTGTTCATTTCCTCACGGCTTAAACTCTTGATCGCATAATTAATATAAATAAATTGATTTCTTTTTGTTCGTATTGCAATCAACCAATATTTATTTGTATTGGTTTTTCTAGCTGACAGTACATTTTTGTGAGCTGTCATGTGAGTTGACAGCAAGTCCGATCCTATTCTTAGTTGGCTCGCATAGTAATCGAATTAGGGTATTAGGTAAGTTTCATTTGTGAATAGACATCAAAATTCGATGCTGTTCATAGCAATACAATTAAAGTAGGTTACCAACTTTCATAGCATTCTTATTATAATCACGAGCCCATTATGCGTGCAAGTGCTTAGAAAATTATTTCGCAATCGTTACATCAATGATGAGCAATCAATCAATCAATCAAACTATCACGCTTCAATTCATACAGAATGCTTTAATGTTACTATTGAATTAAATTGTATAAAATCCTTTAACCTTGGATCCTTCAAGCGATGCGTAAAAAAGCCGGCATAGTGACGGCGAAGTGAAGCGCGGTTTTTTGCAGTCGTCAGCACTCTTGGACTTCGGGTCGAGGTCGAGTCACAATAAAAAAATAAAAAAAAAGTTCATAACAGGTGCACCCTCAAACATTGGTTCCAATATTTTTTTATATACTTAAAATATATACACTTTGATATGACTTTTGTCGTACTCCCTAACCAAGACAGGTATATAATTTAAGAACTCTTCGTAACCAATTTAAATTATTAATACGTAAATAAAAATTTTCCATAATGGTAAATTTTCGTAAATGAATCGTCTTAAAAAGGCGAATAATCTTGGTAAAAACATGTTGTTTTCTTGTAATATTATATTGTTATTTCACTAAAAATAGATTGATAATTCCGCATATAATGAATTATTTAAATACAAATTAATTTCACTTATAAAATCGAGTCTAGTTTTTCCGCTAAGCAGAAAGCATGTCCGCGCGTCCTTCATTAGTAGACGATGGCATTGGATCGGCTTGCGCACGCGCAGGTAGTCACTGCTCCGATCGCAAATATCCGCGACCTACTTAGTTCACCGCCCGCACTCCCCGCTCTTTCCGCTCAAATAAAAATATCTATAGTACTCTTTCTGTATGTTTTTTTTTTCATTCCCTGCGATTATGTGTAGAATTTTACGTCTCTTTTGAATTAGTCCAAAACATGGAAATTAAATACTATGTAATCAATATCTAATCAAAAAGTTTGTATTAATTAAAATTATGCTTAAAAGGCGGTCTGTTTACAATGCGTTTCTTTCTTTCTACCTATTACCTACCTAATTTTAACTACTTTTAAATTAGTCCAAAACTTAGTCAATAATTTAAAGGTATTAAATTAAAAAATTAGGGCTAGCTATTCACAATGTCTAGTTCTACGTTAATTTTTTTATTTTTTTTATTGTGACACGACATTTGACCTCGTCCCGCCTGATGATAAGCAAGAGGAGGTCCAAGAGTGACGACGACTGAGAAAGCCGAGTTTGTTCGGAATGTACGGAAGTGTATGTTGGGTAAGCAGAAGAACAAGAAGCATAAAGGTCTCCATTTCCATGCTTCTTCTGCTTGGATAGAGTTAAGATTCAATGGTTTTGCCACATTGAAATTATAGATGAAAGGATATTGACGAAGAGACTTTTATAACATAGATGAGGACGACGCAAAGATTGTTCCTAGATTTTTTTTAAATCAATTTATTCGGTTATTAATTCTGAAACATAATCTAGATATGTAATGCTAGGTTTTAATACTCAAAGTCTCAGGGTGCTGGTTGACATGCCGGATAGTAATGTAACGTACATCCAGTGTCACCCGCAAGGAGATAGAATTGTTTAAAAAAAATTAGCATTTGATTGTATCCAATAAGAACCCTCCACTCAGAGAAACATGACAGTAAGTTGCAACAGCAGTCGTATACCGTATTTTTTCTTACTTGGCACAAGTAGTAAATAAACATGAAAATCACCATTTCTCATGCCCTTTATCTAAGGAAACTGTTTACAACTGTTTTATTCTATAGAATAAACATACACAATGCAACAAATGCACACAAGTTATTAAAAATCACAAATGTGCCCCATTAATAATAATTTTTAAAAAAATCACAGTAATTCATAGATATTTTTATACATTCGTATTGATTCGCGTCAGTAGTAATTGTTTTTTATCCTTAATCCGTCATTATGCCGTACAGTACAGTAGAACTGATAGATGGCCAGCAGGGTCCTATGGAGTCGACGGACGGAAAGACGCATACTCATAAGACTGACAACCTGCTAGAGCCTTTGTAGACATGACGATGAAGAAAACGTCGTGAATTCATTTCGTACGAGACTGACTCACGATAAAAAAAAACCACATGAAATAAAGACCTCCCGCAATCCCCGCTCTCGCCGCTCTAAAAATAACTACCTGTGTGTGTGTATTATTGAGAAAGCAAACAACATGTAACTCTCCCACCCGGTTCACATTATTGTTTATGTCATTTTCTCGTGGTTTCACTCGATTATTATCATTGTAATTTCAAATCAATCGTTTGCATGTATGTTTATTTAGTATGAACGACTTCCCTAAACTTATAGAACACTAAGTAACTTTTAGAACCAACCGTCTAAATAGGCGTCGCCAAGAGAAGGCAGGGAGGGGGCAGCTGCGCCCATTCGACCACCAGACAATTTAAACAATAATTATTATTATGTATTTTCTTAGAATTTGCGCGAACATTGATTAATGAATTAAACAAATTTTATGCGGCTTACTATCGCGTAAAATTACTATCGGCTTACTAAAATCAAAACCAAAATAAACGCATAAAATTTTATGCGATAGTAAGCCGCATAAAATTTGTTTAATTCAATAATTATTACCTTTATTTTATATTTGTTTTTTTTTATTGTACATATTGGACTTTGTATCATTCTTAATTCAAATTACAATCGCCGCAGATAGAGGTAGGTAGCAAACTCACAACTACAACACGCTAATTTTACAAATAATTCATATAATCAATCAATATACTTTTCCCCTCCATATATCCATTGGGTTTGGGTATTTAAGAGTGGTAGGCAGACAGTGGTCATTTGCCCAATCTGCCTAGGTATGCGTTACCGGTGCCGAGCACGAGGCGAAAGACCTCGTGAGGGACGGGGAGTTTTTCGTAAACTGGTTACGCTAGAGCCGCTACTAGTTGCTTCATTCTTTATATTTAATTTTTTATTATGCAATCATCGATCTTATATTTTTGATAGATACACAGTCTTATACAAAATAATGTCATAAAAGTGTCCGCGCATCAGAATTCGCTTACACTGATATAAGCTGTGTAAGTGAACTGAATGTTAATTGTAAACTGAACCTTACCACATTGTTTTAAAGTATAAACTTGTCTCGAATGGAATGTCACATACATCATTTTGGATTGAGAACAAATGCAAGTCCAACATCAATCGGACTTTTTGTCGCTTTTTTAGCGGCAATTGTGTATCTATTTGATATATAATCGAAGTATGCCTAGGTCCATAACCATAGAGCTTGTATGTAGAGAATTGTGGATGTGAAGGAAGCGAGGAAGTTATGACAGGATCGTGGCAAGTGGCGCTCCATTGTCTCTGCCTATCCCCGTGGGAAAAAGGCGTGACAGTCTGATAATGAGTATGCAACGTAATAAAATTAAATGATACTTCAATGTTGCTGGCTCAATGACAACTGAATGCGCCGCGAGTGTGAACGGTAACTCATTTTCCATTTGATCTCACAAAGATCACGCGAGCTACATACATATTAGCTTGGAGACGTTTTTGCATCTGTAGTAATGTGTGTAGTACACACGCCTAAGAGCGCGTTTCCATTATGTCGTGGCGGTAGATATAGATGTTACGATCTCCTATCAATATGTTTAGTTTGAGCTTGGAGACGTTTTTGCATTTGCAGTAATGTGTGTAGTACACACGCATAAGAGCGCGTTTCCATTATGTCGTGGCGGTAGATAAAGATGTTACGTTCTCCTATCAATATGTTTAGTTTTAGCTTGGAGATGTTATTGCGTTTGTAGCAGTGTACAGTCAGCAAATAAATAAATAAACAACGTATATTATTTATTTATTTAAATATTTTGCCCGATTGCCCTTTGATATACTATGACCAAGATTTCAAGAGGGCATGTGACGTATGTGAATCTACTTTCACTCATCCTTTCCATGTGCCCAAACCATCGAAGCATTCCTTCGTCAATCCTTGTCACTACATCTTCTTTCAAACCACACCATCACGCAGTGTGCTATTCCTTATTTTATCTGCTATCGTCACTCCATATACAATCCTTAACGACCGCATTTCTACCCAACCTTCACTTCCATACATTAATGTAGGAACAAGCACCGCATTATGAACAGCCATCCGTGACTTTTGGGACATTATTTGGCTGTTCATTATACTATGGATGGCACCGTTCACTACGTTACCCTTTTGCACTCTTCTCTCAATATCTTCATCACACTTTCCGTCCCTAGTAAACATACTTCCCAAGTAAACAAATTGTTTGACTTGTTCCACTTTCTGATTGTTGACATCCTCAAGAAAGCTAGGTTGCCTAGTGCCCATAACCACAGAGCCTGTATGAAGAGAATTGTGGATGTGAAGGAAGCAAGGGAGCTGTGTAAGGATCGTGGTAATTGGCGCTCCATTGTCTCTGCCCATTCCTGTGGTTAAAAGGCGTGACAATTTGATTGATTGATGTGACGTATGTATAATGTTTCGTCGGTGAAAACAACGACAGCAAGTAGCAGTCGTATTCACTATGCCAGTCTAGTAAGTAGTAGTCTAAATTAATTTTAACAAAGGTATGTATATAAAAACAAAAGATATAGTCGTAAACAAATTTAAATACGATGTTATTCTGTTTGTAACGAAAACAAGTGTTTTAAATATTGAAAAGATAATGCCTTATCTCTTATTTATGTACAAATGTTGAGCATTATAACTTAGGTATATATATCTGATAATATTATATCAACATTGCATAAAGTTTAAGATATAAGGAATCTTGCTTTGACATGAAGATTCGCGATGTTATTTTTTATTTTCAAATTTCCATAACAAAGCTACTACACGTGCTTGTATCATAAAAACAGGCAGACTTAAGTACGCAAAGGTATTAAAGGATACATTGGTACTGGCAATTTGGGTTCAAACCAGGAGAAAATCAAAAATAAAAAATATCAACGCGAACACATTGGTCTCTGTTAAGTTTAGTAATTTGGGCCATCCTATCACACGACAGCGAAATGACGAACTTGCACTGATATTTGACATCTTCATAACCAATCAGCGAATAACAAATCAATAGGTAGACTACGTTGATTGGTCACTTACGACCGCGACGCAATTTCACTGCTTTTTCGTCGCCATATTGTAATAAAAGAAACAGGGCCCAGAGCGGTCGCGCAGTAATCGAGTACATCGGGTCTCGACTCTCATTCAAGGTCATGGCGATGAGCACGTTTCTTCCGGTTTGATCTTCGCACCAAATGTTTAGGCATCGCAAACGTCATCAATATAATACTGTCGTTAAACATTTTGAAACTAGTAAAAAATAGATTAAAAGTATGAATTAAATATAAAAAAATTATCTCCTGTTATGCATGTTAAATTTAATTTGTCAGTTTTAGAATTCGGAGCGCAGACTATAAGCACTTTTAGATCGTGTCGAAATGCTGCGATTGTAAACAAAATGGCGACGTTAGTAAAAGCTGTTGAGTGTGTTCTTTGATTTTGCACCTGATTTTTACCAATTATGTTGTTTTTTTGCGCTAATCATCGAGTTTATTATTAATACTTTGTTTTATTTGCATTAAGTTATACCTAATTGTGTAAAAAGTGTTCTTAGGATAATGACTTTATTGTATTCCATGTAAACCCATTGTGTTGAAGAAGTGACTTTATTATGTTTTATTTTATTGAGATAGTGATTTTATTATGATGTTAACTAGTAATTAACATACATATTTTTAGTGATACTATTGTCTTGAAAAGTAAGTTGGAATTAAATAAAAAAGATAATGTTTTATAAAAAGTCGTTTTATTGATCTAATTAGATTATTTCCTACTGAGTAAGGTTCACTTTCACCGACATCTTAAATACGTCTAATATTCATTGTTGTATTATTATACGTATTTAGGATGTGAAAGTGGACCTAATATGTTTACAAATACGCAATATCAACCAGGCCATTTTAAAATTGCCACCATTTTTAGTTCGGGTGAGATTCCGTCGTAGCGTCTCTAATTGCCACGTGTTGTCTATGGCAGTCGAGCTTCTTCTCTTGAGTACAATGTTCCTTGAATCGAGTACGATTCCCAGTTGCAGCTGACCGATGAAGACGCGTGAGTTTTTATTCAATAAGCATTGCCAATTGATGAGGATAGTTAGTTTTATCAGTAAATAGGTAATAAAAATCCTTTGTTACTTTTATTTTAATTTATAATAGAGTTCAATTTATTCTCAATTTCCGCTTACCCCACTAAAAATACAAGCGTGAAGGTGATGTATTTATAGCTGAATGGTATTGTAAAATATTCATACGTTGGTGACATGATTTTGGCATGATGCCACGCCCCAGACAAATAGAAAACTGGCTTAGGACATAAAAATGTCTGCCCAATTTGAAACTAATGGGTTAATACTATTACCAAATGAAAAAAAGATTCCTATACCCAGGTGGATACCAAATACGAAAGCAAACATTCGTGTGTTTTTCAAAATACTAATATACCTCACTTGTATAAAAGGATACTTTTTTTTAGCCCGATATACTGATAAGAATAACCTACAGCGTTCCATGCGAGCAAAATCACGAGATACAGTTATGTTTTATAGGCACATACCAAATTAAAAGAAGAAAATTAACAATGAGAAACAATTATTCATTGAATCGTTATATTATTATTTTGTTTCAGACAAAGGATTCGATGAAAATCCGGACGCAACCAACACACAATTTGTAGGTATAGACAATGCTTATTAATACAGACTCGGCAAAATAATAAATCGATACACATTTTCTTATAGGAAAATAAGAATAAAAACGGATTATTATCAAAGTAAGGAAGTAATTAAATACCAGTTAAGTATAGAGACAGTATCGAAGTGCACGGACCGCGAACAACCTGCATAACGGGACACCCAGTTCAACTCGAGAAATTAAACTTGAAATCACTCTTGCGAGACTAATAACGCCTATTTTTGTTATTAAAACATTAATTTAACTTACATAATTAATAAATCAATAGCCTTACTTTGTTCTATGGAAATTCCGGTTCACTTCTCGCTCCACGTATGCCTGGGTATTTTACCTTGCAAGATGAGCGACGCCAACTTTAGACGTTGCTAGATAATTACACTCCACAGCACACACAAAGCACTATAATAGCATTAAATAGTAGTTTAGATTAAAGAATCTTTAGTAGTTTTCTAACAATACACTAATGAACGAATTATAATACGGAGTAACGTAACGCCGGCTGGCGAAGGCACGACAACCCGCGCCGGGAGCTAAACGTCGACTGAGGTCGGATAGCTGATACGGGACGAGCGGGGGTGTTAATTTAGCAACTTGGCAATAGCTGTCTCCCTCGCTCAACACGATCTGTGTGATTTAAAACGAGTGCACACAAACAAAACAAGCTATCATAATTGAAATTTATAAGAAAACACAGAGGTTTATAAACATAAATATATATTAAATGTGCGGCTTCGTTAAGTGTGGTTGTTTTGTTTCGCGTGTTGTTTAAAACGATCGATGTCTGAATGAACTATTCACTGCATTCACTAGGTATACTGACGATAACTCGCTCTGTGACACGATGAAACTTCATGAAAATATTACAGGCTTATTTAGACCAGTGTTTCCCAATGTAGGGCCCGCGCCCCATAGGGGGGCAATTTGATTTATAAGGGGCCAAGATATCGGTGACAAATTAAACAAAAAGGCAAATTCTTGAAAAATCCTGTAATCATTTATATTTCTTCAATCAATCACATTTCTTAATGGAACAAAACAATTTTTAAAGGGTAAAAATTATGTATGAGAGGTATAAAAATTTTAGAAATGTTAAGGTGCTGGCCTAAAAAAGGTTGGGAAACACTTTTTTAGACTGTCTGAAATGGAAATATACTGCGTTATGATTGGACTCTAGCAACTTTTAAAGTATGTGCTTTAAAGGTTGCCGGTGAGTAACTTAAAAAAACGCGACTAGGTCACTTTACCTATGCTGCCTACTAACGCTCACAAAACGCGACTAAATCACTTAACGGTCTATATGCATGTAATGTACATAACCACCATGCAAACTTCCACCAAAAATTGGTTTGAACGAGATCTAGTAAGTAGTTTTTTAATACGTCATAAATCGTAAACCGCAATTTACCTTTTATTCAATCAACTCAAATATAAAAATCGTTCAAAGTTACAACGAACTACAAGAACTTTTATAATATTATGTTATTTGCTGCTACGGGATCCGGCATGTGCGAGTCCGACTAGCACTTGGACGCTTTTTTCAATCAATCAATCAAATTGTCACGCCTTTTTCCCACAGGGATAGGCAGAGACAATGGAGCGGCACTTACCACGATCCTTACACAGCTCTCTTGCTTCCTTCACATCCACAATTCTCTTCATACAGGCTCTGTGGTTATGGGCACTAGGCAACCTTTTTTTTTGTTATCGCAGGAGAATCCTTTCGGATACCCCGCCACTTAAGGGGAGTGACGGGGTTATGTGGTGCACACTAAACTCCTGCGGTGACCATCTCAGCGGCAAACACGGAGGGGGTCCGGAAATACCCGGAGGGCCTTCTACGGATCCCCCTCCACCCTTCTCTTTTTACAGCAGCGCTATAGTCACCCTGCGCTGCCGTCCTCTCGGGGTCGTGTTGGCTGGGTGTGCAGCGCCCCTACGCGTACACACCCCACGACCCCAGGGCATCGTAACCCACGGAATGATATGTGGGCTACGGGTGGGACACGGCAGCCACTCTGACACCGCGTCGGCGGACCTCTCGTCTTCTTGGGTCCGCCCTCTCTCTTTCGCGTTCAGTGATCTCCTTTATAAGCATAACGTGCTCGCAAAAGGAGCAAAAAACCTAGCTTTTTTTAATAACAGATATTTGAAATATTCAACAAATCTTTGCTCCAACCGAGAATCCAATCCGTATACCAACCAATGCGCCACGCCTGACGTCTATTATCCCTTATTGACAACGAGGCGTCACTTTCCACTATGACACAATATTAAGTCATTTGCGTTTTAAAAACAATTTCAAAATTGTTGAAATTGAACGAGACCTCCATTTATAGATCGCACTCTATTATCGCACTCTATCTATGTGGTAGGCAGTGGTTCAAAACCTGTTTTAAAGGGTGTACCTACTAAAAAAAGGACATCATTCATTTTGTATGGGACTTGGGCTAACCGTTCGTCCACGCATGTCGTCAATAATGCGTCATGGACCGCATTGTAGCTTAACTTCAAGCGGGTAAACAATATCCTAGCATCGTCCGCTCCACCCAGCCATTATTTATAAGTAAAGTCTAGACAGGTAGAGCTCTTAGATCTTAAAATTAAAACGAAATGGTTTTAAATTTAAAGAGTGGTTTTTATAATAGACTTAGTCGCGTTTCGGGATTATCTTGTGGGTTGCTGGTCTCAACTAGGCCGGCATGGATGTGACTACTACTTACAATCAATTGAATTTAGTAACAGTCACCGTCACTCCAGCTTGGAGGTTAAGATGACCGCACTCCAGCTTAACATCAAGCGGGGTGCTGACATATGTCGAATCACAATAAAAAAAATGGATTATCGATGAGGGCCAACCGCCGTGGATTGCTTAGGGCATCATTTAGCCTTAATCCGACACTACCTGTTAGCAAATAGAGTATCACAAAAAAACTATATTACAAAAAACAACTAACTCGGAGACCTCATTACAAGTTTTCAGTTTCAGAATAACTTACGTAAAGAAAAACACAGAACTGACATTTTCCCCAATTTGAGATAAATATACATAGAAATGTAGAGAAGGTAGTTGCTTTAATTCCCACAGGAATAGGCAGAGATTATCATGTACTTAGACCCTGCTTTTTAAATGTTTTTTTCATGACTCACGCCTATTGTAGGAGTCCATCTCATCTTGCCATCTCCGTTTGGGCCTGCCGCGATGTCTTTTGCAATCTGGAGTTAACTCAATAGTGGACTTGGCCCATAATGCATCAGACATGCGACAGAGATGACCTGCCCTGTCCCACTTTAGTTTGGCGGGTTTTTCGGCTACATCGGCAATTTGTGTTTTGGAGCGCAGTATGGTGTTACGAACTTTGTCAGTAAGTTTTACACCGAAAATACTTCGCGCAATGACTCTTTGACAAACCCCGAGCCTGGACCCCTGGTATCCGTCAAAGACCAAGTCTGTGCACCATAGCAATGACAGGGAGAATACACATGTCCATGAGCTTTCTCTTTAAGGAGAGTGGTAGGCTGCCCTTAATGTTTTCTTTTATGGACCAATAGCTCTTCCAGGCATTTTCTACTCGGCGCTCTATTTCTTTTTCTTGCCTTGTCCTATTTGTCCAAGATATATATATTCTTGAACATATGCAATCTCCTGTCCATCTATGTCCAACCTATGTTCGGTGCTATTAGTCATGATCTTGGTCTTCGACATGTTCATCCTCAGTCCAACCTCGAGGCTTGCCGTGTGTAGTTCTTGTAGCATCTGCTCCAACTCGGTAGCTGAAGAAGAGAAGAGCACAATGTCGTCGGCAAATCTAAGATTTGTTAATCTTATACCGCCGATCGCAATGCCCCTCTTCTCCCAGCCCGCCGCCAATTTGCTGAAGATTTCCTCTAGGGTACATGTGAAAAGTTTTGGAGATAGCGGGTCGCCTTGTTTGACTCCGTTATTAATATTAAAAGATATACCGGTACTTTCTAGTTTTATTGATGCTGTACTATTACAATATATTATGTTACGTAGTATATTAATGTACGTTGGAGGTAGTGGCGGAGTTACAGCTTTGCCGCCTGTAGGCTATTCAATTTTTGCCCCCACTGAATTCCACAATTATATTAATTATATTTTCTATCATCATTACATTAACTTCTCCCGTAAGATTAGTATCTAAAAGTAAGGTACGGTGTCAGATCCTTGATTATTTTCAGACCATAAAATTATCAAAAAACATTATTTTCGGAGATATCCGCAAGAAATTTGGCTTGCCTAGTACCCATAACCGTAGAGCTTGTTTTATCGTGACACGACATCTGACCTCGTCCCGCCTGATGATAAGCAAGAGGAGGTCCAAGAGTGACCACGACTGAGAAAACCGAGTTTGTTCAAGGCTGCGTCGGTCGCCGTCACTATGCCGACCAAATGTGCTTCTTTACGCATCGCTTAAAGAATCCAAGATCATAGGATGGAGAGAACACATGGGCAGGCAAAGCATTCCACTTGTCGATTGTACTACAAAGAAAAGACGCACTGAACTTTTTAGTTTGACTGCTGATTCGGTCGATAGAAATCGGATGAAGAAGTATTGTGGATGTGAGAAGCAAGAGAGTTGTGCAGGATCGTGGCAAGTGGCGCTCCATTGTCTCTGCCTATCCCTGTCGGAACAAGGCGTTACAATTTGATTAAATATTATATTTTGTTATATATTATACATACAATATAAATACTATAAAAGATGTCTTAAATGTATATATATATATCTTTACCAGTTGTTGCCTTTTCCTTTTAGACGTTTGTTGTACAGTTAAGTTGCGCAAGAGTCGGTCACGCGCCGCCGCAGCCGCACCGAGGTCACATCATGGCCTCATTTCAAGATGTAGCATTGTAAGGCAAATACTAATGTCAGGATCAAGGGCATTTATTTGCTATATTTACTAGTATGCAGCGATTGGTTAGGAGTATGGACTCGCGATCATAAGTTCGCAAGTTTAATTGTGGCCGAGACAAGTGCTTGTATCATAGAAACAAAACAACCAAAGTACATATATCAATGATACATTGGTACCGGTCGAACTTGTGCTCTCGGTTTGCGTAACCATTGCACTGCCACTACACCACGGTCATTTTAATGATACCAACCCCTTAGGTTTTTTCATTCGTCGTCACTCTTGGACTTGTTGCTTATCATCAGGCGGGTGAGGGTCAAATGTGTCAAAATAAAAAAGTATAGAAAAAAACAAATACGTAGTTACATATTGATTTATTTCCAGTTGATTTTACCTTCGAGAATGCCAAATATCATTAGTACTCGTATATCACTGATTTTTCGTCGCCATCAATATCATTGTTCGGATTAGTAAAAAAGTAACGTTGATAGAGCAGTGGCATTTCGTGGACAAGTTATTCCGATGTTGTGTACACAGAATAGAGAAATATATAGTTTTGATAATGTTTCTCTGCTCTGTGGTTGTGTCTCTAGACAATCGGGGTCCAGTACAGGCGCTGTATTAATGGTAGACGGACTTATTAGTTAGGCGACGCTGCGTAACCATTGCACGTAGTAGTGCAATGGTTACGCAAACCGAGAGAGCACGGGTTCATATTCACTTGCCGGTACCAATGTATCTTTGTTATATGTACTTTGGTTGTCCTGTTTCTATGATACAAGCACTTTAGAAGCTTAGTATATAATAGAAATGTAAAAAATAAAATTACTGTAAAATTGACTATAAATTTCGTACTTACGTCGTGTTTTTGTAGGCCAAGTTATACTTAACCCACCCGTGTTGTTTCATGTACTGAAATAAATTCAGAATATGTAGCAGTAATAAATAAAACATGGACATTTAAAAATAGTATTTATTCGTGTGACCAATGAATAAATGATTACGTAATATCAAATTCAATACGTCCATGTAACTATGAACTTTGACCTACTAACAAGCACTCTAGGAATTAATATTTTCTTAGATTTTGCGCGAACATTGATTAATGAATTAAACAAATTTTATGCGGTCTATCGCTTTTATTTTGGTTTTGATTTTAATTTATTATTCCGACGTTTCGAGAGCTTTGTCTCCACCGTGGTCACGCAAAGACTGAGGTGTTGGTCGTCCTGTTGGTTGATGCTGTTATTGTTTCCAAAACTACCCTGTTTGATGTTTTTGATTTTGTGTTTCTGTTCCCGGTTTAATTAAAATTTTCGCAAAAATAACTGACGGTGACATCTGGTTTGGCAGGTGTTAGATAATCGCCAACCACTTTCTGTATTGAAATTAGGTTTTTTTTTTATCTTAATAGCATCGAGTACCATCCTGGGTATCAGACGGCTTTCTTTTACGAGGATCTTCGGTTTGTCGTAACGGATGTAGTGGTTGGCACCGTCCTGTTGATGCTCACAAACTGCAGTTTTTTCACTACGTTAGTGTTTTATATTCGCGATATGTTCCCGTACACGTGTGCATATATTTCTTTTTGTCTATCTTATATACCAGAGTCCACAGTTACTTTCTAACAGGGTAGTTTTAAAAACAATAACAGCATCAACCAATAGATTATTATTTATTATTATTATTAATTTTGATGACAGGCGTGGCATATTGGTTAGCCAATTTGCTAAGCGTAAAGTCCCGGGTTCGATTTCCGGTCGAAGCATAGATTTGTTTTATAGTTATTACTTGTAATATTAATCAAAATAAATATTACAAGTATTTAGTATTTTCTTAGATTATGCGCGAAAATTGATTAATGAATTAAACAAATTTTATGCGGCTTACTATCGTCGGAATAATAATTTGCTTGGAATAACGTCTAACGTTATGAATTTAAAAAAAATGTTAAATCAAAACCGAAATAAACGCGTAAGTAAGCCGCATAAAATGTGTTTATTTCAATTGTAATTGAAATTGAAAGTATTTGTTAATAAAAAGCCCGGTATTTGGCTTCGGGTCTAGTAGTAGCAGTCACCTCTATTGACGGACCGCACTCCTGCTTAACATCAGGCGGAGTGATGTCATATGTAGAGCAACAAAAAAAAGCCTTCAAATGGGCCACAATAGTGGTGAAATATAGTAGGCGACCGTGGTGTCGTGGTAGTGCAATGGTCACGAAAACTAAGTTCACGGGTTCAAAACCACCGCCTGTATCTTTGATATATGTACTTTGGTTGTACTGTTTCTACGATAAGGCACGTTGAGGTCAGACGTTGCGCCACAGTAAAAAAACATGTAAGATATTTTATTTCAAAACACTTAATCAAAATAAACGACTAGTTTTTACTCTTAACGTAGGTTATAAAAGTTCAAGAAAAACACAATTGCTGCGTTTAGTCGCATCAAAACTTAAGTAAAGAGGGTGGTAACTGTTACTTATAATTGTTGTAGCAGTTACCTCCGCAGTTATTCATCGACCGCATTCTAATATCAGGCGGGGTGCTGTCATATGTCGCGTCACAGTAAAGTATACATTTGCCCATCTATGCTTAGGCATGGGAAAATCCATAACCATAGATTGGTAGGGTTATGTATATAACCATAGTATGTGTTAAAGTAAGAGAATTAATATATCCGTTAAGAACCATCCGTTGAGCATATTTCGAATTCACTAAATATATTTTTTGACTATGCCCAATGAATTAAACAAATTTTATGCGGCATACTATCGCGTTATTGTTTATTTTATTATTCCGTTGTTTCGAGATCTTTGCAGCCATCGTGGTCACGGAAAAATGTAAAATCAATAACCATAAACAAACGCGATAGTAAGCCGCATAAAGTAATCGTATCTATGCATAAAGTAAGATCTATCAATAAATGTTGACTCTGACTCTCACTTTTTCACATTCACAATTATTTTCATGCAATCTTTATGGTTATATGCACTACAAATTTTACTTACAATAATTTTCTCTTAAAATGATGAAACTAAACGCGAATAACCTAAATACAAAGTTAGGTGCTATTATTACTAAAATTACTTACATTCAATAATTTTCGTTTTTCATTCGAGTCTCGTACAAAAAACCAACTTAAGAAATAAAACAAAAACAATTTTGTTAAAAAAACTACAATCAATTCCATAACAAATAACAATACTTAATATCTTTAATTTCAAAACAAATTAGCACCAAAAAGCTTAATTTTATTAAATGTTCGATAATTATAATTCGTTTTATATTAAGCAGCTAGTTCCATACTTTATGACGTCTCCGAAGTTAGCTGCGAGCGTGACTTTGCGCAGGTACTGTCACAATAATAACCTCTCTTACCTATTTCGAGGTCCGCTTGAGCGTATTTTATGTATTGCGCATTGACTTGCGCCTAACTTCGGAGGCGTCACTAAATTATACCGTGTATTTTATCCCTGTCTTTTAGCCAAAACTGTAGAAGAGTTGAAAGTAATAATAATTTATATCCAGTAAATAAATACATTTTTAACTACTACATTAATACAAAATACTATGTGTACCATTATCCACGATTAAATGTATAATTGTGTATATGTCACCGTTAGTTTATAATCTATCCATGATAGGTTATAATATATTTATATTGATAGATTATAAACTACCGGTATTGACAATTATACTTCACAGACCGTGAAGTGATTTGGTCACGTTTCGGGATCAGCTTGTAAGCTGCCGGTTCCAACTAGGCCGACATAGTGGATTTGATTGCTACTCACAGTAATTAAATTGTAGTAGCAGTGGCATTCATATGTCGAGTCACAATAATAATAAAAAACTGTTATAGGACCAGTGTATTTAAGTATTGTGTTTACTGGGTATTAAGTTATTTATAACTTATTTTATTTCATTAAATATGTTTTTAAATAATGACTCGTTGTTGAATAAGAAGTCAAGTTTTATTTAAAAAAACTATATGGCAAAAAAAGTAAAACGTTATACAATTCACACATTATTTACGAAAATAGAATAGTAATAAAAATCCTCAGTAAATAAACGCAAGAAAAATGACAATTCAGAGTTATAGAACGTAGTGTTGCCGGTATAAAAAGTTCTATTTAAAGCATTTTACGAATTCATAGTTATACTATGCATTCAATAAGGATTAGATTATGAAGAGTAATTCAAAATTGTATGCGATAGTGATGTGTTCTCTTGCCATCTTTCGCAGACTCCGCTGACCGTCTTCGAGTAGCAGCGTACACCGCGAGTTTAGACGGTGACGGCAAACTAGAATCTCGTGGTCTAACAAGTGATTCCCGGGACTCCGCGGCGGGCAGTGAAGCAGAAGTTGGCACGGAGGGTAGTTTACGAACAGATTCATAAGGCAGAGGTGAACTGCGTGATGCTGTTGACGCTATGGAGCCAGATCCATCTGAGTCCTGTAATATAGAAATATAAAAAAATATATATTATTACGTTTAAAATTTAGTAGATATAACTGCTGCAAATTTAAATAAATATACATGGCCGGCATAGTGAAGGCGACTGCGACAACTATGAAATCGGTCTCTCCGGTCTAGGACCTTCCAAACAATAATGAAATTCTAATCAATATAGATTGCTGGGTACTTAAGTCCGCCCTAATTGGTGAACCGCATTTATCGGTCAATCAATCAAATTGTCACGCCTTTTTCCCACAGGGATAGGCAGAGACAATGGAGCGCCACTTACCACGATCCTTACACAGCTCCCTTGCTTCCTTCACATCCACAATTCTCTTCATACAGGCTCTGTGGTTATGGGCACTAGGCAACCTAGCTTTTTTGGGGATGTCTCCGATTTGGTCGGAAAACACTCTCCTGGGCCTGCCTTGTTTAACACATCCATCCACATCAGATTATATTTATCGGTGGTCGATATAAATCAGGCCAACGCTTATTAGCCAATCGCGTGGCGTGGCGCCTATCAAGTTGTCAAGTGTACGAACGCGGCACGTCAGAGTGCCATATTGCAATGGCTGCAACGGTCCGTGCAAATGTAATGTAACATATTAAACTTAGTACAAATAACAACCACATAAAAGTCAAAGCATAACGAGTCGAACAAGTATGTGCTAGCTGAAGGTAAAGAGACCTGAGGTGAGTGGGTTATTAAACTAATTAAGGGAGGCACGTGTGGCCCGACATTTTGAAACCTGGGAAACCAGAGCGAAAACTCAAGACGATTTCAGAGCTACGACTTATGCTCAAGTTATTAACAAGTCGCAGTGCTAGATGAAGGCTATATAAATTAATTATATTTTTTGATGTTCGCTCATCGACTGAAAAACTGAAGTGCTAATCATAAGCCAAGCCGACTACTGTCACTGTCTGCAAACAGCAGTCGGAGCCGTTAGCTTAGCCGGCATATTGACGGCGACTGAGGTAGTGCTCTTGGACTTCGTTGCCTTGCTTCGAGGTCAGATATGAGTCTAAATAAAAATAAACTTCAAAATTCATCAACCAAATTACCTTTCTAGCATTATGATCAAGTCTATCATATCTGGTAGTCCTTGTAGATGGCTTCCTTGGTGGTCTTGGTAATGCTGAAGGAGGAGGTGGGAGGCTACTGGACCTCGTCTGCTGAGAGGCTCGCCCTTGACGCTCCAGGAGTAATGCTTCTTCCCCACGACCACTACCACCACGCCCACCAACAGTACCCAGACCGGGGAAACAGCACAAGCCTCGCTATTAAATAAAAAGTAACACTAGTGATGTGCCTTAATAAACAATTTATAATCAATTAAGTGAGTGATTGATTACTATTTTTTTATTATTAAAATTATTACAAACAAAGCATTAAAACTCTGTCATCTATATTAAAAAGCATGGAATTATCTTACCTTAGTTAGGGAATCACGCGAACAAACACTGTTGGGGGCAATGCAAAAACACTACACACTCAAAAACAGGGGGTTACACTTTTGAACACGTCAATGCAATACTGCACCACTGTTTTACTTTACATTTTTATCGTATATTCTTGTAAACTTATAGAATAAATTGACATATGTCGAGCGTTAACCATTTTAAAAGACAATGATCGACAGATTAATAATTACATTAAATATAAATCGAATATGTTAGATATTCAAAGAAGCTTTCCATTTTGTAATTTAAATGTTTATGTCTGTTTCTATGATACAAGTACTTTAGTAGCTTAGTTTAGAAATGTAAAAAAAATGAGTATTTTACTATTAATCTTAATTTATATTAAATATTGTAACAATAAAAGTTTAGTTAATTCAGCTTTACAATCTTTTCAATCAATCAACCAAATTTTCACGTCTTTTTCCCACAGGGATAGGCAGAGACAATAGACACAATCTTTTACGTGCACTAATTGAGAAAGTAGTTAAAGAGTGGTAGGCAGTGGTACCCAGTCTGCCGATCCGGGGTAGTACCACCACTTACAAGTATACAGACCGTGAAGTGATTTGGTCACGTTTCGGGATCAGCTTGTAAGTTGCCGGTTCCATCTAGGCCGGCATAGTGGATGTGATTGCTATTCACAGTTATTGAATTGTAGTAGCAGTGACATTCATTCATGGACCACACTCTGGCTTAACATCAAGCGGGGTGCTGTCATATGTCGAGTCACAATAAAAAATATAAAAAAAAGCACCGTGTATAAAGGGAAGATAAGTTTGTAGGCCCTTGAAGATTCCCTCTGAGTCCAATGGACCTACCTTTCTTAGTAGCTTACAAAATATTAATCAATAACGAAATACTATAATTTGTAAATCATGTACCAGAAAATTGTCGATCAAAAATGGCTGGATCTGTTCGAGGACATTGTATTTCCTACTAATAAACGCTCTTCAAATGTCAATATATAGTATAAGTTTAATATTGATTAGAAAATATGGGAATTACTAACCAAATTAAAACATTTGTCTCTTTCATTCATATGGTAAAGGAAAGAGAAAAAGGACCCATTAAAATTTAAATGATGTTTTAACATTCAGCCGCAAAACTTTTTCAAATGTATTCTTTTTTTTTATTTATAAAATATAGCAAACAGCGAGGGAAACACATATTAAATAAATACTTAGATAAAGCCAAAAAAGCTGGGAGTCAGTAAAAACACATACAAACAGTAAAAATAACATATTTTTAATTAAAAAAACATGCTTACGATATAAGATTCCATTATATACGTTAATTAAAACTTTTATACTAAAATAAATAGTATCCATATACAGTGTGTCCCAAAAGTTAATGTTAAACTTGGCTCATAATTTATTTTCATTTTGAAAACTAACATTATTTAACAACAAGATACTAAAAAAATGCAACTCTAGTAATAGATAGTGATGAATATTGTATAAATATTTTTATAGTAGATATAAAACTATTTATACAATTTACATGCAATGTATAACCTTTATATATCTCACTACTGGGCACATACCCTTTTGTCCAGATCATGGCTACACAAAAAGAATTATCCACTCTGCCTTTGCCGCCAGTGCAAGTTGGAGTGCGATAGTAAAATCAGTGCGCCAACTACAGACAACGACGGGAACTTGCACACGAGAAGGCTTGCAAGTTTTTCATCGTATACTGACCGCATGTGATATTGCGTGTTCTAATGATATGCGGAATAACCACTCTGCTATGACCTTACTATAATACTGTGCTTAACAATTGCTTCCAGACTTTTAAAAAATATATATTTCAGGCCGCTAAAGTGAATTTTAGAAAATGCAAAAATCTACCTTGATGAAGCATAATATTTAACCACTTATCCCCAACCTTAAGGTAAACGACCATAATGTAAAATTGATTTAACTTTTAAGTTGATTAAACGTCGTCGTTAAATATTAATGAATATAAATTTTGTTTTGAGACACACTGTACATAACAATTAGTCTTTCAAATATTGTGACAATTATGCATTTAAACGTCTTATAAATATTGCATTACATAATATTTTCTTAGATTTTGCGTGAACATTGACTAATGAATTAAACAAATTTTATGCGGCTTACTATCGCGTTTATTTTATAAAATAAACGCGATAGTAAGCCGCATTAAATTTGTTTAATTCATTATTGCATTACAGTGAATTTGAATAATCTTATCCTTATTGAGATGGAATCGAGATTTTGAGAATTATGGATTTTGTTGCTGAAGACATGATGTTAAGCTGGAAGGTCCACAAATAGTGGCGACTGCTATTGCGGTTAAATAACTGCAAGTAGCAGTCACATCTACTAAAGTTTAGTGACTAGACCGCTCTAGTTAGAAACGGAACTTTCTAGCTGATCCCGAAACGCGTCCAAGTCACTTCACGAATACATGTTTCGGATTCGGCTTGAAAGTTGCCGGTTCCAACTAGTCCTGCATAAAGGATATGATTTACTACTTTAAGGTACCCTGGAAGTTATCGCTTTATAGGCCGCCAATCGTCCTTTATAAAATCGTTTGAGGTTTTTCTATGTAGGTTATTATTTATTTTTAATTGTGACTCGACATATGACAATTCCCCACCTGATGTTAAGCTGGAGTGCGGTCCATGAATAAAGGTCACTGCTACTACAATTCAACCTTAAGTAGCAGTTACATCTACTATACCGGCCTACTTTTTTGGGCAATAATAATATAAGATAATAAAAATTTATAGGCAGACGAAATTCTTTACAATAGAATTGAGATTATTCAGGAAACACCCTGTTAATGCATTATAAATTAAATAATAGTTTTTATGTATGACTTAAAAATATTGTTGATTTGTGAAGATGATTTATAACTTATTTTGTAAATAGACTCGCTAATTAATTAAAATAATATAATTTATTATATGTTTTTTTACTATTGCCTGGTCCAATGCTAGGACTATTAAAAGTGCGTGATTTATAACAAATCAATAAAATTTTCTCTGCCTTCTCCCCAAAGAGATAGGCAGAGACATCCCGATACAACTCCCTCGCTTCCCTCACATTCACAATTCTCTTTATACAAGCTCTACGGGCACACGGGATGTCGGCGACTCAATAAGAAAACACCTACCTGCGCCTGCCTCGTTTAACGCATTCATCCACATCATATTTATAAATTCCTTTCGTCAATCTACTTTCACTCAGACTTTTTATGTGCCTAAACCAACCTAGCTCCCATCCCTTGTACACACTTCCCAAGTAAACAATTTTTTTTAAGGGAAAGGTAATATTTTTTACGATTTTGCGCGAATATTGATTAATGAAAAAAACAAAATTTATGCGGCTTACTATCGCATTTATTTTGGTCTCTCCGTGAGCACGATGGCTGCAAAGCTCTCAAAACGTCGGAGTAATAAAAAAAATGTAAAATCAAAACCAATATAAACGCGATAGTAAGCGGCATAAAATTTGTTTAATTCAGTAAATGTAATATATCAATAAAACCTTAATTAGTCTCGAGTCTATTTACAAATGAATAATTATAAATAAATAATAGGAAAGTGTTCAAATACAAATTAGGCTTATAAACTAAAATAACGAGATAATTAAATTTAAAAAAATATCTACACAAGTCTATACAACTTTGGCAATAATTTTCTAATCAAAATTGATCAACTAAAAATAACTATTTAATTTTGTTTTGTCTCTCTCATTTATATCGTAAACGAAAGAGATCATACACTATTAGGAATATTTTAAAATGACGATTAAACTGGTATTTAACAGTGATCGTATTGGGCGTGTACGATTTGAACACGAATCAGGAACCTCATTGGTTAGAATTTGTATCACGTGACATAATTCCAACCAATCAAATGAATCTATATTTTAAATTGAGTTTTAAAACATTTTTGTCATACAAATAATATAATTCAAAGTTCTCAAAATCATCAGCAAAATTTATATAGTTTTTAATAATCCTTTTTATATTTTTAGACCGGCATAGTGACGGCGACTGAGGCAGCCGAAAAGTGAAACGTTTATATTAGTCATCATGCCTCCCCTTTTTTTACCATCAGGTTACTCAAGGTAAGATAATTAAGCTAGAGATGGGACCAAAGAACAAAGATAATCGCTCCAACAGATGTCTGCAAGCTCAGTTACATCCGCTATGCCGGCCTATCCAATAAAATACATTCTAGCAGTGGCGTAGCGTGGAAGTCAGCCGCCCGAGGCGGAAGTCGGAAAAAAAAATTGCCGCCCCCTTATTTAGGAGTTTCAATCATAGGTACAACAAAAATATGAATTCTGGTTCAAATTTTAACGATTTATTTCAGTTTTTAAAAATTTTGCCGCCCCTCCGTCCCCGCCACGCTACGCCACTGCATTCTAGTTTATAGAGATTCATAACTATAAAAACAGGGGAAAGTAAAAATTTAATGCAGTAAGAGTATCATTTTACACACGGCTCCCCTATACGTATGTATTAATATCAGACTTAAATATATTAAGGCACACAAACATTGTACATTATAATTATAAATATAATTGATATCAAAAAATATATAAATTAATTATAAAAATATTGAGTATAAAAAATTCACAAAATATATAAGTGGCTATCCCAATGCCATGCACTCGAAAACATGAGCGTTTTGTGTGTTAAGCAGTTACAATTGTCTGTTAAATCGTCAGCATTATGTCTGTTAAATTAACAGCTATTTGTCTGTTAAATTAACAGCTGTTTGCTAAAAATTCACCGTTAAATTATAAACAATTTGACTGTTAAAATGTCAGCAATTTGACAGTTAAATTTAAAATTATTAACAATTTGTCTATTAAATTGAATGAGTATTTACAACAATTTGAACAATTGTACACAAAGACAGACCTTATTGCAAGTTATAGGTTTCCTTTATTATTATGCTATCGGATAAAATATGTCCTCACTCTGCCTGGTAAGCTTGAGTGAGATCCATAAGCTAAAAGGACTGTCACAGACAAATGTCTGAAAGCGCAGGCACATTTTATTTTCACATGGAATAGCCGCTTCAATCTAAATATAATTCTATACACAAACATATATTTGTACCAAAATTCAATCAATTCCTAAAAATTGGAATGTATAATTTGTATAAAAAATACATGAAAAGAGTATTTAATTTGTCTGTGGTTGCAGGCAAATCACAGACACAAAACCATATATACAAAGGACATCATCCATTTTGGGCTTTACCTTTAATGTACTACTTTTGTAATGTCCAGTGATGAAAAAATATATAAATAGTAGTTTCGATACTTGTATTGATAAAACTAATAACAATTTTGCTTTTTATTGCTGTGTGATTAAGTTATTTGCAAAATAAGATATGGATTTTGTATTATCTGTCAATCAACGCCATATTTTTGATCATTAGCCATATAGTTTGATCATTTTGCACACCTAAACTATGCAAAATAAAGGATATATTTTAATTACATTGTAATCTTCGTACATCAAACTATTTTAAAATGCATATTAAACAGTTAATATAATTAAGCCCAAGTTCCCATACAAAATGAATGATGTCCTTTTATTATTATCAAATCTGCACACATTTTTAATATCTAAATTGGCACGATATCACATACACTGTATACCAATAAGACATGCACTTTATGTAAACATGCTATTAAATATAAATAATTCCAACAACCTTAAAGTGGAAATAAGGCAATTACGAGTACTAGAATCCAATTGAGACAATTTTTGTTTATTAATTTTTAACTAATTGTGCGCCTTTTTGTTCTCTCTCTGTCTCTGAGGCCGGTCGCACATATTAAGTTTTTGAATTCGCAAACGTTCAAATTTAAATTTTATTTAAAATGTCACCAATCCTTAATTAGACTTGGTGGCAAGTAAAATGAGCACTGGCCTTCTACCTGCAGATTTTTACGCATTTGCAGAAAAGGTGAGGCGTAAAGGGGGAATAATGGGTGGGGTTTACGTCCTGCGTTGGTCGCTGGTTATTGGGACAATCAGTTAACATTTTGCTCTTCACGTTTCTTTCCTCGCAAAACTCCCTGACACAACTCCCTCGCTTCCTTCACATTTACAATTCTCTTTATACAGTATTTATGGTTAGGTTATATGGTTGATTAGGGGACAGCTTGTTTAAGAGTGGTAGGCAGTGGTACACAGTCTGCCGATCCAGGGTAGTACCACCACTTACAAGTATACAGACCCTGAAGTGATTTGGCCACGTTTCGGGATCAGCTTGTAAGTTGCCGGTTCCAACTAGGCCGACAAAGTGGATGTGATTGCTACGCACAGTTATTGAATTGTAGTAGCAGTGACATTCATTCATGGACCACAGTTCGGCTTAACATCAAGCGTGGTGCTGTCATATGTCGAGTCATAATAAAATAATAATAATAATTTGCTCCTCAGGCTATAAGGAGAAATATAATTAAGATTCTAATGACAATCTGAATAAAATAATTATTTTTGCAATTACTGTATTGTTTATACAGATTCTATACAACAAAATAGTTAAAAAGTTTTGTAGGATTAGAATTATTCTTGAAAAATATAACTTAGACATCTTCTAATATGGACAATTTACTTATCTTTCAAAAAGAACAATGCATTTGATTTATATCTCAGAAAACAGCTATCAGAACTGAAGCAACCACCCTTAAATACCCTAGTAAAACATATACATCTTTGAAAAAACTCTTCTAAACATGTCATACTTGATCAAGATCTGAGAACTATAAATAGTTAATACACCCCGCAAAAGCGCAATGCGGTTTGAGACTAATAGACAGTCGACAATGCCTTGCTGGCAACTCTCTCTTGACTGCGTGCAAGTATTTATGGTTCACCGGAAGAACAACAAGAATATTAAGTGATCCACAAAAGAAGAATATACCGGAAAGCTTTTAGGCTTTTCATTTGTTGACTAATTTTATTATATTTTAATATGGTTTAATATAGAAAAGAAACTATATTCCTCAATGAAAAATGAAGCTGAGAAAGGAGATACACCCAACTTAAAGCAATGTATAAAACGGACTGCAGACGAAACTTGTACTTCTTTTGTCACAGTTAGAAGGATTGTAAAAGAAGCAATGAATCCAGAGTTTCTGGTAGTATTTTATACATTAAAAAAAAAGAAATAAACCAGTAAGTATTGTTAATTTTGTCCAGGGACCATATAAAGGACCATTTATAATTTTCACTTAACAAATAAAGAATTGCCGACTGCGGAGAAACTCAGAAGAAAACGCAGTCCGATATAGATTTCAGCGGTCTGAGAGATGCCTTCGGCGGATTATTAAGAAATTAACGTTCAATGGAAAAAAAAAACAGAAAATAATAGGGCATTATTAATTGAAAAATCAAATATTAGATTAGAATGAATTGAGAATCTACAAAAAATTAAAAAATATCCAGAAGAGGGGAGACTCGTTATTAAAACAGACTAGCCTTACGTAGATTCTTCTCATTCAACTATGGTCTGATGGAACAACTTATTTGCAAACAAAAAGAAGGCGAGTCAATCGATGTATTCACAAACTTAAAAGAAAAAAATAAAACATGTGAGTTTGACACACTAACGGAAAGGACCACTGCACGACGAATTTGCGGCTTCATTGAACATGAAGTCCGAACAAAAGCTTCAAGGTTAGTTTCTAATCATGTTCCTTTTAATTTGGGCTTCGGTATATACAGTCTTATTTATAGTTTAGTTTACCTCTGCACCACCCTATACCTTTTCTTTCAGAAACAATGCAATGTCCGTATCTGACCAACTTCTGGTCACTTTACGTTTTTTGCGACCTGCTCTATGCAGATTGTTGTTGGGGATCTGAGCGGAGTGCACAAAGCCACAGTGTGTCATTCTATTCACCGCGTATCATAAGCGATAGCAGCATTGGCGCCCAGATTTATATACATGCCTCGTAATGCTGATGAAATGTCTGTGACTTTTACAGAATTGCCAAATTTCCAAGGGTCATTGGTGCTATAGACTGTACACACATCCCCATACAATCACCGGGTTAGTTAAATATTTTTTCAATCAAATTATTATAAATCCTTTAACAATTAATCACATTGTTACGCCTCTATTACCACTTAAATAGGTAGAGTCATCGGGGTCGCCACGTTCCATGATTCTGATACAACTCTCTAGCTATTAGTTAATCAATCAAAATGAGACGCTTTTTTCCCACGCTTTCCTCACATCCACAATTCTCTTCATAAAAGCTCTACGGGTATGGTCACCTACCGTAGGAACCTAGTTTTCTTAATGATGTCTGCGATTTGGTAAAAAAAACACCTGCCTGGGTCTGCTATTAAAATGACAAGAAATTCATAGATAAATCTTAACAGGTGGGGAGGACGCTGAACTTTATAGATGCCGGAAGGGTTTCTATTCAATAAACGTCCAAACGATTGTGGACTCTAAATTAAAAATAATGGACATCGTATGCAGATGGCCTGGTAGTGTCCACGACAGCACTATATTTGACAATACAAATATAAAAGCCAGATTAGAAAACGGAGAGTTTGAAAACAGGTTTAATAGTTTTTAATAAATTCAATAGAGAGTGAATATTGTGAATATTGTCAATAATTTTATAATAACATAGAGAGGACTCTCCTCAATGCTAGTATTCAGTTCTCTTCTTTAGTCTTAGGAAGTAGGATTATAACTCTGAATTTAGAACCAAGTTGAGATGGTTGCCGACTCAACTACAAAAAGAGTTCTCTTACACTTACATTCTTTCGTACTTTATTTACTCTTTACATTCCTTCCAATCATACTGCTTTCCATTTTAACTCCTTTACTTTTACCGTATCTATATTGTATAATAATCCTTAACATTTTTATGAAGCTCCTAACAGGACCAACCTTTAAAAAACTACTGCTCCTAACATCTTAGGTCGATATTTATGTATGAATATTTATTCAAGTTATATATTTATAGGATTATATTAAATATCTTTGTCATTTCCCTCTTTGATCTTCTTTGCTCACATTCTTTAATTCTATGTTCTAGTTTTGACTAGAAGGCGGACTTAATGCTGCCACCAGCCTAGTAGAGAATGCTAACTAAGAATAAATCCGCCTGTGTTTACTATAGTACAAGTTATAAACAAATAAATTAAAAATTTAAGGTATTTGCTTGAAGATGGAGCTCATCCACAGAGTACATATATGATGACACCATTAAGATCACCAAATAATGTAGAAGAACAAACATATAACAAAAGTCACACTAAAACAAGAAACACGGTAAGTTGGCAAAGCATCTAGACCTTTAATATATTCAAAAATCAGTTATTGAAGTTTTTCCACTCAATGTAATTTGTTTTTTTTTTCTCTTGTTTATATTTATATTCACATAGTTTTGCATCATATTCCTTTTATCTATGATTACAAGGGGTCAAGTAAAAAATAAGGTTCTCAACGCTGTACACTCGCCGCGCGACATGCTAGGAGAAATCCGGCAACACCGCCGTGTTCCTTGGTTCCCGCGCTTCATTTTCCCACCCGGGCGAAGTCGGTACGACGCTCAGTGCCGGCCTGACAGCCATGCGAGATGGAGCCCCCAATCGCTGTCACCGCCAGGTGTGAAATTCGATCAGTTATCCGTTTTTTACACGCAAAAAAGGTAAAACCTATTGAAATTCATAGGCAGTTGCAAGAAGTTTATGGCGAAGCTTGCATCAGCGTTCAACACGTCCGCAAATGGTGTAGGGAGTTCTCCGAAGGACGCACAGACGTCAACGACAAGGAAAGGAGCGGGAGGCCATCGGTATCCGACGAAGTCGTGGCGAAGATCGAGCGCATTCTCCTCGAGGATCGGCGAGTAAGGCTTCGGGAGCTGGCTGCCCAAGTTCCTGAAGTTTGTGAAAAAACAATTAACAACGTTTTGACAGAAAAACTTGGTTATCGCAAGGTGTGTGCGCGGTGGGTCCACGGTGGGGCACATGCTGACAGAAACCCACAAAGAGAATCGCGTCAAGTGTGCCGAGGAGTTTCTTCAAGAACTTGTGGAGAATACCGAAGAATTTCTGGACTCCATCGTTACGGGAGATGAAACGTGGTGCCACTACGTTACCCCGGAAACGAAAATGCAATCACGACAATGGAAACATCCCGAATCGCCGCCACCGAAGAAATTCAAGCAGACGCTGTCCGCAGGAAAAGTGATGGCTACGGTGTTCTGGGACCGTAAGGGTGTCTTGCTTACCGAGTTTATGCCTACAGGGACGACAATAAATTCGGACAGATACTGCGAAACGTTGAAAAAACTCAAAAGAGCCATTCAAAATCGTCGCCGAAAAAGATTGACCAAAGGCGTTAGGCTGCACCACGATAATGCGCGCCCGCATGTTTCCCGGAAGACCCTTGCCTTAATCGAAAAATTCGGCTGGGGTGTGGTTAACAAGCCCCCTACAGCCCTGATGTTGCTCCCAGCGACTTTCACTTGTTTCCCAAATTGAAACAACACTTGGGTGGACAACGCTAAAGATCGGACGAAGAGGTACAGGAAGCGGTCACAAACTTCCTCAACGGCCTGGCGGCGGAGTTCTTCGAAGAGGGTTTTCAAAAGTGGATAACTCGTCAGCAAAAATGTAGAGAAAAATCTGGCGACTATGTAGAAAAATAGTTTAAAGTACAAGCTTTCAGATGGTGTACTCCTCGATTATAATAAAAAATGCCTTACACCTGAAAAAAATGTGGGAACCTTATTTTTTACTTGACCCTCGTATTGTTATTATTATTATTTTTAGGATTTAGTTTAGGATACATTCTTTATTCTTAGTGTGTTCTTTTGGTGAATGCTGCGTGCGCCTATAATAGGCACACATATCAGAAATTAGACTAATTGTATTTATTATTACTTTTAACTGTGTAATATGTGTACTGTTGGTGCGCCTATTTTGTATAAATAAAATAAATAAGTTTAATTAATCAATAGAGCACTCATTGATGGACTTTGCAGTTAAACTAGTTTATTGACTGGTTGTATAAAAAATGTATATATGAATGTAATTGCAATTTATGTATGAATGTAATTATATTTTATAAAACTTCTGTGTTTTTTAATTTATAGGTGGAAAGGTCATTTGGAGTATGGAAATGAACATTTCCGTGCCTTGCATTAAAATTGCGAATGCAGAGGAAAAATATGGAAATAATTATAGTTGCCACTGCCGTTCTTCATAACATGTGTAGGGATCTAAATGAAGCCTATAAAGATTCTGATATACACATCGAAGAACCGGCAGTACCACTACACAATGGCTTCACAAGAAGTGGAGTAACTCTTTAAAATAATATGTAAAAATACGCATTAAAGCCTCATCAAGTACAAGAAAAAGGGTTTGATTTCCACGAAACACCAGCTCCACCTCCGCATCAACATATTTTGGTCCAATCGAGCTCAGATTTTCGTCGCATCGAAATCGTGGAAAAAGAAGAAGAGGACATCAGATCAGGCCAGTATTGTTCCTATCACTCCATTGATTCGCCGTGCTCTTAAAACACTTTTAGCTTACCTTCATACCCTCAACATTTTGTCATCGCGTTCAGCGTCCACGTGATACTTGCAGGATTGCTAGGAAATGAACCCGGACGGCGAATTGAAGGTACAAGTGGAATCCAACATGAGCAAATCTCCAAAAAAGGTCAGTAGACAGTGAAATCGTAGATTTGCGAAAACAAAGAGCCGCAGTCAATACTAGAATGAATTTTTTTGAGAATTTCCTAATTAAATACGAACAATCAATGTTAACAATAACCAATAAACAGAAAATAGAATTAAAAATTAAGTTTGATAACACGTCAAAAATATTAAAAGAATTTTACGTAATTCAGAATAAATTAGATAGTATTTCGGGAACAATCGATAGTAATGAAAGGAAAGTTTTTGAATGTCAATATTACAGAATAATGGCCACAGCTCAATCGTTACTTAATGATCAATCTCTTAATAATAATTCGCAAAATAAATCGCAGCACGTGGAATTGACAGATATAAAGCTACCCGCATTTAATGGTTTATATGATCAGTGGTTGGAATATAAAAATACATTCTCCACCATGATCCATGAGCGTTCAGATCTAAACAATATTCAAAAACTTCATTATTTAAAATCGTCATTGTCAGGTAGTGCCTTACAAGTTATTCAAGCATTAGAGTTCACGTCAGATAATTATATAGTGGCGTGGGAATTACTCAGTAGAAGGTTCGATAGTGAACGTATATTAATAAATAATTCCTTCCTTTCCTTCCTTACCTTAAGGAATAAATAAGGAATGCTTCGATGGTTTAGGCACATGGAAAGGATGAGTGAAAGTAGATTGACGAAAGAAATTTATAAATCTGATGTGGATGGATGCGTTAAACAAGGCAGGCTCAGGAGAGTGTTTTCCGACCCAATCGGAGACATCCTCAAGAAAGCCAGGTTGCCTAGTGCCCATAACCACAGAGCCTGTATGAAGAGAATTGTGGATGTGAAGGAAGCAAGGGAGTTATGTAAGGATCGTGGTAAGTCGCGCTCCATTGTCTCTGCCTATCCCTGTGGGAAAAAGGCGTGACAATTTGATTGATTGATTGATAATAAATAATCATGTGAAATATTTGTTTACCCTCAACACAATAAATAAAATAAATTCGTCTGAAATTCACAAATTAATAGACAACGTCTTACGTAACTTACGAGCATTAAAAACTCTTGGTGAACCCACAGACAGTTGGCATACGCTCATTATTTATTTCATAGTTTCTGAATTAGATTCATCGTTAGAGTGGGAACAGTACAAAAGATCAAACCGTTGATACCCTTTTAACGTTTCTTAAAGAAAGGGCAGATATGTTAGACATGGTGAAAAACAAAAGTCTTGCCGAACACAAAAAACCCACGCACACGAGCAATAATAATAGTTCGAATCATTATCACTGCTATGTCACACAGCCCATCAATACACACTTAAATCTCAATTCTCGCGCTCGCAAATGTCCCATGTGTAATCATGATCATAACATTTATTCCTGTTTAAAGTTTCATAATCTCATTAAAGATCGCATTAAATTTGTTCGCGAAAACAAATTATGTTTCAACTGTCTTCGTGCAGGACAATCATAGTCATGGCATTTATTCCTGTTTAAAGTTTCATAATCTCATTATTAAAGATCGCATTAAATTTGTTCGCGAAATTAAATTATGTTTCAACTGTCTTCGTGCAGGACATACGGTCACTAAGTGCGTTTTTGGTTCGTGAAAAAAACGCAACTCAAAACACAACTCATTATTGCACGAAGAGAGCGAAACTAATAATAGCAACGAACAAACATACTACGCGTTATTAAATGATTTAATTAAAAATCAAAATTTTGAAACATGTAACAAAGCATTAAAGTCAAAAAAAAAAAATTTCCACGAAACACCCGCTCCACCTCCGCATCAACAACTAGTGTTGCGACTTTATTATTTTTTGAAGTTAATTGGGTCAGCAATGCACAAAATAATCTATCCTAATGCCAATAAAAATAATATTGTCAAAGTAAAACTTTATTTCCCAATATTATGTATTATTCTTTAGATATTGGATATCTTATTGGTCTGTGGATATATCAGTGAATTATAGCAAGATGGATAAAAATAGGTAGAAAACATTCTGGATCTGAAGAACCTGATGATGAATCATCTGAGATGAGTAAAACCGCAAGAGATAGAAGATACTGGTGCTTTAACTAAAAATGTTTCTTACTATGCGCCTTTAGCTGGGCTGTTATCAAATTAAAGCTTGGAGTACCTGATGATGGACCATGAGGATGCAGGGGATATGTAATAGATATAACTATGCTGATTTAACAAACTGTTTCTTACTTTAAGCTTATACCTGGACTAATGTGACAATATAGGTCTGGAGTACCTGACGATGGACCACAGGGATGTTAAGGCGTCCTGTAATGTACTTAAATTACGAATTACAGTTTATAAACGCAGGTTTGACCTCAGGGAACAGCTAGTATAGTTCCCCCGGCAATTATATTTGTACTGATTTAAGTTTAGTTTGGTTTGGCATTTCAACATCAAATAGACTGACGCCTGAACAACGCTTACAAATTGAGCAAATTTATATTGAAATAAATTAACTCGTTATCAGTATAGTATCGCTGTAAACCCGTGACGTGTTAATTATTGTTTGTTTACCTACGTAATAATTAGTATTTTTTTTTATTTTCTATTTGTTTGAATTGAAAAAAAATTCAAACAATACGAGATTTTAATAAAAAAGTGATCGAAATTTCACTTCGAAAAAAAAGGCGAATCGATTTAATTTATAACTTGGCATACAACAGGGGTATTTTTAACCCCAGCTCGAGAAAAATATGTCGATTTATGAGTAATAATCGACCAATAACATTGATATTCCCAGTAGCTGGGTGTTAAACATTGCCACGTCGACTCGTGACCTTAGGTCAGTGCTGCGCGGACCGCGCTCGTGTGTGCACGTGTGTATAGCGGGTCTCCGGTGTTTTTAACCCCACGTTGTATGGGACGGTGCTGAAAAGGTATGTATGCATTCTTATATTTTTTTGTTATTTTCAATCTAATTTTGATTATATTTATGTAGTTTATTTTCTGTTACAGATATAGTTTAATTAAGATGGCAAATAGGATGCGAGATGAAGATATTGTGGCGGCTTTACTTGAAGAAAATGTGTCAGAAGACGAAGAGAACTACCCCTCCGAAAGTGACTATAATTCTGATCACATCAGCGAGGCGTCTGAATCTCCTAGTGATACGGACATGGAAGAACCTGAATCTGTAGAAGAAACGCCTCCAACGCTACCATTTTATACAGGCAAAGATGGCAAAACCAAGTGGTACAAAACGCCACCACGAACCAATGTTCGAACAAGGTCTGAGAACATAATTACTGATTTGCCTGGGTGTAAACCTACTGTTCGCGATAAAAAAACACACTTGGAATGCTTTGATATATTTTTTACAAAAGAACTTGTTGACATTGTTTTGAAGTATACTAACCAAAAGATTTTTTTGAGATGGGAAAACTGTGAACCTAATCCGTCAACCAAAGAAACAAATAGAGAAGAGCTAAGAGCTGTTTTTGGATTATTGATACTGGCAGGTTTGTACAGATCTAACAGACAAAGCCTTTTATTCACCTTGTATGCCGAAGGTTAAAAAATAGAAGGAACTATAGTATAAATACATTTTTTTATGTAATATTGCAATTTCTTACCCTAAGACTTAGTGAGCAAGTAAAGTGCACCACCAGTTCGATGATGACCACCAGCCGCCACTGCACAACACTATGGTATAATCAATGATATTTTAATAAGAAAACACGTAGATATGTTATACGCGTTCCGAACGAGTCAAGTTATACTATGTTAATAAGCAACCCTGAAATCATGGTTGCGAGCAACATATATTTGTCTCTTTTTCGCTCTTAATAACTGTCATTTTATCCAACATCCACTTATTGTTATGCCTACTTTCCACTTATTGATCGTTCAAACTTGTGCCATTTGCGAACTCTAAAACTAGAGGTGACGTATCTACCTCATTTAATATCATTGGGTATATTTATATATAAACACTGTAGTATAAAATAAAGATTCAAAAAATTATGATCTTTTTACCTTTTTTTTATCTATCATATCATTATAATGTATACAAAAATAATATGGTTAACTTAAGATATATTTTACGCCAGGTATATGCAAATTTCTTGATTATCCTGCTGTATTTTCCAGTAAGCATAAAATATATTTAATATTTTATTATATTGTACACCCATCGTCACTACAAATTAATGGGGCGTTCTCACGGGGCGATTTTAGTTGATCAACTGCGAAATCGATCGTGATTTGAACCGTCTGAACAGACTTTCAATCAAGTTGAAGCAATAAATATCTATTCAACAAAAGTTAAAGACCTTTCGACTTTTGTTGATTCATTTGATAGCTGACAGCGAATCGACTCAACTGAACTGAATTGAATAATCAGTCCAATCAGTCAGTCAATCAGCGCGATTGAGTACCTATGTACTGTATATTGCGTTTCTCTATAACCAGTATTTTGTTTGTTTGTAAAATAAAATGTGGATTGTGGAGTCCACATTCACGAGAAATATGCTAAAATAGACAGATAGTGTAATAACACGTGTAATATTGAGTCGATTATTATTGAATCGTGAAAACGCTACCGTTAATATTTGCTTTCGAATTTTTGTTTAACGATAAATGTTGATCAACTAAAATCGCCCCGTGAGAACGCCCCATAATACAGTTTTTTACTAAGCCGTGCGATATGTTAATCAAACTAAAGAAAACGTCAATAAAAATCATGTATATTATTGTTAGTGCTATTTTGGTCTGTGTCTGAGAGTGGATGGGATAATGGTAGATAACTCACGGCCGGCACAGGGGGGCGTTCCAGGCGTGCGTCAAGCGCTGCCAACTGCTCGTCCAAACGTAGTGATGTACTCTCAAAACCGCATCCTGAAATTTCATTATATACAAATTATATTTATTTCCACTATTGATTTTGAAAGGTTCTTGAGTGGAGACTACGAACCGGAAGACGAAACGTAGGTAGACCTCCCACTAGGCAGACTGACGACATAGTAAAAGTCACGAATAACCAGTGGACACAACTGGCATTTTGTCGTTCGAAATGGCGTTTTAAGGGGGAGGCCTATGTTCAGCAGTGCACGTCTTTTGTCTGATAATGATGACTGATTTCGAAACAAAGATCAAATTGAAACCACATGAAATTCATATTTTATTGTACCTATGATTGAAATTCCTAAATAAGAGGGCGATTGACTCCCACGCTACGCCACTGCCGCCGCACGCAGATGTTAAATATGCTCAACCCCATTGGTTTCTTCTCTTTTTGCGACGCCAACTACTTGCAGTATGTGGAGGCCACAGATATAAAGAGAAGATCTGGACCAAACTCTCTAGTTTCCTGCGCATCCACTATTCGAGCAAGCTCTATGGTTCTACCAATTCCTGCTACTGAGTTTTATACAAGTGTACAGACCGTGAAGTGACTTAGTCGCGTTTGTAACTTGCCAGTTTCAACCAGGCTGGCATAGTAAATGTGATTGCTAACTGCAGTAGCAGTCAATTCTATGATTCATGCACCGCACTCCAGCTTAACATCAGGGAAGCTGACATATGTCGTGTCCCAATAAAAAAAAATGGGTCGTGACGTTTCTTACCACTAGAATTGTCAGGTGCTGGTGAATAATTCCTTCTTGCCAAATGTCTATAACGTGCCACACCCTCGCCTGATGAGAATGATGTGTTGACTGACAGGCCCACTGAAAATTATATTTAAGCAATGTTAAACTACCTTTATTTAAAGAAAGTAAGGGAATGTACTTACCTCATTGCTTCCCTCACAACATTTGCAGTTATTTTATATAATTTCTATTCTTTTTTAACATGCGGAATAGTGCTCCGCTAAAAACCTTATTCCTACCTTTAACCTTATTACTCCGCACAGGTTGAGGGCAGCAACCGAATTCCGTCGACCTGCGGCAGTCGAACTAAAAGATTCGGTGCGTTGTTTCTTTGTAGAACAATCGACAAGTGAAATGCTCTTCCAGGCCATGTCTCGCCTTTCTATAACCTTGGATCCTTTAAGCGAAGCGTGATTAACAACAGATGGTACAGTCGACGCTTTTGGACCTTACGATCAGGCGAGTCGAAGTCAGATTTCGAGTCTTAACAAAAAATAAACAATACCAACCCAATTCCTCTCTGCTTGAATTATTTCTCAACGAAGAACCGCTATCATAGGCCGCACTTGTATGTTTCTGTAGTACTTTGATCATTGCGTCTCTTTCAGCCACCTTTGATTCTAGCTCTTTCACTCTAAAATGTACAAAAATCATTATACCAGGGGCACGCTATGATGGCCGCTTTGACGTTTGACCCGCTCATGAAGTTTCGTATAAATTGGTAAATTACGTTTGAGGGAACAATTGCCGTTCTTTATAGTGACAATAAAGTACAGCAATTTGCTCCATCAAACAACTTTTTTTAAATATACAAACAATTAAATAAAAATTTTAAACAATGAACGACAGGCGTGGACGAATGGTTAGCGATTGGTTTGTTGCGCGTAAAGTCCCGGGTTCGATTCCCGGTCGGAGCAAATATTTGTTTCATAGCTTTTATTTGAATATTTAATAATTATATTAAATATTGCAAATATTGCATTAATATAAAAAAGAGGTGGATATTTGCATCGGGTCTGGTTATCAGAGTGGTAGGAAGTGGTACCCAGTCTGCCGATCCGGGGTAGTACCACCACTTACAAGTATACAGACCGTGAAGTGATTTGGTCGCGTTTCTGCATCAGCTTGTAAGTTCCCGTTCCAACTAGGCCGCATAGTGGATGTGATTGCTATTTACTGATATTGAATTGTAGTAGCAGCGGCATCCATTCATGGACCACACTTCAGCTTAACATCAAGCTGGGTGCTGTCATACGTCGAGTCATAATGTTAAAAAAATGTGTTACTTTTCTTACCTGCTCTCGAGATCAGCACATTTCTTTTGTGCTGAATGCAATTCATCCATATGTCTTATTTTCTCGCTGCGTGCCTCAGCCATTAATCGCTCGGACTCCGCCGATGTCTTCTCCAGAGCGGCGATTTTCGCATCTCTGTATAAACAATTTGTAGTATAATAGGGTGTTTGCCGACCAAATCGGAGACATCCTCAAGAAAGCTAGGTTGCCTAGTGCCCATAACCATAGAGCTTGTATGAAGAAAATTGTGGATGTGAAGGAAGCGAGGGAGTTGTGTCAGGATCGTGGCAAGTGGCGCTCCATTGTCTCTGCCTATCCCTGTGAGAAAAAGGCGTGACAATTTGATTTGATTTTTTAGTAATCAGCATATACAAGCGTGGCGTAGTGGTAGCACACCAGTCCTTTATCAAAAGGCCCGGGTTTAATTCCTGGTCGAAGCAAATATTTGTAATGTTTAATAATTTAAATAATATTACAGATATTTGATAAGAGTGGTACCCATTCATGGACCACACTCCAGCTTAACATCAAGCATGTCATATGTCGAGTCACAATAAAAGTAATAAAAGAGGCAGATAATTTTTTTTTAATTGTGACTCGACATATGACAGCACCCCGCTTGAAGTGTGGTCCATGAATGAATGTCACTGCTACTACAATTCAATAACTGTGAGTAGCAATCACATCCACTATGTCGGCCTAGATGGAACCGGCAACTTAATTGCTCCGGGTCTGATTGTCAAAGAGTGGTAGGCAGTGGTGCCCAGTCTGCCTAGCACCACTGCCTACCACGCTGTAGTAGCAGTTGTCTTATGGACCGCAATCAAGCGGAGTGTCGTCACAATAAAAAGAAGTCGTGTCTTAATAAAAAAAAAACAAAGAATAATCTCACTTAGGTATAGAGGCAGCAGAAACGGCAGCTTGTCTCAAAGCAGCTTCCTCCAGGTACCTCTGCTCCCATTTGGCACACTCTCCTTCCAAAGCTAATAATCTTTCATCTCTTTCCCTCACCAAGCGACGTAACTCAGCCTCTCCTGCTCCAGCACTAGGGCCCACTGATCCACTCCCGCCGCAAGAGCATGAACGTTTTCTATAATACAATATAAACATAATATTATAAAGTTTGCATGTGCCTACCATGACTTTAAGCGAGGCGTGAAGAAGCACCTCGGGCCGGAATAGTGACTCCGACTGAGGCAACCATGAAGACTAGGTTTTTACAGTTGTCGGCACTCTTGGACCTCTTAGACTTTGGGATCAAAGTCAAATGCTGGTCTGGGATAGTACCACACCACCCTTAAATGTATAAGACCGTGAAGTCTTTATAGTAGTTTCTACTGCTATATACAGTTGTTTATTTGTAGTAGAAGTCGCCTTAGGCCTGATGTTAAGCTGAAGCCACGAAAATAACTTGAAAAAATGCTAATGAATTACCTGAGTGTCTGAAGTTCTTTCTCCAATTGTGCGCGTAACTTCCTCTCGGTGTGCTCCCTGCGATCGGAGGCCTGTTGCAATGATGACAAGGCACGCTGTAGACCAGCAACACGCTCCACATAACCGCCCGCGTGACGACACTGGCCAAATAGAATAGAAATAATTAATGACAATTTTTTTTTGCGGCTTATTTTCGAGTTTATTTTGCTTATTGATTCCGTAACCACGATGACTGCAAAGGTCTCGAAACGGAATAATAAAAAATATGTAAAATCAATAACCAAAATAAACGCGATATAAGCCGCATAAAAGGACATCATTCATTTTGGGCTTTTATGTACAACTTTTGTAATGTCCAATGATAAAAAAATATATAAATGGTAGTCTCGATACTTGTGTTGATAAAACTAATAACAATTTTGTTTTTAATTGCTGTGCAATTGAGTTATTTGGAAAATAAAATATGGTTTTTGTATCATCTGTCAATCACAAAGACACGCCATATTACCAGTTCTGCTTTGAACTGTCATAATTATAGTTTGATCATTTTGCACACTTTAACTATGCAAAATTAAGGATATATTCCCATTATATTTGTTAATGTTTTTTTATGTTTCCTATGTTTTTTTAATCGTTAATCCGAAAGTTAATAAAACTACTTTTGCCAAGTAAGGAAAATGTACTATATCTATCGCATCACCGTTTATGTCTGCCGCGATGTCTTTTGCAATCTAGAGTCCACTCAGAAGTGGTCTTTGTCTATAATGCATCAGACATATGGCAAAGATGGCTTCCCTAGTCCATATCGAGTTATATTAAAGAACAGTGCGCGATATATGTGGTTTGAAAGAGGATGTAGTGACGAGGATTGACAAAGGGATGTTTCAATGGTTTGGGCACATGGAAAGGATGAGTGAAAGAAGATTGGCGAAAAGAATTTATAAATTTCATGTCAATGGATGCGTTAAACAAGGCAGGGCCAGAAGGGTGTTCGCCGACCAAATCGGAGACATCCTCAAGAAAGCTAGTTTGCCTAGTGCCCATAACCATAGAGCTTGTATGAAGAGAATTGTGGATGTGAAGGAAACAAGGGAGTTGTGTTAAGATCGTGGCAAGTGGCGCTCTATTGTATCTGCCTATCCCTGTGGAAAGAAGGCGCGTCAATTCGATTGATTGATTGATATTTACCTCTTCCTCCAGTCTAACAACGTTAGACTGTGCGTTAGTTAGTGCCGTGTCCAGTATATCAATGTGTGTGCGTTGCTCTTGCAATGTCGCACGCTGAGCACCCATTTCTATTTCTTGGCGTTCCTTGGCGCATGCTAACTCTTTGTCTGTAAACAATAAATGAACCTTTTAATAAAATGTTAAAGGAACTTATAAATCTGATGTGGATGAATGCGTTAAACAAGGCAGGACCAGGAGAGTATTTTCCGATCAAAGTTGGGTTGCGTAGTGCCCATAACCGTAGAGCTTGTATGAAGAAAATTGTGAATGTGAGGTAAACGAGAGTTTTTTTTTTTATTTTTTTTTTTTATTGTGATTCGACATATGACAGCACCCCGCTTGATGTTAAGCCAAAGTGTGGTCCATGAATGAATGTCACTGCTACTACAATTCAATAACTGTGAGGAGCAATCACATCCACTATGCCGGCCTAGATGGAACCGGCAACTTACAAGCTGATCCCGAAACGTGACCAAATCACTTCACGGTCTGTATACTTGTAAGTGGTGGTACTACCCCGGATCGGCAGACTGGGTACCACTGCCTACCACTCTTTGATAACCAGACCCGAAGCAAATATCCATCTCTTTTTTTTTTTTTATTAACAAATATTTGCAATATTTAATACTATTAAATATTACAAATAAAAGCTATGAAACAAATATTTGCTCCGACCGGGGATCGAACCCGGGACTTTACGCGCAACAAACCAGTCGCTAAACCGTTCGTCCACGCCTGTCGTCAAAAGTTGTATCAGGATCGTGGTAAGTGGCGCTCCTTTGTCTCTGCCTATCTCTTTGACAGTTTGATTGATATTCCCTCAAATAGTAGAACAATTATTTACTTAATTTTTCTTTTTATTCATGAAAGAGCAGCGCAAAATTGTAAATGCATTTGTTAGTTATATTGACTCTGGTTAGCCACTACTAGATGGCGCTGCAATCTGACAGTTACTAACTAACAGTTCAAGACTGACAGTTGGTAGTCGTTTGCCCAGTCTATCGATCCGAGGTAGTACCATGGGGTGCGATGTCAGTCTACCTCCTCGTGTCTGTCTGCTTCAGTGATACGGAAAGCAGATGGGCCGGTGCATTCTGGGAATCAGTCAATAAATTCCTTTAAGGGGGTTCTTGTTGGCTGATGGCTAAAAGACTGACGTGTGGCGCTGCTCCACAATGCCCTCTGCTCTCAGAGGATATTGTGGAGCAGCAAGTTGATACTGTCATATGATTTTGTTCGGCATTTTGGCCTATACTTGATATTGGCAAAGTGATATTGTTTTGTATTAATACAATACAGGTGACATTAACTAAAAGAAACTTTCAAAAAAATTTAAGTGTTTTAATCGCGTGACATGGTGCTTGAAAATTGACGAAATACATACCGGCACATTGGATATCGCCTCTGTTTTTATTTTACAGTCATAAGGAGTTTATTAAAAAAAAACTGTTAGTCCTGAGACCGAGGTCAGAAATGAAAACGGTATTTTACAGAGGTTTTAAAAATGAATGTATACTTACTCTGTGTGATAAGTTGTGCAATGAGCATTTCTCTATTTTGTAATTCTTTGCGCAATGCATCTGCGGCAGCACCATTGTCCCCATCAGATCTTATACCAGCCGATAGAAGTTCAACCTGCATAACATTGAAGTGTGATTAATTGTTTTATTGTGACAGGACATCTGACCTCGACCCGCCTGATGATAAGCAAGCAGGTCCAAGAGTGACGACGACTGAAAAAACCCAGTCAGTTCACGGCTGCCTCACTATGCCAGCCAGAGGTGCTTCTTCACGCATCACTCAAAGAATACAAAATTATAGGATGGAGAGAAAACATTGGCGAAGAACTTGTCGATTGTTCTACCGAACTTATTAGTTTGACTGCTGATTCGGTGGATAGAATGCGGATGCTTTCCCCAAAAACAAATAAAGAATGGTAGGCAGTGGTACCCAGTCTGCCGATCCGGGGTAGTACCACCACTTACAAGTATACAGACCGTGAAGTGATTTGGTCACGTTTCGGGATCACCTTGTAAGTTGCCGGTTCCATCTAGACCGCCATAGTGAATGTGATTGCTACTTACAGTTATTAAATTGTATTAGCAGTGACATTCATTCATGGACCACACTGTCATATGCTGCTGTCATACGTCGAGTCACAATAATAAAAAAATAAATAAACAAAGTAATATAAATTAAACTATATCTATCGCATTTTATGCGGCTTACTATCACGTTTATTTTGGTTATTGATTTTACAAAATTGTATTAATCCGACGTTTCGAGAGCTTTGCAGACATCGTGGTCACGGAGAGGCTCATAAAATTTGTATAATTGAAATGAAACAATTCTTAGCATCCATGGATTCTCCATGCGGGTGCCGGGTACATCGCGTGGCAGGCGGGGGATTAAAAGCAGCATTCCGAACTTGTGACCGAATGTAGGTTTCAAAGCTTTTTGTGACACGTCAACACTTACCTTCCCTGCCCTTACTATCCCCTCTACCCAAACCAATATTGTAAGACCCTAACAATATTTGGACGATCTAAACATGAACTTACGGTTGACCTTGGCAGGCCAAGATTCTTTAAAGGATGATGCAAGTTGCTGAGTTTTGAAACTGTTTTATTGCGCAAAATTAAAGAAAATACTACAAAGTACTATACTACATTTTAACCAACCTGTTGTTTAAGTGCTCGATTAACATCCATCAATCGACGACAGTCCTGCTGTAACCTTAACCTCGCAGTACGTTCCAATCTCTCGCGGCGTTCACACGAGCTCACTAACTCCTCGTGGGCAGATCTCACTTTTTCCACTTCCTCTTCCAACTTGGAAAAATATATTTCAAATTAAAACTTTCATAAAAGAAATCCAATACGGTGGTACGACCTTTTTCATGATCGCATTAAAATGTACAACAATTTATTTTCATAAAAAAGCATTGTCAACATGTAGACCAAAAAGGCACGTTCTATGTTACGAAGATACTTCACTAATACATCAAATCTGTTTTATGGAAATCTCGACGACGTCACTTAAAGATTTTCACGGCGATGTAGAAGTTTTATTAAATACAATTCATATAATATTTAAACTGGATGATAAAATTATGGAATATATGATACAGGATACGGCTATTAATGAGAGATTATTAGATGGACAGAAACAAACCGACGCCTACAGACACAAATGGGCAAAAATCCAATTATTAAGGTGAGAGAAAACAAGAAAGTAAGGCTCCTTAATAATTTTTCAAATACCAATAATGTTAAACATAATTTTAACCTGCTAAAACTCGAACTTATTAAAGACGTTGGTGTGATGTAAAGGAACATAAAGTAATATCAGATAATATTAACAGGTCAGGTGAATAAAGGAATGCTGAAAGAAGAATCTTGAAAGTTTTATAAAAGCAAAATTTGCATACTACGATGGCGGTTTGTTGAACGTTCAAATTAATTCTTAATGACGAGATTAGTAGTTTCAAATAAATGTGGCTAATGTACGAACTATCATGAGGGTTACAAGAAGAAGCTGATGGATTTTAAGTATCAGATGTTTCATTATAATAATAAATTTTAAATGCATTATCTGCAACGAGAAATGAACGAGTTATGAGAGCACCTTCGAATTTAAGAAATTATTTTTATATACAACTTTATTCATTTATTTTCTTTGCTGGGACTACGTTGAGAATTAAAAAAAAAGTTGTCAATTTTGACATATCAGAAAAATATATTGCTTAAAAACCTATGTTGTATTATTTATAATGAAAAACGATTATATTAATTTTATGGATTCACACCAACTTAAGTTCAGCTAATCTGTAACACGACATTCATTGACTGTTAGGCGGCACGAAGTTCGCTGGTTCTGCTAGTATTTTAGTTCAAACCGGTTTATTGTAGATATTTTAACAGACCCTACTCGGTTCAAGCCTAAACTCGTTTCAACCCGGGTTGAAAAGTCGAGTCGTTACATCTCTAGTGTGGATTCGAAATACGACTCATAGCTCCATTTAACCAAAAATAGATAAATTAATACACTCACCTTAGAAGTCTTAGCAACCCTCTCACACGCCTCTCCAAGTTGTCTCTTCAGGTGATGATTTTCAGCTGCGAGCGCATCCAAAACTGCTGCAAATGCATCCTCAGCATCATTATCCAATTCATGTTCACCACCACTGCACCAGCCACTCGATTCAGAACCACCAGGCACGGCACGAACACCAACGCTGGTAAAAGAAAAAATTAAGTACTATTTAAAGACTTGTAAAAGAACGCTGGTAAAAGAAAAATTAAGTACTATTTAAAGACTTGTAAAAGAACGCTGGTAAAAGAAAAATTGAGTGCTCTTTACAAACTTGTAAAAGAACGCTGGTAAAAGAAAAAATAAGTACTATTTAAAGACTTGTAAAAAACGCTAGTAAAAGAAAAATTAAGTACTATTTAAAGACTTGTAGAAGAATGCTGGTAAAAGAAAAATTAAGTACTATTTAAAGACTTGTAAAAGAACGCTGGTAAAAGAAAAATTGAGTGCTCTTTACAAACTTGTAAAAGAACGCTGGTAAAAGAAAAAATAAGTACTATTTAAAGACTTGTAAAAAACGCTAGTAAAAGAAAAATTAAGTACTATTTAAAGACTTGTAGAAGAATGCTGGTAAAAGAAAAATTAAGTACTATTTAAAGACTTGTAAAAGAACGCTGGTAAAAGAAAAATTGAGTGCTCTTTACAAACTTGTAAAAGAACGCTGGTAAAAGAAAAAATAAGTACTATTTAAAGACTTGTAAAAAACGCTAGTAAAAGAAAAATTAAGTACTATTTAAAGACTTGTAGAAGAATGCTGGTAAAAGAAAAATTAAGTACTATTTAAAGACTTGACTATTAAAGATCAATGAAATCTTCTGGGTTTTCTAAAAGTCTAAAACATATAATACCATCCATACTAGTAAATAATTTAAAATATTTATGCGGCTTACTATCGCGTTTATTTTTGGTGGGTTTCCTTGACTATGATGGCTGCAAAGCTTTTGAAATGTGGGAATAATAAAAAAAAAAAAAATAAACGTAATCATAAGCCGCATAAATAGACATCATTCATTTTGTATGGGGACTTGGGCTTAATTGTATTCACAGTTGCATATACATTTAAAAATAGTTTGATGTACGAAGATTACAATGTAATTGGAATATATTTTTTACTAGCTGTGCCCGCGGTTTCACCCTCGTAAAATTTGGTTTATAACACAGTCATAAAAAAGGAGTAGGTTCTCAATTCGACTTTTTTAAATTTATAACTCATATAAAAATGACAGACGGAAATAAAAATAAATATATATTCCAAACAGTTAAACCTATAGTCAATTGGAAACTATAGTCAAAAATTTATTTTTTTAATTAAAAGTAACCCATGTTACTAGTACCTCCAAAAATAAAAACCGTAACGAACAAACTCACATTCACATTTATAACAATAGTAGGATATGCATTAGTAACAGAAGAAAATAACAATAACAAAAAAATTCAAACAGCTGAAAGTATAGTCTATGGAAAGTATAGTGTATAGTCTCCATAGTACAGTTGATTGGATTAGATGTTGACGTGACTGACGGTAATACAGTGCGATGGTATTATAGTACTCAGGGTTTGAACCAACTCCTTGTACCTATTTTTATAAAAGGAAAAATAAAATTTTGCCAAACAACTTTTTTATTTTTCGTATTTTTTTTATTATTTTTTATTAAAAAGTATTTTATGTTACTTCTGATACCTCCAAGAATATGTGTACAAAATTTCATAATGATCGGTTGAGCAGTTTTTGCGTGAAAGTGTAACAAACAAACGGACATTCACATTTATAATAATAGTAAGATAATAATAATAATTTGTTTTCAATTCTCAACAGCTTCATATATTTTCTTTAGTTTACCTTATAAATAGACATCATTCATTTTGTATGGGGACTTGGGCTTAATTGTATTCACAGTTGCATATACATTTAAAAATAGTTTGATGTACGAAGATTACAATGTAATTGGAATATATTTTTTACTAGCTGTGCCCGCGGTTTCACCCTCGTAAAATTTGGTTTATAACACAGTCATAAAAAAGGAGTAGGTTCTCAATTCGACTTTTTTAAATTTATAACTCATATAAAAATGACAGACGGAAATAAAAATAAATATATATTCCAAACAGTTAAACCTATAGTCAATTGGAAACTATAGTCAAAAATTTATTTTTTTAATTAAAAGTAACCCATGTTACTAGTACCTCCAAAAATAAAAACCGTAACGAACAAACTCACATTCACATTTATAACAATAGTAGGATATGCATTAGTAACAGAAGAAAATAACAATAACAAAAAAATTCAAACAGCTGAAAGTATAGTCTATGGAAAGTATAGTGTATAGTCTCCATAGTACAGTTGATTGGATTAGATGTTGACGTGACTGACGGTAATACAGTGCGATGGTATTATAGTACTCAGGGTTTGAACCAACTCCTTGTACCTATTTTTATAAAAGGAAAAATAAAATTTTGCCAAACAACTTTTTTATTTTTCGTATTTTTTTTATTATTTTTTATTAAAAAGTATTTTATGTTACTTCTGATACCTCCAAGAATATGTGTACAAAATTTCATAATGATCGGTTGAGCAGTTTTTGCGTGAAAGTGTAACAAACAAACGGACATTCACATTTATAATAATAGTAAGATAATAATAATAATTTGTTTTCAATTCTCAACAGCTTCATATATTTTCTTTAGTTTACCCAAAATCAATTTCTAAACGCACGCAATTTTGTATGGAAAAATGTTTTTATTTTATTTTATTTATTATAAAGGATTTTTTCAAAAAAAAAAAAGTATACTAAGTTACTCCTTATTACATTAGCTATCTGTCCCATCAAAATCGGTCCAGCCATTCCAGAGATTAGCCGGAACAAACAGACAGACAGACAAAAATTGTAAAAAATGTTATTTTGGTGTATGTACCGTATATATATTCATATACATGTATTAAAAAACGGTTATTTTAATATTACAAACAGACACTCCAATTTTATTATATGTATAGATTTTGCATATTTTAGGTGTGCAAAATGATCAAACTATAATTATGACAGCTCAAAGAAGAACTGGTAATATGGCGTGTCTTTGTGATTGACAGACGATACCAAATTCATACACAGCAATAAAAAGGTAAATTATTATTAGTTTTATCAATACAAGTATCGAATCTACCATTTATATATTTTTTCATTGTTGGATATTACAAAAGTAGTACATAAAAGCCCAAAATGAATGATGTCCTTTATTAAATTTATTATTCAATGTTTGCGCAATTCTAAGAATATACTACATACCTGGTAAGATCAGGTTGAGATCTTGACAAATTAAGTTTCTCTTTACTCAATTTATTCTTTGAACCTTTCCCCTTTGGTTTCCTGTCCAGTTCTCTTGGCACAGATGGGGTTCTTGGGGAAGCAGGTGGAGTAGGACCATGGGGAGTTGGTGATTTTGCCACTTCCTTTGCTAAATGCTTCAGTACTGATGACTGGTTCAAGAAGTCATCTGGGATTTCTGTTATTTCCTATAAATATATGACTATTTTAAATTACTTATAATTTATGACACTTTGGTCGTTTTTTCAGTCGTTGGCGCTCTTGGACCTCTCCTTGCTTACCATCAGGCAAGTCGAGGTCAGATGTCTAGTCTTAATAATAATATAAAAACTAAATCTAGTTATGAAAGCAGAATAAATCTTTTTTTTTTTTATTGTGACACGACATCTGACCTCGTCCCGCCTGATGATAAGCAAGAGGAGGTCCAAGAGTGACGACGACTGAGAAAACCGGGTTTGTTTACGGCTGCCCCAGTCGCCGTCACTATGCCGGCCAAAGGTGATTCCAAGGTCATAGGATAGAGAGAACACATGGGCAGGCAAAGCATTCCACTTGTCAATTGATCTACAAAGAAAAGACGCACCGAACTTTTTAGTTCGACTGCCGATTCGGTCGATAAAATGCGGATGCTTTCCCCGACCTGTGCGGGTATTACGGGAGTGAAAAGATGAGGTAGGAACAAGGTTAAAGAGCTCCTCGGAACATTCCCCGTGGTATAGGCGATAAAGGACGATTCTTGTTGCCTTCATGGTTATGAAAAGAAGACAACAAATTCTTATTTCTTAGCTGATGGAAAACCAGATATGAAGCTGAAAAATCAGCTTCCAGCTTGCCAGCCTAGTTGAAACCATCAACTTTCAAGCTGATTCCGAAACACGACTGCAGCATATAAACAAAAAAATTACATATCTATATAGATCGCGGCACGTCGGATGTCTCTGATTTAGTCGGAGAACACCCTTCTGGGTCTGCCTCGATTAACGCATCCATGCACATCAGTATTATAAATTTCTTTCGTCAATCTACTTTTACTTAAACTACTATTATTATTTTTATGAATCTAAAGAGACCCTTTTTTATTGCATGCCTGTATGTACATGCGCAAACGTTCCCTCACTACGTTAAAATCTTGCTAACTTACGTACCTCGGCTATACTAAGCTACTAAACATGCTTGTATATATCACCAATTTACTACCACCAGATTACGATTGTGGTAAATGGTCGCTGGTTCTTTGGCACTTTATCGTCCACAACTCACTGTGATGCGAATGTTTTGATCCACTTTTCCACTCATTCGTGCATCCACTTTTCACTTCAGTCACACTTTATAACTGATTTGAACTTATTAAATGTAAAATGCGATGCGAGATGCGTGCGCGGTCACTCCACATACACTTTCTTATTTTTTTCACTTTTTCCATTTTGCAGGTATTTAGGGAATTTGGATAAGGTTGCCAGCAAAGAAAATAGGAAATATATACATTTTTGTGCGTGTGTGCGTGTGGATGTGTATCTATGAGTGAGAAATATTTTGAATGAGATTTTGGCCAAACCAATGATAAAGGTCTCTTACCTGAACTCCATGATCAGGTGGACTAGTGTAGATCCTCTGCCCACCAATATCAATGTAGTTGGCCGTTGTTAACACCGCTTGCTCCTTGTGAATTTTCGGCAATGGTATGCCGCTGGGCTTCTTACCAACTTCACTCTTCTTCAATGTGTGATAAGGTGAGGATTGAGTGGTCGGATGTTTTACTTCACTGCTAGTCCGATCGTGTTCTCTGATGAGTGAATAACTTATAATTAATAAAGAATTAAAGGCCAGCCTAGTGGCATTTTGGATGCGACCAGAGATGTAAAGACTCGACTTTTCAACCCGGGTTAAACCGAGTTAAGGCCTAACCTAAGGTGGGTCGGTTAACATCTACAATAAACCAGTTTGAACTATATATATTTAGATGAGACATAAAATTTGTTTATTCATACATGGACATCTAAAATTCTATAGCAAACCACACTATGTATTAGGCAATTTGATTGTCGGACCGAATTGTCAACTCGGCTTGAATCAAATCATCAATTCGGTTTGCGAATCGGGTTATCCATATTTATATAACCCAATTCAGTTTGAAAAAAATTGAAATCGTTCCATCTTTGCTGTGTATGTAATTTAGATTGTCGGACCAATTTGTCAACTCGGTTTGTAAACCAGTTTGAATCGAATTCATCAATTCAGTTTGCGAATGGGGTTATCCATATTTATAAATCGACCTAACTCGGTTTGTATAAAATCGACATTGTCTTATCTTTAGACGCGACCACCACTTATAATTATTTAGCCGTAGTAGCAGTCGCCTCTAATGATAAAGTAATAATAATATTTACACAATATTTTTTTCTAGGGTTATAGATCAATCTATTAAATCAAATTGTCGCGCTATTTCCCCACAGGGATAAGCAGAGACAATAGAGCGCCACTTGCCACGATCCTAACAAAACTCCCTTGCTTCTCTTACATCCACAATTCTCTTCATACAAGATTTACAGTTTTAGATAGTACCACTAAATCAATTTATACTGAATTTACATTTCTATACTAAGATACTAAACTGCTTGTATCATAGAAACAGGACAACCAAAGTACATATATCAAAAATACATCGTACTGGTGGTGGGTGGTTTCGAACTTGTGCTCTCGGTTTGTGTAACCATTGCAAAGCCACTACACCCCGGTCACCTTAAATTGAGAAGCTAGTACATCTTATTGAGAAGCTACTTCATCTGACCTGGACATGCCTGATGATGAGCAAGAGGAGGTCCAATAGCACCAACGACTGACTTTTCAGTTTACGATAGCTTCAGTCGCCGCTACTATGCCGGCCAAAAGATTGTTCATATACCAACCTAATAGGTGCAGGTCTTGTCGTCGGCCACGAGTCATCCTGATTATGTATAATAAGTGTATTATATGATGATGAGGATACATCCAGGGAACTTCTATTACTATTACCACCACCCACTGAATCTTTTAAGGAGTTCCTGTTGCTACTTGACACACTCTCCTGTGAATCAAATCATCTTATAAACACAAATTATTTTAGAAGGCTTAGTGATGACAACTAAGGTAGAAGTAAACTGAGTCTGGTTTTGCAGTTGTCAGACCTTTTGGATGTGACATCTTCCTAATAGGAAACAAGGGAAGATCTATGAGCTCTGACAATTAAAAAAGCGACTAAGATATGCTTCAATCAATTAAGATTTAATCAATTAAAACAAAAAAATGATTACTAAAGGTAGGTAGGATTGTTAACCACTTGTTTTTTTTACATTTCTATACTAAGCTACTAAAGTGCTTGTATCATAGAAACCGGACAACCCAAGTACATTTATCAAAGATACATTGGTACTGGTGGGTGGTCTGGAACTCATGCTCTTTGGTTTGCGTAACCATTGCACAGCCATACACCACGGTCGCCTTAATTTTTTTTAAAGGTTTTAAAGCTGAGATAGCTGCTATGCAAACTCGTAGTAATTTTCTACCGTCTGATGTGCCTTACTTTGTTGCCTAATCTACCAATTCATGATACTGCTCCATTTCTTATTACACCTGGTTAAACATTATTTAAATAGTTGTATAATATTTAGGATGTAAATAAAATACCTTTAAAGAGTTCCTATTATTAGTGGCTTGACTCTGATTCTCTTGTCCTTGGGGCTCCACTCTTGCTGTGTGCCTGACCACATATCTCTCTTCTCTGGACAAATTCTCGTTTGAAGTGGACACATCTGTTTCGCTGCCTGATAAGCTTTGTGGAAAGCCATTGGCAACTGTATGGAATAAACACTTTTTGGTTAATTAAATGAATCACTAATGTTACATCAATTGAAGATCCGACGAAGAAGAAAGGTGGAGACATCATCTAGTGTGACTGACGACATAGTGAAAGTCATGAATAGCCGGTGGATGCAACTCATATCTTGTTGTTCAGAATGGAATTCCAAGGGGAATGCCTATGTTGAGCAACTGGTCACAACGGACGACTGACTGTGTAATGATGGTATGTTATTATATTTTTTATTATGTCTTAACATATAACATCACTTCATGATACATTATTAAAAGTACACTTATTACATAAAGTATTTTTTAATTATTATTTTTGGCATTATTGAATATAAGTACTATTACTTTATGTGAATGGATGCGTTAAATGAGGCAGGCCCAAGACAGTACTTGCTGACCAAATCAGACATCCTTAAAAAGCTATGTTGACTAGTGCCTATAATGCCTAGAGCTTGTATGAAGAGAATTGTGAATGTGAAAGAAGCGAGAGTTGTGTCAGGAGCGTGGCAAGTGGTGTTCCATTGTCTCAGCACATCCCTGTGGGAAAAAGGCGTGACAATTTGATTGATACTTTATAAAGTAGTAATGAAATTTATACATTAAGCAGGCGAGTTTAGATCTCTTTTATAGTTTTTTTTTATTTTTTATTGTGACTCGACATATGACAGCACCCCGCTTGATGTTAAGCCGAAGTGTGGTCCATGAATGACTGTCACTGCTACTACAATTAAATAACTGTGAGTAGCAATCACATCCACTATGCCGGCCTAGATGGAACCGGCAACTCACAAGCTGATCCCGAAACGTGACCAAATCACTTCACGGTCTGTATACTTGTAAGTGGTGGTACTACCCCGGATCGGCAGACTGGGTACCACTGCCTACCACTCTTTGATAACCAGACCCGAAGCAAGTATCCATCTCTTTTTTTTTTATTAACAAATATTTGCAATATTTAATATTATTAAATATTACAAATAAAAGCTATGAAACAAATAAAAATAGTATAATAGTATATAGTAAATAAAAATAGAAAAAAATAGTAATTGATTTTAGTTTAAAACTAGTTATTAATTTATATTTAGCTAAGCATTAGTGAGTAAAATTATTTTATAGGTTTTAATAGCTTTTATAAGTATTAGCCATAAAACATGTATGAACCAAATTGTGAAAGTAAAGGAATCAAGAGTTATGATCACTTCATCATGACACCTAGTAGTACAGGTTATGTTTAGCCTAGTACAGGGGGCCCGGATTTTTGTAAAAAACACTTGTTTTAATAAAAGTATCCTGTGATAACAATAAAACGAGGGAGAAGATAAATAATTAAAATAACTTTATTTACTATTATCCCATAATATAGATCACCATTAAATTCATGCCTTAAAGCCAACAGGGATACGCAGATACAATGGACTGTGACTATCCATAATGCCGACATAACCCTCTTATTCATATTTAGGCAAAACGAATATAATTTATTTTGCGCGAACTTTGATTAATGAATTAAAATTTTATGCAGCTTACTATTGCTTTTATTTTTTGTTATTGTTTTTTTTATTCTGGCATTTCGGGAGTTTTTCGGGTTTCTTTTTCAAATAAACACCATAATAAGACACATAAATTTTGTTTAATTCATTTATATAAATTACGTTATAGTTAGTAGTATTGTAACAGTGATGTAGCAATGCAAATTACTGAGTATGTTATGTTGAGTCAGTATCCAGGAATGTGGTTAGTTCAATGACATGTAAATAAACAATACATACCAGTTTGTTTCTGTGTCCTTTGAATGTTATTCGTAAATGAAAGGAACCTTCCATTGGATCGCATAGAGCTCATCTTTATTTTACGTAAGAATAACTTCAATTATTAAAACATAACAACACCAACTTCTTATTTATATACTCGCAATATGTTATGAACTTAGCATCTAAAACGAAAATATTTTGTAGGGAATCACGACTTGCCATGATTAATACTGCCAAAAATAAATAATCCCGAACAACACATTCAAGAGCACATTCGAATTTTAATAAAAATGTCACGACTTGCATGCAAGGAATGTAGCAAAAAGACATTTAAAAATAGTTAAAGTAAAATCAAAAACGTCGTTCGACATGAATATACTTACAACGTAGAGGAATACATATTTATCCTATAATTAAATCTATTTGAACATCATCTCAAAAATATATAGTAAAAAAAATAAAGAAAACCCAACCAATTCCCTTGGAAGGTTTTCGTTTAGCTGTCAAAATTATTCCCCCTTGCGTTTGATAAATCAGTTTAGTGCGTTTAGTGCTAATATTTGGTCATAATGTGAGAGCCAATGAGTGAGCAGCCCTCCTTTTTTCGTGACTAAAAATTGTATGTCAAATTTTTACCGATTTATCGAACGCACTGTTCTTTTACTTGCCAGTTGCAAAAATAGGGTTGTAAATAGTATTCAATTATTAAGTTTTCAAATTGATCTATAATGGCCAAGGCCTAAAGTCATTGTAAAAAAAAGATGACAATTCACCAGTTGACCTCGGCGCGGGATCTCGTATTTTGAGCGGCGATCTTTTGATTGTTGATTTTGCTTTATCCAACGGACCATTTAGCCGCTTCAAAGTTCTAAACCATTATTTAACCAAGGTCACAAGCTCCCCGCTAACATGTTTTCACGAATCGTAACGAGGAATATAACGTCCTACTATCAAGTGTTAAAAATAGCACCGTATTCAAGACAAATTAGTAATAACATTTGTGTTTTTCGTAAGTAATAGATATAAACTGTGAATTAAAATGTATTTACTCATTATAAGATATGTTAAATTTAAATATTATTTGCAGCTATAACTGCTAAAGTACAAGGTGTAATGGCGAATAATTTATCCCGAAACTACTCTGACTCGAGCAAAGATGTCGTTGATTTCGACTACGTAAAGACCGCTGTACAGAATAATACTAAAGTTTTAATAATTGACGTGAGAGAGCCTGACGAGAAAAAAGAACATGGCCATATTCCATCAAGTATAAATATTCCACGTACGTATCAGCCATTGTAACATTATTGTGCAAAAAAACATATTACTTATCAATATTTATCAGTTTGGAATAGATAGTAATACACCTATTATCCAATTTATCTTATCTTGTATATTTGGGGCTGCTTTGAGTCCCTAACTTTATGCCTCATTTCATAATCTATTTTTAAGCTTACTTTGATTATGAATTCCAGAAGTCATATGATCTAAAGTTCCTTTTTGAATCTATGGTATATCAATCAATCAATCAAATTGTCACGGGGTCGACTCTGTGGTATATAATAAAAAACTATTTTTGTTACACCTGTAGAGATTACAACCAAAGATACATTTATTTATGGGTTATTGACAAAATATACACCAATATAAATTTTCAAAGTGATATTTACAACAAAAAAAACTAATTTTCTAAATGTTATTTTACTTAAAGAGTATGCATTATTTACTAGATTAACAATAAACCTAAATACTAATTGATATATAAAACAAAAAGAACTATGAATTAATTAATTTTTGAATTATATGTTATTGGTATAGTACACTGCCTGATGTTATGCTGGAATACTGTCCAAGGATGGAGGTGACTGCGACTATAGTTAAATAACTGCCAGTAGCAGTTTTTTGTTTATTAAGACACAACTAACCCTAAAAAGAAAGTTAAAGGGTGCCCACGACTGAAAAAAAACAAGACAGTTATGGTTGCGTCATCCAATATTATAGAAAACATGGGCTGGTATAGCATTCCACTTCTTGATTGTTCTACAACAATATGATGTGTTAATAAAATCGTCACATATTTATGTAATAATATCTGTCTAAGCCAAAATGACGCAGCCCTCTACTGCATTTTTGCACACAGCCATTTAGTAATTGGTTAGACACAAAAGGAGAAGCATGCTGATGAAGTAAAGTAATATATTTGCATTCACACATTTAAATAAACTAATAAAGCGCACGTCATATAATTAATCAAGCTATATATATTTATTGTGTCTTTTATGGAAATTATTATGAGTAAAACAGCACACTACGTGTTATCAATGTATTCGATACTCGACTGCCGCATTCAGTCGTGCATCCACTGAATGCGGGCTCTTAAAACTACCCACATATATATCAATCCCTCCACCTATTTCCTAAATATAATTAATAAACAAACAACCCTAAATATTAACAAAACAAACAAATATAAAGCCTTATAAAACTAATACAAATGATAGTCTTTATATTTCGAATTTGGAATACGGGTCCGTCCACTATGAGAGGTGACGTCATTATTAGCACTCTGCTGTTGTGCAACCGGCGCCGTCACCATCAACGGCGCTGCCGCTAGCTGTTGAGCTTCGCTGTCCGAGCTAACGCCGCACAGCCCCTCCCCTGTATTTACTGCACCACTATACTCAGCTAACCAATGTGGATTACGATTTTGTTGTATACAATCTTCTGCCATTGTTTTCAGCCATAGTTGATCGGCGTGCTTCTTCACGATTGTGTCATACTCATATAGCTTCACCCTGTACATTCTTGATCCAATTATGCTTACAATAATGCCAGACACCCATTTGTGTTTATTGCCGTTATTGAAGAATGTTTTAACCAACACGTTATCATTAACTTTAAATTTAATGTTCCTTTTCCTCGGTTTTTTGTTATTGTTCGATTTCTGTTGAGAATTATGGCACGTACTATTAGCGCTGGATATCGATGTATTATTATCGTACATATTATTGCGCGGCCGCAACAAGTCAAGTCGGCCTCGCAACGAACGACCAAACATCATATGTGCCGGTGACATCTTTGTGCTACAATGTATTGAATTTCTATAATCGAAAAGAAATTTTGCTAACATGCTATCAAACATCGGATTAGACAAATGAATGTTTGACGCTAAAATCTTTTTAATACCTCTTTTAATTGTCTTTACACTATTCTCCGCTTGTCCGTTCGATTCCGGATGATAAGGCGCTATTGTTAAGTGTTTAATACCATTTACGTCACAAAATTGTTTAAATTGAACTGAAGTGAAATTACTGGCGTTGTCAGTGACCAATGTACGCGGTAATCCAAATCTACTAAAAATTTTGCCTAACTTACTAACAACAAAATGAGTGTTGGTTTTCGCCATGTGATAACATTCCACCCATTTGGAATGCGCATCGACCACTATAAGGAAATTGTATCCTGCCACAGCACACATATCGATATGCACTCTGTCCCAAGGCAAGCCCGCGCGCGGCCAACACTGCGTGTTACTGGGCGGGTCACTGCGCAGCGCATTACATATGGTACATGCGCCTACGAGCTCCTCAATATGCGAATCTATCTTAGGCCACCACATTCTAGATCGAGCTTCCGATTTAGTCTTCACGATGCCGAAATGAGAACTGTGTAGTTCATTTAATAATCTTTCGCGAAAAACTTGCGGTATCACTACTTTATGCCCGCGCATTATACAACCGTTCTCCATATTCAATTGTAGACGACATTTGTAATATGGTAAAAGGTCTACATTGTTAGGTTTGCGATGCCAGCCATTTTTAATAAACGACGCGACCAATTTCAATATATTATCGCGTGCCGTTTCTTCACGAATCTCGTTAGCGGTGACCGGCGATGATTCATTCATTAAAACATTAAAATTTATATACATCGATGAGTCATTATTTGTTGCATTCGAACTTAATACAACCTCATTAGTACACGATCTAGATAAGAAATCAGCCACATTATTTTCACTCTTAACATATTCTATTTTAAAATTATATGCAAATAAAAACAAAGCGTAACGTTGTAAACGGTTCGCGGCCATTTCCGGTACCCCCTTTTTGCAACCAAATATTGATGTTAAAGGTTTGTGATCAGTGCGTAAAATAAATGGTACAGCACGTCCATACAAATAGTGGTGAAATTTTTTAACACCAAAAATAATAGCAGTCGCCTCTTTTTGAATTTGAGCATAATTACGCTCGCTTGTTGTCAAGGAGCGCGAAGCGTAAGCCACTACCTGTTCGAGACCCGCTCCGGCGCTGCCTGGCTGACGCTGTGACAACACGGCGCCGAGGCCCTCCGGCCCCGCGTCTACTGTCAACACCGTTTCGTAATCAGGGTTATAATGCGCAAGCACACGTTCAGACATCAACTCACGTTTAACCCTACTGAAAGCTTCTAACTGAGCTGGTCCCCAAATCCATTTTACCCCGTCTTTAAGTAAAATATGTAATGGGCTTAACATACTTGAAACGTTTGGTATAAAAGCTCTATAATAATTGATCATACCTAAAAAAGATTTAAGTTCTGAAACGTTCCTGGGACAGGCCATATTTACTATTGCAGCAATTTTATTTTCAGATTTATGTAAACCGTACTTGTCTATTTTAAAACCTAAATATTCTACACTATCTTCAAACAATTTGCACTTTTCTTCTTTTAATGTTAAACCTGCCTCTTGTAACCTACTGAGCACCTGTTCCAGTCTCTGTAAATGTATATCCTTGGTGGGGCCCGTCACAAGTATATCATCAATAAAGCAACACACGCCCTCAATGTTATCTAATAACGATTCAATTGTTTTTTGGAAGATGCACGGCGCACTCGACAAACCAAACACTAATCTTGTATATCTAAATAGTCCTTTATGTGTGTTAATTGTCGTTAATTGTTTTGACTCATTAGCCAATAACAACTGATTGTAAGCACTTGACAAATCTAATTTGGAAAAATGCCGACCACCGTGTAATTTCGAAAATAATTCCTCAATTCGTGGTAAAGGATAATTATCTACAAATAATATTTTATTTAATGTTACTGAATAGTCCCCACATATTCTTATATTGCCATCACTTTTCAATACTGGAACAATGGGCGTGGCATATTCGGAATAATCAATTTTTTCTAATATTCCTAATTTTACTAATCTATTTATTTCTTGCTCGACTTTAGGTTTTAACGCTAAAGGTACGGGTCTGGGTTTAAAAAAAATCGGTTTAGCCTCAGACTTTAATATTAACCTTACTTTTCCTTTATTATAACATCCTAAAACATCCAAAAAAACTTTACTGTATTTACTTTTTAAATAACTAATATCAATGTTAACTTGCTCACAATAATTAATTTTACCTAATTGCAAATCAAACTTACTAATAAAGTCGCGACCTAGTAACGGAGTCTGCGCATGCACCGTTTTAATAATATAAACATTAATTAACTTAGTACAACCTTCATAGGTCACCGACAGCTTTATATAACCTATTGGAAATATTTTGCTTCCGTTATAACAACTAAGAGATGCCGAACAAGGGATAATAGTGTAAATACCTTTAAACAATTTATTATACAAATATAATGGCATAGCCGACACGGCACTACCACTATCAAACTCGCACAACACATCTTTGCCGCCGACAGACACAATCTGTTGCATAGGCCGACCATCAATGCAGCGTATATTATTAATATTGTACATACCATCGATATCCAGGGCTAACAAATGACTATTACTTTTACACATTCGTTTTAAATGACCTTTAACATTGCACTTTTTACACGTATAATTGCGAAAACGGCACTCAATTTTATTATGATTTTTATAACCGCAAACACTACACTTTGTCTCACTATTGCCGCCGCCGACTGCAACGCGCGCGCCGCCGACCGCCGCCGGCCTGCGCGCGCCGCCAAGCGCCGCTGGCCTGCCCGCTCCCATAGCGAACACCGGCGCGGCCGCATGGAACTCGGCGTCCTGCCGACCCCTCGCTCCGGCGCCGCCGACGACCACATCGCCGCTGCCTTGGCCGCGCTGTTCCTGCAGTGCCACACGAGCGCATTGAACGCATTGTGCTACCTCTAATGCTCGTTTCAGAGTCAATGTGTCGATGCTTTCAGCAAATAATTTTTCTTTCTCGCTGATGTTCTCCAAACCCAACACAAAGCGATCTCTTAGTGCTGTATTTAGCTCTGATTTAAAACCACAGTGCAGCGCCAAGCTGCGCACTCGGGTTGCCCAATCCGCCAGATCTTCGCCGGGTCTCTGTTCAGCCTTATAGAATTTATATCTTTCGGCAAAACTGCTTCTCTTTGGTACAAAATGTAGATCCAATGCTTCGATCACTTTGTTATAGGTTAAGCTATCCAAGAACTCTGGAAATACGGCCTCCGCTGCAACCCGGTAGGTATCTTCGGCGAAAAAGGACAACAATAGGGCTCGCTTCTTGTTATCCGGTTCCTCAGATAACGCATTGGCTTCGCAAAATTGCAGAAAACGGCTTTTGAATATACCCCAATTGTGCACGTGGTGATCAAAGTTTAAATTTCCACCAAACAGACATTGTTGCGTAGTCATTTTTATTACAATACACTTTTATATTGTAACCAGACACGCGTAGATTCCTCGTCGCCAATTATTGTGTCTTTTATGGAAATTATTATGAGTAAAACAGCACACTACGTGTTATCAATGTATTCGATACTCGACTGCCGCATTCAGTCGTGCATCCACTGAATGCGGGCTCTTAAAACTACCCACATATATATCAATCTTCCTATTACATTTATACATATATCGCGACATATATCGCATTTACACTGTAGCTGCACTACAATATAAAATTGCAACATTGACGCCATCAGCAAGCTCGACGCCGACGCACGCCCGAAACCGGTTCGGCCTCCGCTTAGTTGAAACCGGTTGTGAAGTCCTCAGCCGTACACCGCCGCCGCGCGCGCTCCATTGAAGCAGACTCGACAAGCGCCCTTTATATAAGCGCGGTACCTTGTTCGTATTGGGCGCCGCACCTCACACTACGCGGCGCCATCTTTCGACCGCAAGAGCAAATCCACTGCGAGTGCAACGGGACGCAACCGCTACCGATTCAATGTATACCAAATGTATATTAAGACTAAAGTACAATAATAAAGTATTCTGTTAAAACTTGAACTTGGTTTTCTTACAACATAGCAGCAAGCAGCTCCTACCTCAACAGTGGTGACCCCGACTAAAGAAGATGTCAGAAACAAAAGACCAAGGAGGAAAAACAGTTTCAACTCAAGAAAATGAAGTTTCTGGGGTGTCCACGGCTATCCGAATCCCGACTATTTGGAGGGACCGGATCAAAATGTGGTTTGCTCAGTTTGAGACAGTCACATCTCCACAAAAAAAGGGGGACAAAGCCATGTTTGCAACCCTCGTTGGCCAACTTGAACGACAAGATTTAGACGAAGTTGGCGATATACTTTTGGACCCCCCAGAAGAAAACCAGTATAAAACACTTAAGTGTCGGCTCATAGAGGTGTATGGCGAAACGGAAGAACGCGAAACTCAGCGACTATTATCAGAGCTGGAATTAGGTGACATGAAACCATCACAGCTTCTTCGTCGTATGAAAACTCTCGCCAAGCGCAACTTCACAGATGCGGCGCTACGTGTCATGTGGACGAACCATCTACCCCCGGCGGTCCGCGCTGCACTCACGGTCAGCGAGAGCATTATGAAGGACCCTGGCCTTACTGAGCTCGCGAATGTTGCAGACAGAGTATACGAACAATCGCGCCAAGAAATCAACGCCGTATCTGAACCACAGCCGTCTACCAGTGCGCCAGTTCCTAAACAAAATGATGACATACATGAGAAGATCGAGCACTTATGCCGTGAGATCGCCGAATTGAAAATGCGAAGAACTAATGTGGATCGCGTTGCAGCAGCGCCTCGCTGCCATTGCAGAGCACAAACAAGAACGTATCATCAAGTTATACCGCGTTTCTCCGGGCAAAGCAACAGATACTGTCGGTTTCATCGTCGTTTTGGAAAAGAAGCTTGGAAGTGTATACCACCATGCAGTTTCAACGTTAATAAAAACACGGAAAACTAGTACCCACGCTGGCTGCGACGGGATCCGGCGAATGGGTTAAACCACACCGTCTATTCATCACGGATCAGAACACTAAGTTGTCTTTCCTCGTTGATACCGGAGCAAACATATCAGTAATACCGAAACGGAAGGGAGCCAACACAACGCCGACTTCATTTAACCTATATGCTGCGAACAACAGTGTTATATCTACGTTTGGCGAAAAGACTCTCGAACTCGACCTCAAGTTGCGAAAACCATTCAGATGGAAGTTTATAGTGGCAGCTGTCAGTAAGCCGATTATAGGAGCCGATTTTTTACGTCATCATAAACTATTAGTTGACCTCGCAGGCCACTGTCTTGTAGATAAGCAGACAAAGCTATCTACACGAGCAACGCCCTGTACGTCCACGGAGCCTACAATACGGACCATAGATGTAGCACAGAAATACCACCGAATACTTGCGGAGTTTCCGGATATTACGAGGCCGTCATCAATGAAAAATTGTCCGAAGCACAACGTCGAACACTATATTGAAACCACAGGCCGTCCACTACATGCTAAAGCACGTCCGATCCCGCCTCATCGCTATCTTGCAGTCAAGAAAGAATTCGAGATTATGATGGAGCAGGGGTTATGTCGACCCAGCATGAGCCCGTGGGCGAGCCCACTTCATTTCGTGCCTAAGAAGAATGGCGACATTCGTGTGTGCGGGGACTATCGAAGACTGAACTCAATTACAACGCCCGACCGCTACCCTGTGCCACGATTACGCGATTTCACCTACCAGCTTAACGGCATGAAGATTTTTTCAACTATTGACCTCAACAGAGCGTATCAGCAGTTACCCGTTCACGAAAATCACATCGAAAAAACTGCAATAATAACGCCATTCGGGTTATATGAGTTCCCGCGCATGTGTCCCGGGCTAAAAAATGCTGGACAGACATTCCAACGCTTCATTCACCAAGTATTGGCTGGGTTGCATAACGTTTTCCCATTTGTTGACGACCTCATCATAGCGTCAGCAAACGAAGATCAACACGCTGAAGATCTGCGCACGGTTTTGCAACGCCTTAACAAGTTTGGAATAACTATTAACCCATCAAAATGTGTCCTAGGCCGCGATGAAGTCAAGTTCTTGGGGTATATTGTATCAGCAGACGGTATTCGACCTCCTCAAGAAAAAATCGAAGCCATCACAAACTATCCCAGGCCAGATGATATTGAAGCTTTGCGCCGATTCCTCGGTATGATAAACTTCTACCGCGAAAATATTCCGAATGCTGCATCACTTCAAGCACCACTTCATGCATACATGCATAACTGCAAGAAAAAGGACAAAACAAAGATACAATGGACAGAAGACGCGTCAAAAGCGTACGAAGCATGCAAGAGTAGCATATCAAACGCCGCATTGCTTGCTCATCCCCACCATTCAGCGCCGATGTCAATTATGTGTGACGCATCGAATAAAGGCGCAGGTGCTGTGTTGCAGCAAAAAATGAATGGAATATGGCTGCCTCTAGGATATTTCTCTAAGAAATTTACAAGTGCACAGGAGAAATACAGCACTTTCGACCGCGAGCTGCTAGCAATATATATGGCAGTAAAACATTTCAGAAAAATGTTTGAAGGCCGCGAGATCATCATATATACTGATCACAAGCCGCTCACTTATGCCCTGTCAAAACCACCATCAAGCAGTGAAACTCCTCGAAGAACGAGACAACTATTATTTATCAGTGAGTTCTCTACGGATATACGCCATATCAGCGGCGAAGATAACATCGTAGCCGACGCGCTATCACGTATAGAGACCATCAGCTGTCCCGGCACACTCGACTACCATCAAGTCTCGTATGCGCAAGAGAAGGACCCACTTACCACATTGCTGATGAACAACGAGCGATTAAGTATGAAGAAGGTATCAATTCCGAACTCCGATAGAATGTTATATTGCGAAACATCAAATTCAAAACTCCGCCCGTACTTACCAGCTGAATATCGTCGAACCGCATTTAACGCAGTACACGATATTAGCCATCCTGGCATTCGTTCGACAAGGAGAGCAATGCAAGAAAAATACTTTTGGCCGAAGATGAACACAGACGTTGCGACATGGGCAAAAACGTGCATGAAATGCCAGGCATCCAAAATTCAACGACACACCTTGAGCAACATCGCAGAGTTTCCTCAACGAGACCGTTTCGAGCACCTGCACATTGACATAGTGGGACCGTTACCTACTTCTAAGGAGGGCCATCGATATATCGTAACGATGATCGATCGCCGAACGAGATGGCCTGAAGCCGTACCAGTTTTCGAAATAACCGCAGAAGTCATAGCAAAAGTAGTCTATGAAACATGGATAGCGCGTTTCGGTTGCCCCGCCTTTCTAACATCGGATCAAGGCCGGCAGTTCGAAAGTCACCTTTTTACAAATTTAACTAAACTGCTCGGCATTGAGAAGATTCGTACAACATCATACCACCCTCAGAGCAATGGGATAGTCGAGCGTTGGCACCGATCGCTTAAAACAGCACTCATGACACGCCTCTGCGCTAAAAAAACATGGACCGAAGAGCTTCCAACCGTTCTTATGGGTCTTCGCGCAGCCGTTAGAAACGATACAAACACTAGCCCTGCAGAGTTAACATACGGCTGCACGATTCGTTTGCCCGGAGATTTTTTCGTCCCCACTTCGAACTCCACGCCGATGACACACGATTATGTAGAAAGACTTCGACAGGCCATAAGCGACTTGAAGCCGGTACAACGAACGCATGGCAGGATCGTGAAGACTTTCATTCACAAGGACCTGCACACCTGCGATAGCGTATTCGTACGAATAGATGCTGTACGGAAACCATTGCAACATCCGTACTCAGGCCCTCATCGTGTCGTGAAGAGATATGACAAATATTACGCGCTGCAAATGGCCGGAAAAGTTGTCAACATTTCAATCGACCGTCTTAAACCAGCCTATGTTCTCCATGAAGATATTGAAGCCCCTATCAGTGAGACGAATACGCCTACAAAACCAAGCAATCCTGTGACGACAACTAAATCCGGACGGGTTATTATACCACCCGTACGCTACGCTTGGGGGGGAGCACTGTAGCTGCACTACAATATAAAATTGCAACATTGACGCCATCAGCAAGCTCGACGCCGACGCACGCCCGAAACCGGTTCGGCCTCCGCTTAGTTGAAACCGGTTGTGAAGTCCTCAGCCGTACACCGCCGCCGCGCGCGCTCCATTGAAGCAGACTCGACAAGCGCCCTTTATATAAGCGCGGTACCTTGTTCGTATTGGGCGCCGCACCTCACACTACGCGGCGCCATCTTTCGACCGCAAGAGCAAATCCACTGCGAGTGCAACGGGACGCAACCGCTACCGATTCAATGTATACCAAATGTATATTAAGACTAAAGTACAATAATAAAGTATTCTGTTAAAACTTGAACTTGGTTTTCTTACAACATAGCAGCAAGCAGCTCCTACCTCAACAACACCATTATAACTAAATGTGTTAATTGTTTACATAAACAGTTTGTCACCTTCATTTTATATTTTTAAAAGTTAACTGTCTAAGTAGATTATATAAATAAAAGTGGAATTGTTCCAATGTTTAGTATAGTCTGTCTAAGCCGAAATGACGCGCCCCTGCACCGCATTTGCGCACATGAGAAAACTTAAAATATGAATGCAACACACCGAAAATGCATTTGTAATTGGTCATTCGGTTGCTGGTTAGACACAAAAGGAGGAGCACCCTGATAAAGTATAATAATATAGTTAGAAATATTTGCATTCACACATTTAAGGAAGACACAGTGGAGGGGCGCGTCATTTATGGTTAGACAAGCTATAGCTTAATATAGAAATGAAAAAAATATAAAGTAGAAACATAGTGTTACTTCACATTCTTTGGCCAGCATAATGGCTGCAACAGGGAAAACATAAAATCAGTTTCTTTAGTTGTCGCTGAGCTTGGATTCCCCTTGCAAGTCTAGGACATAGTGGCATAAAATAATTTGTGAATATTTTTTACAGTTGGTAGTGTAAAGAATGCCCTGAGTTTGGAACCTAAGGACTTTGAGAAAACCTACAATATACCTAAACCAAAACAGGACACTGAAATCATCTTCTATTGTATGATTGGAAAGCGTTCAGAAAAAGCAAAACAAAATGCCCTAGCACTCGGATATAGCAAGTATGTATAAGGAATATTTATTTATTTATTGTGACTCGACATATGACAGCACCCCGCTGGAGTGTGGTCCATGAATTGACGCCACTGCTACTACAATTCAATTACTGTGAGTAGCAATCACATCCACTATGCCGGTCTAGTTGGAACTGGCAACTTACAAGCGGATTCCAAAAGGCTACCAAATCACTTCATGGTTGGTATACTTGTAAGTGGTGGTACTGCCCCGGGTTCGCAGACTGGGTACCACTGCCTACCACTCTTAAAGTATACTTAAAGAATATTCTATTTACTTATAGTTTACATTGTATAAAATAGATGTGAACTGTGACTCTACATAGAGTGTATCATTGTATGGATACAGACAACCAGTTCCAAACTTTATGGCTTCTCCGGAGCAAACTTCATTAATTCTCTCACCTACTTAGTTCCTTTCAATACCGTATTTTATGTATTGAGCATCGACTTGCGCCTAATTTCAGAGCCACTATTGTTTTAATTAACTAATAACAAGGTATACCAACTAAAGTCAAGTAGTTACGACATTTTAGAGAATTTATCGAGTTATGATATATATTAAGTTTATACTGTATTTTAATGAGACGCGACATTTGACCTCGACTTGCCTGATGCAAGGGAACATTCAAGAGTTGCAAAAAGTTTCAGTTTGCGGTTGCAGTTACTTTGCCGGCAAAATATTCATATTTGAAAAAAATATAATACAATTTTTATTATATCTGAGCCTCTAGTGACAATTTATACTCGTATCTTTCTTTTCATAAAAAAAATTTTATAATATTTTCTTAATATTTATCATAGCCTGTATGTAGTCGCCACCATTCATTGACCTCACAGCTGACTGCAGCAATTGATCAACTGTAGACGTCCTACTGCTATCATTTTCTATCTAATTATAATTTCAAATTAAAATTTGTAACAAATAAGTATTTAAAAAATACTTTAGTAGTATTTTTTAATTAGTGTATATTTTTTCATTGCAGCGCAAAGAATTATTATGGCAGCTACGTTGATTGGACCAAAAACTGTCAGAATTGCACATAAATGTCACAGAAAGTCACAAAAGAAATCAGTGTTGCAAGAGCGAAAAAATGCATTTATGAAAAATATTGTTTAAGTATAAATTATTGATAATCAATATAGTTTTTATATTGTTATTAGAAATATAGATTTTATTACATTATTTATATTTTATTTACTAACCTATACTATTATTTCAATTATTTTACTTACCTATGGCGTTCTAAGGGCCTCCCCCTATGTTCAGCAGTAAACGTCTTCTGGCTGCTAATGGTGATGATGACTAATTTTTTAAATAAAGACTGTAATACCCACTAGCATAATAGCGTTCTGTGATGCCTGTCTTTGACAGTCTCTCAGTCTCCGAGAAGTTACTGCATGAACTTCTTGCATATCTATCTTAACATATATCAAAATAAACTAACATTTATATTTATTTATGTATGTTTATAATTAATATAAAAGTATAATAAGTAAGACACGTAAAGGTAGATCTTCCGGTGTACTCTATCATGTGTATTGTATTCCAAAAATATCGACTGCGAGATATTGATATGACAATACCCTGCCTGATGCGACTGCTTTATTTATAATCTTTATTAATAAAGAAAGAGGTCGTAGTAAATGCTACTGCTAGTTACAAGGTGCGGCGGTTCTTCGCGCCAGAGCTTCGCCTGCTTTTATACAAGGCTCAAATTCGCTCTTGCGCGGAGTACTGTTCGCATCTTTGGGACGGCTCTGCCAAGTATCTTCTCAATGCCCTGGATTCATTGCAGCGCCGAGCTGTCCGAATCATAGGAGATGTAGAGGTTACGCGAACTCTGGAGCCTCTGCCTCTGCAATTACGCAGAGACATGGCGGCTCTGTGCGTCCTCTATCGCCTATACCACGGGGAATGTTCCGAGGAGCTCTTTAACCTTGTTCCTATCTCGTCTTTTCACACCCGCACTGGTCGGGGGAAGCATTCACATTTTGTCGACAAAATCGGTAGTCGAACTAAAAAGTTCGGTGCATCTTTTCTTTGTAGAACAATCGACAAGTGGAATGCTTTGCCAGCCCATGTGTTCTCTCCCTCCTATAACCTTGGATCCTTCAAGCGATGCGTGAAGAAGCACCTTTGGCCGGCATAGTGACGGCGGCTGAGACAGCCGTGAACAAACTCGGTTGTCTCAATCATCTGCACTTTTGGATCTCCTCTTGCTTATCATCAGGCAGGTCGATGTCAAATGTCGAGTCACAATAAAAAAAAAATTATATAGCTGTAGTAGCAGTCGCCTCCATTCATGGACTGCACTACAGCCTAACATTTGGGCGGGGTGTTGTCGTATGTCGATTCACAATAAAAAAATGTTCTATCATAAACACGAACTATACTTTATTATAGGTATATTTGAGTATGCTTGAGTTGATTTTGCTAGCCTTATGCTTTATCAGTGTCGATTTCCGGCCGAGGTAACAAAACCTTAATAATTAATAAAATATTAGTTTTCATATTTTATTTATATTCCTATACTAAGCTACGAAATGTGCTTGTATCATAGTAAAAACAGGAAGACCAAACTACATATTGTATTATCAACGATACTTAGTACCGTCAAGTTATTTTTTTGAATCATAAAGAACATATTTATGATTCGACTCGGGAGCAGTGGCGGGGGCGGCACATTTAGAGGGCGGCAAAATTTATAAAAACTGAAATAAATCGTTAAAATTTGAACCTGAAATTTATATTTTTGTTGTACCTATGATTGAAACTCCTAAATAAGGGGGCGGCAAATTTTTTACCGCCCCGGGCGGCTGACTTCCACGCTACGCCACTGCTCAGGAGGCCTATTTTAACAGCTTATTAGCAAAGCTGGCGTAGCTGATGTAACTACTTGCACACATTTATTTCAGCAGCGCAATTATTTTAAGTAGATACGTTATATACACCAGTTTTAGTGTTCCCAAATGGCACCAGTTTGAACAGTCAACCACGACGAAGTGGAAGTAGGACTTAATGATTGTTAAAAAGAAAAAAGCGAGAAAGAGACAAATATATCTTGCTCTGCATCGAGTTTAGGTTTGCTTATTATCATAGTTTTAACATACCTTTTCGGAGCATATAACATATCCTACGTCTTTCTCATTAAAATCAAATTGTCACGCCTTTTTCCCATATGGATAGGCAGAGACAATGAAGCGCCACTTGCCACGATCCTGACAAAACTCCCTCGCTTCCTTCACATCTACAATTCTCTTTATACAGGCTCTGTGGTTATAGGCACTAGGCAACCTAGCTTTCTTGAGGATGTCTCCGATTTGGTCGGCGAACATCCTCCTGGGCCTGCCTTGTTTAACCCTTTCAACACGACGCTCAACAACGCAGATTATACCCGCGTACGGCCCGCTATTATCGCTGGCACGCGTATTGGCGTGCGCCGATCGTTGGTAAAGATTTTATTTACGCCATAGATGGTAAACATTTTGTCAATTTACCATCTATGGTAAATTATATTTAAATAATTTTGGTTATATATTTAAATTGTTTAATTTAATAATATTTTAGTTTTCTTTAAACAATTTGTGTAATTTAATACGTCATTCCGCGGACCTCTCGCGTCGCGTCGGTCCTCAATTTGATAACGGCCCAGCTAAAAGCTCATAGTAAGTAAACGTTTTAGTTAAAGCACAATAGTTCTATCTCTTGTTGATTTACTCATCTCCTACCTTCGAGCTTTATCATCAGAGTAGCTCAGTGGTACCAGTTAAAACACACATATATTCATATACATGGGTGTGTCAAACGTGAGGTCACAGATATGTTGAAAAGTAAATACCGAACTGATGACCTTCAAAACCCTCATCAATTTTAGCTATGAACCGTCTCGATCACGTCAGCTTTCAAACTAACAAAACCGCAATGTAATCGGTCCATTCGTTTAGGAGCTATGATGCCACAGACAGACACACAGATACACATACGCGCTAAACTTATAACACCCCTCTTTTGGGTCGGGGGTTAAAAAGTAGGGGCAATGACGTTCACAGTCACAAGTTCAAGCCAAGACCTTTAGAGAAGTTACGTTAATAAAAAGTAAGCTCAAAATCTTAAACCCGAGTACTGGAAAATCACGCTCTAAAACAAAAATCAAGAAAATATTCTCATCTGATATTGTTATGTGCAAACTATTCGATATTTATTGTGTAATAAATAAACAACTTACATTTTTTTCGGGGTTATAATTTTGTGGAAAAAAAGGGTTTGCAGATCCGCTTTAAAATATCACTTGTTAAGATTTTAACCTACCGCCTTTAATATGTAGAGGTTCCATCTTATGTCATTGTGTTACACACGTAAATATAATTTGAACAAGTGTATTATAGTTTATAATGAAATACGTATTTCAAGTAGTTTTGGATAAAAATTATGTTTGAATCATTCCCCATTATCGGGTGCTTCGCCGTATTCGGGTAAAAAGAAGCGGTGCTTTATTTGTTGTCTTTTTTCATTTTTATAACCAAGTAGTAATAAAAAAAGTAATTGTTTTCACCAAACAACCATGTTTATCTAAAGAAAGCGTTTCTATAATTTCATTAGTAAATTTATCGAGAAATGGCGCAAGTAACAAAAAGAATTCATATTCAAAAGAGTTGCCTTTGTTACACTATCAGAGTCACCGACAAAAAAAACCTGTAGCAATACCTTATTTAACAAAACAACTTTTAACATTATTTATAATATATTATGTTATTATAAACATAACAATGAAATTCTTAGAGGAATTATAATTAATTATTTAAGGTATCAGCCTGAATTAATAAATTTTACAACATTAAATTACTTGTTTTAATTATGTGACCAAGCTATTCATGTCCGTTTGATAATAACTATTTGACCACGAAAATAGCAAAAACTTAAATTTATCTTTTCTTAATGCTTAGCGAGTCCTTTGATTTCAAACTGTAATGCCGCTAACTCGCCTAGCGAGTCCATTGTGAAATGTTTGCGGTACCCGAGGTAACTTCATGCAAATCGTAGTGGCATTGAACTTGATGTCGGTATGATGTAAGGCACTACCACAGGAATCCCCCAAAGTATATAATACCGTGACGGTATACTAATATACATTAAAATGCATAAATACAAAGTCATTATTATTCAATAATAACGACTTTGTATAAGATCCCTGGCAAAAAAATATATCATCTCCAAACAAATTCGGACATGTTATGATTTATCTGCCATTATATTTATCTATCAATAAATGCGACCGATATTTATGAGGAACATAAATGTTTTATTTTAATTATATTATTTCATTATCACGTTCAGACAAAATGTTGTCAATTTCTGATTTACCTTTGCCGTATGTGGATAAAAAAGATCATATTTTTAAATATCGTGATTTACAAAACGAAGGCTAGTATATTATTAAGAACATTGTATATAAGCTTGTATAGAAAGGACATTATCAACAAAACTTGTTTCGCGAAGATATCATCATTTTAGTTGGCACGCCAATTGGCGTGCGCCGTACGGTAAATAGGAAAAAATTTACGCCAATTGGCGTGCGCCGTACGGAAAGGGTTAACGTATCTATTCACATAAGATTTATAAATTCCTTTCGTCAATCTACTTTCACTCATCCTTTCCATGTGCCCAAACCATCGAATCATTCCTTTATCACTACATCTTCCTACCCACATCTATCGCGCATCTATTTCTTATTAAAATGTGTTCCATATATGACCATGTCCTACTTTTAAAAGCATTACAAAAATGTGCTCAAAATTAATTTAAGATTAGATTATAACATTTATTGATTTTATAATCACATACCAATGTAATCTAACCTTGGCATTTTATAATACGAATCGATTTACGTGTACATACAATGAATGCATTATTGTTTTTAGACGAAACCCGAATTCATGGTGGTTTTTTTTACCTGACTACCCTGAAAGGGAAGGGTTATAATTTTAGCAGTCTATGTATGAATGTGTTTGTATATTTATCCTATTTTAATGAATAAGATGACAGTATTTAATAGACAATAAATATTGAATAGTTTGTTAATATGGTCTATGGAATAATTTTAGTTAAGAATACACATTTTCTTGTTTAATGTTTTTGTGATTTTTTACTTCTTCCTTCCGGCCATTTTGAAACTGGTGGTACTACTTGGGGTCAACACGATCTCTGGTTTACTTCACAAATATTTAATCAAGAAAAACATTAATGTAGAAAAATATTTTGTTCAACTGCTCAAAAAATTACTCTCCACCGATAGTTGATATGTATTTAGTCTAATAAATGTAAAGATTACAAAGCTCAGTTTACTAATTGTAGGGGAATCGTGCCAAATTGGTTAAAAAAAAGAGATTCTTTTAACACAATTTCAAAATTAATTTGAATTACAAATTTATTTTTGGCCGGCATAGTGACGGCGACTAAGGCAGCTGTGAGTCAAACAAGGTTTTCACAGTCGTCATCACTTTTGGACCTCCTCTTGCTTATCATCAGGCAAGTCGAGGTAAGATGTCGTGTCACAAAAAAAATCGTAATTTCGATATCAAAAGGTGAAGATTTTTTCGAACCAGGGCAGAAACATGATAGTTGCCTCTCTCTCTACCGTTTGAGTTAAAAACTTGTGGTGTGGTGCCTTTTTCTTACAAGTCGACTGCTACTCGTATGCTAGGCGCTTTGTAGAGCAAGTCTTTTACTTTTAATCATTTATATTATGATTTTGGCGCCCCCTGAAACTGACGCCCGGGGTTAGTGCACCGGTTAGCCCCCCATGAGATAGAAATATATGTATTAAAATTATCTATTATCATGGGCTGTGATATATGAATAGAAAAATAAACATTAGTCCCGGGTTTGATTCCTTTTTTTATTGTGACTCGACATTGACAGCACCCCGCTTCATGTTAAGCTGGAGTGTGGTCAATTAATGGATGTCACTGCTACTACAATTCAATAACTGTAAGTGGCAGTCACATCCACTGCCAGCCTAGTTGGAACCGGCAACTTACAAGCTAATCCCGAAACGCGACCAAATCACTTCTCGGTCTCTTGGCAGTGAATGAATTGCTAGTTCCCAAGATAAAAAAGATGTAATAGAATATAAGACTAAGTTGAAAAAAGCCGGACTGGAGTTTCTTGAGTGTTCTTCTCAGTCTGTAGCCTTTCCGAACACTCGGTAGAGTCCCCTCACTCTTTCTTAATGACGTTTCTAAGTGTTTGTAAAAACCAAATGAATAAATGACTTTGAATTTTGAATTTTTGAATACTTGTAAGTGGTGGTACTACCCCGGATCGGCAGACGGTACCACTGCCTACCACTCTTTGGTAACCAGACCCGAAGCAAATATCCACAACTATGAAACAAATATTTGCTCCGACCGGGAAACGAACCCGGGACTTTAACGCGCAGCAAACCAATCGCTATCCGTGCGTCCACGCCCACGAATTCCTTTTTTAGTCGTAGCCTTTATATAAATTTTACAAATATTTGTTAATAAAAATAACGTGTACAATCCGCGAAGTGACAATCGCGTTTCGGGATCAGCTTAAAATTTGCCATATTCACTAGGCCGGCATAGTGAATGCGACTGATACTTGCTATTTAACTGTAGTAGCAGTCGCTTACATTCATGAACCGCAATGAAGCTTAACATCAATCAGGTAGATGCTGTCATTTTGACAAGAAATTATTTAATAATAAAACAACCATATTATATTTATTTATTTATTGATGTGTATATAGTAGTACGGTTACCCGCCACCATGATTTATACCTAAATAACTATTACTAACGATCACAGCTTAATTATTACTAAATCTACTTATTCTGTTGCCTGCTTGACCAATCTTTCCAGCTACCGGTGTAGTTCTTTGAGCTAGAAAATAAAAAAAGAATTATATTTACGAGTGATTTAAAGATGTTGTTTCAAAGACTGAGAAAAGTATCTCATATGAATAGATGCATTAAACGAGGCAGACACAGGAGGGTGTTTGCCGACCAAATCGAAGACATCCTCAAGAAAACAAGTGCCCATAACCATAGAGCCTGTATGAAGAGACAATTCTCTTGTGAAGGAAGCGAGGGAGTTGTGTCAAGATCGCTCCATTGTCTCTGCTTATCCCTGTGGGAAAAAGGCGTGACAATTTGATTGATGTTGCGTTAGTTTAGGCATATTGAAGGGATGGGTGAAAGGAGATTGACGAAAGGGATTTATAAATAAGAGGTAAGTGGAAGGATAGAAGATTGTTTCTCAACGCAAATTTCAAGCCGTCTTAGTCGGACTTAGTCGGAATAAGCTTACATAGTAGATGTGACTGCTACGTACAGTTATTGAATTGTCATAGCACCTCCATGCTTCCAATCATGGACCACACTACAGCTTAACGTCAGGCGGGGTGCTGTCATATGTCAAGTCACAATATAAAAAGGCTCCGTTATCTCTGCCTATCCCTGTGGGAATTAAGGCGTGACAATTTGATGTGTTGACATTGATTTATTAATATTTAATAACAATGACAAGATATTAATTATTAATCATACATTACTTAATACTAATCGGTAGTAATTAGTTAAAAATAGCACGCGAATGTAATTAAGCCTAAAGGATTAAAGAATTTCTCTTGAACAGAGTTTCTATATAAGATTGTATAAATAATTATGTGATTTGTGATCTAATCTGGCCGGCGGTTTTGTTATGTGGAAAGTATTGACGTATTATTTTTATGATTTATCATATTTCTTTGATACAAGCACTCTTAGTGACGTTTAGACGACTCTTAGTCTTAGTGAAGTTTAGGTCAGATGAGGCTTAATAAAAATAAATTTTCCACAAACTATATGTATATAAAAAAATATATCTTCACATTTTTATACTAAGCTACTAAAGTGCTTGTAACATAGAAACAGGATAACCAAAGTACATATCAATTGGTACCGGCAAGTGGTTTTGAACGTGTGCTCTCGGTTTGTGTAACCATTGCACTGCCACTACACCATGGTCGCCTTATTTGTTTAAAAGTGGCAACACCTTTCACCTTTGACAAGCATAGCGACGGCGGCTGAGACAGCCGTGAACTAACTCGTTTTTTTCAGTCGTCGTCACTCTTAGACCTCCTCTTGCTTATCATGAGGCGGGTCGAGGTCAGATGTCGTGTCACAATAAGAAAAAAACATTGTTTTATATAGATTTCTAATTCCTGTTTGGAGTAGGTTTGGTAGGCAGTGGTACCCAGTCTGCTGATCCGGGGTAGTACCACCACTTACAAGTATACAGACCGTGAAGTGATTTGGTCGCGTTTCGGGATCAGCTTGTAAATTGCCGGTTCCAACCAGGCCGGCATAATGGATGTGATTACTACTCACAGTTATTGAATTGTAATAGCAGTAGCATCCATGGGCCACACTCCAACCCAACATCAAGCGGGGTGTTGTCATATGTCGAGTCACAATAATAAAAATAATAAAAGTGTGATGCCTTATACGTACTTAGTATATCCTAGCTTGAGTGCAGTTTCGAGTGCCGATGTCGCGCGTCTGCCTGATTGGCATGTGAAGATCAGTTCATCGGACGTTGTTGGCTTTGGTCTCTGGTATTCCTTTGTAAAGTCCTCGTTTGACATTGTTGATAGTACCTCTCCAACTACGCCCACTGCAATAGAAATAACGTGCTTAAAAGACATCATTTATTTTGTATGGTGACTTGGGCTTAATTGTATTAACAGTTTAATATGCATTTTAAAATAGTTTAATGTACAAAGATTACAATGTATGTAGGATATTTTTTATAAAAATAAAGATTTTGCATAGTTTAGATCTGTGTTTGGTTGATAGTTAAGGGGGGCAATTTTAAAATAGACTCGACACGACTTTAACCCTTTCGCTTTGGGTTATTTAAATGCAATGCTAGATATTGGTAAGAAATTTAACAAGAAAAAAGCAAATTCTTAAAAAAAATGCTGTAATCATTTATATTTCTAAGGGAACAAAACAATTTTTAAAGGTGAAAAATTATGTATGGGAGGTATAAAAAATGTAGAAATGTTAAGTTGGGGCATGGCCTAAAAAAGGTTGGAAAACACTGGTTTAGATGTTTTTTCAAGCAAGACAAGTAACAAAAATAAACAAACCAAATGAATTCCTATTTACATTATCGCTAAAAACTGAATGTTATTTAAACTTCGTAGAATTCCTATTTTTTCAGACGTATTTGTTTGTATTACAACTTTGTATGTTTATAGTAATATATTTTTCATGCGTCTATTTATAGAGGAAATAGGTCATGATTGTATTACACGATTTCATTTTTAACGTAAAACCGCAGTATAAAAACTCGCTATAGTACATAAACACGTACTATTAAAACTTTGTCCAATCAAATTTAAATTAATTTTAAGATGGATTAGAGTTGTAATCTCACTAGGATGCCACGGCGGCAGTGGCAGATTAACTAGCAGGCTGAATAGGCAGAGCCTAGGGCAGTGGCGAAACGATCGGATACAACGCCCAGGGCAAGCATCGAGGATGCGCCCCTTCGTATGTTACCTTAATGTAAAATAAACATATACACCTACACTTAATAAAACATTATATATCTTGCTTAAGATATTCTTCTACTAAGTTTCCACCGTCCTTTAGACATATCTAAAAGAAACCAAGAAAAAACTCTAACTAGAAAGAACTGTTATTTCTTGTTTTTTTAAGTTTTATTATTTGCAAATCGCGCCCCTATCGGATGGCGCCCAGGGCACGTGCTCTACCTGCTATAGTTACGCTAATGGCCTAGGGCGGCAAATTTTAGACCGTTTTTATGGCTCACATAAATTAAAATGATCCATATAATATTTATATGCCTAAATGTTCTTAAGTTCAGACGAATATTTCAAGATGTAATATATTTTTACTACTCATATGAAACTGATTAATGTGGAGGCGGCAAAATTTGAATAGCCTTTTGGCGCCAAATGTGTATATCCGACATTTTTACGCTGGGCCAGATCTAGGGGAGGTCAGGGGGGTCTGACAAGGGAGAAGCCCCCACAATAGATTAAAAAATCAAATTTTGAAAGGTCAACAACTTTTCCGTTTTCTTTCGTTCCAGTCTTTTTTTTTACCGATTAAAAGTACTTGCACAAACATAATAAAAATGTTCTCGTCAATGACTTTTCGTCGAAAAACGGTCTTTAAATTCCGTTTATTAACGCGGTAATTTTCTTTTAGATAAATTGTATTTGACAAACTAAGTAGTACTACATTCTTTGTTAAAATAAATATTAAAAACTTTTGAGACTTTGAGAAAAGTTGGTTTTATTTGGAATATCATTTGAAGGCCTAAATACAGGGAACGCCGATTTAGAACGTGATTTAGAGAACGCCAAAATTAGTAGTCAAAGCGGACACTAAACAAACGAAAATACTACTAAAATCTTCGTTTGTTTACGCAACCTAAATGGACGTCGATTTTCTCCGTAGGCAAACCAAAACGACGAAAGTCGCACGCAGATAAAGTTCACTACAAATCACTACTGCCCTCTTATTGAAGCTACGTTTCTTGTGGGTCTTGCGCATTTTTGCAGCACGACTCGGAAAAAAAGATGTTAAATAGAAATCGTTAGATCTCTCTTTCACGTATTCGTACTTTATTTACCTTTAAAAACCTTTCAACTTTCATTGATTCCTGGTGTCCGCATCCACGAGAATGCGATCAAATTATTATTGGATCGTGAGAACGCTACAGTCAATATTTGCTTTTGATTTTTTATTAAACGATAAATATTGAACAACTAAATTCGGTCCGTGAGAACGCCGTATAACTTTTGTTGAACCAATATTTATCGCTTCGACTTAATTGAAAGTCTGTTCAGACGGATTTCGCAGTTGATCAATTAAATTCGCCCCGTGAGGTTTTATTAGTTTACGTTTGCCACAGTCGCTGTCACTATGCCAGTCTAAAATACGTTTTCACGCTTCCAGTCCAAGGCATGGGATGGGGAGAACACATTGACGTCTCCTTTACTATCAGTCATATGCAATTTATTATTATATAATAAATTTATCATTTGCAATTAATAATTCATTGAACTGATTTCTATTATTATATTACCTGTAATTATTATTCCTTATAGAATCCATTTAAAAGTAATTTAATTTGCCCAGTGAGCCGATCTTTTTTTTTCTATAGTGACACGACGTTTGACCTCAACCCGCCTGATGATAAGCAAGAGGAGGTCCAAGAGTGACGACAACTGAAAAACTGAAACAGTTCACGGCTGCCCCAGTCGCCGTCACGATGCCGGCCGAAAGTGCTTCTTCACGCATCGCTTGAAGGATCCAAGGTTATAGGGTGGAGAGAACACATGGGCTGGCAAAGCATTCCATTCTAAGGTAGTACCACCATTTTCAAGTGTACAAGCTGTGAAGTGACTTAATCGCTTTTGTGCAGTTGCCGGTTTAAGCGACAGTAGCAATCGTAAAGAAAAACGTTTTTTTAGACGTCGGCGCTTTTGAACCTCTCAATCAATCAAATTGTCACGCCTTTTTCCCACAAGGATAGGCAGAGACAATGGAGCGCCACTTATCACGATCCTTACACAGCTCCCTTGCTTCCTTCACATCCACAATTCCTTGCTGACTATCCAGCAAATCTAGGTTAGATGTGGATTTATAATATATACTTATTTATAGGTAGGTATAATAAAATTATAATTACATGGGATATTAATGCTGGATGGTATTTTTCCTGTTTCTTCAATTTCATTAGGGTTGCGGACATCAATCAGGTATTTCGAGGGCTGCTCAATGATCTTGAGGATGTCTTCGTAGGTGACAATCTTCTTGGGGTCCATTGTTATCACAATATCCGGTTTCACTGTGAATTATCAATCAATCAATCAAATTGTCACACCTTTTACCTACAGGGATAGGCAGAGACAATGGAGCGCCACTTGCCACGATCCTGACACAACTCCATTTCTCTCACATTCACAATTCTCTTCATACAAGCTCTATGGTTATGGGCGCTAGGCAACCTAGCTTTCTTGAGGATATAATTAAATTATAGTTACTTAACATTATATTATAGTATAGAGGGGTAGGCAGACTGTTGGTGGTCATTTGCCAAGTCTGCTGACCCAGGGTGGTATTACTACTTTTAGTATTCTAATTGGAATTCTTTCTACACAAATACATACATAAGGTACCTTAAATTGGGTTCTTCATAGGGTTTTAACCCATTTCTTATATATATTCTGACCATACTTAATTATTTTTTATTTAATATTTAACAAAGGTATATTGTCTTGATAAAGCAAATATCTATAAGGAAATAAAATTAAAAAAATATATATATGCAAAATTGCTTTTTTTTCTAAATGTTGACCATTCTCGCTGTCTATCCCTGTCGAAATATATCGTGTGAGAGTGTAGGGTATTTAAATAAGCATTTGGAACCAAGACCATGGGATCCCTTTCTGAAGGTCACTTTGATAAATTTCAATATGTTTGATTAGATATCAAATATTATCACAAGAAATTCGATTTTTGATAATATATATGAATAATAAAATTAGGTCATAATTTTATTACTAGTTATTTAATTTAATATGAAACTGGGTCTTTTCTAAAGCTCTGAATAAAGCCTGTTTTTCTCTAAATATGTAGCAGAATCTACACCAATAAATTATATTATTTATTAATATATTGTTAATCGGAATTATAATATATACTTTGTGGTTGTGTTTGAAGTGGTATAGCCGGTTGTGTAGGCTTCGCTGCTGGAGCTGGTGGTTCCGGCACTTCCTTGCTCGTACACATCATACGACGGAAGCAGTTGACAAACATTCCTCCGCATCGCACCATTTTTACGAATTTATATTACAATATAAACACAAAAATATTAAATATATAAAACCCGCCACTAAAACAAGACCGCACACGTTAAACACAACTAGAATACTGGTAATATACTTCTTATTTATAGTTTAACTAAACAAACTATGATTCAAATATAGCTTATTTAGATTTTTAATAATATTTAACTTTTATTAAGTAGCTACAATATTTAAATTTGAAAATAATGCCTAACTAATTGACGTCTAACAATAGTTAGAGACGTTCCTTGAATAATCAATGATAAAGTAATCGATTTGTCGCACTTATCGATTACAACTAAATACTTTCAATATATAAATCATATTATCAAATTATAGTGACATTTTTATCAAATTTTAAAATTTAATATATTATTATACAGTATTGTAAACTATATCTTTGAATCTCCAGACTTGAATATTTGTTTAGATTAAGCCGCAAGTTTCATTATCTTTGCCAAGTTTACCAGAAACCGCGCGCGGTAAAACTAGAAAGATCATACTCGGTTTGTACTTTTAAACGTTTTAAATCTGTGTTTTAAATTTAAATCGTGTGCTTGAAAATACGATTATTTACGACCAGTGGTGTAAATAGTACACAATCTCTAAGAATCCAAAACATGTCTCTTTATGCTATTATGTGAAATAACGATCCATTGTTCTTGTGATGTAATCAATAGCGAAATTATAAATTCTTGGCAATTCTAATTAGAATTATTTTCCGTTTACTTTATTCAAAACGACTACGTATCTCTAAAAGTATATATAAAAAATTGTCAAACTTGTATAAATCGATTAAATAATTTGATATTAGAATTTATCTATTTTGATAATCTATTATTTATTGTAAATTAGGCCTTTAATTGATAAATGGATAAGGTTTCGTATGATATTTATATTGAGACGCGGCATTTGACCTCGACGTGCCTAATGTAAAAAAAAAGGTCCAAGGCGCCGACGAAAGAAAAATCCGTTTCAGTTACAGTTGCCGTTACTATGGTAAATGCTTTGAGAGTATCATATTTTTAATTTTTAAAGGTGAGGGAGGCCCTTGTCCAGCAGTGGGACAAATAAATAGATTAATAATTTTAAAAACGGACCCAAAAAATAGGCTGGCGATGTTCTACAAAGGAACGATAAAACTTTCAATTATTTTTATTATAATTTTTCAAAAATATTATTTATTCCCATTACTAGTGAGTAATTAAAAAATAACAATGTTCGTTATTTAAATTAGAATATCAAACGCGCCAAGTATTAGTTCAAGTAGGTTGAATTAAGAAATAATTGCTCTGTCGTGTATAATTATAATAACCACTGTTAGCCTAAATTTGAGAACATTTGTAATTTTATTTTTAATCATGAAAAAAAAATTACCAATCATCTTTTAGTGTACCACAGCAAATCTTTTTTCCATTTTATTTATTGTCACGACATATGACAGCACCCCGCCTGATGTTAGGCTGGAGTGCGGTCCACATGAGACCGGTCCACCAAGAGTGGTAGACAGTGGTGCCGAGTCTGCCGATCCGGGATGGTACCACCACTTACAAGTATACAGACCGTGAATTGACTTAGTTGCAGTTAGGGATCAGCTTGTTATTTGCCGGTAACTGTTAATAACTGTTAGTAGCAGTCACATCCACTATGTCGGCCTAGTTGGAACCGGCAACTAACAAGCTGATCCCTAACTCCACAACTGCAAGTCACTTCACGGTCTGTATACTTGTAAGTTGTGGTACCTACCCGTTTCGGCCGACTCGGCACCACTACCTACCACTCTTTGACAACCAGACCCAGGCAGTCTACCTTTCCTGAGAATGTCTCCGATTTGGTCGGAAAACTCTCTCCTGACTGCCTCGTTCAACGCATTCATCGATCAACTGTGCTCCCAAGTGTGCTTATAAGCATAAAACTTGAATGAGGAGAATTGTGGTAGGATCGTGGTAAGTGGCCCTCCATTTTCTTCACTTAGTCTCTTGCTAAATGAGGCACGATTTGATAGATTGATTTATTATATAGTATTTGATAACACAAAACAGATCCATCATGCTTCCGGGGATGTTTTTCTGCATATCCAGATTAAATATGACAGATCAATGCCAAAAATCAATTGACGCATTTAATCATATTATCAAATTCAAGTGGCATATTTTATCTGTTGATTATTATTATTGTTATGAGTGACAATCTTATAGTTGGTGATATTAAAATTGGTACAAGTACAAGTATAGTAAGGGAACGAGCTAAATAAACGCGCTAGAAATGCAGTTGTGACGTCATGGTCACGTGTCTATTATGAATAGTGAAGTAACATGCAAAATGTTGATAACGATAAACACACACTTTTCTCAAAACGCAAATAGTATTTGGCCGGTATGGTGACAGCGACTGTGGCAGCCGAGAACTGACTCAAAAAAAGTCCTCTCAGTAGTAATCTTTGCCTTTACGGTAGAGATGACAGCTCAGTCGAACTTTAGCTTGGCGGCCTTTCGACCGTCGACTATTTGCTTTTTTTTATTATAATTTTTTTATTAGAGCGCAGTATGGTGTTTCATATTTTATATGTGGGGTTCACGCTTGAAGTACTGCGCTCCATCATGCTCCATGGCTCTTAATGGTAACAGTAAAAGTTGAGCAAAAACTAAGCAATGAAACTAGCTTTTTAGACATTTGGAGCGATTATATGATAAAATATATTCGCACTAAAAATAACATTCATAATAAAAAAAACTTTAAACGAGCAAAATAATTGAGCAGTAAAGGAAATTACTTTTGGTATTACATTTTTTATTACAAAACCGTAATAAAAAATGTACTACAACTAGTACCTAACACAAGAGTTTTTTTATTTTTATTTTTTGTTTTTTTCATTATACATTTATATACTAAGTTACTAAAGTGCTTGTATCATAGAAACAGGACAACCAAAGTACATATATCAAAAGTACATTGGTACCGGTGGGTGGTTTCGAACCCGTGCTCTCGGTTTGCGCCACTACACCACGGTAGCCTTAAATTGCTAATTAATTTAATATTGCTTGAAAAGCATGATTTGACTGACACTAAATTGACGCTCTTGGACTTCCCCTTCATAACGCAAGTCAAGGTTAGATGTAGAGTCAAAATTAAAAAAAAATTACGTGACATTTTGTACTACGCGACTAAGTCACTTCACGGTTTGTATACTTGTAAGTGTTGGTATTGCTCCGGATCGGCAGACTGGATACCATTGCCTACCACTATTTGAAAACCAGACCCGAAGCAAATCCACCTATTTGCAATATTAAATATTATTAAATATTGGCTAACTAAACAATGGCCACGCCTGTCGTCTAAAGTTACTTATCATTAAATTTCCAATCTTTTACTAAATAAGATATACTCCACTCACCAACTTTAGCCGCATTAACTCCAAAAGTACTAACCAGTTGTAAAAATAATAGCCACACAATTTTATAAACCATTTTTAACAGTAAATACTACCATGTAACAGTAAATACTACCTACCATGTAACAGTAAATACTATTTGAAGTCTAAGCCTTAAGTCTTATTTCAAGTCACTAAAAACTATTTTTAAATCTTAAATTGCAACCGACTGTAATATGAGAATAAATGCTATAATTACGTTGAAAACGCATTTATATATTTAAAAAATGGCAGAAATAACTGTAATTAACTTTTTTCTTTTATAATGACTGTTGACCAATAAGATTGTGTGCATCAGGATGGCTGGACTACTTTAGCATTCAAATACAAATAAAATGTAATTTAATAATATGTTTCGTGAAGTGATTTGATCACGTTTCGCGATCAGCTTGTAAGTTGCCGGTTCCAACTAGGCCGGCATAGTGTATGTGATTGCTACTCACAGTTATTGAATTGTAGTAGCACTGACATTCGTTCATGGACCACACTTCGGCTTTACATCAAGCGGGGTGCTGTCATATGTCGAGTCGCAATAAAACATAAAATATGGGGTCTAACTAAACTAAACGATCTGCGTGGTTTGCCCCGAAAATTGGGGGCAATTTGACAGTTAAGGGGGGCAATTAAAAAATGGACTCGACACGATTTAAACCCTTTCGCTTTGGGGTATTTAAATGCAATATTAGATATCGGTGATGATTTAACAAAAAAGGCAAATTCTTAAAAATATGCTGTAATCATATATATTCCTTAAGGGAACAAAACAATTTTTAAAGGTTAAAAATTATGTTGGGGGGCCTTAATATTTTAGAAATGTTAAGGTGGCGGCATGGCGTAAAAAGGTTGGAAAACACTGGGTTAGGGCATTTCGATCCCGTGGTCGTCCACAGACTATGTCTGTGGCGACAGCAATCACACGCAGGTGATTGCTGGAGTTTTGCTAGTCTCCCATCGGGCGCGTTCCCGGGTGGCGGATAGGTAGCCGCGACGGTGTACTCCGTCGCGGTATCGGGACCCGGGCGTAGTGCCCCCGGGTTCCGACGCGGACCAAAACCTAACGGCCAGCGTGGCGCAACCCGAGGGCGGTGAACTTGACACCGCCCTCACCCCGTCCTCTTCCTGTTAGCCTCTGGCTACCAGAGGCGCATCGAGAAGAGGACATGAAAGGATTGTCCCAGCTGGGTGTCTAGGCGCCTGGCTGGGACGGAGAAGCGAGTGCGTCGCCCGGGCAATGACCGAACATTGCCTGAGCGGCGCACTACTAAGAGGTGGCGCTGCCTTGAGCGGTTGCTCGGCAGCGCCAAAACTCGGTGCGGGAGCCCGAGGGATCGGGCAGTGCTTTTTAGCATAGCCTGAGGTTGAGCGATTGGTGGATAAGGGAGAGACGTGCAACCGTTTCCGCACGTCTCTCCCAGAAAGAGGGGCCCGCTGGTAGAGCTTTCCTCCCACGTTAATTAAAAAAAGGGCATTCCGATACAATACAGTTAAATAAGTAGTACTTACCTACTTATATTTTATGTCATTTAATTGATTTAATGTCTATAAACAAAAAAAGCACAGAAAAATAATCTTAAGATTTTTACAAGAAAAACAAGATTTTTCAATTAAAAACTTTGTCAATGACGAAAATTAAATATAAAAGTTTAAATCATTAATTTTTATATTCGTCATATATTGTTTTGCATCTTTGGATATTATTTATACACACATTACGTATAATTATCAAATATATTTGGTAAATTCTAGGTTTTTTTTTTAATTTCATATCAGTCATTTTTACATAACTTATACAAACTAAGTACCTATATTTAGTTAGATTTTTAGTTACCATTTCTATTTTAAAAGAGATGAGTCCAGCCATCCTAATTTACACCTTGGATTGATTTAAAATCTCAAACATAGGCATTGTTTAATAAATCGATGTCTGTTATTACCAGTTAAACCTGATGCTTACTAGGTCATAACATGTATTCAGCGTGGTTGTTTTGTGGACATGGACACTCAAATTTATACAGAATACATGAACAGCCTGTTGTACCACAAAAAGTTTCAATTTACGAATTTAGTTTTACTTTATACTTATTCTATTACGTTTACTATTACGAAATCGTGAATTGGGTTGTTAATAATTTTATCAATACAAGTATCGAAACTACCATTTATATATGTTTTTATCATTAGACATTACAAAAGTAGTACATAGAAACTCAAAATGAATGATGTCCTTTAGCTCTGTAAAAAATATCCGTTAAACGTAAATGTAAAATGTGAAGTTAAAGAGTGGTGCAACCCATTTTTCTTATTTTCTTTTACCTGCATATACGATACTTTTTACATATTCGTAAATTATAATTTACAACCGGCTGTTAGATTTTTGCACGTATAACGCGATTAAATTAAGAATAGGACGGAATCGGCGGCATTTTGTGACGTGAGCACCGTCAAGAAAATGACACCGTTGAATCAGTGAAGTTAGTCAACAGCTCGTCCTTTTCTTATTCTAATAGCATAGTATATATTAGCTATATTATTTGGCAATAATAATACGAGTTTAGTAAATTTAAAGGGAATTGTTTGTTCTAATATTGAACGAACGCATAATAAAACCTATGTGAAGTATTTTCTTAGATTTTGAGCAAACATTGATTAATGTATTAAACAAATTTAGAGCATCGTGGTCAAAAATAAAGTGACCACGATGGCTGCAAAGCTCTCGAAACGTCGGAATAAAAAAAAATGTAAAATCAAAACCAAAATAAACGCGATAAGCCGCATAAAATTTGTTAAATTCCTCCAACTTATGTGAAGTTGAAAATTATTAGAAAAACCAAATCTCGGCATACCAGATGGTAAGCAATGGAAAGTCCAAGAGCGGCGGCGACTGTTAAAACAGATTTAAATTCCAGCCAAAGTTAAATAAGCCAATTTCGGTAAAACAAACATAATATTTATGTATTTTAAAATTTAATATCAAGTCAAATCAGTTTCTCCCGATTTAATTCGTTTAGGATAGGCAAACACAACGGAGCGCAACTTTCCACAATTCCTTCACTCTCAAATTCATACAAATTCTGTAGATAATAATATTTGGAGCACATTATTAATTTAAAAATAGTTTAAATCAAGATAGAATAATTTTATAATACGAAGACTTTAGTTTTGAGAAATACAACGTTACTTACGTTATAAGTCCCCAAACAAATATGAATTTAAAAATAAGCTCTTTGAATAAAGATTCCTTTGCCTTTAATTACTCGTAAACCCCCAAAATAAGCATTGCATCCCCTGCTTTTTTATTTTTGTGTACATTTAAATGATTTAACAAAGGAATGCTTTGATGGTTAGGTCACATGGAAAGGATGAGTAAAAGTGAAAAGTCTGATGTTGATGGATTGAACGAGGCAGACCCAGAAGGGTGTTATCCGATCAAATCGAAGACTTACTCAAGAAAGCTAGGTTGCCTAGTGCCCATAACCGAAGAGCTTGTATGAAGAGAATTGCGGATGTGAGGGAAGCGAGGAAGTTGTGTCAGGATCGTGGCAAGTGGCGCTCCGTTGTCCCTGCCTATTCCTGTGGGAAAACGGCGTGATAATTTAATTGAAAAATATTTATAGAAAACTTTCTAAAAATTTAATTAAAAAAACTTTAACCAACTTACGTTGCGTGTTTTCCTTAACGTAGTCAGCTTCGTAATGGTTCAAAAAGGCACCGGCAACTGTAGGTCAGCCTGCCTTTATAGGTATTGTGGTAATTAGTTCACCCACGTCATTACACACTTTAGTAACCAAGGGGGGCTTTAGGGTGGGTGAGTTTCCACGTTACCATGGCTTACAGTATACAAACATAATTATACCTAATCAATATATTTTTATTGTGACACGACATCAAAGTTCGAATTAGACAGATTATAATCAAGGAGATGTTTAAGAGCGCCGTCACTATGCCGGCACGGGTATAGATTTTTACGATACGTTTGAAGGACTAATCGCGACCTTTAATCTCAAAGAATGACCGCACACGATCAAATATATTGACAATATTATTGTCAATATATTTGATCTAAGAAATTAGAATTCGCGATTAGTCTTTCAAACGTATCGTAAAAATCTATGGAATATTGTACGTTTTCGGGGTTTTTAATCAATAATGCCATCAAAAAACAAAACTTGTAAAAAAACAAGTCTCGCAACTCAGTTCTTCTGCCGTAAAAAGTTGTGTGATCCATCTAATACCAAGTCGGTTGATTTATTCAGTCACAACTAACACAATGTAACCTACAAGCAATACAATAATTGAAAAGATTGTATAGTGCGATTGCAAAATGACTGAGTTGCGAGACTTGTTTATTTTACGTTTATATTTTGATGGCATTGTGTTTTCATACGATGGCCAAGTCAATCTATTTTATTTAAACATAAAAGACTTTTAATTTTAATGTGGTCACTACAAGATGTTGTTAGATTGGCTAATTACGTAATAACTAAAGACAGAAGGTCCCTTAAGTGGTGACTGAATAAATCAACTGACTTGGTATTACATGTTGGCAGACTTTAACGGAAGAAGAACTAAGTTGCGAGACTTGTTTTTTTTACAAGTTTTGTTTTTGATGGCATCTCATTTCTTTTTGTAGATTTTCCTTTTCAGTACCCTCTACTTCTTAAATACCAAGAACGAATTTTCACGCCTTTTCCCCACATGGATAGACAGAGACAATGGGGCGTCACTTGCTATGATCCTGACACAATTCCCTAACTTCCTTCACATTCACATTTCTCCTAATACAAACTCTATGGTTATGGGCACTAGGCAGTGGCGTAGCGTGGAAGTCAGCCGCCCCGGGCGGAAAAAAAAATTGCCGCCCCCTTATTTAGGAGTTTCAATCATAGGTACATCAAAAATATGAATTTCAGGTTCAAATTTTAACGATTTATTTCAGTTTTTATAAAGGCCGCCCCCTCCGCCCCCTCCACGCTACGCCACTGGCACTAGGCAACCTAGCTTTCTTGAGGATGTCTCCGATTTGGTCGGCAAACACCCTCCTGGGCCTACCCCGTTTAAATATCTATTAAAACATTGAATAAACAGAATTTAGAATTTTAAACATCACTCCAAAATAAGGTAACTAAACAGGTTTTACAATCTACGAGTATATGACCATTTAGAAGTGTTTTATGAATTTTAAAATATTATTTGTTTTATGATTAACGCGTATATTTTACCAATATAGGCGTAGCTCGTATTTAATAGTTATGGTCGTCGATGACGTGTCATATGTTTATTTGTTTTGTTATTGAGTTTTGGTTCCTAGTTTAAGGTGTTTTCCGACCAAATCGGAGATATCCTCAAGAAAGCTGGGTTGCCTGGTGCACATAACCGTAGTAGAGTCTTGTGTGAAGAGGATTGTGGATTTGATTGATTAATTGATTGATTGGTATTTATTAGAGGATTTGCTATAATTTACTTTATGTAGGTAACTTATAGTAGGTAATTAATTTTACTTTATCTTGTGTAAGTATTGTTAAATTAAATAAAGTTGTACCTATGCATATTTGATCGATCAAGGAGCTATTTTAAAATATGAGCTATTAAATAAATTTAAGATTCTTTATTGTTACTTTGCTTATTTATTTATTGTTATATTCTCCTTCTTTTTATTTATTTTAATGTTTTGTGCATTTTTAGCATTCACATTTTTAGATTTTAACTTTATATTAAACGTTTTTATGTATTGTGACTTGACATCTGACCTCGACTGCGCCTCAAAAATTCCTTAAATCGGGCTTGATGGACTTACAGGCTAAATTTAAAAAGTGTGTGGTCTACGAATGAGTCGACTGCAACTACACTATGCCGGCCTAGTTTAAACAGGTGACAGGCTGATCCTAAAATGCGACTAAGTCGCCTTAAATTAGATTAATATGAAACATTTTGGTAACAATGTACAAGAAGCTCAACTCAACAACAGTCAAATATTTCACATTTATAAAACAGTTATTACTATAAGTTGAAGGACAAACTTATTTCTATATTTTAATCAATCGAATTGTCACGCTTTTTCCTCAGAGGGATAGGCAGAGACAATAGAGCGCCAATTGTCACGATCTTGTCAGAACTTCTTTTTCTTTCTTCTTGTTTATGGCTTTAGTATTTAACTTGCCAGTGTCAAAGTAAAAATATATGGTTCAATGTTAAAACATTGTCAAGTAAAGATGAAGATGAACCACGCGAGTGATTCATCAAATGATGATGATGAGAATGAGGTTGATGATGATCGTCTTAGTAAAGCGGCGGAAAGCCTTTACTAAAACTTCAGAAGAAGTCTTGGAGGGAACATGAAGAAACACGTTTCACAACTTTAAATTACTTGTTTATACTTGATCAACTTAAAAACTATTACTGGATAACAATTCCACCATTATTACACATTAATATTTATGAAAAACACAAGCTTTTCAAATAATTCAAAATTGCACGACCTGTCAGTTGCAGTTGCCCGCCAAAAAACCCCAGAACTTCTTTCCATATTTTGACAACAGGTGTGGACGAACGGTTTAGCGAATAATTTGTTGCGCGTAAAGTCCCGGGTTCGATTCCCGGTCGGAGCAAATATTTGTTTAATAACTTTTATTTGTAATATTTAATATGTAATTATATTAAAATATTGTAAATAATTGTTAATAAAAAAAGAAATGGATATTTGCTTCGGGTCTGGTTATCAAAGAGTGGTAGGCAGTGGTACCCAATCTGCCGATCCGGGGTAGTACCACCACTTACAAGTATACAGTCCGTGAAGTGATTTGGTCACGTATCGGGATCAGCTTGTAAGTTGCCGGTTCCATCTAGGCCGGCATAGTAGATGTGATTGCTACTCACAGTTATTGAATTGTAGTAGCAGTGGCATTTATTCATGGACCACACTTCGGCTTAACATCAAGCAGGGTGCTGTCATATGTCGAGTCACAATAAAAAAATTAAAAAAATATATTGATTGATTTTTTTACATAATAAAAACACTTACATACAATAAAATAATAACACTATTACACTACAATAAACGTTGGTGGAAAAATTATAACTAAAACCTGAATTTTTGTCGCGTTTATTTAAGCCTTACGAGCTTTTTATAAGATGACCTCGTCTTAACTAAGCGAGAACAAAAAAATGGCTTCTATTTATGTTAGAATAAAACCTCTCAGATTGCGGATGTAAGATTCTTAATGGTCGGTTAAAATAATTTAAAAAAAACACGCCAAGTGAATAAGTCTTGCGAATGTAACTGCATTTTTGGATATTCACTTCTATGCCGGCCTAGTTGAAAGCAATTTTTATGAATGTCCCAGATTTAATTAAGCAACGATCTTTTGAGTCATCCCCGTTTTATCTTTCCACTCTTCTCATTTTGACTGACGAAATCTCTTTCGTCAATCTCCTTTTATCCATTCATTCAATATAACTAATCCATCGCAACATAATTTCAAATTTTTGTATTTTTTAATTAATCGCATTTAATTTCTACAATATGTACACGTTTCAAATAATTGTAGTTCAGCTTAAATATACAATACTATTTTATATTATTTAAGTTTAAAAAATAAATTGTCAATTTTCTGGCCGGCATAGTGGCAACGACTTAGGCAATCGTAAAAGGAATATAATTTTTCAGTCGTCGGCACTCTTCTTTTTTTTATTTTGACACGACATTTGACCACGACCCGCCTGATGATAAGCAAGAGGAGGTCCAACAGAGTCGACGACTGAAAAAACCGAGTTAGTTCACGTCTGCCCCAGTCGCCGTCACTATGCCGGCCATAGCTTAATATCAGGTAACTCGAGATCAGATTTCGCGTCTATTTTTATTGTCTCCAAAAGCGCCGCCGACTAAAATACATTTACGGTTGCCTCAGGCTAACTCTAGCACTTTAACACCAAAAAATACAAAAAAACACTGTTCTATTGCCAAAATACACACGGGTACTCTCAGACTCACCTGTAACTCTCTAAGATCACTCAATACAAGTAACAGATAATATCTTAAATCATAGCCTTAAATCAATTTAACTGTACACTTACCTATATAGCCCATATCTAGATGTTGATAAGTCGCAGATGTCTTGAAGATGTCAAAATCACTTTTGACAAGTGTCATCGTGCTGGCTCTCTCCATCATGTGATGCAAATGAATTTCCAATTTAATTTAACTCTAATATATATATAAGCGAATCATATACAATTAATTGATAGATTATATCAGCCATGAATATAATAATATCGTAAATAAATGTTATCATTTACATGTTGTGTTTTTCTTAATATGTTAAAAAGAAAGTCTGTTTGTTTGTCTGTGTCGTTTCTTATTTGTTTATTTTGATTTTTTATTAATAATAGGTTGCATCCTGAACAAGGTGCGGCGGTTCTTAGCGCCAGAGCTTCGCCTGCTTTTATACAAGGTTCAAATTCGCTCTTGCGCGGAGTACTGTTCGCATCTTTGGGACGGCTCTGCCAAGTATCTTCTCAATGCCCTGGATTCATTGCAGCGCCGAGCTGTCCGTATCATAGGAGATGTAGAGGTTACGCGAACTCTGGAGCCTCTGCAATTACGCAGAGACATGGCGGCTCTATGCGTCCTCTATCGCCTATACCACGGAGAATGTTCCGAAGAACTCTTTTACCTTGTTCCTATCTCGTCTTTTCACACCCGTAACACCCGCACTGGTCGGGGGAAGCATTCACATTTTGTCGACAGAATCGGTAAAAAGTTCGGTGCATCTTTTCTTTGTAGAACAATCGACAAGTGGAAATTCTTTGCCAGCCCATGTGTTCTCTCCCTCCTATAACCTTGGATCCTTTAAGCGATGCGTGAAGAAGCACCTTTGGCCGGCATAGTAACGGCGGCTGAGACAGCCGTGTACTAACTCGGTTGCTTATCATCAGGCAGGTCGATGTCAAATGTCGTGTCACAATAATAAAAATAAATAAAAAACAAATTATAGCAAATTAAAACTTAAGAGTACAACTAAATGGCTTCTGACAGTGCTAAAATTCTTAACAGTACACAGTAGGATTTATATATAACTAATAATGTATTCTTACTTAAATCTATTTACAATAAATTTAAATCTATTCTACTATAATTACAATAAAAAAAAACGAGTAATAAAACTAAAAGTACAGAATTTAAAATAGTTTTATTAAACTGACTAGTACATAACCTCAGGTACGTATACGCAGATGCGTTTTTTCTTTTAGCGAAGACCGGCAAAAGCTCGCTTCTTTGTCCTCCAGGAAGACCAGGAGATCCTTCACGTTTCTGCAGACCTCCGAGAGGGACCCCTATGTTCTTCTAGGTTGTTTGACGTTACCACACTCTCCAAAAGAACGTGTCTGATTCTTTAGTTAGCCTCTACAAAAAGACAAAAGGCTATCCGTTGTATCAATACTTAAACTTAGTCGATCGTGACAAAGTTTTTTTATTGTGGCTCTATACAGCACCCCGCTTGATGTTATGCTAGAGTGCGGCGACTGCAACTGCAACTAAATAACTACAAGTAGCAGTCGCGCCTAGTAAGTAGTATGCCGGCCTAATTTGAACTGGCAACTTGCAAGCTGATCCCTATTCACTAGTGAGTTGTAAGTTGCTTTTGACTTGAAGGTCGTGATAGTATCCAGGATCGACTGTCTGTGTAAAAGATTACCAACTCTGCCTACTACTTTTAAAATGTTAGCGTTATTTTTTATTGTGATTCGACATATGACGGTACCCTGCCTAATGTTAAGCTGCAGTGCGGCCATGATTGGATGTCACTGCTACTACAATTCAATAACTGTAAGTACCATGCACATCCAATATGCCGATCTAGTTGGAACCGGCAACTTACAAGCTGATCCCGAAACGCAACTAAATCTCTTTCACGGTCTGTATACATCGGCAGACTAGACACCACAGCCTACCAATCTTAAAAGTACCTATTGTATAGTGTCATTTAGCTTTAATTTTTATTGTCGCTAAATGAGGGTTTGAATAATACTAAAATAATACTATACAATAATAATAAAAGTAAACAAATACAAGCGCCTATTAACCGTGGTCTAGTGGTACATAAATAGTCTTTCAGACTATTTATTTGGTTTTAAGCCCCTGGTTTAAAACCACTTGCAGGTACCGATGTATCTTAGTATCGTAGGTACTTTGGTGGTACTGTGTCTATGATACAAGCACGTTATAAAGAAATGTAAAAAAATACATGTTTATACATACTGCCAGGGGCGTATCTACCGCCGTATCTGCCGTATCAATAATATGGGGCCCCTGGACCACGGGGGGCCCCAAACAATTCTTTATACGGGGCCCCGCCAAACCACGCTACGCTTCTGTCTTCTGCCTATAGTGAACTAAGCGAAGTCGTAAGTAAATCTTAGTATGTAATATACCTACTTATATGCAAATGTCATATAAGCAGCCATATGATATAATAATTACATTTAATATTACAAATTGATAAATGATTATTTTAATATCAATCGCTTCAAACATCGATTGGTGATTGTTTGTTTCTAGCCAGATAACAATATTTTGAAAATAGAAGATAATCCAAAAAAAGCAAGAGTTTTTTGTAAGAGAGTAAAGTTGCCGCCTTTCTCCTCCTCTTTATTTTCGTTGTTTGCCACAGAAATAAAGTACCTTAAGGTTTTCATTATTCCAGTTTGCCCCTTCGAGTTGAACCATGGCTAGGTAAAGTAGAATGATTTTAAATAATAAAGCTTACATTTGATTGATGATTGATTGATTGAATGATTTTAAATGTTGGCCTGTTGGAAAAGCTCAGAGTCGCTCAGCGAGCAATGGAGAGACCTATCCGGAACGAGGATATTCGCCAAAAAGAGCGAATACAGCTCGTAGGATTTGCGAGCTTAGTGGCAAGAGGCTGGCCACATCGCTCGAAGAACCGACAACCGATGGGGAAGAAAGGTTCTAAAGTGGAGACCTCGAAACGAAAGATGCAGCGTAGGTAGGCCTCCCACTAGGTGGACTAACGACATAGACTAAAGTCACGAATAACCGGTGTATGCAACTGGCATCTTGTCGTTTGAATCGAAATGACGTTCTAAGGCCTATTTTCAGCAGTGGACGCCTTCTTGCTGATGATACCACGGAGAATGTTCTAAGGAGCTCTTTAACCTTGTTTTTTAACACAAGTGGGGGGTAGCATCCGCATTTTATCAACCGAATCGGCAGTCGAACTAAAACGTTCGCTGCGACTCGTTTCTTTGTAAAATAATCTACTAGTGGAATGCATTGCCAACCCATCTTGAATCCGTCAAGTAATGCGTGAAGAAGAACCTTTGACTGGCATACTGAAGGTGATATATGGAGGATTCTTGGGTCCACGAGTATCATAAAAAGGTCCACGAGGTAGGGACAAGATTACAGAGTTCATAATATGCAAAGTCAAAGTGCGAATGAACTACTAAATAAATAAGTCGTTAATCTATTTATTATTTTATTGAAATTGTATAGATAAAAAATGGCACGAGTACTTTCTTAATCGGTGAATTAATAATTAGTGATAAGAGTCCACGTGCCTACAGCGAAATAATATAAATGTTATTATACCTTCGCTACGATATGCAACAAATCTAATTAATCTTTATAATCCTATAAAATTAATATGTCTCGTGTCCATAATCCCAGATGGAGCTACCAAAAGTACTAATAATATCTAGATCCGTTGATGCCTGTGTGTGGGGGATTCATTAATCGGTGATAACTTCTTGATGGATACACTGGGATTTTCCCCTCTTATTTTAGAAATATTTCTAAGTTGGCAAGAGTTGGTGGTCATTTCCCCAGTCTGCCGATCGGGGTAGTATCAACATGTTCAAGTTAGAGACTGTAAAGTTACTTAGTCGTGTTTCGAAATAAGCTGGGGTGCAGTCTATGAATGGAGGTTGACTGTGCTACTTACAGTTAAATACCTATACAATCACATCCTCTATGCCAGCTTAGTTGGATATTAGGCTGGAGTGTGGTCCATGAATGGATGCCACTGATACTACAATTCAATAACTGTGAGTAGCAATTACATTCACTATGCCGGCCTAGTTGGAACCGGCAACTTACAAGCTGATCCCGCAACGTGACCAAATCACTTTACGGTCTGTATACTTGTAAGTGGTGGTACTACCCCGGATCGGCAGACGGGGTACCACTGCCTACCACTCTTTGTATCGTAGCGAATTGTTGGTTATTTTATTCGTGTCGTCACCAATTGATTAATTTCAAATATGGAGAAACTTCTAATTGCTGTCGTCTTTAAAAGGGAGCTACTATAGAAATCTTTCTGTTCAATTGAGTTATTTGGAAAATTAGATTATGAATTTTGTATCATGTGTCAATCAACGCCATATTTGTTCTGCTTTAAACTGTCATAATTATAGTTTGATGATTTTGCGCACCTAATCTATGCAAAATAAAGAATATATTCCAATTACATTGTAATCTTCGTACATTAAACTAATTTAAAATGTATATATAACTGTTAATACAATTAAGCCCAAGTCCCCATACAAATTGAATGATGTCTTTTCAATTTGAACTTTCCAAAGAAGTAATTTATAACAGCATCAAATAGGACGACCAACACCTCAGTCTCTCCGTTATCACGATGGCAAAGCTCTCGAAACGTGGGAATTATAAAAAAAAAAATTAAAACCAAAATAAACGCGATAGTAAACCGCATAAAATTTGTTTAATACAGAATTAATTAATTTAAAGAGCCATTACGAATTTGTAGCAAAGTGAGCAGTAATAGTGTGGCCCTTTGTTATCTTACCAACCAGCCTAACACCTAGTAGTAAAACACCAAGCGAACCAACCACCTTGACAACAGGCGTGGCCGATTGTCCAGCGATTGCTTTATTTCGCGTAAAGTCCCGGGTTCGATTCCCGGTTGGAGCAAATATTTGTTTTGTAGCTTTTATTTGTAATATTTAATAGTTATAAAAATATTTTGACACCTTTTTCCCACAGGGATAGGTAGGTAGAATTAGTCTGAATTTGCTTAGAACATCTACCCGGGGTTGTAAGTACCACATTCAAGTCCGGAAAATGAGTTAGTCAGTATTTTTATTGTGACTCTACATCGGACCTCGAACCGCCTGATGGCAAGCAAGAAGAGGTCCAAAAGTGCCGACGACTGCGAAAACTGAGTCTTTACGGCTGCCCCAGTCGCCGTCACTACGCTGCGCCGCTTGAAGGATTTAAGGCTATGGGATGGAGAGAACACATGGGCTGGTAAAGCATTCCACTTGTCGATTGGAAACGATGCACCGAACGTTTTACTTCGACTGCCGATTCGGTCGACAGAATGCGGATGCTTCCCCCGACTTGTGCGGGTAGAACAAGTAACTGTGGTAAATGGTCCACTAGCTTAATATCCGGCGTTGTGCTGTCTAATGCCGAACCACAATAAAAAAAATGGGTAGTAATCGTCTTACAGTTATCTACCTACTAAGAAGCATCCTGCTTGGTCCAGTGCTGGATCTGCTAAACTGTCCAGGATAATGTTAAACTGCTTCGGTTGTATACTCTAAACAAGGCAGCTATTAAAACAAAAAAACTAGCTAAAAGAAAAAAATATGAGATTAACTCACATTTTACTCTACATTGCTGGTTATTTTATAACAAGAATACGATATTGCGATCCAGAAAAGTAGGTGTAGGTATGTCTACAGGCAGCCATCTTGGATATCTTGCCTGCATAGAGACCGCAATCAATTTTGTTTTAGACCTCATTTGAAATTAATGAAAACACAGTATTGTAAAATTCAATTTAAATGTTTTAAATATTTTAGGCGTTATGGATTTTGATATTTGTACTTGTTGAGGTAGGAGCTGGTTGCTATGTTGTAAGAAAACCAAGTTCAAGTTTTAACAGAATATTTTATTATTGTACTTTAGTCTTAATATACATTTGGTATACATTGAATCGGTAGCGGTTGCGTCCCGTTGCACTCGCAGTGGATTTGCTCTTGCGGTCGAAAGATGGCGCCGCGTAGCGTGAGGTGCGGCGCCCAATACGAACAAGGTACCGCGCTTATATAAAGGGCGCTTGTCCAGTCTGCTTCAATGGAGCGCGCGCGGCGGCGGTGTACGGCTGAGGACTTCACAACCGGTTTCAACTAAGCGGAGGCCGAACCGGTTTCGGGCGTGCGTCGGCGTCGAGCTTGCTGATGGCGTCAATGTTGCAATTTTATATTGTAGTGCAGCTACAGTGCTCCCCCCCAAGCGTAGCGTACGGGTGGTATGATATCCCGTCCGGATTTAGTTGTCGTCACAGGATTGCTTGGTTTTGTAGGCGTATTCGTCTCACTGATAGGGGCTTCTATATCTTCATGGAGAACATAGGCTGGTTTAAGACGGTCGATTGAAATGTTGACAACTTTTCCGGCCATTTGCAGCGCGTAATATTTGTCATATCTCTTCACGACACGATGAGGGCCTGAGTACGGATGTTGCAATGGTTTCCGTACAGCATCTATTCGTACGAATACGCTATCGCAGGTGTGCAGGTCCTTGTGAATGAAAGTCTTCACGCTCCTGCCATGCGTTCGTTGTACCGGCTTCAAGTCGCTTATGGCCTGTCGAAGTCTTTCTACATAATCGTGTGTCATCGGCGTGGAGTTCGAAGTGGGGACGAAAAAATCTCCGGGCAAGCGAATCGTGCAGCCGTATGTTAACTCTGCAGGGCTAGTGTTTGTATCGTTTCTAACGGCTGCGCGAAGACCCATAAGAACGGTTGGAAGCTCTTCGGTCCATGTTTTTTTAGCGCAGAGGCGTGTCATGAGTGCTGTTTTAAGCGATCGGTGCCAACGCTCGACTATCCCATTGCTCTGAGGGTGGTATGATGTTGTACGAATCTTCTCAATGCCGAACAGTTTAGTTAAATTTGTAAAAAGGTGACTTTCGAACTGCCGGCCTTGATCCGATGTTAGAAAGGCGGGGCAACCGAAACGCGCTATCCATGTTTCATAGACTACTTTTGCTATGACTTCTGCGGTTATTTCGAAAACTGGTACGGCTTCAGGCCATCTCGTTCGGCGATCGATCATCGTTACGATATATCGATGGCCCTCCTTAGAAGTAGGTAACGGTCCCACTATGTCAATGTGCAGGTGCTCGAAACGGTCTCGTTGAGGAAACTCTGCGATGTTGCTCAAGGTGTGTCGTTGAATTTTGGATGCCTGGCATTTCTTGCACGTTTTTGCCCATGTCGCAACGTCTGTGTTCATCTTCGGCCAAAAGTATTTTTCTTGCATTGCTCTCCTTGTCGAACGAATGCCAGGATGGCTAATATCGTGTACTGCGTTAAATGCGGTTCGACGATATTCAGCTGGTAAGTACGGGCGGAGTTTTGAATTTGATGTTTCGCAATATAACATTCTATCAGAGTTCGGAATTGATACCTTCTTCATACTTAATCGCTCGTTGTTCATCAGCAATGTGGTAAGTGGGTCCTTCTCTTGCGCATACAAGACTTGATGGTAGTCGAGTGTGCCGGGACAGCTGATGGTCTCTATACGTGATAGCGCGTCGGCTACGATGTTATCTTCGCCGCTGATATGGCGTATATCCGTAGAGAACTCACTGATAAATAATAGTTGTCTCGTTCTTCGAGGAGTTTCACTGCTTGATGGTGGTTTTGACAGGGCATAAGTGAGCGGCTTGTGATCAGTATATATGATGATCTCGCGGCCTTCAAACATTTTTCTGAAATGTTTTACTGCCATATATATTGCTAGCAGCTCGCGGTCGAAAGTGCTGTATTTCTCCTGTGCACTTGTAAATTTTTTAGAGAAATATCCTAGAGGCAGCCATATTCCATTCATTTTTTGCTGCAACACAGCACCTGCGCCTTTATTCGATGCGTCACACATAATTGACATGGGCGCTGAATGGTGGGGATGAGCAAGCAATGCGGCGTTTGATATGCTACTCTTGCATGCTTCGTACGCTTTTGACGCGTCTTCTGTCCATTGTATCTTTGTTTTGTCCTTTTTCTTGCAGTTATGCATGTATGCATGAAGTGGTGCTTGAAGTGATGCAGCGTTCGGAATATTTTCGCGGTAGAAGTTTATCATACCAAGGAATCGGCGCAAAGCTTCAATATCATCTGGCCTGGGATAGTTTGTGATGGCTTCGATTTTTTCTTGAGGAGGTCGAATACCGTCTGCTGATACAATATAGCCCAAGAACTTGACTTCATCGCGGCCTAGGACACATTTTGATGGGTTAATAGTTATTCCAAACTTGTTAAGGCGTTGCAAAACCGTTCGCAGATCTTCAGCGTGTTGATCTTCGTTTGCTGACGCTATGATGAGGTCGTCAACAAATGGGAAAACGTTATGCAACCCAGCCAATACTTGGTGAATGAAGCGTTGGAATGTCTGTCCAGCATTTTTTAGCCCGGGACACATGCTCAACTCATATAACCCGAATGGCGTTATTATTGCAGTTTTTTCGATGTGATTTTCGTGAACGGGTAACTGCTGATACGCTCTGTTGAGGTCAATAGTTGAAAAAATCTTCATGCCGTTAAGCTGGTAGGTGAAATCGCGTAATCGTGGCACAGGGTAGCGGTCGGGCGTTGTAATTGAGTTCAGTCTTCGATAGTCCCCGCACACACGAATGTCGCCATTCTTCTTAGGCACGACATGAAGTGGGCTCGCCCACGGGCTCATGCTGGGTCGACATAACCCCTGCTCCATCATAATCTCGAATTCTTTCTTGACTGCAAGATAGCGATGAGGCGGGATAGGACGTGCCTTAGCATGTAGTGGACGGCCTGTGGTTTCAATATAGTGTTCGACGTTGTGCTTCGGACAATTTTTCATTGATGACGGCCTCGTAATATCCGGAAACTCCGCAAGTATTCGGTGGTATTTCTGTGCTACATCTATGGTCCGTATTGTAGGCTCCGTGGACGTACAGGGCGTTGCCCGTGTAGATAGCTTTGTCTGCTTATCTACAAGACAGTGGCCTGCGAGGTCAACTAATAGTTTATGATGACGTAGAAAATCGGCTCCTATAATCGGCTTACTGACAGCTGCCACTATAAACTTCCATCTGAATGGTTTTCGCAACTTGAGGTCGAGTTCGAGAGTCTTTTCGCCAAACGTAGATATAACACTGTTGTTCGCAGCATATAGGTTAAATGAAGTCGGCGTTGTGTTGGCTCCCTTCCGTTTCGGTATTACTGATATGTTTGCTCCGGTATCAACGAGGAAAGACAACTTAGTGTTCTGATCCGTGATGAATAGACGGTGTGGTTTAACCCATTCGCCGGATCCCATCGCAGCCAGCGTGGGTACTAGTTTTCCGTGTTTTTATTAACGTTGAAACTGCATGGTGGTATACACTTCCACGCTTCTTTTCCAAAACGACGATGAAACCGACAGTATCTGTTGCTTTGCCCGGAGGAACGCGGTATAACTTGATGATACGTTCTTGTTTGTGCTCTGCAATGGCAGCGAGGCGCTGCTGCAACGCGATCCACATTAGTTCTTCGCATTTTCAATTCGGCGATCTCACGGCATAAGTGCTCGATCTTCTCATGTATGTCATCATTTTGTTTAGGAACTGGCGCACTGGTAGACGGCTGTGGTTCAGATACGGCGTTGATTTCTTGGCGCGATTGTTCGTACACTCTGTCTGCAACATTCGCGAGCTCAGTAAGGCCAGGGTCCTTCATAATGCTCTCGCTGACCGTGAGTGCAGCGCGGACCGCCGGGGGTAGATGGTTCGTCCACATGACACGTAGCGCCGCATCTGTGAAGTTGCGCTTGGCGAGAGTTTTCATACGACGAAGAAGCTGTGATGGTTTCATGTCACCTAATTCCAGCTCTGATAATAGTCGCCGAGTTTCGCGTTCTTCCGTTTCGCCATACACCTCTATGAGCCGACACTTGAGTGTTTTATACTGGTTTTCTTCTGGGGGGTCCAAAAGTATATCGCCAACTTCGTCTAAATCTTGTCGTTCAAGTTGCCCAACGAGGGTTGCAAACATGGCTTTGTCCCCCTTTTTTTGTGGAGATGTGACTGTCTCAAACTGGGCAAACCACATTTTGATCCGGTCCCTCCAGATAGTCGGGATTCGGATAGCCGTGGACACCCCAGAAACTTCATTTTCTTGAGTTGAAACTGTTTTTCCTCCTTGGTCTTTTGTTTCTGACATCTTCTTTAGTCGGGGTCACCACTGTTGAGGTAGGAGCTGCTTGCTGCTATGTTGTAAGAAAACCAAGTTCAAGTTTTAACAGAATATTTTATTATTGTACTTTAGTCTTAATATACATTTGGTATACATTGAATCGGTAGCGGTTGCGTCCCGTTGCACTCGCAGTGGATTTGCTCTTGCGGTCGAAAGATGGCGCCGCGTAGCGTGAGGTGCGGCGCCCAATACGAACAAGGTACCGCGCTTATATAAAGGGCGCTTGTCCAGTCTGCTTCAATGGAGCGCGCGCGGCGGCGGTGTACGGCTGAGGACTTCACAACCGGTTTCAACTAAGCGGAGGCCGAACCGGTTTCGGGCGTGCGTCGGCGTCGAGCTTGCTGATGGCGTCAATGTTGCAATTTTATATTGTAGTGCAGCTACATACTTAATGTTATTTACTAATATATAAAGTAATAGTGAGAAAATACGTTTATATTAAATATGAAGATTTCGTTTAAGACCACATCACGGATTGCCTCTTCAAAGAGTGGTAGGCAGTGGTACCCAGTCTGCCGATCAGGGGTAGTACAACCACTTACAAGTATACAGACCGTGAAGTGATTTGGTCATGTTTCGGGATCAGCTTGTAAGTTGCCGGTTCCATCTAGGCCGGCATAGTGGATGTGATTGCTACTCACAGTTATTGAATTGTATTAGCAGTGACATTCATTCATGGACCATACTTTGGCTTAACATCAAGCGGGGTGCTGTCATATGTTGAGTCACAATAAAAAAAATAGCAGACCATGTAGACGTAGATGACTTAGTCAGTTATAGCAGCTCAGTCAGTTTACAACATGACCCGTGGTCCCACAGACTATGTTCTGTCGAGACGGCAATCACGCGGACGTGATTGCTGGAGTTGATGGTCTACCATCGGGCGCGTCCCCAGGTGGCGGATAGGGGAACGCCACGACGTTGCACTCCGTCGCGGTATAGAGACCCGGGCGTAGTTTTAGCCGGTGAGAGCCCGGCACTTAAAAAAAATGTCTGAAATGAAAATGGCATCCTGCTCATCCACTTTCAAACAAATTTTATACATATTAATAGAGACGCTGAACCCTTCGACAACTTCCTCGGGTTACGATGCTTCCAAAAAACTGACTTAGCAGGCGAAACTTCCAGTACTCACAGACTGTCGTACTGATTGTTGCATTTTCTGCATAGATGAAACCAGACATCAGCTGTCCTACTTGGCTCGCACTGTCCGCTTCGATACCTCACTGTAAGTAGGAGGGTCTTTTTTCTTATTGTGACTACATCTCATCTCCATCCGCCTGATGGTGAGCAAAAGGATGCCGACGACTGAAAACACCGAGTCAATTCACGGTTGCATCTTGCATCACTATGCCGGCCAAAAATATTTTATTGTCACAGGAAAAGAAATAAAAAAACATGTTGTTTTTCAAATATAATAACAAATTCAGTCTTGATATGTGATTGGAAAAAACTGATTAAAAAAACAATATTTCAATGAAATCTATACAAAATATTTATAAAACTTCATTTAAATATGTAGGTACTTATATATTATGTACAATTAAAACAATATTTTATACAATAACAATTTATAATACATAAATCTATACAAACACAGGTGATAATTTACAATGTATGCCCAAACGATATTCAAGAAATTTTAATCATTTACTTATGACGATAACATTTATATGCATATATTTTATTGTGACTCGACATATTTGACCTCGACCCGCAAGAAGTGTGCCGGGTCGGAAAAACCGAGTCTTCCCGGTTGCTCCAGTCGGCATCACTTGCCGGCCAAAGGTGCTTCCTCACCCATCGCTTGAAGGATCCAAGGCTATAGGATGGAGAGAACACATGGGCTGGTAAAGTCGCCCATTGGATCTTGTCGATTGTACTGCAAAGAAACGACGGACCGAACTTTTTAGTTCAACGGCCGATTCGGTCGACAGAATGTGAGTAAATACATATTGCCTCTAGCGAAAATGAATGTGAGTGCAAAATATGCTATTTTTTATACTGACGTGACATGCATTGTAAACTATACCTTCTAAAATGGGGGCTGGTTTTTCAATAAAGACAAAAACGCTGCTATACTCGTACTTAGGAAATATTTAACTAAAGTAACAAAGTGTCTGAAGTGTTACAGGTCCCGACGAGTGTGGCATTACAACGAAGGTCGGCGCCAATAGAACGACTTAATTAAGGACTTAACACCTTCAGCATTGGAGAGAACATAGCATTTACTTGATTTAAATAAAGATTTAGTTCGAGGCAAAAAGTAGGCGTTAAGACCTTTTTATATCTATTCATTTCAAAATGATTACTGGGAAATTGTTGAGTATTAAATTATAAATAAGTACTTAAATCCTTTTTTAAACTTAATATATACCGTCGATTACCCATACTTGGGACAAATTGAAATTTACAGACCATATAACTTCTGTATATTGCATAATTTTCTGAAAACGAAACATGTTGAATTATTGGTCTGTGCAACATATATAATGTCGCAATTAATTAAAATTTTAGGATAAACGTAAACATTAGAATTTTAAAAAAAAACCGAGTGTCCCAAGTTAGGTTACCGTACAACATACTTGGGACACTTTATGTTTTAGCCTCCATCTCATGTTAACAAATCCTATAATGAACATGGGACACCAAATATAATTTTATATCACATATTTTTCTACTAAAGCTTTATTGAAAGAAAAAAAAGGCATTCTAATCCAGCAAAAATTGTATTTACATTTAATGGGTCGAAATGATGTAGAAATGTAGCTTTTTTTATTATGAAAATCGTTTTGCCCTATTATTTATTTTATATGTAACAGATATTCTTTTGCAAGTAGTAACAGAGTTCAATTGTTACATATAGGTAAAAAGCTTTTAAAATTATTATTCATTGTCCCAAGTTTAATATACTGTTTGCTATTAAGATATAAATGAAAAAGACTAAATGTCCCAAGTATTAGGTACATACTGATGAAATATACTGGGAAATTAGATAAATAAAATACGAAGGGTTCCGTAGCATTAATTTGTTTTATTATCAAAAGTACTGGCTTACAACTATAAATAACATGAACTTATAAATTAAAAGTAAATCTTCCTCTACATTCACTAATAGGTTCCAATTTCCTTTTAATATTTTCATATTGTACAATCGCAATATCTTCAACTTGTGGAAAAACGTAGATATTGGGTTGCCCTTTGTAATTCCTCATGAAATTAATTGTATAGTTTTCATTGATCGATAATATTTTTCCAACAAAATATTTTAATTTCTCATATTTCTTTCCTTGATCATAAACAAATTCCACATATACAAAATCATTTTCAGTATAGTTAAAATCTTTTATCTTCGTCTGAATATCAATATTAAGTAAATCTCCCTGAACATCATTGTTAATTATTTCTTCCTCATTGTCAATGTTAGGTTTGTGTCCCTGAACGTCAATATAAAGAATATCTTCCAGTGTGGCATTGTTAAGAATATCTTCCGCAATGTCATTGTTAAGTATATCTTCCTGATTGTTACTCTTATAATTATTTTCTATAACTTGATTATTTTGGTATTGTGAAGGCACAAATTCGAAATCGTGCTGTAAATCGTCTACATTTTCATCTTCAAAGTCATTGGTTATGTTCATAAATTCTTCCTCATCCAATGCAGAGCTGTCATGAAGAGATATAACAAAACTTTCTTCAGAGGTATCATTGTCATCTATACTAATATTTTCTTTATTATATTTATTTTTCCTACTTTTGCTCTTTTGCTGTTTATTTTGTTTTTTGCCTTGTTTATTTTCACCTCTAAACCGTTCTAAATCCTCTATAATATTTTTTTCCGATATACTCCTTCCAGGTACAATTTCAATTTTTTTCTTTCTTGGTTGGGTTTTAGTTTCTTTCTCACGAGTGTTTTTCAAATAATCTTCAAATGATGCCGTCCAAGATGTTCCTGATGTAGAGGCTTGATTTTCATGCGAAGTCTGAGGTAATTGCTCTAGAATTTTGTTTTTATTTAAAGGTGAAATACCACCTTTTTGAAACCCCGCAATTAAGTTCTGCGAGCTTGTCCCTTTCAGCTCATTTAATGTATTTTTGAGCAGTCTAGGAAATTGGTCTTTTCTTATACAACCCCTATATTTGGATTTCCAATCAGTGAGCTGTCTTCGCCAAATTGTTTTTAATGGGCTGAAATAGGCCAAATCTAGGGGTTGGCACAAATGAGTACTGTTTGGTGGTAATAATATAAACTTTATATTATTCTTAACGCAGAGATCTAATATTTTTATAGATATATGACTAGCGAGATTGTCACCAATCACTGCTTTGGGACAGTCTCCAAGTTTCATTAGATACGGTAAAACAATTGTGCAAAACCAATCTTCAAAAATATTTCCTTCAAACCAGCCGGATTTACTTTTGTTATATCTTGTACCTTGTGGCCCTCCTTGCGTCCATGTGTCATACATATTCTCAGCTTTGTAAACCACATATGGTGGCAGACACTCTCCATTAGCTGACCCGGCAAACATAACTGTAAAATTTGACTTTGAAGAGTCAATTATACGTTCCGGATATTTACAATTCCTTCTAACAATTACTTTATTCTTTCCAGGATTATCCTGCATTCCCGTCTCATCATAATTTATTATTGCTTCTTTCGGTACATCTGCCAGTGACTGTGTGAGTTCATCAAAATATGAATTTATTATTTCAGGGGTAATTGCTGCTCTCGCTCTTTTGATGTTTTGAGATAAGCGAGTCTTTATCTCATTGCTCTGTCGTTTTAAAAATCCTTTAACCCAATTTTTGCCTGGCATGTTATTGACAAATCGTGGTTCATTAACACCTTTCCTTTCTAAGTATCTCTTAACAATATGTTTCAGATCATGGTGAGTCAAAGGAAATCCCCATTCCGCACACAAACATAGACATTCAGATAGTTGAGTCTCTTCTACAGAATTGATAACGGTTGGCCTACCATATGGATTTTGCTGAATATTTCTCACCTTTCTTTGAATAGTAGATTTCGGAACGCCATATTTCATCTCAGCTTTACGATAAGACATACCATTTCTAATAGCTGCAACCGCGAGTGTCAGATTATGGTCACTAAAATGGTGATAGGCTCTCTTTCTTCGACTGGTTTCATCCATGATTAGTTATCTGCTGACAGCACTTTATCTAAAAATTATATTTTTTTAATTTTAAATTAGGCGGTACATACGTAACCCTAAAAGTGTCCCTTAGACTCATAAATGGGACACTGTCATAACTTGGGACAGTGTCCTAAGTAACAATCCCTAGTATGCCATTTCTGAAAAAATAATCTACACATAATCACGAATGAGTTATTAAAACACTAATAATCACAAGAGTTACTTGCTGAACTAAGGTTATGATACAAAATAAATACACAAATGTAAAGGAAACGATAAATGGTCGACTATCGAAGTTATACAGACGAAAATCATTGCACTATTTTCGTCCCAACATAAATTGTCCATATTTCTCGTATTTTCACTAAATTTAAGCAAAATATAATAAAATAACCTACCTTGGTTTGTTAATATCGACGTCAAACTACCATAGACAAAATTTCATCAGTTGTTTGGGGTTGCTAGACGTTGAAAAAAAAGGTGGCCATATGTCCCAAGTATAATTAGCGTTCCAAGTATGGGTAATCGACTGTATTTAAATATTTAGGTTTAGTAGAGCAAGAAATTAAAGAATTTAAAAGAAAAGAATTAAACTGTAAATAGACTATAAAATATTAATTTTATGTATCTTAAATTAAATCGCACACGATTCTACTTGTGCGCAATTATTAGCAAATAGGGTAGGTGTTAAGGGTAATATTGTACTTCCAACAATATTAAGAGTATTTTTGTTTAAAATTTTAGTACTCTTGTGGATTGATTAAAAAAAACTATATTCTTAAAATGGGAACCTTTTCATAAAATTACAGATTGTATCAGTAATATTATTAAACAACCATCAAAAAACTAATACAACCACAATATAATGGTTTTGAAAGTCAAATTAAAATATTATCAGGCAAGACGTGTATTTTGGTTCTACAGTAAAATTATTTTAAAAAAATGATATGCCTGTGAGTGCAGGGAGCGTCTATATGTTTTTAACACTTGATTCCAACTTTTACTAAACTGGTTTTTGCATGAAACACCCGCCTTATAAAAAAATAATCAAAATAGATACTGGGTTTTATTATCACTTTGCCCTCGAGATATTGGTGTATGACAAACGTTTTATCAGCAGATTAAAGGGCTTAAAATTATATGACTGATTTTTAGAATTAAAAAATAAAAAACTTAATTCTTTGCAACTTTTTCAAAGTATTTCTTCTTCTCGTCTGGATTGGGGATGATCTGTAAATAAAAGTGGACATTAATTATTTAATCATGCTTTATTTTTGGCCATGACAGCCAGAGCGGTTTACTTACTTAACAAAAGTTTACAGTAGTAGGAAAGAACAAGAATTTTATAACTAGTAAATAAATTTATTTTAACATGTCTGATAATGTAATGTTCTTTATCTTGTAGTAATGTAGTGACATGACAATTACGGTTTAGAACTGTATTTTTAAATGAATTTAGTATCGAATAAATTACAGTTAGCCCACTTTGGCTATCATAGGACTTATATAATTTATACTGATCGCAGACATATATCTGTTGCACCTCACCACTTATTCAAAATACTCCAGCTCTGTAAGGGGTTATTATTAACAGATATTAGGTATATATCCCGGCAGATAAAAATAGTGCTGATTTTGAGCTGTGCAGCATAGGGATCTACTGATAAGAAGAGTGCAAGTCCGCGCATCTGTTCTGTCATGCCCTTAATTGGCAATACTCGAAAATTTATACACATTCAAAAAACAAAAAGTAAGTAGGTAACAAAACAGCACTCTTTTTATCTGCCGCCATCTATACATAAACATGTCTATTTTTTTTTAATAAATTAGTTTATTTGGCTCTGTATATGGCAGTACCCCATCTGATGATAAGCTTGTGTCCGGTCCATGAATCAAGGTGAGATGTTAAGGTGGTTCTACAGTTAAATTACTGCAAGTAGCAGTCATATCCAGTATTGCAGCAACTTTCAAGCCGATCCCGCAACATGATTGAGTCATTTTATATGTACACTTAAAAATGTCTGCCTTATGTATAGAAATATACTCACTGTATCCTGTCCAGGCTTCCAACCAGCTGGGCAAACTTCACCATGCTTATCAGTATACTGGAATGCTTGAACCAACCTAAGAGTCTCATCAACAGACCTTCCTACAGGCAAGTCATTCATGGTTATTTGCCTTAGAACACCTTTATCATCAATAATGAATAGACCTCTCAAAGTATGGCCTAGGTCTTCTAAGTATACACCATAATCTTTGGCTATAGAGTGTGTTTGGTCACTGAGTAAAGGTATATTAATTTTTCCGAGACCACCTTCTTTGCGAGGTGTGTTAATCCAAGCTAAATGTGTAAAGTGGGAATCAACAGAGCAAGCAACAACTTCAGTGTTGATTTTCTTGAATTCTTCTACACGTTCGGAAAATGCCAAAATTTCAGTTGGGCATACAAATGTGCTGTAATTTTATAAATTATTTATTATACTTTTTTTCTTGTGGCTTCACATATGACAAGGCAGAGTGTGGTACATAAATGGACAACTGCTAATACCATTAAATAACTACAATACTAGAAGTCACATCTACAATGCCAGCCTAGATGGACTGGTCAATTACAAGCTGATTTTTAAAGTGACTAAGTAACTCCATAGTCTATCTGTACACTGTAATTGGTTGATTGGATCAACAAACATCAATTGTCTACCTATAATTAGTATCTAGTTTTTAAGAATAAAAATATAACCTAAAGCACAACTACCCACAATAGTTTAATTTTATTGTGACGCAACATCTGACCTCGACTTGTCTGATGGTAATGGGACGTCCAAAAGCGCCAATAACTGAGAAAAACCTTATCATTTTACGGCTGCCCTATTAGTCGTCTTCGCTATGCCGGCCAAAGATATGATTACAAAAATACTTACAAATCAAGTGGATAGAAGAAGAAAACTAAATATTTTCCTAGGAAATCTGACAGCTTTAGTTGTGTGATCTCCCTGTTAACAACAGCTGTTGCCTCCCACTCCGGCGCCGGTTTCGAAACTAAAATAAAGCAAGTGTTTGTATTTTATACGTATGATACTTCTTTGAATTGATAAATTAAAGGTTTGAAGATTATATTTAAAACATCTACTCACTAACAGCTTTTGTAACTTGCAATTTATGATCAATTTTACGCGCGCCGCCGGGAAAAACATTACCACTGCCATAAGAATAGCAAGAGTCTTCAAATAGAGAAGAAGTACACAATATACTTGAGCATTGTATTAAAATAAAGCAAAATGCTAATTTATTCATGTTGCTTTAGTTATTATCCCTGTAAAATTTAATTTATAAATAACAAAACAAACACTCGATTCCTATGACAGTGACACGTCGTCAATCGTCAATTTTTGTTTGTTCCGTTTCGCTTAATTTAATGGGTTATTTAAAAATTCATACATTGGTTAATCTAATTAACTTAAATTAAAAAATCATTATCCGAGTACATTTTACAACTCGCTATCTCACAATTGTTAATTTATTAAAAATAGTCAGTAGTCATAAACCTAGGTACATATGCGTATAGTATAGTAGTATATATCAGAACCCATAAATGGATGAATGCGGAGTTCTACTTCTCTAGAGCTAGTTTTAGAAAACCTTCGAGAATTGACGAAAAAAGCTAACGGAACGGCATATATACAATATACAATAGTCTAAACGCGACTTAAAATATTGTTAAAGTTAAAAATAAGTGCACTTAATAATATTAAAAAACCTATAAAAGTATGTATAGGGATACAAATATACCATTTTAATTTTTAAGTATGTATTTTTATATTATATTTTATTAAATGAAACAATTGAATACTCTTCTGTTTAAATTTATTAATCGATTACTTCAAAAAAATTCGATGTGTTCCAACACTATTGTGCGCTTCGCAAGCCAAATGTCGTGTTGGTTTTCTTTTCTATATTTTTTTATGTATTCATTGTAAATTAATAAAAATGATTTTATTTTATTGTGTACAATTGTTTTCTTAACGTTAAGAGTAATTGCGTCCATCGCTAAGCTTCGCGGTAAGTAATAGAGTTTGTTGCGGAGTTTATTAGTGTCGTACTTCACTATGGCGGTCTGATTACTTCTCTTTTGTAAACTTGTGTACATTCCGTGTTTCGACATGAGTAAAGAAATGTTATAGTGTTGGAAGTAAAGTTTGTGGTGATTATAGATGGACGTCCCAGACGATGCAGTTTTGGATGTGGATATGCTCGGCGATGAAGGTTCCGAAGACGAGGGTGAAGTACCGCCGTCTTCAGGTTAGTAGCTCTCGTATAAAATTTCGTCAATAAATACTTTAAACCAGGTTTTTTGTTTGTTCACACAATTTATCAAGTGTAATACTACAACTTTTTTAAGTAAGCGAATTCTGTTATTTATGTAATTTTAATAATTCAAAATAATAAAGTTTTCAAGGTTTAATTACTGGAGTTTGTGCTATTGTTTAATATTTTATTCATAAACACCCAAACTTTGACTAGATTATATTTTATATTTTTTTCTAAATAAGAAAAGCAAAGCTTATACATAACATATATAAAGTTGTACAATTTCAAGTGCTCAAAGTTTTATTAGCTTCTTTAAAAGTTTTGACATAATCTATTTTCGTAGATTTCTACACAGGTACAGGGTCAACACCAACATCCTGTGCATCTTCACCTCGTGAGGAGCCTGCATCGCCACACGGAGCTATTCAACCGACCTTTTTTCACCAACAACCATATCCCAGACCTTTCTTTATACCTGCACGGAGAGGGCCTGGCCGACCTCGAAAAGAAGGTGTGAAATTAGCTAAGGAAGGCAAGATTGTCAGAAGGTAAAGTCTTTCCTGTATTCTTAAAAACATGTATTATTTTAAGGACAGCACAATCACTCTAATCCGGCTAGAATATACACTGGTATATTCTGTAATTGCTAAAACAAAAGCAAGTGATCAGACAGGGGCAAGGGGAAGCCCCTACCATTTTTTTTAAGTTATATGAGACCAGCATTGACAACTAAGTGTTAGATGTCAGGACTAATTAATAATGTACATATTATAAATTAATTATGTATGTGCAAATAAATAATATGTCAAAAAACTTTGATTTAGTGTGTTATGTATAATTTGTACATAATATTAATTTTACCTACAGTCCAGTAATTCTAATTTTTTACTAATTGGGCACTCCTTAACTTTGTATAACAGAATTTTGTCTTTTTTCTGCCGTTATTGCTTTTCTTTACTCTCAAGCCACAAGTATGACCCATATTTGTTTTAATAATATTTTAGCACTGTTAGGATTACATAGATTTTTTTCATTACTTATTTATAATTAATACCAGGGATATTCCAAAAGTTAATAAACAAATCTACTTAAAATATGGTATGTTTATATGCTATGTTCAACAAAAGTAAAGCTTGTAAGTATTTCAATTGGTATTACACCAGCAATATGGATCCAGTAGTTGAAAGAATTGCATGGTGGACAAAAAGGGAAGATGAATTTTGACTTATGTAGCCACTGTTTAGTTTAGATGGACGGCTACCTCAGTAGCTGTTACTATGCCAGTTGCAGGCGATCAATGTGAGAGTGAGAATTAAAATCAAGCTCTCGAATAACTTTTTTCTATATCTTGCAATCCGTCCTTAATTAGATTGGTTGGTTGGATTCATGGTGTGTTCAGTGTATCAGGATTACACCTCATTAAAGCTAAAGTATTAAAGCTCAGTTATGTCTGTTTCAAAGATTTTTTCAATTGTTTTCATTTGGCCATTCATTGTAAGTGTAATTAGGAAAAATATTATTCAATTTAAAGGTATAGAAATCCGGGCTCAGTAAGGGGAGTAAAAAGGCACCGTGGTAGCCGTGATGATGCTCTGGATGATATGCCTGAAGAAGATGATTTTACCATGCCAGCACCAGAAGAACCACCTTATTTTGCTGAAAAATGGTAATTGACTTTAATGTATTTTCTTGGCAATGTATTTGAAGGTCATATAAAAATGTTGACTGACCAGTGTACTCCAAAACTTGACTGGTTAATTGGTCCTCTAGTCAGCGAAGCCTAAGCCCCGGGCTTGAAACAAAAATTTGTTTCAGGGCATTTGTTTGTAATATTTAATTAGATTTGATAAATAAATAAAAATTGGTTGACAAGTTGTTTGAATTGGATGACAGTTGGTGGTTATTTACCTAGTCTGCTGATCTGGGGTAGTACCACTGCTTTCCAGGGGTAGTAGATTCAGTTCCTTTTTAGATTCATATTATAAGTTGATGGTACAAGCCAAGCTGGCATAGTGAATGCAATTATTTAAGTGTGATAGTAGTGATCTCCACGTTATTAAGATGCAATATCTTAATAACCTTAATATTCCGGCAACTAAAAAGACTCATTCAGTTCATGGCTGTCTTAGTCGCTGTAACTATGCTAACCACAGATATATAAATAAAATGTTTGTTAACAGGCCTGGCAAACTTTGTGCTCTTTGTAACCTGAGTGAACGCAGTCAACTGGGCCAGGGTGAGATGAGACAGGTGCCCTGTATACTAGTGGACGCTGATGGCAATCCCATTTCATCTGTGCCTAGTTCAGGTAAGTGATATGATAAACCATCTGCATATAATTTTCATGAAATCAAAAGGATGATATTTGAAAGTGAGCCATATCAAAAAAAAAAAATAGTCATGATAAATATTATTTATTGTAATTGAAGAGTATGAAAAGCATTATGATTGAGCAGTGTACATGTTTATCAGTATGATGGCTACTACAAATAACAAGTCAATAGGTAACTATGTTGATTGGTTACCTGCAAGGATGCCAAATATCAACATACTTTTACTGCTATTCCGTCCTTTTTTGAAGTATTTTAATGTCATTTGTTATTGTGTCAAATCATCATCAAAACTAGTGACAAACTTCTTAATTACGATTGTAAAAATGTATATTCATCCCCTTCTGTCTTCTTTTTAATGCCATAAGTGAAAATAGTCTAAACGGTTGTATTTTGTAGCTATTTTAGGGCTCCTCCTGTCTCTTTAAGTTCAAATTCTTCGTCATGGCTATAATTCACGCACACATGGACGGTCTGTTCTATACGACTGACAACACTGGCGTCACACTAAGACAAGGAATTGTGTTAGTTGTGTGCACGGATTTGAGACATTTATAATTCTGTCTAAGTAGACATTGAATATTTAATAATCTATGTGTTATTGGGGGAACCTTTGCGCGTCGTAATGGATTTTATGTTTAGTCGCTCATTATTTTTGCAATTTAATATCGATTGATATTGAATTTATACTAATTGTGTATTATTTATTAATAAAATTTTGATACAGTTTAAGCATCATTTTATTAGGGTAGGCAGAGTCTATATGCCTATTTAGACCGCACGCCACTGATGATCAGGCATATCAAGGTCGCATGTCATGTCACAATAGCAAAACTAAACTCTTACTTAATAGGTTTAATGAATGCTAATAGTTGAAGGGTATTTGTCATTCGCATTGATTAACACCATGTCAAATGATTGATAAAAGAGATTTATAAACAACGGCAACCGTGCGGTTTTTTCAGTCGTCGGCGCTCTTGGACTTCCCCGTGCTTACCATTAGGCAAATCGAGTCATGATAAAATATTGTTCCTTGATAAAATCGGAGATATTCCTAAAAATAGCAGAGCCATAATCATGTTTTTATTATGTCTGATAAATTGTAGATGTGAGAGAAGCGAGGCAGTTGCGTCGAAATTTTGGGAAATGCCATTGCATTGTACAGTCAGCATCAGATATATCTGAGCACGCAATCTGATCAAAAGAATCTATACATTCAGTGTGGTCATAAATATCTACACACCATTAGTTGTCATATTAATGTGAGCATTCATTGCGTCAAAAATATCTACACACGCAAATAGTCAAAAATATCTACACACTCACTTGTCAAAAATATGTCAACAGACAATTCAGTAAATTTGTTTTAAAATATTACATATTTTATGAGTGTGTAGATATTTTTGACTATTTGCGTGTATAGATATTTTTGACGCATTGAATGCTTACATTATTATGACAACTAATGGTGTGTAGATATTTATGACCACTCTGAATGTATAGATACTTTTGATCACATTGCGTGCTCACATATATCTGATGCTGACTGTACCTGTGGATGTAAATCTGTGCTCAGTTTAATCAAACCACCAAGGCGACCGTGGTGTAGTGGCGGTGCAATTGCTACGTAAGCCGAGTGGCACTGGTTAAAGACCATTCACCGGTACCAATGTATCTTTGGTTGTCCTGTTTCTATGATACAAGCACTTTAGTAGCTTAGTATAGAAATGTATAATAAAAAAAGTACACTGACAACATTTTATTTAGACGCGACATCTGTCTTCGTCTTGCATAAAAGTAAGCAATGGAAAGTCCAAGGGCAGCGAGAAAAAAACCGACACAGTTTATGGTTGTCAAAGTCGCCTTCACGTTTCGCTCAAAGAATCCTGTTATATGATGGAATACATGGGTTAGTGAAGCATTTTGCTTGCTAATTGTTCGACAAATTAACGACGCGCCAAATTTGCTGTCAATTGGGTCAACAATATATTGAAAATACTCCTGACCTGTATAACGGGGTAAAAAGAAGTGTTAGGGACAAGGTTAAAGAGTTCTTCTAAACATCCTCCTTAGTATAGGCGAATTTTAAATAATATATTTTTTATTTACCAAATAGATTAATTAAAATCTTGCAAACGCAGGGGCAGCAACGCCGACAAGCACAACAGCACCAGGCACCCCAGGAGCTGGGCCATTGGGATCACCACCACCCGAGCTAATGGATCCAAATCAACACCCACTATCAATGCCAGTCAGCAGACGACAGAAAGGATTTAATAAGTGCAAGTGTGTATTATTTTTATACTTTAAACTTAACTTTATGTTAACTGGCATAGTGACGGCGACTGTGGCAGCCGTGAACTGACTAGGTTTTTCAGTCGTCGTCACTCTTGGACCTCCATTATGCTTACCATCAGGCAGGTCGAGGTCAGATGTCACAATAAAAAATATTGGGTAACAATCATTTACTTTATATTTGCTGGCGTTTTTTTTTGCTATATTTCATTATTATTTCTGGAACTGACAACTTTAAAGCTTATCCCGAAACGCAACTAAGTCACGCTTTACGCTTAGTACACTTGAGTTGCGGTACTATTTTTGATTGGTAGACTAAACAAATAACTACTACCTACTAGTTAAAAAGTATTTCTTATTTAGGTAAGTTTTACTCAATCATCCCTCTCTTGCACGCAAATAGGCAAGAGTGAGATAAAAAGACCCGAATATTGATACAATTGAAGAAATCAAATATCAAGGCGATGTGGTGGTAGTGCAACGGTTACGCAAACTGAGAGGGTTCAAACCACGTGCTGGTACCAATGTATCTTTGATATATGTACTTTGATTGTTCTGTTTCTATGATACAAGCACGTTACTAAGCTATAGTATAGAAATGTGAATAAATAAATAAATAACATAAGCATGGCATAGACATGTTATGTTTATTCATCTTCCACTCACACACTAAATACTTGATATAAGCAAGAGTGAGACATACAAATGTATTTTTTTAACAGAACCCCTCTACACAACATGGAGCACACTGAAGAGCTATCAATAATAGGACATTTGGAAGCGATGGAACTTTCCGGAGTGGTCACAAATGCGGCATTTTACATACACCGATGTTGTTTAGAGTTCAGTCCACCATATCAAGATGAAGTGGCTGCTGCTTCGAATTCTGAAGAGGAGAAAGAGAGTCTCGAGGAGAAAAGGATTAAAGGAATTGTTAGTGCAGGGTTATTGAGGAAATGTGCCTTTTGTATGCGCCATGGTGCCAGTATTCCTTGTAAGGTAAGGTTAACTTTTGTGAAGTTGATTAAACATTAGATAAATATAGGATTAAATAAATAAATGAAGTATTTCAGTCAGATTTTCCGAATCGGCAGTCAAACTAAATAGTTCGGTGGGTGGAACAATCAACTAGTGGAGGAATGCTTTACCAGCCCATGTGTTCTCTCCATTCTGCCCATGTGTTCTCTCCATTCTGCCCATGTGTTCTCTCCATTCTGTTGAGCCGAATGCTATAACTATTGAATAAATGCAAGTAGCAGCCGCATCCACTATGCCGGCCGAAAAAGTTCGGAGTCATGAATTTTGTTGTAATTACAACTAACCTCAACTTGCTTGATGGCAATTTTGCTTGATGGAGATCCAAGATTACCGACGACTGAAAAAACCGACTTAGTTTGCAGGTGCCTCAGTCGCCGTCACTATGTCGGTCAGATGTTTTTTTATGTATCGCTTTTTTGTGGCATGTTCACAAAAACCTGTAGTTATCCAGATTATTATATGTTTGTTTTACAGATAAGTTGCAGTAAATACTTTCACCTACCCTGTGTTCTGGCTTCAGGCGGTTTTCAAGATTTTCAGTTTAAATTTTCATTTTGTAAAGATCATCTTTATCAAGTTACACTTATATGTAAGTTTTAAACTTTTGTTCCTAATTAAAATTACTTAATTAAAGCAAAAAAATAATAAGGTAAAAACGGAAATAGATAAAAATTTGGGCAAAATATTTACAAAAAATGGCATTAGAGCATTTTGTAGAGGAGTTCTCAATGAATATTTTCCATTACTTTTTTAGGGTTTATTTTTAGGGTGTGATTTTGATGGCGACGGCAGACTGCGACTGCAGTGCGTACTACTGGTTTATGAATCTGTATAGCGCGGCTGCAGACTGCAGTGTCGCCCTGCACGGAATCAATCACACACAGATTTACACAAACCAGTAGTATAGTCTGCAGTCGCTTTAGGAATCACATTAGGATTTTACAGTGATACGGAACACTCTATTCTCGTTTTATTAACAATCAATCAATCAAATTGTCACACCTTTTAGGGATAGGCATAGACAATGGAGCGCCACTTGCCACGATTCTTACACAACTCCCTTGCTTCCTTCCCATTCACAATTCTCTTCATACAGGCTTTATTAACCAATATTTGTAATATATCCATTCCTGTTTGTATTGTAGGTGCTGCGGACGTGGATTGTCGCACGTGTCGCGTGGTTGGTGACATAGCTAACCTAATGACTTGCGCGATTTGCGGGGCACATTATCATGGAACATGCGTTGGATTGGCACAAACACCAGGTAATATATGAGGCGACCGTGGTCTAGTGGTAGTACTCACGCAACCAAGAGTTACTGTTATGTTAAAAAGTGGTGGGCAGTGGTACCCAGTCTGCCGATCCGGGGTAGTACCACCACTTACAAGTATACAGACCGTCACCGTAAGTTGCCAGTTCCAACTAGGCTGGCATAGTGGATGTGATTGCTACTTACAGTTATTGAATTGTAGTAGCAGTGATCTATTCATGGACCATACTCCAGCTTAACATCAAGCAGGGCGCTGTCATATGTCAAGTCACACTAATAACAAAGAATATGTGTGGGCTCATTACTGCACTTGAGTCCTCTGCTGCTTCTTTATGCGTTTTGTAACGGTTCTCCCTCAGTGGAGCCACCTGATCTCCTCCAGAAATGTCAGGAGACCCTCATTTCTGCAGACCTCCGGAAGCATCCTCGCATTGCCTAAGTACTCTGTCTCGCTTCGACTACACTACTGCAACTCAAGAGCATATCTCCAGCTGTCTCCTTCTCATTCAGGTAGACCGTATAAAGGGGGCTATCCGAAATGTTGAGGTTATACAAAGAGATGCTATTCTTTTTTAGTGACAATAAAAAACGTCAATTTGCTCCTTCAAACGTAATTATTAATTTATACGAAACAATGAACTGTCAAGCGTGAAAACGGCCATCATAGCCGCTGGTTTAGTATAGAAATTATATATTTTTAATTATCCACAGGAGTGCGTGCCGGTTGGTGTTGTCGTTCGTGTCGCGTGTGCCAAGTGTGCAGAGGTGATGCGGGCACTCTGTTGGGTGATTCGAGGCATGTTACGTGTGAGACGTGTGATAAGATGTATCACGCGACGTGTTTGCGACCTATAATGGCGACCGTGCCCAAGTATGGCTGGAAATGCAAGGTACGTGGATATATCATCATCATCAGCCGGAATAAGTCCACTGCTGAACATAGACTTCAATCAATCATTCAATTTTTTCAACTCGGATAGGTAGAGATAATTGAGCGCCACTTGCCACGATCCTGATACAACTTCTTTATTGACATAGAGGAAGAACATAGACTTCCACCTTTAAAAGCCATTTCGAACGACAAGCCAGTTGCATTCACCACTATTTTGTCGTTTATGATGGCGGGGTTTGCCATAATTAGCAGGATACTCACCGCACGTTAGGACGCTACTACCCATTCTCCGGCTTAGTGACGGCGACTGAGGCAACCGTGAGCTGTGTCGGTTTTTTAGGCATTAGCGCTCTTGGACGTCTTCTTGCTTACGATCAGCCAAGTCGGGTTTGGGTGTCGAGCCTCAATAAATATATGTTTCTTCTCCTTTCGCAAATGTTGTTATTATTTTATTATGTTTCATTTCTTATTTGTGCAACTATGATTAATGATAAAACGTCCAGATTCCTGCTAGCAGAACTTTGCGTACTACGCAAAGGTTTTTGGTTATATGAAGCTTTCTAAGTCTGCTAGCAGATGGAATTAACTGACATGCATAGTGCGGTTTTTTTATTACTAATATAAAACGGAAAAATGGTTTTAAAACTCAGCTCTACGCAGTAGAAGTTGGTGCAAGGGGATTACCAGCAAAAATCTTGCATCATCTTTTAAAAAATCTTGGCCTCCAAAGGTCCCGGCCTCCCGTAACCAGATTTTTAGATTGTATGTTAAAGGCGGCATTGGTCTTACATTGGCATTGGGGTCTTACAATATTTGGTTGGGTAGAGGGGATAGTGAAGGCAGAGAAGGTGAGTGTTAACATGTCACAGAAAGCTTTGAAACCTACATTTCGGTCATAAGTCTGGAACGCTGCTTTCATTCTCCCACCTGCCACGCGATGGACCCAGCATCTGCACGGAGAATCCATGGATGCTAAGAAATTGTTTCATTTTAATTTCAGTGTTGTCGCGTGTGTTCTGATTGTGGAGCCCGTTCTCCTGGCGCTGGTCCATCATCACGCTGGCACGCACATTACACAGTGTGCGACTCGTGCTACCAGCAGAGGAACAAAGGCTCATTCTGCCCATTGTGCAGGAGAGCGTATAGAGCTGCGGCAATGAAGGATATGATTAAGTGCTTCACTTGTAAAAGGTAGGATTTTCTTCCATTTTGCACAAACTAAACAAATTTTAAATTGAGTAAAAAAAAACCATTCGGTTTACTATCACGTTAATTTTTGGTTATTGATTTTACAACCTTTGCAGCCATCGTGGTCACGGATGCTGCATAAAATTTGTTTAATTCATTCATGACGGCCACTTTACCAGCCGTGAACTGAAGCGGTTTTTAGTCACTGGCACTCTTGGATCTCTCCTTACTTACCATTGGTCAGATGTCAAGTCACAATTAAAACAACTTCTATTCCAAAGATACAATAAGCAAAGACAAAAAAAGCACCAGGAGATTGTTGAAAGTTCGTTATCTCTGCCTATTGCTGTGATAACTGTCAATTGTCAATATTTTTTTTTATTGTGACTCGACATCTGACCTTGACTTGCCTGATAGCAAGCAAGGGGAGGTCCAAGAGTGCCGACGACTGAAGAAAAAAACCAATTCAGTTTACGGTTGTCTTAGTCACTATGCCGGCCAACAAACAATCCCTTAAGGATTATCATCCTAATCACCAAAAATAATAAATATTGCCAAATGTTTAAGGGTTTGCACTCAGTGCCCATAATTAAAGAACATGTATAAAGAGAATTGTTGGTGTAAAGGAAGATCGGCATAGTGGTGGCCATGAACCGAGTTGATTTTTTTAAATTGTAAATCGACATCTGTCCTCGACTTGCCTGATGGTGAGCAAAGGGAGGTTCAAGAGTACAGACCGAGTCAGTCACGAATGCCTTAGCCGCCGTCACTATGCCGTCTAAAAAAATACGGTGGAAATTGATGTTGATAATTTGTTCACGAAGGTTTGTCCACGGCATGTGTGACCCTGACGCGGATCCACAGGAGTATCGCGTGAAGAAAGCCCTTAATCCATCCTATGATTACCAGTGCCCTATATGTAAGACGCAAATTATGCAGCTCGCTAATATGAAATCTAATAGTAAGTATTGTTTTGGAATACTTCGATGGTTTGGGCACATGGAAAGGATTAGTGAAAGTAGATTGACGAAAGGAATTTATAAATCAGATGTGGATGGAATGCGTTAAACAAGGCAGGCCCAGGAGGGTGTTTTCCGACCAAATCGGAGACATCCTCAAGAAAGCTAGAGTGCCTAGTGCCCATAACCACAGAGCCTGTATGAAGAGAATTATGGATGTGAAGGAAGCAAGTGAGTTGTGTAAGGATCGTGGTAAGTGGCGCTTCATTGTCTCTGCCTATCCCTGTGGGAAAAAGACGTGACAATTTGATTGATTTGATTGATTGATTGTTTTCTTTTTATTGTGGCTCGTCATATGACAGCACCCTGTCTGATGTTAAGCTGGAGTCTGGTCTATGGATGAAGGCAGCTGCTACTCAGGTTAAATAACAGGTTAAGCAGCCACATCTACTATGTCGGTCTAGTTAAAACCGGCAACTTACAAGCCGATCCCGAAATCCGACTAAGTCGTGATTTTGGATGTGAAGGAAGCGAGGAAGTTGTGTCAGGATCGTGGCAACTGGCGCTCCATTATCTCTGCCTATCCCTATGGGAAAAAGGCGTGACAATTTTTTTTTAATTTACATCAAGCCAGAGACTAATAATTCGATTAGTGAGGATTATACAGATCAGGCAATTAAAGATGATTATTCTATTTTAATATTTTTGTTTATATTAATAGGCTTTGAAGAGGAAGGCGGTCTTGGTTCAGCATCGCATGATTCGTCCTATGGTGATGATATACCTCAGGATCAAGATCCCTTATCAATAGAACCTAAGGTATTGTTTCATATTTCTTTTGTCCGTGTGTATTTGACTGAGCTCATCCTAAACCGATGGACCATTTTTGTGTCTGTAGGTGGGTCACTATACCCGGTAGGTTGCGCTGCAGTGTTCTTTATTTTCGACAGGAGAACGTCTGTCGGGTCCTCATGTGTCTATTTCTTTTTTTTTAATTATATACAGTATTAACTACTGGAGTTCTGTTCAGTCAGGCTGACATAGTGGATGCTACTGCTTGCCAACAAACTTAATTTAAGACGCTCTCGCTAAGCTTATTTTCTTACTTTAAAAACTGTTTAGCTACAGCAACAAAGAATGCAAATCTATAAAAAAATGTGAGGATTACAACTTAAAACATTACACGATTTTACACATGCTCTTTAAGAAAACTAAGACCCAAGAAAATCCTGGGTCCACAACCCCACCACAACAATCTACATCTAACCAGTAGCAGAGCTCTAATAATCTATCCAGTAAAGAAAAAAAAACGCTGCTAACGACGGTACAACTATAAATAAAATCTTATAATGGAACTTGATCAAAAGTCTCAACTTGGGGACTTAAGATTAACATATTAATCAAAATAGCAAACATTTTATTGAAAACTTTTTAAACAAATTAGTTCATTAACACAAATAAGCATTCTCACGGCATACACTATGTATACTGTGTTTTTTCTTACTTGCCACAAGTATGTATGGTCTATCTTCAAAGGGTGAAATAAGCGCGTTTTCTGACTTATAAATTTACATAGTGTATAATGACACTGATAACGCAGAAAAAACATTTATTTCCCTTTTTTAACCCCCGACCAAAAAAGAGGGGTGTTATAAGTTTGACTTGTCTGTGTATCTGTGTATCTGTGTATCTGTGTATCTGTGTATCTGTGGCTCTGTGTATCTGTGTATCTGTGTGTCTGTCTGTGGCATCGTAGCTCCTAAACGAATGGACCGATTACGATGCGGTTTGTTTCATTTGAAAGCTGACGTGATCGAGATGGTTCTTAGCTACAATTGATGAAGATCTGATCAGGGGTTTCAAGGTCATCAGCTCGATTTGTTAGCTGCGGTAGCGATATTAGACGCGCTGTTTAGGATGGCAACCCTTGTACGTCGCTATGCGACAAAGATTGTTATTTTATGTCAAATAAATATGCCAATGTAAATACACGTAAAAAATGTTATAATTTTTCCCTTAAAATATTCATATGGCGAGGTTGGTTTGCAGTTTAGATCGATTACCTTGATTGAATATTTTAGGTGAAAAATTATAACATTTTTTACGTGTTTTAACAATGGCATATTTATTTGACATAAAATAACAATCTTCGTCGCATAGCGACGTACAAGGGTTGCCCGTTCTAAACACGCATAAGGCTGGGAGGGAATACACGTCCGATATTGCTGAGCAAATTATTTACAAATCGGAAGTAGGAATCGGACGTCTATTTTGTTTCTGTATTTTGTATATAAACTGCACCTTCAGACAATCGGATCGGCCATAAAATCGTAAGCGCCTTGGCGTTGTTTCCGATTCTGACATCCGATCCGACTATTGGATCTGACGTGTATTAAGTATTCAAACAAATGTATGGCACGAGTGACTATCGGATCGGACTATCGGAGAGGAAAATCGGACTTGTATTCCCAGCCTTATAGCATTAAACCTTTTAAACTTATCTGTGACTTAACATTTGAAATAAAAACGTATACAAATACATGTGTGTTTTAACTGGTACCACTGAGTTACTCTGATGATGGAACTCGAAGGTAGGAGACGAAATCCTGGATGTGTTCAAACTTTTTTTTGGTATACTAAGTTTGGACTTATTAGATTTGTCTTGAAGGTAGGAAACTAAGTGTAGAAAAGTTAGTGCGATAAAATAAAACATTCCGAATCGAAAAAATCTGATCATGGATCCTCTCAGATCAGCAAATCAACAAGAAATGGACCTGTAGTGCTTTAACTAAAATTGTTACTCACTATGAGCCATTAGCTGGACCGTTATCAAATTAAAGACCGAGAGTATCTGATGAGGCACCATCATGAATCCTCTCAGATCAGCAAATCAACAAGAGATAGAACTATAGTGCTTTCACTAAATTTGTTACTCACTAAGAGCATTTAGCTGGACCGTCATCAAATTGAAGACCGGGCAATCTGATGATGCACCATTATGAATCCTCTCAGATCAGCAAATTGATATCAATTGATCAGCAAAAAAAGAGATAGAACTGTAGTGCTTTAACTAGGCCTTTAGCTGGGCCGTTATCAAATTGAAGATCGGGAGTATCTGATTATGAATCCTCTCAGATCAGCAAATCAATAACAGATAATATCATAGTGCTTTAACTAAAATTGTTACTCTCTATGAGCCATTAGCTGGGCCATTATCAAATTGAAGACCTGGAGTAGTTATCTGATGATGCACCATAAGGATCCAAGGGATATTAAAGGGATATAACTATTGAGCCATGACTAATGTTGTTTATTACTATAAAGCTGATGATATGACCAAAGTGGTTCCAGGCGTTTCGGGGGTTCCTTTAAAATTTTAATTTTGATTTTATTAGACAAACATCTTTTCATTATATATATTTATTTTTCAGACGGACATAGGTTTAGGGAAGGGTAAACCATATACAGTATCTACGAAAGTTGCCAAAAAGAAAATGGCAAGTTATAAACTTAAGGGCGGTTATTCGGCTGCCGGGAAATTGGGATTTCAGAAACGTCAAAGAGCCGGTTTCTTGGATTTTGGGAGAAAACGTGGTAGTAAACCAAAGATGAGAGGCGTTTTTGGTGTTCCAGGCTTGGGGTTACAAAGACCACAAGCTCCTGATAGTAAAATGCCTGAGGATGATCCTGGTATGTTATTTTAATAGTTGCTTAGTGCCCATAACCATAGAGCTTGTATGAAGAGAATTGTGAATGTGAGAGAAATGAGGGAGTTGTGTCAGGATCGTGGCAAGTGGCGCTCCTTTTTCTCTGCCTATCCCTATGGGAGGAAGGCGTGACAATGTCATTGGTTGATTGATAAATCAATTAAGGCGATTTTAAGACGAAGATATAAATGAATTTGAAGAATTCAATTATATCCAATACACAGCTCTACCTTAACGCCACACATCAGATGTCACTAGTCAGATGTCATTGATGGCGCTAATATTAATAGTTCTAAAAAGGAGTTTTTTTAGGCAATTACAAGTGAATTATTTGTAAATTTTTGATTATTTGTAACATGTTTTTTTAGTGATGTAAAATAATAGTGGATTTATTATAAATTAGGCTTGTATAATGTACCCAAATATAGGCAAGTTTATTTTAAATTTCCTCTAAATAAACAAATAAGCTCTAAAAAGTAGACCTTTGATACAGTAACGGTAGGAACAGAAAAATTTATCTGACATGTCGAATAGTTCATTTTTACAATAGTACTAAACATATCTATTCTAGATGTTTCTAGCATTGAATTTAACTACAAAAACCTTATCAATTCATTTCAGGTGGAGAGAATAAATTAATATTATGTTCGAGCAAGGATAAATTTGTGTTGACACAAGATCTGTGTGTTATGTGTGGAGCTATTGGGACTGATAGTGAAGGATGTCTTATTGCGTGTTCACAATGTGGACAAACTTATCACCCTTATTGTGTTAATATTAAGGTACAGTTTTGATTAACAAGATCTTTTATGACTTTTTTCCTTTAATTTGTGCACGTATAAGCTTTAGTATGATCTATGGAAAGGCGGCAGCTGTGTCTACTAATAGTCACGGCGACTGAGGCAATCGTAAGTTGAGTAGTTTTTTCAGTCGTCGCCACTTGACTTTCGCTCGCTTACCATATCAGGCAAGGTCAGAAATCGAGTGTATAAAACATAATAATATTTTCTTTAAAAGAATAAAAATGTATGAATTAAACAAATTTTATACGGCTTACTATCGCGTTTATTTTGATTTTACAATTTTATTTTTATTATTCCGACGTTTTGAGAGCTTTGCAGTCATCGTGGTCACCACGATGCGCGATGACCACGATGCGCGATTTTTATCATCAATGTTCGCGTAAAAACTGAAAATATTTTAAAAATATATTCAATTTGCAGGTATCAAAAGTAATAGTAACATTGGGCTGGCGTTGTTTAGATTGTACAGTATGCGAGGGGTGCGGCAAACGAGGCGATGATGCTTTATTAGTGTTGTGTGACGATTGTGATACTGCACATCATACATACTGTGCTAAACCAATGCTCAATGAGGTATGTATTGAGATAAACTCTACTCCGATTCTAACTATCGCCAGTTGAATAAAATAACTACCCTCTGTCTTCAGAGAAGCATCGATACTTAAGTCAAACTTGAAGTACATAAGTCAAACTTCAAAGTCATGATAGAGAAGCAAAGGAATATGATTACTTGACAATACAATGTTTTATATTTGTTATAAATAATACATTCCAATTGTTAGGGCGGTTGAGAATGAGTGAAAGTAGATTGACGAAAGGAGTTTATAAATCTGATATGGATGGATGCGGTAAACAAGGAGGGTGTTTTCCGACCAAATCGAAGACATTTAGGCTTCCGAAGGCAACCCAGCTTTCTTGAAAGGCAACCTAGTGCCCAACACCGTAGAGCTTGTGTAAAAATAATTGTGGATGTCAGAGAAGCGAGGTAAAAGGCGTGACTATTTAATTGATTGATTGATATTTGTGGTTTTTTTGTATGTTAATTGTATAATATTTATTTATTTTTTTATTATACATTTTTATACTAAGCTACTGAAGTGCTTGTTTCATAGAAACAAGACAACCAAAGTATGTATATCAAAGATATATTGATACCGGTGAGTGGTTTCGAACCCGCGCACTCATCTTGCGTAACCATTGCACTGCCACTACACCACGGTCGCCTTAATATGTTACATAAGTCTACTAAGAACTCGGACTATACTTCGTTGGTGTTGAAATGTTCATTTTGATGTGTTCGTAGGTGCCGGCTGGAGCATGGCGTTGTGAGAGATGTCGACGATGCTTGACATGTGGTACAACTGAGACTGATATTTGGTGTGATAATTATACAGGTTTGTTTTTAATGATGTATATACCAATAATTAAAGAGTTGTAAGAAGTGGTATCCAGTCTTCCGATCCGGGGCAGTACCACCACTTACAAGTATACAGACCGTGAAGGGATTTGGTCGCGTTTCGGGATTAGCTTGTAAGTTGCCGGTTTCAACTGGGCCGGCATAGTGGATGTGATTGCTACGATAGTGGAACATACTATGCTATTAGAAATTGAATAGGCCGTTGACTAACTTTACTTGACTGATTCAAAGGTGTCTTTTTCGTGACGGTCCGCAATGAAAAAGATACCATACTAAAGTGAAGTTGATTGGAGAATTAGACGTCACAAAATGGCGTCGATTCGGTCCTATTCTTACTTTTATCGCATTATATGTAGACCGATAATGACCTGTTTGGATGGCATTAGCCAGGGTTGAGCTTGTCTAATTAAATATTATTATTATTTTGTTGTAGAATGTGGGCCGTGCGCGTCCCTAGTGATGTGTTGCGCATGTTCTGAGCCATACTCTGATAGTGAGCTTATCATACAATGTGAGACATGCAGAAGATGGCTGCATGCCTCATGTGATCGCATCAGAAGCGAACGTGACGCTGATATATGCTGCCGGGCTGGGTGAGTGAGACAAAACATTATCACTTATTACTGTATAGAAAGAAAGGTTGCCTAGTGCCCATAACCACAGAGCCTGTATGAAGAGAATTGTGGATGTGAAGGAAGCAAGGGAGTTGTGTAAGGATCGTGGTAAGTGGCGCTCCATTGTCTCTATCTATCCCTGTGGGAAAAAGTCGTGATAATTTGATTGATTGTTAACTAAAGTTATAACAAAAAAGATGTGTATATTTTTTTCAATTGTGTCGATTTTCGTCCTCCACTTACCTAGTGGTAATCACGGGGAGGTCCAAGAGCGCCGACGACTGTAATAACCGTCTAAGTTGACAATTGCTTCAGTCGTCGTTATTATGCTGGCCAGCAGTGGCGTACCGATCAGATACGGCGCCCAGGGCAAGCATCGAGGATGCGCCCCTTCATAAGTTACCTCTATGTAAAATAAACATATAACTACACCTAATAAAACATATTAATACTTGCTTAAGATATTCTTCAACTAAGCTTACAACCGTCCTTTAGACATATCTGGAAGAAACCAAGAAAAAAACTAGAACTGAATTTTCCTTGGTTTATTAATATTTTTAAGTTTTATTATTTGCAAATTGCGCCCCCTTTGGGATGGCGACCAGGGCATGTGCCCTACCTGCCATACCCTAGTTACGCCAATGATGGCCAGTAAAACAATTAAGCGACGCGCAGAAACTAAATGAGGAACTAAAACTAAATAAATCATGTCAAAGCATGAAATATAATTATGGCTGGCATATTGACAGCAATTAAGTTAGAATTTAGATCTTGTGTCCAAATTAAAAGAAAAAACTAAAATAAAAATTCAATATTATTATGAGTTTTGTAAATAATTATCAACTTTCCAAAGCATAAAGCGACTTTTTAAATTGAACATAGAGTTCAAAAATCCACAAAAATATTGTGACACGACATTTTACCTCGAGCCGCCTTATGATAAGCAAGAGGAGGTCCAAGAGTGACGACGACTGAAAAAACCGGGTTAATTCCCGGCTACCTCTGTCGCCGTCATTATGCCGTCCTAAGGTGCTTCTTCACGCATCGCTTGAAGGATCCAAGGTCATAGGATTATTAATTGCATAGTATTTTCTTAGATTTTGCGCGAACATTGATTAATGAATTAAACAAATTTTATGCGGCTTACTATCGCGTTTATTTTGGTTTTGATTTTACAATTTTTTTTTTATGTAAAATCAAAACCAAAATAAACGCGATAGTAAGCCGCATAAAATTTGTTTAATTCATTTATTAATTGCAGTTACAATTGCCTTCTCTGCCGCGGCCGTGATGTACCACCGCCACATTTGGTTCGAGCAATCGAGAGTGTGCCCCTCAGCTGCAACCGCCCCCCGCCCCCCACCATTCATTCACTGGGTCTCGCGGGGGAGTATTACGTAGACGAAGTATGTCTCTCACAAAGAGGCGCTCAACACATGAAAATGCTAGAAACTGAATTGGGTATCACGCACACGAGACGAAAGAGAAGGTTTAAGAATGAAAATAATGATAAGGATGCTGGTAAGTCTACATGGAGCTAGATTTATTATTATTATTATAGTGGCTTGACTTATGGGTGTCTTTTTTTAAATTTTTATTGTGACTCGACATATGACAGCACCCCGCTTGATGTTAAGCTGAAGTGTGGTCTATGAATGACTGTCACTGCTACTACAATTCAATAACTGTGAGTAGCAATCACATCCACTATGCTGGCCTAGATGGAACCGGCAACTTACAAGCTGATCCCGAAACGTGACCAAATCACTTCACGGTCTGTATACTTGTAAGTGGTGGTACTACCCCGGATTGGCAGACTGGGTACCACTGCCTACCACTCTTTGATAACCAGACCCGAAGCAAATATCCATCTCTTTTTTTTATTATTTTTTATTAACAATTATTTGCAATATTTAATATTATAAAATATTACAAATAAAAGCTATGAAACAAATATTTGCCCCGACCGGGGATCGAACCCGGGACTTTACGCGCAACAAACCAATCGCTAAACTATTTACTAGTCTGCTATTTACTAGTTAAATAACAGTAAGTAGCAGTTACATCCACTATGCCTGTGCCTAGTTTGGTACCGGTAACTTACAAGCTGATCTCGGAATGCAATAAGTCTCTCCACGGTCTGTATTGCTTGTCGATACAGAACTTAAACTCTATATATAAATATATATAACTTATTTATGTACTTATGTGTTTTAAAATGTAATTATTATTATGTATTTGTTGTATTAGTCTTACAAATTGTCTTGCCATATTGCACCTACTTACCATTGACACTGTCTTAACCCTTTAATTCGCAATGTTAAGTGTACTTAACATCTCAAACAAAAAAAATATTCCCGTGTATTTATAACTGGCAGCCTAGTATTAATCTTATTACTCTAAAGAGCATTTATTCAAGTAGTAAGATTAATACTAGGCTGCCTGTTATAAATACGCGGGAATTTTTTTCTTGTTTGGGATGTTAAGTACACTTAACATTGCGAATTAAAGGGTTAATGTCCTAAAGGTTTGGCTGTCGGAGAATGTCTAACAGCACTAAGTCCGCCTTTGTACATAGTGCAATGTATTTTCGTTTGTTATCTATAATTTACTAAACTAATATTTTTCCTTGCTTTTTAAATAGTTGTTCAGAATACTGACATGGAATGCGGTGAAGATACAAAGCCTGACAGCACAGCAGATACTAGCAATGATTTAGGTGAGTATTATTTATTTAATTCTTATATGTTTTTTTATTAGATTACTGTTTTAAGATCATCAAATCAAAATTTATTGTCTCGCCCTTTTTCCATAGGGATAGGCAGAGACAATGGAGCGCCACGTGCCACGATCCTGATTGATTTAGGATGTATTTTTCAAAATATTTTAAACTTTCGCTGTTAAAATGTTTCTGTTTTTATTTATCCCATTGAGAGTTGAGGCGTAACAAAGGATGATAGCTATCTCCCTTCCTTCACATCCACAATTATATCTGTAGGCGACCGTGGTGTAGTGGCAGTGCAATGGTTACGTAAGCCGAGTGGCACGGGTTCGAAATCTTTCACCGGCACCAATGTATCTTTGATATATGTACTTTGGTTGTCCTGTTTCTATGATACAAGCACTTTAGTAGCTTAGTATAGAAATGTATAATAATAAAAAAATAAAGTGACGGCGACTGAGGTATGAAGGTTTTATCAGTCGTCGACGCTCTTGGGCTTCTTCTTGCTTACCATCAGGCAAGTCAAAGTCAGATGTCAAGTCTTAGTAAAAAAAACTATGGGTTTGAGCTCTGTGTTTTACAAAATGTCATTTATAACCTTTAAGATAAGAAACAAACATATTGGTCATCCCTCACTCCTTATATCCTTCCACTCACTTCCCATTTATAAATCCCTTTCGTTGATGTCCTTTTATCCATTCTTTCAATGAGCCCAAACTAAAACTAACATATAGCTTGTCTAACTATAAATGACGCGCCTCTCCACTTTATTAGTTTATTTAAATGTGTGAATGCAAATATTACTAACTATACTACTGTACTTTATTAGCGTACTTTATTCTCCTTTTGTGTCTAACCAGCAACTGAATAACCAATTACAATCGCATTTTCGGTGTGTTGCATTCATATTTTATATTTGCTCGTGTGCGTAAATGCAGTAGAGGGGTGCGTCATTTCGGCTTAGACAGACTCTACCTTTTTTAATCTTTATCTTTACCACCTTCTATCTTTTTTCTCAAAGTTTCTTTACCAAATTAATCAACAGACCTTAGGAAGCCATTTTAAGTTTTGGTTATTTAAAATGGAGTTTTATTACTATGTGTCATCTATGAAGTTAGTGTTTAATTTGTAATTATAATGCATAACAGGTATGCCAGCAAATCCGAATTACAAAGAAGGCAGTATATGGAACGTAGCCAGTGAAGGACCTCCGCCTGAAGGATTCACGATATATACAATTGATTCAGGTAAATGTATGATTGGTTTAAGGCTTAAGGCGACCGTGGTGTGTGGTTGCCACGATCCTGACACAACTTTCTCGCTACCCTCACATTCATAATTCTTTTCATACAAGCTCTATGGGTATTAATTTAATTATTTCACTTTTAATTTACATTATAAATCCCATGTGAATGGATGCATTAAACGAGGCAGGCCTAGGAGGGTGTTCGCCGACCAAATCTTATACATTCTTAAGAAAGCTAGGTTGCCTAGTGCCCATAACCATAGAGCTTGTATGAAGAGAATTGTGAATGTGAAGGAAGCGAGGGAGTTGTGTCAGAATCGTGGCAAGTGGCGCTCCATTGTCTCTGCCTTTCTCTGTAGAGGAAGGGCTTGACAATTTGATTGATTGATTGAAATTTACATTAGAATAACATTATCTTAAATTTGTACAGGAATAACAGTACTACGTCGTAAACGCCAAAGAAATTTAAATAAACTTGGTATAGGGGGTTTTGTGGTGAGACAAAGGCAGGCTAACTCAAAGTCACAGGCAGATGAAGATACCATCGATGGAACGGCTTCTGGAGGTAATATGTTTTATTTGTTTATGACTTAACAGCTAATAAGTACCTTAAAATGACACCTTACAATAAAATTAAAAAAAAAAATTAATTTCCATAATTTCGACGACAGGCGACGACAATAATTCCCGAGTTCGGTTCTCGGCCGGAGCGAATATTTGTTTCATAGCTTCTATTTGTAATATTTATTAGGATAATTAACAGCATTAAGAGGCTATCCTTTATTAATAGAGCACACTCCAGCTAACATCAGACAGGATGCTGTCATTTGTGGAATGCTTTGCCAGCCCATGTGTTCTCTTTCTTGGATCCTTCAAGCGATGCGTGAAGAAGCCTTTGGCCGGCATAGTGACGGCGACTGAGGCAGCCGTGGACTAGGTTGTTTCAGTAATCGGCACTTTTGGATCTGCTCTTGCTTATCATCAGGCGGGTCGAGGTCAAATGTCGTGTGACAATAAAAGAAAACAATGTCATGTCGAGCCCCATTAAAAATACGTAATAAAAAAATCTAACCACATTTTTTACTATTTATATTTAGGCTCTACATTTTGTTTAACACGTTCACGCCGGGGCCGATTATAATTTGCTTTGCTATTAGGCGGCGTTCAAATTAATATCGCGTTTCATCTGGCGGCGCGTGATTTTTGCCTGTTCAGACCTGTACACGCGTTGTTTGTTTCTCTGCAGTACAGTGAGATTTATTGTGCAAGTTTTTTAACTCGTGCCGTTTTTTCATCCTGACCACAAATTAACAAATGAACAAAAATTATGTTTCTGATACATTATTGATTATAATTATCATTAAAATTCAATGTTTAGTGCGGGTCACCGGTGACCCACGCCGCCTGATAGGACGGTTTAGTGCGGGTCACCGGTGGCCCACGCCGCCCGATAAGACGGTTTAGTGCGGGTCACCGGTGACCCGCGCCGGCGTGAACGTGTTAAGGAAAATATATTATTTTTATTTTGTATTTTTTGTTAACAGAAAGTCCAAGTAACAAACGCAAGCCACGTCGGAAACCACGATCAAAATTAATGGAACAGTTTCCCTCGTATATGCAGGAAGCATTCTTTGGTAAAGATTTGCTGGAGCCTGTCAAACCTGCAATTACTTCTACAGGTATTTATTTGTATACATACCAAATAAAGACTTAGTCGCGTTCGGGAGTTGTAAGATGCCGGTTTCTACTTAAGTAGCATAGTGGATGTGACTACTACTTGCTGTTATTTAGGTACACTTCAGCTTAACATCAGGTGGGGTGATGACATATGTTAAGCCACAATGAAATAAATCAGGGCTGCCATTATTCATGTACTGGTGAAAGGCCTGCACCAGGTCTTAAGTCCATCTTGTAGGTTGACGCGATTTATCGGGCGTGGTGTCCCTTTATTTTTTATTTTATATACTCAACTTCTGACCTCAACCTGCCTGATGGTAAGCAAGAGTCACGGTTGCACTATGCCGGCCAAAATTAAGTATATGCTCACAGCTGCATAGAAAAGTATATCTGGAAAAACCAAATGGCATATTAGAAAAAGATACATATTATATGTGATTTATATGATTTATTGAAATATTTTAGGGTTTATGACTGGTAATCCGTTAGAGAGTCCAGGTGGAACGTTAAGATCTGTCACACCTGAAGGTTACAGAGAATTAAGAGACTTCAAATTCGATCCAGACAATTCTGATAGCGAAGGAGAGGACGTGCTTCCAGCTTTAACTTTGTTCAATGAAAAAGATTCTACTATATTTATTAATCTAAATACGGTTAGTATGTGATTCTTTTCTTTTTTTTAAATAATAGGAATAGTATTTTACTACCTACCAGCTATCATGATGACTGCAATGCTTTCGAAACTTCTGTTTAAAATAAACGCTATGGTAAGCCGCATCAAATATATTTTTTTCTAATTTATGCTGTCGTTAATATCGACCTTATATACACACTTCGAATAAGAAAGAGTAAGTCGCCTTTCGGCATCTGTTTGTAAGTTTCTGGTTTTAACTAGGCAAAGTTGACGTGATTGTTACTTACAGTTATTTAACTGTAAGTAACAGTCACGTCCACTCCAGTCGACTGTACTCCAGCTTAACACGGCAGGGTGCTCTCATATGACAAGCCACAATATAATTTAAAAAGAAATTATGGACAGATATTTTAATTGATTGCTTGCTCTCATAATGTATTTGCAGGAGGAATCGGATCTTTTGAAGTCAATTAAACCCAAAGAAGAAAAGGACGACAGTAATTCTCTCTTGCTAGATATACGTATAAAGTCCGAACATGGCGTCGATGATGGTCATTTGAAACCAACTGAGGATTCTACAGCATTGAAGAATGCTATCATGGGACCAGCTCATCCCGCTGAAGCAGATTTGACACCCAATACGGATTCAATACCAACTGTTCACAGTACTAAGACTGAACCTATGGGCAGTGGTGAGTATATTTTTAATTTAAATAGTTTTTTTTGTTTACCTTTTTTTAATTTAAATTTCTATACTAAGCTGCTAAAGTGCTTGTATCATAGATATATGTACAACCAAAGTACATATATCAAAGATACATTGGTACCGGTGGGTGGTTTCGAACTCGTGCTCTCGGTTTGTGTAACCATTGCATGCAACCAAAAATTAAAGGCGTTTCGGAGGAGAAAATTGGGGATCTTGAATTATAACTAAATTTGGCTGTTAGTTATAAAAATAATGTAACTCAATGTTATACACCAAGGCGACCGTGGCGTAGTGGCAGTGCAATGGTTACGAAAACCAAGAGCACAGGTTGAAAACCACTCACCGGTACCAATGTATCTTTGATATATGTACTTTGGTTGGCCTGTTTCTATTATACAAGCACTTTAGTAGCTTAGTATAGAAATGTAAATATAAAAAATATAACATGACGAAAAAGTACCCACCAAGTACAGATATGTCAAAGATACAATGGTACCGGCAAGTGGTTTTGAACCGGAAGCTCCTGGTTTTCTTGATTTCACTACCACTAAACCTTGGTAGTTAATATTCATAATCTTATTAATTTAAAAAATATATTCAGGTCATTACGCGAGACTGCCAGTGACAACGGCCATAGGAACTTGGCCAAAACGTCAGGAAAAACATGAAGGTAACCGCGTAAAGACTTGAATATTAAAAATATTATGTCTTTATTTTTATATTATTATTAATTTAGTCAACTTAGCCGGCATAGTGACAGCGATAGAGGCAACCGACTACATTCAGTCGTCGGCGCTCTTTGCTTACCATCTTTTAGTCGAGGTTTCTTTTTGAGTTTGATCCTATAGTTTAGAGCAGTGTTTCCCAACGTGGAGCCCACGCCCCAAAGAGGGGCAATTTAATAGAGTTAAGGAGGGCCAATTTAAAAATGGACTCGACACGACCTTATCTTTGGGTTATTAAAATGCAATGCTAGATATCGGTGACAAATTTACCAAAAAAAGGCAAATCCTTTAAAATATGCTGTAATCATTTAAATTTCTTAAGGAAACAAAACAATTTTTAAAGTATTTTCTTAGATTTTGCGCGATCATTGATTAATGAATTAAACAAGTTTATGCGGCTTACTATCGCGTTTATTTTGGTTTGATTAATTTATTGATTTTACGTCTGTCTCAATACATTTTGTACTATTAATGTTTATTTTTAGAAACTGGTCGATCGTCAGCTGCTTCGACAATATCTCCGAAAGATGATTTATCATTGTTGGGGGTTAATTTGGACGCAATGGTCAGGGACTCATTACCAGACATGGATAGTAATGACGTGGATGAAATATTTAAAGGAGTGCTCACGGATGATTCACAGGTTATTAGCTATTGTTTTTATTTTTTTTCTTCTATATAAAGCTACTAAAGTCTTGTATCATAGAAATAGGAGAAGCAAAGTATTAAAGCAATATATTAAAGATATATTGGTACCTGCAAGTGGTTTTGAACCTTTTCTCTTGGTTTGCGCGACCATTACCCTACAGTCGCCTTAAATAATGTGATTCTCCTAATAATATTAAGGCAGCATAGTGCATGCAATTATGCACTATGCTGGCCTAAAAATAATAATTATAATTTTAGTTCAAAGTTCGCAAGAGACAAAACATTAAGTTCATATATTGTAATTATTGTAAAAATAAACCTAAAAATATCCTATATTTGTTGCTAAATATACTTTTTATCTAATATTAATAAAAAAAATAGGAATTTAGTAATTTTGTGGGATTTTATAAGACTAGAGTGAATAAATAACTTCTAAGTTGTTTATATCATAGATTGCATCATTATTAACCACCTATCTTAAAACAATAACAACTTAAAAACAATATGATTGTATTTATAGTATTTATATAAAATTATATTTACAGGAATCCCAGGAATCGTCCGTTTCATATGTAACATCAAATTCTATGTCTGGAACTCCATACTCCCAACAGAGGCAACAATTACAAAGTCCTATGGAGTACGCGTCGCCATACCATCACACAGAATATGGGAGCGGGTTAGTCTTTATATTATTATTATTAGTCTGTCCAAGCCAATATGACGCGCCCCTCCACTGCATTTTAGGCACACGTGCGAATATAAAATATGAATGCAACAAACCGAAAATGCAATTGTTATTGGTCATTCAGTTGCTGGTTAGACCAAAAGGAGGAGCACGTCAATAAAGTATAGTAGTATAGTTAGTAATATTTGTATTCACACATTTAAATAAACTAATAAAGTGGAGGGGCGCGTCATTTATAGTTAGACAAGCTATACCCCATTAATTGTCCTACTGCTGGGCAAAGGTCTTGTGGGAAGCGAAAAGGAAGATTTTCTACCACACACATGTCATGGGGCCCACAACTTAGCATATATAACCGTTGGTCCGGTTATATATGCTACTGCTTTGCCAAATATCGATTTAAACATTGGAAGTAATAGTCGTATCGACTATGCCGGTTTAGTTACAGTCGAGTTCGATGTCGCGGAATCAAATTTCATAATATTTCTTATCACAGATTTCAGAAAAAATATATGAATAAATATAGTTCTTTTTAGTTTAATTTGTCACGCCTTTTTCTCATAGGGATAAGCAGAGACAATAGAGCGCCATTTCCTACGATACTAACATAATTCTCTCGTTTCCCTCACATCCACAATTCTCTTCATATAAGCTCTAGGATTAAAGGGACTAAGCAACCCAATTTACTTGAGATAGTCTTCTAAAAAATATTATTTATTTACAGTAACTCCCAACTAAGCCCAGCATTTAGCGAGAGTAGCGTGGCTACTACTCCTGGTGCGGTTGGCCCAACTGTACCAGTAGGACCTGTTGGACCAATGGGACCAGTCAGTGCTGTGGGTCCAGTGGGACCTGTAGGGCCTGTAGGACCCGTTGGACCGGTCGGAGTTGGTGTATCATCAGGATGGAACAATGATCCTCAACCAGCGCCCCCTTCCACTTACAATCAACGTTCTGCTGACAAAATGAGAGCTGATGAAAGTAAGATACTTTCCAGAATTATCTTTAGTAATTGTAGTTTTATTTTATAAACCAGACTACCAAATAACTTTATATCAAAGAAACATTGGTATCGGCAAGTGGTTTGAACTGGGGCTCGTGGTTTGCGAAGCTATTTATCTACTACTAGACCACGGTCGCCTTATGTTGTTAAATTGTTGTCAATGTTGATACTTTTGACTGCAATCAAATCTTATTTCCTAAATGATGGCAGACCATGTTGCTATTCTGTGTTAGTTCAATTCTCATGTTGTGAATAAAACTGATATCACATATCAAAACTCCTTTCAGGTTTAGGTCTAGCAGCTACCATATCAGCAGTACTCTACGCGAACACCAACCATCCGGAATGGAAAGTAGAATTCCCTAACTGGGTGGATAGGTGTAAGCAGATACTTAAAAAGTGGCGCGCTTTACCTAGCGAACAGAAAGCTCCCTACCTACAAAGGGCACGCGACAACAGAAGTGCAATTCGAATGAAGAAAGCCCAGCAGGTTTGTGTAAACTTTGTGTTACAACTGTGTGCTAACCAAACTCACTTTACACTATTGTTTTGTTTCATGTATTGAAATTTCGGTGTTAAAAATTAAACATTATACTTTAGTAATCTAAACCAGTGTTTCCCAACGTGGTACTCACGCCCCACAGGGGGCAATTTGATAGTTAAGGGGGACAATTTAAAAATGGACTCGACACGACTTTAACCCTTTCGCTTTGGGTTATTTAAATGCAATGCTAGAAATTAGTGAGAAAATTAACAAAACAGGCAAATTCTTAAAAAATGCTGTAAATATTTCTCAAGGGAACAAAACAATTATTAAAGGTTAAAAATTATGTATGGGGGGGCATACAAATTTTAGAAATGTCAAGGTGGGGCATGGCCTAAAAATGGTTGGGAAACACTGATCTAAACCCTTTCATTATTTTTGTAAAACTTAATGCACAATGGTACAAAGGCGGACTTAATGTCGAATGCATTCTCTACCACTCAAAACCATTATAGTATGTTAATCCGACAAAGTAAATCGTATTTTACTTTTAGAGTACAAAACTGTGCAATATTTTGTTTTATTTGTTAAAGATATGGTACTGTTTTATGACGATTTTTTTAGAACTTTTTAACACAAATAAGGTTATTGGAAAAGCCTTTGATTATATTTAATTTTCAAGTATAATTACTGTATTATTTTCCGTTTTCAAAACTCCATAATTAATACTTAATATTCTATGTAAGTTTCTGCAATGTATGCTATGCATAATCTTGGATTACATTCAAGTTTACTGTGCACGTAATCTCTCATTTATTATATTTTTTTTTAATCTGTTTCACACATCAGTAAATAAAATGAATAAAACAGTTTTTTAGTACTGAATGACAACTTGTTTACAAATTACGCATTTCTGTATAGGCAAAAAAATATGTTTCTTGTGACTCGACATTTGACCTCTATGGTAAGCAAAGGGAGGTCCAAGAGTGCCGACGACCGAATAAACTGATTCAATTTACGGATGCCTCAATCGCCGTCACTATTACGCCCAGATGTGCTTTTTCATAACTCCCTCGAAAGATCCTTTTTTTATAGGATAGGAAGAACACATGGGTTGGCAATAAAACGACGTGCCGAACCGTTCATAGTAAATAAAATATAAATATGAAAAATTTCAATATATGAAACATTATCACAGGTTTTTTTAATAGTGTGTTGTGTGCCTCACTCCCCCTATATTTATGTGACATATATTGTTACTAGTAATGAACACATACTGTAGATTCTTTCACTGCTATTTTTATATTTGTCGAGTCTTTAATGTATTTGAGGGTTTGATGTGTATAAACGAATGTAGCCGGTATTATACTCCTCAAAGGAAGACAAAAGCATTTTTATAAATGTTATTTTGTATTAAGATTTAAATAGGCAGTTTGTGGTTATTTGCTCATTTTACACTCATCGGGGTAGTACCCACTACTGGCAAATAGATAAAAATAAGTCTAATGACATTTTGTGCAATATAATTTTGCTTTATTTGACATTAGGTTTGGTTAATTATAGAAATGTCAAAAATGGAATAGTTAAAAGCTAACTTACTCTAAATCTTGCTAGAGTTTAATAAAATAAATATACGATTAAAATGTTAGAAATAATAATACACTAATAAATATATCTAGTTTATCTTTCCAATTATCTTTTTTATTGATTAAATTAGTATAATAATGTTTATACACGTCTCAAATACGATATGTAAATTAAACAATTTGTAAATAACAATGTTGTGTCTTAGACTGCAATTATATGTATTAGAAACGATATTTCTGCACCTAGCTTTGATAAATATGTAAATAACATTAGGCTTAGCTAGATTGAGCGTGAAGTATTTGTTTTAGATGATTTTGTAAGTAAATGAAACCAAGGAAAAATAATAAAGGTTGCTGTATGTTGATCTGTGTGTAAAAATTATGCAGTGTAAGGAATCTACAGTTTAATTGCAGTTTTTTTTCTTAGAAAACACTATTGTTTGTGTTTGTTGTATCACAAAAATGTGTACAATTTGGGATTTTCACAATAAAGTGGCCTATGCGCTTTTTTGGGGGGAAATGTCAAAGTTTCAGTATTCAGTGCTATTCTGAATTTACATGAGTGAAATTAATGTTATTAAAAATGTTGTGTTTGTCTGTATTATGTACATTCAGAAGAGCACATTTGTAGCCAACCATCAGGTATCACATAAACTATCTTTGCATCGTAAGTACTTGGAATTTAATGTTAATGTCACAAGTGAATAGAGGAGATAGTTTACGTGTGCCTTGGTGGTGCAATGTGGGGTTGTGTTAACATAATGGGGGCGCACAGAGTGGCGCCACATCTGCGGCTATGACCAGTGCTGCGGACGTCGAGAGCACGAGCGCGGCCAATAGTGCGACCATTAGCACGCCACCTATACCTGCCGCTACTGGGGCACCGAGCGGGGCGGTGAGCGGGGCGGCGAGCGTGGCAAGCGGAGCTGCGGGCGGCACGGTGCGGGCGCCCAACGTTACAGTGACGGCGGACGGGCTGCTAGAGGCAGACGCGCACATACGTGTGCTCACACCCTCTGAGATCATGCGCACATTGCCCTCGCTGCATGCCAGAGACACGGTACGCGATGCGCGATTTGCCGCTCGCATACACACTCACCACACGTACACACTAAAGACACACACACATACAACATACTTTGACAGCTATTTGAAGTGTTATACAAGTTATATAATAGCTTAATTCATTTCAGTTACGTTATGTATATTTCGGATATTGGACTACTCGTCATATAGTTATCATCATATAACTGTCTCAGTTTGATTACATGACACTACATGAAATAATCTCACACGTGAAGAAATCTATAGAGGTCTTTTGCTTATGCAATTGTTATTATTTGATAATGTGACTGACTATAATAAAGTCATATTGTAAATCATGATTTTAGTAGTTAGGCTTATTGTTTGCCAGGAAATTATCACATGAAATAACCTACATAATACACATTTTTGACACCTATGAGTATGTGATATGCTCCGTGAATTGCCACTAAAGTTTACATTTAAATCAAATTGCACTCAAACAAAATGGCGATAAAATTAACTCTCATTCCGAATCGTTCTCAGAGCACTTTGAAGTTCTATATTTTTATAAGCGTTTTAAATTGGCACGTTCTTATTGTGTACTCACGTTTTTCAAATAATAGGACGCAATGTTTGTCGTGTTTATCCTCATTTTCAACAACTTTAAGACGAAATAACAACAGAAACAAATAATAAATATATTAAAATAAATGACATAACAAAACGTTATGGTATAGAGTAACATGCACGAAATATTGAGCACTTTAAACAGCAGGGAATGACGTAGTATGCGTGACATCAATGCAAAGTAATTGTGAATATTTTTGAAAACATACCGATTTTGAACACGCTCTGGACTTCGATTCGGAATGGGCGTGGAATCACTACTATGGGGTTCATAGTAACTCATACCATATGAATTTTCCTTGCAATTGATTTTAATACCTACTCTAGTAGGTAGGCCTAAGGAAACCAAAATAATACGCACGTTCTCGATATAGAAACAAACAAAAACATTATTGTAACGTGAAATCTGAAACTAACTTGCCTGATATATACTAATTTTCTCGTAAGAGCACAGATGATTGAAAAACCTATGCCTAAAACGTTATTACTACGGCATCCAGGCTATAGGATAGGGAAAAATGGCCATTTGACATGATTGTTTAACTAAGAAACGACACGCCGAGCCATCGAGTTCGGTTGTAGATTAGATCAACAGAATGTGGATGTATCCCACCATCTTTACGGTAAAAAGACGAGGTAGGTTCAATGTCGTCGTAAAATTGTCGTCTGAGAACAATTCGGAATGAGGGTCAATTTTATCGCCATTTTATTTTAATGCAATTTGTCAAAGTCGTGACATCTCTTTTGAGATTTAACTACTCGTATATGAACTTTATTAATATCGAATATGGGCAGGTTATTTTGGTTTCATAAGAGCGTATTACAAAAATTTACACTTAACATTCAGTGTGTATGCGAGTTAAGGTATCGTATTTGTTGGGTGATTACGCGATTCGTTCGCACCACGCGTTCCTTGAGCACACGACCCCAGTTTCAAATCAAATCTCATCACCCAACAACATGTTTCTTTATGTTCTTTTTGTCTGTGAATTTTGTAATTGAATAGTAAATGCTGCAGCTGTGTGATTTTTTTTAAATTGTTTTGTTCAGCTTTTTGACAATCGCCTGTTTTGTAAGATTGTCTCGTTTGATGCGGTTTAGCTTTGAGTGATCTAATAGGACCACGGTGATCTGTAGTCTTCACACTAGAACATTCTGATGAATAGTTTACTAATCCTTTTAATGGGAACATGATGAATAAGATGAGGTGCGGTAAAACGTTCCCGTGTGGGTCGTGCTAGATGCCAATTTTTACAACTTCTAGCAATTGGCTTACTTTTTACTACTACAAAAGTAAATGATTATAGAAATTAACATAAATTTCCAAAATACGACTATTCCGCTAGATGGTCGATGTCAGAATAATTATCGTCAATTTATTTTAAACCTGTCAATTAACGTTCTTTTAATTAACGTCAATTAGGTTTATTCTGGTTAAACAGGTCCAAAATTGATGATTATTAATAACCGAGGTCAATAAGTGGTAACAATTGATGATAGATGAAGAATAAAGTTGAGCGTGAAATGTGTGCTTTGAAAGATGTACTGCTAAGATATACGTCCGTTTGAAAAGATGGATGAAAGAAAAATAATGGATAAATGGAAGACGAGCCACAAGATTGTACCTTGATCAAATCGGGGACTTAACTAAAAAATAGAAGGGTCCGCGGTGCCCATCAGTAATGAAATTATCAATTGTAGATTAAGAAAATCAGAAAAGTGACGCTCCATTGTCCCACGTCAATTCCATTGATTAATAATATTGATTTATTAAATCATGGCACAGAATTTGCATCGTAGGTTCGGTTGCACTTCTTCGATGATTAGGTGTTATGAAAAATATCTTTTTGTATACAAAATTATAGCTCAATAGCTAAAAAATATCAAACGAAATAACTTACAAAATGGCTTTTTGTATTATCTCCTACCTCCACATCGATCCCACGCCTCGAAGCCGTCCTCTGTCTTCGTAATGTTGCGGTTAATTTTTTTTTATGTTAATTTTCGCTTTGCCTTGGGTACTCGTGCGCTTAACACATTGGGACGCTGGATTGGCGGTGTTGCTAACAAATCTAACATGGTGTTTGTGTTTTTATTTTGCGTTCTGTTTGTTGCGCCATGCTTTGTGGTAGTTCTTAATGGATATGTCTGCAGGTTTTATTATTATTAAGTTTTGCGCGGACATGTTTTGATGGAATAAATGTTATATGCCTCTTTACTGCGTTTATTTTAATGTTTCGATAGCTTTGTAGTTATCGTTCCTCGATGGTAAGCAAGGAAAGCCGACGACTATGCCGGCAAAGGTGACTTTATTTAGACTGCACAGCTATCGATTTGCACATGGTGGATTTCAAGTGCGTAGTATTCCCGTCAGTTGCTAATGCGCTTGTATCGTGACGTCACACGACGGGATGACGTCATAGTGACGTAGCACCGGCTTATACCATCAGCAAAACAATTGTTGAATACGTCACGTTTTGTTACTTCGACAACGTATTAGCAGTTGCCAGGAATAATATGTTATACCATTTTCATTCGTTTATTATACTTTAGAAAGCTCGAGTATTATTGGTCAGCTAATTAACCTATATGGTATTGGTATAATTTAAAAAAGTTATATTAAAAGTAAAGCATAAGTGCTTTAAATCTTTTCTAGTTATAGAATGATTAAAATTCAACATGTTTTTCGATCAGAATCTATTATTGCAGACATTGCTTATGTATAGGTTACGTTTGGCCGATCTGGTACCACACACAAGAATTCAGACCGTGAAGTTATATAGTCGAGTTTTAAGTCGCCTTCTTATCACCAAGCGGATTATTGTCATATGTCGAGTAATAATCAAAATGTTTAAAGAAATATAAACGTATGGAAATTGTATAAACATATGGAAATTGTATATAAAAATAAACACTACAGTAAGATGCATACAATTATTTATTTCGTCGTGTACAGGTTTGTTATCGTGAATATGAGTTTAATATAATTGGAGTAAAATTCTGGACGCATTTATTTTTGCTTTAATAGTTTGTTAGGTAATAATTTTGTGTCCAGTCTTTAATAGGTCGTTTTTAAAGCATTGTCGACAGCTCCATGGAAATATGCAAACTATATTGGCAAACGATATTTATGAAGATATTTTAAATGATATTTATTAACATAATTAAACTTTTCTTTGTAATAAATGTAAAAAAATTACTTCCTAATAGATTGAGACTTTCTTTAATGGATTTTATCATGCTTTGTTTTTAAATTTTAATTGTATTTTTTATACATGACTAATTCCATTGAGAATTTTCTTACAAGATTCGTGTTTTATTTTTTAATTATGTTTTTTTAAATTATTTTTAATAAACTGATATATTCCGAATATATTTTAACCACATATTAAAATGTTGACATTTTTTTTTGTTTTATAAAAAAAGAACTGTGTTATATTTTATTTATTATCTTTATTTAAATAAACCATGAATCTTGTAAATTATAGGTCTAAAATAATAATAATAAAGTAACAGTTAAAAATAACTTCTAAAATAATTATTAATTCAATATTTATATCAGCAAAATTGGTATTTAGAGGCATGGTATTATTTTTTGGTTGCAAATGTATTTTGAATCTGTAATAAATTAATTAAAGTTGTTATTATGAAAATAGAAATACTAAATTGTTTATTGTATATTTTGTAAATATATTTTAATGTATTTTTTGCAATAAATATTAAATAATTGTTGTGCATGTAATTTCTATCTTCATTTATCAACTTTATTAACTATGCTAGTTTCGAGCAAAAAATGTGCTGAAATCTTTTTACTATTTTATTAGTAACTGCCAAATGAATATTTTTTTCATTTCTTTACTAAGCTACTAAAGTGCTTGTATCATAGAAACAATACAGCCAAAGTACATATATCATAGATACATTGGTACCGGTGGGTGGTCTCGAACTCGTGCTTTAGGTTTGTGTAACCATTGCACTACACCACGGTCACCTTATGCTGCTCACATATAAAACTTAAACTATTGCTATAGTTTAAGTTATATTCTGATAGCTTCACAATTGGTATTCGTGAACAAACTGGATTTATTTTGAATGTTTTTTTTTGTGTAAATTTTTACTAGTTGGGGTGTTTGTACCTTAGTAACTAATAACATTAATCGCACAATACTTTTTTGCTCGAAACCAAAGCAACTCATTAAAAATAAAGTAAATACAAAAAATAACACTAAAAATGATATAGGAACAAGAGCGTGCGTGCGGCCCACAGCGGAGTGCCCGCGAGGCCGAACAGGAGCGCCAATGGAAACAATTGCAACAGATGCGGCAACAGCAGACGCAACATCAACAACAAATCATTATTGACCAACGATTGCAGGGTAACTGCTTACTCTCAGGTACATTATATAGGACCATAGATGTAGAATATAGTCAAATTGTCGTACTGTTTCTATCTTTTTTTTTTATGACTCGACTTTTTTGACCTCCACCCGCCTGATGGTAAGCAAGAGAAGGTCCAAGAGTGTCTATGATTCAAGCACGTTTAGTAGTAGTAGCTTATTACAGAAAAGGGAAAAAAAAACAATCCATATACTATTTTATTAGATTTTGCACGAATATTGATTAATGAATTAAACAAATTTTATGCGGCTTACTATCGCGTTTATTTTATACGTAGTTTTGGAAACAATAACATCATCGACCAATAGGACGACCAACACCTCAGTTTCTTTGTGACCACGATGGCTGCAAAGCTCTCGAAACGTCGGAATAATAAAAAAATGTAAAATGAAAATAAAATAAACGCGACAGTAAGCCGCATAAGATTTGCAATAATAATGCGTATCAATCCAAATACGCAAATCAATTTCACTACATTTGGTTTTTAAAAGTCTACGTTGATAGGAAACTGACACGGTTTTTTCAGTCGTCGTCGCTCTTGGATCTCCTTTCGTTCTATCAGGCGAGTGTCAGACGTTCAGTCATTTTTTTTAAATGGCATCTGTCAATATATCACATTATTTAACATTAAAAAAAAATCGACACGTCTGTCATAAGTTGTAGAACTTAGTAATAAAGTTTTGAGCTTAGTAATATTGTTTTTATACACAAGTAATAAAAATAATAACAATATAATATGTTAAAGAGAGTCAGATGCAGATTTGCCATTCTCTCCGTTAAAAGACTTTAAAAAAAAAAAGTGATTTAAAACTACATAATCCAACTTTAAAAGTTGTAATGTATAAATAAACAGTCGACTCTTGTTTTTAAATCATACTTTCCATCTATGATATTATTCTACATCTATGTATAGAACGATATATACTGATAAAGAAAGTTGCAGTCTTTTTGGTGACTGTCATATGAGAGAGAGGTAAATAGAGTTCTTAATGTGGTCGGATGAATTTATAGCTACATGCTCGTTGGTTTTGCGACTCTTTTTAAATCCTGCATACAAAAGATTTTTTCTAATGTCCATTTTAGGCATGTGATAATTGTCTTATAATACAAAGGTCCTGGATTCCGAGGTATAGATTCCGGCAGATAAAAAAAGCGCTGGCATTCCGGCTGCGCAGTAAATATTTTTGTTACCTATTGTTTGTTTAAACCCCGATTCAAAAAGAGACACACCTATCTGTGTGTCTGACTGTGGCATCGTAGCTCCTAAACGAATGGACCAATTATGATGCAGTTTATTTTGTTGCTTATAAGCCGACATGATCAAGATGGTTCTTAGCTACAATTGATAAAGAGATTTGTTCAGGGGTTTTAAGGGCATCAGCTCGTTTTGTTAGCTGCGGTAGGGAATTTAGACGCATAATCGGTTTTTTACTTTACTTTTAAACATATCTTCGACCTAACATTTGAAATTCACACGGCAGTAGTCCAGTGTTTTTTTTATCTGCCGATAGTTATATAAACCTTATGGAACTCCACTATAATGGTTCGTTTGATTGTTTTACGGCTGGGCAAATTTGTCCCCTCTTTTTCCACGGCCTATGACAGTTTGCAGTCTCTCACCACCAACTAATAAATACAAGTAATAATACGCGACTTTCTTTATTAGTTTGTATTGAGAATAGGTATCTAAAGAGTGGTAGGCAGAGGTACCCAGTCTGCCGATCCGGAGTAGTACGACCACTTACAGGTATAGACCGTGAAGTGACTAAGCCACGTTTCGCGATCAGCTTGTAAGTTGTCGGTTCCATCTAGGCCGGCATAGTGGATGTGATTGCTACTCACAGTTATTGATTTGTAGTAGCAGTGACATCCATTCACAAGCCACACTCCAGTAAACATCACGCGGGGTGCTGTCATATGTCGAGTCACAATTTAAAAAAATCAATTATTATATTTTCATATATGTCAACATAGTGACCACGATGGAGGCGACTGAAAAACAATCGTATTTTTCAGTCGTCGGCGCCTTTTTATCTCCCTTTGCTTGCACCTTTAGGCAAATCGAGGTCAAATGTCGGCAAAAATTGATAAACTACATACAGCTGTTTTCATATTTTTGTAGTATAAAGTCGTGGCAAGTGACGCTCCATTGTCTCTGCCTATCCCTGTGGGAAAAAAGGCCTGACAATTTTATTGAAAGTACAACAGTGCAAAAGTATAATGATTTCACATTTCTTACTATAATAGTATAAAATAATTTGGTTAAGTAATTAAGTTAGATTTATAAATATTTTGTACTTTTGAAGCAGCGTTGCAGCGAATGAGGGTTCCTGAGGGTGAAGTAGCAGAGGCTCCACCGCGTAATGTATTCCCGTCGCAAAGGTTCCCCCTGCAATATTCGAATGAAGATATCAATAGACAACTGCGCGATTTGCTCCAAAGACATTCTGAATCCAAAATGTGGCCACCTCGTAAGTTTATTTTTTTATTAATTTATTTATCAATTCTACTGAATATTCGCTTTTATACAGATGGTATTTGTACATAGAGAAAAAGTTATAAAATAATCACTCAATCTATCAAATAGTCACGCTTTATTCCCATATTGATAGCCAGAGACAATAGAGCGCCACTTGTCATGAGCCTGACACCACTCCCTCGCTTCCTTCACATTCACAATTCTCTTCATACAAGCTCTATAGTTATGCACTATTTGGTGCCGATAACCGATTTGGTCGGAAAGCCCTCTCCTTGGCCTGTCTTGTTTAACGCATCCATTCACATGAGATTTATAAATTCCTTTCGTCAATGTACTTTCACTCATCCTTTCTATGTGCCCAAACCATCGAAGCATTTCTTCAGGATGAGTGGGCTCCGTTGTCTCTGCCTATCTTTGTGGGAAAAAGGCGAGAGAATTTGATTGATTGATTAAATAAACATGTATTTTTTATATTCAGAAGCAAACGAAGATGGCACCATACCAGTTGGAATGGAGGGTCAACAATTTCGTCAGCCATTGCCTGTGGGCGTAAGACCTAGGCCACCGTTACAACCTGGACAAAGACCTGATCTACCATGTAAGAAAATCAACCATGTAATATTTTAAGAGTAATAGTCAGTATTGGAGTATTGCCCATTGTGTGAGCTAAACCGAGATGGTAAATCTACTATAAAGATCGTGAAGTGATTTAATATCTGGCCGGCATAGTGACGGCGACTGAAGCATGAACTGAGTCGATATTTTCAGACTTTGTCATCCTTGCACCTTTGCTTGTTACCATCAGGCAAATCGAGAACACAAAAAAAATGGAATTAAAATAATTACAATTTACAATAGTATCCACTTGCCGACCACCAGGCAAGTCAAGGTCACATAGCTTGTCTCAAAAAAAATCGCGAAACTCAACTAAGTCACTTCACGGCCCGTAATGTGTTCAGACAGTTTCTTTATATATGTTAAAATTTAGACTTGATGTTTTTATTATTATGACTCGCATATGAAGCACCCGCCTGTCGTTAAGCCGGAGTGCGGTCCTAGAATGGAGGTGACTGCTACTAACTGTAAGTAGTAGTCACATCCGCTATGCCCGGCCCAGTTGAAACTGGCAACTTACAAGCTGATCCCGAAACGCAAAACGTGACTTTATACTTGTATACTTGTAAGTGATGGTACTACCACGGATCGGCAGACTGGGTACTCTTTAAAATCACTGAATTATATTCCTTGGTAATTAATTAATATAAATTATTAATAGTAATAATTTATACCTTGTAGTACTAATCCAACAACGCCATCCATTGCCACAACAAAGCCAAGGTCCACCAGGCATGATGCAACACCATCCATTGGAGCAGAAACAAAATATGCAACCACATAATACGGGTATGTATTTTTATTATTATTGTAACTTAACATATGACAACACCCTACCTGATGTTAAGGTGGAGTGTTGTCCATAAATAGAGGCGACTATCACTATAGTTAAACAACAGACGCAGTAGCAAAGATGAGGACAGTTTTGACGTTGATAACTGTTCATGAAGTTTTTTTTATTGTGACTCGACATATGACAGCACCCCGCTTGATGTTAGGCTGGTCCATGAATGAATGGCACTGCTACTACAATTCAATAACTATGAGTAGTAATCGCATCCACTATGCCGGCCTAGTTGGAACCGGTTACAAGCTGATCCCGAAACGCGACTAAATCACTTTACGGTCTGTATACTTGTAAGTGGTGGTTCTATCCCGGATCGGCAGACGGTACCACTGCCTACTACTTATTGATAACCAGACTCAAAGCAAATATCCACCTCTTTTTTATTAACAAGTATTTGCAATATTTAATATAATTATTAAATATTACAAATAAAAGCTATAAAACAATTATTTGCTCCGACCGGCAATCGAACCCGGGACTTCCGCGCAACAAACCAATCGCTAACCGTTCGTCCACGCCTGTCGTCAGTTTCGTATAAATTAATAATCACGTTTGAAGGAGCTAATTGTGTTCTTTATAGTGACAATTTAAACGTCATTATTAATTTATAGGAAACTTCATAAACTGTCAAATGTCAAAACGGCCATCATAGCGTGCCGCTGGTATAGTTACTAGAGATGTAATGACTCGACTCTTCAACCCGGGTTAAACCGAGCTGGGTCGGTAAACATCTACCATAAATCGGTTTGAACTATTATTTTTTAATCAGACTAGATTAAATCAAACTATTTATATTTAGATTAGTAACTAAATTTATTTAGTCATACATCATCATCATCATCATTATCGGCCAGAATGCGTCCACTGCTGAACATAGGCCTTCCCCTTAGAACGCCATTTCGAACGACAAGATGTCAGTTGCATCCACCGGTTATTCGTGACTTTCACTATGTCGTCAGTCCACCTAGTGAAGTTAGTCATACATACACATCCGAAATTCTTATAGCAAACCATACTGTGTATTAGGCAATTCGCCAACTCAGTTTGTAAACCGGTTTCGAATCGGGTTATCCATATTTTTAAATCGTCCTCAAGAAAAAATCGAGATTGTCCTATGACTATTAGCTAATATCTCCACATCGTTCTGCAAGTTGTTTTAAGATGTAAACAATTTGTTTTTATTGTAGGAGTACAATATCATGGTCACAATACACTCTATGCAATATGTCTTACGAACATGACATCTGTTTGTCTCTCTCACGCATATTGTTATAGGTGTTGGTACCAATAACTATATAACTAAACTTATTATGCCGGCATAGTCGCTGCGACGGGGAACAGAGTTACCTGATGGCCTGATGATGATGAGTTTGATGACCATCAGGCAATCAAGGTCGATAGTCAAAAGGCGACTGTGGTGTAGTGGCAGTGCAATGGTTTCGTAAGCCGAGTGGCACGGGTTTAAATACACTCACTGGTACCAATGTATCTTTAATATATGTACTTCGGTTGTCCTGTTTTTATGAAAGTACTTTAGTAGCTTAGTATAGAAATGTATAATAAAAATAAAAAAACATAGAAAATTTTTATACCCGTCATGATTTCTAAACGAAAAGTCTGATCTGAATACTTTAAACTGGAATTTACACGTACATAATCAGCCTTAATTACCAATTTATTATTTAAATTGATAAGGATTAGTATCATGATACCAAAATCACCACTATTCGATTCCACCCGTACTTTTTTTTTTTTTTTTTATTCTGTTTTTTTTAGGGGACTTTAGTCAAACTTGACTATGCCAGTCCCATCTTAACAACTAACTAAACTTTCTAGTTCAAGCTTAATCATATAACTGTTCTCAGTTATATGATTAAGCTTGACTGTGTAACTTAATCACAGAACCTCTCACAAATCGATAAACCTCCAATGCTTCCACTGAAGTCGGACATGCCAATATTGGTATAAACATACCCACATCCAATCTATTTATGTTACATACAGCAATTAGACTATTTCTGTCGGCATCGTTCCGGACACATTCCTCTAATAAATGATGACAGTCCTCTAATTTTCCACACCAATCACAATTCGGACTATCACTCTTCTTCATTAAATTATAAAATTTATTAAGAGGCATATGTCCCGACCGCACTCTAAAAGCCATTTTCAACAAATTACGGTCAATTCTTAAGCTCGCCCACCAAGGACTATGAGAAGGCGAACATTGCAGCGTGTTATACCAAATACCTTTTCTTTCTGCGCAATTTACATAATGTTTCTTCCAATTATTAATGCATATATTTTTGAATTTTGTAACAATTTCCAAATAATGAGGTTTAACATTAACTTCTACTCCCTCTAAAATTCCTAACTTTGCCCTTTTATCCGCCTCCTCATTGCCATCAACTTCGATATGACTCGGAATCCATTGGAAGCACAAAACTTTCCCAATACTATTAAAATATAATACAGAATTTAAGATATCATATGCTATGGAATTACCTATTCGACCTGACAAACATCCATTTAGATGTTGTAAAGCACTCCTACTATCAGTTACAATAACCAAACTATCAAATGTTATAGATTTGGCGTATGACAAAGCCTCAGATATTGCAAACAATTCTGCAGACATTATTGATATTTCACCTAATAATTTAAAATTAATTCCTACTTGTAATTCTTGATCGTAAAAGGATGCCCCAACCCCATTAACAGTTTTTGAACCATCTGTAAACAATTTACGAAAATTTCTGTATTTCTCATTTAGATCCCTATTTACAATATTTTTAACGTAAGTAAAGTTTAACGTTCTTTTAGGTACATTCAAGCCCTCAATACTATCGACTATCATAGCTTTATCCATAACATTTGTAATCCATGTTGATAAACGATACATGGCGAGAGGTTTAGCTACGAATACATCTTCGGACCTAGATTCATTAAATGCCTTCGCCAATATAGTATTTCTATCTTTCAATCTTTGTAATTTATCAATTAAAAGATTATTATTAAATGATTTAATTTTTAAGCAATATCTATATGCCAAATATTGTCTTCTAATCGATAATGGAGGTATGCCAAGCTCACATTCCATGACATGAATAGGTGTACTTCTTATGAAACCACCAGTTATTCTCATCGATTGGTTCTGTACTCTATCCAGCTTATTAATATGAGTTTTGGCACAAGATGCGTACAGAAAACAACCATAATCTAACCTACTTCTTACTAAAGCAATATATAACCGCCTTAAATGTATCTGGTGAATACCCCAACTTGGTCCTGCTAATACTTTTAAAATATTCAAAAATTTACTTGCCCTTTCCGCTACAGTAATAACTTGTTTGTTCCACTTTAGCTTTCTGTCCAACCATAATCCCAAATATTTTACCGTCTCAACATTTTCCAATAGCCTATTATCTACTGTGAGGCATAAACTATCAGCTCGATGCTTCCTAGTAAACATGCATACTTTAGACTTACTGTTGGACAACGACAAACCCACTCGATCTATCATCTCAATAAATGAATCCAATGCATCCTGTATTACTTTAACACCCAAAGTAATATTGTTGGTGCTCAGGTATATTACGAAATCATCCGCATATTGCGACATATTAATTCCCTTAACAGCACTATTAATTCCAATCGTGGCTACATTAAACAGCAACGGCGACAAAGGATCACCTTGTGCAAGACCTCTATTTGTCCACCTGCACAATGTTTTATTACCTAACTGTATATATAAATGTCTTTCGATTAGGTAATTCCATAGATACCGACAAATCTTGTCACCAATGCCAAAATTATTTAGAATGGTTAACATTTCATGAACTAAAATATTATTATATGCATTATTTATATCTAAGAAACATGCTATCGTTGGCATTGTTTGACTTAAGCCTAATTCTACGTCCAAAACTAATCTAGATAGGTTATCAATACTAGATTGCCCTCTTCTAAAACCAATAGTACTATCAGAAAATAGACATTGCTTTTCAAATTGCCATTCTATTCGTTTTCCTAGCATATGATGAAAAACTTTACATACAGCCGAAATCAGTGATATTGGTCTGTATACAATAGGATCAGTTGACGGTTTGGGAATCGGAAAAATCATTATATCACGCCATTGACAAGGAACATTCCCGGAAACTAGAATGTTATTAAAAATGTTAATCAAAAATTGTTTACCTTTTAAAGGTAAATTAAAGATCATGGAATATGAAACTTCATCTATACCTGTGGCTGTGTCTTTCTTCTTTAAAATATTTTCCAATTCCCTAACCGAGAACTGTTGTTCTAACTTATTATTAACACTCTTAAAATTAGGCATATCTGGAGCAACTGAATCTGGTGTTAAATTATGTAACATTTCACTCGCTTGTTCATATGAGATTTGTGGTGCTCGAGTACTATTTCCTTTCATCCACCGCATCTGTCTCCACATGTCAGAAGCAGTTGTTGATTCTTCAATATTATCGCAAAATAACTGCCAACATTTAGTTTTAGCCTGTCTGATCAAACGCTGTGCCTGTGCATTCTTTTCTTTTAGAGTAGTCAAATTCACCGAGGAGGGATTACGCCGAAACATTTTTAATGCCAATCTTCTCTCAGCTACTGCTTTTGACAAAATTGGCGACCAATATGGTTTCACTTTAAATTTCTGATTTGGGTTATCGCATATTTTAATAGTCGGTATACTTTTTTCTGCAGCTTTATTAATTTCTTGTATAAATAAATTGTAATCATTTTGGACCTCAATATTACTTTTAATTTCTCTGAATTGACCCTCTAAACACTCTGTATATTTTTTCCAATCAGCACATTTATAATTACGTTTCTTTCTTAAAATCCCAAGCTGGATATTCATGGACATGCTAATAACTATATGATCACTACCCAAACATTCATTTGTTGTTTTCCAGTATAGAATTAGTGCAATATCAGTAGTACAAAATGTTATATCGGGAGACGACTGTCTGAGAAATCCATTAATATACTTCAGTCTTGTTGGGCTAGCATCATTCAAAGTAGACCAATTAAATTCCAAACTTGCATCGAGAATTTGTCTTCCCCTTGCATCACATTTATATGACCAGTTGGTATGGTGCCCATTAAAATCACCTGCTAAAATGGTTTTACTATGAAATTTAGAAAATAAATCATCCCAATCCCTCTGAGACGTTTGAACGGATGGTGGACAATAAACAACCACAATGTTTTCTATATCTTTACAATTTGTTACTTTAATATGTAAAATTTCTATCTTATTATTTATTAGTTCAATTGCACAACTGTTGGCTTTTATAGATCTATGAGTTGCAATCATTACACCTCCATATCCATCTGGCCTATCCTTTCTAAATATATTAAACTCTGATATGTTCAGATGAATCTCGGGCTGCAACCAGGATTCTGAAATAATGGCAATATGAATGTTTTCCTTATGTAAATACAGATCGAATTCTGCTATTTTGGGCTTGATACTATTAGCATTCCATTGGATTAGGTTTAACGATGTATTTTTTGAACTACTCCCCATTGTGAATATCAAATAGTTTATAAATTATATTGTTATCATTAATAAAAAAATTCGTTATTTCTCTTAAGATTAATTTGAACACCAATGTTATTTTCTCTTCAAATGCTGCCTCTGACAATAATATATCTTTAACTTCCTTAAATATCTTAATAAAATCAAAACGTTTTTCTTTGCTTTTTTTTTCTGGTTTGTCAATATTCTTTTGATATGTCTTTGATGTATTCTTTTCACTTCGTCTATTACTTATTTTTGCTTTCTTCTTTTTCTTTCCCTTTGTTGTCCTTCGTACTTCGCTTTTGTTTACATCTTCAGAACTAGGACTGCTATCCGAATTACTTTTGTCTTCTTGCACAGTTTTCCCCATAACAGCGTCTCTGTAGGACATTGTTGCGCGCGTCATTGTAGGTAATGGAATGGAGATACTTTCGTCGTCGCATGTATCAACGTAGTTTATATTTTGTCTTAATTTATCATTTTCATGAAATGTCAAAGATGCCTTCTTGTATGTACAATTATCTCTCGACATTATTTCTCTGATTTCTTTTTCTTTGGCATAGATCGGACATGACTTATCTAACGATATGTGAGGGCCATTACAATTCACACATTTGTATTGTCGCGTCTCACAATTTGCATGTGCTTCTCCACACTTAGGACACACAATCTTTTTAATAGGGCAAAATGCTTTTAAATGTCCATATTTCCAACATTTAGAACATTGGTTCACCGGAAAAATATATGGGTCAACTTTGAAAGGACAACCAAACGCATAAATAGACTTTGGTAATGAAGAGCTTATAAAACAAACGCGAACTGTTTCGCAATCTACCCACTTATTTTCATGATCGCGTCTTTTTAATCTTTTAAGACTAATGATCTCGTATTCACAGGTAAATGACTCAAATAGTTCTTTATCCTCAACATCTAACTCTATTCCTTTTATTAATCCATACGTCATACTCACTTCATCTCTTAAACTACATCTGTATCCCATTTCTAGAAACTTCGAACAATTAACTAACTTTTTTGCCTCTTCTAACGTTTGAAACTGGATAAAAACTTTGTATGGGTTTTTATATTTTATGTTAATAATATTTTTTATGTTCTCAGCCTTCAATAACTTCGCCAATGCAATTTGCTTTGGCAAACACTCTTTCAATGCTGTGATACCAACTTCAACTGTTTTTTCTAATTGACTTTCATTTTCAGTCGTTGTCTTGCTGCGAGAAAATACAGACAAACGATTACGCTTTATGCCTCGTTTTGCAGTTATGAATTCAGTTTGCTCAACGCAATCGCGAGACTCCTGCGACGCCGGCTGCAACTCATATATCTCAATGCCTCCTACATTGTCCCATTCAAATTCTTGACCTTCTACAGTTTGACACTCCATATTATTATTTTCACTGTCGGAATATTGAGGCAAATTAAACAAACTAGTATTACCATCACTCATAATTAAAAATTAAAATTTGACGGTAGTAGGCACAAAACATCGCGAACATGAATACGTGCTTACGTATCGGTGCACCGCAAGCGAATGTCCACCCGTACTTGAACTTAATAATTTAAACAAAAACTGTTATTTTTGATTATACTATATTAGGCATATACCATTGCAGACTTTTTTGTGAGTAATCATGAGTACTAATAATATATAGAACACTATTTTATATGTCGTCCATATTTTGTTAAATATTGATCCTAGCGAAAAAGTGTACAGTATCTTATTTGTAGAGAAATTTATAAGGATTACTTAAGTAAAAGAATTTTTTTTGCTATAAGCCACCGTTTGCGAGTTTTTTCCCACAAACCAAAAAAAGGTACCTTTACACCCCCCTCCACCCGTTAGCCTCACTCCCACCCATCAGTACTTTTAGTATGTCGTTTAAAACACCATTCCCTACAACTATACCAAAAATCGCTTTTACACGAATTATTTCCCCTATTTTTGCTTCGTTGGGTGGGCTAAAGGCCTAATGAGCTTCTTAATTTTATTATATAAGGGTTTACCAGCACAGTTCGCAGTCAGATGCCGCGTCACAATAAAAAAAAACTTAATTATTTATCTTATATTACTCTGCAGTACAAAATTTGGAAGAGAAGAGCGTACCAGCTTCAGACACAAGTGGCGAGGACATGGATATCAGTGATATGGATAAATTAGAACAAGATACTGGCAATATAGGAGAGGTATTTATAAACATTTATTATTTATTTTTCATAGTAACTGATGAAGAGGCATTTCATGTGGTGTAGTAGGTAGACAGCTGATAACAGACAGCGATCATTTTGCCGGCCAGGGCAGTACCACCAAGTGTACGGACCGTACACTGAAGTCAACTAGGTAGCCTTTCGGGATCATCTGTAAAGAGGTTCTTATGTTGTTTTTTTTAAAATTAGTACGTTTATTTGATCTCGACTTGCTTATGCAAGGAGAGGTCCAAAAACGGCTATGACTGAAAAAAACCGTATGTCTAATTGAAGGCGACCGTGGTGTAGTGGCAGTGCAATGGTAACACAAGCCGAGAGCACGAGTTCGAAACCACCCACCGGTACCTACATCATTAATATATGTACTTTGGTTTAGTAGCTTAGTATAAAAATGTAAAATTTTAAAATCGGGTTTCTCAGACGCCCTCACCTATACCGGTCAAATTTAATGTAAACCATATTTATAAACAATATTTTTTCTGAAAAGGTTGGAGATATCCTGACTGGTCTTGGAGGTGAAGACGATGAGGAACTACTAGAATCATTGACAGCTGAAATAGGCGAGGAGTTCAATATATTGGAGTATGCAGATCCAGAACTTGCTGCATTCAATGATGCAGAACATATACTTGACGGACTAGAACTGGCTGATGATGGAATGCCAGAAAGACACGCTAAGAGGGAACCAGAGTACGTTATTTTCTTTCTTATTACTTCCTAATGTTGAGAGATTTTAGTATTGGTAGTGGGTAGTTGACGAATTTTTCGAAGCGTAATGCTAACTTTGTTTTAAACTAAAACTAGTTGCAGAAACGGTTCTCGTTGCAACTGGTTTTCAGACGGCCGTAAAAGAGAACGTAGGTATCACTATGGAAACTGTTATAAAAATACGTTTTCTCAAGTGAAATAGTTTGTTGGGTTATTTTTTAATGGAAATATCACATTATAAAGAACATCATTTACTTTAGGCTTCTTTGTACTACTTTTGTAATGTCCAATGATGAAAATAAATAAATGTTAGTTTCGATACTTGTATTAATAAAACTAATAACAGTTTTTAATTGCTGTGCAACTGAGTTATTTGGAAAATAAGATATGGATTTTGTGTCGTCTGTCAATCACGGAGACACGCCATAGCTTTGAACTGTCATAATTATAGTTTGATTATTTTGCACACCTAAACTATGCATAATAAAGGATATATTCCAATGTTATCTTCGTACATCAAACGTATTTTAAAAAGTATTTTAAAATGTATATGCAACTGTTAATAAAATTAAGCCTTAGACCCCATACAAAATGTTGTCCTTTACTTATTATATGTACCTAATAAAACGATTATAACTATTTTTTAATTAAAAATTTAATACATTTAAACGAAAAGTAAGTGGGTCACAAAACAAGTTACTGCACTAGTTAGTCCACCCTGGTATTTACAGATAAAGCCTATACCTATACCGGGGAAATATTTTGACAGTCTATCTGACACTCTTAAAATATTTTTTAATTTTGTTTTTATATATTTATAATTATTTTAAAACAGACTTGACCCAGAACCAAAGGACAACAAAATGGACACTGCACTTCAGAACGCAGTGAAGAATATACAAGGTCTATCTGGTGGTAAAACGGAAATTAAATCTGAATTGGAGGAAGTGAAAACTGAAATGGAGGTGAAAGAGGTTGTTCATAGTGTCGGAGTGCCTGGTAGACTTTTTGGTGACAGAAATATGACACAAAATTTAACTATGCAGGTAAGAATATATTAACATTTTTTCTTTATTGTGACACGACATCTGACCCCGACCAGCCTGATGATAAGCAAGAGGAGGTCCAAGAGTGACGACGCCCGAAAAAAACATGTTAGTTCCCGGCTGCCCCAGCCGCCGTCACTATGCCGGCCTAAGGTGCCTCTTCACGCACCGCTTGGATAGGATGAGGATAGATATATGGATATCATAGAAGGGAGAGAACACATGGGCTGGCAATTGGACGTAGATGAAAAATTGTTAATGTGGAAGCGAGGTCAGGATTGTGGAAAGTATTTTTTTTGTCCCAGTCTAATCCTGTGAAAATTGAGATGTCACGATGATAAATTAAATCATTTTATTCAAATTGTCACGCGCTTCCCCTACAGAGATAGGCAAAGGCTATGGAGCGCCACTTGCCACGATCCTGATCCCGAATCGGAGACATATTTCAGAAAGATGGGTTGCTTATTTGTCCATAACTGAAAGATGAAGATTGTGGATGTGGAAGAAAAGAATTGGCGCTTCTTTGTCTCTGCGTATACTTGTGGGGAAAAGGCGTAACAATTTGATTGATTAATAATGTTATCTGTTATCGACAAGGTTTTTTAGAGCTACACACAAAATATTTTGACTTTTATTTTCGCACGTTTGTAATGGCTGAGGTGTAGCACTTAGGCAATTCAAAACTATTTCGTAACCACATTATTGTTTCAGTCTACAACCCAAATGATAAAATCAGAGGTAAAATTGGAAGTGGGTGAAGTGAAGGAAGGCGATTGGCCACCAGTCACCCAATCGCAGCGCACATTCGCGCAAATACCATTGCAGCAAAGAGTTTTACATCATCAGATGCAGGTACTGATTGTTTTATTGTTGATATATAGAACGGGATGATATAATTATAATACTAAAAATATGTGGTACTAAAATTTACATAACATTAGGTATTCTCTTCACATACAGCTGAATCATTGCTAGACACCATAAATTTCCAAACTTTATGGCGGGACTAGAAGTACGTAAGAGAGCTTAATATTGTATGGTCACAATCATACTCTCAGCTAACTTCGGAGACACGATAACGTTTGGAACCGATTATACTATACATGCTTCTGGAGGACACTTCCACTGAGAGCAAACCGTTAAAGAATGCACAAAAAAATCCGCAGAGAAAGTGCATACGAGCCCGTGCATACCCGTGTGCCGACCTTTTTCAAGTTCGCACTAAAATTTATAACAATTCATTTTCATTAAAAAGGCATTATCATTGCAACATATTTATTCTTTTGGTTTTTGTTATATAAAAAAAGAACAGTATTCTATACGATTTCAACTTGAGCGTTTCATTTATCACGTCATTGACCACGTAGCGTCAAACCCGTAATAATAACAACATATTATACGTTCTTATGTCATGGAAACTGGGCGTATAACCCGGCAAATAAAAAGAGTGCTGGCATTCAAGCTGCGCAGTAATTTGTTTTGTTGTTTACTTACTTTTCGTTTTACGAATGTTTGAGAATTTTAAAATATTATCAAATATGTGTACAACTGTAAAGATGCGCTGACTTTCTCCCACCGCAGTTGTCCAGCATTATTTTAATCTGCCAGGATATAGTCCGGCAAATGATTTTTTAAAATAAGATGTTTATATTATATATGTATATAATATGCAAAACAAGTACATATAAGTATAGTAAAACTGTAATAGGTATAGAAATTTAAAAAAAATGTATTGTTCACAGGGTATGCCACAACGTGGCGTAGTGCCAGGCGCGGCCACGCCGGGCCCCAATCAAGGAATAACACAAGTGATACAAAGGCCCCAAATTCATTTCTCTAATAACCCGCATGCGCCAGTTCACTTCGCTCAGGTAGTTAAAACATTAATGCAATAAAATCTAGCTAGCTAGCTAGGTTGCCTAGTGCCCATAACCATAGAGCTTGGATGAAGAGAATTGTGAATGGGAAGGAAGCGAGGGAGTTGTGTCAGAATCGTGGCAAGTGGCGCAATATTGTCTCTGCCTATCCCTGTGGGAATAGCGTGACTTTTTTTTTAATTAATAAAATCTTTGGACGACATAGTGATGGCAACCGTGACAACCGTAAAATGAGACGGATTTTCGGTCGTCGGCGCTTATTGTCTCACCCTTTGCTTAGTCGTGGTCGAATGGTGCTTCTAAATAAAATGTGGCAATAATAAAACTTGATACTCTGATTTTAGGCATTTATTTATTTTAATTTTCAAACATTATACACTATGTTTAAAGGCCAACTTAAGGCCCCTGCTAGGTATTCTCTATCAATCAACCTTTGGCACCAACAGAAAGATCACGATAAAGAAGCAAAATAAAAAAAAGTTCATACTTCAAGTCAATTATTTCTTTATAATTTTCGTCATGTTTAACTTGTTTTTTGAATTTTCACAATTATTATACATTTTATTTTTCTTTTCTCTACACTAAAAGTAATGAAAAGTATTATGACACTGCCATGTCTGTCTGTCCATACGTAATTCATTCCTCCAACGTCTATGTTAGGTAGAGAGTCGATAGAAATATTCACCTATTCAAATAACTCAACGTCATAG